>JAZKJV010000443.1:0-1258800 GCA_037367405.1 Ottelia alismoides | reverse complement strand
TCTCTGGTGCCTCCTAATCTTTCATCGGAGCCAAGAATCACATCCTTGGGTCCGACGAAGTTCATCTTGGCATAGTTCTTCCAAATGCCTCCTTCATCGTTGGATTTACACCACCTACCAGATTTCATCTCGACCGCTCATTCATATGAGGTGTCAGGCCATTAGATGTTAGATCTAAGGTTCCGTACGTCCCACGTCCCCGACCAGTCGGCACCGTCAGATCTGACATCCGACGCCTGCAGAGCCGCACGATCATGCCCTATGAGCAACCGGCATGTGGCCCTCCCACGCACGACTCACATGCCTTTGAGGGTATATTACTCTTTTTACCCTGTATTCCTTTTAGTTTATGTTTTAGTCTGTAAAATAAAAAGTGATAGTTGGACCTTTTTGCATATTAGTCCTTGTAGTTTTTGATATTAGCAGTTTAGTCCTTCTTGTTTGGAGACACGTGTCTGATCACGTGCGTAGTGGGTTATTTGCAATATATGTCCTGAACTTTTCACATGTTAATGATTGAATGAATGATTTCAAATTTGCATATATGCCCCTGTGAACGTGGATTTAGAGCATGTGCGTATTTTATTAGAAAAACTGTAGATTTGACCATGTATTTTTATTGCATGTTATTATTTAGTCCCAAAACTTAACAGAATTGCATTTAGGTCCCTATTACCAATGTGTATTGTTTTTAATCAAATAAATATCAAAATTACTCCAAAAATCCAAAATTTTTACACATAGCTCCTGCTACTGTGTAGCATTTTTGGTAATTTTTGTGACTCAATTTGATTTTATTTGATATTTTCTAAAATTCAAAAACTCTTAAAAATATAAAAATATCTTTAAAAATTCCAAAAACTTTGTATGTGATTTTTATTCCATTATCTTTTTTTAAAACACCTAAAAATTGCAAAAGACTAAAAACCTCATAATAATCATTAAAAAATCTAGAAAAATCAGAAAAATGTGTTTTTCAATTTATGTAGGTAGATTTTACTTTATATTTTCACATAACATTGCTTCTCATATTTTATAGGCACTTTAGATAATTTTTAAAGTGCATGTCAATCTCGACTGCATACTATTTTGCATTTTTCTTCTTTCTTTTATTTTTAGAAAATTAAATAAAAATAAAAAAAACATCAGAAAATTCCTAAAAATACCTGCCTATTTTAAAAAGATAAAAATTTTTTTGTTTTGAATTTTTGAGTCATTTTGGTCCTTCAAATAATTGCTTGAGTGTTGCTTTTCGCCATTTCCTCACCTCTTCTCCTAATAGAAAACCATGAAAAAATTAAAAATTAAAACCACCAAAAATTCCTGTCTTTCTTGGATTACCTGTCTACTTCGTAGGTTTCATTTTGTGCTCCTTGTGTTCTACCTTGGTGGCTATAGCATGTTAAATAATTAGGAAGACCGCTTGCCATGGTTTTTATGTTTGATTGATTTCATTGGTGGTCTACTTTTTCTTGTTGACTGCGCCTTGCGATTCGGGTCGCAATGACCCTAGATATTCCTTAACCCGAGTTGCATCCGCAGGACATCAGTAAGTGGGAATTAATTATTATTTATCACCAATAAAAATGAAAATATAATTGACCAACATTTGTTGGTTTCATGTGTGAGTTGGTGAATCAAGGGAACAACTTGGTTTATTGAGCCTTGTTTGTTTTTGAAACCCTACCATAGACATTAGGTACTCCATTCATCTCCAAAGATTCATCCATCCTAACCCTACCATAAGAACATGGTTCTTGTACTATCTCCTTACATTTACCTATGTACTAGGGTGAGATGAAGTTTTAAAAAATAATTGATGGGTGTGCGCCAACTCTTCTTAAAAGCAGTGGAGCTATCCAAAATTCAAAAGCAAAGAAAATAAAGAAAGAAATGTTGAAAGAAAAGCTCTCAACATACAAAGTCAAATATTAAAGAGCTTCCACCAAAGGCGAGCACTCCCAACCATTTCGAAGTGTCTACTTGGACCACCGCTATTAGGATCAGGAGTCGGGCTATCACCAAAAAAGGCTCTACATCGTATAGTGATACAAGTTTGGATGTCGAAGGTATCTTAGATACTCAAAAGAGATACACCCGGTGTACTCCCATGAAAACAAGTGCAAATGACTCCGAATTCTCTTGACGGATACACTGATCAACAACAAAAAATGTGTTGAGTTAATAAAGCACTCGAGAGGATCCTTGTTCCAATGAGAGGGAGAGAAGAAATAACACAATCCTATTCCCTCCATCAACTAGCTTTCCATCTACATTTTTAAGTACGACAACTACAGAGATGGTGGATTGGATGCAATAATTGATTTATTCCCTAATGTTGATGATTGAGTTCTAAGGAGAGTCTCTTGGACTGGGACCTTGGGTGAAGTTGTGACTATACTCTTATGACTACAGTCGATACTTAATGTCATATCCTTATCTTATGTATATATATATATAGAGAGAGAGAGAGAGAGTTTGATAAATTAGAGAAATTGGATACCTCTTGACTAGAGCTTGGTTCAACTTTGAAATTTTGGATCTCTAAAATCAAGAGTTCTTGAACTTATCAGGTCTTGTATTCACATGCACAATCGGGGGGTTAATCCAACTCATTCATGTTCTAGATGCTTAAGGACGAACATAGTTTAAGTATAGGGGGAAGATGAACCTTGGTTTCATCATGATAATTTCCATATATTATTACCCTAGCTTAAAATTGTGTCAATAAAAACCAGAGTAAATGTTGTATATATCTTGGTCTTAAAATAAATTAAAAATACAAAAAATGATAAAATAAAAATTGTAGTGTTTTTATACCTTTAAAAATGCTCATAAAAATATTTCTCCCTTTGTTTGATTTCTTTTGCATTTTTGGTCAACATGAAACTCGTAGATCACATCAAGATCTACAACTTTCATGTTTTAAGTTTTTCCAAATTCGGATTCCTTCTATATCTTTTTAATTTTTTTTATTTTTTATTTCGAATAATTTTCATTGGGCCACGTGGCTCTTTCTAGTTGAGCCATGTGGCCCGATCCCCATCACGCCACCCGCCTCCGCTTCCAGTTGTCTGGTCATCTTCTGGCACTCCCATCTCAGCTGCTGGTTCCTTCTTCAATCTCCATCCTCCGATCGAGACCCGAATCACATCTGGAGCATCCACCCCTGCCCACTCCATGACCGTGGGTTCTCTAGATCTAATGGCCATCTACCCTTTTCCCATTTCCCTTGGATGCAACCTGATCAATTAGATCAGAGGCTCTCCTTAGTGCCTTCACCTCGATCATTGGATCACAAGATCTAATGTTCGACACTTCGTCTTCCACCTCTGGTCACCCTCTCTCTCCCATGTTCTCCTCGTCGAGCCACTCGCCCCCCTTCCCATTTCCTCCACCTCCTCAACGTCCCCCTTGCCTCCCTTATTAGACCAAATCCAACCCTATTCATCTGTCATCCTCACGGGATGCGTGGTTCTACACCTCCTCCTCTCTCTCTCTCTCTCTCTCCATATTCCACTTGCAATCCACGACTTCCACCTCTGGCACCTTGAACCTTTCTCCTTCAAATACACCATTTTCACTCTCCATCCACAATAGGCCATGCCTCGTCCTTAACATGCTAGCAAGCTGCTCTAGATGGTCGTCGGAGTTCAGCGAAGACCAGATCTCTTCTTGGAGCTGAGCCTAGGTCGTAGCTTCCACCTCGATCTCCAGGCAAGTCCCTTATGCTTTTCCTCCTTGTTTTTTTGATTTAATTAGGCATTTCTACACACTTTCACCTTCCATTCGCCATCACACTATCATCGCCTCTCCATGTTCATCTTCGCGCCACCCCTAGATTGCCCCCTCCTCTTCTCCATCACCTAAACATCCTCGCTACACCTCTTCTCCAAGTCACCAGGGACAGAGCACCGCCCCCACTCCTTCGCTCGCTAGGGACTCATCCCCCTCACTTTGCACTTTGCATGCACACTTCGTCTATTTATTAACGCTTGCATGTACACCTTCCTTCAACGGTTGGAGCTGCATTTCTTGCTCCGTTCAAGAGTAGGTCTTCCTACAAGCTTCCATGGCATGATCATTCCAGATGGTCCCACACCTCCTTCACACCACCATCTCCATCGCCAAGGGTCTAAGATTGTTCCTCAACCTTCAAGAGACCCGTAGTGTGGAGGAGGAGCTCTTAGCTGCTTGCAGGAGCCCCACCAAGTCCGTCGTAGGAGGCAGCAGAGAAGAAGAACTTGACGTACAGTTGCCTTCCGATCCTCACGATTGGATAACCCAGAAAATATCATGTGTCCGTGTTAGAGCCTTCATTTCCACCTTCAACCTCAGGTTGCCCTAGCCTTCGCCCGAGCCTCCTGAGCCTCGCACTTCGCTCGAGCCTCAACCAAGCCGCACCGTGAGCCATAGCCTCCATCCGAGCCTAGCCACACCTGCCTTGGTCACGTGAGGACTGGAAAAATTGCAGGGTGCCCTGCCGACTTATCCAAATTACATTCAAGTCCTCCTAGCACTTGTAGAGCATGCATGCCTGGGGTTATTTGCATTCTAGCCCCTATGGGTTTTAATAATTGTAAAATAGCCCCTGTACATATGGGAAAATTAAAGGGAAGGCCTCACGCTTTATTTTAATTACATTTATCCCTTACAGGGACCTAATTGTAATATTGTATCTATTTTTTGTAGTTTTCCTTATGTTTACGCCCTTGGATTCTTTTGCGAACATCTTGAGCATATGAACTCTATTTTAGTTGATTTCAGTTTCGTTTTGAAGCTTATTTTATTCTCCATCTTGTGGCATAATTTATTTAATGTTTTGGCACTTAAATTCATATGTTTAAATTTAATTACGAAGTGTCATCTATTTAATGTTTTTTAATGCCATTGGTTAATCTATTACTTAAATTTGTCTCATTATTTGATCCTTAAATTGCCTATTCTTGTATGGCTCAATGATTTCATCTAGATAGGGCTTGTGTGTGTATTTCTACACTTGCATTACATTGCATTATAAAAAATCACATAAAAGTCTCTTCATCTCATATGCATCACTTGTCCTTGTATGTTGACCTATTAGTTTTTAGTTCATCACTTTATCTGAATATTAGGAGTCTAAATAAGTACTGAAGAGGCTCGTGTCCCTGAGTTCGACCTTGGGCTTGCTCAAGTAAATAAATTTGGCTACTTATGTTTAATTGAAAAAAATGTATTAAGCGGTCTTTGATCGATTTGATTTCACCTGACTGCAATGAGACTCGAACGTTAATTCGACACTTTTAAGAGACTTGATTTCGGGTTCATCACCTGACCAAATGTTCATACAGGGAGATAAAGATAATTTTGTAGAAGCTCGTATGCCCCGATAGGAAAAATTGGTCATAGTTGCTTGACTCAGTACTTTGGGCCTACCAGGCGATGTACAAGTCACCATTAGGAATGTCTCCCGAGCACTTTGTTTATGGAAAGTCGTGACATCCACCCATGGAACTTATTCACAAATCATTATGGGAATTAATGTATGTAACTTGGATTCAAAGAAGGAAGGAAAGATCAGAAAGTTAGATACGAAGCGACTCCTTGAATTCTTCGATTATGCATATGACAATAGCTTGATGTACAAAGAAAAGGTCAACAAGTGGCATGACAAGCACATTCCCTACAAATCCTTTGAACTATGGAAGAAAGTTTGTCTCTTTGATGCAAAGCTCAAACTATTCCCAGGGAAGTTGAAAAGTAAGTGGATATGGCCTTTCATAATGAAACAGGTGCGTGACAATGGAAGTATCATCATATCTGGTTTTTCAGTTGACGCAAAACCATTCATGATCAATGGATAACTTCTAAAGACTTATCTCGAACATGATACATTTCTATCCATGGTCGATTCAATTCAGGTGGTTCACGATGAAGAACTCACAGCCGCAACATCTACTCAATCAGATGAGGCCAACAAAAATATTTTCGATTAATTAATCATTTTATTCTTTTCTTCTTTTCATTCGTTATTCTTTTATTCTTATATAAAGTTGCATTCATCCCATACCTCATTGCTATATTTAATATATGCTTCATCCTAAGTATAGGGGGATGAGTGCATTTGGGTGCTCATTCTTTGATCCATCGCATGTCCCCTCAACTTTTCACATTCTTTTTATACTTAAGGATATTTTAACCTAAGTATAGGGGGAGACAGGCCGAGTCGTTAATTTATTCATTTACTCGTTCCCATACTCGATCCTCCCTTCATTGGTATATCGTCTACTATACTTAGGATTAATTGATCCCTACTCTAGGGGGACGACCGATTTCCTATTCTTTAGTCGTTATAGTATAGTCTTTCTTATACTTAATATGAGTTATGTCTTCCTTTTCTCTCAGATCTATGAGGACATAGCTCAAGCTAAGTATGGGGGGTCAATATATACTTTGTATATATTGTAGCCATAATTCGTACTTTCATATTTTCAATAATAAGGCTAAAACATTGTAAATATGTATAGAAAGTCATTAAATTATTTAATAAAATGATGTTTATATTTCCTCAAATTCTTTTTGTATATATTGATTAATACATCAGGTAAAAATGCCTTGCAAAATGTTTGGAAAATACTTTGATAATCTAACTGAAAAATCTTTTGAAAACTATTTGAAAAATATTTTGTAAACTCTTTTCAACATTTGTAAAAAATATTTGGTTTGTAAAAATTTCTTTTCTTTGTATGCAATAAAATGTTTTGAAAGCCTATTTGCAAATGGTTTTGAAAGAGGTTGCAAAAATATTTTAAAAAATCTATATATACTGTTTGAAAAACCATTGCAAAATAAAGTTCAAGTGCTTGTAAATGTTTTTAAAAATTATTTGGGAAAATTATTTTGGACTATAGTTTTCAAAATTATTTGTAAAATTATTTTTCAAATATGTTTGGGGTATATATACATCACACCAAAATTCTTTATTGTATAAACATGTCTATAAAATTAACTAACATATCCCTTGTAAATTCTTTAAACCCTAACTATTGTAAATAATAAGATGCATCCCCGTGTATATATTTGTCCCTATTCTCTTAGCCAAAATCTTTTATCTTTAAAAGTAAAAAATTGCAAAACCTAAAAATCACAAAAACATTTGCAAAATAAAAAATACTAGAAACATTTGCAAAATTTTTTGAAAAATGCCATAAACATTTGCAAAAAACTTTTTAAAAAATCCATAAAAGTTCAAAAGTTTGAAAATCGCATTACAACAATATTTTCCTGCATTGTACATTGCATGAGCATTTTTCGAAGTAATCTAGACAATTGAACAAGTCTAAATTTAGTCTGAAAATTGGAGCCTAATATAGACCTTAATACACTTAGTTTCAAAGAAACCCATTGAGGACTGGAATTGGAGATACTTCATGTCACCTTGACTTAATTCTTTAGATTCTATAAGACTCTGTTCATGAGTCAACTCAATATGCCTAAATAAAACCCTTCATATCATCCGTACAACTCTTGAGACAGTAACTTGACTGGAAACCTCGCACCTAGCACTTAGCTCAACTCAGATGGACTGTTGAGAAATATTAGTGTCTAAGTCAAGACGATACATGGCCGCTTCATCATGAGTGGCGCAGGAACCATTCTTGGGGATTACTGATACAAGTACTCTAACCCACTTCTTTTGATAACATTGATATCTAAAGACTGGAGATGTATTGAAACAATGTTTAGGATAAGGGATGGTCTACTGGCGTAACTTTTTCAAGACCCCAAAAAAGTGGGTGTAACAAAAAATGCTATATGCACCAGGGCACAAACAAGAATGCATATGATATGCAACGTCAAAGAAAATATCCAAATAAGCCTTCAACCGAAAATTCCACAAACATGAGCTTTATAAAAAGCCTTCTTCTTGGTGAAGATCCAGTTACACTGACCGACTTCACACATGAATGAAGACTACACTGATCCATTCCCACTTCTCTTCCCATTCTTCTAACTTCTTATCCCATTCGGTTGTAAAGTCCGGAAGCACCTGAACTTAGAAGGAAATATCCGTCTCCACGAGGATGAGTTATCAGAAGAGCAAATACCTCGGTAGTTCAATGGTTTTGTCTGGGGAGAGCTAAACAATTTCACACACATGGTTCTATCATTTCAAGGTAGCAAGAGTATGTAATTGAGAGGATGGTTTTGACCTGGCTGTGAATTGGACTGAATAATAGGAGTATGAAACCTAAGGGATGTTCTAGCACAAATCCTAACCTCAAAGTGGTTCCGGACACACCATTAATCCAAAGGTCTTCTATGAGATACAAATGTTGACATTATTAAAACAACTTTAAGAATAAAAAAATATTCCAATTTATTCCTTTTCTTCTCTTTATTTCCTTCTCCGCACTTATAGGCATAAGCGTTTGCTAGGGACTAGCAAAGGCAAGTGTTGGGGTGATGAATCTCCATTACATCATCTTTATTCATTCATTTTGGCCTTTAATCCCTAGCTAAATGCCTGAATATATCACTAATTTACCAAAATAAACAAACATTAATTTGTACAAAATATTGTATAAAATAATGTACATTTATTGTATTTATTGTCAAATAATAGAATAAAGGAAAGAAAAGAAAAAGAGCGAAGTATTCAAGGACACTGAAGTGACCCAAGCCCCCGAGACTCAGTCATCATGATGACTTAGTCAACAAGGAATAAAGTAGGGCTAACTTTACAAAAAACACAAATAGATCACTCTACAAAATAGGCTAATAATTACTTTTAGGACCTATTTTATTCTTTATTATTTACACTTCAAATAAAGAAACTTTGTACATGAAAATTTAGCAAAAAATGAATAAAAAATAAAAAAAATATTATACAAAAATAACATACAGTGTACATTTTATACACTTAATAAAATGCTAAAACCCAAACTTCACAGACCCATATCTCCAAAATAAAAAACTCAAAATATATCTAAATCACTTAATTGTATATAACTTTTAATAAGCTATTTAATGAAGTGGTTTCATATTTTTTGGAGTCAAGGTGAGAAAGCTAGGTTTGGACCCCTATTGTACAATATACTTGAATAAACCATTCACTTTATTTATTCTTTATTATTTTTATAATCTTGTATTTTTATTTTGTAAACATTATTTATATCATATGTAAATATTAAAACTAAAATAAAAAATAAAGGAAATATTAAAAAATATAAACACTAAATACATAAATGCAAATACAATAACTATACCTATATATATACAACTACATTTATATCATAAAAATATAATAAAAATATATTTATGTATATAAAAATAAATTGTAAATATATAAAATAACAAAATAAAATAATAAAGTCAAAATTACAAAATAAAAACAAATACTCAAAACATAGGTAAATATGCCTATAAACAAAATCCTAAGAATAAACTTCTAATTAATAACATTTAATAAATTAATAAAAATATGTAAAAACGATATTACATAAAATTAGAGACATTTTAAATTTTATAACCTAAAAATAATAAAATAAATTACTATTTATTATTCATTTTCCAAAGTATTTTCGCCTTGGAATTTCCTAGTTGGTTCACGTGGACGAACGAGGCATCTCCATTTGTTGATCTCGATCAACTATACCTCACCCCCTCTTACTTTTGTAAGAAGTCACACGGCACCTACTTCATCGAATTATCACGCCCCTGTTCTTCATCCATTACCCTCGAGACCTCCACCTTCATGTAGCCATCTCGTCCCTCATCTACGCCCTTCCTAGAATCTCCACCAACCATCGATCAATTACACGCAATCAATCCTCAAAACTCGCTCAAAAATCATCTATAAATAAACCCCTCCAATCCTCTTTTGCATTTTGATAGCTCTCTCTTGGTCTTTATCCCCTCAAATCACTCTTAAGGGTTTCGTTGTGGTGACAACATGGCGTGGCTGGTGTTTCACAGCGAGGAGAGGCCAAGGTGGACGTGCATACACTTACCGCTGGAGCATATTCACCTCATCCTCCTTTCCTCACTTGTTCTTCACAATCCACCCTCAAAAACCACCTTTGATTTAGCCCAAATCGAAGGACTTCGAGCTCCTCCTCCACCACTTCGACCGAGCTCATCTCCACAGATCACCTATGCAGCTTCCTGCTGCTCTTTTTGGTCGAGGAGCATTGCCTCGAGCTACCTAAATTTTTGGTGCAAGTCCAGGACACAAACATGCCTTCCGGAGAAATCGAGGTACTTGGGAGAAGCTTCATGTCACTTGGAGCCATCTGGGGATTCTGAGTCGCCTCGAGCACACCATAGGGCACCTACACGCGTAGAGGCATGTCAACAATCTCTTCCAATCGATGGCGAGGAGAACCAAGCCCGGCCCGGATCCATCAATCAAAGCAACCCTGCATAGTGTTCTTGGGTGTTCTTGCAAGACTCTCTAACACCGTTAGATCAAGAAGCCCTTGTTAGATTTAATTACAACCCTTGGATCAGATGAACCGTTGCACCCTAACAGCCGTAAGATCTAACACGTGGTGACACCAAAGCAGCTGGATCATGGGCGTAAGTGGTATAATTTCCCCCCTCCATACTTTTTGCATTTTCTTAGAAGTCTTGTAAATATTTGATGTAGTTTAAGAAGTAGCGGATAAATTCCTTGTAGCCCCTGGAACTTTTCAAATATTGCAATTTAGTTCATATTTGAGTCACGTGTGTGTGCATGTTTTATCTTGTGAATATTGCATATAAGACCTTGTAGATTGTTTTAATTGTCGATTAATAAATTAAGTTTGAACATAAGTGTTAAACTTTGGGTTAAATTACACGGTGCACCTCGCATTTAATTTTATTTACAATTATAGTCTACTAGGTTTTTTTGTGTGATTTACTATTTATTAAAAATAGTTGTCATGTCTCAAAAAACACTAAAAAAATAGGAGTGGGTACCTGGATGCATCCTTGTTTACGTTGTATGATTATATTTGCATTTTATGCCCTTTTCATATTTTCTAAAAATTAAAAATTCCACGGTCAGTCCCCATTTGTCTTAAAAAACCCAAAAAAATTATAAAATAGATTTTAAAAATTTCTAAAAAATAGTGTGCTTTTATTATAGTGTCTAGCACCTTCAAACCGAAAATCCCTAAAAAAATAAAAAGAAAAACACCTAAAAATTAAAAAGCCTCAAAATCCTATAAAAATTATGAAAACTTATAAAAATCCAAAAATACTTATTCTTTCTCTTTATTTTTACTTATATATATTAGTAAATATAAAAAAATAGTTTTCAGAATTGTTGGAATTACTAAGTATTTTTGAATCTCAAAACTATTCAGCTTAAATAAATTTCCCTGATTTGGTGTATTTAGAACTTTAAAAATCCCTAAAACTTAGCAAATTTTATAGAAAAATCACTAAAACACTAAAAAATATTGAAAACCAAAAAACATTTTTTTTGTATTTGGGTCATTTTTATCTATTTCTATATACATATCACCTTATATAGTATATATACACCATATACTTATAATATCATTATAAAATGTATAAATACCTTAATATAATTTTAAAGCCTTTAAAAAAATAGATTATACATGTAGGTATTTTCCTGAGTTTGTATATTTATTATATATTTGTTATTCATATATTACCTTATATTATATATACCTCTATCTATATAGCTATCTTTTACTTTTCTAAAAAGGGAAACATAAAAATCTAAAAATATAAATAGAAATAAAAAATATGAAATAAAAAACAAAATATAAAAATATAAAAACAAAAAGATAAATAATATAAAACCAAAAACCCACATCCTTGGGTTAATATTGTGCATAACTATATATACATCCAGATATTATTTATTCATTATTTATTTATAAATATATCGGGTGCTACGTCATGTGTTCCCTATGTTCAACACCCTACTCTGCTTGTCGTTATATGATCATTTTTGTAGGATTTAATTTCCTCATTAATTAATTTATATTGTATGTGTTGATTGTTGTTCCGACCACCTAGGTCATTATGAGGGGTCAACTCAACGATGTCGCTCTTGCCTTGTGTGGAGCGTACAACTCCCTCCTCTTTGTTTCAATTGTCTTAACATACAATAGAAGTAAGAATGAAGTTAACAATTACTACATTTTTTGGCATCTGAAATGCCAGTGGCTCACTCATTAATTGAAAATATCAAGAAAAAAGTCGACAAGAACTGACTTTAGTTTTTATTAGACATGAATTGACTTTCTTCTTACTTGAGAAAGATGATGTCAAGGCATTCTTGGTACATCTACAACCATGATTCAAACCTATTTCTCGATTCACTTCGAGAAGGGATTGCCTTAAAATGTATGATACAGAGAAGATCAAGTTTAAAGATTAGATTTAAAAACATCCCATAGAATTTGCATTACAACATATTTATGGACATCAATTAAAACTATTGGATATATTTGTATCATCGTTGACTACAATGATGAGCATTGGGTGCTTAAGAAAATAATTTTGAATTTTTGCGATCTCCCATCACTGTATACCGGTGATAATATTTCTGATATGATTATTCATCGATTATATGGATGGGGTATTGACAATTTATGCATTATTACAATGATCAATGCATCTGCTAATGATGCAGTAGTTGGCAATTTGATTGAGCATTATGCTCCCATGTCAGGTCTTATTCTCAATGGGAAGATTTTTCTTGTTCGATGTTGGGCACATATTTTAAATTTAGTTGTTCAAGACGGGCAACATGAAATTAAAGAAATTGTTGCTAAAATACGGAATTTAGTGAAGTATGTTAAATGCTCACAACGTCAAAAGGAGGAGTTTGAGGAGGTTGCAAAGTAAGAACGAGTTGTTACAGACAAGGGTCTCGTTTTGGATGTAAGCATAGAGTGGAATTCCACATTTTTAATGCTTCAGTCAGCATTGAATTACTTGAAAGTTTTTATACACATGAAGTCGCATGATCCCTTCTTATTTGACATCCCCAGCATTGGAGAGTGGAAGAAGGCAAAAATTATTCGTGGAGCTCTGCAAGTATTTTATACGGCAACAAAAGTTTTTTCTGGATATCGCTATTCCACCTCTAATTTATTTTTAACTAGATCTTTGTAGTCAAAAGGAATTAAATCTTTTACTTGCAAGTGATGACTTCTCCATAAGAACTATAGCAGCCAAAATGAGTGTCAAATTCGAAAACTACCGGAAGGAAAGTGCATGCAATTTACCTCTAATGATCGCATTCACCCTTGATTCTCATTACAAGTTTGAGTACATTAGGTTTTGCTTGTCCAAAGTCTATTCAGATTCTGAGGTTGATGATTTTATAAGTGGAGTAGAGAGGATGCCAAATGTACACAATCTCCTCCGATTGTTGGTAATGCTTTTGAATCTGTTACGGGAAACAAGAGAGAAGATCGTAGCTGAATTTTGTAGGAAAAAAGATATGATGGGCTTAGAAATAGGAAAATCAGATATCGATATGTATTTAGTTGACAACTCTGTGGATTTTGATTATGAGAAAGATATTTCTTTCAATATTCTACATTAGTGGAAATCAAATTCAAGTAAGTACATAGTCCTTTCTAGAATGGCTCGAGATTTTTTGGTGATTCCACTATCTACAACTGCTTTCGAGTCTACATTCAGCACATGGGATCGAGTTTTGAATACTTACCGTAGTCGGTTAGACCCACCTACGATGGAAGCTTTGATTTGCATCCAAGATTGGTTATGTAGTTCATGAACATTAAAGGAAGAGGTTGATGAAAATAAGGATTTGGTCCTTAAGGGTATGTTGCATTTTATTAATAGTTGAATAATTATTTTATTATAGTTGATTTTAAATTATTCACAATCTTTTTAAAAAAATTCAGTTGTTTGTTCAGACGAATGACATTAAAGTATTTATTAATTTATGATTGATTGATGTCACCCTGGTATGTTCGTTTCACATAAAGCTAAATTCTCTCCTACCGTTCAATATGTAACGATATAAACAACGAATAATTTTATTTCAGGTTAGGTGACAATGAGGAACCACATGTATTATTAGTATTGGTGAGAATTTTTATTTCACCGAATCAATTTTTACATTTGAACCACTTGTTGTGCTTAACCTGTTTTCATTCACTGCAACATTTTCCACTTGTATTTTACGGATTTTGATTATATATATTATAGTGCTATTATCAACTATAAAGTTTACTTGTGTAATATGTGGATTGAATAGAAAAATGAAATATAATTGAGAACTGTTGACATATATATTCACATATATATTTACACACGCATATATTTAGAAGAGGGCCATTAACTCATAACAGATTCAACAAAAGAAACTTTAAATACAATTGTGTTTTGTCTCTACGCATCTAGATGTGTCCATAAAAAAATTAAGGGTATTTATGCAAAACTTTGGTAATTTCATTTCACTTGTCAGAAGCCTTCACGTAATCAAAAAATCCTTCATGGAATACAAAATTGTAGGTGGGCCAAGCCCAAGCCCAACTCGGGGCCGATCCCACGGGCCTAAGATCGGGCCTGGGACCTATGTTAGACCAAAAAATCAGGTTGCTTCCTCGCTCAAAACCTGCATAAAATTGACAGGCTCATGCCAGACTTTTTCGGATTGGGCCGAGTCAAGCCCAATGATCCACCCTAAATTGGTTCTTCCCCCACTCAATGAATCCAAAGGAGAACGAGTCTGCCTCTCCTCCTTTTCACTACTGTGAGAACGATGGCAGCTAGCAGCTGAGGAGTGAGGCACATAGGAGCTACTACTGCTGCTTCATGGGGAGGAGGAGGGTACGACGATCCAGCTGCTGCTGTACTTGGTGTCAAGATGGATGGGCGACGGTTGCTGCTGCATTATGCAGCGGAAGGGGGGCGAGGAAGTTTGACAATAGTTGGGTGATGAGCCCCTTTCATCGTCTTCTTCAAAAGCGGAGTGGAGAATGAACTGAGGACTTGGGCACCCAATGGTGGTTCACGGGAAGACTCGATGAAGAGCGATCAAAGGCTGATGCAATCCCTTCTCTTGTTATTTCTTTGGATTCGCATAACAAGGGCTAACAGGGGAGATCTGGTGAAGGAGAAGCTACACGAATCTTGGCTGAGAGAATAGTGGTGACAGCCCAGGCTGTAGCCCTCTTCCATTGTGCAAGTGGTTGCGAAGGTGTTAACGAAGCTCCCATGCTCTAGCTGAGATTTGTGTTCTGATGAGCTGCCTACCGACTAGGGTTAAGTGTGAAAAATAAACAAGGATCATTATGAGCCAAATCAGCAGGTCTAAGCTCAACAAGAAAATAAGAAACCACTTAAATCACAAGATAAAATAATTGAAACAATGTGGCGGTCTCCGTTGTTTATTTTAACTTGGTATAGCAGCTAGGGTCGAACTCAAGGGGCACGGATATGTACGAAGTAGTCGTGATCATGAAGTAAAAAGCATATTTTTATTTGTTTTCAATTTTGCAAATTTTTGTAGTTTTTAATTAAGAAAGTAAACAAGTAAAGAAGAAAACAAACGCAACCATTTGAATTTTTATTAAGGCCAAAAATGCTCAAAAATCCAGAATAAAAATATTTTTATGTTTATCAAATATTCAGATATTTTTGGCATAATTTTCTGAGTTTTTTTATGATATTTATATGATTTTTTTAAAATGAAACAAGTGTAAAATAGGGAAACAGTGTAGAAGTAGGACAAAATTACAAATTAAAAAGATTTAAAGTATTCTAATGTCCTGGAGTGCAATTTTTTGAGATACTAGATAAAAAGGGCTATAATCAAAAATCGAAATCCTGTTTTTTTAATATTTCTAGATTGTTAATGTTTTTTATGAGTTTTTGAGTCTTTTGTAATTTGTAGGGTTTTGTAAGGGTTTTTGCAACAAAACAAGTACTGGAGACAAAGCACACAAAAAAAAGAAAACTATTTTTTGAAAATTTTCAAATAATTTTTATATATTTTTATGTATTTTATAAAATACATAGAACATTTTTATGTATTTTTAATTTTTATAAAATATCAAACAATACTAAATTAATTCACAAAAATGACCATAAATATTACGTGTTAATAGGATCTAACAGTAACTTTTATCGTATTTTTGGAATTAATCATGTATTTATTTAATCAAAGATAACACATACGGCTTGCAGGGATCTAGTTGTAATTATGAAAAGTTTTCAGGCTAACTGATAACATATAAAAATACTCAGGATGAATAATGCAAAAAGCCTAGGGTATTCACGCACATGCTCAAAAACTCATACACAAGGGTATAAACGTAATTAGTAGAAAAGTTCTGCTCAAAGCATAATATTCACAAAATTCAGGATAAAACTTGCAAAAACACCAGACAAGCATGTGGGACGGCACGTGAATTCATACAAATAGGACTAAAATGTAAATACTGGAAATATCAAGGGTCCACATGCAAAATAACCAAACTACAACTTTATTTATAGATGCAAATAGTAAAACACAAAAGAGCTTGGGTGAAAGAGCAAAATATCCCTACAGATGCACGTGGCACATGCTGGAGACATCGTGCTCATACGGCTCTGATCACTATTGCTGGTTCATCTGATGGTGCAGAGGTTGTCGTGAACATATGACTGGATCTGACGGTACTGTGCTGATCTATCGGCCGTAGCAGCCTTATTGTCATGTGGCTATGATGCGAACTAGTAGGAGGGCCCCCATCTGACTGTGAGGAAGATGGTAGCAAGAACAGGAGCCCGACGAAGTTTGCCTGAACGTCAGTGGAGATCTTACGCTCCGATGAAGGATCGGAGGGGTCCTGTAGCTTCGTGAAAGTGCTCCGCGACTGATGGGTGCTCCAATGGAGACGGCAACGACTGGATGGTCATGTCGGTGATGTGCCGCCTGGAGCTGCTCCTCTTGAGAAGCTGGGGGCTCAAAGGCGATCTGCTGCGAGAGATAATACTTGCAACTGATAGAGAAGACTTGGGGTGTGGTTGTGATCTACTTTATTGCACAAATAGATACAGGAAGCATGGAGGAATGGGATTTGGGTTTCCTGCATAGATGTAGGGAGGAGACCATGCCTTAATCTCTACCTAGGGGTCGAGGATAAGGGTGATCAAGTTGCGGTGCAAGGTGGGGTGTCCGTAGAGGGGTCGAACGATACAGAGATAAGGGTGAGATGGGGATTTGACCAGGGTGGTCAGAGCATATGAACTATGGCGGAGGTGGACGGAAACATTCGATGAAATGATGAAATATGGAAGATAAGATGATCATTGAGGGTGCTGGTGAGCTCAGCAATGTCAGGCGGAGTAGAGAGACGAAGTCGTGGCCTCGACCGTGTTGCGACAGGCAGGGAGGCTAGGCGTGATGGAGGACTCTGGCCACGTAGCTGAGTTGCGTGATTACGCAACCAAACTTCAATCCAGATGCCATCCGACAACTGTCACTCAAGCAAAGATGTCTAGGGGTTGAAGAAGGGGAGAGGCAAGACTTTATAAAAATCCCAGGGGGCTGGAATGATCGAGCGAGAGTGTGCAACCATCGGAAGATCTGCACCTTCCTAGGGATCTGTAAAGATCGTGGATCCTAGGAGGAGGCTCAGGGGAAGAATCGGGGCAAGAAGTTATCAAGTCCATGCATGAAAATAGGGAGAAACAACTCCTGCGAACACTATACGGGTCCGACCCTAGAAGAGGAAGGCGTTGACCGGAGGTCAACATCCGGTCTGGACTAATCAATAAAATCGGATATGTAAAATATTTATAAATTCAATAAAAAATAGGACATGATTTTAAGTTAAAAAGTGTTCAAAATAAAAAAATGATTATTATTTTTCAAAGAATTGTTCTGTGATTTTTATTTATTTTTATTAAAAATAAATTAGTGTATATATAATATATAGTGTTATATACATGCATATCATACCTATGTATTATGTATAAATATTTTTATTTTGTTATTTTTACAATAATACTCCAATTTTACATTTTATTTATTTATATCATATTTTAGGTTATAGAATAATTTTTATTTTATTCTTACAAATTATTTACAAGTATAAAATAAATGGTGAATGCGGTGTTCATATATGTGTTTTTGTATAATAAAAGAGGACTTTTATTTTTTATATTTGATTTTTCTAATTTTTATTTTTATACATATATACACGGACGTAAAAATAATGGTTTAATTTTATTTTGGTCAAAAATAATTATTTGCAAATATAGTTCATATGTACAATACAAAGTAGGCTCTATCTCTCTCTATTTATTTTATTTGGCGATCAGGTCAAGGCTTGACCTTCTCTTGGGGTTCGGGTCACTCAATATTTATTCTATATACCTCCTTCTTTTTCCTTTATTCTTTTATTTTTGCTCAAATATATGTTAATTATGAATATTAACATATGCATGCAATTTGCTATGGTATTGTATTTACAGGTATTTATGTGTTGTTTTGCCATGATAAATAGCTAAAATAAAATAATAAAGACTGAGAATTGAGGATTCATCACCCCTCTATACTTTACCTTTGCTAGTCCCTTAGAAAACATTTATTTGAAAAAGAAGTGAAAAGGGAAAGAAAAGAAAACGAAGGAGAATCGAGGTTGATTATTAAACTTGTCTTCATTAAATTGAAGTATGGAGCTCAGTTAGACCTTTGGATTATTAGTTTGTCAGAACCTTATTGAGTTCTAGATTTAAGACTCAACAACCTCTAAGTTCCACCATTCTATGGTCAAGACTCCTCAATGATACAGATCAAAACAAGTCTACATACTCAAAGTCTAATGACCATGTATCTTTCCTTATACTGTGTAAGTGATATGTATCTCCCTACCTCAGAAATGACAAAGAAACAACCTCTCTTAACATGGTAACTCTAATTCCTTAGTCTAGCAGCTCTTTCCTTGAGGAGCGGGGTATTCCCTTCTAAGTTCAAGTTCAATTGGCTTAAGAAGAGGAGGAAAGAAGAGTATGGACCATGGCCAATGTAGCCACATATCCCTGGGAGCCCAACCAGTGTAGCTAAGTCTTCCGCTGAAAGCATCATGAGATGAGAAGGTGTAATACATAAGCTTTGCTTTATTTGACTATATACATACTCCGACAGGTATTTTATTTTAAGTCAGCCCTATCCACTTTTTTGGAGTTTTTCTTGATTTTGCACATTTTTTGATGTGCATATGTACAACATATCGACATGGTGCAACATATACATAAGGAATTTTTCTTCTCGAGCTAGTATATTATCCCACTTTTGAAGTATTATTTCAACCCACAATTCCTATCTTTAGACCTCAACACCGCCAGACCAAGTTGAGGTGCACATCCCTCCCCCAAAGGAAGACAAGTGGTTCCTCCTAGAAGTACTACCCTCGTATGCAACCATAAAGCAAAGGATTTTGTGTCTTCACCACCTCATTCGTAGAGAGCTATGTGTAAAGTGTGGTGCAAGTAAAACCATTGTTTGTGAGAGTCATGCGTGCGTTGTTAAGTGTTCTATTTATTCTCATCAAGATGACATGTGAACATAGTGGACTCAAAGAATTAAGTCACTAATGGACCTGAAAAGTCTTAACCCCAAATCCTATAAGGTTCCTCTGAGAACTAGGTAGGTTAAGGTCTTAACCAAGCTCCATTTTTCAATTTAATTCCAGACTAGTTTAAATGTCAACTATGATTCAGAAGAATATACAAGTATATACAAAAATATTTTTATGCAAAATTTTCAAAAACATGCAAAATTTTTGAAAATGTTTGAATGTATGGATGTAGAAGTTTTGCAAACTATTTACACACATTACACAAGGCTTTTTGCAAACTTTTATTTTTTAAAACATTTTTCAAATAATTTGTACTATATACATAATTTTGATACAAAAATATTTACAAACATTTTAAGATCAAGGAATTTTTACAAACATTTATACAAATTTTTTTTATAAATAGCTATGTATGTGCAAGAAAGAATTTTATATACAAGATTTTTTTAAATTTTTGTGATTTTTTAGGTTGTAGATTTTTAGCCATTTTATTTATTAACATACTCACTCAAAGTACGAGTTATGGTTGAAGAATATATGTAATATATACAAGGCCCCCCTATACTTAGCTCGAACGATGTCCTCATAGTGATCAAAGAGCGATGAAGAAGACATAACTCGTGCTTAGTATTGGGAAGTGAGAAGAAGGGATATACTACAACGACGAGTAAAATAATAGAATGAATAGAGATCGGTGATCCCCCTATACTTAGGATCAAATAATCCTAAGTATAGACGACTGTACACGTGGGAAAAATCGATGGTCTGAATGTACAGGGCCTATCTCCCCTATACTTAGGGTAAAATATCCCTAAGTATAGGCAACAAAATAGAGGTAAAAGGAATCAAAAGAATAATCACAAATTTGACCCCCCCCATACTTAGGTAAAGTACACCCTAAGTATTGCATAATCATAATACGTAGACGAGGTGTTAGACAAAAGAATGATATTATATGGACATCTGGATCTATACAAGGTGGAAGATAGTGGTAATCAGGCATGAGATGCAAATGATGTGAGTCAAAGACAACATCTCATGCAAAATGAATCGGGGAAACATCAATGATCAATGGATTATGATCTAGATATGGCTTTAGTCGCTGATCGTTAACACGAAAGGTGGACTCAGATGACATCTCAGATATGACGATTCTACCATTGTCATGTACCTTTCAGACCAAGTATGATCCCTTCCACTTACTCTACAATTTCCCTGGAAATAATCTAAGCCTAGCATCAAACAACTATACTCTCTGATCTGGCTCAAACTACTTATGGTTGTTATGAGAATCATGCCATATCTTCACTCGCTCCTTGTACTATAGGCTACTTGAGAAGGTTGTGTCTCCAAACTCCTCCAGGGTTGCCAATTCTGCATTCCTTTGATCTCCCATACTCTCTGGATCCAATAATATCTCAGTGACAACCCATAGTGACTTATGTTTGATTTCCACAGGTAAATGGCATGTCTTTCCATAAACGAGACGAAAGGGAGACATACCCAAATAAGTCTTGATGTAAGTCTGATATGCCCATAAGACCAAGTCCAAAAGTTGTGACCAATCCTTTTGGTCAGGGTGGACTACCTTCTGCAATTGATCTCCCTATTTGATACTTCAACAAGATCATTGGTCTGCAGATGATATGGAGTGGCTACTCGATGGTCTATGCTGAACTCATTAGCAAGGTCCTTTACCTTGTCGTTGACAAAGTGAGACCCCCATCAGATATCAATACTCTAGGCACCCCGAATCGTGAAATGATATTTTTCCTCAAAAATTTTCAAACGGTCTTAGCATATGTGGTTTGGGCGGGAATGTCCTCAACCCAATGACTCACATAAGCAACAACCAACATAATGTACCTAAATTCCTGTCATAGGAAATGGACCAATGAAATCAATGCCCCATGCATCAAAGGACTCATAGAAGTGAATGGGCTGCATCAGCATCATATCACGCTGTCAACAAGTGCCCATCCTTTAATAGTCAGTTTTCTTCTTCACGAATTAGTTGGAATCCTTGAAGAGGGTAGACCACCATAGGCTGGATTGGAGCAATTTCTGTGTTGTTCTCCTCCCAGAATAATGTCCTCTTGCCTTAGGATAGTGGCAGTAAGTGAGGACGTTGTGGTGATTCTCTTGAGGAATGCACCGATGCCATATGCTATCCCCTCCTTCATGATAAAGGATGGAATCCTCCCAATGGTACGACTTGACCTTCGTAAGGAAGGTCTCAAGTCGCAGTCTGGGCTAACCTTGTGGAACTTTCTTGGCAATAAGATAGTTCACAATGTCGACGTACCATGAGAGAGAGGTGATAGCAAGGATTACCTCATCTGGGAAGGTCTTTGTAATAAGATCAATCTGCTCAGATTCCTCAAGATTTTCTAAACAGGAAAGATGATCTGCCACCACATTCTTAACTCCAGGCTTATCCTTAATCTCAATATCAAACTCCTGGAGTAGAAGGATCCATCTGATCAATCGAGCTTTGGCATCCTTTTTGTCAATGAGGTACCTGATGGTGGTATGATCAGTAATAATAGTTACTTTGGATCCAAGAATATACGATCTGAACTTATCCAAGACAAATACTACCGCTAGCATCTCTTTTTCTGTGACTGTGTAGTTTCGCTGTGTGGCATCCAATGTTCGGCTATCTTAGTGAATGACAAATGGTACTCCATCCCTCCTCTATCCAAGCACAACCCCTATGGCAAAATCAGAGGCATCTGTCATGATCTTGAATGGGAGAGAACAATCAGAAAGCTGAATGACTGGAGCCTCAACAACTAAGTTCTTGAGAGTCTCAAATGACGAAGGCACTTATCATCTACAATGAACTCGGTGTATTTCGTCAGCAGATTAGTCAGCGGTCAGGAAATCCTACTGAAGTCCTGAATAAAACTTCGGTAGAAACCAACTTGCCCAAGAAAAGACCGCAATCGCTACAAGTTGGATGGTGGATTGAGTTTCCTGATGATATCCACCTTGGCCGGATCAACCTCCATGCCCCTGTTGGAGATGATATGACCAAGCACCATCCCCTGGGTCACCATGAAGTGACTCTTCTCCCAAGACGAGACAAGATGGACTTCTATGCAGCATTGAAGCACTTGGTCTTGCCATTCAAGACAAGCATCAAACCCGTTGCGTAGACCAAGAAATCATCCATGAAGACCTCCAATAAATTACCCACCATGTCCGAGAATGTGGACAACATGCACCTTTGGAATGTCGCCAAGCGTTACATAGACAAAAGGGCATACGTCTGAAAGCTTAAGTCCCAAACGGACAGGTTAATGTCATTCTATCCTGGTCTTCAGGCACAATGGCCACTTGATTATATCCGGGAGTACCCGTCAAGGAAACAATAGTGACTCTTCCCAACTAGTCTCTCCATAATATGATCAATAAAAGGCAACGGGAAATGATTCTTCTTGGTGTCCTGATTCAATCATCTGTAGTCTACATAGACCCTCCAAGAAGTGGGTACCCGGGTAGTTATCTCTTCTCTAGACTCCCTCACAATTGTAGTGACGCCCGTCTTCTTGGGCACCACATGTAATGGACTAACCCACTTGGAATCTGAGATGGAGTAGATGAAATTGACGCTCCACCATTTCAATATTTCGTTCATGACCACTTCTCGAAGATTCGGGTTCAACCATCGTTGGAACTCACATGATGGCTTAGCATCCTCCTCAAGATAAATATGGTGGGAGCACAGGGCCGGATCTATCCCCTAGATATCAACAACACTCCATTTTATTGCCTTGCGGTTTAAGAACCTCCATCAAACGAGATTCTTGCTCTCCATTCAAATCTGCTAAGATGATGACTGGGTACATATCTGGCTCACCCGCAAGGAATATGTACTTCAGTGACTACGGTAGAGGCTTCAGTTCTGGACAATTGGGAGCTGGAAAATCTGGCTTATGAAAGGTCCAAGTGAAGGCAACCAGATTGGAATGTGAGAACTCTCACAAACGTTGAATATCTGGTGAAGCTGGCCCTGCTGGTATATCTGTGCTCAATGCTGGCTCAATCTCCACCTCAGCTTTTGGCTCTGTAGGAATCAGACAAGGTAACAACTCATCAAATTCGGCCTAACCGATGTTGGAATCCGAGGTATCTAATTCAGAAGAATAAGAAACAAACTCTGCTCGCTATCCTGAACGCAACTGTCAACCTCAAAAGTGTCCTCGGCCAAGAGTGTTCTCTATGAACTCTCCTCTGCTAGAGAGCTGTGGATCTGCAGAATCTGAAGATGAGAGAAGGGCTCGTGAAACAGGGTCAGACCAAGCGTCTTCATCATCAGTGATCACAAAGTTGTACTCCTGGTGGACATCTCGCTCTACCTCTGTCAATTGCTCTACACCGCTAAACTGCTCTAAGCAAGTTGAATCCCGTTCTCTAATCTCATCAATCGTCTCTATTTGTATACTCTTGCCCTCGACGCGGAAGTACACCTTCCCACTATCATAGTCGGACACCGCCTTGGCTTTGGCCAAGAATGGACATCCTAGAATGATAGGGGTATCTGTCACAGATTAAGGGATCTCCATGTCCAACACAACGAAGTCCACAGGGAATTTCAGGCCCTGGATTATGGTGACCATGTCCTTCAACAAACCCTTTGGCCTCTTAACAGATCTATCAACAAACTAAAGGACTATCCTGCTCCGTCGAAGAGGGCCAAACTCGAATCGATCCAATAAGGCTGTCGGGAGGAGGTTGATGGAAGAGTTGTTGTCTAATAGAGTACGATCAAATCTTTACTCATGAGTGTGACATCTGACATAGGGAGCTCCTGCATCTGGCCTCTTGGTTGGTAGATGATTCTGGATGGTGAAGCAGGTGGCACATGTCAACACATGGATCTCTGCATGATGGTTCCTCTTCTTCCTACGAATGGTGGTCTTCTCTCTCAAGTTCTTTTGGAAGAGAGGATGTGCTCAAGTGCCTCCTGTAGAGTCATCTGAATGTGAAATCTATCTATCATCTGCTAGCTGAACTTTAACTGCTGGTGTCTTTTCGGATTTTCTTTTTTATTCCCCTTTGCTAAGCGGAGTGCTTGAGGGAAGGGGATAGTTGGGCCCTCCTTAGATAGAGGGCTAGGAAGAGGTTCCTGCTGCTGAGAGGGAGTGGAATCCATACAAGGGTCATCATGCATCACATATGGACTCGAAGATGAATAAACCTTTCCTTTATTAGTTTTTTTGTTCTTGTTCATATGGTCCTGAGATACAGAAATAGGATGAGATACAATTGGAGTGAAAACGGTGGAATCAACACCACCCATGCCATTGGTCTTTGCGGCATTAGCACCGTGCTCTGGCTCAGCATCATATGTATTGGTGGCGTTATTACCATCAACTACATCTGGGGAAATGATGACCTTTGTACTGTCGACTGGATCAACATCCTAGGTGGCATCAACACCACCGTCATCATTGTCTTTAGCAGCATCAGTTGGCGCTTCTGGCTCATCATTGTGTCGTAGCTCAGATGAGGCTTCGTCGACTAGCATCCTACCACTCTTAAGTGTTACAAAATCAACTTCAAATATGTATGAAGAAATATCACCCAATGACTCACTAGGAGTGGTGGTCTCTGTGAACTATACATGCTCATATTTCCTCTTAAGGTTGTTCGGGTTGGTCTCGATCTGAGCAGGTATGGCATCCTTGCCCTTTATTATCTCCCTCATCTCCTGCCTGAATTCTTCCATCTCCCACCTAAAGGATGCATGCCAGTCTGTGAGTAGGCAGGCTAGATCATCAAGGGCTGGGTTCTCATAGGTTGACCCATGAGAACCGAATGGATTACCTCACTGGAAATGAGGATGCTAGAACTGCTGAGGAGGAGACTGAGTGAACTGTTGTTGCTGAGGTTGTTGTTGCTGCCTCCACTATTGTCTCTGCTGGTAGGTACGAGGACCCTACTGGTAGTGGTACAATGGCTGTTGGGAGTACTGGAGCTGTTGGTGCTACGGCTGGCTGCTCTGTCCACTGGGAGCTGGAGGCTGCTATTGGGATGAGGTACCTCTGGTAGACCACCTGAATTCGGGATGATCTCGGCGGATCCCGAGCTGTTGTCGGTCATAACAAATCCCGTTGACTTCCATCAATGGCTCCTGCTCGTACACGGGTGGGGGAAGAACTACTAATGGCTGATCCTGCTAGCACACCACCATCAGAGTGTCCCGAGATGGTGGTGGTTGCGAGTAGTGATGCAGCAATAGCTGGACCGTCTCTTCCTGGATGCGGTGAACTTGTCGGTAATGGGTGGAGTGTTGGGATGAGTTGCTTCTAGGATCAACTCATGACTTGAGACAGGGTTGAGAAGTCGTATGTGCCTCCTGGAGACATATGATTTGGGTCTTCAGGTCACTCAAAGTTTGTGCCATCTGGTTGATCTATGCCATGCCTTGACACTGCTTCTTCTCAATGATCTCTATACGGTCCAACTTCTCGTTGATGATACCCATGTCATCGGCTGACGACTCTGCCTGTGCTGCGGCTGAAGAATAAGTGGATGGACCTGCATCAACCCATGCTATCCTCTGATAGGACACGACCTGTGGTAGGGGCTTCCCCTGTGTATAGAGCCTGGTCTGGGACATCATTGTATAGTTCTCAGCCCTCTCCTCATAGATGGCCCAAACCTGGTCTTCATCCTTTGCAAAATAGGAGCCCCCATAAGAAGCGTTGACAAGCCCCTGCAGCTCTGGTGTCAGCCCACAAAAGAAACTCTGGACTAAGTTGGGCTTGGATATATCATGGTGTGGATATCGGTCGATGAGCTCACAGAATCGATCCCATTCCTCATGGAACTTCTCATTGGGGATCATGTAGAAATTGTTGATCAGAGCTCTCGTTGCATTGATATGGCCGAGTGGATAGTACTTTTTTAAGTACTCGGTATGGAGCTGCTCCCAAGAAGTAATGTATCTCCCTAAATGCTCCAACCAGTAGGCTGCTCCGTCGACGAGGGAGAATGGAAATGTCATCATCTTGATGGTGCCCTCGTCCATGAATCTGTCATGGACAATGCTGCAAATCATCTCGAACTCTTGTAGATGCAGATGTGTATCCTTGGTGGTTAGCCCATGGAACTTGGGAAAAAGTTGAATGGTCTGGGGGTGTGCTTGAAGTCGCTTGATGAATCCACATTTCATCATCTTTATTCTATCATTTTGGCCTCAAAAACCCTAGCAAATGCCTGTAAATACCCTTAATTCCATCATCTTAGCATTCATGCATGTGCATTCAATTAGTGTATAAAATATTGTAATTAAAGCCAAAATTATAGAATAAATAAAAGAAAAGAAAAAAGAATAAAATATTGTAAATATTTTATGACCCGAAACCCCGAGACCTAGGCATCTTGATGAATAGGTCGACAAGGAATAAAGTATGGGGAGATAAGGGCCAAAATACAATAAAAATACCATTCATTCAATCCATTCTTTACTCATTTTTGGGGCCTATTTTTGGTTCCACTTTTTATACATCAAATAAAGAAACTTTGTACATGAAAGTTGTGGATAATTTAATAAATAAAAATACAAAATTGATTTCACTGAAAAATAATACACAGATAAAAAGTTATGGTCTGAATAAAAATCCAGAATCCCAACTTCCCAAACCCGTATCTCACAACTAAAAACTCCAAATGCAGCAAACTCACCTTTAATTGTATATAGAATAAAATAATCTATTTAATGGAGGTGGTTTCGTATTTTTCAGAGCTACGGTTTGAAAGTTGAGTTTTGGACCCTTGTAGTATACTTGTACATATTAAAATATTCAATTTATTATTTATTCATTATTTTTATATTCTTGTATTTTATAATTTTGTCAATATTATTTACAATAATTATGTACATTAAAATCATATTAAAAACCTAAATAAAACATAAAATAAAATATATGTATATATAATACATAGGTATCATACTTATACTTATACCTATATAAATTATACTTTATTTTATTAAGTACATAAAATACTTCAAAAAAATAAAACAAAAATATATTTGTGTGTATAAAAGTGTTATATGATTTTATAAAATACTAAATAAAAATAATAAAATTAAAATACACAAAATAAAATAAAGGAATAAAATATGTAGATAATATACCTATATAGGGTATAAAAAGTAACTTGTAAAAATATATCTCATAAAAATAATTAAAAATCAGAATAAAATACTAAATAAAATAATAAATATTTTTTATTTTATAACCATAATTTAATAAAATCATTTTCGATTTTTAAATGAATTAACAAGATTATTTTCCAGGGTTTTTCCTGGTTGGTCCACGTGGACCAACCAGGTGGCGCCCTCAGTTGACCCCGGTCAACTAGTCGCCTCCCCTCCTGCGCCCGTTGTCGGAGTTGGTTTTCGAGCCAATTTCTTGGCTTTTTCGCGACCAGATCTTGCACCTATTAGTGATAAGTTCTTCAGCAAATCCGCGCCTCGATCATCCCTCTTCCTCGTCCGGTGATTTCCTTGGGGAGTGGAGCAGTGTAGCGTCTGCTCCACGTCGATCTTTGAGCTCATGTCACCTTAGGTCAAACCACTTAAAATGAACCCCCGACTTTGGATTTGAATTCGAGTACCTTCGGTCCACCCCTCATCGCCTCTCGTGTGCTCTGTGAATTCTTGGAGGTTACAGCTCCATCGTGGTCCCTTCAGCCAAGGCGTACGAGGTCGGAGGCGTCTCCACCACCTCCCCCAACTCCGGCGGTCGAGGCACCCCTTTTCCTCTGGTTCTGGCCATTGAGGGCCCCCCTCTCCCCTATTTTTCATTTGCATTTCGTTAGACATAGTCTAAATATCAAAAGCCCTCAAAAATATCGAAGTTTCGTTGCTTGAATCGTCCAATCCCCCATCTTGACCGGAGCACACCTCCGGCCAATCACTGCCACGTCGCATTTCAAATCGATTCCGCCTCCCTAAGGTCCAGGCATTTTGGCCTGGACCTCCTAACCCTTTTTGCAGGTCAAAGAAAGTTCATTCGCGTCTGGAGGCCATTTTGGAGCCTCGTCGGAGTTCGCAAAGCTCTCCAACTCCGCCGACAGCCAGCGAGCACCTCGGCCTTCGCCGTGGTCTTTTAAAGCCCCCAGGAGGAAGAGCAGACCTCCAGGAGTCTCCATGTCCATTTTGAAGCTCAACCGCCATCGGAGACCGGAGATCTCGGGCGGAGGAGCTCGCCCTCGCCGGCGTTCTTCGCTGTTCTTGGTCCTAGCCTCCGCACCGTTGGATCGTGGAGAAGCTCCAGATCGCACAGCATCCGTCCGATCCTCCCTCGCCTTCACCATCCGATCGTTCGAGGAAGATCTAATCTCAGCCGTGCATCGTCGAAGCGTCATCGGTCGTCCGTCGCTCGCCACGTGGATAAGTGGCATAGTCTCCGCCGTTGGATCGCGCGCAAGGTGTATTTTGCACCTTAACTCCTGCGAATTTTGTATTTACTATTTAGTCCACAAACTTTCATCTGTAGTGTAAAAGTTTTGTAATATTTGCATGTAAACCCTCATACTTATTTTATTTGCACTTAGGCCCCTTGCCACGTCACCTCACGTGCCTGTGCGTGTGAGGGGGTGGGCATTTTGCAGGGATCCCCCCTGGGGTTTAGTTGTTTAACTTTAGTCCCAGAATTTTATTTTATAGTGTAAAACTTCTGGATATTTTGCATGCGTGCCCTGGAAGATTTTGGATATTACAGTTAGGTCCTCCCACGCGCATGCCAGTCACGCGTTGGGTTTGGGGAAAATTGTATCGATACCCTTCCGGGTTTTGTATTTGTTATTTAGTCTATTAAATGCAAGTTTCAGTATAAAATTTTGTGTCTTTGCCCTTGGATGTTTGCTTATTTGCATATATACCCCTGCTAGGCTTTGTAAATTTTTGTGTGCTTGTTTTATTTGTTTAAAGCATCATTTTGTCTCGAAAAATTCCACAAAAATCAAGTTAAGCTCATGTTCACTTGCACTTTCACGCCATATTTTTGCTTGCACTTTTATTGCATTTTCATATTTATTAAAAATCAAAAACTTGCCATTTTAGTACTGTCTAGATTAGAAAATAACAAAAAAATATTAGAATACCTATAAGAATTCCAAAAAAATACCTATTGCCTACTTTAACCTATTTTAGTGTTAGTACAAAAATCACTAAAAATCTCAAAAGAAAAACCTTAAAAATTAGAAAATTCCTGAAAACTTCAAAAAAATCTTAAAAATTATAGAAAATTCCAAAAATTGCAAACTCAATTCAGATTTCTTCCTTATTTCATTCCCTTTGTTTTAAAATTGATTTGGGAAAATTTTGAGATCATTTGATATTTTTCTTTCCCATTTTTTGTCTCGGCCAAATTGTTAATCCACTGTTTGCTTTATTTCAATATTTAAAAATACCAAAAATATTTTGAAAATACCCAAAAATCATAAAAACAGTAGAAAATTATAAAAATACCAAAAAGATTTTATTCCTGAATTTTTGTCTATTTTTGTATACTTTTATAAATAGTGTAGCACCTCTTTTATTACCTTGTTTATATATTCCAATATTGAAAAAGAAAAAAATATAAATTATAAAATTATAAAAAAATTAGAAAATTATAAATCAAAATACAAAATTAAAAATTAAAAAAAAATAAAAACCCACAAAAATCCTTGCATTGCATAGTGTAGACATCACTTCACACTCACACACACATCATTGTGTGATCTACCCTGTTTTGCTCCCTGTGTTCAAACTCTCTATATACTTGCTTGCTATACACAATTTATGTAGAGTTAAAAATAAATTTTAACTTCACATTGCTTGTCATTGTTTGATATCTATAGTGTGGGTTAATTGTTGATTAAATTCAGATCTTGATTGGTCAACACTTCAACTGTGTTCCCGCCTTGTGAGGAATACAAGACCGATCCATTTTCGGGTTAATCATCGCCCAGAATCGCTAGAAGCTGGATCCATCGACGGTTGAGGGTGGCACTAGGGTTGTGTAACTCCCTCATCATCCTGGCTAGTCGGGTGGATCTTGTAGTTCTTCTGTTTATCCTCCTGCTCCTCCTCCAGCTATGGTTATATCGTCACCGGCTTGTCTCTGCAGCTCTCCTCTATTGGCTCGCATCTGCTCTAACTCCTGATGGACCTCTACCATGAATGCTCCCTAATCTAGAATCTTTCATTGCATCATCTCAAGGGAGGCTAACAATGTGTTGTTGATGGTGCCCTGATCTAGAACATACATAGAACTTTGAGGCTGTCCATTAGTGTGTCCGTCACTGCTGGCCATCAGATGACGTCAAATGAATAAATAGCCACGTTGGTCTCTGCTCGAGCACCTCAGGATTGGAAGAAGGATGGTTGAGGGGGAACAGGGTGTAATCGAACTCAGGTTCACAGAGCAGGTTTGGGCTCCCCGAAACCTCCCTAGATGAGTGAGTCGGAGTACTCGAGAGCGGTGCTGCTAGAGGCAGCCTAAGGGATCTCCGACCCATCATGGTGATCAGGGGATGAGTGCGGATGAGATCTGTAAGCAAACAAGATAAGAAATCAAACCCTAATTTCACCTACTAAACATGGGAGTCGATGACATAAAGGTTCGATCATCTTATCAATTTTATTTTGGGTGATAAGTCAATCTTGTAAAGCGATTAAGCGAGTTGTTAGGAACTCGATGCTCCCAAGAGTCTGGCCCAATCCCAAAGCTAGACCTTTCCCAGCCAGTATAAGTTTCAGACAGTTTACCGGCTACCCGACCAACTCACTCTACTAAGGATGTCGCAACCCGCTTTATCAGATACCATAGAGATCCTCACTGGAGAACGACTAACCCCAAGACCAGTAGTCTAATGAAAGTTCAGGTATGGCTCTATCCTAGTGTGCAAGCCACTCTCTTGCTCAAGTAAACCAAACAAGGAGGGGATGACTCTCCCAAAGCAAATTTTTAAGTGAAATGTCTTTTAAGATCAAGTTTGCATTAACAGTCACAAATTTTATTGCTTTCTCTTTTTAGGTATTTTTCAATAACAAACAATCCCTAACAAATTTTCGATTTCTTTGGGTTATTTAAGTCCAAAAACAAGGGGAGGAAGTCGCAAAAACTGATGCGCGATCAAACACTATGATGAATGCAAAGTAAGAGATGCGTACATGTCACCAGCACTCTACATGCAGGGTAATCCACTCATAAATTTAAAGATTGAATTAAAACTAATCTATATGATGCATGATGAAAACAATCTTAGACGAGCAACTTCTAATGATCGCGAAGAATGGTAGTTAGCTAATCAGATCATGTCCGGAGTCCGATCTTGGGAACCACTTGGTGCCCGCCACAACGGGTCCTGCTAGCGCTGTATGTGGTTCCTTATGACATGGGACTTGGATCTAATTGAACTAACTTTTATATTATGAATTATTAATAAGGTCCAATTACAAACTATAGGTGCAAGCAATCTATTAGGGATCAAGCCTTAATTACTTACGTTACAATCAAGAGAAAATCCTAAGTCTAGCAGCCAAAATCTTCGAGAATCAAATAGAAACAAAATATGATAAAAATCAAAATCGACAAAAAATGCGATGAGGTCCCCCAAGCACACCGGTGCGTGGTGAAACAGACCCCGATAAGTATAATAGAATCCAAAAAAGTCTGAGTATCTTGTATTATTATAATAATAATAATACTAAGCTGGAAATAAAACTAACTGCTCCATCTGATCTCTAAAAACTATAATTGCCTCCTACTCAACTCCTGCTCCTCGGGTACGTGTCTCCTCTAAAGTGTCCTCAGGTGGTTCCTCGCACGAAAAGAGAAACAAAATGGGGAAGAAAGCCATTATAACAAATAGAGATAAAAATAGCCAGAAAAACGTGAAAAGAATATTAAGTCGTGCTTCTCGGTAATGATGCTATTCTGATAAGCGATCTACCTACTAGGGTTAAGTGTAAAAGATAAGCAAGGGTCGTGAGACCCCAATCAACAGGTCTAAGCTAAACAAGAAAATAAGAAACCACTCAAATCACAAGATAAAACAATCAAAACAATGTAGCGATCTCCGCTATTTATTTTAACCTGGTATAGTGACCAGGGTCGAACTCAAGGAGTACGGAAATGTACGAAGCAGACATGATCATGAAATAAATGGAATATTTTTATTTGTTTTCAATTTTGTAAATTTTTGTAGTTTTTAATTAAGAAAGAAAACAAGAAAACAAGAAAACAAACACAACTTTTTGAATTTTCATTAAGGCTAAAAAGTGCTAAAAATATAGATTAAAAATATTTTTGTGTTTTTAAAATATTCAGATGTTTTTGGTAATTTTTTGAGAATTTTCTGATTTTTAGGTCATTTTATGAAAATCAAACAAGAGGAAAACAACGAAATAGTGAACAACTAGAACAAAATTACAAATTAAAAACAATTAAAGTATACTAATGTCCTAGAGGGAAATTTTATGAGACACTAGATAAAAATAGCTAAAAATAGAAACTAAAATCCTAATTTTTGTTTTTTCTAGAACTTTTAATAATTTTTATGAGTTTTTGAGTCTTCTGTAATTTTTAGGGTTTTTATAAGGGTTTTTGCAACAAAACAAGTACTGGCGACAAAGCACACAAATACTAATTTTTTGGATTTTTTTCAAATAATTTTATATTTTTATGTATTTTATAAAATATATAGAACAATTTTTACACATTTTTTATTTTTAGAAAATATCAAACAATATTAAATTATTTCAAAAAATTACCATAAATATTACGTGTTAGCAGGAGCTAACAGTAATTTTTATCAGATTTTTAGAATTAATTAGGCATTTATTAAATCAAAGATAACACACACGGCTTGTAAGGACCTAACTGCAATTATGAAAAAGTTTCAGACCAACTGATAACACATATAAAAACTCAGAGCGAATAATGCAAAAAGCCCAAGGTATTCACGCGCATGCTTAAAAACTCACGTACAGTGGTATAAATGCAATTATCAGAAAAGTCCTACCCAAATCATAGCATTCAAGGAGTTCAGGATAAAACATGAAAAAACACCAGACAAGCACGTGGGACGACACATGAATCCATACAAACAGGACTAAAACACAAATACTGGAAATACTAAGGGTCCACATGCAAAATAACCAAATTACAACTTTATTTACAAAACCAAATAATAAAATAAAAAAAGAGATGGGGTTAAAGAGCAAAATACCCTTGTAGAGGAACGTGGCGCATGCTGGAGACATCGTGGTCGTATAGCTCTGATCATTGTCGTTGGTTCATCTGACGGTGCAGAGAATGTCGTGGACATGTGGCTGGATCTGACTGTATTGTGTTGTTCTAACGGCCACCGCAACCTTATTGTCAGGTGGCTGTGATGCGAACTGGCAGGAGGGACCCCAATCCGACGGTGAGGAAGATGGCAGCAAGAACATGAGATCGGTGAAGTTCTCCTGAGTGTCAACAGGGATCTGACGCTCCGATGAAGGATCAGATGGGTCCGTAGCTTCGTAAAAGTGCTCCACAACTGATGGGGTGCTCCGATGGAGATGACAACAGTGGATGGTCATGACGGTGATGTGCCGCCTTGAGCTGCCCCTCCTGAGCAGCTGGGGGCTCAAAGGTGGTCTACTACACGAGCCAATACTTACAAAGAATAGAGAAGACTCGAGGCATGGTTCCGATCTACTTTATTGCACAGATAGATACGAGAAGCATGGGGGAATGAGATTTGGGTCTCCGGCATGGATGGAGGGAGGATACCTAACCTTAATCTCTACCTGGGGGTTGAGGATGAGGGTGATCAGGTTGCGGTGCAAGGTGGGGTGTTCGTAGAGGGGTCGATCGATACAAAATAAGGGTGAGATGGGGCTCTGACCAGGGTGGTTAGAGCAGATGAACTGCAGTGGAGGCTGGCGGAAAGATTCGATGGAATGATGAAATATGGAGGGTAAAATGATCTCTTGAGGGTGTTGATGAGTTCAACAAGGTCAGGCGGAGCGAAGAGATAGGTTCATGGCCTCGATCGTGTTGCGGCAGGCAGGGAGGCTAGATGCGACGGAGGAGTCCAGCCACGTAGATAAGATGCGTGATTACGCCACCAAACTTCAATCCAGAGATGCCCTACGGTAGCTATCACTCAATCAAAGATTTTTATGGGTGAAAGAAGGGGTGAGGCACAAGCTAAAGAGCTGAGGAGGCAGAGGTGAGACTTTATGTGATTCCCAGGGGGTTGGAATGATCGAGCGAGAGCGCGCAACCCTAGGAAGATCCACAATTTCCTAGGGATCGGCGAAGATCATCGTTCCTAGAAGGAAGCTCGGGCAAAGAATCGAGGCAAGAAGTGATCGGGTTCGGGCATGAAAATAGGGAGAAATGGCGCTGGTGGACACTATATGGGTTCGACCCGGGAAGAGGAAGGCGTTGACCAGAGGTCAACATCTAGTCTGGACCAATCAGAAAAATCAGATATACAAAATATTTATAAATTCAATAAAAAATAGTACATGATATTAAATTTAAAGTGTTCAAAATAAATGTTTATTATTTTTCAAAGAATTTTCTATGATTTTTATTATTTTTATAAAAAATAAATTAGTGTATATACAATATATAGTGTTATATACAAGTATACTATGACTATGAATTATGTACAAATATTTTTATTTTATTATTTTTACATAAATATCCTAATTTTATATTTTATTTATTTATAGCTTATTTCAAGGGTATAAAATAGTTTTTATTTTTACAAATTATTTACAAGTATAAAATAAATGGTGAATGTGGTGTTCATATTTGTGTTTTTGTATAATGAAAGAGGATTTTATTTTTATTTTTATTTAATGCTTTCTAATTTTAAATTTTTTTATTTTTAAGCATATATACAAGGAGGTAAAAATAACAGTTTAATTTTATCTTGCTCAAAAATAATTATTTGCAAATGTAGTTCATATGTACAATACAAAGTAGGCCCTATCTCTCTCTACTTATTTTATTTCGCGATCAGGTCAAGGCTTGACCTCTTGGAGTTCGAGTCACTTTGTATTTATTCTAAATACATCCTTCATTTTTTCTTTATTCTTTTATTTTTGTAGAAATACATGCTAATTAAGCAATATTAACAGATGCACGTAATTTGTTATGTTATTGTATTTACAGGTATTTACATGTTATTTTGCCAAGATAAATAGATAAAATAAAAGAATAAAGAGTGAGAATCAGGGATTCATCATTTTCATCTAAGGAAATACGTTCTCCAGTTCTTGGAGCTCAACGAAGGAGTCAACAATTGGGGGATAAGTGGGGTCGTGAATGTAGAGATTTTTGAGGAATGAGTACGATGTTTGATGGGTTCTCTTTATGGATTCCAGATCTAGGACAGGTGGAGAGGGTTCCCGTATTGTGATGGATGGAGCTTGAAGATGGTGGTAGTTCTGAGAGGTAGAAAGTAGTGGAGAGGTCTCGAGAATGATGGTGGTTTCAAGCTTCAATTTGTTTCATATCAATATTAGAGAGTGAAGAGATTTAAGGGAATATTAGCAGTAGATAATGCAAATAAGAAGATGAAGTAGAAGAAACCAAAGGCAAAAAAAGGAGGGTTTCTTTACCCGTAAATGGGTTCTTCATCTGGAGGTGGAGCTGGTGAATTGGTTCGGATTTTAGCTTAATATATATCCAAATCCAATCTTAACGATTTTTATTTTTCTAAATATAATCCATCAAATATTTAAATCCAATCCGATCCAATCCATCAAATTACGAATTGGATCGGATTTTACACTTACATTTTCCCTCTCAATAGTCGACTCATGCACGTTTATACTTTACAACACACTAGCCCTCGAACATTCGAATAATTCCTTAAAAATCGATAATATGAATAGATGTAAAGAAAAGAAAAGAAAAATCACATGATCAAATGGAAGTTGAAGAATTTGATTAATTCATTATAAAATGTTAAAGACAACACAATAAAACTAAAAGATCATATTAAATTTGATATTTAAGTTATTTAATAAGTAATACATTAGTTTATTTTTTGTAATTGATACACCAAATGATTTAAATAAGAACAATACAAGTTACTAAATAAGGATACAAAGAAAAGTTAGATAAATAAAAAATGTGATCTCTATGATTGGATATTGATAAAGTTCATGATTAACTTAGAATGTTAAGTTATGCCAGAGCCTACTTACTCGCAAGAACATCCTTCAAGGCTCTATATTATATCATTAAAAGAAAAAATCATAGAATATTAATAATTGATTAAGTATGCAAGACAAAACTAACTAAAATATAGCCTACCAGTTATGAATAATGCATCTCATTTAAAATAGACTTGAAATGGAATTTATTTGTAAGATTATATCTATAGTCAAAATCTGCCAATTCTATGAAAACTATGAATAAAAAATATATATCAAACTAAAAAATGAAAGGAATTGAAATAATGTTTATTTTTCTTAGATGGATGTGACACATTTGATTGTGTAATTGATCCAATTTCATCCCTAAAATAAGGCTGCAAGCTAGAGCAAGTAAAAGGTAAGAAACAAAAGGGTCAAAAATATCTAACAAATATGCCATGTAACTATCCCGAATTTATTTTCTTTTAACAAAGATAAGAAGAGTGGCAGTATACAGAGGCCAAATGGTACTGAGTGGGAGGAGATTATATTGTTGAGACGGGCGACGACACCGTGAGGAAGGGGGCGGTGGTGTTGTGTTGGAAAGGAAAAACATTGTATAGGAGGGAGGCATCATCGAAATGGATTGGGAGGGAATGGGGAGGAATATTCTCGGCCAATAGTGAAATGAGAAAGAGGGAACTAGGAGGGGAATAAACGAACATGGATTGTGATTTTACAAGTTATAGCATTACTTTATTATTTTAGAGATTTAACATTTACCTTTTAAGAGAGAAGAAAAGGTGATATCAAACGAACTTGTATCCATGATTGATATGGGAAAATGGCATAAATGACATAGATTATGTCCTTACAAAGAATTTGATATTGGTGCACATAGATATTATATGTATGTATGTTTGTTTGTTTGTTTATTTCTATGTATGTATGTATCTATCTACATGCGCACGTGTGTGTTAATGGATTAACGGATTGGATCATATCGAATTTTGGTAAAGATTTGTTCCAATCCATACTTTAATGGATTTCAAAATTCCATTCCAATCTGATCCATTAGAATGATAAAACCAAACTAAACTAATCCAATCCAATACCATCGAATTGGATCATATTACGAATTTTTATCTGATCCAAGTGCACCTTAGCTGCTAGGTTGCTCTGTTGTGTGGTGGAGTGCAACTCGAAGCTCGGCAGCTGTTAGGCGCAACTGCGACTCAGAAGACAGTCACCTTAGACAAAATAGCTAGAGTCGTTTGCTCAATTCACATCGACGTTGTCACTAATGACATCCAAGGGGTTGGGATCCTCTCTCCTTCTCGTTTGTTAAATGAATCTTGCTGTTGTAGGGTAAAGGTGATTTTGGTGTGCCATTACGAGGAATGGTGAATGTGAGAGCAGAGGTGGGGAGTCGGAGAGCTTCGATGGGCGATTACGGAAGAGATGTGGTCCTCTTGATAGTTGGTTGGGTGTAGGGTTGTTAATTGAACTGAACATGTTTGTATTCGATTAGAGTTCATTCGATAATGGTTTGAAAAATGTTTATTCATTTTTAAATGAACTAAACATGAACTTTAATATTTAGTTCGATAGCTTAACGAACTGAACATCAACATAGTAGACGTTCATTTGATAAAAGTACGACTCTGATATAAATATATGTGTGTATTTGTGTATGTAACTTATAATTTATACACATTTTAAATTTTGGAGTTAAAAAAATTACGGTATTTATTGGACTTTGTACCATTTTAATTTGAATAATTTTTTTTATTTCAACTACTTATCAAACCTTATTATCGAACTCTAGTTTTGAACGTGTTCATATAAACAAGTTTGAGTTACGTTAAGTCACTAACAAACTATTATTGAACCGAACTTGAACATTCATTTTCTAAATGAACTCGAACATATCATATCGAATTGAACTCGGATTTTTGAACTTTCTTATCAAACCGAACTCAAATAAAGGTTTTTTCGTTACAGTTCGATTCTATTATCATCCTTAGCTAGGTTAATTGAGAGGTCAAAAGTGTTAGGAAGTTGGGTTTTTGCGTGAGGGATCGTGGTGTGCAGAGAGTTGACCTTGGTCAACTCTAATAGATGGAGATTAGTTGGCATGAAGAGAGAGTAGGGATGCTTTTTGCTGAGTTGGATTAGTGAGGGTGACAAAGCCTATGGAAACCAGCCAACTCAGCATCTGGATTATCAAAATGGCCAAAAAAGAAAGGAGAAAATAAAAAATTAATAAAAAAAGAAAACTCCAAATGGAAAAATAAAAAACATGAAAGTTTTAGATCTCAATGAGATCTATAACTTTTATGAAGACACCAAACTCTAAACATGAGGTATATACAACTAAAATATTTTTGAAGGGATTTTAAAGTACTAAAATACCAATTTTTGAATGTTTTATATTTTATATTTTATTTTTAGTAAAAAACAATTTACAAGAGAAAATAAAATACAAAATAAAATACTAGACACATGTTTAAACACAACTATTTTTTTATTTTTAGTGATTATGAAAAAAAAACTAAAAACAAGAAAGGAAAATTATATATAAAGTTACAACATACCATGTTCTCTTCTTTTTTTATTTTTTGGATTTTATAAAACACAAATCCGAGAAAAAGGAATTAAAATTTTATTTATTATTTAAAAAAGGATTAAATATAAAAAAATGAATTAATAAAATAAAGTTAATCAAAATTTAAAAAGTACAATTAGGTCATGAAACCGACATTTTGCAAGCGAACTACGAGTTAATGAAATCACTTCCATTGGATAGAAACTTTTATAACTCCAACTTTGAAAGTGAGTTTGATAAATTTTGAGTACATATGGAGCGAGAAATCAGCCAAGAAGTTGGGCTTTACGACTTTTTCGGTTCAAGATCGAAGAACTTTTATTTAGGATGGGAATTGTTTTGTATTTTTGTATGCATATATCTATATATATATACATACATATACATACATACATACATGTTAGAAGAATAATTAAGTCAAACAGAGTTAGGATGAATTTATTAAGAATCATGGAAGTTTGGTTATTCACATGAGATTTTACAAACAACTTCAGCTCTTTATCCTTTTGTGATTTTTTTAATTATTTCATGGACTTATTTACAAGACAAATATACATTATTATTCCATTTTATTGCAAGTTGTATTTTGTTAAGTTATTGTATTTAGGGACAACTACTTATTGTTTTTTTTCAGGGAATCAAGCTAAGATTCATATTTTAAGAATGGATCACAAATTCATCAGAGTCCCTTCAGATTGGCCAGAGGAGTAATCTTCCAAGCATAATGATTACGATGAGATGATGGATTTGATGGAATGATACCCGGAGAAGTTCCCTCTTTTTCTTAGGTCCAATGCATGATGGAGCTCTCATTAGCTGCCAAAGCTTAAGTGGGTCTTTCATAGCAATGTTGCTATTGTTACTGGAAGCTTCTCTAGATACTTGCAAATGAGAGGAGGTCGAAGTTCTTGGACCTCGAAAAGGGGATTTGGCTCGAGATAGGAGAAATAGGGACGATGTTCCAAGCAACAACTTGATATTGGAGCTAAGCTTTAGCCACGAGATTGGATGGAGAAGGATAAGTATGAGAGGTAGAAGAAAACTAGAGAGTAAGATAATGGAGTTCTAAGACTTGGATTCATATCTTTGGCGGATGGGAAGCTTCGATGCAATGCATGGATGAGTAATAAATCCCCCGTTACTATTTGTGGATGGAGGATGAGGTGCAGTCTGGAGATAGATAATAAGCAAGAGAGGTGAGGGCGAGTCTGTTTGATTGGAGTTGGGTGTTGATATGAATGGGAAAGAATGACAAAAAGTATATAGTAGCATCAATGAAGAAGAAGATAGGGGGAGGAGAAGAGGAAAGTTGAGTAAGAGGGTAAGGAAGATAAAAGGGCGGGAGTAGAGGGTACATGAGGATAAATCCATTTCACATGAGGAGAGGAGCACCAAAGATTGTAGGAGTTTCGATGGGTCTCAACCTCAAGGAGCCTAGTGGATGGGGCTCCGAAATTGGGCAACACCTGTAGGAGTTGCTACGAGGCTCGAAGTGACATTGGATCTCGCCGCAATGGAACCGGTGCTTGTCTTCGCCTCCAAAGTCTGCTTCTGACATTATCAACGAGTGGAGGTGCTTGAAGTCGAAGCTCAGTATACACTCTCATTTGGCATATAGTGAATTACAACTCATGGGTGAGGCAACAACGACCGATTTGGCCAGCGGTGCCACCCCAGTAGCAGGTTTCTTCTCCTCGACCTTCTTGTCCTGGATGTTGCCGACGATCTTGAGCTCGGCGAACCCCATCTTCTTTCTCAGTGTTTAGATCAACATTATAGAATCGACACCTTCTCCAATGACTACAATCTGCATCTTGGCTCCAATGACTAGAATCTACATCTTGGCTTGGCATTCCCTTCTACGCTTATTGAGATCACTCCAGCAATAGTTTTATCATTGACTCTTTATGTAAGTATTGCTAACAAGGTGAAAAAATAGATAAATACTCAGTGTAAAATGGTATTTTTGCTTACCGGGAAAGCCAACGATGAGCTTGAGGGCCCTAGATATCTTCTTGGCATCATCCATCTGAACTCCGACCACTACCTTTCGCTTCACAATTAATCAATGTAGGAGACCAATCAGTTGGACGAAAAGATCATGTGATACCCCGCCCCCAGGGAGAGCGTTGTACCTAATTCCCTAAGATCCAAACACTCAGCAATAGCCACATTCAAACATCATGATTAACATTCGGGATGTAAAGCAGGAAAAGTAACGAAATAAAATGTTCCAATGACATTATATATTCTTGATTCCCAAAATTCTACAAATTTCCAATAGAGTCTACAATATATTTGTACATGGTAAACAACTTAAACAATATAAGCTACAAAAGTATAACAATAATTATTACAACTCTACAAGTGGAACTGTCCCTTGAGTCTGGTACAAACTACGGAAGCTCAAGTCACTATTGTTGCTCAACAGCCTGTAAACTTGGATAGATTTCCAAAGAAGTACGTGTAAGCAAAAAGCTCGGTACAGCTAAAACAAGCTAACACAACACTAAGAAGAAAGTACAAAAGAGTAAAGAGAGGTATGTTCATGTTCCATTATTATTCTTGTTATTATTATTCACTATCCAAACATCTATAAAACAGTTATTATATATAAAAACTACTACTTGTACTCTACAAATGCCTGTAATACCATCCATTAATGAGCTCGTCAATTTTGCATTTACTTAGTTGAATAATTGGAATTAATCATACATGTATATGCACATAGGTATAATATTCAAGGTATCTTTTCATCATTTAGTTGTTGAGTTCAAAAAAATAATAAGATCATCTCAACAGTCACATCATGTGCACTGGAGCAACCGACTCAAGCAACCAATCCCAAGTCCAACTTCAACCCATTTTCCCCAGCTTACCTGGCATGAGGGGAATACCCGGGAACGAGTACACCACGGTCAAATAGGACCGCACTACACCCTTGTGATGAAGTACGAATCTTCAACGAGTGCCGTACTAGGGGTGCGGACACACCGACTATACACGTAGTACAACACTCAACTGACAGAGTCGCGAACACACCAGCAGACTCACGGAACTAGAACTAACACTCCATCTAGGACTCACCGAGACCATGAGAGTTGATCCCCACTCTCGGGTATGCTTACTTCTCTAAACATAACACATACATCCAAATATCGATAATGTGATAGTTCAATCTTACCTTTATTTATAACAGTGTTAATGAACTGTGCTTCATTATATCCACACAACAAATATTTCATTTTCATTTTAACTATTTTAACTTATATATAATTTGATTTAATAACTTCTTCTTCTTATCCCATTTTTATTCATTAAGAACATGATCAACCATCCATTTCCACACCAAGGAGAAAATCCAATCCAACAAGAGAGACACGAAGGTCCATGGGGCATAAGCACAACAAGAAAATTACAAAAAAAAGGGAAGAGGATCGTACCTTTATGAGTGTTTTGTCATGCAATATCATATCTTCACTCAAAGCCGTCTTCCACATATTATCATGACCATGATAATCTCTAAATCACAAAAATCCTTTTTCTCACTTCTAACCCATAAATAAAATCATGAAATACTTTAAAAAGAAGAGATGATCTTACATTTCTAATTGTAGGTTTGTATAGAGGATGATGAGGGGAAAGCTCCTCTCTAGAAATGATATGGATCCGCCACCTGCACGACACTTTGACGGAGCTACAATGAGCTTGGGAGGTGGGAGATGGTGAGTGGTGGCTAGGATTTGCTTGTAAGAGGAGAGAGCAGCCCATGAGTTCTTTTATATCTCAAAAATCATAGTCGGATGGATCTCTTAGTTGGATCCTGCTCAATCCCGTATAACCATTTAAGAGTTGACCCACCTTCATTAAAATGATCATGTCTCAACCATCCGATATCTGATTTACAAAATTTCAGATGTGTTGGATTCCTAATGACGATACGCACCTAACAAGCTATAATGTGCTGCAATCAGCTCAAAATTGGATTTTTCATAAATTTCTTAATCGACTACAACTATTTGATCATCATCAGCTTCATCGAGTTATGAGACTAAAATCAGGAATTTTACGGAGCATGTGATCAATAAACTGATTATAAAAAAAAAGAAATGAAGAAAAGGATACCTTCATGTTTGTAACTTGTAAGTGGGATGAACTGGAGTCAGGGAGCAGCGGAAGAATAAAAATAAGAAGAGAGGCAGTAGTGTGAAGTGGAAGAGCATGTGTGCAGCGGCTCTCTATATATCAAGCTCGATGGCTCTATGCAGCGGACGCATGGTCTTAGTGAAATAAATACAATCAAATTACAATCGATGCACGAGCTATGAAATAATAAAAAATCAACACCTTTCCATTTCATGCTCTCAACGCTTCACTTCTACAGCACTCACCGATACAGGTTTAATATTACCTGAAATGTATCCATTTTAAAATCTGGTCCAATGTCTTGCTAGGGATGGAGGGGCATGTCTTTCAAACTGTAACGGTTTAATACTTGTTGGGGCCAATGTCTACCTCAGGCAACTTTGACTTTGATTTGGACAAATGACCCTTCTCTATCAATGCAATGGGAACTGTCTTCATCCACTTCCCCCCACACTTCACAAAACAACTTGGTGGAGTCGTGGGTATGTGCCCCCATAGCTTCTCATTGTATCCTGATTTTTTATGTCCATGTTTTTATGACCAATCTGATGGTAATCGTAGATCAAACTCAACCTAAGACAACAGAAATTATCTTAGATCCATTAAAAAAGGACTTGCAGCACAGCTTGTTGCATGCTTGCCTCCTATTTCGTTGTAAACTTTTCTCTACAATATACCGTTCCGTGATGGATTTATCTTAGATCAAAATAGATTCAGAACCCTTTCGATGGCCCCATATCAAATATTCGTGGTGTGGCAGGGAAAACTTTGTTATTCAAGTATGCCCACTGCCGATAAAAGACGTCCAATCATTAGGCATTGTATCCTCCTGGTCTCTCATAGTGGCAGTGGGACCTCACCAACACGACAAAAATCTTCACCACAAAGCATTCTCATTCTCCAAGAAAGATACTCAAATCATGGTAAAAAAATTGGTTTTGGTTGGAAATTTTTTAGAAAACAAATCTGAAACATCGGGCGGATGATGGACATAGGTTTCATACACGTACTTAAATGAAAATTGAGCATAAAACCTAAAAAAATTACATACATGCATCCAATAATGATGTGTTCTTCTAAATAAAGCACGAAATGAGAAGCATAAAAAGACACTTTAAAGTTAAATCCAAGAAAAGCTAAGGAAAATCAAGAATAAAAGTCTTCATATGTATATATTCATCTATATATAGTGTACAAACTTCTCTAATTCTAATAAATTCATATTAAGTCTAATTGATGCGAAACTACCTCCATATTGTACCTATATACTGCAATAGCTCGTATAAAGTCCCTAGAAAATACCAACTTGCATGCGTATTGCCCATAAACTCAAACCCTAATTATATTCCTGCCCAACTTCAATGCCATATTTCTCATGCATACATTCACTTATGAACCACTTCTAAGGTTTTTGAATGTTATATGTGAAAGTTGAGGTTTTGAGCTAATTGGTATATTGTACAATTTACCTAAACTGCACAACATCATATTATATACACTACTATCTCATTTTTCTTTAACTTTTATTTTATTATTTTATTTTATACTATAACTAACTACATAAAATTCAATGCCTAAAACATGCAAAAATACTAGAAAATTCTTTAAAAACAAGTATTATATACTATAATATACATATATTCTTTGCCTATATAAATAGACTAATTCGTAGTACATAAAATTTTAAGAAAATAAGTACTATGTATTGAGTAATGTATACTCTTTCTCTCTCTATGTGTGTGTGTGTGTGTGTGTGTGTATATATATATATATATGTGTGTGTGTGTGTGTGTGTGACGAATAGACAGGTTAAGAAGACCATGATAAGACACTTCCAACGAGGTGTGTTATACCTATAAAAAAGGTACAATCATCATGTTTAAATGGCCTTTTTGGTTTCATTTTTTTTATGAATGATGAGATCTACAACTTTCATGTTCGCTTAGTTTAAAATTTTTCCATTTAATATTTTATTTTCAAATATTTCATATTTTAATTTTATTGATTTTTACTATGATGACATATGTCCTTTGTTAGCACCAACCCCCCTCTTACATAAATCGCTTTATGATCAGTGTATAACCACAAATAAAGCCAAGATTTGAGACCCGATGGGGCAAAAGTATGATTGTGATTCATGTTATGTGTGATTTAATTGTTCAGAAAGCCTCACTGCCACATGTTCGATTCAAGGCCTCTTCACACACTACCACAGAACTGCCTTTTTTTGACGTTTTGAAACATTGGCTATAGTTTCTTTTAACGTCGGCAAATGTGTATGCCAACGTTAAAAAACATCCAATTTTTTTATCGGGCTAGCCTCATTGCTATATGTCTTTGTGGATGTTTATAAAGAACATCGACACAACTTTCTATTTGATAATGTTACGAAAACGTCGAGTAAACCATCTCTAAGTAGATGTTAGATAAGAACATCCATATACAAATGATATTCGTAGACGTTAATATACATCGGCTTAGACTGTCATGATAAATGTTTTCAAATCATGTTTTATGACTGTTAATAAACATCTATATAGGCTTGTTTGAGGGCATATAAACATCAATTAATTGATTAGCACATTGTTTGTGTTCAACATAATGTCTGTAACATCAACATATGGATTATTTGACTAACATACATTGCCAATATCTCTAGGCATCCGTGATTACAAACAAAGTACATTGCTTAAGAGAACAACATACTATATATCATCCATGCGCGGCTGGACCTACGGCTCGGTGCTGCTCTGGATCAAACACGTGGCTCATCGTAGTCCGTTGGATGTTGGAGATCCAACGGTATCTGAAGAATATGCTTATGGCCGACGTGGATTCATCTGGACCGTTAGATAATCCCCTGGAGAAGGTCATCCAACGGCAACTGCTCCTTTCTTCCTCCTCTTTAGCTGGCGGTGGATTCAGAGCTCCAGCGAAGGGGCTCCTCCTCCGCCGCTCCATCTCGGACACGACAGACCTCCCTAGAGCTCCTTGGACTGTCGTCGAGGTAGTTGGGAGCTCGGGGAAGGTCCAGGAGCTTTTGGAGCGGTTCATCGGAGGTAGGAGATGGGGATAATGATCTAAAAAATTAAGTAAAAATTAAGAAAAATGCAAAGGAAGTTGGAGGAGTCTTACCTGGTCATTGGGCGGATCGAAGCTTGGGATTGAGCTCCTTGAGGGAATTCGGGTCTTCGCTGGAACCCGGCAGCAACTCGGGGCAGCTCGAGCGGGCGTTGGGCACCGCAGCACCGCCGTGATCGGCGGAGGGTCATCACCAGAAGGGGTAGGTCGTCATCGCTTGATCTGCCATCTCCCCCTGTCACAGGGAGATGGCGGAGGGCTGGGCCTCCCTCCGTATAAAGGTGGACGAGGGCTATCGGAGGAGGGGGAGAGGTATTTGAAGCTTGACGAAGGCGGTTTTGAGTGACACATCGTGGGTTTTGAGGGGGAAAATGGGGCGAGCGGAGAGAGGGTCGTGGTTAGTGGAGACATCGGCAAGGACCGTGGTTGAGTGGGCTTGGTCGTGGGGTGGTTAGACAGTGGTGGAGTCATCGGGAACGACGGGGGAAGGGCGAAGTATCCGCACGAGGTGGAGGACGTGCGAACGAGGGATGCTCGGAGGTTGAAGATGATCTATTGGCCATTGGATCTGGAGATCCAACGGTGGGGAGCGAGGTGCGAAGGGACGGTCGGGATGTAATCTGAGGTGAAGTGATCGAAGTGTCAGGAGTCGCCACGTGTCATGGTGAAGTATTGCGCGCTGGTGGACGGATGTGATGCGAAGAAGGCGATGATCGAAGGGCTCAGATGAGAGCGCTGGCGAGTGGCTCTGATCAAGCTTGGGTCCGATCAGATGATGATGAGGCAAGCCACGTGTCGTGCTAACAAGAAAGCGGCAGCAGGCGGTCCAGATCATATCTGATGATGATCGAATGGTCGTGGTGTGAGGCTGGAAGAAGCGGTTGGGATGAAGGGACGAAGGTGCAATCGGATGGCGCACAAAGCGCCACGTGGCGTGCTCTGCGTGAGGCGCGAACGAGCGGTGAGGATCAGAGGTAGGGATGATCCGATAGCTAGGAATAAGAGCGTATGTGAAGGAGGCGGAGCCATTGGATCAGAAGGAGATCCAACGGCCGAGGGTGCGGGCGGATGATGCAAAGGGGAGCGGGCCACGTGGCTCACCCAGAACGGGCCACGTGGCCCAATCAGATTATTCCAAACAAAATTTTGATTTTTGAGGGGCTATATGACCGAATTTGAGAAAACTCAAAAAAACGTGAAAGTTGTAGATCTCGATGAGATCTACAAGTTTCATGTTGACCAAAAGTGAAGATGAGGTCATCTGTAGATACAAAATATTTTTGAGGGTATTTTTAGGGCTAAAAATACCACGATTTTTTTCTTTTGCCAATTTTTTGTGATTTTTAATTTATTCAAGACTCTGATAATTACATGACTTTATCTGAATTTTATTGACACAACTTTAAGCAAGGGGGTTAATAATGAAAAATTAAGATGATAAAATCGAGTTTCATCAATGACTTAGAACCAATAGTTCAGAGGTTCTTGACAAGTGTAATATGTGTATCCTTGTTCATTTGACATTTATCCTAAAATACTCGTAATTAATAACTTAACATTAAAAAATAAATATTATTGTACATGCTCACTTGATGTTTCGGTTATTTTCATATTTCAACCATTGTAATCTAGCTCTATAGATACATTTGATGGCCTCGCCATATCTCCAAGTTTCTCCCATTCCTTCTTCAAGTTATGTTGATGTTCCTTAAGGTATTTTGCTAAACGACGGTTCACTTCTTCCTTGACCCTCACATCAGAATCGAACCCGGTGATATCAATGAGGTTCTATTTAAAAAGTTTTTATTCGTCAAAATTCTATATGAAGTTTTAAAGAATAATAGTTAAACCTTGACTCTTCATGCATCGACTGAAGTTATGCTTCTTTTAGACTTCTAAAATCTGGTACTAGTGGAATATCCTCTCTTGCAACTATATCGCAGATCGATTGTAGAACACTTGCATGGCATCTAATGGTCTTCCTTCATCTAAGTCGATTATTACAATAGGTTTATGCGATGTTTCCATTGTGTGCTTCACCAGTGTTATGCCTCTCGATTTTCCCCTACGACGCATTCTATGTAAGTTATCACAACTGGTTATAGAGATATTTTAAATCATAAATTAATAACAATAAAATAATTATCTACTTTTATTGAAGTAGGAGGTATTTCTTGCAAGTCCAACGGAGCATTACTCTGGGTCTGTCTCAGTATGACGTGATTGTGCATTCAAAAGCGTAGTTGGTTCCAACTGGTTGCCTTGATTCCTATGTGTTGGAGGATTATGCTCGGATAACTGTGGAGGTATTGGTTGGGAGTCCATTAGAGCACTACTTTCTGCATGTCTTGGTATGGTATGTGATTGTGTACTCAGAAGGGAAATCAGTTCCAAATGATTGCTTCGGTTCCCATGCATTAGAGTATAGAGCTCATATACTTATGGAGTTATTAGTTGTGAGTCCAATAGAGTACGACTTTATGTATGTTTTTTTATCAACTTTGATTGTGTACTTAGAAGTGCGATCGATTGCAAATGGTTGCCAAGATTCCCATGTGCTCAATGTTGACGTTCAAATACTTGTGGAGGTGTTGGTTGTACGTGAGGTTGACTTCTTTTGTTGCTTCTAAATTCCTAAATCAGGTTGACTATTGACCATCCACTTTTTGCTTATTCTTTCTGAAAGTGAATGGTCCAACCATATAGATAAGAAACCTGAATATTTGTAAGAAATAACTGTCCAACATCTTTGCATTATATATAAGAAAAAAATGATGGAATAAGTATGAATTAGAGTTAAGAAAGTTGAAAAAAAACGTCATGGAAAGTGAAGACATTAGAAATGTACTTAATGTACTTAAAATTTCTGTTTACATCAATAACTAATACAATATTTAAAAGATCCAATGAAAATAACTAAATTTTTATTTATATAAACATTAGATGAAAGATGTATCATGCTAAGTAGATCATGTTACGTCTTTAGAATATAGTGTTGTTGTGCTAAACATTCCATTATTGTCCTGATCATATTACACTTTCATTGCCTCTAACTCCCAATAGCATGATATATTTCAAGTTATGTGCAAAATATATACTCTATAACTTTCCGCTCCATGAGCAATTGTTCCTTTGAACTTCAAATTCATAGTATCATTGCTTTAAATTATTTGAAATAGGAATCAAGAAAATGACAATCTGATACTATCATTGTTTGAAGTATGCATATATATATATAGAGGTGAATATTTGTTTTATTGATTGAGTCTTCCCTTAAGTTCCAAATTTTGTATCAATGTATTATTAAATTCAAGGTTTATATATAATTCTAACCGAAGAAATACAATTACAACACATCAAAAGTAAGACCCTAATTACTAAAAGAGTGCTAATCCTAACAACATGGAGAATTCTGGAACATTCCTCGAGATTTTATATATCATTTTATATAATAAGTTGATTTTAGGTGCTAATCCTAATACCAATGAGAAATGGATCCATTTTGCTTTTGAGATGATATGATTTATTGATTTTAAGTTTATCAATTTACTTGTTTGACATAAACTGAGGAGAAAAAATGTTGCACTTCCTCCCAACATTCGAACTCTATAAAAAACATGGTGAAGTAAAACTGGTAAGGCATGGAAAACTATGATACAAATCATGTTCCTATCAATATGCTACTAAATGTATTGTCTATATCTATGAATACACATCTTGGGTGCTTGCCGTTTGTCGAACCATGGAGGGACACATGTTCCCTATGTCTTGAAATCAATATCACCATTAGCTTGCTAGTGATCATATACATATGTAAATAGATCAGGTTCACATGACAGACGCGATTGAAACTCAAAAGGTCATCGCATATTTGCATAAAAATCGACGATAATATGATCTATATAAGAAAATAAGAAAAACCCCTATCAAATGGATCCCATGCACACAACAAACCCTACAAAATATATAGTATCATCTTTGAACTTATCTCTTACGTACCAGGAACATCTCGTGAAGCACCTTTCACAAGATACAATTGAAAAAGGGAGGTTGTTGGAGCTTTGGGAGGGAAAAGAGAAAAACCTAAGGTTAGAGGAGGATGGGCAGAGAATGGAAGATATTTTGGAAAATGAGAAAGATAAATGGAATAGATTAGGTTTTCCAGGTGGGAGAGGTAAAACAAGGTTTGCACGATTAATAGATTTTTTTTAGTTTAGACGGGAGAGGTGAAAAGATGCTGGCGAGATAATTAGAAATTTATTTTTAAAGCATGTATGGATGTCTACTTGATTAACGTCCGCCTACGTTTGCAATCTATCGATGTTTGTGGTTGAATGTAGATAGAGATTAAATATACCAATGTTAAAAATAACGTCGCCCAAGTTTGGATCTTGGTTGACTTTCTTGAAGCAAGAATGTCGACCAAAATATTAAATATTGTAGTGACATCAACACCGTATACTTGTGAAGGGATCCAACGACTATAAAATATTCATTTTCTAAGCGTAGATTATAGAACTAGGATACACAAGTAGTTAGAAGTTCAAAAAACATTTTGAGTATTTTCTTACAAGATTTTTAGAAAATTTCTCTACATGTAGAGTTGTGATTTATAATTAGTAAATAAAAAAATTGCACATTCAAAGTTTTGCATACGAAATAAAAATTATACTATGAAAATGTTCAAATCAGTTAGCCTCCTTCATGATTTTACATTATATTATAAAATGTAAATTGTGGTTGAAAAGCTTATATTTAACTAACTTCAACTTGAAACTAAGATTAAATGTACAATATGCAATTATCTAAATTATATGCATATAAAGGATGTCACTTGCTTCTAAATAATACATAGTAAAGTATAGTAATAAAACAAAATTGATCTAAGATAATGAACCATTTGAATATTCATAGCCATATCATCCAACGTTGATTTCATAACAACAAATTTTATTCACCGTCTATTTTCTTGTAATTAGCAATAAATTTATTTATTGCTACATGTTAATACAATAATGATTGTATGTTAACATTTTTTAGAATTTATCCTAATTGTTCATAAGTTTAGGGATGAAAAAGAAGAAGTTAATGGATAATTATTATTATATGATTTGTGCTAGCAATATGACATGAACATAATATTTGTTATTAATTTAAAGAAAAACATCAAATAATTTTTTTATATAAATGTATATGTTGGATATGAAAATGAAACTTATATTACTCATTATCATATGCCAATTTTACTTTAGTGTAAGAGTAACTAATTATGCATTATGTCTAATTTATTGTAATAGATCCCCTTAAACATGAAATAATTACAAGATTTGACCATTATAAGTTTATCAAAAATGTGTAGATTTTTGAAGAGACTACAAGAACATTTTAGTTATTGGATTTTTACCCGACGGACTCTATAATCTTTGTTAATTACCTCCACGATCTTTGAAACAACCTAATTCCTCCCTTGACCTTGTAAACTTGTTCTGTCTTACCCCGCGAATATTATCGTTAAATTGACACATCTTGAGTTAACTTGCTTGGGTTGAAAACGAGTTAATTAAATCATGTGAAATCTAGAGATTAGGTTTTATTCCCTCCTCTTCCCACCCTCCCCTCCCTCCTTCTCCTCGGCTACGACACCCTCGCCCTCTCCTTCCTCCGCACCCACCTCCTTGCCCACCCCTCCCTCTGCTACGTCCTCCTCTAAAACCACATCCCCGCTCGTGCCCTCTCCCTCCTTCGCACCCACCACTCCCTCCGTTGTGTCCTCATCTGGAACCGCACTCCCACCCACGCCCTCTCCCTCCTCTGCGCCCACATCCTCGCCTGTCCCTCCCTCCGTCGCAGCCTCCTTTGGAACCGCACTCCCACTCGCGCCCTCTCCCTCCTCTGATCCCACTTCCTTGCCCGCACCTCCCTCTGCCTCGTACTCCTCTGTAACCGCACCCCCGTCCGCACCCTCTTCCTCCTCTGCACCCACTTCCTTCCCCGCCCCTCCCTCCGCCGTGTCCTCCTATGGAACTGCGCCCTTCCCCTACCCTCTCCCTTCTTCGATACCTCTCCATCGACACCTCTCCATCGATGCAATAATGACACATTCACGTAGGTTCATCCTCATAATGAACCAAATACGGATAAATAAGATGTAAATATATATAATCGGAGGACAACATAAACAATATATAAGAATATATTCCTATTCGTAAATGGGTATATTAATTATCATCACAATTGGTTATCGCAATGTGTATGTGCGCGCTTATGTGCGTACGCGTGTATGCGTGGGTGCATGCACGTGTACGACGTTTGCACGATCGTGAGCGCAGGCACGCGTGTTGGTGGGTGCCTGGTACAATTCGTATTCAATTATATTCATTATGATCATGTTTGGATGCCAAGAAGTATGTATAACGATTTGGATCGTATTGATTCGTTATCATATATGTTAATTCAAATTTTGACATCCATATATAATTCGATTTCAAAATGGATATATATATATGAGTCCCCCCATACATATAAATTTAATCTTATCTTTACAATTGTGATTCTATTATTTTCCCTGTCTAATTTGCATCCATTTCATACGGGTACTCATTTTTTATGATTTGGTGATATGTTTTTCATATGAGATTTTTACCCGGCAGACCCTGAAATCTTTGTCAATTACCTCCACGACCTTTGAAACAACATAACTCCCCCATCAATCTCGTAAACTTGCTAACCCTTACCTTACGAACCATGTAGTTAACCCCCGTCCATTTATCCATTAAAACTAACCAGATTCTTTTATGTTTTTTTACATTATACCCATTTTATTTATCAAATTTACATTGAATGCAACTTCCCCGAACTTTGATTAAACACCATTCCCCCTTCTTCCCCATGGGAAGATCACCCAGCTGCGAGAAAGCCCACACCAACAAAGGCGCCTGAACCAAGGAAGAGGACCAATGCCTCATCTCCTACATCAAATCCCTTGGCGAAGGGCTACTGATGCTCCCTCCCCAAAGCCGTCGGGACTCCCCCCGTCCCCTCCTTGCAGGTTTCTCCCTCTTCTTACTGCCCCACTCCCTCACTCGCGACCACGACTGGTGCAGGCCTCCTCTGCAGCAAGAGTTGCCTCCTCCGTTGGATCAACTACCTCCGCCCCGAACTGAAGCGTGGTAACTTCACAGAGGAGGAGGATGAGGTCTATCAGCCTGGAGCAGCAGCGGCGACAACGTCATAATGGAAGTGGAGTAGTCGACCACGCGGGACGGCATCAACCTGGAGCTGCCCATCAGCATGTTGTCCCGTCGGTCGGCTGTGTCATGCGATTCACCTTCTAGTGCTCCCGAGAAGGAAGAATGCAACGGTGGTGGCGTTTTCCTGTGCTAATACCTGGGGTTGGGGGAGAGGTGGGGCTGTCGGTCCGGTGCAAGCAACGTGTTCAGATATTTCATGCCTATTTATCACATTGTTAATATTTTACCTATTTTATTCATTACTTATATCACCTCAAATCAAAACACTTCTTTTAAAAAAATTGTTCACAAATATATATTATTTTATAAAAAATATCAGAATAATATTTCATCTTAAAAATAATTAACCGCAAGAACCGTAAAATCCGTAAAAGTCGATTTCCAAGGTTAATAACTATTTATAGAAAATTCCAAATAGATTAAACTCACTTTTAAAATATGTTTTATACTTAATATTATTTATTAAAAATATCAAAAAAATATTCAAATAGACCAGTGAGTTTTGGCATTTTGCATCCGTTGTATATGTGTATTATATGTAGAAACTTCCCGGATTTTTAATTATACATAAACTCGATTAACTTAATTTATTTTTCTAAAATCTTTAAAAATATGTATAAAAATATAAAAATATAATTAAGATAAAATACCAATAAAATCCGAAGCCTCGAAGTTGCTACCTAAATTTTTCGGACCTCATAGTTCGGTTATATGAACTCCGAATTGAGGGAATTCAGCTTTAAAATTCGTATCATATAATTATCTCCAAAATGATACTGATTTTGTTAAAATCGGAGTTAATATGGAAAACGTGATTTTCGGGACCGTATTGGTATATTGTACAATGAACCGTAATTTATATTATTATTTTATTATTAACTTTAATTAAATAATAATTAATTAAATTTATTAGTTTATATATTTTATTAATTTATTAATTTACTAACTTAATTAATTTATTTAGTTATTTATTTAATTTATTTATTTATTGATCATTTATTTATTAATTTAAGTAATTACTTAATTATATATTTAATTATTTAATTAATTACTTAAATTATTTATTAACCATATTTAATTATTAACTATTTATTTAATTATGACATTAATATATTAATAATTAATTTAATATTATTATTAATTATTTAATTAATTATATTTTTATTTTCCCTCTCTCCTCTTTCTTTTTCCCTCTCTCTCTTACTTTCCCAATCTTCGTCTTCCCGGTGATCTCTTCCATTCTCTATACCAGCCATCGCCTCCTTTCTCTACCAACGGCTTCAACAGGCTTGCCGTTGGCCGTTCATCCAACCGCATCCTCGTTCCCGTCACCGCTGGCGATGATGAGATTTCCCCTCTCCTATTTAAGGACCTCCAATCCCCGCCGAGCATCCGATCCGCCATTTCTTCTCGTTTCCTCCGTGAGCTTTGGTGAGGGAGGGCGAGAGTGACAACAGTCCCACCTATTAGATTACATAGTTAATACATATTTACCTATGTATTAAATATTTTATTTTTATTTTGTAATTTTACTTTATTATTTTATGTTATTATTTTATATAATTATAACTCATAAATATATTTTTATTATACTTTTATGTTGTAATATATACACTTAAATAAATAGGTATTTTAAATCTATAGGTATAAGTATAGGTATTTCATGTATGTAATTTATATACATATTTTATTTTATTTTTTATTTATAATTTTATTTTAGTTTTAATATGTACATATATTATAAATAATATTTATCAAAATATAAAAAATAATTATAAAAATAATGAAGAATAAATAAAATGAATATTTTATTCAGGTATATTGTACAATAGGGGTCCAAAACCTAACTTTCACATATTAACTCCGAAAAATATGAAACCACCTTCAATAAATAGCTTATTAAAAGTTATATACAATTAAAGATGATTTTGGACATTTAAGTTTTTATTTAGGAGATATGGGTATGTGAACTTCGAGTTTTGGGATTTTATTTTGTGTGTAAAAAGTTCAATGTATATTGTTTTCATATAAAATCAATTTTGTATTTTTCTATATACGATTGTCTACAACCTTCATGTACAAAGTTTTTTTGGGGACAAAAAATAGAAAATAAAATAGGTCCCAAAAATACATTAATGATGAATAAATAAATGGGATTTTTATTGTATTATTGGGCCTTATTTTCCCTACTTTATTCCTTGTCGATCTAATCATCAAGATGCCTAGGTCTCGGGGTTTAGGGTCATAAAATACCTTTGATATTTTATTTTTTTTCTTTTCTTTTTTATTCTATAATTTTGGCATTAAAACAATATTTATACAACAAGTAATGAATGTTAATGTGTACAAATTAATGATATTTACATGCATTAGCTAGGATTTTTAAGACCAAAATGATAGAATAAATTGATGAAATGGAGCCCCTATAGTTGCCTTTGCTAGCCCCTAGCAAACACTTATACAATAAGTGCCGAAAATGAAAAATAAAGAAAAGAAAAAGAAAGAAATCGTATTAAATTTATTTTTCAAACTTGTCTTCACAAAATAAAGTTAGGAGGTTGGAGGTCCTTTCTTGTAGAAAGTAGAAGGCTAGGGGGCACTATAGTTTTCTAAGGATTTTTATACTTATTTTGAATTGCACCTTTTGATGATGTATACCATTCATTCATGTATCATTCTTGTTTTTAGCTTATATCTCAGTCCTCAAGCACGAAGTTACATTTTGTCTTTGTTACAGCTTCCATTTCTTTTGGAGGTTATATCTCCTGTATAGAATTCCAACCCTAGTTTACATGTATTCAATTAATCTTGAACTTTTATCCATTAGACTGCACTAATGGAGAAGAATAATGACGCATATTATAACTTGTGAAGGTAGACTTGAATTTTATCCGACATGAGTGCAACACTATTATAAAAAGTAATGTGCTTTCTCTTTGTGGCCATAGGAGAATATCCGTTAGTCACAGTTGATGTAAACAAGGTTGCTTTGTTTGAACAATTTAAATAAAATCTTATTTCAATAACATACATATAACAAAATAACTAGTTAACACCCAATTGATAAAGTGCAATAGTTAGTAAGGCCAGTTTTCTGTTGGAAAATTATCGACAAAATTTTGTGATGTTAAAAATATAGTAAAAATCATATACGAGTTTTACATGTAAAGTATTTTACCGATTTGTGAAAGTTGGTATTTAGTTTTCTGGTTGAAATTCAAATATACTCCTGAAAATCAAAAAAGATTTGGTTCCATATTTTTTATAGTGGTTTTTCTTGCATTGTTCAAGATAAATGGAAAGTATACTTCATTTAATATGTTCTGTAAAAATTATATCAATTTTCGACGTGCAGTTATACATAAACAATGTTGTATACTTGACACTTCATGTGTGATTGGGCCTTACAAAACATTTAGATTGTCAATAGTTTATAATGTTCATAAAAAAACTAATTTGAGATACATTATCCAAAAAATGCAGACAACTAAGATTAGGAAAGGAAATGTGGCATTGAAAAGGGTGGTTGAATCCATTGTAAACAGAGATTCTCATGTCCCATTCAAAGACGGCAAGTAAACAATGTTCTTGCAGGTAAATCTTATTTTGATAGATCTTAGATCTTTTTCAACCAGAAGTTTATCGATTTTAATTGGGCATTACAAAACGTTTAGATTGCCAATAGATTATAATGTTGATGCAAAACATATAATCTATAACTTTCTGCTCCATGAGCAATTGTTCCGTTGAACGTCAAATTCATAGTATCATTGCTTTAAATTATTTGAAATAGGAATCAAGAAAATGACAATCTGATACTATCATTGTTTGAAGTATGCATGTATAAATAGAGAGGTGAATATTTGTTTTATTGATTGAGTCTTCCCTTAAGTTCCAAATTTTATATCAATGTATTATTAAATTCAAGGTTTATATATAATTCTAATAGAAGGAATACAATTACAACACATCAAAAGTACGACCCTAATTACTAAAAGAGTGCTAATCCTAACAACATGGAGAATTCTGGAACATTCCTCGAGATTTTATATATCATTTTATATAATAAGTTGATTTTAGGTGCTAATCCTAATACCGATGAGAAATGGATCCATGTTGCTTTTGAGTTGATATGATATATTGATTCTAAATTCATCAATTTACTTGTTTGACATAAACTGAGGAGAAAAAATGTTGCACTTCCTCCTAACATTCAAACTCTATAGAAAACACGGTGATGTAAAACTGGTAAGGCATGGAAAACTATGATACAAATCATGTTCCTATCAATATGCTACTAAATGTATTGCCTATATCTATGAATACACATCTTGGGTGCTTGCCGTTTGTCGAACCATGGAGGGACACATGTTCCCTATGTCTTGAAATCAATATCACCATTAGCTTGCTAGTGATCTTATACATATGTAAATAGATTAGGTTCACATGACAGATGCGATTAAAACTCAAAAGGACATCGCATATTTGCATAAAAATTGACGATAATATGATCTATATAAGAAAATAAGAAAAATCCCTATCAAATGGATCTCATGCACACAACAAACCCTACAAAATATATAGTCATCTTTGGACTTATCTCTTACGTACCAGGAACATCTCGTGAAGCACCTTTCACAAGATACAATTGAAAAAGGGAGGTTGTTGGAGGTTTGGGAGGGAAAAGAGAAAAACCTAAGGTTAGAGGAGGATGGGCAGAGAATGGAAGATATTTTGGAAAATGAGAAAGATAAATGGAATAGATTAGGTTTTCCAGGCGGGGGAGGTAAAACAAGGTTTGCAGGATTAATAGATTTTTTTTAGTTTAGACGGGAGAGGTGAAAAGATGCTGGCGAGATAATTTGAAATTTGTTTTTAAAGCATGTATGGATGTTTACTTGATTAATGTTCGCCTACGTTTGCAATCTATCGATGTTTGTGGTTGAATGTAGATAGAGATTAAATATGCCAATGTTAAAACTAATGTCGCCCAAGTTTGGATCTTGGTTGACTTTCTTGATGCAAGAATGTCGACCAAAATATTAAATATTGTAGTGACATCAACACCATATACTTGTGAAGGGATCCAACGACTATAAAATATTCATTTTCTAAGCGTAGATTATAGAACTAGGATACACAAGTAGTTAGAAGTTCAAAAAACGTTATGAGTATTTTCTTACAAGATTTTTAGAAAATTTCTCTACATGTAAAGTTGTGATTTAGAATTAGTAAATAAAAAAAATTGCACATTCAAAGTTTTGCATACGAAATAAAAGTTAGACTATGAAAATGTTCAAATCAATTAGCCTCTTTCATGATTTTACATTATATTATAAAATGTAAATTGTGGTTGAAAAGCTTATATTTAACTAACTTCAACTTGAAACTAAGATTAAAGGTACAATATGCAATTATCTAAATTATATGCATATAAAGGATGTCACTAGCTTCTATATAATACATAGTAAAGTATAGTAATAGAACAAAATTGATCTAAGACAATGAACCATTTGAATATTCATAGCCATATCATCCAACGTTGATTTCATAACAACAAATTTTATTCACCGTCTATTTCTTGTAATTAGCAATAAATATATTTATTGCTACATGTTAATACAATAATGATAGTATGTTAGCATTTTTTAGAATTTATCCTAATTGTTCATAAGTTTAGGGATGATAAAGGAAGAAGTTAATGGATAATTATTATATGATTTGTGCTAGCAATATGACATGAACATAATATTTGTTATTAATTTAAAGAAAAACATCAAATAATTTTTTTATATAAATGTATATGTTGGATATGAAAATGAAACTTATATTACTCATTATCATAGGCCAATTTTACTATAGTGTAAGAGTAACTAATTATGCATTATGTCAAATTTATTGTAACAGGTCCCCTTAAACATGAAATAATTACAAGATTTGACAATTATAAGTTTGACAAAAATGTGTAGATTTTGAAGAGACTACAAGAATATTTTAATTATGGGATTTTTACCCGGCAGACTCTATAATCTTTGTTAATTACCTCCACGATCTTTGAAACAACTTAATTCCTCCCTTGACCCTGTAAACTTGTTCTGTCTTACCCCGCGAACCTTATCGTTAAATTGGCACATCTTGAGTTAACTTGCTTGGGTTGAAAACGAGTTAATTAAATCATGTGAAATCCAGAGATTAGATTTTATTCCCTCTTCTTCCCACCCTCCCCTCCCTCCTCCTCGGCTACGACACCCTCGCCCTCTCCTTCCTCCGCACCCACCTCCTCGCCCACCCCTCCCTCTGCCACGTCCTCCTCTAGAACCACATCCCCACTCGTGCCCTCTCCCTCCTTCGCACCCACCACTCCCTCCGCCGTGTCCTCCTCTGAAACCGCACTCCCACCCACGCCCTCTCCCTCCTCTGCGCCCACCTCCTCGCCTGTCCCTCCCTCCGTCATATCCTCCTTTGGAACCGCACTCCCACTCGCGCCCTCTCCCTCCTCCGATCCCACTTCCTCGCCCGCCCCTCCCTCTGCCTCGTACTCCTTTGTAACCACACCCCCATCCACACCCTCTTCCTCCTCTGCACCCGCTTCCTTGCCTGCCCCTCCCTCCGCAGTGTCCTCCTATGGAACTGCACCCCTCCCCTGCCCTCTCCCTTCTTCGATACCTCTCCATCGATCCCTCCGTGCGTCGTCCATTTCGATCTCGCACATAACCTTGATGACATCTTGATTCCTAATGATATGATCTGTTGTGCCATGGGGTCCACGTATCCCATCTTGAGGGGCGAGCTGGTGAAGGATGAGGCTCGTGTGGACCTCATGGGGTCCTACACGCTCGAGATGAGGGAGTGCAATGATTAGTTGATGAGACAGGGGAGGGTGTTCATTGACTAAGATGCCACAGTGGTGGAGGCTGGGGAGGTGGTCGGGGTTGTGGTAGGGGGGTGATCGACCGGGTGGAGGGGCTATTTGGGGTAGGAGGGCATCTTCTGTAAATTTGGTAAAGAAACAGGGTAATATACATCTATTTTAAACGGAATCTAGTTACATTTAACAGACAAATAGATGGGGGTTAACTGTAGGGTCTGAAGAGGAATTAGTTTATTTCAAAGGTCACAGAGGTAATTGACAAAGATTATAAGATCTGCCCAGTAAAAATCTCTTTAATTATCATGTGTAGATATCTGGTGCTTTTAGCATATCCAAATCCTAAAATAGTTAAATTTTAAGTCATAAGTAGCATTAAACACTCTCTACTAGTTATTACTATTATTGCAATGCTAAAAGCTAATGATCTTATTTAATCATTTTATGTCATTGGTAAACTTGGCATAAATAATTCAAAGAGAATAATGGGATTTATTCATGGGATTTTATCACTTGTGCCCCTCCGAGATATCGCAATATCAGTTATGCCCCTATCTTTTTGGTAATATCAGTTGTGCCCCTCTCTTCTTTCTCCGTCATCACTTGTGCCCTTCCGTCAGATTGACCGTCAATGAGTTGACTTAACCATGATTTTTTCAAACCTTGGTTCAGTTAAGAGGGGTATTATTGTCCAGACTCCTCTTCTTCCTCCTCTTCCCCCATCCTCTTCTTCCTCCTCCAACCTCCTCCTCCTCCCTCTCCGCCCGGAACTCCTCCCCCGAGCTCCGCCCCAGCCTCCCTCCGCCCCGACCTCCCCCCACCCTTGCCCCAAGCTCCGCCCCAGCCTCCCCCCACCCCGACCTCCCACCGCCCCGACTCCGAGCTCCGCCCCAGCTCCTCCCTCGCCCCGAGCTCTGCCCCAGCATATGATGGCGTGTGTTTGTCGGCACTGTACCCACCATGTTTAAACTCGCAGGTGTAACCCTATTATTCTACAGAGTATAGTAGTTACGATTAAAATTGGAGCATAGATGTCTAACTTGCCTCTCTTTTCCCCATTTCCGATTCACGTGCACCGCAATATTTTCCGGATTTAAGGTTTACGGCAAACGGCAACCTCCCTGCTCGGCTTCCTTCATGTGCGGCATAATCCAGATTCACAAGCCTCCAGCTGAAGCACATGGACCGCAATCAAGAAGAAAAGTCGTAATATTTTTCCCCCGCAATAACCACATGCCTCCAGATTCCTGTGATGTTTCCCCGCCGCCACCTCTGCTCCTCTCCCCCGTAATATTTTTCCAGATTTAAGGTTTACGGCAGACGACAACCTCTCTGCTCGGCCACTTCTGGTGCGGCATCATCCAGATTCACAAGTCTCGCCAAATTCCCCCTCGGAAAGTTTGAGTCTAGACTTGGTGGTAGCACGACTACTCAAGCGGGGGGCGGGGGGAGGTCAGGGCGGAGGAGGCTGGGGCGGAGCTCGGGACGGGGTAGGGAGAGGTCGGGGCGGAGGGAGGCTGGGGCGGGGCAGGGGGCCGGGGGAGGTTGGGGCGGAGGAGGGGGCAGCTGTGGCGGAGAAAGAGGGCAAGATGGGGGTGGGGGAGGAGTTCCGGGCAGAGAGGGAGGAGGAGGAGGTTGGAGGAGGAGGAAGAAGATGTGGGAAGAGGAGGAAGAAGAAGAGGATGAGGAAGATGGTATAAAATGACCATTGAATACTTTTTTTAAAATTAATTTCGCTTATGTCCTCAAAGTTAACGTCCGTTTGCACTGTGGATGGACGGTCACTAATCCGAGGGGCACAAGTGATAAAATAGCAAGAAGTGAGGGGCACAACTGATATTACCAAAAAGATAGGGGTATAACTGATATTGCAATATCTCGGAAGGGCACAAGTGATAAAATCCCTTTATTCATATATCATTATTCACAATGGTAGTGTTTGTACATGAAAACCTAAGGAATCGATGCATACCTTAGGTCCAACGCCATCCTTGAGGGTAATTTCTGAGTGTAATGACCCAGCTCCTATCAACTTTAGGAGACCATTTTTACATGTATACATCCTTTAGTTTAGAAAAAAAATAGTATATGTCCTAATGGAGCTTTGTAGAAACAAATTTCAGTAAAACAACTCGCCAAAAAATGAGCCTTTATAGAGTCGATTTTTTCTACTAAACAACTCACTGAAAAATGGGCCCTTATGTAATCAAAATTTCTATTAAATAACTCGTTGAAAAATGAGCTCTTATGGAATCAAATTTATTATGAAATAACTCATCGGAAAATGAAACCATATAGAATCGAATTTTCAGTGAACAACTCAGTGCTAATTCTCAAAATTTAATGGAATTATATAAGGACACATTGTTCACCAAAATGATTTATAAGGGCCTATTTTTTTCTTTTGCCTAGAGTCCATGAAATGTTAGGAACAACATTGCTTAGGTCTGATACATGCCTTGTGAAATCGCAGCTTCTTCAACATTATGTGCCTTTGCGCTCATTTGATGTGATGTTGATGTCTCTACGCGAGCGGATAAATCTCCTGTGAGATCTCTCTCTCTCTCTCTATCTATCTATATCCTCCTTCTCTCAAGAACAAGGGACGAATAAGAGGGAATTGGGTTGGAGTTTTGTTTGTTGATGGACTTTTAATGTTGCCACAAATTAATAATCTAATACATTTAATAATTGACAATCGAAATTTCAAATATGGATGATTTATAATGGCGTTTTGAGACTTCGGAGTGAAATTGGAAGTTGGATATTTTCAATTTTTTTCTAATTTCTTTTGGGTTTTTAAATGTAATTATGATTTTAAATGGGTGGACAATATATGATATAATGTTTTAGTTATATATTACTAATTTGAAAATATTATTTTATTATTTAAAATATTTTTTTAGTTATATATTACTAATTTTTATTGAATTCGTTAGGAGAGTTTAAAATATTTATGAATTTAATTATTAAGGTTACTGATATTAATTAATTTGGTATGATTTTTTTATGGATATAATACTCTATCTTGTACTTTATGTATGCTATGGAAAATTTTTGATAGCAGATATATTTATTAAAACTATATAGGTAGATAATAGTTAATAATAATATTTATGTTATTAGAAAATAGTAGGTTGTGAAATGAAAGTACTCTAGCAAAGTTAAAGCACTAATAACGTTTTAAGAAAAATATTTGGATTTTCAAATAAACAATAAAGGGATTTTTACACCCAACACCATACATACTTCCAATATTACGTACATAGCCTCCTATAATTGCAAATTACACCTACAAACTTAAATGGTGCTAAACTCTTTAGCTGATCATACACGGATTCTGAGTGTAATATGTGATTATAATTATATCTATGCATTGACTATCAATTTTATAATCTCCTCAAAACATTGAAATAGGAGACATGCCGTACCGCTAGTCTTTTACAAAATTTTGAAAGTATACAGGATCAGAGGTGTAAAAAGCCCCAAAAATCAGAACGGCCCGCAAGATCCGTTGCCCGTTTACAACTCCCACACGTTGCCCGTTTGACGCTCGTCTCGTCGGCAACCATAAATAGATGCCATCGGCTCTTCTTCCGGGAAAGGATTTGGGGTTTGATTTGACGTGGGCACAGCCGCGAAGAAGATGAACTCGCCGGCCGAGAAGAAGAGACGTGATGGGATGCATCATCGGGATTGTGTGTGGTCGGATCTGCCGTCGGACTTGTTGGCGCTGATCTCGGCCAAGACGCCCACTCCAGGCGACCACGCCCGCTTCTCTGCCGTGTGCAGATCCTGGAAGGACGCTTCCTCTGCACCGCAGCAGCGCGACTTGCCCTCTCCGGCGCACTTCTACTCAATCCGTGGCCAACTGAGGCCTCTCCTGCCGTTCCTCCTCGACAGCCACGGGGTGCAACACGGCCAGTTTCTCCTCGTCGACGCCCCCGCCCGTCTTTGCCATTGCATCGGTTCCTCACGCGGTCTGCTCCTCTTGTACGACTCCTGGTATCGTCTCTTCCTGTTCGACCCCCGGACCGCCACCTCCACGCGCGTCCCTCAACCCAACTTCCCCGAAGTTCTGCAGATTCTCCCGTCGGAATCCGGCAAATGTGCCACGTTCTTCTGCCCTCGCGATGGTGTGGGCTGCGACAAGTTCTTGGGCTTACCTTTTGCCTGCCCAACCACGTTGACGCTCTCTTCCAGCACCTCATCCGAATGCGTGGCCTTGTGCTACTACTATAAGCTTCGCAACTTCATCTACTGGAGATCGGGTGATGATTGCTGGACCCTTCTTCCCTGCCAGGAGCCCCTCACGTTCGCCGATTCAGTCTACTACGAGGGCCGGTTCTACATTGTGGATGGCCAGTCTTTCAAGGCCTTTGTTTGTGACATAGGACCGTTGACGGCCGCAGTCCGGAACATCCCGATCGCACGATCCTCCATCGAGGCAATCTACAAGGCCATCGGCACTCGAAGGGTCGAGGGGGCTTTCTTGGTAGAGTGTTATGGAGACCTACTCTTAGCGGTTTGGTCTGTGCCCGCGAGTGCCAAACATGATGATCGCATACGCCTCTCTGCACTGGACCTATTCAAATTGGATACGAGGGAGGAAGAGGCGGCATGGGTGGAGCAAAGAGATCTCGGTTGCCATGCCCTGATCTTGGGTCCTAACGAGTCCTTCTCTCTCTCCACCCACGACTTCCAAGGCTTCGAGCCCAACTGCTTGTACGTGAGCGCAGGCAGCAGTGCTCGTGGGGGATGCGACTACTTTGTTTATCGATTAGACAGCGGCACCGTTGAGATAGTCTATCTTGACCAAGTCGAATGCCAAGAAGGTGACTGTGAGACCTTCTGGATAGCACCACGCGCTCGAAATTAGGAAGCTCAGCAATTAAGTTCAGGCACTGTATTTGTTCTTCGAAACCATCAGTTCATGTGTTAGAGATTATTCTTTGCTTGGGAACTTCAGAGTGCTTTCTAAGAATCTTTGTAAACTTGAAGTTTCTTTTTCCTTTTTTTTGAAAAAAAGAGAGGTTTTTATATTTCTTGTCTTGCATTGTCTTGTTCTTTCATGACTAGGGTTTTCCTATCATTTTAAAATAATTGAGTAAAATTAAATTGGTTACAATTAAATAATTAAATATTTGAATTTTTTGGTATACAGTTCAAAGCGGCATCTCAGTTGAGAGGGAATATTTGCGCCCACGTCCCATAGTTTTACACCTATATCCTTTTCAAAAAATTATTATTACAAATTATTCGCAAATATAAATCATTAAACAAAGGCATATTTCATTGTATTTTCTTGCTTGATTTACCGACTTCATTAATTTTGATAGAAAATAATAAATTTATACACGTTACACCCTATTATAGAGATGCAAATGAGTACAGATATGCACATATATGTATGCTATCTCATCCCTTTTCTGCATATATTAAACAATATTTTTAACTTCATGGATATAGAAAAGAATATACATTTCAATTGTTTTAACGAAATACACATTCACATATGGATATCATTTTCATTTCTTTGATATGGAAATAAGTATTAGATGTACACTACAATAAATTATACTTTTGTGGACATTGCAGCATTAGGAATGTCCAGATAGGTTTAGTTTTAGTAGACGTTAATTATAACGTCGACCCTTTTAATCTTTAGCGACATTGCAGTTTAAACGTCGATACATGGTCAACGTATGTCGACGTTATTTGATGAAACGTCCAACCATGTTTTACGAAAAAAAATCCATTCCCGTCATCCCCCGTCTTTTGGCATACCTTCCAAAATTAGAAACTCGGACGAAAACCCTTCTCTTTCTTTTCCTCCCACCAGCGACCTATCTCTCAGTTTCTCCCTTCCTTTGATAAGGCTAGCGGCAACCGGCACTCGTCTAGGTGCCTGCTCATCCTCCCTGGAAGAAGAACATCATGTCTTTGGGCACTCGTCTACGTAGGCAATGCTTTAAAAATCAGATCAGACAATGAGTTCGAAAGCCATCTGTTTAGTGCAACTCGATCCAACCGCCTATCCAACTCGATTGGACCGATTATAACGTCCGCATGATATCAACTTTTCTACAAATCGAGATAAATAAGGATCGAGTTTAATTTGCCGATTTAATCGATCGGATCAATTTTGAAATATGTATGTATAAGTCTCATTTGGATCAGTTTTCAATGGCTTAAAACCTTGGAAATACTTTAGTAATGTTATTTCATCACATGCACCGACGTGTGGATATTCATTACCCCAATTAGAATGATAGATTAATTTATTTATTGTTCCCAAATCTATCCGTTCTCATTCAATTCAATACTGTTATTTAGCATCAAACGATTCACTACAGTAATATATATTTTGCATCGCATTCTATGTAAAGTATTTCATCCAACATTTTGCAACATCCCTTGAAGTATAATTGCGGAGTTTTGAATTTTCAAATGAATAATGTTAATTCCATACGTGATAGAACCGATCCCTTAATGATATGGGTATAAGTGCAACACAGAGCATTGTGCGACCTCCATTTACCATTTTATATATACAAGAGCTGTGATAAAGCTTTAAAAAATCAAGAGTGGAAACATGGAAGTTATAAATAGGAGTAATTCAGAAGAAACAAGATGTTTGAGCTTGTTAACTCAACGTAGGAATATCAAATAAATGGCATCATAATATTGCATAGGTTTTAACCAACTTGTTATCATGTTACATAAAGAAGTAGGGGTGTTCATGGGGCGGGTACCCGACCCATTTGATCGTGACCCATCCCTCTCCATTGGTATTGGGTCACGGGTCAACCCATCCCATTCCAACGGGTACCCAATTGTAACGGGTATCCGGTTAATGGCAATAGACGTTGGCTACCCGCAAGTACCTGCGGGTACTTGTGGGGATAAAGAGAGATACTTCTAATGAAAGGTGAATATATAAAAATGCAAACATTATGTCCAACTATGTATATCTGTATCTATATCATATCCATAATGATAATGTCGGATATGAAAATCTAAATGGTACGGAATGCATTCAAATAGGGATAAATAAATAAATATAGATAAATGAATTAATGAGGATATATAAAACTATGTGGATAATGTAAACCATGTGAATACATGCAACTGGAAGGAACACTGTCGAATACAGATGCAATAATGACACATTCACGTAGGTTCATCCTCATAATGAACCAAATACGGATAAATAAGATGTAAATATATATAATCGGAGGACAACATGACAAACAATATATAAGCATATATTCCTATTCGTAAATGGATGTATTAATTATCATCACAATTGGTTATCGCAATGTGTATGTGCGCGCTTATGTGCATACGCGTGTATGCGTGGGTGCATACGCGCGTACGTGGGAATGAACATTTGCACGATCGTGAGCGCAGGCACGCGTGTGGGTGGGTGCATGATACAATTCGTATTCAATTGTATTCATTATGATCATGTTTGGATGCCAAGATGTATGTATAACGATTTGGATCGTATCCGATTCGTTATCATATATGTTAATTCAAATTTTGACATCCATATATATTTCGATTTCAAAATGGATATGTATATATATAGATAGATAGATAGATAGATATATGAGTCCTCCCATACATATAAATTTAATCTTATCTTTACAATTGTGATTCTATTATTTTCCCTGTCTAATTTGCATCCATTTCATGCCGGTATTCATTTTTTATGATTTGGTAATATGTTTTCCATATGGGATTTTTACCCAGCAGACCCTGAAATCTTTGTCAATTACCTCCACGACCTTTGAAACAACATAATTCCCCCCTTAATCTCGTAAACTTGCTAACCCTTACCTTACAAACCATGTAGTTAATCCCCATCCATTTATCCGTTAAAACTAACCAGATTCTATTATGTTTTTTTATATTATACCCATTTTATTTATCAAATTTACATTGAATGCAACTTCCCCGAACTTTGATTAAACACCATTCCCCCTTCCTCCCCATGGGAAGATCACCCAGCTGCGAGAAAGCCTACACCAGCAAAGGCACCTGAACCAAGGAAGAGGACCAATGCCTCATCTCCTACATCAAATCCCATGGTGAAGCGTTGCTGACGCTCCCTCCCCAAAGTCGTCGGGACTCCCCCCGTCCCCTCCTTGCAGGTTTTTCCCTCTTCTTACCACCCCCTCCCTCACTCGCGACCACGACTGGTGCAGGCCTCCTCTGCAGCAAGAGCTGCCGCCTCTGTTGGATCAACTACCTCCGCCCCGAACTGAAGCGTGGTAACTTCACGGAGGAGGAGGATGAGGTCTATCAGCCTGGAGCAGCAGCGGCAGCAACGTCGTAATGGAAGTGGAGTGGTCGACCACGCGGGACGGCATCAACCTGGAGCTGTCCATCAGCATGTTGTCCCATCGGTCGGTTGTGTCATGCGAGTTACCTACTAGTGCTCCCGAGAAGGAAGAAGGCAACGGTGGTGGTGTTTGCCTGTGCTAACACCTGGGGTTGGGGGAGAGGTGCGGCTGCCGGTCCGGTGCATGCAACGTGTTCAGATATTTCATGCCTATTTATCACATTGGTAATATTTTACCTATTTTATTCATCACTTATATCACCTCAAATCAAAACACTTCTTTTACAAAAATTGTTCACAAATATATATATATATATTATAAAAATATCAGAATAATATTTCATCTTAAAAATAATTAACCGTAAGAACCGTAAAATCCGTAAAAGCCGATTTCCAAGGTTAATAACTATTTATAGAAAATTCCAAACAGATTAAACTCACTTTTAAAATATGTTTTAAACTTAATACTATTTATTAAAAATATCAAAAAAATATTCAAATAAACCATTGAGTTTTGGCGTTTTGCATCTGTTGTATATATGTATTATATGTAGAAACTACCCGGATTTTTAATTATATGTAAACCTGATTAAATTAATTTATTTTTCTAAAATATTTAAAAATATGTATAAAAATATAAAAATATAATTAAGACAAAATACCAATAAAATCTGAAGCCTCGAAGTTGCTAACTAAATTTCCCGGGCCTCATAGTTCGATTGTACGAACTCCGAATTGAGGAAATTCAGCTTTAAAAATCGTATTATATAATTATCTACAAAATGATACTGATTTTGTTAAAATCAGGGTTAATATGAAAAAGTGATTTTCGGTATCAAGCTAAATGAAGCAAACACTTAAGAAGTATGCAAAGTAAGTCATCAATGAAACCCCACGACCAGATGACTCAATTCATAAACAAGTTTGAATAGTCATCTTGTGAGAGTGAGACCAACGTCACTATAAGGGAGGTCTTCATTTGAAAATCATGACCGGTTCACTTCCTTTCTTCCGATATGCCATGACTCTTTTTCTAGGGGAAAATGGACATGATAAAGCGGTGGTCGTCTTCTTGGGGTAGGCCAGTGACGGAGCTGAAAACAAGGACTATCAAAAAGCCTCTCATCGCTCAATGCAAGCGGGCTCGAGACCTCTTCGTGAGTGAATCTCCTTCGAAAAAGGGTGCTTCAGGAGCGATGTCGACGTATGATATTTGCCTTTGTTAGTCATCCTCTCGAGACCTCGTTTTGCTAGTGATTGAGCCTGATCCACCTTATTCAAGAGGAGTGGGAACCGAATTCTAGAGCCACTAGTATAGCCCCTCTAATATCATGATTCGTAACTGAAGTTGGACCGAAATATTCCCTTATCAAACTATCTAATCCCCTTCACCAAGATCCTCAAGCCAACTATCTAAATTTTCCACCACTTAAACCCAAGTAGAGCAAAGATAGGTTGGAACAAGGCATACCCATTGGCTATAGCCATAACCATCCTCCTTTTAAAGGTCCAAAGGCACGAATGCGAACTTTTCTTAGTTTATCTACCAGATGGAGAAACAATCAAAGATCTCCACCGAGACAGAAAAGTGTTTGTCCTCCAAAAGTGACCCCTCTAAAAAAGAATGGCATCTGCATACAGCAAAACTGAGATGGATAAACCATGCACAGCAACAACCCTCCTTTAATTGCATGCTCAATAGTAAATGCCAGAGCATATTTATAGCTAGAACAAAAAGACTGTCGTATAAGGCATCGATGCATGACTTCTCTCTAAGGTTGAAGGAAACCCCTTCTCAAGTGCCCATTTCCCACCACTGCATGAGAAGCGATAGTTTCACACATCTTCATCCATGAAATCCAAACCCCCAATAGCCCCATTCGTGAAAGGAGCTCCAAGGAAACCCCAGATCATCACTACCAAAAGTGTTAAGGTTTGAGTCTTACCTTTTTGGGGATACTTATGTATTTCTTTTTATATTGTGTGCACTCTAACCCTATCCAGTCCCTATATAAAGAAGACTATGGTTATTTTCTCAAGAACATTGTTTATTGTTCTCACATGGTATCACAATGGTGGTCCCAGCTCTACATCATATTGACCCCCTCGCCCCACCAAAATCCTACCGCCTTGAAGCACCAACACCATGCCCCTACTACCACTGCAAGTACACACCACCATATCACTAACACAAAGCCCAGCACATTGCCGCGACGCCCCTTGCATCACTTAAGGTATCATTGTGCATCCCTATGCCACATGTTCTTGATCGCTACAAGTCGTCGAATGACGAATGAGATCCAATTTGCAGCAAATAATGTCAAGTTCCATGCCTTTTTTCTCGAATATACTTTTAAGGGATTTTTACCCGGCATACCTTATAATCTTGCTAAATGACCTCTACGGCCTTCGAAATATTGTAATCCCTCTTCTGACCCTGTAAACTTGCTAACTCTTGCCGTATAGACCCCGCGGTTAACTTTCATCCATTTGGTCATTAAAGGTAACCGAATTCCGTAAATTTCTTTTCCATAATACCCATTATGTTTCTCAAAATTACAAAAAATGGCATCCCTTCTCCCTGTAAAGCGTGGGAGTTGTCCTAGGCGCACCCGAAGAGTAAGTTGGGGATGATGTCGTTGGACGTCAAGATGAGCATGTCGGTGTCGATGTTACCTAACATGGAGGAGAAGTCTATGTATATTAGCTTGAAGGTGCATCTACTGGTGGTGTCACAACCTAAGTTGCTGGTGATGTTCTGGCAGAGAGGGTCGGTGTAGGGAAGGGGTTTGTAGGATACGGAAAGTGCGTGATCGAATACGGGGCTGAGATTGTCGTTGCAGGAGAGGCCGCAGGGCTGGCATTGGACCCCTGTGAGGTCATTGCCGGTGTCGAAGGCAAGGACCTACGTGACAGTGGGGGTGTCAAGGTGGATGGTGACGAGGAACTCGCCGATGCCCCTCCCCTGACCTCCCCTCCGCCCGCCCAGGCCTCCTCCCCTCCCCGACCTCCCATTCCTGACCTCCCCTCCACCCGCCCAGGCCTCCTTCCCTTCCCGACCTCCCCTCCATCTTCTCTGGCCGCCTCCCCTCCCCTGACCTCCCCTCCACTCACCCATACCTCCTCCCCTCCGCTGACCTCCCCTCTGCACGCCCAGGCTTCCTCTCCTCCCATGACCTCCCCTCCGCCCGCCCAGGCCTCCTCCCCTCCCCGACCTCCCCTCCCCTGACCTCTCCTCCATTCGCCCAAGCCTCCTCCCCTCCCTTCACCCCTCCGCCTGCCCAGGCCTCCTCCCCTCCCCGACCTCCCCTCACCTCTCCTCCATTCGCCCAAGCCTCCTCCCCTCCCTTCACCCCTCCGCCTGCCCAGGCCTCCTCCCCTCCCTGACCTCCTCTCCCCAGATCGTCCCTCCTCCTCTGCTTGTTCAAAGAGTTCTCGAGGAGCTTCTAGGATTTTTTGTTCTTGAGCACATGTCGTCCTCTTGCTCTGAGAGGCAAGAGCATCGTTGTTGGAACACCTTTCCATCGTCGGAAGGGAAAGGAATAGGAGGGATAAGAGAAGGAAGGAAAGAGAGAGAGGAGGAAAATCCTACCACTGGATCTACTGCAGTTTGATTAACCCGATCCAAAACCCAAACTAGTTAACGCAAGAAGTCTTAAATTAACAGTAGGGGTTATGGGGTAAGACGGAGCAAGTTTATGGGGTCGAGGGGAGAATTACGATATTTCAAAGGTCGTAGAGGTCATTTAACAATATTATAGGGTCTGCCGGTAAAAATCCCTACTTTTAATGGTTAATGTGTGGCTCTATCATAGGAGAATATGCATGGAACTTCATCAAGCTTGGGATTCAAGGTGACATTGCAGGTAATGGAAACAAGTAGTATGAGGAGCCCAATTTATGGCCAAGTCATCAAGACGGTGAAGACCAACATTAGTCGAAGGTCGCAGATGTCCCCGATTTCAAAAAGAAGACGAGGAAGCTATATCTCCTCCTGGAGATAAAATGAAGATCATGATATGCAAGTATGCCATGTGGGACAAGGGCAATGACATGGCATTTGCCAAGATACTGAGTGGATCCATTCCTTAGATTGCATACATAATGATCTGCTATTAGACAATATGTCTTCTGGAATGACCTAAAGGAGCTATACACGCACGAGATGAGTGAGTGTTGTACAACTACTATGACTCGATGCAGCTTCAACATAAGGGCAAGGCTCTTGCCTAGCATTGCTCGTAGCTAAAGATGATGAGTAAGAAGTGTGAATCCTTGAGGCATCCATGCACATATGCAACAAAGAATGCGGCCCAAAAGGAGTTACCAATGATGACTTTCCTTGGTGGACTAGAACAAACATATCATGCAACACGAGATAAGATGATGGATGACATTGCACCACCTGCCTTGGATACGACATATAGCAGATTGAAAACCATGGCCCGTTCGGTAGGAGAATAAGCAGGAATAAGGATGGGGAATAAGGGGAATATTGGTCTATTCTCCGTTCGGCTGGAGGATAAGAATAAGGAGAATAAGGTGAAATAAAGGTAGGTAAGGTGGGATAAAGATAGGAATAAGAGTGAAATAAGATGAAATAATGGGGAATAGTCGTACCACGGGGAAGCGTGTTGGAGGCTTATTCCCCTTATTCCATTCCCCCTTATCCTCCAAACGAACACCCCCTGAGTGTCCCTCAGCAATCACATATACCAAAGTCTCGTAGCCGCAGAGGGCGTGCTTCGTCCCCGCCGCTTTGCAATTCCAGGTTTAGCCGAGTCCAAATCTAATCCCCATGACATGTAAAATTTGATAAAGAAAGTTTACGAAGTAATTATCTTTAAGTTATTCCATCCCCCAAAAATAAATCACGAGGATAACAAATGCGGGCTACAAAAATAACTTCCACTAGTAGGTAGCTCGTGCAATGCACGGGAAGCAAATGGTTTCAAAAAGTAATCTTCAATATTATAATTGTCATTACACAACAACTTCAATATATTGTTCATCGTTTTTTTTTGTTACATAATGACAAATATATTATTTTTTTGAGTACAGAAAAGGAAGAAATACACGTTGGTGTCCGCCCTATTTGATTTAAAAATATAATGACAAATATATTATTTGTTGTACCTACAGGCAGTTAGTAATATTTACAGAGAAAGGATACGTGTTACATTTCTTATTGAAATCTACGATAATTATGGTTATTTTCTGCAACAATTGTTATAAATTTTAGCAATAAAGGTGTCAGACTATCATTACAAACGATATAATGACAGCCTTATTGTTTGCTAATTTCGGTTAGAAATATGATTTTGCAATCAGTGACATTCACTCTTACATATTTATTACCATTACAAACAGTAAAAATGAGGCAGTACATGTTGGGGATTTCAGCTAGGAAACTAATGTGAGTTTGTAGTTGACAATATTAATTCCTATCATATATTTAAAATCATACAATATAATAAAGTGTGTCAAAAGTATTTGATGTTGTAGACACATCTCTTTCGCAGTTATTTCAAGCGAATGCCCAGGTGTAGCTCTACAAAATACAGAAGATAAATATGATAAGATTAAAATATAACAACGATGGTATAATTAAGATGGAATTAATCAAGAAGTTCGATGGTGTTTTGAATAATCCACATGATCCAAATATTTGGACAATGAAAAGCACAGGCAGAAATAAGTGCAGGTAAAATCTGTTTTTCTATGTGAGAACGGCTGAGTTTGCGAAATAACACGTGCAAAATTATGCATGAAATTGTAATCGAGTTAAATTCTCGAGTAAGATGCAAGATTAAAGATACACAATAGTGGATTTTCTTTCAAGGGGTTACTATCATTACGTGAATGAAAATGTACATTTACAGTAGGTGCAATAGGTTATTACCTTTTCATTCTTACGTTTATAATTACCTTTTCATTGTTACATTCACTTAATTAGTATTGCATTTGCATTCGTTGTTAATTTGTTGGAGGAAAACATCGTTTATATTTGAGTTACAATCAATTACGTATTTGTAGCTAGATCGCTAGTAAAGATTAACATGGATAAAAATTACATGTTACCTTTCTCGTCAAAACCGATAATAATAATCAGTATTTCAGCAAGAACTATTACAATTATTGCCAAAACGTGGCAATCTGTCATTACAAAGGAAATAATAAGGCATACATAATCTGTTGGGAATTCCAGCTATGAATAAGACTTTTAATATTTATAATAGTTGGGGCATATATTTAAACGTGAATGATGTAACGATTGTTTTAAAAAATACATGGTCTCGTTGACACATTTTTACATCATGTTTTAGATTGGCATGGACAAAGAGACAGGTCTAACTCGATTGGTGAGAATTATTGTAGATCTTCTTTTATCTGTTTATTCATCTGCAATGTCAGGGCATTACTAACATATTTCCTTGTTGCATCAGTGATTTAGGAGACGCGTTGGAGGGATGAAGTCAGGATCATTAAAGCAATTCCGCAAAATCTTCTTGAGTCTCATGCTATTCCTTTCTCCATGCCTCCAATTAGTTTGTGAAGTGAGAAATAATTCTTAGAAAAGGTCATGCATCTGATTTTTCTTCTATATTTTGTATGGAATAATTAGCTCCATATCAAAAATTCACTTGTTTGTAGAGTGTACCCATCTTTCAGAAGCATCAGATAGCTTTCCTTAACAGAACAATTTTTAGATTGTAATGGGGACACGACTGCAAATAACCATCTGGAAGGGAAATATTCTTCCCCAATTGTTTCGTTGCTCTTCGTCTCAGGCAGTAGGTTTGGATCTTTGCAGATTCTCTTCAGATGCTGGTTCGAATGCTATAGATCTCCATTGAGACGACATCAACGATGATACTCGCGTAGCTGATGAGATGTTGTATTAAAATTGTTATTTAGGTTTTAAATTAGAAAATCTATTAATTACAATTGATATTAATTTGGTTTCAATTGGGAAATCAAATGGTTTGGAGGGAAAGTTGGGAATTCCCAAATTTGAAACATGGTTGAGTTTGGGTGGAAGTTTAGTACCACACCGTGGAGAACTAAACTTTTGGTGGACTTATATATGAGTTCACACCCAAGCTCTTGTAGCAATAGTAGAGAGGAGGAATGGAGGACCATACACGCGCGCGCGCGCTCTGCTCCGTCTCCGTCTCCGGCTCGGGAGAGTCAATTCGGATCTCGATACTTTCGCTGCGGATTTCATTTGGCTGATCGATTAAATTAATTAGACAGGGGGGCAAAGCCCCTTTTTTGCTCCCAGGGAACGAAAGGATCTTTCAGCAAGAAGGGGGACCATCACGAAAACGGGGCTAGGCTGCCTATGCAACAAGCTAAATGAGATTGTCAGATCATCAGGTCAGAGTGCGTCAACTAATTTAATCGCGATCACATTGGGAATCGGACTTGATCCAAACGGTTCGATTTAGCCGTGGGTTTGGAATTCGAATGGACACGCCCGTTGAGGGGCGTTTTCGGAAACCAAAGGTCACCGCGCGCTAGGGCACGCAAGCCCCTCTTTTTATATCCCTCACCCGACGCCGTCTTTCTTCACTCGCAAGAAAAACCTCTCACGCCGTCTCTCTCTCTGGTTCTTCCTCTCACGGACGAACGTCTTCACCTTCTTCTCTCGGCTGCAGTTCTCTGAGGTACAATCGAGGACGATCCCATTGGTGTGCGCCGACGACGATCGTGAGGCGTCGTATCCTGGGAGCGGATCGCCAGTACCCTACGCACCGGTATTGTGGGGGCGATATCTTCTCTAAGGACAGTCCATTTCATGGACGCTTCGGTGAATTCTAATCTAATCTTTATTTCATTTTGGTTGCCGCAATATGTTTATTGCTTTACCCTTTCTGGATCATGCCCTTATTTATGTTTCTATTCTTTTAATCGGTTCTTGATTGCATTTTATAATCGGATAATGATTGGGAAACATGCGATTAATATAATCTTATTCGGCGTTATTTCTCTGTTAATTCATTTGGATCCGATGATTTACTGTTTAATATGTGCATCGGTAATCTTTTTAACAACAATCTTAGAGAAGATATCCCGAACTGATTCTAGAATGTCGGAAACAATGTTTAAATCGAGGATAGATATGACGGGTATGCCTGAAAAATTCGGTGGACAGAATTTTAAGCGTTGGCAACAACGCATGAAGATCTGGTTAACCACCATAGGGTTAATCTCGATGCTTGAAACCGACTGTCCTACGGTAGAGACGGAAAACCCCTCACCTGATAGCCATAAGGCTCAATCTGCGTGGAAGGAATGCGACCGTATATGTCATGGTTGCATCTTGTTGGCTCTGTCAAACACTTTGTTTGACGTATATTGTTCGTCCACGCAGACTGCGAAGGGGCTATGGGAAGACTTGGATTGGAAGTATAACACCGAAGACCTCGGTATTGAGAAATACTCCGTAGCTAAATTTTTGAAGTTTTCCATGGCCGAAGGGAAGTCTGTTTCTGAACAGGCACACAAGTTTTTACTCTTGCTCCATGGTTTAGAGGATGCCGAAATGAAACTTCCATAGAAGTTTCAGGTCATGTGCATCATAGAAAAATTCCCAAAGTCGTGGGAAGACTTCGGTATGACCCTAAAACACAGGAAGGGGAAAATTTCTATGGATGACTTGATGGTGGCAATTGCCATAGAGGAGGAACACATGAAACAAAAACATGTGCTTCCTGTTGATATTCAGGCTAAGGTCAATTTCATGACCTCGAAGGGCAAGGATAAGAAGGGAAAGGGTTCTAATAACAATAAAATGAAACCAAAGGGCAAGATTCAGAAAAAGGCAAAGAATAAACCCTGTTGGCACTGCAATCAGGTTGGCCATTGGAAGAAGGATTGTCCGTCCTTGAAGGCTCAACCTAAGGCTGCAGACGGGAGTCCACAAGTGAACATGATCACTATGGGACTCGGGGCTAGCGAGGGGTATGTCTCTGTAAAACTTGAACTATACCATATCCATGATCCAAATGAGTGGCTCGTGGATACATGAGCCAATGTAAATATATGTTCTGATAGAACGTTGTTTTCTTCTTATCAGACCTGCAGCGGTGGGACTGTGAAGATGAGGAATGATTCTGCGGCCAGGGTGCTAGGGTCGAGACAAGTCAACTTGAGGTTCTCCTCTGGACGTGTCTAGACGTTGCACAGGGTGTTGCATGTTCCTGACATCAAGAAGAATGTGTTATCTGGCTCTATCTTAGTTAGAAATGGTTTTGAGTTAAACTTTAAATGTAATAAAGTTGCCATCCTGAGACATGGCATTTTTTTATGGAAAAGGCTATTTGGCTTATTTTGATTTGTTATTTAGAATTAGATGTGATTCAGTAAACATAAATGAAATGAATGTTTTGAATGTTGAATGTTCTAGTTCTGTGTCTCATGTTATGAATAATCTAGAATCTTGTGATCTGTGGCATGGTAGATTGGGACATGTAAACCGAAATTCAATTAAAAGAATGATGAATTTAGAATTGATCCCTAAACACACTATTGATAAAACTCAAAAATGTGAAATCTGTGTGCAAGCTAAGACACCTAGGAAGTCTTTTCAGTCTGTCTCTACAGATAGTGAGATCTTGGATCTAGTGCACACAGATATCTGTGAGTTTAATGGTGTGTTTACCCGAGACAATAAGAAATACTTTATCACCTTTATAGATGACGGCAGTAGATACTGCTATCTATATCTAATGAAAACGAAGGATGAAGCCTTAGAGAAATTTCTTATTTTTAAAAATGAGGCTGAGACACAAACAGGAAAAGTGCTTAAACCCCTTAGGTCAGATAGAGGAGGTGAATATACCTCTAACTTATTTGATGAACAATGCAAATCTTTTGGCATAGTTAATGAAGTTACGGCCCCATATTCACGCAATCAAATGGGATAGCAGAACGGAAAAATAGAATCTTAACTGACATGATCAATGCTCTCCTACAAAGTTCTGGACTTCCAACCTATATGTGGGGAGAAGCCTTGAATACGGCTTGCCATATTCTGAATAGGGTGCCTCCAAGACATATGGAAAAGTGTCCCTTTGAACTTTCGAGAAATAGGAAACCGAGTTTAAGATATCTCAAAGTGTGGGGCTGTCTCGCTAAGGTTTTAGTCCCAGAACACAAGAGAAAGAAACTTGGTCCTAAAACTGTTAATGCAGTCTTCTTAGGTTACCTGGAAAATAGCTATGCATATAAGTTCTTGGTAATTCGGTCTGAGATACCGGGCATAGATGTCAACACTATTGTTGAACTCCGTGATGCTACCTTCTTTGAGGATGTCTTTCCGTTAAAGACTGAGATTCCTCAGAATCTGACCATTGAAGGCGCCTCCACATCAGGATCTATTCCAGATCAAGTGGAAAGGATATCGAATGTGGGGGTTGAGACTCAAGCTGAACCCAATGATCTTTCTGAAGAGAATGAGCCAAGGAGGAGTAAAAGACCTCGGATAGCCAAGGATCTGGGTAGCGACTTCGTTGTCTACCCGATCGAGGGTGATCCACCAAGTTACAAGGAAGCCATGGCTTCGTCTGAAGTAAAACAATGGAAGGAAGCCATCAAATCTGAGATGGATTCCATTATGGCTAATGGGACTTTGGAGTTGGTTGATTTACCTAAAGGATGCTCTACCATTGGGTGCAAGTGGATTTAAGAGAAAGCTTAGACCTGATAGATCAATTGAAAAATACAAAGCCAGATTAGTTGCGAAGGGCTTTAGGCAAAAAGAAGGTATCGATTATTTTGATACCTATTCCCCTGTGACTAGGATGACCACAATCTGGATGCTCATAGTATTGGCATCTGTGTATGATCTCTCTATCCACCAAATGGATGTGAAGACTGCCTTCTTGCATGGCGATCTTGAGGAAGAGATCTATATGGATCAACCGGATGGGCTTGTGACTCCTGGGAATGAGGGAAAGGTTTGCAAGCTTATCAAATCCCTTTACGAATTAAAACAAGCACCAAAGTAATGGCATGAAAAATTTGACAAGACTATTTTATCATGTGGCTTTAAGGTTCATGAATCCGACAAGTGTGTCTATTCCAAAGTGAAAAGGTGATGAGTGTATTGTCTTGTGCCTATATGTTGATGACATATTGTTGTTTGGATCACATATGAGGATTATTAATGAGACTAAGGCATTCTTAAGTAGCAAGTTTGAGATGAAAGACATGGGTGTTGCTGATGTGATCTTGGGTCTCAAACTGACAAGGTCAGTTGATGGGATTGTAATTTCTCAATCTCACTATGTTGAGAAGGTACTTGAGAAATTTGGATATCAAGATTGCAAAGCTGTAAGCACTCCTTTTGATTCATCCAAAACGCAGTTTAAGAATAAAAGTGGAGTACCTGTAGCTCAGCTAAGGTATTCACAAGTGATGGGAAGTTTAATGTATCTTGCAAATTGCACGAGACCTGATATTTCATTCTCGATTGCAAAGATGAGTAGATACACTAGCTGTTCTGACCGTACTCACTGGGAGGCTCTAGATCGAGTACTGAAGTACTTGAAGGGAACTATTTCCCTTAGTTTGCATTATGGTAGACATCCTTCTGTACTAGAAGGATACAGTGATGCAAGCTGGATAGGAAAAATAGAGGAGTCTGGGAGTAATGGTGTTACAGGGTATGTATTTACCCTTGGAGGCGGTGCAGTCTCCTGGAGGTCTGTGAAGCAGACCATTCTAGCTCGATCCACTTTTGAGGCCGAGCTGTGTGCTTTGGACACCACTGGAATTGAGGCTGAATGGCTAAGGGAACTTCTGTCTGAAATTCCCATGGTAGGTCAGCCTGTTCCTGCGATCTCGGTACATTGTGATAATATGATCACAATTACGAAGATCAAGAGTTCAAAGTTCAATCAGAAAACAAGAAGACATATACAAATCAGACTTAGGACGTTAAGGGATTTGGTGTCTCGAGGAGTGTTGGCTGTGGATTTTGTTGGATCCAAAGACAACACGGTAGATCCGTTGACTAAGGGACTTGATATATCTTTAGTCCTAAAGTCTAGGCTTGGGATGAGACTGAGACCCATTGGGAGTTCCTCTACAGTAGCAACCCAATCTATCTGAGTGGAGATCCCACAAAGTAGGTTCAATGTGGTAACAACAAGCTGTTTGGAGAACTGGTTGGAACTCTAAGCTTAATGCGTAAGCATGAGTGTCTTATCCCTGGAAGCCTGAGTGCCATTTAAGTTGCAAGTTTAGGAAGAGCGTAGGCTCTGAATGGGTTCAAGCCTTTGGGCAGGATGTTAACAGTGCATCCTTGGAGAACGCCACCTATGTGAGTGTTACTTTGGGCCGCAGTTAAAGGAAGAGGGTCTTTCCTGAACACACTCATGAAACAGGATAAGGGTGCATGGCCTTTAAGAGCACCAAGCCTGAAGATTGCACCAAGAACAACGCTTTGTTGTTTCTACCGTATACTTTAACACTAAGGTCTGAAGTTCAAGACGTAGTTCACTTTGTTCCTGTTAAAGTAAAAGTAGTAAACTCAGATAGAGGTTCAAACCGGAAGGTACCTTTACTGAAAGCAAAGTGCGGGCAGCCAAAAGAAGTCTCTTAATTCCTTTTGAATCTCTTTTTCAAATTGGTGAATTCGTGGGGGATTGTTGTATTAAAATTGTTATTTAGGTTTTAAATTAGAAAATCTATTAATTACAATTAATATTAATTTGGTTTCAATTGGGAAACCAAATGGTTTGGAGGGAAAGTTGGGAATTCCCAAATTTGAAACATGGTTGAGTTTGGGTAGAAGTTTAGTACCACACCGTGGAGAACTAAACTTTTGGTGGACTTATATATGAGTTCACACCACAAGCTCTTGTAGCAATAGTAGAGAGGAGGAATGGAGGACCACACACGTGTGCGCGCGCTCCGCTCCGCTCCGCTCCGCTCCGCTCCGTCTCCGTCTCCGGCTCCGGCTCCGGAGAGTCAATTCGGATCTCGATATTTTTGCTGCGGGTTTCATTTGGCTGATCGATTAAATTAATTAGACAAATTAATTTAATCGCGATCACATTGGGATTCGGACTTGATCCAAACGGCTCGATTTAGCCGCAGATTTGGAATTCGAATGGACACGCCCGTTGAGGGGCGTTTTCGGAAACCAATGGTCACCGCGCGCTAGGGCACGCAAGCCCCTCTTTTTATATCCCTCACCCGACGCCGTCTTTCTTCACTCGCAAGAAAAACCTCTTACGTCGTCTCTCTCTCTGGTTCTTCCTCTCACAGACGAACGTCTTCCCCTTCTTCTCTCGGCTGCAGTTCTCTGAGGTACAATCGAGGACGATCCCGTTGGTGTGCGCCAACGACGATCATGAGGCGTCGTATCCTGGGAGCGGATCGCCAGTACCCTACGCACCGGTATTGTGGGGACGATATCTTCTCTAAGGATAGTCCATTTCATGGACGCTTCGGTGAATTTTAATCTAATCTTTATTTTATTTTGGTTGCCGCAATATGTTTATTGCTTTACCCTTTCTAGATCATGTCCTTATTTATGTTTCTGTTCTTTAATCGGTTCTTGGTTGCATTTTATAATCGGATAATGATTGGGAAACATGCGATTAATATAATCTTATTCGACATTGTTTCTCTGTTAATTCATTTGGAACCGATGATTTACTGTTTAATCATCGGTAATCTTTTAACAACATGAGGTTCAATCCCGGTAATGGCGATGAAGACCAATTTACAACTGCGAGGGTATGGGAGGCCGAGAGCTGGAGATGCCGAAGGAGGAGGAGGGAGTAGGGATGGGGGCGGAATAGGGACTCCTGGAAGTTGGTCCTGTCGGAGGATACATGGAGAGAGGGTTTGGCCATGGTCATAAGTAGACAATCGAGCGATTAGAGGTGTCATCCATCGCGTCTCCATCGTCTTTTTCGCCATGGCTATCGTCATCATTGGCGTTGCTGCACTGCCTCTGTCTTCTTGTTCTTCTTCTATTTCCGCCTCTGACGACTACGGTTGGCCTTGTGGCTCTTGTCCTTCACGATGGTGATGACAACCAGCGTATTGTCGTTGAGGGTAAAGGTGAGATCGACTTCGGCAGTTGGGAGCTTCATCGGGGAAGGGATGGCCTTCATGGTGTAAGGTCGAAATCGATCGATAGATAGATAGAGAGAGAGAGAGAGAGAGGGAAAGAACACCATTTTCGCAAGGAGAAAAGCCCTTCAGAATCGGGTCGATGCCTTTCGCCGGAGTGGAAGACAGTACGGATGGGAGCCCTAGACAGGAAGGGGCGTTGTGGGAGAGGAGGCACAGATGAGATTCCTGCAAAAGGCCAAGGACAAAAGTGGGATGATAGATAGAGACGTGGGGATCTCAAAGTGGTGAAAGGATACAGATGGAATTTTCGCAAAGATAACTAATGATCTTGACGCTCTATATATATATATAATATATATATAATGGATGTGGGTTTTCCCATATTAAATATTCTTATTATGTAAATATTCACCTCAAGTTATTCGTTGCATATTCAAAACATGAATGCAAATAGATACAATAATAGCATTACGTATCCGCGTACGTATGTGTTCGTTTCTCCATGGAGACATTTTTTTATGGATATGGACATGGGCCCAATCTCATTCAAAGTTTTTGAGATAAAGGGTACATTATAGTGCTCTAAATTTAAGTTGATGCATATAGATGCCGAATTTTTTTTATAAGCATACGATGGATAACATGCTAAATGCATAGGTGTTGTGTGTGTATGATGCACATATATACAAATATATTACAATAGTAGTGTTTATAATGATATGTGAGGAAAATAGGGTTGCTCCTTAGGAGAAGCTAACTTAGCTCCTCTACCTTATTTTCCCAACTTTTTTATTTGTTTGAACAATGCTTCCGTGAAATTCATATACCTATATTATGTCATTCAAGTTTAATATGAAACAGAGACTCCTATAGCCCTCCATCTATACAGTTATTTTTTAAAGGTTGCAGAACGACTGAAATCGATCCCGTCTGGATGAAGGTCGTAAGAGTCTCCTAACAAATAGCCTTCACTAAGTGGTCCCTCGCAAGAAAGTTCAAAAAGAAAAATGGATTGGCGTAGTCAAATAATTATCAAAGAATAAATAGCAGAAAATATAGACAAATAATGAACATCTATACATACAAAAAGTGTGCTACAATATGTTGCTCCTCGGCAATGGCTCCATTTGTTTAACCATCTAATACATAGTAGAGAGTCGTACGCTCCACACAAGGTGGAAGCGAAGTCGCTGAACTGACCTCTCACAAAGCCCAGGTAATCAAAAGAACAATCAACCCATACGGTATAAATCAATCAATGAAAAAGCAGATGTGAATCAAAATATTATAAATCCTACAAATAAATGTGTATAGTGACAAGTAAAGTAGGGTGTCGAACACAGAGAATACAGGATGTAACACTTAATATTATTTATAAATAAATAATGAATAAATAATATATGTATGTCTATATATAGTTGTGCACAATATTAACCCAAGAACGTGGGTTTTTAATTAAATAAAATAATTAATGAATTTTTAGTTTGTATTTTTTATTTTTTATTTTTTGTTTTTATGTAATATTGTATGGTTATATGTATAAATGTGTAAGTGAGTATATAAGAAATTATAGATATGTTATAAGTAATATGTAATAAATATAGAGTAAATATATAATAATCAGAAAATATCTGTGAGTACAGTCCTTTTTATGTTTTTAAAGGATTTAAAAATAGTTTAAGGTCTTTATAATATTAATAATAGAGATAATATGAATAAAGGTATATGTACACTATATAAGGTAAGATATATTTAGATATAGGTAAAAATAATAAAAATGCAGGAAATAAAGTATTTTTAGTTTTTTATATTTTTCTAATATTTTTATGATTTTTAATGGTATTTACTAATTTTTAAGGATTTTTAAAGTACAATATACATAAAATCAAGGACTTTTTAAATTAGGCTGAATTGTTTTGAGATATAAAAAACATTTGATAAGCCCAAAAATTCTCAAAACTATTTTAATATATGGTTATATATATAAGTAAAACCATAGACATGTGCATAGAATGGTTGTAGAAGAAATGAAAGTGATAAGGTCGATGTGTGGACACACACGTAAAGATCGGATTCGGAATGATGCAATTAAAAAGAAAATTGGTGTAGCTCCGATCTAGGATAAGATACAAGAAAATCGCTTAAGATGGTTTGGTCATTTGCAAAGAAGATCAACCGATGCACCAGTTAGGAGATGCGAGTGTTGGGAGGTTGTGTCGGCTAAGAGAGGGTGAGGACGACCCAAGAAGTATGGATCTTAGTTTTTTGGATTTAAGCTCGGGATTGACCCAAGATAGATCTGAATGAAGGCGAAGAATCCATGTAGACCAACCCGCTTAATTTTGTGAAAAGGCCTTGTTGTTGTTGTATATATAAGTAAAAATACATGACATGAACAAATATTTTTGTATTTTTAGAAAAAGCTTTTATATTTTTTGTAGGATTTTGGCACTTTTTGATTTTTATGAGTCTTTTTCTATTTTTTGGATTTTTTGTATGAAGGTATTGGATACTATAATAAACATATACAAATTTTTGGGATTTTTTATATATGATTTTGGATTTTTTTGGATTTTTTAAGACAAACAACGAATATCTGTGCAATGTTTGATTTTTAAAAATAATAAAGGGCATAAAATGAAAATCAAACTATATGATGTGAACAAGCATGCATCCAGGTACCTAATCTTATTTTTGCGTGTTTTTGGGCTATCAACCTCTTGTCCTAAGAAAAGCAATCTTTCTCGATAAAGTCGGTTGATTAGGACAAAATTGTATCCTTTAGGAACCGTACATGCGCCTTTGGGTGCATACGGTTCAAAAAAATTGCGAAAAAAATAATCAGTCCAACACTAATAGTTCTTCTAATTCTATGAATTTTTCTAGAATGTTCTTCTCTTGAATATCATTCAAAAAAGTTTCGGATTGCCGGGTATTCCATCAATTAGTAATCCAGGGTTCCAGACATTTATTAAATAATAGAGAAATCCACCAGGGCAAAAATACTATAGATGCAAGATAAGGAAGAGAAGTCAATGCTTTCTTTTTTTCACTTTTCATCTGTGAATTGTTAATGAATTTGCTTCATTCGTTGACTCTATCTGATATTTCTTTGAAGCATGATGGTTGATATTTTTAATAAATAACAAACAACACAGAAAAATAATTAAACTAGCAAGGCTATTCTTGCAATTAAAATAAAGGTCAGGGGGCACGGTGCAAATAAACTCAAATTTTACAACTAATATTCAAACTTGATATATTAAATGATAATTAAAACAACCCGAGAGGCTTTACATGCAGTATTTACTACCCTACACGTGCCAGTATAGGTGAACCTGACAGGGACTGACTTGTAATTTCAGAAATATTCAAAGGTGTGCATGCAAAATATCCACAAACTTTTAAACCACGTAAAATATTTACAAGACCTCTTAGCAATTAAAAAAGTACAGAGAGGCTTATGTGTAAATTACCTTCATCAGGCAATAGAGGACGATGAAAGGGATACCACATTACCTATCACGATCTGACGGTGCACGGGCGCATTGCTTCATCGTGGATCATACGACTATAATTTGATCTGGGTTTAGCTTCGATTCAACGTTGCCTGGAGTCCTTCCAAGAACATGAAGAACTCCTAGAAGGCGAACTTTGATATTCGATTGAGGCCGACCCCAGACATTAACCTCCTTGTTTTTAGGGGTACAACGTTCTTGGTGCTACTCTGCATCGATTGGTGGCTTCGCATGTCAACCGGATGGCTTAAACAGCTTCACCGGATCCCGTTAACTTGGAGATGCTCCAGAACGAGCCAAAAGTTGCCTCGCATCTTCCTTTACTGCACCAAATCGTGAGGTGGCGCGAGGGCATGATCCTCGACCCAAAAAGGCAGCGAGAGCCGCGTAGATGAATAGGGATGGTGAGCTCCGTCAGGGCAGTGGAAGAGGAGCTTGGAATCCATCAATTAGTGCATAATCGAAGGGGCTTTTGCAGGTAAAATGTGGATAATGCAGAGAGGAATGAGAATGAGGCAAGAGTGGGGTGAAATATAAACGCAATCACGGTGATTTGGACCTGGAGCTCAAGCTCCATATCAATAAAGAGACTCGATTTTACCTAAGAGCGCAAATAAAAATATGAATTTAACGGCTAAAATCAAAAGCATGCTAAAGATATTACCTATAAATAGCAGGAAATTGGTGCTCTATTGGCGTTAAGGGGCGATAGCTGGACCTCAACGACAGCTCATCAGAGGAGGGTGGATGCGCCTCCCTCGTGCTCTCCTCGTTGCAGATCAAGGACAATCGTCGGTTGTCACCACGACAGTGTACTAGGAAACGACCTAAGGGGTTAAAGATCAAAAAAGAGAGATCAAAAAGTCAAAATGGACAAGGGGGGTTTATTTATAGATGTAATTTAAATGAGTTTCGAGGGGTGATTGCGTGCAATCGATCGAGGGTTGGTGGGGATTCGGGTATGGTCGAAGATCGGGGACGATTAGGCATAACAATGGTAAAGGTCTTGAGGGTAAAAAGGTCAAGGATGGAGGCGTAAGAAATCTGCAAAGCGGGCGTGCTCATGACTTTTGACAAAAGTTGAAGGGGGGGCGAGGTACAATTGACCTTGATCAATGAATGGAGGCACCTGGTTGGTCCATGCAGACCAACCAAGAAATTTCAACGCAAAAATGTCTTGGAAAATGGAGAATGAATAATAAATGAATTTATTATTTTTAGGTTATCAAATGAAAAGTGTTTTTCAATTTCTGTAGTATTTTATACTTATTTTTTCTAAATATTTTATTAGAGGTTACTTTTTACAATTATACAAATAGGTATTTTCATATATATATATATATATATTATTTATTTTCATTATCATATTTTTATATTTTGTATATTTATAAATTATTTTTTGTAGATGAATATATTTGATTATATTTTTATAATATACTTTATACACTAAAATAAATATAAGTATATATTACATTGGTATAAGTAAAGGTATATGTATCTATGTATTTATACATATTATTTATTTTAGAGTATTTTATTTGGTTTTATTTATCTTTACATTTTTAATAGGATATAATAATGTTTATAGGACCATAAAAGAACAAAGAATGAAATAATGGCTTTCACCTTTATTTATATACAGATATAAGTATATGTATTTTACGTCTGTATTTTTATTCACTTGATTATTTTGTTGATTTGATTGTGGTTTTGTTATTTTTTTAATATTTACATATATTATAAGTAATATTTATGAAATTATAAAAAAATAAAATTATAAAAATAATAAATAATAAATACAATGGTTATTTTATTCAGGTATACAGTACAATGAGGGTCCAAATTCACATTTTAACTCCAAATTAAATGAAATCACCTTCATTAAATGGCTAATTAAATTTTATATACAATTAAACATGATTTTGATGTATTTTGAGTTTTTATTTAGGAGTCATTGGTTTGTGAAGTTTGGTTTATAGCTTTTTATTTTGAGTATTAAAAGTACGTTGTATTTTTTTGTGTGAAATCAAAATTGTAATTTTTATTTACATTTTTATATACAACTTTCATGATGAGGGTTTATTATTTAAGATGTAAATAATAAAGAATAAAATAGGACTCAAAAGGTAATTATTGGCATATTATTGTAGGAAATTTTAAGCGGATTTTTCTGTACAGTTAGCCGCCCGATCTCCCCCTACTTTGTTCCTTGTCAACTAAGTCATCATGATGACCGAATCTCGTGGGCTAGGGTCAATTCAGTATCCTTGACACTTCACTCTTTTCTTTATTCTTTTATTTTGGCTAGAAATACAATAAATGTATATTATTTTATATAGTATTTTATACAAATTAATGATATATACATGAATTTAGCTATGTTTTAAAGGACAAAATGTACGAATAAAGGTGATGAAATGGAGATTCATCACCGACCTGTTCGGCAAGGTGATGAATATCGCATTCATCGTGCTAAAAGTCAATAATTAAATCCCCTGGCTTAAATAAAACGATAAAAATCACCAATAAATCTTTATTATTATACTGTAATTAGCCTATAATTATTGTGTATAATAACTATCACTTGCCTTGTAAGTATTTTCTCATCAAAACTACCAAAAATAAATTTGAACAATTGTTTATAATTTCCTAACCCTTAAAAAGACTAAAAATACAAAAACAACTCAAAAGATAAAAATCGGTGTTTTTAACCCCTTAAAAATACCCCCAAAAATACTTTTTATATAAATGACCTCTTTTGGTTTTTCGTCCAACATGAAACTTATTGATCTCATCGAGACGAACAACTTTCATGTTTTGACTTTTTCTAATTTTTCCTCTAACTAATTCTTTTATATTTATATTTATTTTCGCTATTTCTGATTTTCTAATTGGGCCACGTGGCGCCTTCTCAGCCGCCCACGTGGCCCGTCCTCCTTAAGCCACCTGGCGCCCTCCTCGGCCATCGGATCTTCTTCACCCAGCCCCCATCTTCACCGTTGATCTCCGCTCCGTCCATACTCGTCTGATCAACGCTCAGATCGCAACTCGACCGCTCCATCGTGCCCCACGATCAGCCTCCCGATTCCCTGCTCATCATATGGCTGATCTCGTGCCACATCACCCCTCCACCTCAGCTGTCGATGCCAATTGTATCCTACGATTCCCCGCACTCCATGTCACCCACCTTATATCCACCGTAGGATCAAACTCCTGGTTCCATTTGAACTATTCACTCCGCCATGATCATAACCGTACGATCAGATCCCTGATCTCATCTCCGCCGCACATAAGCGCCCTCATATGAGCCGTTGGATCGCTAGATCCAATGGCAACTGCTCATCGTCCTCCTTAGGTCCAACCATTTCAACTCGACGCTGCATGGCCCCCTTCATATTTTGGAAGCCTCCACAGCTACTCCCTCCACATCCTAACGGTTGGTCCACGTAGCCCTATCTTCCACCTCCCCCACGTTATCCCAGTCGATCATCGCCATCACTCCTTCATCAAACATTCGTCTATTCGAAACCTCCCATGTCACCATCTCCAACGGCTAGACCACTATCTATAAATCTCCTCCCTCCGCCACCACCATTCCTCATCCACCACTTCACGAGGGTTCTTCCTAGCCTCCTCCACCCCTGGTGACAACGAAGGGCAGCCTTGTCGAGGCGACGATGGTCACCACCCTCCAGTGAGATCCGTAGCCTCCGGCCACGTCGTGGTTGCCTCCGGGCACCGTTGAGCACCGAGGCATGATCGGCCCCAGCGTGCGATGACCCTAGATGTTCAATAAGGTCCTCATCCCAGATCACCGCCTTCAATAGCACCTTGCTCCGGCGAGGTGAATTTTCTTTTATTTCTCTGAATTTTCCTGTCAGCTACACCATCGTCCACCTCCATCAGACCATCCAAATAACTCTACCATATGTCATACATCCACACCGACCCATCCTCCCTTCTCCATAACCTCCTTTGCTACGATCCCCCTTCTTCTCGACCTCGTCGGAGAAGAAGCTGATGAATCCACGATTCAACGCCTTTATTCTTTTTTTTTAGCCTCATTTCCTTTGAAAATACTGTAAATATCCATTAATTACATAAGAATACTATTTTGCATGCATTTGTTAAATATGTATTTTTAACACTTTTTGTACATAAATAAAAGAATAAATAAGAAAAGAAAAAAGCAAAAGAAAAATAAAGGATGTATTTATGCAATAAATGCAGACTGGTCCAAACCCCAAGAGAAGGTCAAGACTTGACTTGATCGACCAGGAATAAAGTAGGGGGGATAAGGTCTGCAATTCAAAAACCAAAAATATTTTGAAAATATTTTTCATGTATATTTTTGCAAAACTTACATAGTTTTATTTATACATAATTTGACCTCAAATTAATTTTTTTTGTAATTACACTCAGAAAAAACTGCAAAGCTTGAAACACTAATTCCGGCTCCATACTAGCTCAAATTGAATCAAAATCACATCTATTATAATCTAAAATAGTTTACCTTTCAAATGGTCGTGGTTTCATAATTTTTGGAATTACGGTTAAAAAGTCAGTTGTCTTTGGTGTTTTATACAGTTTGACCACTTCCATATTTGTATAATTACTCAAATTTATTTATAATGTACATAATTGTAAATATGATTTTTATTAAAAAAATAAATAAAAAGATATAGAAATTATTTCCTTATTTGTACATGTGTATATTGTATTATACGTACATAATATGTGTATACAACTAACTTCCTCATATAAAAATCACTAAAAAATAAATAATCTCACAATAATTGATTAATTTAATTATGAAAATTGAATTTACATTTAATTATGTAATTCATTATTTGATTTTATAACTTATCATGTATATTAGATTTGATTCTTTACCTTTAATGACCACCATTAAGGTGGTTAATTTATTCCCATAAATTACTTAATTTATTTAATTTATTTAATTCCAAAATTCAAAATTCATTAATTAATTAATTAATCAATTAATTAATTAATTTAATTAACCAATAAACACCTTCCTCATTTGTAGATACTTTCTATTTCTTGTCTTCTTTTTAATGGGCTCATCCTTCCTCATTTGATATTGATTAAACATTGGAGAGAGGAGCTCGATATCCGAGAGCCGTCTTGTTGAAGAAGGGTACCCAACATCCAAGCCGTCCGGCGACAGTGCGTCGGCCTTCGTCGAGGCTATAACGACATTTTTGATAAATCATAGCTATAATCTTTTTTTCGTAAGATCCATTTCATTCCAAGGTGAGATCCATTTTATTTCATGTCTTTTTGCCTAGATAAATCATAGGTATGATTTACCTCAGAAAAATGATAAGAAATAAAATGGATCTCTGTCGGAAATGTCGTGATGGCCTCGACGAAGGCCGACGCGCTGTCACCGGATGGTTCAGAGGCTGGGCACCCTTCTTCAACAAGACGGCTCTTTGAGATCGGACTCCTCTCCACCAAAGATTGATCCCTAGGAAATGAGGGAGAAGGAGCTTATTAAAAAGAAAACAAAAATAAAAATGGAAAGTATCTACAAATGAGGAAGGTATTTATTAGTTAATTAATTAATTAAATTATGACTTTTATAATTAAATAAATTAAGTAATTTATGGAAATCAATTAACCACCTTAATGGTAGTCATTAAAGGTAAAGAATCAAATCTAATATACATGGTAAGTTATAAAATCAAATAAAGAATTAAATAAGTTAATGTAAATACAATTTTTGTAATTAAATTAAATTAATTAATTAATGTGAGATATTTTATTTTTTAGTTATTTTTATATAAGGAAGTTAGTTGTATACACATATTATGTACATATAATACAATATACACATGTACAAATAAGGAAATAATTTTTATATATATTTTTATTATATATATATTATATACATTTTTATTATTTTTAATAAAAAATAATATTTACAATTATGTATATTAAAAATAAATGTGAGTAATTATACAAATATGTAAGTGGTCAAACTGCACAAAACACCATAGAAAACTGACTTTTTAACCCTAACTCCAAAAATTATGAAACCACGACCATTCAAAAGATAATTTAATTTAGAGTACAATGGAGGTGATTTTGATTCTATTTGAACTCGTATGGAGCTGGAATTGATGTTTTAATTATTGCTTTGCGGTTTTTTCTGAGTGTAATTATTGGTAATATGTACATTATTTTATTTTACAAATGTTCTATTATTTACAACACATTTTTATTAACAACTTTTATTTACAAAAATAATTAATTTGAGGTCAATTATGTACAAATAAAATAATGTAAGTTTTTCACAAATATACATGAAAAATATTTACAAAATATTTTTGGATTTTTGAATTGCAGACCCTATCTCACCCTACTTTATTCCTGATCGATCAGGTCAAGTCTTGACCTTCTCTCGGGGTTTGGATCAGTCTGCATTTATTGCATAAATACATCATTTATTTTTCTTTTCTTCTTTATCCTTTTATTTATGTAAAAAGCGTTAAAAATGCATATTTAACAAATGCATGCAAAATGCTAATTTTATGCAATTAATAGATATTTACATGTATTTGACTAAGGAAATGAGGTTAAAATAAAAGAATAAAGGCGATGAATCATGGATTCATCATTCCCCTATACTTTACCTTTGTTAGTCCCTTAGCAAACACCTATTTGGAAAATAAGTGAAAACAAAAATAAAGAAAAGAAAAAGGAAAGAAGTTAAAACAATGTTGACTTTTAAGCTTATCTTCATAAAATGTAGTATGGAACTCTGTCGGACCTTTTGATTATTGGTGTGTCAGAAGCTTAATGGGAAATGGATTTAAAACCTAACAACCTCTAAGTTCCAAAAGACTCCTATTTAGGTCTCCTCAACATCCAGATCAGAACAAGTATGCATACACAAATTCTTATAACTATGAATTCTTACTTGTACGATGTAAGTGAAATATAGCTCCTCATCTCAAAAGTAGCAAAGAAATAACCTCTCTTGACAAGGTAACTCTAGTCCCCCGGTCTGACAACTCTTTCTCGAGGAGCGGGGATATTCCCTTATAGGTTCAAGTACAACCAGCTCAAGAAGAGGGGATGGAGAAGAGAATGGATGTAACCAGTGTAGTTACCTATCCTTGGATGCATAACCAGTGTAGCCAAGTCATCCGCTGCAAGCTTACAAACATTTGACTTTGAAGCTCTTATTCTTTTTTTTCACTTGTATATGCAGCCCGATAGGCATTTTACTTTTCAATCAGGCATGTCCACTTTTGGAGATTATGCATCTTTTTTCTTTTTTTGACAATATATACAAGGTGCAGCATGTACATAAGGAGTTTTTCCTCTTGAGCCAGTAGACTATACCTCTTTTGAAGCATTATTGCAACCCCACAGCATCATGTCTTTAGACCTCAACATCGCTAAACCAGGTTGAGACGTACTTCCCTCCCTAGAGGAGGATGAGAGGTTCCTCCTAGATGTACTACCCTCTATGCTACCCCAAGCCAGGAGATTCTGCCACCTCACTACCTCCTCCATGAAGAGCTACGTGTAGAGTGCATTGTCCAAGGTAAGCCACGAACTGAAAGAATCATGCGTGTGTTGTTAAATATTCTACTTAGAATGATCAAGATGACGTGTGAATATAGTCTTATGGACTCAAAGAAGTAAGTCACTAGGACATGAAAAGTCTTAACTCCAATTCTTATAAGGTCCCTCTGAAATTAAGTGGATTAAGGTCCAACTAAGCTCCATTCTTCAAATTTTGTTCCAGACTTAGTTTAAATGTCAATATTTCCTGAAAAATGCACATGCTAATGCAATAAATATGTACAATGCAAAGAAAAGAAAACAAAATACTTTTTGTGAAACTGTTTTCAAATTTTGAACTTTTTGTGGATTTTTGAAAAATGATGCATATGCAGAAAATTTTTATGCAAATATATACAGGTATATACAAAAATTTTCTCTTTCTTCTTTTTTATAAGGCTTAGAGAAGATACACACATATTTACAAAGAAGTGAGTTAATTATTTACAAGAATAGGATGAAAGAATTTACAACTTGAGTAATTTATACAAGTATATACAGTTGGATTTTTTGTGTGATGCATATACTCCTCAAATTTATTTGAAAATAATTTTACAATGAATTTTGAAAATTATAGACCAAAATATTTTTTCACACAATTTTGCAAAACATTTACACACATTTGAAAACTATTTTGCAAACATTTTTCAAACGGTATATGTAGATTTTTAAAATAATTTTTCAACCATTTTCAAAACATTTGCAAATAGTTTTTATAAAATCATTTTATTTCACACAAAGAAAAAAATTACAAACCAAAATATTTTTCAAACTCTTTTCAAATAGTTTTCAAAAGATTTTTCAAATATATTTTCAAACTACTTTCAAAATGTTTTTCAAAATATTTTAACTTGATTTATTAATCAGTATATACAAAAAGAAATTTGAGGAAAATCTGCATCTTTTTATTAGTTAGTTTTTTTATTTTTACAAGTATTTGTACAGTAACTTAGCCATATTAAAAAATACAAAAGTACAAGTTATGGCTAAAGTATATATACAATATATACGGCGCCCTGTAATTAGTATAAATAGTCACGTTAGATACAAATGTAAGATCAAAACTTATCCAAGGCAAAGACTACAACTAGCATCTCCTTCTCTATGACTGTGTAATTCCGCTGAGCAACATCCATTGTTCGGCTAGCGTCATAAATGGGCAAAAGGCTCTCCATCTTTCCTTTGTCCAAGAACAACCCCTACGGCAAAATCATAAGCATCCGCCATGATCTCGAATGGGAGAGACCAATCAGGCGGCTGAAGGGCAGGATCCTCAACAACTAAATTCTTGAGAGTCTCAAATGATGCAAAACACTTATCATTGGCAAGGAACTCGGTGTCTTTTATCAACAAATCAGTAAGCGGTCAGGCAATTTTGCTGAAGTCCTGTATGAACTATCGATAAAAACCGACATGCCCCAGAAAAGACCGCAACTGTCGTAAATTGGATGATGGAATGAGCTTTTTGATGATATCCACCTTGGCCGGATCAATCTCCATGCTTCTATTAGAGATGATGTGGCCTGGGTCCATCCCTTGAGTCACCATGAAATGACTCTTCTCCCAAGATAAGACTAAGTTGACCTCAATGCAGCGCTGAAGTACTCGGGCTAGGTAATCAAGACATGCATCAAAACTGTCACCGTAAACTGAGAAGTCATCCATGAAGATCTCTAAAAAATCACCAACCATGCCCGAGAAAATAGAGAGCATGCACCTTTGAAATGTAGCTGGGGCATTACATAATCCAAAGGGCATCCGTCGAAAGGTATACGTCCCAAACGGACAGGTGAACGTTATTTTCTCTTGGTCTTCGGGCGCTATGGCCACCTGGTTGTATCCCGAATACCCATCCAAAAAGCAATAATAACCCTTCCCATCTAATCTCATCTGGACATCTGGTCTATTCTGATGATCCGAAATTCGATAGGTCGAGAGATGTAAATAATATGAAAATGTGTCGTTGTTCTCAACCACTCGAATTAGTCAACGAGAAAAATATTACTTAAACCACTTAAGAAAGGATAAATCAATGAAAATGATGTAAGCGATTTTCGCTATTCTATTTATCTGGTATAACGATCATGGTCGAACACAAGAAGCGCGATTTAAAAACTAAGTAGTCAATTTTCAAAAATGATTTTTAGCGATTTTTATTTTTTTATTTTTTATTTTTCAAAACAAGCACAAAGGAATAAAACACACAACACCACACTATTTTTGTGTTTTTCAGAATAGTAAAAAATATACAGAAAATTACAAAGAAAATGTTTTTGTATTTTGTATGTTTTAAAATAGTTTTGGTATTTTTTTCAATTTTTTCTGATGTTTTTGCTATTTTATAAAAGTGAAACAATGGAAAATAAAGAAAATAATGCGCATCCAAGAGTATTTTTCAACTTAAAAATCCTTGTTTGTCCAAAATTCATGGAATTTATATTTAAAAAAATTGCAATTAAATATCTACAATCAGAGACTGAAATCAGAATTTTTATTTTCATATAATTTTATACAATTTTTATGAGATTTTTCATTTTTCATATCTTTTTTCTTTTTCATAAATGATCTAAGCACAAAAATTAGATAGAAATTAAAAACACCAAAATACACCTATAGTAAATTTTTAGATTTTTTAGGGAAATTTTTGAATTTTTATGAATTTTTAAAGTTTGGGCAGGCAAAAAGACACTATTTTTTATTTTTTTAAATATATAAAAAACAATAAAAATTATGAAAAATTTATACAATACTCACAAGCATAGCAGGAGCATACATTTTTTTTGAGAATTTTCAGACCAGTAAAAACATTTATTTTAATGAAAAGAGCATGCAAAATGAGTCTGGAAATACAAGGACTTAATTACAAATTATTGAAGTTTTTGCGCAAAATATATACCGGAATAAAATGCGAGCTAATAATTAGCAAATTACCCAATAGGGGGGTGTTTTGTACGTGATGTTCTGGAGGCGAGGGCACTTCTGCAATATTTGAAAACCTTCAGGGGGTGTTCGCAATTTACCCGATATCTTTCTTTTAAAAAATCCCCTCCCCTAGGGTTGTATTTGTTGCTCTAATCAAGGGGCCAAAGGAGGGGGGGCGCCGCCCGCGCGGCTTGGAGGCGTGGGTCGCGTGTGCGCGGACGACGACGAAGGATGAGGCTACACGTTAGACCGCACCGATGTTGGCACGTCGTGGAGGTGGCGCGTGGCGGCAGATCGCGCCCCCGAGGGAGGACGGGGATTTGGAGGTGGCAGGGGTGGTGACGGTCATGCAGTGGAGGATAGTGCCGCTAGGCGGCCTTGGGGATGCAGCGCGTAGGAGGCGGATCGCGCGCGTGGATGACAGCCGGCAGGAGGTACGAGCGGCATTGATGCGGTGTAGGTGGAGGGCAGCGCGCGGGGCGGCGTGACTGCTGGATGGCGGAGGGGGCCGAATGGCTACAGGCGCGGGGCACCACCGCGGAGCCCAGACGGTCGGATGGAGGCACGGGGCGGCGCACCGTAGGGGGCGGATCTAGAACATCGCAGCTTTGTTGTTTTTATTATTTTTATTTTTTAAACATAAACTGTGAACAAGAGCATAAGGAATTTTGATTTTTTTTATTTTTTAGTTTTCATGCAAAACAAAGTCAGAGAAGGGAACAACTGTATATTTTTTTTGTTTTTTTATTTTATTTATCAACAAAAGGAATTGGCGGATGGGTCGGATCTCACGATATGGAAGATAAATCCGAGAATCCGACCATCGTGCATGGTCGGGTGTGATAGGTTGCGTGAGATAGAACGTGACATGGATGGAAAGTGATATGGAAAATCGATGTCGGATCGAATCATAGTGATGAATATTTTTTTATTTTAGGATCTAGATTCTAATTAAGAGATCAAAGCAAAGAGTACACCTACGATTTATCTAGGTAAAAAGATATGAAATAAAATGGATCTCACCTTGGAATCGGGCACGCTGTGATGGCCTCGACGACAACCGAATCGCTGTCACCGATCGGATCGGAGGCTGGGCACCCTTCTGCGAAGAGTAACCCTCGGAGATCGGGCTCCTCTCTCCAAAGATTGATCAAGAGGAAATGAGGGAGGAGGAGCCCATCAAAAAGAAGACAAAAATAAAAATGGAAAAGTATCTACAAATGAGGAAGGTGTTTATTGGTTAATTAAATAAAATAATTAAACTAATTAATTAATTAACTATGAATTTCGTAATTAAATAGATTAAATAAATTAAGTAATTTATGGAAATCAGTTAACCACCTTAATGGTGGCCGTTAAAGGTAGATAATCAAATCTAATATACATGATAAGTTACAAAATTAAATCATGAATTAAATAATTAAACGTAAATACAATTTTCGTAATTAAATTAAAGTAATTAATTAAAGTGAGATGTTTTTTTGTGGTTTTTATATAAGGAAGTTAGTTGTATACACATATTATGTACATATAATACAATATACACACGTATAAATAAGGAAATGATTTTTATATCTTTTATTTATTTATTTATATTTTTTATTTTTAATAAAAATAATATTTACAATTATGTACGTTAAAAATAAATGTGAGTAATTATACAAACATGTAAGTGGTCAAACTGCACAAAACACCCCAGAAAACTGACTTTTTAACCGTAACTCCAAAAATTATGAAAGCGTAGCTATTTGAAAGATAATTTAATTTAGAGTATAATGGGGATAATTTTGATTCAATTTGAGCTTGTATGGAACCGTAATTGGTGTTTCAATTGTTTGGTTTTTTCTAAGTGTAATTATTGGTAGTATGTACATTATTTTATTTTACAATTATTTTTACTATTTACAACACATTTTTATTAACAACTTTTATTTACAAAAATAATTAATTTGAGGTCAGATTATGTACAAAAAAATAATGTAAGTTTTGCACAAATATACATGAAAAATATTTACAAAATATTTTTGGATTTATAATTGTAGACCATATCTCTCCCTACTTTATTCCTGATCGATGAGATCAAGTTTTGACCTTCTCTCGGGGTTTGGATCAGTCTGCATTTATTGCATAAATACATCCTTTATTTTCCTTTTATTTTCTTCTTTATTCTTTTATTTATTTACAAAAGGTGTTGAAAATGCATATTTAACAAATGCATGCAAAATGATAATTTTATGCAATTTATGGATATTTATGGGTATTTGACCGAGGAAATGAGGCTAATTTTTTGCAATTAATGGATATTTACAGATATTTGACTGAGGACCTTATCAAACCTCTGGGGTCATCGCACGAAGGGGCCGAACATGCCTCGGTGCTCAGCGGTGCCCGGAGGCAACCACGACGTGGTCGGAGCCCACGGATCTCACTGGAGGGTGGTGACCATCGTCGCCTCGACAAGGTTTCCCTCCGTTGTCACCCGAGGACGGAGGAGTCTAGGAAGAACCCTCGTGAAGTGGTGGATGAGGAGTGATGGTGGCGGAGGGAGGAGATTTATAGATGGTGGTCTGGCCATTGGAGATGGTGATGGGTGACGTTTCGAACGATCGAATGTTTGATGGAGGAGTGATGACGATGATTGGCAGGGGTTACGTGAGGGAGGTGGAAGATAGGGCTACGTGGACCAGCCGTTAGGATGTGGAGGGAGTAGCTGTGGAGGCTTCCAAAATAGGAATCAGATGAGGGCGCTTTTGTGTGGTGGAGATCAGATCGGGGATCTAATCATATGGTTATGATCATGGTGGGGCGAATGGTTTAGATGGAACCAAGAGTTCGATCCTACGGAGGATATAAGGTGGGTGACATGGAGTGCGGGGAATCGTAGGATACAATTGGGATTGACGGCTGAGGTGAAGGGGCGACATGTCACGAGATCAACCATAGGATGAGCAGGGAACCGGGTTGTTGATCGTGAGGTGCGATGGAGCGGTCGAGATGCGATCTGAGCGTTGATCAGACAACTGTGGACGAAAAGAGAAAATAAATATAAATACAAAAGAATTAGTTAGAGGAAAAATTTAGAAAAAGTCAAAACATAAAAGTTGTCCGTCTCGATGAGATCTACAAGTTTCATGTTGGATAAAAAGCCAAAAGAGGTCATTTATATAAAAAGTATTTTTGGGGGTATTTTTAAGGGGTTAAAAACACCGATTTTTTTTATCTTTTGAGTTGTTTTTGTATTTTTAGTCTTTTTAAGCGTTAGGAAATTATAGACAATTGTTCAAATTTATTTTTGGGGTTTTTGATGAGAAAATAGTTACAAGGCAAGTGACAGTTATTATACACAATAATTATAGGCTAATCACAATATAATAATAAAGATTTATTGGTGATTTTTATTGTTTTATTTAAGCCAAGGGATTTAATTATTGATTTTTAACATGATGAATGTGATATTCATCATACCCATGTACTTAATCTATGCTCCTCGAGCATCTAAAGAATGAAGGAATCGGATTAATTCCTGACAGTGCAAGTGAAGATTTCAAGGCTCAATCTTTCGAAGACCCTCAATTTAAGGGGTCCTAAAATTCTGGACTTTATCCTGAAGGATATGGTTAGATCCTCAAGCGCATCACGGAAGCGTGAGCGTCGCATCGAATACGACGAAGAACGACTAGTCGCACTAGTTGTTCTATGCAGCGGAAATTAAAAAATTTTCTTGCGACGAAACCACATGATCCAAGAACACTTCTCGGATCGTTTCGTCTAAACCACAAACAAGTATTAGGTTTACCTCTTGAAGCGTGGTTGCGATCGAGTCTCTAAACAAAGAGACCTCCTGTCTCAAGTCCGATCCGACGGAGGAGACGCTTGCGAGCGCGGGGATGAACCGCGTGCTTCTCGCAATCCATGTTGATGATCCAAGCGGCGGATCTCCTGATCTCGACACACGAGATCCGATATCTTCTTCACGAGCGGGGCGCACCGAAGCAGACGGAGATCCACGAGCAAACCATCGGGCAGCATAACGACGATGCCGCGGCGATGGAGAACCTCTCTAGGGCATCCATGGTGGACGGCCACATGAGAGAGAGAGAGGACGTGTAGAGAGAATGAGAGAGAGAGAGATTTGTTGCCTCAACTTATGTGTGAAGAAGAGCAATGGGGTGCCTCTCCTTATATAGGGTTTTGGGATCCATGGATCTCAATCCATGTGTCAACACAAATCCAATGGTCCACATTAATTTGTGTTTCTTTCAATGGTCATGATTTGTTGCTAAAAACACAACAATAATTAATTTAATAAAAAATCAAATATACAATAAATATAATTTGATTTTATATCAAATTAATCTCCAATGGAGAAATAGGAAAGGAGGCAAGCCTCCTTCCATAAGGAGGGTGGACGGCCACCAATTCCTCATGGGAATTGTGGCCGTCCCCTCTCCTTTTTAGGAAGGGAGCTTCCTTTTCCTATTACATGAGATTATATTATCTCATGATTCTCTCCAATATTTGCAACAACTTTTGTTGCAAATTATTTCACAAAAATAAATCCAATTTATTTTGTGAACATTACAATCATGCCATTGGAAATTTGTGAATCACATTCACAACCCAAAACAAAATGTAAATTACATTTTCAATTTGATGTCCAATGTGAATCCAATTCACATTAACATTTAATTAACAAATGTAAATTACAAACATCTCTCTCTTATATATTATAAATCACATTTATAATATATTTGATTAATGTGGATATTGCTATCCACATTATTCATATCCATGATGATTAAATCACATTTAATCATTTTGGATCTCTATTCTCTTGTGTCCAAATAATATGAATCATATTCATATTACTTACACCTTTGATAATCTAATTATCTAAGATAGCTCTCTTTATAATATGAATCAAATTCATATTAATCATGATAATTAAATCACATTTAATTATCCATATTCTCAATGCTCGGATACATATATCAACAATAGAATTATCCATGAACTCTTTCAAGGATAATGCGTTTTCTCCGCAGATACTTGGAGATAAGGACAGGGCGATTGTATTGTTCCACGTATAGTGACATGGATATTGAGATCGTATCTCAAATCCAGATCGCGGGCCTCCCATAGATGCTTGATTAAATAAAGACCGTAAATCTAATCTTCTCATTGTATCTGAATCACATTCAGATCAATGTCCAACACTTGGACCAAGATCAGATTACTTCTCTACTGAGAGGAGTCACTAAAATCCAAACCCGTTTCATCACTCCCTAGGAATGGAAGCGTCATGGTTATACAATCGTTTATGATCACATCACCCTCAGGTATTCCCAATACCTGTACATCCTGCATACTGGAAGACTCAGACTAAACCCGAAGTATTCGATCAACTTTATACTGTCTACTTCATGGTTTTATCAGTAAGTTTCTCATTCGATCATTGGGAGTCGGTATCGATCATATACTTTCCAAAAGCATATATCATACCTAGGTCTTGATCATATACTTTCCAAAAGTATATATCAAACCTACAAATTCAGTCAAGCTTCCAAAGCGAGACGACCGTGCGCACGGAATTTGATTCTTCCCAATATCTCATGAGTGAGCTCATGTCTTCGGGTTCAGTAACTGAACCTGTATGATCCCTTTGAGAGATCGTATTACTCATATGCCCTTATATGCACACCAGCGCGCCGGTGTATAGACCTTGATTAGGTCATCAACCTATTGGTCTGCCAAATGTACATACTTAGACATATAGCAACACATCTGTCTCCGGTCAGAGGATGCGTGCCTATATCATGACAGCATATGATATAGGACTTTGGTTATCTCGTTCTCGTTAAGTCAACTCTTTGACCTAACTAATCTGACACCTCCGAATCTCTATTCCTATGTAGAGGACCTGCATCAAGAGGTCGGTCAGATATCAGCCTTTAGAGATAAGGATTGCCATCTCCTACTCAGGCTGGAGATCATCTCTTAACAATCATTTGACGGTGCTTGATGAGTCCTCAATCTAACTCTTTAGATATTCACCCAAGCACCAGCCTCTATGATTCAATAGTTGAATCAACGGCTGTATGATCATCAAGATGGCCATGGTACATAACCCTAATTGTACTAAGGGACCTATTATGCAAATTATGTATTCTTTATTTCAGATTAAGGAGTGAATTGCAATAACATTTATTGCATAATGGCTCGCCGTGGGCTCGCATTTCCAACAATCTCCCACTAGCCCAAAGAGCCAATAATGGGCTAATCATTTAAACCCGCACTCATGTGACAATCATAGGCTATTTAGAAAATAGCTAGGTAAGCTGATCAGTCACTCTGTTCCCGCGAGACTATGCCAAGTCCTTTTACGGCACTTGCATATCCCCAGTAACAGTGCTCGCATCTAATGCGAATGTTGCATCTCATGCAACCAATACTCAATTTAGTTGGTTACATTGTCCCTGACATCATAACCAGTATCCCCATAATCCTTATTAGAATACCTTCATTCCCGGAGATCTCTATCTCCTAAGGTATCTAAAGTTTAGACCTTTATAGATCACTATCTACATGGTCTTAAACTTTTGAAGATAAGACTTTGAGATTACTATCTCAAAAATCTCCTCATCTATGAAGATTTTGTTATTACTGCAATCAAGTGTTTTATCTCTACAGTAGGATTAGTAACAATTTACTACTCCCACTGCATGACAGACATCTGGTATTTGTACACTCTAGCATACACTCAGCTTCTCGTAACTAATGCACAAGTGCAAGTAGTTGTAGCATTTACTTCCTCAACTCTTTGAGGTGCTATCCCTTAAGATAGGTCAGTACCATATCTTAAGGGTTAGAAGCCTTTCTTGGAATTTCTATGAATAGAATATGTCCAAGGTATACTACAAATGTGACAGTCCAATTATCCTCTTCTCTTGGCTTCTGAACAACTTCAGAACTAAGATCTAAGAGGTATCTTTGAAATCATATTTCAAGATATGGAATAACCAGATTATAAAACACATTATTATCCCTATATCATTTTAAATGATCAGGATATCATCTACATTTAGCGCAATGAACACATAGGCACTCCCACTAAGCTTCGCATGGCTCATCAAGATTTCATTTGAAATCATAACATTTATAATTTCATCAAATCTTATGGTCCATCTCAAAGAAGCTTATTTGAGTCCTTAGATGGATTCCTTATCTTGCACACCTTGCTTTCCTCAACCATGAAGCCCTGGGGCTACTTCATGTGAATATCCTCAGAGAGATATTCATAGAGGAATGCAATCTGGACTTACATCTTGAAGATGCAATAGTCAAGTTGTGTAGCCAAGGTTAGCAATATTCTGATGATTTTAAGCATGTTCACCGAAAAGCAAGTCTCATTGCAAGCAATGTCTTCTCTTCCATGTGTAGCTCATTGCTACGAACTATGCTTTGAAGGTATGTACCTTCTCATCAGGTTCCCTTTGTCTTGAAGATCCATTTACACCTTTACGGGTCTTACCCATATAGGTGGATCCTCGAGGGTCCATATACAACACTTGTACATGAAGTCTACATTAGACTTTTATTGCTAACATCCATCTATCCATGCTATGATCTTCAGAAGCTTCATCACATGAAGTTCGATCATTGTCAGATTTCTCTGACACATGGAATCCATCCTCAAACTTATTTGAAGAGGTTTTAGTGTTTCATCTTCAATTATCCTTTTAGTTTCCAATTTTAGGAGCCTCATTATCTTTTCAAGATTAAATGAGGTCCTATACTTCATTTTTATCTTGATTCTCAAGAGTCTCAACCTCCAAGAATCACATTCTCAGAGATGAGATATTTCAAGAATCTCAAGATCATAAAGTAGGTATCCAATACCATCCTTTATTTTCCTAATGAAGCAGCACTCTCAAGTGCTAGATTCCATCTTGCATGGAACCTTATTAAGGATATACATTGTAGTCTCTACTACACATATATACCTGGAAACTAAGGGATAATTATGCTAAAATTCATCATTGATAAGATCATGTCACACATGATCCAATTGTATCTGCCTATAACTCTATTGAGTTAAGGTGTGTTAGGAGGATTGAGATATAAATGATATTCATATCTCTATAAGGTATTCTTTGAATTTATCTAACAGGTACTTGCTACCTAGATTAAATTCATTTTATCTTCCTTCAAACTTTTGGTTTTAAACCAAAAAAAAATTGAAATCTTTGAACATTTCAAAGGTTTCTTAGGTGAAGAGAAGAAAATCTCATATCATACATAATCATCAACAGATATCACATATCCATAATGTTTACTATGATATAGATGATCTACATACATCAATATGTATGAGATCCTGAATACCTTGCCATCTTACACCTTTCTCTAAGAAGGGTGTATTGGACATTTTTCTTTGAATACAATATTCATAAGTATGTAAGTTTTGAAATTTTAGACATTCTAAAGTTTCATCTCTTACTAGTCTATTGATCAAATCAATAGACAAATGTCCAAGGCTTGATGCTAGATCATTGTCAAATGATCTTCATCCTCCTATTGATCTTAAGGTTTAATTTCAGTATTTAGAAATGTTAATGAACCATTCATTAATTTTCTAATTTAGTGAAGTCCACTAGATTATTAGATTACTATCTGAAATATATACACCATAACTCTTTATGATAGTTCTATCTCAGATTCATGTTCATTTCTAACATTTAGAAACAAACAATGAGTGTATTCTTATATCTAGGTCATAGAGACATTCTCTAAGACTAAGGACTCTCCCACTGAAATTAACAAGTCTATCAATCCAACAGAGATTGTTGCAACAATTGCATCAATATCCATGTGGATAACTATAAACCTTTAAGATCAAATTTTTCAGTCTTCTAAAACATATGCAACCTATTGCAAATGTCATCAGAAGATTGAGATACAATTATTTGACTTTATCTTATCAATGATTTATGTAGATTAATCCGATGCTCCATCCGAGTCCTTCTCTAAGGATTCTAGATAGACTTGATAGTTATACTATCAACACATCAACTTATTGCAGTACTGGCATTCATCCAACTCTTCGGATGACATATGGAAGCCAAAGATGTATAGTCAACTCTTTGACCATACTTCTTACTCGGGTCCAACCCATGCTTCCACTGCGCTCCCTTTATCTATAAGCAACCATTGCTTAAGACTAAGGATCTCTTATGTAAGAGCATTTCAACATTTATACATGCTTCATTAAATTCATACAATATGAATATTATGAATCTTCATGAATGACCAGAGTATAGATAGTAGAACGATGACACTCATCATCTACATCCATCTAAACTCTTAAAACATAGGTTCAGGTAGGTACTCAAACAATTTGAATACACCATCTCTTATAGAGCCACCATTCTGCATGATGCAGTGAACCATCTCATTCATGTTAAATGTCAAGAGCACATATGTATGCCCGAATATCTTCATAAATTTTATAAGGATTATTTGACAATTACGATCATCATCGACATGTCACTTTCAAAGTACATCCGATGAGAGATCAAGACTATAGAGACACACAAACCCTAGGGTTGTAGTCCTATTATCTATTTAATTGTCATTTCTCATTATAATGGGGAAACTTGCACATTGCAACCACATACATTATGTGTTCAACTGCAAGTACAATATCTGGATCATGAGTCCAATCCATGATATTTTACTGGTTATTATTGAGTATATCATTGAGTGGGTTTTAATGAAGGATTATCTGAAATAAGAAATTTTGCATAAATATATAAATATATATATTTTACTTTGATTTAGGATTTTTATATCAAAGTTGTCTTGTCTTGTCAACACTGAAAGTTCATTCCCTTAATCACTTTCAATGTAAGAGATATACTTACCATTATATCTCAACAAGATCTGGGATCTCCTTCCTTATCTTTGTTACATCCCAATAATATGAGAATCTGCAACTCGGATAAAAAGAAGCGGGAACACATTCCGCTTTGCAAGTCCAACTTGCATTTCCCAATTCGGTCTTTAACACCCGAGCCCACCACCCCTAAGGCGATGTTGACCCGTCGTTAATTGAACCAACCGTCAACAGGAATAGTATTCGCTATACGCAATCCAATATCGCCCCAATAATATGAGGATCCGATATTGGGGTCACTACGTATACGGCCTTACTCTTTCGAGAAGCAAAGAGTCCGATCCAGATGCGCTTGCATACAGGAGCTGTCACTTCGGACAGGCGTCTCCCACATACAATCCCTGGCGACGGAACCCTTCGCCTTGACGGGAGACCATGGATGTCACTTATGTGATCCTCCACCTCATATTCAAATTTTAATTAATTATCGTGAATCACATTCACATAATTAATTCTTCCAAGGGAATTATTAACTCTAATAATATTAGAGTATTTCAATCTTAATTGGATTCCAATTAATCTAATCATATTAAATTAATGATCCAATTAATATCCAACAAACATTTTAATAGTTACTTGAATAATGGTATTATCTCAAATACGTATTATTTTGAATTTTAATAATTAGAAAAATACATCTTAATCCCTCGAACATTATCCCGGCCCTACCCGCTGTCATGGCCAGTACCGACGAGAGTGGGACGGACCACATACGTTGCAACCCGCAACCCCAATGCTCTCCGACTAGGCACCATATCCGCCTCGGGAAAGGATAATGCCAAATTGATTAATTTGTACTTGAGATGATCATCGGTTCTTCAACCGAAATTGTACCATATAGTAATAATCAAAACAATTTTGATTAACATTATAATGAGATTTGCTAAACAAATCCCAAGTCCTATTCAAGCAACATGTTTGTTGGAATGTTGATCATGTAGATCATGTAACCAATCTTGATCTAGATCACATCTAATCATTTGTTGGTTAGGGCAAAGTCATTTAAGGACATAATTATTATTAAATATTTCACAAATATTTATGCATAATTATTCCAGGAAATTAAACAATTTAATTTCACTAATTAGTTAAATGACAATCACTAGGTTCTTGATTAGGAAAGTATTTTCAGCAGTGACCCTCACTTACTAAAAATACCATATCTAAATCAATTTAAATCCAAATTAAGCAAAATAAATTTCTAAAGTTTGCTAACTTGATTTACAACAGAACCCAAGAGATTTGCACGCATTTCAAGGCGTTTCAAATCCGCAATTAACATCTTAATTACGTCATGATCCGCAGTCCTCGAAACAGTGGATACATGTTCACTAAAATGAGCATATCTAGAGCAAACGGAATCGAAATCACGCAAACTCAGATCCTACGGTTTCCTTATTTAATGGGGAATAAAATCCAATTATTATTTTAGTGTTTAAACAATTTAAACAGTGCCGAAAATAATATCAAAACAGAGATGCGAAAATGAAATGCAAGAAAACTTTCGCAAACCCTAATGAACCCAAGTCGTCCTCGATTTATGGATCGTATCCAAAAACACCAACCTGGCTCTGATACAACTTGAAGGATATGGTTAGATCCTCAAGCGCATCACGGAAGCGTGAGCGTCGCATCGAATACGACGAAGAACGACTAGTCGCACTAGTTGTTCTATGCAGCGGAAATTAAAAAATTTTCTTGCGACGAAACCACATGATCCAAGAACACTTCTCGGATCGTTTCGTCTAAACCACAAACAAGTATTAGGTTTACCTCTTGAAGCGTGGTTGCGATCGAGTCTCTAAACAAAGAGACCTCCTGTCTCAAGTCCGATCCGACGGAGGAGACGCTTGCGAGCGCGGGGATGAACCGCGTGCTTCTCGCAATCCATGTTGATGATCCAAGCGGCGGATCTCCTGATCTCGACACACGAGATCCGATATCTTCTTCACGAGCGGGGCGCACCGAAGCAGACGGAGATCCACGAGCAAACCATCGGGCAGCATAACGACGATGCCGCGGCGATGGAGAACCTCTCTAGGGCATCCATGGTGGACGGCCACATGAGAGAGAGAGAGAGGACGTGTAGAGAGAATGAGAGAGAGAGAGATTTGTTGCCTCAACTTATGTGTGAAGAAGAGCAATGGGGTGCCTCTCCTTATATAGGGTTTTGGGATCCATGGATCTCAATCCATGTGTCAACACAAATCCAATGGTCCACATTAATTTGTGTTTCTTTCAATGGTCATGATTTGTTGCTAAAAACACAACAATAATTAATTTAATAAAAAATCAAATATACAATAAATATAATTTGATTTTATATCAAATTAATCTCCAATGGAGAAATAGGAAAGGAGGCAAGCCTCCTTCCATAAGGAGGGTGGACGGCCACCAATTCCTCATGGGAATTGTGGCCGTCCCCTCTCCTTTTTAGGAAGGGAGCTTCCTTTTCCTATTACATGAGATTATATTATCTCATGATTCTCTCCAATATTTGCAACAACTTTTGTTGCAAATTATTTCACAAAAATAAATCCAATTTATTTTGTGAACATTACAATCATGCCATTGGAAATTTGTGAATCACATTCACAACCCAAAACAAAATGTAAATTACATTTTCAATTTGATGTCCAATGTGAATCCAATTCACATTAACATTTAATTAACAAATGTAAATTACAAACATCTCTCTCTTATATATTATAAATCACATTTATAATATATTTGATTAATGTGGATATTGCTATCCACATTATTCATATCCATGATGATTAAATCACATTTAATCATTTTGGATCTCTATTCTCTTGTGTCCAAATAATATGAATCATATTCATATTACTTACACCTTTGATAATCTAATTATCTAAGATAGCTCTCTTTATAATATGAATCAAATTCATATTAATCATGATAATTAAATCACATTTAATTATCCATATTCTCAATGCTCGGATACATATATCAACAATAGAATTATCCATGAACTCTTTCAAGGATAATGCGTTTTCTCCGCAGATACTTGGAGATAAGGATAGGGCGATTGTATTGTTCCACGTATAGTGACATGGATATTGAGATCGTATCTCAAATCCAGATCGCGGGCCTCCCATAGATGCTTGATTAAATCAAGACCGTAAATCTAATCTTCTCATTGTATCTGAATCACATTCAGATCAATGTCCAACACTTGGACCAAGATCAGATTACTTCTCTACTGAGAGGAGTCACTAAAATCCAAACCCGTTTCATCACTCCCTAGGAATGGAAGCGTCATGGTTATACAATCGTTTATGATCACATCACCCTCAGGTATTCCCAATACCTGTACATCCTGCATACTGGAAGACTCAGACTAAACCCGAAGTATTCGATCAACTTTATACTGTCTACTTCATGGTTTTATCAGTAAGTTTCTCATTCGATCATTGGGAGTCGGTATCGATCATATACTTTCCAAAAGCATATATCATACCTAGGTCTTGATCATATACTTTCCAAAAGTATATATCAAACCTACAAATTCAGTCAAGCTTCCAAAGCGAGACGACCGTGCGCACGGAATTTGATTCTTCCCAATATCTCATGAGTGAGCTCATGTCTTCCGGTTCAGTAACTGAACCTGTATGATCCCTTTGAGAGATCGTATTACTCATATGCCCTTATATGCACACCAGCGCGCCGGTGTATAGACCTTGATTAGGTCATCAACCTATTGGTCTGCCAAATGTACATACTTAGACATATAGCAACACATCTGTCTCCGGTCAGAGGATGCGTGCCTATATCATGACAGCATATGATATAGGACTTTGGTTATCTCGTTCTCGTTAAGTCAACTCTTTGACCTAACTAATCTGACACCTCCGAATCTCTATTCCTATGTAGAGGACCTGCATCAAGAGGTCGGTCAGATATCAGCCTTTAGAGATAAGGATTGCCATCTCCTACTCAGGCTGGAGATCATCTCTTAACAATCATTTGACGGTGCTTGATGAGTCCTCAATCTAACTCTTTAGATATTCACCCAAGCACCAGCCTCTATGATTCAATAGTTGAATCAACGGCTGTATGATCATCAAGATGGCCATGGTACATAACCCTAATTGTACTAAGGGACCTATTATGCAAATTATGTATTCTTTATTTCAGATTAAGGAGTGAATTGCAATAACATTTATTGCATAATGGCTCGCCGTGGGCTCGCATTTCCAACAATCTCCCACTAGCCCAAAGAGCCAATAATGGGCTAATCATTTAAACCCGCACTCATGTGACAATCATAGGCTATTTAGAAAATAGCTAGGTAAGCTGATCAGTCACTCTGTTCCCGCGAGACTATGCCAAGTCCTTTTACGGCACTTGCATATCCCCAGTAACAGTGCTCGCATCTAATGCGAATGTTGCATCTCATGCAACCAATACTCAATTTAGTTGGTTACATTGTCCCTGACATCATAACCAGTATCCCCATAATCCTTATTAGAATACCTTCATTCCCGGAGATCTCTATCTCCTAAGGTATCTAAAGTTTAGACCTTTATAGATCACTATCTACATGGTCTTAAACTTTTGAAGATAAGACTTTGAGATTACTATCTCAAAAATCTCCTCATCTATGAAGATTTTGTTATTACTGCAATCAAGTGTTTTATCTCTACAGTAGGATTAGTAACAATTTACTACTCCCACTGCATGACAGACATCTGGTATTTGTACACTCTAGCATACACTCAGCTTCTCGTAACTAATGCACAAGTGCAAGTAGTTGTAGCATTTACTTCCTCAACTCTTTGAGGTGCTATCCCTTAAGATAGGTCAGTACCATATCTTAAGGGTTAGAAGCCTTTCTTGGAATTTCTATGAATAGAATATGTCCAAGGTATACTACAAATGTGACAGTCCAATTATCCTCTTCTCTTGGCTTCTGAACAACTTCAGAACTAAGATCTAAGAGGTATCTTTGAAATCATATTTCAAGATATGGAATAACCAGATTATAAAACACATTATTATCCCTATATCATTTTAAATGATCAGGATATCATCTACATTTAGCGCAATGAACACATAGGCACTCCCACTAAGCTTCGCATGGCTCATCAAGATTTCATTTGAAATCATAACATTTATAATTTCATCAAATCTTATGGTCCATCTCAAAGAAGCTTATTTGAGTCCTTAGATGGATTCCTTATCTTGCACACCTTGCTTTCCTCAACCATGAAGCCCTGGGGCTACTTCATGTGAATATCCTCAGAGAGATATTCATAGAGGAATGTAATCTGGACTTACATCTTGAAGATGCAATAGTCAAGTTGTGTAGCCAAGGTTAGCAATATTCTGATGATTTTAAGCATGTTCACCGAAAAGCAAGTCTCATTGCAAGCAATGTCTTCTCTTCCATGTGTAGCTCATTGCTACGAACTATGCTTTGAAGGTATGTACCTTCTCATCAGGTTCCCTTTGTCTTGAAGATCCATTTACACCTTTACGGGTCTTACCCATATAGGTGGATCCTCGAGGGTCCATATACAACACTTGTACATGAAGTCTACATTAGACTTTTATTGCTAACATCCATCTATCCATGCTATGATCTTCAGAAGCTTCATCACATGAAGTTCGATCATTGTCAGATTTCTCTGACACATGGAATCCATCCTCAAACTTATTTGAAGAGGTTTTAGTGTTTCATCTTCAATTATCCTTTTAGTTTCCAATTTTAGGAGCCTCATTATCTTTTCAAGATTAAATGAGGTCCTATACTTCATTTTTATCTTGATTCTCAAGAGTCTCAACCTCCAAGAATCACATTCTCAGAGATGAGATATTTCAAGAATCTCAAGATCATAAAGTAGGTATCCAATACCATCCTTTATTTTCCTAATGAAGCAGCACTCTCAAGTGCTAGATTCCATCTTGCATGGAACCTTATTAAGGATATACATTGTAGTCTCTACTACACATATATACCTGGAAACTAAGGGATAATTATGCTAAAATTCATCATTGATAAGATCATGTCACACATGATCCAATTGTATCTGCCTATAACTCTATTGAGTTAAGGTGTGTTAGGAGGATTGAGATAGAAATGATATTCATATCTCTATAAGGTATTCTTTGAATTTATCTAACAGGTACTTGCTACCTAGATTAAATTCATTTTATCTTCCTTCAAACTTTTGGTTTTAAACCAAAAAAAAATTGAAATCTTTGAACATTTCAAAGGTTTCTTAGGTGAAGAGAAGAAAATCTCATATCATACATAATCATCAACAGATATCACATATCCATAATGTTTACTATGATATAGATGATCTACATACATCAATATGTATGAGATCCTGAATACCTTGCCATCTTACACCTTTCTCTAAGAAGGGTGTATTGGACATTTTTCTTTGAATACAATATTCATAAGTATGTAAGTTTTGAAATTTTAGACATTCTAAAGTTTCATCTCTTACTAGTCTATTGATCAAATCAATAGACAAATGTCCAAGGCTTGATGCTAGATCATTGTCAAATGATCTTCATCCTCCTATTGATCTTAAGGTTTAATTTCAGTATTTAGAAATGTTAATGAACCATTCATTAATTTTCTAATTTAGTGAAGTCCACTAGATTATTAGATTACTATCTGAAATATATACACCATAACTCTTTATGATAGTTCTATCTCAGATTCATGTTCATTTCTAACATTTAGAAACAAACAATGAGTGTATTCTTATATCTAGGTCATAGAGACATTCTCTAAGACTAAGGACTCTCCCACTGAAATTAACAAGTCTATCAATCCAACAGAGATTGTTGCAACAATTGCATCAATATCCATGTGGATAACTATAAACCTTTAAGATCAAATTTTTCAGTCTTCTAAAACATATGCAACCTATTGCAAATGTCATCAGAAGATTGAGATACAATTATTTGACTTTATTTTATCAATGATTTATGTAGATTAATCCGATGCTCCATCCGAGTCCTTCTCCAAGGATTCTAGATAGACTTGATAGTTATACTATCAACACATCAACTTATTGCAGTACTGGCATTCATCCAACTCTTCGGATGACATATGGAAGCCAAAGATGTATAGTCAACTCTTTGACCATACTTCTTACTCGGGTCCAACCCATGCTTCCACTGCGCTCCCTTTATCTATAAGCAACCATTGCTTAAGACTAAGGATCTCTTATGTAAGAGCATTTCAACATTTATACATGCTTCATTAAATTCATACAATATGAATATTATGAATCTTCATGAATGACCAGAGTATAGATAGTAGAACGATGACACTCATCATCTACATCCATCTAAACTCTTAAAACATAGGTTCAGGTAGGTACTCAAACAATTTGAATACACCATCTCTTATAGAGCCACCATTCTGCATGATGCAGTGAACCATCTCATTCATGTTAAATGTCAAGAGCACATATGTATGCCCGAATATCTTCATAAATTTTATAAGGATTATTTGACAATTACGATCATCATCGACATGTCACTTTCAAAGTACATCCGATGAGAGATCAAGACTATAGAGACACACAAACCCTAGGGTTGTAGTCCTATTATCTATTTAATTGTCATTTCTCATTATAATGGGGAAACTTGCACATTGCAACCACATACATTATGTGTTCAACTGCAAGTACAATATCTGGATCATGAGTCCAATCCATGATATTTTACTGGTTATTATTGAGTATATCATTGAGTGGGTTTTAATGAAGGATTATCTGAAATAAGAAATTTTGCATAAATATATAAATATATATATTTTACTTTGATTTAGGATTTTTATATCAAAGTTGTCTTGTCTTGTCAACACTGAAAGTTCATTCCCTTAATCACTTTCAATGTAAGAGATATACTTACCATTATATCTCAACAAGATCTGGGATCTCCTTCCTTATCTTTGTTACATCCCAATAATATGAGAATCTGCAACTCGGATAAAAAGAAGCGGGAACACATTCCGCTTTGCAAGTCCAACTTGCATTTCCCAATTCGGTCTTTAACACCCGAGCCCACCACCCCTAAGGCGATGTTGACCCGTCGTTAATTGAACCAACCGTCAACAGGAATAGTACTCGCTATACGCAATCCAATATCGCCCCAATAATATGAGGATCCGATATTGGGGTCACTACGTATACGGCCTTACTCTTTCGAGAAGCAAAGAGTCCGATCCAGATGCACTTGCATACAGGAGCTGTCACTTCGGACAGGCGTCTCCCACATACAATCCCTGACGACGGAACCCTTCGCCTTGACGGGAGACCATGGATGTCACTTATGTGATCCTCCACCTCATATTCAAATTTTAATTAATTATCGTGAATCACATTCACATAATTAATTCTTCCAAGGGAATTATTAACTCTAATAATATTAGAGTATTTCAATCTTAATTGGATTCCAATTAATCTAATCATATTAAATTAATGATCCAATTAATATCCAACAAACATTTTAATAGTTACTTGAATAATGGTATTATCTCAAATACGTATTATTTTGAATTTTAATAATTAGAAAAATACATCTTAATCCCTCGGACATTATCCCGGCCCTACCCGCTGTCATGGCCAGTACCGACGAGAGTGGGACGGACCACATACGTTGCAACCCGCAACCCCAATGCTCTCCGACTAGGCACCATATCCGCCTCGGGAAAGGATAATGCCAAATTGATTAATTTGTACTTGAGATGATCATCGGTTCTTCAACCGAAATTGTACCATATAGTAATAATCAAAACAATTTTGATTAACATTATAATGAGATTTGCTAAACAAATCCCAAGTCCTATTCAAGCAACATGTTTGTTGGAATGTTGATCATGTAGATCATGTAACCAATCTTGATCTAGATCACATCTAATCATTTGTCGGTTAGGGCAAAGTCATTTAAGGACATAATTATTATTAAATATTTCACAAATATTTATGCATAATTATTCCAGGAAATTAAACAATTTAATTTCACTAATTAGTTAAATGACAATCACTAGGTTCTTGATTAGGAAAGTATTTTCAGCAGTGACCCTCACTTACTAAAAATACCATATCTAAATCAATTTAAATCCAAATTAAGCAAAATAAATTTCTAAAGTTTGCTAACTTGATTTACAACAGAACCCAAGAGATTTGCACGCATTTCAAGGCGTTTCAAATCCGCAATTAACATCTTAATTACGTCATGATCCGCAGTCCTCGAAACAGTGGATACATGTTCACTAAAATGAGCATATCTAGAGCAAACGGAATCGAAATCACGCAAACTCAGATCCTACGGTTTCCTTATTTAATGGGGAATAAAATCCAATTATTATTTTCGTGTTTAAACAATTTAAACAGTGCCGAAAATAATATCAAAACAGAGATGCGAAAATGAAATGCAAGAAAACTTTCGCAAACCCTAATGAACCCAAGTCGTCCTCGATTTATGGATCGTATCCAAAAACACCAACCTGGCTCTGATACAACTTGAAGGATATGGTTAGATCCTCAAGCGCATCACGGAAGCGTGAGCGTCGCATCGAATACGACGAAGAACGACTAGTCGCACTAGTTGTTCTATGCAGCGGAAATTAAAAAATTTTCTTGCGACGAAACCACATGATCCAAGAACACTTCTCGGATCGTTTCGTCTAAACCACAAACAAGTATTAGGTTTACCTCTTGAAGCGTGGTTGCGATCGAGTCTCTAAACAAAGAGACCTCCTGTCTCAAGTCCGATCCGACGGAGGAGACGCTTGCGAGCGCGGGGATGAACCGCGTGCTTCTCGCAATCCATGTTGATGATCCAAGCGGCGGATCTCCTGATCTCGACACACGAGATCCGATATCTTCTTCACGAGCGGGGCGCACCGAAGCAGACGGAGATCCACGAGCAAACCATCGGGCAGCATAACGACGATGCCGCGGCGATGGAGAACCTCTCTAGGGCATCCATGGTGGACGGCTACATGAGAGAGAGAGAGAGAGGACGTGTAGAGAGAATGAGAGAGAGAGAGAGATTTGTTGCCTCAACTTATGTGTGAAGAAGAGCAATGGGGTGCCTCTCCTTATATAGGGTTTTGGGATCCATGGATCTCAATCCATGTGTCAACACAAATCCAATGGTCCACATTAATTTGTGTTTCTTTCAATGGTCATGATTTGTTGCTAAAAACACAACAATAATTAATTTAGTAAAAAATCAAATATACAATAAATATAATTTGATTTTATATCAAATTAATCTCCAATGGAGAAATAGGAAAGGAGGCAAGCCTCCTTCCATAAGGAGGGTGGACGGCCACCAATTCCTCATGGGAATTGTGGCCGTCCCCTCTCCTTTTTAGGAAGGGAGCTTCCTTTTCCTATTACATGAGATTATATTATCTCATGATTCTCTCCAATATTTGCAACAACTTTTGTTGCAAATTATTTCACAAAAATAAATCCAATTTATTTTGTGAACATTACAATCATGCCATTGGAAATTTGTGAATCACATTCACAACCCAAAACAAAATGTAAATTACATTTTCAATTTGATGTCCAATGTGAATCCAATTCACATTAACATTTAATTAACAAATGTAAATTACAAACATCTCTCTCTTATATATTATAAATCACATTTATAATATATTTGATTAATGTGGATATTGCTATCCACATTATTCATATCCATGATGATTAAATCACATTTAATCATTTTGGATCTCTATTCTCTTGTGTCCAAATAATATGAATCATATTCATATTACTTACACCTTTGATAATCTAATTATCTAAGATAGCTCTCTTTATAATATGAATCAAATTCATATTAATCATGATAATTAAATCACATTTAATTATCCATATTCTCAATGCTCGGATACATATATCAACAATAGAATTATCCATGAACTCTTTCAAGGATAATGCGTTTTCTCCGCAGATACTTGGAGATAAGGACAGGGCGATTGTATTGTTCCACGTATAGTGACATGGATATTGAGATCGTATCTCAAATCCAGATCGCGGGCCTCCCATAGATGCTTGATTAAATCAAGACCGTAAATCTAATCTTCTCATTGTATCTGAATCACATTCAGATCAATGTCCAACACTTGGACCAAGATCAGATTACTTCTCTACTGAGAGGAGTCACTAAAATCCAAACCCGTTTCATCACTCCCTAGGAATGGAAGCGTCATGGTTATACAATCGTTTATGATCACATCACCCTCAGGTATTCCCAATACCTGTACATCCTGCATACTGGAAGACTCAGACTAAACCCGAAGTATTCGATCAACTTTATACTGTCTACTTCATGGTTTTATCAGTAAGTTTCTCATTCGATCATTGGGAGTCGGTATCGATCATATACTTTCCAAAAGCATATATCATACCTAGGTCTTGATCATATACTTTCCAAAAGTATATATCAAACCTACAAATTCAGTCAAGCTTCCAAAGCGAGACGACCGTGCGCACGGAATTTGATTCTTCCCAATATCTCATGAGTGAGCTCATGTCTTCCGGTTCAGTAACTGAACCTGTATGATCCCTTTGAGAGATCGTATTACTCATATGCCCTTATATGCACACCAGCGCGCCGGTGTATAGACCTTGATTAGGTCATCAACCTATTGGTCTGCCAAATGTACATACTTAGACATATAGCAACACATCTGTCTCCGGTCAGAGGATGCGTGCCTATATCATGACAGCATATGATATAGGACTTTGGTTATCTCGTTCTCGTTAAGTCAACTCTTTGACCTAACTAATCTGACACCTCCGAATCTCTATTCCTATGCAGAGGACCTGCATCAAGAGGTCGGTCAGATATCAGCCTTTAGAGATAAGGATTGCCATCTCCTACTCAGGCTGGAGATCATCTCTTAACAATCATTTGACGGTGCTTGATGAGTCCTCAATCTAACTCTTTAGATATTCACCCAAGCACCAGCCTCTATGATTCAATAGTTGAATCAACGGCTGTATGATCATCAAGATGGCCATGGTACATAACCCTAATTGTACTAAGGGACCTATTATGCAAATTATGTATTCTTTATTTCAGATTAAGGAGTGAATTGCAATAACATTTATTGCATAATGGCTCGCCGTGGGCTCGCATTTCCAACATATCCATGCCTTAGTCAGAAGGAATCCAACTTCTATAATTTTCAGACACTCTTTTTGTACATATAATATAAGGATATGAAATTTAGTGTACTACATTCATGACAGTCGAGTCGAGGCATCACTCGAAGTTCCAGTCCCAAAGACTCTCCTTTAGACCTCATTCTCAACACTAGGGAATAAGTCTATTCTTGCTTCAGTCAACTGTCTCATTAGTTCGTCGGACTTGAAGTGTATATGGATGGCCAGATGATGGAGGGAATGGGTTTGTGTCTATTTTTCTCTCCCTCACATTGGAACAAGGGGCCTCTCTAGTGCATTTTTACTCGACACATGTAAATTTTTTAGATTGTTGATCAATGTGTCCGTTAAGAGAGTTGGAGTTGTCTGCACTTGTTTTTCTGGGAGTACACCGGGGTGTGTCTCTTTTGAGTATCTAAGATACCTTCGACATCCAGACTTGTAGCATTTACGATGCAGAGCCCATTTTTGGTGTTAGCTTGACTGCTTGGTCCTAATTAGCTCTTGGTCCAAGTGGACACTTCGAAAATGTTTGGGAGAGCTCGCCGTTGGTGGAAGCTCATTTATAATTTGACTTTGGAGGATAGAGCCTTTCTTTGACATTTCTTTGCCTTTGTTGGCTAGCTCCACTGCTTTTACTAAAATTTTGCGCACACTGATCAACAATTATCATTAAGTTTCACTACACCCTGGCACATAGGTAGATATCAAAGAGATAACACATGAACTTGTTCACATACTAGCTAGGGTTTTGCTGACACTCGGGTTTCTTGAAGCCTTCATTAACTTTATCCCATCCTCGAATATCATTAGATCGGGTATAAACTTAAATCTCTAGTCCTAGTTCCTCAAGTGATATCTCAACTCATCTCATCAATTATGCAGTTGTGAAAGTGATTGTGTCGATCATATTCTTTTGAAGGTATATATGAAGAGTGCAATATAGCGCTCAAATATTTCAAACCAGGGAAGTGTAGATAATTAAGTTTAAAAGCCCTGATGACTATGGCATGTTAACTCAGACTCTTTAGATCACATAAATCAAGTGTCCTTAAAATACTCAAGGCTCGAGTGAATGTGAATGTGTCAGGAATACACCAACTCCTTAGTCAGTGATTTTTATTTTTGTAGATTTTTACTGATTTTAATTTTCATTTTTTTAGGAGAGACAATGACTGGCCCATGCTCAAATGAATAAAAGTATCCACTCTCAGTCGGTATGGGTGTAAGTACGGGCTGATAGACATACACGTGTTCCTTAAGGACGGAGCCATATACGTTGTCCTCTAAACCACCCACTCTGCTAAGGGAGACCGAAGTTGCCTCACTAAAAGTGTCTACTAATCCTAGTAGTCAAAGTCTAATTCTAGGAAGGGTTTTTTTTTAATTTTTCAAATTTTTATAGAGATTTTTTTGAAAAGGGTTATGATCATGGCGGGGTGGATGGTTCAGATGGAACCGGGAGGTCAATCCTACGGTGGATATAAGGTGGGTGACGTGGAGTGCGTGGAACCGTAGGATACAATTGGGATCGGTGGTTGAGGTGAAGGGGTGACGTGGCACGAGAATAGCCGTAGGATGAGCAGGGAATCGGGCGGCTGATCGTGAGGCGTGATGGAGCAGTCGAGATGCGATTTGGGCTTTGATTAGACGGTTGTCGACGGAGCGGAGATCAACGGTAAAGATGGGGGATGGGTGAAGAAGATCCGACGACCCAAGAGGGCGTCGGGTGGATGAAGGAGGACGGGCCACGTGGGCGGCCCAAAAGGCGTCACGTGGCCCAATCAGAAAATTAGAAAAAGCGATAATAAAGATAAATACAAAATAATTAGTTAGAGGCAAAATCAGAAAAAAGTCAAAACATGAAAGTTGTTCGTCTCGATGAGACTACAAGTTTCATGTTGGTCGAAAAGCCAAAAGAGGTCATTTATACAAAAAGTATTTTTGGGAGGTTTTTTAAGGGGTTAAAAACACTGGTTTTTATCTTTTGAGTTGTTTTTGTATTTTTAGTCTTTTTAAGGGTTAAGAATTATAGACAATTGTTCAACTTGATTTTTGAGGGTTTTGATGAGAAAATAATTACAAGGTAAGTGACAATTATTATACACAATAATTATAGGCTAATTATAGTATAGTAATAAAGAATTATTGGTGATTTTTATTGTTTTATTTAAGCAAAAAGGCTAATTACTGACTTTTAGCATGATGAATGCGACATTCATCACTTGACCGAATAGGTCGGTGATGAATCTCTATTTCATCATCTTTATTCATACATTTTGTCCTTTAAAACCTAGCTAAATTCATGTATATATCATTAATTTGCATAAAATATTGTATGAAATAATATACATTTATTGTATTTCTTGCTAAAATAAAAGAATAAAGAAAAGAAAAAAAAGATTGAAATGTCAAGGATACTGAAGTGACCCCAGCCCACGAGATTCGATCATCATGATGACTTAGTCAACAAGGAACAAAGCAGGGGGAGATAGGGCAACTAATTGTACATAAAAATCAGCTTAAAATTCCTACAATAATATGCCAATAATGATCTTTTGATGAATATTTTATTCTTTATTATTTACACCTCAAATAATAAACCTTCAACATGAAAGTTGTATAAAAATGTAAATAAAAATTATAAAATTGATTTCACACAAAAAATACAACGTACTTTTTATACTCAAAACAAAAGCTGTAAAGCAAACTTCACAAACCCATGACTCCTAAATAAAAACTCAAAATACATCAAAATCACATTTAATTGTATATAAATTTTAATTAGTTATTTAATGAAGGTGATTTCATTTAATTTAGAGTTAAGATGTGAAAGCTAGGTTTTGGACCCTCATTGTACCATATACATGAATAAAATAACCATTTTTATTATTATTTATTATTTTTATATTTTTATTTTTTATAATTTCATAAATATTACTTATAATATATGTAAATATTAAAACTATGACAAAACCATAAAGAAAACAATAAAATAATTAAGTTAATAAAAATACAGAGGTAAAATACCTATACTTATACATGTATATAAATAAAGGTGAAAGTCATTATTTCATTCTTTGTTCTTTTATAGTCCTATAAATATTATTATATCCTATTAAAAATTTAAATATAAATAAAACCAAATAAAGTACTCTAAAATAAATAATATGTATAAATACATATATACATATACCTTTACTTATACCAATGTAACATATACCTATATTTATCTAAGTGTATATAGTATATTATAAAAATATAATCAAATATATTCATCTACACAAAAATAAGTTATAAATATATAAGATATCAATATAAGATAATAAAATAAAAAAATAAAATATAGAAAATATAGATGAAAATACCTATACGTATACTTGTAAAGAGTAACCTCTAATTAAATATCTAGAAAAAATAAGCATAAAATACTACAGAAATTTAAAAACACTTTCTGTTTGATAACCTAAAAATAATAAATTCATTTATTATCCATTCTCCATTTTCCAAGGCATTTTTGCGTTGGAATTTGTTGGATGGTCTGCATGGACCAACCATGTGCCTCGATTTGTTGACCTAGGTCAATTGTACCTCGCCCTCCTCCGACTTTTGTCAGAAGTCACGAGCACGCCCGCTTCGCAGATTTCTCACGCCTCCATCCTTGACCTTTTTTCCCTCGAGACCTTTACCATTGTTAAGCCTAATCGTCTCCGCTCTACGACCATACCCGAATCTCCACCAACCCTCGATCGATTGCACGCAATCACCCCTCAAAACTCGTTCAAATTACATCTATAAATAATACCCCCTCGCCCATTTTGACTTTTTGATCCATCTTTTTTGATCTTTAACTCCTTTGGTCGTTTCCTAGTACACTATCGTGGTGACAACCGACAATTGCCGTTGATTTGCAGCGAGGAGAGCACGAGGGAGGCGAATCCACCCACCTCCGATGAGCTGCCGTTGAGGTCCAGCTATAGACCCTTGAGGCCAATAGAGCGCCAATTTCCTGCTATTTATAGGTAATATCTTTAGCATGCTTTTGATTTTAGCCGTTAAATTCAGGTTTTGGTTTGCGCTCTTAGGTAAAATCGAGTCCCTTTGTTGATATGGAGCTTGAGCTCAAGGTCCAAATCATCGTGATTGGGTTTGTGTTTCACCCCCACTCTTGCCTCGTTCACATTCCTCTCTGCATTCTCCACATTTTTCCTGCAAAAGCCCCTTCGATTAGGCACTAATCGAGGGATTCCAAGCTCCTCTTCCACTACCCTGACAGATCTCACCACCCCCGTTCATCTACGCAGCCTCTCGCTGCCTTTTTGGGTCGAGGATCATGGCCTCGAGCCACCTCATGATTTGGTGCATTCAAGGAAGATGCGAGGCACCTTTTGGCTCGTTCTAGAGCACCTCCAAGTGGACGGGATCCGCTGAAGCAGTTTAATCCATCCGGTTGACATCTGAAGCCACCAATCGATGCAGAGTAGCACCAAGAACGTTGCACCCCTAAAAACGAGAAGATTGATGTCCGGGGTCGACCTGCATCGAATATCAAAGTTCGCCTTCTAGGAGTTCTTCGTGTTCTTGGAAGGACTCCAGGCACCGTTGGATCGAAGCTACCCCCAGATCAAATTACAGTCTAGGATCCACAATGAAGCGATGCGCTCGTGCACCGTCAGATCGTGATAAGTGAGGTGATGTGGCATCCCTTCCATCGTCCGCTACCGCCTGATGAAGGGTAATTTACACAGATGCCTCTCCTCACTTTTTGTAATTGCTAAAAGGTCTTGTAAATATTTTATGTAGTTTATAAGTTTATAAGTTTATGGAAAATTTTACATGTTATGGGGATTAGATTTGGCCAGATTGGATTTGGACTCGGCTAAACCCGGAATTGCAAAGCGGCGGGGGGGGGGGGGGGGACCGATACTAACGATCCGACTGCAAGATGCAGAGAGCACGCAGGCAATGGCGACCGCGCAGCCCCCGCCGTCCACCCACTCCCTCCCCTTCAGGGTCATGCGCCTCTGGCGCCCTCCCCTGCAGGCGGAGGATGCCGTCCTCCGCCTCGACCCCCTCGACCTCGTCGCGCCCGAGGAACTCTCCGGCGACCCTTCCGTTCCCTCCTCCCTCCTCGCACTCGGTAACCTCACCACCGCCGCCGACTTCAGCTAGTCACCTCTTCCAGCTCCGCAGCCCCCTCGACGCAATGGCCCTCCCCAACCTCCTCATGCTCCCCCAGTCCTTGGGGTAATACCCCGGGCTGCCGATCCTGCCGTCGCTTCTCGGCGGAGATCTGACCGTTCGCTTGCCGGCTTTCTTTCACAGGGCGATCTACACGAGAGAGAAGTTCTGCAGTTGCATTAGCATCAACTACAGCTCCAATTCCGAGGCCAGGGATGTCGTCATCAAGGTAAATAAGGCGGTCGCACGCTCTTTTGTTGCTCTCATTGTGATTGTCTTTCGTTGTTTCTTTTGGGATCGGGTTTAGCTGAATTACGTGCCAGAGGTTCAGAATCCATTGATTTTGTACGGCGAAGAGCTCCTGAGCTGATTTCAAGAGTTTATAGGAACGTCTTACAAATCCGTAAACATCTGGTTGCAGCCGTTTCATTAATGAAAGATAATCACGAACTGCTAATCGTTTTTTCTGATTGTCGGTGATGATATTGAAGGTTTAATCACCTGTAAAGATTTTAGGCTGTAATGTCAGGTCCCATTTATTTAGTAAAGAAATGAAATTCCGAGTTAAGGAATCTGAAGTGAGGAATATTCGCCAACATAGTACATCTGAAAAGAATTATGACACACTTGCAATAGTTTTTTTGTTAAATATTGGAGGTGACTTTCTCTTATCACAATGAGAGCCACTTCTTGGAGAACTGGCTTAAATGTGTAACCAAAGTGACATCTAACACAGAACTTTTCTAGACGAAGCACGCCCTCTGCGGCTACGAGACTTTGGTATATGTGATTGCTTAGGGACACTCAGGGGGTGTTCGTTTGGAGGATAAGGGGAATGGAATAAGGGGAATAAGCCTCCAACACGCTTCCCCGTGGTACGACTATTCCTTATTATTTCATCTTATTTCACTCTTATTCCTATCTTTATCACACATTACCTACCTTTATTTCACCTTATTCTCCTTATTCTTATCCTCCAGCCGAATGGAGAATAAACCCTTATTCCCCAATGGAGATCTATAGCATCACGTGCTCTCGAACCAGCATCTGAAGAGAATCTGCAAAGATCCAAACCTACTGCCTGAGACGAAGAGCAACGAAACAATTGGGGAAGAATATTTCCCTTCCAGATGATTATTTGCAGTCGTGTCCCCATTACAATCTAAAAATTGTTCTGTTAAGGAAAGCTATCTGATGCTTCTGAAAGATGGGTACACTCTACAAACAAGTGAATTTTTGATATGGAGCTAATTATTCCATACAAAATATAGAAGAAAAATCAGATGCATGACCTTTTCTAAGAATTATTTCTCACTTCACAAACTAATTGGAGGCATGGAGAAAGGAATAGCATGAGACTCAAGAAGATTTTGCGGAATTGCTTTAATGATCCTGACTTCATCCCTCCAACGCGTCTCCTAAATCACTGATGCAACAAGGAAATATGTTAGTAATGCCCTGACATTGCAGATGAATAAACAGATAAAAGAAGATCTACAATAATTCTCACCAATCGAGTTAGACCTGTCTCTTTGTCCATGCCAATCTAAAACATGATGTAAAAATGTGTCAACGAGACCATGTATTTTTTAAAACAATCGTTACATCATTCACATTTAAATATATGCCCCAACTATTATAAATATTAAAAGTCTTATTCATAGCTGGAATTCCCAACAGATTATGTATGCCTTATTATTTCCTTTGTAATGACAGATTGCCACGTTTATTGGCAATAATTGTAATAGTTCTTGCCGAAATACTGATTATTATTATCGGTTTTGACGAGAAAGGTAACATGTAATTTTTATCCATGTTAATCTTTACTAGGGATCTAGCTACAAATACGTAATTGGTTGTAACTCAAATATAAACGACGTTTTCCTCCAACAAATTAACAACGAATGCAAATGCAATACTAATTAAGTGAATGTAACAATGAAAAAGTAATTATAAATGTAAGAACGAAAAGGTAATAACCTATTGCACCTACTGTAAATGTACATTTTCATTCACGTAATGATAGTAACCCCTTGAAAGAAAATCCACTATTGTGTATCTTTAATCTTGCATCTTACTCGAGAATTTAACTCGATTACAATTTCATGCATAATTTTGCACGTGTTATTTCGCAAACTCAGCCGTTCTCATATAGAAAAACAGATTTTACCTGCACTTATTTCTGCCTGTGCTTTTCATTGTCCAAATATTTGGATCATGTGGATTATTCAAAACACCATCGAACTTCTTGATTAATTCCATCTTAATTATACCATCGTTGTTATATTTTAATCTTATCATATTTATCTTCTGTATTTTGTAGAGCTACACCTGGGCATTCGCTTGAAATAACTGCGAAAGAGATGTGTCTACAACATCAAATACTTTTGACACACTTTATTATATTGTATGATTTCAAATATATGATAGGAATTAATATTGTCAACTACAAACTCACATTAGTTTCCTAGCTGAAATCCCCAACATGTACTGCCTCATTTTTACTGTTTGTAATGGTATTATGTAAGAGTGAATGTCACTGATTGCGAAATCATATTTCTAACTGAAATTAGCAAACAATAAGGCTGTCATTATATCGTTTGTAATGATAGTCTGACACCTTTATTGCTAAAATTTATAACAATTGTTGCAGGAAATAACCATAATTACCGTAGATTTCAATAAGAAATGTAACACGTATCCTTTCTCTGTAAATATTACTAACTGCCTGTAGGTACAACAAATAATATATTTGTCATTATATTTTTAAATCAAATAGGGCGGACACCAACGTGTATTTCTTCCTTTTCTGTACTCAAAAAAATAATATATTTGTCATTATGTAACAAAAAAACGATGAACAATATATTGAAGTTGTTGTGTAATGACAATTATAATATTGAAGATTACTTTTTGAAACCATTTGCTTCCCGTGCATTGCACGAGCTACCTACTAGTGGAAGTTATTTTTGTAGCCCGCATTTGTTATCCTCGTGATTTATTTTTGGGGGATGGAATAACTTAAAGATAATTACTTCGTAAACTTTCTTTATCAAATTTTACATGTCATGGGGATTAGATTTGGACTCGGCTAAACCCGGAATTGCAAAGCGGTGGGGACGAAGCACACCCTCTGCGGCTACGAGACTTTGGTATATGTGATTGCTGAGGGACACTCAGGGGGTGTTCCTTTGGAGGATAAGGGGGATTGGAATAAGGGGAATAAGCCTCCAACACGCTTCCCCGTGGTACGACTATTCCCCATTATTTCATCTTATTTCACTCTTATTCCTATCTTTATCCCACCTTACCTACCTTTATTTCACCTTATTCTTCTTATTCTTATCCTCCAGCTGAACGGAGAATAGACCCTTATTCCCCTTATTCCCCATCCTTATTCCTGCTTATTCTCCTACCGAACGGGCCATGGTTTTCAACCTGCTTATTCTCCTCTTCTCCCACCACGCCATGACCAGAGATCACCTCACTTTCTTTTTATAACAATAAAGATCCCATGACGCCAACACCATCAATCCCTCTCTCATGAAGGTCCCGCAACTCTCTCTAGTTTACCTATCAATGCCACAAATTCCTCCAACCCATGCTCTGACAACTCTGACATGAAAGTAGGCATTCACGACCCTCCCTTCCAAACATCAGCCACCTTTGCCTCCTTATTTGAGGCCAAAGCAAAGAGCCTGGGAAACAAATCACAGAATGCCCCCTCCTCCATCCAATCATCCATCCAGAAAGAAATCCCTTTTCCATCTCCTAATAACGGTCGAAGAGAGGAAGCTATCTCAGACACTATCGGCAGACACCCCTCCAAAAGTAGATGGTGATGCCACCATATCCACCCGAGCCCAAAGTCCAGATGGGGCACCGGTCACCACATATGTCTCTTACCAACCTAGAAAACAAGTCAACCCTCTCCTCATATCTTCATAGCCCACTTCAAAAGCAATGCCTTGTTCATATCTCCTAGGGCAGGATCCCGAGACCTCCCACCCTAGTGGTGCTTGTCACCACATCCCAACTTACCAACACGAGACTCTTGCCTTCACCAGACGATGCCCAGAAGAAACACCACATTAATGCCTCCAACCTCTTATGTCCACAAGTAGCACCCATGTGGAGAGGAAAAAAATCGGCATTGCAGATAGATCAGATTTCTCCAAGACAAATCTCCCACCCCTCGATAAGCAAGAAGCATTCCAACTATCAGCTTCTTCTCTAGATTCTCAATAACCGATAACCAATCCACCTGTTTAAGTCTTCCACTCATCGAAGGCAAGTTAAGGTAGGTTAAAGGCAAACTCATCCACAAAGTGCCCAAAACTTCTTCACACATGTGCACCGTATCGGGAGATAGATTAAGACGAACCAAAGCCAACTTAGCTCCATTGACCCTCAGCCCTAATAGATTTCCAAAAATATCCAAAACCGCCTTAATTACCTTACACTCCAATGCGCCACCTTTGATGAAAAAAATGATATCGTCAACATACTGCAATATCAGAATCGAGATGCCGTCCCTTGTATAGCCCCTGAAGAAACCACCATCATCTTCAAGCCCTGCCACTGCCAAAGCATTCATGGCCAAAACAAAAGGCGGAGGAGCCAACGACACCCTTGCTTCGCTCCTCGTTACGGTTGGAAAAAAACCACCCTCTCTCCCCCTCTTCACCAAGAACGAGCAAGATGAAGTAGTGGTACATCTCTTCATCCAGCTCACTCGTACATCCGGGACTCCCCTATGGACTAATGAAGCCTAAATAAAGTTCCAATTCATACAATCGTAGGCCTTCAAGAATCCACCTTTCAATGGAATCCGACCACCCCTCTTCTCTTCCAATCTAAAACAATCTCCGAGGCTATGGTGACCAAGGATGGAAATATCGATATCGATATCGTTTCGATACAATGTCGATACCGATATATCGTCGATATATCGGCGATATATCGACGCATATCGCCGAAACCCGGTATCCATTAGGCATTTTCTCCTGTCGATACCCGATATCGTTCATATCGGCGATATATCGGTGACCTGTCGATACCGATATATCGTCGATATATCGACGATATATCGCGATATGGCGATCCCTGATGGTGACCCCATCCAACAACATGCATCCTCGAATGAAAGCTGTCTAAGCTGGAAAAATAAGCCCATAAAGTACCCCCAGAGCCAATTAGCCTGGACATTGGCCACAATGAGGTAAATAGCATTGGAAAAAGTGTGACAGGCCTAAAATCCTCAACCCGCTCAACCATCTCTTTCTTTGGGAGCTTGAAGATTAAAGACCTAATAAACTTCTACAACCCCCTATTTGCACTCTTGAACTCTGTAGCCATGACCATGACATCTTCTTCCACCACGTCCTAGAACTCTCTGTAGAAGAAGAGTCCTAACAGATAGGTGTATGGTCTAACATGAACTTTGGCAGTACCTGAGCCGATGATAAAGGATACAGCTCCAACACTTCCATCGATGTTGAGAACCGATCAATCTGAGACCTAGAGGAGCTATTCCTCCAAGTGAACCTACCGCTTGTGGCATCTACAACATCCAAAGATGACTCCCTGACGAAATCCAAGAAAGCCACCGAGCCAGGGTCTTGGCCTCCATGTCTCCAGGCCAGTTCGCAGCAAATAGAGTCACATTAAAGTCTCTGCCAATATGCCAAGGGACACTCAGGAAATTCTCCCTAGCATAACGAAGCTCCTCCCAGATGGTCATGCTATGTGTCCATTATGCATCCCATACACCCTAACTATAGCACTGTCCCCAGTTGTCTCCTGAATTTTCAGCGAGCCGTCCTCCTTCGCATACCCCTAGACTCCGCCTCTCCTGCCGGACGATGCTTTCTTAGAGTTCTCATCTCATGTCGTCACCGCGGGTCTGGATATGATAATAGGCAGAGATCCCCCTGACCTGTACTCAAAGACTGCATATACTGATCTAGTGCCCAACATTTCTTCCATCAACTTAAAAAGATCCCTATTACAGGCAAGTACTACACCACCAACATTCCCAATAGATGGGACCACTCTAAATGCCGATAACCTGGGACCTGACACCGACTTCCACAATACCTCATTTATTAAAGATATTCCCATTTAGATCATAAAATAGATGAGTGTTCAACTCGAAAAGACTAACAACTTAGTAGATATCAATAAACTCTCCGTTGATATCAACGAGAGTTAGGGAAATTGCCACTGGTTGTTGGGCAACAACAGTCAGATTAGAGAGCGTTTGGGTAGTGCTTCATGCAGAAGAGACGAAGGAGAAATGAATAAGAAAAGAGAGGGAGAACAAGGTGACCAAAGTTCAATGATGAAGAGGAAATGTTGGTGCACCAATAATGACTATTGTTTGAAAAGCGTGCCTCGAGGAGGCCACCTCGGACCCCTCCGCTGATGCGAGCGTCTCGGATGCCCAAGGCGATCGAGACGAGGCGATGCAATGAGGCGGGGTGAGGCGGTATTTGAGGCATTCGGGATTCACCGAGCATTTTTTGTAGTTTTAGATATTTATAAAGGCCCAGTTGTTGAGGATATATTTATGCAAGATGAATGTTTAAATTTGACTTCTTTCATATTCATATTTACCATTAACACGTCTAATTGTTTTAGTGAACTCTTGATATTTCACCCTTAAACATGTGGTGGCGCATGGGAACATCGGACCGTTCTTCAACTAGATTCAACATAACATATGGCTAGGATCCAAATCATATATTTCATATCAACATCTTAGATATCTTTAATGACTACTATAGCCAATGACTCCCTCTTTGATAAATATTTTAGTGATAGTTATGGCAATAATGTCCTTTTTGATTCAGTAGAAATTTAGTAGAAAGGTTTATGGAATTGACATATTCTTTTTTCATGTTCTTATCTTCATAATTTCATCATATATTACGATGTTATATATTATATATCTGTCAAATTAGATTATTTCATCAATAAATATATTTATTATACTTTCTGTAATTATTTTACTATACAAACTTAGGCTTATGTCTCGATTGCCTTGAGGCTACGCCTCGCCTCACCTCAGGGGAAAACGCCTCGTTCCGCCTTTCAATTTTACAAACCTTGATAACAACTTGCCACGTGGAGCTGTTGACTTGAAAGGAGGTTAATTGGGATTTAGGGAGGTTGTCACCGGTTGTTGGGCAACATCGATCGGAGTATAGAGTGTTTGGGTTCTTCATACTGAGGAGATGAAAGATAAAGGAATAAGAAATATGGGGGCGGACAAGTTGACGGAAGGTCAACAAGAGGAAAGGTTGGTGCGTTAACAACGACTTGCCACATGGAGCCATTGACTCGGAGGGAGCTTAAATGGGAGTTAGGGAAGTTGTCACTGGTTGTTGGGCAATATCCATCAGAGTAGATAGCGTTTGGGTGCTTTGTAAAGAAGCGATGAAGGAGAATGGAAAAAGAAAAGAGGGGAGCGACAAGTTGACCAGAGGTCGGCTAGGAAGAGGAAAGGCTAGTGCACTAATAAGAACTTACCACATGGAGCCATTGGCTTGGAAGGAGGTTAACTAGGAGTTAGGGAAGTTGTCACTAGTTGTTGGGCAACACCGATCATAGTAGAAAGCATTGCTTAGTGCAGAAGAGATGAAGGAGAAATTAATAAGAAAAGAGGGGGGGGGGGCGAACAAGCTGACAAGAGGTCAACGAGGAAGAGGAAAGGCTGGTGCGCCAGTAACAACTTGATACATGGAGCCGTTAACCTGGAAGGAGGCTAACTGGGAGTTGGGGAAGTTGCCACTGGTTGTTGGGAAACACCAATCATAGTAGAGAGCATCTGGGTTCATGCAGAAGAGATGAAGGAGAAAGAAAGAGGAAAAGATGGAGATGGACCGGGAAGATGAAAAGTTGGTACACCAATAATGACTTGCCACATGGAACCTTCAACTTGGTATTGACTGATCTTAGTCTTAAGTAAGACTAGATGCGTGTTAGAAGAGAGAAGTTTAAGGGCATGAAATTCTTTAAAATTAGCCAATAAATAGAATTGGATCTCAAATCAAGAGATTATAGATACAACAACAAAGCCTTTTCCCACATTAAGCAGGCTCTATTACATGGATTCTTTGTCTCCATTCAAATATATTTTGAGTCGTTCTCTGGCTTAGATTTAAAAACTAAAATACCTTCAAATAGTGTCACTCCAACACTTCATGGGCATTCCTTGCCCTCTCTTAAGCCTGCCAACGTCCGGAAACTCACATCTTCTAACTGGTGCATCAGCTGACCTCATTTGCAAATGGTTAAATCATCTTAAACAGTTTTCTCTCATCTTATGCTCTATCGGAGCTACACCAACTTTCCTTCTTATATCTTCATTCTGAATACAATATTTACATGTATGACCACACATCCATCTTAGCATTTCATTTATGCTACTATCATTCTATGCACATGTATATAGTTCACAGGCCAACATTTACTAACACAGAGCATAACAGGTCTCACGACTACTTTATAAAACTTTCCTTTGATTTTCAAGGGAATTTTCTTATCACATAGAACAATAGAGGCTCCTCTCCACTTTAACCAACATGTATTTATTATTTGAGCAACATCTGAATTTATTTCCCTTCATGTTGCAAAATAAATCCCAAGTAAATAAAAGAATCTTTCTTCTGATGTTATTGTCACCAATATTCACCTCGATTCCTTTACCACTGCTTCCATTAAATATGCGCACCATATATTCAGTCTTATCCCTACTTATACAAAATTATTTAGTTTTAAAGCATGTCTCTAAACCTCAAGCTTCTCATTACTCCATTGCTAGTCTCATCAGTCAACACAATATCATCAACGAATAACATACACCAAGGTACCTCATCCTGAATGTGAATTAGTCAAGTCATATCGAATCAAATTAAAAAATATCATACCTTTAAATTTCTAGCTACTTCGCTTCTTTTGTATTGAAATAGGGATCCAGAGAACCCATTTCTACAATAACATTGTCCCTGCTAGGGTTCCGAGAACCCATCATGCAACTGCTTCTATTTAAATATTGCATCGTTGTTGCTCCTCTTCTTCATCGTCACCGCTAAACAAACATGGAGCTCTTCTACTAAAGTGCGTTGGAGTCGGTTATAAATCCATGATTTATCATCTTAATTTACATTTATCTCAATTAAACAAATCCATCTAATTAATATTCAATTAATTCTTTTTAATAATTCATACATTACAAATAACTAACTTGTCTTTGTGTTGTAAATATACCTATATATTGTTCATTATTCTATGTATCTTCTAATCATTGAAAAATCCCGTAAAAAATAACATAGTATTTTAATAATAATGTATCTTCTAATCATTAAAAAATCCCATAAAAACAACATAGTATTTTAAATAATAATATGTATATTACTTATTAATTAAAATACCAAAAATGAGAAAAGAACTAAAAGGAGTAATTTTATATTTATAAAATATTCATAAAAAACATATCTATACACAGCTTATTTTGACTTAGGTTTCTTCATCAAAGTTGTAGAGAATTAAATTCTACAAAAATTGATGAACACCTTTCATTTTAGGCAGATTCACCAATGTATGGCGATGACTAGCACCTCATTTAGTATTTCTTTTCAATTTTACTAGTTTTATTTATATGTGAATTTTTTGATTAGACCACGTAACCCAATCCTATTGTGGCACCTAGCCGCATCCTTTCTTTAACCCACACATTTTGTGAACCATTTGATCACTTGATCAGATGGTTGTGATGAATCAGATTCGCCCCAATCTTAGACGCTAGATCGTCTGATCAAGCGTATCATTGCCGCACAAGTGTGCCCAATTCTGGATGATCAAAAGGCCATCTTCAACCACCCCCTCCTCCTCGAAGCGAAGCAGTTCGTAAACTGCCAACTTCCTCCTATGTTCTTTAACCTCTCCAGCCAACGTCCCAATCAACCGACATCACTATCCTTTAGCCCATCTTGTCTTCATTCACGCCAAACCTTCCATAATCCTTGTTTCCATCACGTGTCTCTGCTATAAGTGGTTGAAACTACCACCTTGGAACCACAAAACCTTCATTTCTCCTCCAACATAACCCAACTCAGCTCCTGGGGCTGGAAAGACCTTTTGGGGATTCTGAGGTTTTGGATGCCCTTCGCGCGATCGGCTCTTCTAAGCTCCTATTCCCGATGGATTCAATGCAAAATTCTTCAAACACCATTGGCCATTGGTCAAGAATGATGTTCTTGCTGCCATGACCTTTCTCCACTCGGGAGGTTCTATGCTTAGGCAAGTTAATCACACTTTCTTGACGCTTATCCCCAAGGTCCCCTCCCCTTCTGGGCTTGGGGATTCTAGGTCCATCTCATGCTGCAATGTCATCTACAAGATTTTTGCTAAGCTTCTCTCCTCAAGACTCTCTGTGGTCCTTCCCCACCTCATCTCACCTAACCAAGCGCTTGGCGCAGGAGTTGACTTTGGGCTTCGTGAGGAAATGTGGGCCTTCTCGAGCTTGCGTTAAGGTGGACCTGTCTAAAGCTTTTGATACTGTTAACCATAACTTCCTTATGGGTTTACTGTCAGCTATGGGTTTTGGCGAGACCTGGTTGAGCTGGATATATAATTGCATTGGCACTGTCTCCTTCTCTGTTTTGGTAAATGGAATACCCCATGGTCTCTTCAGGGGCACTAGGGGGCTCCGTCAGGGTGACCTCCTTAGTTCCCTTCTCTTTGCTGTGGTCATGGAATCTTTGACCTGCTTGGTTGAGCGGGCTGTGTTGGAAAAGAAAATTGCTCCCATGGGCAGGGGGAGATCTAGGGCTCCCACACATTTGATATATGCTGATGATCTCCTCTTTTTCACGAAGTGCAACGATAAAACACTCTCTGCGATTAGATCTACAATGGATACTTTTGGGACTCTGTCGGGGCTCAGGATGAATTGTGCAAAGAGCAGGTTATTTTGCTCGATGAAGGGGAGAAGAGATTTTTCTTGGAACCTCACTCTTGGTCTCCTGGGAGAATCCTTGCCTACAAAATATCTTGGCATCCCCCTCTCTCATAAATATGGCTGCTCCTCCTCTGGTAAAGTGCTGGTGGACAAAGTTCGTGCACATCTTTGTGGCTGGAAGGCAAATTTTCTCTCAATGGCGGGACGTGTTCAACTTATTAACTCTGTCATCAATGGAATATTACTTTATTGGACCGAATGCTCGGTGCTCTCCTCCTCTGTTGTATCTCAGATCTCCTCCCTCTGTGCGGATTTTCTTTGGGACTACAAAAGGCATGATCTGGCTTGGATTGACGTGTGTCTTCCGAAAGAGGAGGGCGGCCTGGGAATCAGATCGCTCAAGGACTTGATTAGTGAATCCAGTGTCTCTTGGGTTTGGAGATTCCTCACGACAGAAAACTCTATTTGGGCGGATTTCCTTACTGCAAAATATCTCCAGGATGAATCTTTTTGGGATACTTCTAGTCCTCGTAAGGCTTCTACCCTTTGGAAGATTCTTTTGAGGTGTAGATCAATCATTGCCCCGGCCCTAAACCAACTTAGCCCCCCTTATAGGTGGACCTTCTCGCCGGCAGGCTTCTCTTTCTGCTCATGCTTTGATCTTGTTAGGACAAGAGGTACCTTGACTGGCTGGTGGAGAGAGGTTTGGTGCTCTCCGGACGCTCCCAAGCATAAATGCTATTTTTTTAGAGCGGTAAGAAATAAAATCCCCACAAGAGAAAGGTTACAAAAAATAGGATTATGCTCGGATTGTAGCTGCCTTCTTTGTGGATTCTCGCTTGAATCTAGGGACCACCTGTACTGGCAATGTCCCTATTCCTGGGATGTTTGGGAACACTCGTGCGCTGCTCTAAATTTACCCTCCTTTGCTGCTGGGACGACAACAAGTGATGCCCTTAACTGGGCAAAAATGACTCATGCGCAAGATGCTAGCATTGGTTTAATGTGCAGGACCATGTTGGCTGTGGCTTCATGGTGGATCTGGAGAGAGCGTAATCTCCGTTGGACTAATACCTCCCGTGCGACTGCAAGTGTCACTGCGAAGCATATTATAGAAGATTTAAAGATCCTTCTAAATTGAGCATGCTCACTGCATATTTTGTAATGTAAACTTGCTTCTGGGAAGCAGTCTCTGCATCTGAACTTTTTGTATTTTCCTCCATGTAATCCCCTCCCTGTTTCGGGTTTTTGTATGGGGGTAAAACTCTTTTGTAATTATCTTTTCATCATCAATAGAAGCTTATTTACCACTAAAAAAAATCCAACTCAGCAGCCTGAAACCTCTATCCTCCATCTTCGTACGAAACCTCCTAGCATTAGCCACCTTCCAGTGACAACGGAACCTTGGAATTGAGAGCGATGACCTAGGAATTCGCGGGCAAGATCCACGTCAGACCTGACATGTTGCAGACCTCCATTAGGTTCTACATGAATTTGGTTCTTCAACCAAGAACCCCAAGCGACGACCGGAGCACTTGAAGCTCTTTCCCCAATCCCGTTTTCTTCCCATCTCAGTCTTTTCCATCTTCCATATTTCAAGTAAACCGCTATCTCCTTTTCTTCGTACTTTCTTAGATTTGTCCTCATATAATCACACTCTTTCCTCATTCTGGAATCACCCATACCGTCGCCGTAGGTCACTGACCTTCGTGCAACCATCAATCTAATTGATCTATCTACAATTCACCACCTCCATCTCGATCTATATTCTTGCCTGGCTCAAGGAAGAACTCATCGTCACCCATTCCCCCTTCATCGATTCGGTTAACCAAATCGTCCCCATGACTTCTCTTCATGCTTTGGTTGTATAGCTAACGCTTGGAGGAGCGTATTTAAGTAGTCACGTCAGTGCGTCCGAAGCATCGCTTCATAGCCCGAGGCCAAGAGCAGCCGAGTCGCGGCTGAATCACCGGGCGCATCCACATATACCTGAGCCTCCAGCGTGCCCCAAGCCTAGGATCGTACACACCTCGCGCGTGTCTTCCTGGGAAGTTTGCAGAGAAACACCATCGGGTTCTCATAATTGGAAGACAAGCCTTCCGCATCTTCTCTTCATGATTTGATCATCAGATCTGGTCTCCAGATGCGTTCTGAAGCTTTGGGTCTTAAACCTTCATCCGTTCAGAAAACCTGACCCATCCACGTTATTTCATCATTGTTTTTAATTACCATTGGCTTGAGGTCTTGGTCTTCAAGCCTTAGAATAACTTGCAGGTAATAGAAGAAGCACATGGAGTGTAGATTGTGTTGTGGTACCTAAGCACCTTCAACAACGAGCCAACCTGAATCGCATCCAAATCTCTGGAACATTCAATCATCCTCAGCTGATGAAGAAGACACTTTGGAGTCGATTGAGCCACTCATGTCATTGATAAAGTCCTGATCATTCGAGATCATACGTGTTCTTCCAGAGGCCTTCTCTCACGTCCGATAAAGAACATGGTAGCCCAGATTAGATCGAAGCGGTTTGATCACACCCAATTTGTAGCACTACGATCAGATATGAGTCAATTCATCAGAGCCGTCCATAGATCAAGCGTCCTCGCATGCCTAGCACGCTTCTGCAGGTGTATTTGCGCCTCCAATCATCTTATTCCTTCTATTTACATTTAGATCCTACATGTATATATAATAAATTGCAATAATTGCTGTTAGGCCCCTATGATTCTTTTTAATTTGCATTTTTGTCCTTTCTATTTGAACTCATGTGTGCTATCGTGTTTTTTGTGGTTGTTTTGCAATAAATACCCTTGATTTATATTTTTATTAATTGAAAGAAATGTTCCCAATAATTGCATGACTCCATGAGATTGCTGATCATGTGTAGCAACACGTTAATTACTGAAAAATTGCATAAAGTGCCCTTTATTTTATTTCCTTGTTGATAGATAGTCTGAAACTTTCTGAAAATTGCGTTTTGGTCCTGTTCTGCTGCATTGCTTTGAATTGTTAATTGTAGCACCTAAAAATTCCGTAAAAATTTGGTTAAGCTCTTAATAATCACATCTATTTTAGATATTTTTTAAAATTTTTCTCTTTGTTATTTTTAAATATAGAAAACAATATTTCTTTTCTTTGTTTTGAATTCAAAAAATCATAAAAAATTGCAAATGCTTTGAAAAATTCTAAAAAATCTTCTGTATAAAATTTGTTACCAGGTTAATTTCTTCTATTTTCTATTTTAAAAATACCAAAAGCAATAATTTTAAAATTGTTTTAGTTTTAAATCTGGAAAAAATCCATAAAATATAAATACCGTAAAAATCAACATAAACTTTGAAAAATTCATTAAAACACAAAAACATTTCATTTCTTTATTTTTAAGTATTTTGACATATTTTAAAAATACAAAAAGCTTCATTTTTAGTTTTGTATATATTATACTCATTAATTGATTTTTAAATTTAAAAAATATATAAAAAATTTCAAAATTAAAATTCATTTTAAAAACTGAAAATCAGAAAAATAAAAATAAAAAATATTTAAATTCCATAAAAATATAAATTCATCAAAAAACTTAAAAAGTAGGAAAAAGAAAAGAAATTGAAAATCCTCATTAATTAGCAATAATTAATTTCTGTCGTTTCTTTGTAGCCTCCATGAGTTCAATCTTGGAAGCTATACCAGGTTTATTTGTAGCATCTCATTCTTTCCTTAGAATAAAAAATTCTTTGATTGAATCGTTTTTTAGGTTGTAGCGACACATCACACTTCTATTATTCTTTATTTCAAATTATTAAAACCAGAAAACTTTGACTTCATCATTGCCTTCAACCTTAAAAATATGTTTTAGTTGTGTACACCTGTGTGTCTCCTTTGGGGTGTGATATTGAACCAGACAACCCAGGCAGATCACATCATTGATTGAGAGCATACAAGAGCATCACTGGGCGTAAGGCGACTTCTTATGTGTAATGCTCGAAAATATTGTACTATCACTAACTTTTTTTTAGAAGTAAACGGATGGAGTCTCAAAATTTGAGACCCACCGCCAAGTATATTATAACATATAAATTAAGAGTTTACATAAGAGTTACATCGTCCATAATGTATGGAGGACTCTACTATGTTCCACTATATTTTCAGTATAACAAAGTTGTCCCCCAAAAATTATACTATTCCTAGCACACCAAATCATCCACAACAGTGCAAAAGGACGAGTGTTGTCCTCATGCCCATACCCATAGATTGCTCTGAAGCTCCTCCAAAACCTGTCACTTTGTAGCTCCTCCAACCATGAGATGACGACCCGTCCCCCCCCCCCCTCGTTCGTCAACAAGTCTTCCTCCACCTCCCCCTCGTCCTCCACCTAAAACTGATACACCTTAATTGAGAATTTCCCATCTTCACAAATAAAGTGATCCCTGCCATTGTACGAGCCGCCAAAATGCTCCAACAACGCCTGCAAAGCCATAAGGTCCTCCACTCTCTGATCCGACAAGGGAGATGCGAAGGTGGGGGTCCAAGAAGCGTGTGTCCACATTTGCTGCACCGCTGCCCATCTATTTATCGCCAACCTACATAATCTGGGGAATTGCTAACTCAAAATGCCCTCGCCTGTCCAATCATCCAGCCAGAATCGAAAAGATGTACCATCTCCCATGACATGTCTCAACTTCATTGCAGTCGCAGGCATTAGCAACACCTCGGTGATCCCCTTACATAAAGACGACGACATGTGACCTAGAGTCGTCGTCATAGACACGTTCACCCCATAGTTATTCCTTATCAGCATGCCCACCAAGTCTTCCGAGTCTCCCCACAGACGAATCACCCACTTTGCCATGAATGTCTTATTCATCTTACTTACCCTCAGAATTCCCAATCCACCTTCTTTCTTTGATGCAGTGATCTTGTTCAATCCCACCAAATGCATGCCCGTCCATTCCGCCTTCTGTCCGTCCAAAAAAAATCTTATCACAAGACCTTCAATTCGTTTTCGCACACCCATAGGAAGCTGCCTCATGGAGAAAAAAAGGAAATAGAATGATGGAAAAAACGTGCATCAAGAGGACCTTCTTCCCCCCTGACAACAGTGATGTCTTCCATCCCGCCATTCTTCTCTCAAGTCTATTCAAAAGCACCCTTCAATCCCCATTCTCCGGCTTCCTCGCCACCAACGGGAGGCCCAAGTACGTAATCGGCAACCCATCTGCTTGACAACCCAGAATCACCATTGCCTCCTGCATCTCATGCTTAGATAGTCCAAAAGGAACCACCAATGATTTGTCTCTGTTGATCTGCAAATCTGATAAATCCCCAAAAATGTCAAGAATGATTGACGCCCTCTGCATCCTCTCCCTATCAGCCCCCATGAACAATATAATGTCATCCATGTATTGCAACATCGAGATGGAGATGCCATCTTTCTCATAGGCTCTACACCACAACCTGCTTACCGCCAACCTCATCATAACCGCCAAGGCGTCCGCCACAATGACGAATAACGGTGGCGCTAAAGGGCACCCTTGTCTTGTGCCCTTCTGTGACTGGAAGAAGCCCCCCTCCGGCCTACCGTCGACCAAAACTGCATGCGATGCCGTTGTCACATACCGTTGATGCGAATCTGTATTTTTATTTGGCTGTTGAGCAAGGATCGCCTTATGAACAGTGAATGAAGAGCCAAATTCTTTCCTGGGAGTAGCAACACTTGCCAAAGATGTCTGGAAGGAGATGAGAATGTGGAGCACCTATTCTTTGGGCATGATGTTGCAAGGAAGGTGTGGGCTTGTAGTGCTTGTTGAAACGGTCTCTACCTTCGATCGGGTGGTTCCTTAGAGTCCCTGGACATTTTTGGAGAAGGGAGTAATCTCAACAAGTCCTAGGTTTTGGCTATCCTATGGTCTATGCTGACTTGCATGGAATATACCTATATTACTTGGTGAACAAATGTATATGTAGAACACAATCAAGCACGCAAAAAGCTTGAAGACCTCATGGTATGTGTAAATTTTTTATAATGTGAATATATTAAAGTTTAAGGATGGGCAATTCCTTGATGTCTAAAATTTTATTTCCTAACACCCTTTATCCTTTGAATTGATCCTGGAAATGATCAACCACAGTTATTAAGCATGGGTGTTTTACAGTCCAACGTCCATATCCATCTTAAGAGGAAATGAATTTATTTTATTTGTCATACATCAACCACAACGACCAAAATAAATAAATGACATTTTATTTGCAAGAACAAAACATATTCAAAATAAAAATATGATCAAAATAAACAAAATGATGACTTTGCTAAAAACCTACCATGGGCTTGGATCTTCAGTAAATATCACCGAGTAGGTACCCGGATCCCTGTAGTATTGCTCGCCACAATTATCACATAGCCACTGCAATTCACTAGTATGAATAGATTAAAATATCTGTGTATTATGATGATATAAAAATGATTTAAAAGTTAGTGAAATCCTTTACCAAATAACGCAGTGGTTTCCTGTCCACAAGATAAACTTCACGGTTACTGCAGTAACCGCACTTGTTCTCCGATTTCTGAAAATTCCAAATAAACTAGCATGAAACATTTGCTCAGGGAGTCTATCACAATTTTCAGTATTATATTCATATCAGAATCTTGGTTTGTCACAAGTTCACACTTTTTAGTTTAATTAGCCCAATCAGCTTTTGAATTTGACTAAGGAAAAGGTGATAAGAAGTTAAAGGTTGGATCTTCCTATATGTTTGTGTAAACGATCTTTGTCTTAGTCTACAACCCCAGTTTTGAGAGATTGTTATCATCATGTCAGACAATAAACCAGATATCCCATCTCTTGGTGCCTTCAAAGGTCCAACACCTATTGTGAAGATGGATGGAACTAACTATGAAATGTGGGCTATGCAATTCATGAGTTTAATGCAATGCAATGGCAAGAAGCATATTCTCACTCAGGTGGAGCCTGCTGACAAAACTAAGGTTAATGCCTCATGGGAGGCAGATGATGCATATGCAGGAGTATGGCTGTCTGGAACAGTATCCATGGAGATAGCCAATGACATCTTGAGTCAGCCCACAACAAAGGCTATGTGGGACATTCTCAGTGCTACATATTCTCCGGCGAAGAATGAATCAAAGATTTTTCAACTTCAACATGATATTTTCACTTCCAAGCAAAACGATCACCCTCTACATATCCTTAACACTTCTCTAAGGGGTATGTTTGAGAAACTACATGATTACATTCCCTTGACAGCTACTCCTGAGCAACTTAAGGCATATAGGGATTCTGTGATGACTGGAGTCTTTCTAGATGCATTAGATCCAGAATATGATGCAGTGAGAGCGCAGATCCTCACCGATGCTATTATTCCTCCAATGGAGGAGGCATATCGTGGACTGGGCAGACTCTCCTTATCTTCTAGTGGTTCGTCTGAATCACAGACTTCTTCAGCCATGGCAACATCTCGTGATAGGGGGAGCTCGACATAGTTTCGCGGCAGAGGAGGCCGTGGAAGAGGAGGAAGCGATAGACCTCCCCGTCATCCTTGCACTTATTGTCACATGCCAAGTCATTCAGAGGAAACATGCTATTCTAAGCATGGGTTCCCTGCTTCAGCACGTATGGCAGAATTGATCCAACCGAGTAACGGTTCTCCTGTCGCATCTGATCAGAGATTTGACGAGCTAGTTGCACGACTCAGGGAGATCATGCCCTCCCAAGGGTCAACTAGTTCCCAGTCTGAATCATCAGACGAAGCAGCCTCAGCCACTACATCCACCTCAGGTACAACATATGCTTATACTTGCTGTTACAGGGCAGATTTATCAGAATGGATAATGTATTCGGGAGCATCTCATCATCTCTGTAGTGATAGAGGTCAATTTAGTAGCTATAGACCAACTCAGTCTGGCAAGTCCGTGGTGATTGCTGATGGGACACACTCTCCCATCACCGGTCAGGGGGAGGTGCAGTTAACACCTGAAATGCGTCTACAGAATGTTCTTTATGCACTTGAATTCTCCATGAATTTATTATCTATCAGTCAAATCACCAATGATTTACATTGTCGTGCCATTTTTGACCCCTCTGCTCTTGTGTTTCAGGACATTCTGACGGACAGGGTGATTGGTATTGGCCGTGAGCAAGGAGGCATATACAGTCGGGTGCAGTCTCCATATGCTGCTATCTCTTTTCTTCGCACTGGGTCTGTCTCTCCATATACATGGCACCTCAATTTTGGTCATCTTCCTCTGCAGAAGCTGGTCATGTTCTTCGTCAGATCCCCCCTCGTTCTACTTTCCAATGTGAAGCGTGCCAGCTTGGGAAGCATCATAGGTTAACATTCCAGAGTCGTCAGGGTCAAAGCAGTTATGGTCTTTTTGAGCCAATCCATTTGGACATTTGGGGTCCCAGCCGTGTTCCCGATCTTCAGGGACATCGTTTCTATCTTGTTGCAGTCGATGAGTATTCTAGATTGTCATGGGTCTTTTTGCTTAAGAACAAGTCTAATGCAAATCCTATTATTCAGTCTTTTATTAAGGAAATAAGGAATGTCTTTTCTGCAAATGTCAAGTATATACGTTCTGATAATGCACTTGAATTCTGTAGTACCCACCTAACTCATTTCCTTAGATCATATGGTATTGTGCATCGAACATCATGTGCTTTGGCAGAGAGGAAGCATCGCCATCTCTTGGATATTACTAGAACTCTTTTAATTCAAAGTTGTGCTCCTCACTCGTACTGGGGAGATGCTGTTCTCACCGCATGTTATTTGGTGAATCGTATGCCTTCATCAATTCTAGGAGAAAAGATTCCTTTCTCAATTGCTTTTCCAGAGAAAGATCTTTTTTCTCTTACACCTCGTGTGTTTGGTTGCGTTGCATTTGTCCATCAGATGTCTCCAGGACTTGACAAGCTCTCTCCTAGAGCAGTCATGTGCGTGTTTGTTGGGTATTCCAAGACCCAAAAGGGGTATCGTTGTTTTGATCCTACTAGGAGAGGTGACAAGCTCAACCCTTCAGAGAATGGAGACGAGGTATTTATGCCACCACCTCCCATCTCTATTGATTCACCATCACCTCTACCACCTCCACCACCGCCATATTTACCACCACCTCCACCTCCTGTCGAACCCCCTTTCTTTCCTCAGGTTTATCAACGCCGGCCTCGTGCTCATGAGCCTCTGCCATCATCCAACACGCCCAAGGTATGTTATGAGCATTTGAGTTCTATTAATGGCACTGGTGATTTGAGTTTACATGATGTTCATGATGATCATTTGTCAGAAGACATAGCTGATATGGATGTGCCTATTGCTCTACGTAAGAAGAGACGTGCGTCTACGATGCATCCTCTATCCTCTTATGTCTCTCTAGCACGACTATCTGGGGACTTTCAGAAATTTGTGGCGGCTTTATCAGCAATACAGATACCTCGCTCTTATCAGGAAGCATTGCAGAGTGAACCTTGGCGCCTAGCTATGGACGAGGAGATGGCGGCCTTACGGTCTCGTGGAACTTGGAGTGTCGTCCCTGCTCCTCCAGGTGCTTCGATTGTTGGAAGTAAATGAGTGTTTACTACTAAACACTGTGCAGACGGTTCTGTGGACAGGTACAAGGCCATGTTGGTTGCTCGTGGGTTCACTCAGACTTATGGGGTGGATTACCACGATACTTTCTCTACTGTTGCACGTCATTCTATACTGCGTATCCTTGTTGCTGTTGCTGTGGTAAAGGACTGGCCCTTTTTCAATTAGATGTCAAGAATGCCTTTTTATATGGCGATTTGCATGAAGAGGTGAATATGCAGCAACCACCAGGGTTTGCTGTTGAGGGGGAGTCTAGTATGGTGTGTAGACTTCATAAGGCCATATATGGTCTTAAGCAGAGCTCGAGGGCTTGGTTTCAGAAGCTTTCAGAGCTGATTGAGCTATAGGATTTTATCAGATCTACTGCAGATCACTCCCTTTTCGTTAGAAGGACCTGGAAGGGTATGGTTGTTGTTCTAGTATATGTTGATGATATTGTTGTTACAGGATGTGATAATGAAGGTATTCAGGCAATCAAGGACTTTCTTGAACAACAGTTCGTGGCTAAGGATCTTGGTATATTAAGGTATTTCCTTGGTTTAGAATGGGCAAGAGACTAACATGGAATGGTGATGACGCAAAGGAAATATGTCATTGATCTTTTATCCGAGATGGGTATGACATGATGTAGACCTGCTACTACACCAATGGATCCTAATGCACGGCTGTATGATGATAACTCTGCAGAGGTAGATAAGAGACAGTACAGAGGGCTGATAGGGAAGTTATTATATGTCACTATCACCAGGCCAGATATTTTATTTGCCGTCAGCAGTGTTAGCCAATTTATGGAGCAACCAAGGCAATCACACATGGATGCAATTCACATGATCTTGCAGTATCTCAAGTCTTCTCCAGGTGCAGGACTTTTATTCAGGAGAGACACAACTTTGACAGTATCAGGGTATGCAGTTGCAGACTATGCTGGATGTCCCAAGGATAGGAAGTCAACATCAGGTTACACCGTGTTTGTAGGCAGTTCTTTAGTTTTCTGGAAGAGTAAGAAACAGACGGTTGTGGCCAGATCGATTGCGGAATCAGAGTATAGGGTAATGGCCCAAGGGAGTACATAAATGATGTGGGTCAAGTCGGTTCTGACTGACCTAACTATGGAAGTGCCACTTCCTATGCATCTACAATGCGGTAATCGGGCTGCCTTATTTATAGCAAACAATCATGCCTTACATGAAAGGACAAAGCATATTGAGTTTGACTGCCATTACACCCACGACTTGATTCAAAAGGGATATATATATACTTCTCATGTTGCCTCAGGAAATCAAATTGCTGACATATTCACCAAGGCCCTTGCAAAAGGACCTTTTCATTGTTGCTGTTCCAAGCTGGGCATGATAGATATCTATGCTCCAGCTTGAGGGGGAGTGTTGATATATTTATATTTCTGGCGGTGTTATTTTGTAATTTGTCTTTTCTTCATGGCTATTTATGTAATTTGTCCCTAGGGTTTTTCTCCTATATAAGAGAGCTTTAGGGCTACGTTGAATATAGAAATCCTATTTTCCCTTTCGACAATCTCAACTCCGATTTTTTAGACCAACCTGTGCGGTGTAGCTCCTTGCAAGTTATCCAGCCTAATCTATATGTGTAGATGTACACTAGCATGTCGAATAACCACGTTGCTCGAACACTTAAACGCAAGCACTCGGGCACACAAAGGATACAAGAGCAATGGCATTAACTCTCTTTGTTATAAGCAAGAGACTCACTCTCAAGTGTGTTGTTTACAAATGAGCTCTAACCCCTCCTTATATACGCAAGCCTGAGGGTATACGAAGGAACACCATTGTTACATGTGCAATGAATGCAAGGGCTACTGATCTTCTACGGAGATCCGTCATCTTCCGAGATGACTTTTCACATGTCTTGACACTTCATCTTCCGTGCAATCCCTTCATCTTTTGCAATCGACGTCACGTCGCTCACTCCGTCAACATGCCATGTCGCCTGCCATGTCATCATGCTACATCATCAGTGGGCTCCATGCTCCTACGTAAGATGTTGTAGTTCTGCTCTGTCAAGTGTCGTCAAATACTTGTGTTGTGTCAAGGGGAATCCGTGGTCTCGGAACCTTCGTGCGGTAAATCCCCGTCCTTAGCTATCCGTATGCTGAGGCGAAGTCCTCCAGAACTGCATCGTATCACCACCGAACTACACAAGCGTACAATAACCTATCTCGCACACTATTCCCGTACCTCGGGACTTGGGGTGTTACATGCCTCCCCCACCTGATACATCAGAAGTCCGTGACTAATCCTGGGTCTCCAAGAAATCCTCGATGAGGCCTTCGAACTGCCACAGGATTGTATCATGTTACCAGCTTGCCTCGTCCTTCGGGAGTCCCTTCCACTTGATAAGGAAAAGGATCCCCCGATTCTTCTTACTCTGGACATCCATGCGCCTGTCAAGAATCTTCTCAGCTACCTTTGTGTGTTGAAGCTGAACATTAGGAGGGGCACGTTTCAATGCCCTCCTGATACTATCTTCTCCGTCCTTATGGTACTCCTTCAAGAAGCTAACATGGAACACGGGATGCAGCTTCAGTCTCCTCGAAAGATGTAGTTGATAGGCGAGTAATTCCACACGTTGAGCTATCTTAAAGGGTTCGTTGTAACGAGGAATGAGACCATTACGCATTGTCTTCCCCAATTCTTCTTCCAAATCTGGGGCATTAGCTTTAGTAACACTTTCTCTCCAAACTAAAACTCGACCAGCCTACGGCTTTTGTCAAACGCCTTCTTCATCCTATGTTGGGCGTGAGCCAACGCGTCCTTCGCTTCCTCCTACCGATCATGCCTCTCTATCGCAAAACGGTGTGCAACGGGACACTGTCCTTGGCTGTTCTGCTTAACTACTTCGTGCGGTATCACGAGTTGTCTGTCCATCACAATCTCGAATGGACTTTGGCCTGTGGTAGAGGTTTGCTGCAAGTTGTAGTAGAATTAGACATTGTAAGCTCACCCAGTTGTGTTGATTGGCCATCACATAGTGTATATGTTACTCCTCCAGCAAGGCGTTGATCCGTTCTGTCTAACCATCCATCTTCGAGTGTTTGCTCATGGAGAACATGAGATCGGATCCCATAACCTCGAATAAGGTCGTCCAGAACCGATCTATGAACCGAGCATCACAATCACTCACATTGTCCAACAATATGCCCTAGTACTTCACCACGTTCTGGAAGAATAGATACGTTGTGGTCTCTGTTGTATACTCCTGAAGTGCTGGTACGAAGATCGTGTATTTGGAGAAGTGATCAACTATCACCATCACCGCATTTTTCCCATTCACCTTTCGGAACCCAGTAGAAGTCTATAGAGACACTCTTCCATGGACGTGAGGGAATGGTGTTGGACATGCGAGCCCACGATGAGCCATTATGCAATAAATGTTATTGCAGTTCACTCCTCAATCTGAAATGAAGAGTAACTAATTTGCATAATAGGTCCCTTAGTACAATTAGGGTTATGTACCATGGCCATCTTAATAATCATACAACCGTTGATTCAATTATTGAATCATAGAGGCTGGTGCTTGGATGGATATCTAAAGAGTTAGATTGAGGACTCATCAAGCACCGTCAAATGATTGTTAAGATGTGATCTCCAGCCTGAGTAGGATATGTCAATCCTTATCTCTAAAGGCTAATATCTGACCGACCTTTTGATGCAGGTCCTCTGCATAGGAATAGAGATTCGAAGGTGTAAGATTAGTTAGGTCAAAGAGTTGACTTAACAAGATCGAGATAACCAAAGACCTATGTCGTATGCTGTCACGGTATAGGCACGCATCCTCTGACCGGGGACATGTGTTACTATATGTCAGAGTATGCACATTTGGTAGACCGATAGGTTGATGGCCTAATCAAGGTCTATACACCGACGCGCTGGTATGCATATAAGGGCATATGAGTAATACAATCTCTTAAAGGGATCATACATGTTTATTACTGAACCAGAAGACATAAGCTCACTCATGAGATATTGGAAAGAATCAAATTTCGTGCACAGTCGTCTCGCTTTGGAAGCTTGACTGAATTTGTAGGTTTGATATATACTTTTAGAAAGTATATGATCAACACCTGGGTATGATATATGCTTTTGGAAAGCATGTGATCAATACCAACTCCCAATAGTCAAATGAGAAATTTAATGATAAAACTCTGAAGTAAACAGTGTAAAATTGATCTTATACTTCATGTTTAATCATAGGTCTTCCAGTATGCAGGATGTATATGTATTGGGAATACCTGAGGGTGATGTGATCGTAAACGATTGTATAACCATGATGCTTCCATTCCTAAGGAGTGATGAAACATGTTTGGATTTTCGTGACTCATCTCAGTAGAGAAGTAATCTGATCTTGGTCCAAATGTTGGCATTGATCTGAATGTGATTCAGATGCAATGAGAAGATTAGATTTGCGGTCTTGATTTAATCAAGCATCTATAAGAGGTCCGAGATCTGGATTTGAGATGTGATCTCAATATCCAAGTCACTATACGTGGTACAATACAATCGCTCTGTCCTTATCTCCAAGCATTTGCGGAGAAAGTGCATTATTCTTGAAAGAGTTCAAGAATAATTCCAAAGTTGAATTATGTCTAAGCGATGAGAAATGGATAATTAAATATTATTTAATTATCATAAATAATGTGAGTTTGATTCACATTATCTGAATGCATGAGAATGATTATCCAATGTAATTAAATGAGATTTAATTATTGTGAATATGGATAATGTGGATAGTACTATCCAATTATCCAGGTATATTGTAAATAAGATTTATAATATATCAGAGAGAGACTTTTATAATTTATATTTGTTGATTAATTGTTAATGTGGATTGGATTCACTTAAAAATGACTAATTGAAAATATAATTACATTTTTGTTTTGGATTGTGAATGAGATTCACATAATTTCAATGGCATGGTTGATATTTTCCATAAGATAATTTGAAATTATTTTTTGGTGAAAATATTGTCGACAAGAGATGATATATATATAGATATCATGAGATAATGAGATCTCATAATATTAGAAGAGATGGACCAAGCCCACCAAAGAGAAGTGGATGGCTACTACTCTTCATGAGGAGAAGAGTAGCCATCCCCTCTTTTTTAGGGAATTGGTTTATTCTCTTCATTATCTTTTCTCTTATCAAAGATGATTTAATTTGAAATTAATTTTGTTGATTTATCAATGAAAATTAATTTAAATTAAATCATTCGTTGTGTTTTTACAACATCTTAGCCATTGAAAGAAACATAAATCAATCTAATCCTTTGATTGTATGTTGTCCATGGATTGGGATCTATAGACTCCCAAAAAACTATATAAGAAGAGGCGATCCTTGCTCTTCAAAAAGAGATGACATCACACAAACTCTCTCTCTCTCTCTCTCTCTCTCTCTCCTTTTATTCTCACGCATACTCTCTCTCTTATCTTGAGTGGTCGTCCACTCTAATAGAGAGAAGATCGTCTTCGTCATCGCCTTGCCTTTGTGCTCCGCTTCGACAACTATTGGCTCTCCGTCTTCTTTGGTGTGTGACGCTCGTGAAGAAGGTGTTCGATCTCGTGTGACGAGATCAGGAGATCCATTGCTTGGGACATCAACTTGGATTACGAGCACACGACTCTTTCTCGCGCTCGCAAGTGTCTTCTCCGACGGATCGGACTTGAGACAGGAGGTCTCTTTCTTTAGAGGCTAGATCGCAACCACGCTCCAAGAGGCATTCCTGTATCCTATTGTGGTTTAGATGAAACGATCCGAGAAATCTTCTTGGATCATGTGGTTTCATCCCTTTAAAAATGTTAAATTCCGCTGCCCAGAGCAACTAGTGCGACTAGTCGCTCCTGATCGCATACGATGCGATCCTCACGCTTCCGTGATGCGCTTGAGAATCTTCCCGTATCCTTCAAGTGGTATCAGAGCCAGGTTGTCGAAGGTTTTGGATGAGATCCATGAACCTAGGAAGATTTGGGCTCGTTAGGGTTCATGAAGATTCTAGCATTTCAATTTTCGCATCCCTATTTTGTGATATTTTTTTGGCCATGTTTAAAGTGTTTAAACATGAATTTATCAATGGATAATGTTTCCCATTAAACAAGGAAAATGTGGAATTTGAGTTTGCGTAATTTGGATTTCGTTTGCTCAAGATATGATCGTTTTAATGACCATATGTCCACTGTTTCGGGGATGTCAGTTAGTGATGTAATTAAGATGTTAATTATTGTTTTAAAACGTCTAGAAATGCGTGCTAGTCAAATGGTTTCTGTTTTAAATCAAATTATCAGGAAATTGATTTTGCTTAATTTGCATTTAAAATGAAAGAGATATGCTAATTTTAATTGGTGATGGTCCCTGCTGAAAATTACATACTCAACCATGAACCTTGTGATTGCCATTTAAGATCTTGTAAAATTAATGGTTAATTTCCTGGAATAGTTATGGATAATATTTGGGAAATATTAGAACAATAATTGTTCCCTTAAATGGCATTGCCTCAACCAATAAATGATTAGATTAGATCTAGATTACCAATTGGTTACTTGATACACTTTCATCAAACTTGTTACTTGAATAGGTTTTGGGAATTCGTCTAGCAAATTTCCTTATAATCAAAATGGTTTTGATTATCACTATATGGTATAACTTCGGTTGAAAAATCGATGATCATCTCAACTACAAAATAATTGACTCAGCATTATTTTTTCTCGAGGTAGATATGGTGCCTAGTCGGGGAGCGCTGGGATAGCAGGTTGCAGCGTGTGTGGTTTGTCCCACTCCCGTCGGTATTGGCCATGACAACGGGTAGGGAACGAATGATGCTTGAGAGATCATGTTGTATTTTCTAATTATTAAAATACGAATAATACGTACTTTGAGATAATACCACTATTTCAAGTAATAATTTAGTTTGTTGATTGAATTGGATTGATAATTGATTTAATGAGAATAAATCAATTATATCCAATTAAAACACTCTATCATGAATAGAGTTATATTTCCCTTGGAAGAATTAATTATATGAATGTGATTCGTGATAATTAATTAAATTTGAATTTGAGGTGGAGGATCACACATAAGTGACATCAATGGTCTTCCGTTAAGGTGAAGGGTTCCATCTCCAGGAATTGTATGTAGGAGATGCCTGTCCGAAGTGACAGCTCCTGTATGCAAGCGCGTCTGGATCGGGCTCTTTGCTTCTCGAAAGAGTAAGGCCGTATGCGTAGTGACCCCATCGAGTCCTTATATTATTGGGGCGATATTGGATTGCGCATAGCGAGTATTATTTCTGTTGACGGTTGGTTCAGTTAACAACTGGTCAACAATGCCTTAGGGGTGGTGGGCTCGGGTGTTAAAGTCCGAATTGGGAAATGCAAGTTGGACTTGCAAGGGGGAATGTGTTCCCGCTTCTTTTTATCGGAGTTACATGTTCTCGAGCTTCCAAAAAAAAAGTTACATGTTCTCATATTATTGGGACGTAACAAAGATAGAGAGGAGATCCCAGATCTTGCTAGAGATATATCGGTAAGTATATCTCTTACATTGAAAATGATTAAGGGAATGAACTTTCAGTGTTGACAAGACAAGACAACTTTGATATAAAAAATTCCTAAATGAAAGTAAAATATATTTATTTATATTTATGCAAATTTCTTTTTTCAGATAATCCTTCATTAAACTTACTCAATACTATACTCAATAATAACCAGTAAAATATCATGAATATGATTCATGATCAAGATATTATACTTGCAGTTGAACACATAATGTATGTGGTTGCAATGTGCAAGTTTCCTCATAATAATGGGGAATGTCAATTAAATAGACAATAGGACTATAACCCTAGGATTTGTATGTCTCTATAGTCTTGATCTCATCGAGTGTACTTTGGAAGTGACATGTCGATAATGATCGCAATTGTCAAATAATCCTTATAAAATCTAAGAAGATGAATTGGCATACATATATGCTCTCGACATTTAATCATGAATGACATGGTTTACTGCATTATGCAGAATGATGGCTCTATAAGAGAGGATGTACTCAAAATGCTTGAGTACTAATCTGAACCAATGATTTTAAGAGTTAAGATGTATGTAGATACGATGAGTGTCATCATTCTACTACCCATACTCTAGTCATTCATGCTCTTGAATGAAGCATGTATAAATGTTGAAATGCTCTTATACTGGAATCTTTTGAATTCAACATAAGAGATCCTTTGTCTTAAACAATTGTTGTTTATAGATGAAAGGAGCGCAATGGAAGCATGGGTTTGACCCAAGATTAGAAGGAAAGTCAAAGAGTTGACTGTACTTCTATGGTTTCCATACATATGACATACAAAGAGTTGGATGAATGCCAATACTGCAATAAGCCGATGTACTGATAGTATGACTATCTAGACTATCTTGGATACTTAGAGAAGGACCCAGATAGTACATCAATTTAAAATACATCTACACCTGATCATTGAAATTGACTTGCTTATTTGATAAGTTAAAAGTCAAATAATTGTATCTCAATCTTTTAATAACACTTCCAATTGGTTGCATACATATTAAAAGAAGATTTGATCTTAAGGTTTAATAGACATCCACATAGATGTTGATGCAAGAATCTCTGTTGGATGGATAGACTTCATATTTTTAGTAGGAGGGTCTTAATCTTAGAGAATGTCTCTATGATCTCGATATTAGAATACACTCATAGTTTATTTCTAAGTGTTACAAATAAACATGAATTCTGGAATAGACCTATCATAAAGAGTTATGATGGATATATTTCAGACAGTAATCTAACATCTGGAGGACTTTACTAAATTAGAAAATTAATGAATGGTTCATTAAGATTTCTAATACTGAAAGTAAAACTTTATTAGATAAATAGGAGGATGAAGATCATTTGATAATGATCTGGAATCAAGCCTTGGACATGTGTCTGTTGACAAGATCAATGGACTAATAAGAGATAAAACTTTAGAATGTCTAAAATTTCAAAACTTGCGTACTTCCAAAGTAAAATATCCAATATACCCTTCTCTGGGAATGGTGTAAGATTCCAAGGTACTCAATATCCCATACATATGGATGTATGAGGATTATCTATATCAAAATAAACATTAATGATATATGATATCAACTGATGATTGTTTGTGTATGAGATTTCTTCACTTCACCTTAAAAAACTTTGAATTGTTCAAAGATTTCACAATTTTGGTTTAGAGCTAAAGTTTGAAGGAAGATTAAATGAATTTAATCTAACCAAGGTAGCAAATACCTATTAGATGAATTCGTGGAATACCTTATGGAGAAATGAATATCATTTCTATCTCGTTTGTCCTAATATACCTAAACTCAAGAGAGTTGTAGAGAGATGCAATTGGATCATGTTTGGCATGATTTGATCAATGATGATTAGTCTTAGTATTAGAATTATTATATTACAATTATATTTGTAACCTTTCGGGTTTTGTAACCCTTAACCCTTCGGGTTCCGTAACCTTTAACCCTTCGGGTTCCGTAACCCCTCAAGGGTATTTATGTATTTTTCCTCTTGTACTCTCTAGGGTTTTCTCTCTATATAAGAGACCCTAGCCCTATGGAATACATACCCCATTCTGTCTCTCTTCTCCACATGGTATCAGAGCAACGGTCCTAGACCGGGGTTCTGACTTAAAATCCCCACTGCCACCTTCAAGCCTCGTAAAAGCCTGCACGGGCCCTTTCCCTGAATTAGGGCCCGTGTAAGGCCGTCCAATTGCCTCTAGTGCAGCAGCCCTCCCGCCAGCGCTACCCTGCGCTTTCAGGATCTCCTACGAAGGTCGTCAGCACCACAGCTACAGATCGCTTTCAAGGATCCAGATATGCTGTCCATTGGGGTTTTTCAGCCCCTCTTCAAGGGCAAACGTAAGTTTTAGGACATTTTTTTATCTCTTATATGCATCCTTAGTTGATCACAGGATCATCTTTCTATTTTAAGACCACCATGATGCCTTCTTCTACCGAGACGAAGCCCTTAGCCACGAATATTATGGCACAAGGCACTACTATCAAACTCAAGGGCACAGAAAATTACATGCTCTGGTCTCGATCTTTTATGGTGTTCATTGGTGATCAGAGGAAACTCTACATTTTGACTAAAGATCCTTTAGATGAAAAAGACAAAGAGTACGACAACTGGCAGACTGACAACTATTTGGTGATCAAGTGGATGACCAACAGTGTTGAGGCTTATATTGCCTCAAATCTTCTTTACAAAAATACGACCAAGGAAATGTGGGAGGATCTCGAGCATACTCCCAGAAGAAGACGAAGTCACGCCTTGCAGATATTTACAGGCGAATCTGGTCGGCATCTCAGGGTGATTCCACCCTCATCGAGTACTACAGGCATCTATCCGGTCTGTATGAGGAGCTTGCAATATTCCAGCCCCCATGTTGCACCAAACAGATACAAGTGCGTTCTGACTAGCAGGTATACCGCTTCCTTGATGGCCTGCATTCTAGGTACCATGCAGTGAAGGAGCAATTTCTTATATTAGACACACTGCCAACAATGAAAGCCATCTTTGGCCGACTTGAGGAGCTCGAGACATCCGATGCCCGATCTCTTGTCTTACCTTTAACGGAGAACTTTCACACATCGTCGCATCTGGGCGAGGAGGCAGATACGGCTTGCGAGGAGGACGCGGTCGCGATCCAAGTCGTGGTCGTGGTCGTGGACCGGAATCTGGACGAGGCCATGACTTTAGTCGTGTCGCGGGCGAGACTCTACTGCCCCATGCACTCACTGTGGTAGGTGGAACCACCGACTGAACGATGCTGGCAGAAGTTCGGCATACCTTCTTATCACACCAATAATGCTTATGAGGATGCCTATGATGTTGAAGAGGCATCGCCTACCTCCAGTGGAAAGACTGTTCATCTGAATGATGCAGATTACTCCTGCTTAATGCAGATCCTTCAGACTCCAGGGCCTACCACCACTAGTAACACTACAATCGTTGCTCTGGCCATTCCTTCAGGTACTATAGCCAACTCTGCTATCACTCCTACTCCAGCTTGTATTATTGATTCCGACGCCTCTACTCATCTCACTGGAGAAGGTAGTCTGCTCACCTCTTCCATATCATCTACCTCTGTGAAGTCAACTCGAGTCGCTAATGGGACTCAATCACAGATTACTACTGTCGGAACTATGGAATTCTCTTCCAAGATCTGACTTTCGGGGGTTCACTGTGCTCCTGATTTTCCTCTTAGCTTGTTATCAGTTCACAAGCTTTGTGTTGAGTTTCATTGTCGTGTGATATTTTACGAGTCTTCTTGTTATTTTCAGGACATTCGGACGAGGCAGATTTTTGGTGGGGGTCATGAGAAGAACGACCTATATTACCTTGACATACCCTCGGACTCCAATTTTGTTGGTATTGCATCTATCTCCGAAGATCAGCTCCTATGGCATATGCGCCTTGGACATCCCTCTGCCAAGGCCATCTCCATGATGTTTCCTAAACTTTCTGCTTTGAAGCCCTTTCAATGCGAGTCATGTGAGTTCGGGAAACACCATCGAACTTCGTTTCCTGTTCGTACTGAGTCTCGTAGTACTGCTGCTTTTCATCTTGTTCATTGTGATGTTTGGGGACCTTGTTCGATCCATATATTAAGTGGTCATCGCTACTTTATAGTTTTCGTTGATGATTATAGTCGATCTTCTTGGGTCTATCTAATAAAGGAGCATTCGGAGATTAATCGAATTGTCAGAAATTTCTTTCAATATGTTGAAACTTACTTTTCTAGCATTATTAAGATCATTCGTGCCGACAATGCTCTTGAGTTAACCCAACATGACTTGACCTCTTTCTTTGCATCCCAGGTAACTGTTCACCAAACATCATGTCCATATACCTCACAACAGAATGGTATAGCTGAGAGGAAACTCCGACACTTGCTAAATGTTGCCAGATCTCTTCTTAGAAAATGAGTGTTTCTAAACAATACTGGGGAGATGCTATCTTTACGGCAATGTATCTCACCAACCGTGTTCCTTCATCAGTTCTCAAAGGGACAACTCCATTTTCCTTACTTTATCCTATCGAGTCTCCTTTTCCTATACCTTTGCGAATTTATGCCTTTGTTCATAACTTTCATGCTACTGACAAATTATCCTGTCGTGCCATCAAATGCGTCTTTCTTGGGTACTCGCGTACCTAGAAAGACTATCGCTGCTATGATCCTGTTGGACGTCGATACTATGTATCTGCTGATGTCACCTTCTTTGAGCAACAACAACAACAACAAACAACAACAAAGCCTTTTCCCACAATTAAGTAGGGTCGGCTACATGGATTCTTCGCCTCCATTCAGATCTATCTTGGGTCAATCTCGGACTTATATCCAAAAAACTAAGATCCCTTCATATAGTCTCTTTCCAACACTTCTTGGGCCGTCCTCGCCCTCTCTTAGCCGGCTCAACATCCCACCACTCACATCTCCTAACCGGTGCATCAGTTGACCTTCTTTGCAAATGACCAAACCATCTTAAGCGGTTTTCTCGCATCTTATCCTCGATCGGAGCTACACCAACTTTCTTTCTGATTGCATCATTCCGAATCCGATCTTTACGTGTATGTCCACACATCCATCTTAGCATTTTCATTTCTGCTACAACCATTCTCTGCACATGTCTATGGTTCACAGGCCAACATTCAGAACCATAAAGCATAACAGGTCTCACGGCTGCTTTGTAAAACTTTCCTTTAATTTTTAAAGGAATTTTCTTATCACAGAGAACAGCAGAGGCTCCTCTCCACTTTAGCCAACCTGCATTATTCTATTAGTAACATCTCCATCAATTTCCCCATCATGTTGCAAAATAGATCCCAGCTATCTAAAAGAATCTCTCTTCTGAATGTTATCGTCACCAATCTTCACCTCGATTCCTTCACCATTGCTTCCATCAAAGGTGCATTCCATATATTCCACCTTCGCCCTACTTATACGAAAACCTTTAGTCTCCAATGCATGTCTCCAAACCTTAAGCTTCTCATTTACTCCATCTCTAGTCTCGTCAATTAACACAATATCATCAGCAAATAACATACACCAAGGTAACTCATCCTGAATGTGACTTGTCAACTCGTCCATAATCAAAGTAAAAAGAAATGGACTCAAAGCTGAACCTTGATGTAAACCATTGTTGATATCAAAATAGTCAGTCTTCCCCGTCGGGGTCCTTACACAAGATAAAGCCCTATCATACATATCCTTTATGAGATTAATGTATAGGACATGTACTTGTCTCTTCTCCAAAACTCTCCACAGTATCTCTCGTGGGACGGAATCATAAGCCTTCTCCAAATCAATAAAGATCATATGGAGATTCTTCCTTTTAGCTCTATAAATCTCCATTGTTCTCCTCAGCAAATGGATGGCTTCAATAGTTGAGCGACCTGGCATGAATCCGAATTGGTTTTCTTTTATTTGGGAAACTTGTCTCAACCTTCTTTCGATCACACGTTCCCAAATTTTCATAGTGTGACTCATCAGCTTGATACCTCTGTAATTTGAACAATTTTGAATGTCTCCTTTGTTCTTATAAAGAGGCACCACGATACTCCTCCTCCAATCTTCAGGCATTTTCTTGCTTCGCCAAATAACATTGAATAGATTCGTAAGCCAAGTCAAACCACGCTCACCTAAAACTTTCCATACTTCTACATGGATGTCATCCGGTCCAACACCTTTCCCAGGGATGTTACCTTCTTTGAGCAAACAAGTTATTTCACACAGACTGTATGTGACATTCCTCTGGACCTCCCTCCTCCAGCAATCATCTATACTCGCCAGCGTACCTTTATACCTTCTACACAAGTGTCTGTACCTTTGTCTGTCCCTTTTATGTAGGATGATATGACCACTTTGAGTGCTCCCATCACTGCTATCCCAGATGTAACTGGGGAGCTTCCTATATCTCTACGCAAGCAAAAAAAGAAATGTACATATCACCCCATGTCGCATTTTACTTCTATAGATGGTTTATCTAGCTGTGACAAGAGATTTGCAGATGCTTTTAATGCTATTACCATTCCAAGAGATCATTTTAGTGCAATGTAAGATGAAGGTTGGTGACAGACCATAGATGAGGAGATGGATGCACTTACCTGTCGGGGTACGTGGGATCTTGTGCCGTGCCCCCCGGGAGTTCGTCCTGTGGCTTGTCGATGGGTCTTCACGACCAAACAGTTTCCTGATGGTTCTATTGATAGGTTGAAAGCCAGACTTGTTGCCAAAGGTTTCACACAAACCTTTGGAGTTGATTATTTTGAGACCTTCTCGCCTGTTTCCAGAATGGGGTCGATACGTACCATTCTCTCTGTTGCTGCCAACAAGGATTAGCCCATTTATCAACTTGATGTGAAGAACATCTTTCTTTATGGTGATCTTGAGGAGGAGGCCTACATGATGTAACCGCCGGGGTATGTAGTCGAGGGGGAGCATGTATGTCGACTACGCAAGGCCATTTATGGCCTGAAGCAGAGCCCAAGGGCATGGTTTGACAGGCTCACTACGGAGATCAATATACTTGGTTTTCAGAGGACAACATCTGACTACTCTGTCTTTGTTAGACGACGGTCTACTGGCACGATCATCCTTGCTGTCTATGTTAATATATGGTGATCACAGGAGATGATGTAGATGGTATTCAGGAGACCAAGGCCTTCCTTCAAAAGGTCTTTGTCACGAAAGATCTTGGCCAACTTCGTTATTTTCTTGGCATTGAAGTAATACACACTACAGAGGGGCTCCATCTTTCACAGAGAAAGTATTGCCTCGATATTCTGACTAAGGAAGGACTTCTTGGATGCAAGCCATCTGGCATCCCTGCAGAAGTGAGAAAATATTCAGCATCACTGATCCAACATTTGAGGATGCAACACGATACAAAAGCTTAGTGGGAAAATTACTCTATCTCACTGTTACTAGGCCAAACATATCATATGCTGTGAGCAGAGCCAATCAATATATGGAGAAGCCTCTTTACAGTCACTGACAGGATGTTCTTTTGGTCCTTCGATATTTGAAGGAATCTCCCGGATGTGGACTTTTCTATGGGGTGAATGGACACACTAATATCTCGGCCTATACAGATTCTGACTATGCTAGCTCTCCTGAGGACCGCCGATGCACTACAGGATACACCATGTTTGTTGGGGATAACCTTGTCACTTGGCGAAACAAGAAACAGACAATGGTATCAAGATCTAGTGCGGAAGAAGAATACAGGGCAACGACTCAGGCCACATGTGAGATCACATGGCTTGTTTCTTTCCTAACAGAACTTGGCATGTCAGTTGCCACTCATGTACCCTTGTACTGCGATAACAAGTCTGCCACGTACATCGCCACCAATCCAGTTTTCCATGAGCAGACAAAACACATTGAAGTTGATTGCCATTTTATCCGTGATGCAGTACGAGAAGGACGAATCAACACTCCACTCATCTCCATTGAACTTCAACTTGCAGACATCCTCACAAAGGCTCTTCCAAGGAAGCGCCTAATGTACTTAGTATCCAAGTTGGGCATGATCGACAGATATGCTAACTTGAGGGGGAGTGTTAGAATTATTATATTACAATTTACAATTATATTTGTAACCTTTCGGGTTCCGTAACCCTTAACCCTTCGGGTTCCGTAACCTTTAACCCTTCAGGTTTCGTAACCCCTCAGGGGCATTTATGTATTTTTCTTCTTGTACTCTCTAGGGTTTTCTCTCTATATAAGAGACCCTGGCCCTATGGAATAAATACCCCATTCTATCTCTCTTCTCCACACTTAGCATAATTACCTCTTAGTTTCCAAGGTATATATATAGGTAGTAGAGACTACAGTAGACATTCTTATAAGGTTCCATGCTGGTAAACTGGAATCTAGCACCAGAGAGTGCTACTTCATTAGGAAAATAAAGGATGGTATTGGGTACCTACTTTATGACCTTAAGATTCTTAAAAGATCTCATCTCTAAGGATATGATTCTTAGAAGATGACTCTCTTGAGAATCAAGATGAAAATGAGGTGTAGGAACTCATTTAATCTTGAGAAGATAATGAGGCTCTTGAAATTGGAAACTTAAAGGACAATTAAAGGTGAAACACTAATATCTCTTCAAATGAGTTTGAGGATGATTTCCATGTGTCAGAGAAATCTTACAATGATCGAACTTCTCATGATGAAGCTTCTGAAGATCGTGTCATGGAAAGATGGAAGTTAGCAATTGATTCTAAAGTAGACTTCATATACAAGTGTTGTATATGGACCCTCAAGGATCCACCTATATGGGTAAGACCCGGTAAGATGTAAATGGATTTTCAAGAGAAAGAGGGAACCTGATGAGAAGGTAGAGACCTTCAAAGCATGGCTGGTAGCCATGAGCTACACACTGAATAGAAGACATCGCTTGCGATGAGACTTGCTCTCAAGTGACCATGCTTAAACTCATCAGATTATTGCTAACTATAGCTACACAACTCGACTTTGACATCTTCAAGACTGAAGTCAAGATTGCATTCCTCCACGAATATCTCTATAAGGATATTCACATGAAGTAGCCCCAGGGCTTCATGGTTTAGGAAAGCAAGGTGTACAAGCTAAAGAAACTCCATCTATGGACTTAAATAAGCTTCTTGTAGTTGGAACATTGGATCTGATGAAATCATTAATGTTATGATTTCAGATAGAATCTTGATGTACCATGTAAAGCTTAGTGGGAGTACCAATGTGTTCATCGTGCTAAATGTAGATAATATCCTAATCATTTAGAATGATATAAGGATGATAATAAGTGTTTTATGATCTGGCTATTCATACCTTGAGATATGATCTCAAGGATACCTCTTAGATCTTAGTTCTGAAGTTGTTCAGAAGCAAAGAGAAGAGAGAGAATTGTGATTGCCACATTATTGGTACATCCTGGATATATTCTATCCAAAGAAGGCTCCTTTCCCTTAAGATTTGGTACTGACTAATCTGAAGGGATAGCATATCAAGTGTTGATTATGCTAAAACTGCTTGCCCTTGTGCATTTGTTGCTAGAAGCCTGGTATGTGCTAGATATGTACGAAAAGCCAGATGTCTGACATGCAATGGGAGTAGTAAACTATTGCTAACCCTACTATGGAGATAAAACACTTAGTTGCAGTAATAAAACAATATCTTCAAAGATGACATGACTTGTAGATAATGATCTCAAAGTCTCATCATCAAGAACCTAAGACTTTATAGATAGTGATCTAAAAGGTCTTAACTCCAGATACCTTAAGAGATAGAGATCTCTGGGAATAAGGGTATAGGATAATTGAAATTACACACTGGTTATAACGATTGTTGAGTTGTAGTGTCAAAGACATTATGATTGTCTCAATATTGCCTATTGGTTGCATAAGATGCAACTTTCGCATTGGATGCGAGCACTGTTACTAAGGGATATGCAAGTGTCGTAAAAGGACTTGAAATATTCTCTCGGGAACAGAGTGACTGTTCAACTTACTTGGCTATATTAAATAGCCTATGATTGTCACATGAGTGTGGGTTTGATGATTAACCCATTAATGGCTCTTTGGGTTAGTGGGAGATTGTTGGACATGCGAGCCCACAGTGAGCCATTATGCAATAAATGTTATTGCAATTCACTTCTTAATCTGAAATGAAGAATAACTAATTTGCATAATAGGTCTCTTAGTACAATTAGGATTATGTACCATGGCCATCTTAATGATCATACAACTGTTGATTCAATTATTGAATCATAGAGGCCGGTACTTGGATGAATATCTAAAGAGTTAGATTGAGGACTCATCAAGCACCGTCAAATGATTGTTCGGATGTGATCTCCAGCCTGAGTAGGAGATTGCAATCCTTATCTCTAAAGGCTGATATCTGACCGACCTCTTGATGCAGGTTCTCTGCATAGGAATATAGATTTGGAGGTGTCAGATTAATTAGGTCAAAGAGTTGACTTAACGAGATCGAGATAACTAAAGACCTATATCGTATGTTGTCACGGTATAGACACGCATCCTCTGACCGGAGATAGATGTGTTAGTATATTTCTGAGTATGTATATTTGGTAGACCGATAAGTTGATGGCCGAATCAAGGTCTATATACCGGTGCGCTGGTGTGCATATAAGGGCATATGAGTAATACGATCTCTCAAAGGGATCATACGGGTTCATTACTGAACCGGAAGACATGAGCTCACTCATGAGATATTGGGAAGAATCAAATTCCGTGCACGGTCGTCTCGCTTTGGAAGCTTGACTGAATTTGTAGGTTTGATATATACTTTTGGAAAGTATATGATCAAAACCTGTGTAATGTATATGCTTTTGAAAAGCATGTGATCAATACCAACTCCCAATAGTCAAATGAGAAACTTGATGATAAAACTCTAAAGTAGACATTGTAAAATTGATCTTATACTTCAGGTTTAATCATAGGTTTTCAAGTTGCAGGATGTAATGGTATTGGGAATACATGAGGGTAATGTGATCATAAACGATTGTATAACCATGACGCTTCCATTACTAGGGAGTGATGAAACAGGTCTAGATTTTAGTGACTCCTCTCATTAGAGAAGTAATCTGATCTTGGTCCAAATGTTGGACATTGATCCGAATGTGATACCGATGCAATGAGAAGATTATATTTGCGGTCTTGATTTAATCAAACATCTATGGGAGGCCCGAGATCTGGATTTGAGATGTGATCTCAATATCCAAGTCACTATCCGTGGTACAATACAATCGTCATGTCCTTATTTCCAAGCATCTGCGGAGAAAGCGCATTATTCTTGAAAGAGTTCAAGAATAATTCTAATGTTGAATTATGTCTAAGCAATAGGAAATGGATAATTAAATGTGATTTAATTATCATGAATAATGTGAATTTGATTCACATTGTCTTAATGCATGAGAGTGATTATTCAATGTAATTAAATGAGATTTAATTATTGTGGATATGGATAATGTGGATAGTACTATCCAATTATCCAGGTATATTGTAAATAAGATTTATAATATATACCAGAGAGAGACTTTTGTAATTTATATTTGTTGATTAATTGTTAATGTGGATTCGATTCACATTAAAAAGGATTAATTGAAAAATATAATTATATTTTTGTTTTGGGTTGTGAATGAGATTTACATATTTTCAATGGCATAGTTGATATTTTTCACAAGATAATTTGGAATTATTTTTTGGTGAAAATATTGTCGACAAGAGATGATGGTGATATATATCATGAGATAATGAGATCTCGTGATAATTAGAAGAGATGGACCAAGTCCACCAAAGAGAAGTGGACGGCTACAACTCTCCATGAGGAGAAGAGTAGTCGTCCCCTCTTTTTTAGAGGATTGGTTTATTCTCTTCATTATCTTTTCTCTTTTCAAGATGATTTAATTTGAAATTAATTTTGTTGATTTATCAATGAAAATTAATTTAAATTAAATCATTAATTTTTGTGTTTTTACAACAACATCTTAGCCATTGAAAGAAACACAAATTAATCTAATCCGTTGATTGTTTATTGTCCATGGATTTGGATCCATGGACTCCCAAAACACTATATAAGAAGAGGCGATCCTTGCTCTTCAAAAAGAGATGACATCACACGAACTCTCTCTCTCTCTCTCTCTCTCTTTTTATTCTTACGCATACTCTCTCTCTTATCTTGAGTGGCCATCCACTCTAATAGAGAGAAGATCGTTTTCGTCGTCGCCTTGCCTTTGTGCTCCGCTTCGACAACTACTAGCTCTCTGTCTTCTTTGATGCATGGCGCTCATGAAGAAGGCGTTCGATCTCGTGTGACGAGATCAGGAGATCCATTGCTTGGGACATCAACTTTGATTGCGAGAAGCACGCGACTCATCCTCGCGCTCGCAATTGTCTTCTCTGACGGATTGGACTTAAGACAGGAGGTCACTTTCTTTAGAGGCTAGATAGCAACCACGCTCCAAGAGGTATTCCTATATCCTATTGTGGTTTAAATGAAACGATTCGAGAAATGTTCTTTGATCATGTGGTTTCATCCCTTTAAAAATTTTAAATTCCGCTGCCCGGAGCAACTAGTGCGACTAGACTCTCCCGATCACAAACGATGCGATCCTCACGCTTCCATGATGCTCTTAAGGATCTTCCCATATCCTTTAAATGGGCAGGGACACTAGCAGTCTTGCCGTCTTCTTCCTCTCTGTCTTGTCTTCTTGGCATACAAGATAAGTATGTATATAGACTTCCACATCTACCTCCATCTTCAGCCAAAAATAGCTCGAGGAGAGGAGTGCCAACGTGCGCTCCACCTCGGATGACCAACCCACTGTGTCATGTGTTTACTTCAGCAACATCTTCCTCAAGCCACCGATCAAGGGAACATATGGCCTCCCGCCCTTAGCGTAGATGATGTCTTCCTCTATTCAGAATCTCTAGACTTCTCCATTGTTCACACGCTGCACTAAGCGTGAAGTAACCAGATCCTCCTGTGTTTGCTCATGGATGCGCTCGAGCATGTCTCTAGACATGCGGGTGTTCGATGCGATCACCACGACCTTCAGCTCTTCTGGTTCGCTCTTCCTTGAGAGGGCATCTGCCACTTGGTTAGTCTACCCAGGCCTGTAGGGAAGCTCGAAGTCGACTCGGCAATAAAGTCTTGCCATCGCGTTTGCTTAGTAGTCAGCTTCTTCTGTGTGGTAAAGCATCTCGTCGCACATTGTTTGTATGTACCATGAACTTTGATCTGATGAGGTAGTGGCGCCAAGTCCTCAGACAATGGACCACTGTTATCATCTCCTTATCATGTACGGAGTATATCCTCTTTGTTGGATTCGGCTTGTGGCTTTCATATGCCATAAGGTGCCCATGTTGCACCAGTACACCTCGAGTGTGTTGTCCAATTCATTGGTGTGGACTTCGAATGGCTTCTCGAAATCTGAAATTCGTAGAATCGACTCTTCTTCCACCATCATTTTCAGCTTCTAGCAGTGTTGCAGAAGACGGTATTTGGTATTTAGTCGAAGGGGTCATTGAATAGAGAATAGTCGGTATTCGGGTGACTATTCGGAATCATTCGGTTTTGTATTTTTTAATATATTTTTTTTAAAAATACATATATTCTTATATTTTTATTTTTATACATATATGGTCATTAGTTAACATGAATCCAAGATAGAAGTACAAATCAATATAATATATAGAATTTGACGTTTGCGGCGATACCGTGGTAAAATGTAACCCGTAAAAATTGAAAATTGAGAATAAAAAATAAAAATATCAAAAGTCAAACTCAAGTCAGCCGAATAGTCAGGCCAATCGACCGAATAGACGGTTAACTATTCGGTCGGGCTGACTATTGACCGATTGAAGGTCTGTTCAGTCTTCCATTCCACCACCATCCTCTTCAGCTTCTAGAATACCTCCTGGCCTTCGTGCGTCCTTCTCCAAGGCTGATCCTTCCGAAGTAGGTCTGCCAGGGCGCTGCCTTCTTGGAATATCCCTTTATGTACTTCTTATAGTAGTTCACCAATTCGAGGAAGGATCGCAGCTCTGTAGCCTTTGTTAGTGTTGCCAACTCTTCAATTGCCTCAGTTTTCCTGGGTTCCATGCGTATCTTGTCTCCGCCCATGATATACCAGAGGAAGGAGATGGTCTCCTGACGAAAGGCATACTTCTTCGGCTTCAAGTATAAGCAATTCTGCCTCAGCTTTTCAAGCACCATATGCAGATGATTGACATGCTCTTCCAGGGTCCTTCTGTACATCACTATGTCATCTAAGTACATCACAGCAAAAGAGTCAATATACTCATTGTAGAAATCATTAGTCAAGGTACAGAAAGTAGTCGGGGCATTAGTCAACCCAAACGACATAATAAGGAAAATAGCGTGGCACACACGCCGTCTTCGACTCGTCTCCCTCCTTGATGCGGACCAGATAATATCTCAATCTGAGAATCGATCTTCGAAAAGTAATTTGCCTGGCCCAAACGATCAAATAGGTTTTAACATTGGAGACGGGTACTTATTCTTCACCATCACCTCATTCAGCGCACAGTTGTCCATGCACATATTGTTGGAGTATTTGGTTATGCGTCATATGAGTTGTAGGAGGGTAAATGGATCCCGTAGAGATCCATTTACCCCATCCATATCTTTAGTCCCACATCTACCCGTGGTGGGACTTGAAGGCTCTGTGGAGGCTATATAAGGAGCCCCAGACCTCCTGTATCCATTGAGAGAAAGTCAGTAGATACACCAGCCCTTTGAGGCATTCTCCCGTGGTTTCATCCTGGGTCCTTGGGGAGTAGGGTTCCACGTTAAATCCCGTTGTTCTTATTGTTCTTTATCTTTTCTATGTTTCGCTTCTGCATGTTTATTTTCTAACATGGTATCAAAACGGGTCCGATTCTCGAGGTTTTCATGTTCTTTATTTGTCGAGATTCGATGTTGATGTTGAAGATTATTATTCACGTTTTGTGCGAGAGATTTTGTTTTTATGGTTCTATGGAACCCTAGATCTGACCTCCACAGTTCCAAGGAGGGGAACCCTAGTCATGTCTCCATATCTCGCACAAACTGCGCGAGAAGCCCTTGGCGCTCCATCCATCACGCAGCCAAGCTCCTCCCCAGACCGACTCTCACAAGTTGGCGACACACTCGAGAACGACATCGGCCCCATGTGACACATCCAATCGTGCAGGGCGATATACCATCTCGAGTCTTCAGTCTCTGCGCGTACCCTCACGCAGGAGATCCTTCTCCTCCATACTGACGCAGAGCCCCTGCCCTCACACAGATCATTCATGCGCCGTGCTTAAGATCAAGGCAGAGGGCAACATCAACTCGCACTCCATGTTATCAATCTTCGGGGCAACTTCAACTGAGCAACTCGAGCCACCAGGACTGAGGTTGCATGGATAACCTCGCCCTGGCTGATCTTGTCGGAGGTCTCAACCCTCCAGGCGCCCCTCACACTTCCAGGCCGCAAGGGGCCGTCTGTCCTCCTAGCGCGCATCTACCTTTCTACGGCTCCCTCCTCTCGCATCTTTTCATCGCGCGAGCGCTCCAGGCCTGGAACCCCAATGGCGGTGGTGTTCAAGGGATTTTCCACGTTGGGAACCCTAACAGAGGGACCTGCAGCTATATAAAAAATTATTATGGCCTTATTTTGTTAAGACCCAAGTGGGTCGTGCTCTGATCATAAATTAAAAAAGGGGGGAGGGGGCGCTGCAATATCTTTGGGCCCAAAGGTAGGCATGTTAGTTAAAAAAAGGGCACGTACAAGGTAAAAGTCATACGCATGTTATAAAAAAATATAGTTAAAAAAAATGAGAAGAGGAGAAGTCTTATAAAAAAATCGAACAGCTTAAAAAAATGTGTTTGAATAGATTTAAAGAAAAATGGAAATAACCGGAAAAAAAAGAAAAGAAAAATTATGATGATGATTTGAGAAGCCGGAAAAAAATGGAATTGGCTAATTGATGCCTTTTTTCTCTCCATTTGTCTTGTCTTATCTCAACTTGGTCGACGTCCATATTTTCCGACAAGTATGGGAGAAAGGGAGAGTATATGTAGAGTCACAAGTCTTCTTCTTCTACAGATTCTCCATACCATGCAGTTTCCAGACTCTACAGTTGGCAGATATTCAGACTCGACGTCAGATGTTTCCGAGTCTCCAGTTTCATACACATACAAGTATGCGGTCTTCTTTCAGATGAGCACATGTATGCCATCTTTTGTCGTGGTCCCCATCTTTTTATGTTGTTTCGGCCAGAGTTTTCATGTGAGCCATAGGGACTCTAGAGTAGAGGACCATTTCCCTATGCCATGTTGGTAAGGGTTTTTCATGTGGTTCATAGGTACTCCAGAGTAGTGTACCATTCTTTGTATCAGATGGGAGAGACCTAGTTCTCCGACGAGGAGAATTCTTTCAGACTCCATTCTCCAGCGACCGTGGACTCCGACGAGGATTGCACTTCCACGGCCTTTTTTCAGTTCGGCCCTTTCAGAGATGGAGCAGTTGACCACATGTTGTGGCGGGCCAGAATACTCCGACGAGGAGATTCATTTCCAGTTGCAGTGACTCTGACAGGCGCAGTTTAGAGCACATGCTCTCCGACGAGAGATTCAACAACCTCATACTCCAGCCCGTTCGTCCTCCTCACCTGCACGACATGAGAAGCAACGTCCTCAACAACAGCCGACATTTGTACGCGTTGAGTTGATATTGTCCGTAGTGTTCTGTAGCGTGAGTTGAGTTTCTTTTTTTTGTCCAAGCTGAGCATTGCATGCTCTAGTTTGAGGGGGAGTGTTGGAGTATTTGGTCATGCATCATACGAGTTGTAGGAGGGTAAATGGATCCTGAAGAGATCCATTTACCCCATCCATATGTGTAGTCCCACATCTACTAGTGGTGGGACTTGGTGACTCTGTGGAGGCTATATAAGGAGTCCCAGACCTCCTGTATCCGTTGAGAGAAAGTCAATAAACACACCAGCCCTCTGAGGCATTCTCCCGTGGTTTCATCCCGCTCCTTAGGAAGTTGGGTTCCACATTAAATCACGTTGTTCTTATTGTTCTTTATCTTTTCCATGTTACTCTTCCGGATGTTTATTTTCTAATACATATGCAAGTTCCTATCTTTCTTCTTCCGGAACAACACTGGTGCTCCATATGGGGCCTTTCTTGGATGCATCAGACCAGCATCCACTAGCTCTTTGAGTTGTCTCCGCAACTCCTCCAGATGTGCATGGAGTATCTTGTACGATGTAAGTGCAGGGGGCATCGTTTCTGGCAGCAACTTAATGGTGTGATCCACATCTCTCTTCGGTGGAAGCTCCTTGGGCAGCTCCTTCGACATCACGTCCTTAACTCACCCAGCTTCTCATGTACTGCCTTGGGGCATGGATGTATCTCCTCGCCATCTTCTTCGACACGTAATGTAGTCAGGTACGTCGTCTCCCCTTTCTTCAACCCATTGCGGACTTGTATCACAGACATGGCTCCAGCCTATCCTTTCTTCTTGATAACCTTGATGAAGCAACGACTATCTGCAGCCACGAAGATGACTCCTCCCAGATAAGGAGTCACAAAAGCCTTTGCTTTCTTCAAGAACTCAAACTCCCAAAATGACTTTGAAGTCGTCAAGAGGTACCACGAGGAAGCATATCTTTCCCTGCCAATCACCTAACTGGACATTACAGTTTGCCATACCTTCGATCTGTAGTGTTTCAGAGTTGACAAGCTTTACACGGCACTGGCTCTTCTCCAAGGCAACTCCCAAGCTTCCAATCTCTTTGTTGGAGAGAAAGTTACGTGTCGCTCCAATATCGGTCATGGTTGAATGAGTCTTCTTAGGCACCACAACATTGAGCTACACCAACTTCGGATCTTCACGCTCCACCTCTGGCTTTGCCTCTTTGCCAACTTCATTGAACACAAACAAACATTGCACAACAATTTGAGGTTCATCATATGTGCCTCTTCATTTGAGCTCTCCTCCATCGTCATGGAGTTCAACTTTTCTCGCTTCAGGCCCTCCCACGCTCGATGTGGATCATCGCATATGAATAAACCCTCCTCTTTGGTTGCTCGACCTTCTTACAAGATTATGCTCCCTCCCTCGAAGTCTCGTTCTTGCCAGACTTCTTAAAATTTCCTTTGGTATTTTCTTTAGGCATGCCCTTTACCTTCTCGATCTCCTTCTTTGTGGTGGGTTAGACATTGTAGTCGACGAACACATACACTGCAGCGATGGCCGTCTTGAGGTCCTTTACCCCTTGCCTCCTAAGCTCCGCCTAAGCCCAGTTCTGCAGACCCCCCATAAAGTTGAAGAGTTTATATTCTTGAGACATACCTTTGATGTCTAACAACAACGATGAGAACTGCCTCACGTACTCCCATGCGATTACCGTCTGCTTCAGTTTTTAGAGTGCCCTCCCTACTACCCAAGCAGTGTTGGTGGGTAGAAGCTGATCTTCAGTTCCTTCACCAACTCATCCCAAGACCAGATGTCTGGTCTTCCTTCGTATGCACGACTCGTCCACCATAACTTCTCATGGTCAGATAAGTAAATTGTTGTCAAGGATACCTTCTCCGCCTCGAGAGTCTTGACATCTTTGAAGTACATCTTTATGTCTCACAAGTAGTTCTCCAAGTCCTTGGCACACTGCGTACCTGAGAAGGACTCGGGCTTTGGGATCTTTGGCCTTCGTGCGCCGTTGGATCCGCCCCCATTCACGACCGCCTTCTTGATGATGGAAAGTTCCTCATGCAATTCCTGCACCAACGCCTCAAGATCCTCTAGCTTTTCCCAAGAGCCTTCATAATGTCTGGCGAGCGTAGACTCCTATCTTCAACACCTGCTGATCTCATGTCCGCCTCGTCTTTTAAACGAGCCAAGCGATGAGCATGAGTACCCAGTGTGGATTGGATGTCCACCACGACTCCCTCCGAGGTAGCAATGCGGTTACCCTTGTTGGACGCCATCTCTCAAGCTCTGACACCAGTTGTCATAGGGGTATAATTTCAACTCCAATTTTTTGGACTAACCTGTGCGGTATTAACTCCTCGCAAGCTAGCTAGCCTTCCCCTATGCATGTAGATGTACACCATCGTGCCGAATAACCACATTGCTCGAACACTTAGACACAAGCAAGCACTCAAGCACATGAAGGATATAAGAGCAATGAAACTAACTCTCTTTGTTATTAGCAAGAGACTCACTCTCAAGTGTGTTGTTTACAAATAAGCTCTACCCCTCCTTATATACATAAGCCCATGGTATACAAAGGGATACCATTATTACATGTACAATGAATGTAAGGACTCTTAGTCTTCTACGGAGACCCTTCGTCTTCTAAGATGACTCTTCACATGCCTGGGCTCTTCATCTTCTGTACAATCCATTCGTCTTCTGCAATCGACGCTACGCCGGTCGCTCCGTCACTATGCCTTGACGTCTGCCATGTCAGCATGCCATGCCATCTTGCCACGTCATCTGCAGGTCCCATGCCTCCTACGTAGGATGTTGCAGCTCTGCTCTGCCAAGTGTCGTCAAACACTTGTGTTGTGCCAAGGGCAACCTATGGTCTCCAAACCTTCATGCGGCAAACCCCTATCTTTAGTTGTCCGTACACTAAGGCGAAGTCCTCCAGAACTTGATCGTGCGATCACCAATCCATAAAAGCATGCGGTAGCCGATCTCGCACGCTACTACCGTGCTTTGGGACTTCGGGGTGTTCCAACATGCAGAGTGGAAGGAGTCTTAGGTTAGGGAGTGAGGATCATCTCTGTGGGAGGTTTTGTGGGCGAGGTACAACAGGTGTCTAATGACGATTTAATGGCGAGCATCGAAGTTGCGTTGCTTGAGTTTCAATGAAGGAAGGGGAATGTGTTTCCTGACAGAGGCATCCCTAGTGGCCATGGCATGTCCATCTCCAACATCTCATTGCTTTTGGGTCAATTGGTTGGGGCATCAAAGGCGTGAATGCCCGCTGCATGTGCATGGTTCTTGGTAAGTTATGGATGCTTCGAGGACCCAGGAGGATGACTTCCATGAAGTATTATAAATTGCTAGTGCGTTGTAGGCACAAAGACCCACCCTACATCAATGTTGTCTTGATAGGAGTGGGACCAGTGGAGGAATTATGACATATAAAGGATTGTGTTGGCTGAAATCCTATTGAAGGAGTTGGCGTGGACGACGTTTGGATGAATGACAATGCCCTTTGACTTTGAGGCATTTCTGATAAATAGGTCGAGGGTGTGATCTCTAAGAGGCCAAAAGTTATACTGTGCGGTCAATTGGTTATCACTTCCTTTGTTGCATGGATGTATTTTCAAAATTGGGTGTGCATTAGAGGGTTTGGATATAAGGTGTTTCATTATGGTGCTGGAGTTTGGGGGTGATGAGACAAGCTTTATCTCCCATTAATGTTGTTGCAGAAGTTATTAGTAATGGGTTGCAGGTTGAGAAAAGCGTGGGGTTGGTGGTTCTGATCGAGGGACATGCTCTGAAGATGCCTATGCGACTAGAGATGAAGATTGGTCATGTCGTACCTATATAGATGAAGAAGTAAACGCCGACGAGTTGCTTCCGTCACAAGGAGCTAAGGCAAAATCGATGGCGACGAGGATCTCTGAAATCTTCAAAAAAATTTAGGGAGGTGACTCTGGAGAATTCTGGAGGCATTGATAATGACAAAAGTTTAGGGATGCAAGAACTACCTTTCTTGAAATCCTATTTAGTGGTTTTTAAAGGATTTCTCCACCATGGCCTCCTCGCCATAAAAAATCCTCTCTTACAAACCCCTATCTAGGATCTTTTTAACCATATCTTCTAAAAGGGACATCATTTTACGTAAGTTAAGCTTGATACCTCGATGGAGCTGGTGATGTGCTTCTTAAAAATCCTATGGAGCATGTATTAATGCTCTTGTTAACAGTTCTTTCAAAAGAAGCTGAAGGCCTTAGAACTGGGGTACTTCATGAAAATCTCGGGATCTTTCTCATAAGAAGAAGGGGGCAATTAGTGGTGGAAGGTTGTCGAGTTATGTTACTTAAGAAGCGAGATTCCCAAAGAAAGATTTGTTTGTTTTCTTGTATAAATGGAAGTTCGACATGAAAAGCAGGGAAACCACGAGTTCATAAAGTGGGTCAATAGAGCCAAAAGCTTGCATTTCTGTACCCATGCGATTGGAGTTTATGAAGTCCCCAGATGGTGAGGAGGTGTGGAGGTCCCCCTGTTAAGCTTGCAAAGGGGATTTAGGTAGTTAATGCTGGAGTCACATAGTTTGAGTGGAGTATGAAAGATGATTAGTGCTTTATAGTAGAAGCAGCTAAAATGTGTTGGGGTTAATGTAGCACACCCAATCCTCTCGATAGCTCATTGAAGTTGGTCTTGTGGACTATAAGAAGCTGCAACCAAGCATAGAAGAGTGTGACAGTAGGGGTGTTGATCATGTCTTGGCAGGCATTGTTTTAAAAAGCGCCGCCTCGAGGCGCAAAGGCGTACGCCTCGAGGCGAGGCGCAGCAATTTCGCCCTGAGGCGCACGCCTCAGGTTCTCTGGGTGGGGCGTGCGCCTTGACTTGGCGCGAGGCGCTCGAGGCGCGAGGCGCTCGAGGCGAGGCGGAGGCGTAAGCCTCGAGCCATGAGGCTTTTTTTTTACATTTTTGGTTATGTGCTTTGCACTTGACCTTATTTTTTTGTTAGCATTATATTTTTTATGTTTGTATTTTTGTTTACATGTTAACCCTTGCATATTTCTATATATAGCTCCATGCAAAGAGAAGAGATCGCTTGAAACAAGCGAAGTTTAATGATCTTGTATACTTCATGTTCAATTTATCATACATCTACACATACTAGTTCTATTACACACGGATTTGAGTTTGAATTGTAATAAATGTTTTATATTAGTTGCAAGTTTGCAAACTTGATGTTGTTATTTGGTTGTATAAGTTGTGAATCTTAGAATAGTTATCGCATATATGAAGAAGCAAGGATGCAAATAAACACGTGAATTAAAATAATTATCACATTTGATTGTGAATAGCAAAATAAAAATAACATCTTTAGTAAAAAAAATCGCCGGGGGCGCTGCCCCCACACCCCCGCAGGGGGGAGCGCACCTGCTCCCCCCTAGACCCCCCCACAGGCTCGCTGACCGGGCAGCGAGACCCCCGTCTTGTTGGGTTATGATATGGCAGGAGGGGATGCATATGACGGTTCTCTAACAATATCCAGCATGACAAATGGTTGGGATTCAAGGTGTGTTAGTATTTTTTACTTCAAACACTAAAAATTATGGTTCCTATTATACTTTAGTATTAAGTATAGACTTTAATTCAATACTCATATAGAATTATTGAAGTTGGAGTTGGAACTTGATATTCCATATATTAGTGCCTTTTTTTGAATTACAATGCCTTCATTGCTTATGTATTGCATCTCTTATTAGTGTTAAACTATTCTTGAATGTATTTTTGGGAACATTTAATATTATCATATATTTTTTCAATGTATTTTCCTTTAATTTTATTTTTTTTCCAAAAAATTGAGGCTTACGCCTCGACCGCCTCGAGGCTTACGCCTCGCCTCGATTTCAGGGAAAACGCCTCGAACCGCCTCGCGCTTTTTTAAACCTTGTTGGCAGGTGAACATTCGGTGTTTAAATAAAAGTAAGACTTATAATGGAATGGAAGTGGAGATCCATCTATGCCCAGAGCTTATTATTCTCCCTCTTTTTATTACGTGTTTATTCACTACATGTACCTCCATCCCTCTCTCTCTCTTTCCTTATTGACCTCTTTTTATAAGTTCCTCAAAATCAAGACTGACAAAATAAAAAAACTTAGTATAAATAAAAATACTTACCGTGGCGGTGGTCTTGAACGTAATCCCCATTCTCTGTAATAGCAAAACAATGTTAAGAAATCAATTAGTAAACTAATATCATGAGAAGTTATTGTTAGACTAGATAGGACGATAAAAACCACGCGCTAAAGTTTGTTATAGATAATGAAATAATCCTTAGACTTATGATCTTATTAAAATGTGCAAAGGAAAAGCTATCATGCAGAAACTCGATCCTTATGAAGAGATGTTTTATCTTATTTAGCTCTCATTTTCATCAAGTGTGAATGTGATATATTTAATTGCTAAATCTTTATATGATGAGGATCACTACTTGGCTGAAGAGTTCTATACTTATTTGCCTCGTTCTTCTCTTGAAAAACCTAGTGGGGGTATAAATCCAAGAAATCCTAAAAAACTAGATAGATGCAAAGAAAAAATAATAGAAGAGTTTAGGATCCTAGCTTTGGAGAAAACAAATCAGGAGACTTTGCTATGTTGATTTCAAAGAAAAGTTTAATGTTAAATATTTTAATGTGAAAGCTTGACTAGGAGGGTTTAGTAATATAATTAAATTTAAAACATCATAGAATGTATATTACCATTTCTACAGCCCTGATAGAGGGGGCTATGGGGGAATTCGTCTCTGGTTCGTTGGCAGGAGGAACCGCAGCCCTGATAGAGGGGGCTATGGGGGAATTCGTCTCTTGTTGGTTCGCTGGAGGAACCGCACTGTGTAAATCTTGTTGATCCCTTGATAAAAATAAATAGTTAGTGCAATGTTAAATAACGGAACTACCATAAATAATAATAGTACCCTTGTATGTCAATACTTAGATCTTTGCAACCTTGGTGCACTACAACATATAGTATTTGTAGCGACAGTGCTAAGATGACGTAACTAAAGGTCACAGACAAATTGTCGTCCAAATTCTTTTTGGACAACAAAATAAAAGAGGGTCCCATCCTCCGTTTTTGTGCAAACACTCTTTTAACACGAAACCCTATTCTCTCAAAGCCCACTCCCAATTTGTCTTCGCCGTTCCCCCAATACCTCCCATTTTAAACCCTATAACCCATTTCCTCCCCATTCTCGACATAGGATGCAGCCTCAAGGTCCATCTCCACTGGCGATCTTCGATTTCACTCGTGCGCGACGCAGTGACGATCTCCACATGTGATCTGCATCGATCTTGACTGTCGTCTGATTGCCTCCATGGAGGAGATCCGACACCAACTTGTCCATCCTTCTCTACTCTCCCCAACCGCTAGATCTCCAAGGTAATTCAGTAAACCCTAGTTTATCCAGTTCGGTTGGTAAAATTCCAAAGATCCAAAGGTGCATTGAGGCATGCAGTCATTTAAAATGCAGATCCGCTAGATTTTGCAAAGGTCTATAGATATCTAAAGGTTTATATGTGTAAAGTGTTGGTAATCAAGGTTGTTATTTGAGTTGACACAAGTAAAACAAACGGATCATGCATCTGCAAGCATGTTGATGTTCATGTCAAATACAGAGGATCAAATTATGTTCACATATAACGGAGCATGATTCTCGCTTTTAATGGAGAGGGATAACTCCAAGCCCATCAATGTACAACGCGCATGCCAATACCTATTATTCCATATATTGTCTATTGGAATTTATTCCTAACTTCAGCAATCACATCTCAATTAGATAAATACCATCATGAAACCTCCAAACTTAGGTGTGCTTACGACGCAAGGAGCAATACCATCATGAAACCTCCATACTTAGCTAAATACCACAATAGATCCAGCAATTTGTTTAACTGTCTGTAGCATCACTTGAAATGTAAATATCTTTTACACAATAGAATTGACAGTAATGTATTTTTTACTTACCATAACCCTCAAAATGAGGGACAGTTTGTTATTATGTTAGTCTTCAGTATATTTGTACATCAAAGAATTATCTTAGATACAAGAGATGATGTAGCCGACAATTGTGGGCAATGATTGTAGTTGGGAACCAACTTGAGTACCCCAATAATGTTTGAATAGTTTTATACTGACTCAACTTTTCATGCCAAAAATCTTGTACTTACATTGCCTTTTTGTACATAGGTTTTATGACCATTTGAATTTTATATGCTGAATTTAAAATTTTATTTCTGAGAAGTTCAAACTATTTTAAACTTGTCATTTCTGTTCAATAAAGCACATCAGTGTGCTTTTATATTGTGTTATATGCAATAAACATCAACAAAAGATTTCTGTGAACATCAGATCTGAAGGGACAACCCTCATGCCCTTCTATTTTCTGAGACCTGGATTTGTATCAGTTGCATGTTGAATGTTGGTGGAAGATACTTTGATTTTCTGGAGTACATGTGTATTTTGATTTGAAATTCCGGGATTGTATCAACACGCATGGCAATAAATTCTAGAAATCCTAGTATAATCAGCATCCTTATTCACTTCTGCATAAAATTTAGTTATAGTTAAGATAGCAATGACAACTTATTTGTAGCCGATATTTACCTGTTGCTTATAAGCTACACCAGGGATGTGAAGCTGATAGCATGCATGCCACGATCTCGCAACAAGCACGACACTGAAACATTTGATCACTAATGATGAGTCGAGATAGTGATAGTTTGCATTATATGGTCTGCTTGAATAGATTAATTGAGATGTGATTGTTGATGTTAAGATTAGTATAACCTGGTGGTGTTATTTCTCGCAACATTGGCATAATACTTATTTTGCATAAAAAATTTTGAGTATATTGTTATGAATTTTAACAGAGGGAGATGGAAAGTCGTGTTCAAGAAATATGAGTTAATTAACCAGTCGAATGCTACTCTAGCTGAGATTGAGATAGAGGCAGACACCAGGGTTGCTAGACCATTGAAAGGTGATTATGTCTGTTTTCTTGGTATTGGGTATTATAGGTATACCTCCAATGAAGCACGACTGAATATGTGAGTTCACCTAGACAATATATCTAGTGCTCAACACATCGGAGATCTCCACCTTTGATCTGTGAGATTTCCATCATCATCCGATCGCCTCCATCGAGGAGATCTGCCACCAACAGGTCCGTCCATCTCTGCTTCCCCCGGCCGTCAGATCTCCCAGTACTCCGGTTACTTCCATATGCTCTATACTTATTTTCTTGCTGTGACTTGTGAGTGAATTCACATCTACCTTGGTGAGCAAATTCACATATTCTTCTCTGTTCTATATTTGCTTATATTAGATGTTAATATGTTGTACGGCATGATTTTTTTGTAACATTTTTGAAAAACCGACATTCTACCTTACAATATGATCTGCATACTTTAGACATTTATGTCGTCTGTCTCTAACAGAGTTAGTTATACAAGTTAGGGAAAGATTTATACAGTGGAGGAAACTATGATTATACTGATGTTAAATAAAGTTATAAAAAACACCGAGTCTCTGAATCCTATATTGTTGTAACTTATTCATATTAAAATTTCTTGCTTTTCAATTCACATCAAAAGAAATGTGTCAATCCCTTTTTCTTGTTAAAGCATCCGTTAACGATTGAAAATAATTTTCTAATTTAGAATTCATAGAAGAAGAGATGATAATTGATGTTTCAAGTTGGTTTCCATGAAATAAATAAGTGCAGGTCATCTTTAATTTATTTTGAAATAAGGGATCTCGTACTACTAATGTCCTTGTCATTATCCATCTACTTCCAGATGTGGTTCAAGGATGCAAATATACCATAAACATCAAATATGAATATATCAGTCCATATTTACTGCTGGTTATTTAAAACTTGGCAGTTATCAGTACAATATTCCCACTAAAATCTTTATAGGAACAATGGCCAATTGCAAATCTAGAAGGAAAATAAACAATTAACATTTTACCGAACAGTAAGGTTAGCTAATGTACAATCTAGTTGTACAACAAGGAACTAGAGTATATTTATTGAGCTGTAAATATAAGAAAAGTATAACCATTACAATAGATTTCTTGTTGTAGACAATATGTTTATGGCTAATTATAGTGTTTCTTTGCTAAACCATCATTTTCCATAAGCAATGGCTAAAAGAGCATATAGAAAAAAAAATTCATTTTACTACCTCCAGACAAATCGTCAGTGTTAGGAATACTGCCTTATTCTTCTCACGCTTGTTTTGTTAAACAAGATTTCTATGTCCACTATAAATTTACCTTTTCAGCAAGTTTATATGTTCAAAGGGGCTTTCTTTGTTAACTTTTTATGCCGTGATTTCTACAATCAATGTTATTAATTGTTTTGACTCTTCTTTGATTCTTTGATACAACGGAAGTAATTTCTAATTCTTAAATAGCACCTATGTTTTGATAATTGATGTGATGATAATGGCCGTTTAGAGCACCATGGAATTATTTTCATTCCTTCTATATAACCAAATGCACCACAATTATTTAGAGAAATGTAAAAGAAAAGAAATTATGTTGTCATTAAGCACTCAAATTATTTATGTCAATCCTTCTGGCTTCTACAGAAGCAAAGGTTCCACAATCATATTATAAAGTTGGTTTTGATGTTTGTACCTATTGTCCCACCTTGCATTGATTTTATGTCTTTCCATTTGATTGCATATAAATACTTGTATATGTTGCATCCCTCCACACCAGGTGGCGTGTAGCCCTGCACAACGGGTGGTGTGTGCTATTTAACAAATACCAATCATCATAAGATTGCATATACATATGTAGTTGTATACTTGCATCCCTCCACACCAGGTGATGTGTGGCCCTACACAACGGGTAGTGTGCTATTTAAAAAGTACTAATTATCATAAGATTGCATATACATAGATGTATACTTGCATCCCTCCACACCGGGTGGTGTGTGGCCCTGCACAACGGGTGGTGTGTGCTATTCAAAAAATACTAATCATTATAAGATTGCATATATATAGCCATATACTTGCATCCCTCCACACCGGGTGGCGTGTGGCCCTGCACAACGGGTGGTGTGTGCTATGTAAAAAATACTAATCATCATAAGATTGAATATAATATGAGCACATTTTATATATGTACATGTATATACATACATATATGTGTATGCATGTATATGTATGTGTACGTATACGTACAAATTATTGGAAACATTTGTTTGAGCTCCTTCAAGCACTTTTATCTCATTATTCTTATTTTATGTTATTAAAGTGAAAGATTTCATATATTTTTATTGACAAATTTCATGTGTTTAATGTAGGATGATGGAATTCTTACTGATAGATACTGAATATATTTAATTGAGATCCTCAGATTGGTAGAACACAATAACAATTTGGTTAGGAAGTGAGGAACACATGCATCCAAGGTAGTTTGGTAATGCAATGTTATTTTTAAGATCTAGATAGTGTTAATTATATTTAGAAGTTGCCAAAGTTGTGGTATGATAAAATCATAATATTATGCTTATGTGGGTAACAGAGGGGATTTAAAGCGATGTCTGGATGTTAATGGTGCAAGAGCTTGACATTTGGTGGGGAGTTTTACATTGCTTGCTATGATGCAATGTGGGTGCTTTAGTTAGTCTCATGTACATGGCTTAGTTGATAAATACTTACCTTTAATGGGGAAAATAGGACCCAATCAACACTAGTTTTTTTAATATTTGGACTGGTTTTTTTATCTGGAATAACCTAATATCTTTGCTTCCCGTATTTCCACTGGCATGTCATTGTCTTCTCTAGATATCTAGTCTAACAGCTGCTCGAATATTGAACATGAATATGGTATTTATTACTTATTTATTGCTCATAAAACAACACTGAAAATGTGAGGGACATCGAGCACTGTTATTCGATTTGATCTGTGAACATTTATTTTAATAAGATAATCTTAAAAGAGTTGTGTATAATTGATTTGTTTGAATATGAAATCACTCAAATATGGCTCTTACTCTTGGTTCATCATTGTAATGGTTATCTTAAAATTGAATCGCATAAGGTGAGAAGTTTTTTACTACACTTCCTGATCAAGTTGCATGTCTAATTGTACAGGAGAGTTGAAGAAGCTTCTCTTTGTGGAGAAGGATTGCAACTCGAAGATCAAAGGCTGACATATAGGGGGAATGAGCTAGAAAATAACAGCTTTCTAGACCGTTGTGGGGTCTAGAACAGGTCCAAAATAACCTTAGTGGAAGATGCGTGCAGTGTAGAGAGAAGATATATAGAGGTGGAAAGAAATGCAAAGATTCAAAAGGTCCATCGATCCATCTCAGACATAGGAATGGAGATCGATAAACTGGCCGACCATGTCTTATTCGCTCTTTTGCGTCAATATTCCTTGAACAATCCATATGGATGGTCATGCTTGACTTCTGTTATGTTCATGTGAGAGGATATCAAATGATACGAAGGTTGCAGAAGTGCAGATGACAATGCTAATGAGTCAGGCTAATCAGCTCGATGGAGTTCCCATGGAAGGCGATGCCTTTTGATAAGAATATCGACAACCATACACAATATTAGAGGAATGGTTATAGACGGGTAGTCTTTTGATAAGAATTTGTGATTATTCATCTTTACAAAATTTTTGCTTGTAGTAATGTGTTCTTTGAATTGACAACAAGTGCCTTATTATTATGGTTTTGGAATATGATAATCTAAAAGTTTTTGTCCGTTGTATTTTTGTGTTGACACTAAACAGAATAAAAAAGGATCTCAACACTGGTTGGGAGATCAAAGATTGTATTAAATCTAAGATAATTGACAACTTTTGTTGATTTTATCTTGATGGAAAAAAGAAGGGACTTTGATGCAAAAATCACATTTCTTTTTGAAATTTGGCTTGATATGTGAGTATGGTAAGCTGAGAACATAAGGACGAATTCAATATTTGCAAGGACATCCCGAATTCATTGGTAAATATCGTTGAAAATAGATATATGACCTTTTGATCAATTGCCAAATCGCACATATATATCTAAGATAGAATATTTGTCGTGTAAACTTGTGGCGACGATGACTATGGCAACAGCTTATTGGCTACAGAATTGCTGTGACAAATCCATTTTCCGTCGTCACAGACTCTTAAACCGCCGCCACAATCCGTCGTCATAGGTCAAAACTGTTGTAGTGGTGTTTGATGATCTCCCATTCATGAATACTTATTCTTTCATGGGAGGGAGAGGAGGAGGAAGGATTCAAACAAATTAAAGTAAGAGGGGCTTACAAGATTTTCTGAGGCTCCATTGAATCCTGGCCTGAGATGAGATGAAGCAGCAACAGTCTCCGACTCCTCTACCAGAAAAAAGAGACGAAACAAAGTTACCGTGTCTGCTTATTTAACTACTTCCATGCAACTAACAAACCTCACCAGTTATAAAATTTAAATTAAAATTATTATTTAATTCCCATAATAAGAAGTCAAGTCAGTATTTAACATTTAAAATGTTGTATCTATTGATGGTACAACAACAGTTTTCAAAATATATAATCGTCACCATATCTACACGCATTGTTGTCCTCAGTCTTCTAAAAAGGCTACTTATTAAAAAGGTTCACTCTTCTAAAAAGGCTACATATTCCTTACATTCTACAGGTAGAAAATTTTGATCATTTTCTACTTGTGTATTGTTGCTCGGTTTTCCTTCCCAACTTCATGCTAACGAGGAACATTAGAAAAATGTATGCATGTACGTATGCATGCATGTATGTCTCTTTTTCCTCCTTCAACGGTCTTTCAACCGTGGCTTATTCGTGTTGTCTTTTAAACGACCTCCCCAACCACATATACACCATTGATTGGGACCTCATCTTCGTCGATGGCCCTACCAGCTACAACCCCCAGTTCTCCAGGAGGGTTGCCGCCATCTTCACCATTGCCAACCTCGTGAGGTCCTCCGACGAAACAAACATGGACAAGTTGGCCGACGTCTTCGTCCACGACTACAATCTGGATCTCGAGGAAAACCTTGTCTTCTCCAATGCACGTGCAGTTTGCGCATTTCTTTGTCCGACACCAACGTGGCCCTACGACGAGGGGAAGGTGGGAGGGAGAGTGATTTCATTTGTAAATAATGGGAACTTGAAGGGTAGAAAATGTAAAATATTTGACGGATACCGTCTTAGTTAACGGGAAATTGGATGGATGTCAACACAGGGTTATGGGTGTAAGAGTTAAGCATTATCGAGGGTCCTGTGTGTAATTTGTAATTATCGAGTGTTCATGTAGTAATTACAAAATTACTCAGGATTATGGATATAAATATCTCATTATTTAAAAACTGTATTTTATATGAAAATAATCAAAGAAAAATATCCACAAGTACCCGCAGGTACCCACAGGTGCATCCCCACAAGTACCCGCAGGTACATGCGGTAGCCAACATCCATTCCCATTAACCGTGTACCTGTTACAATTGGGTACCCGTTGAAATGAGACGGGTTGACCCGTGACCCAATACCAATGGAGAGGGACGGGTCACGATCAAATGGGTCGGGTACCCGCTCCATGAACACCCCTACTTCTTTATGTAACATGATAACAAGTTGGTTAAAACCTATGCAATATTATGATGCCATTTATTTGATATTCCTATGTTGAGTTAACAAGCTCAAACATCTTGTTTCTTCTGAATTACTCCTATTTATAACTTCCATGTTTCCACTCTTGATTTTTTAAAGCTTTATCACAGCTCTTGTATATATAAAATGGTAAATGGAGGTCGCACAATGCTCCGTGTTGCACTTATACCCATAACATTAAGGGATCGGTTCTATCACGTATGGAATAAACATTATTCAATTGAAAATTCAAAACTCCGCAATTAACCTTCAAGTGACGGTGCAAAATGTTGGAAGAAATACTTTACATAGAATGCGATGCAAAATGCATATTACTGTGGTATGAATAATTTGATGCACATAACATTATTGAATTGAAGGAGAACGGCTAAGAATTGGGAACAATAAATAAATTAGTCTATCATTCTAATTGTGGTAGTGAACAATAAATAAAGATTCTTAGAAAGCACTCCGAAATTCCCAAGCAAAGAATAATCTCTAACACATAAGCTGATGGTTCCAGAGAACAAATACAATGCCAGAAGTTAATTGCTGAGCTTCCTAATTTCGAGCACGTGGCGCTATCCAGAAGGTCTCACAGTCACCTTCTTGGCATTCGACTTGATCAAGATAGACTATCTCGACGGTGTCGCTGTCTAATCGATAAACAAAGTAGTCGCATCCCCCACGAGCACTGCTGCCTGCGCTCACGTACAAGCAGTTGGGCTCGAAACCTTGGAAGTCGTGGATGGAGAGAGAGAAGGATTCGTTAGGTCCCAAGATCAGGGCATGGCAACCGAGATCTCTTTGTTCCACCCATGCCGCCTCTTCCTCCCTCGTATCCAATTTGAATAGGTCGAATGCAGAGAGGCGTATGTAATCATGAGATTTGGCACTCGCGGGCGCTGACCATACCGCTAAGAGTAGGTCTCCATGACACTCCACCAAGAAAACCCCCTCGAGCCTTCGTGTGCCGATGGCCTTGTAGATTGCCTCGATGGAGGATCGAGCGATCGGAATGTTCCGCACTGCAGCCGTCGACGGTCCTATGTCACAAACAAAGGCTTTGAAAGACTGGCCATCCACAATGTAGAACCGGCCCTCGTAGTAGACTGAATCGGCGAACGTGAGGGGCTCCTGGCAGGGAAGAAGGGTCCAGCAATCATCACCCGATCTCCAGTAGATGAAGTTGCGAAGCTTATAGTAGTAGCACAAGGCCACGCATTCGGATGAGGTGCTGGAAGAGAGCGTCAACGTGGTTGGGCAGGCAAAGGGTATGCCCAAGAACTTGTCGCAGCCCACACCATCGCGAGGGCAGAAGAACGTGGCGCATTTGCCGGATTCCGACGGGAGAATCTGCAGAACTTCGGGGAAGTTGGGTTGAGGGACGCGCGTGGAGGTGGCGGTCCGGGGGTCGAACAGGAAGAGACGATACCAGGAGTCGTACAAGAGGAGCAGACCGCGTGAGGAACCGATGCAATGGCAAAGAGGGGCGGGGGCGTCGACGAGGAGAAACTGGCCGTGTTGCACCCCGTGGCTGTCGAGGAGGAACGGCAGGAGAGGCCTCAGTTGGCCACGGATTGAGTAGAAGTGCGCCGGAGAGGGCAAGTCGCGCTGCTGCGGTGCAGAGGAAGCGTCCTTCCAGGATCTGCACACGGCAGAGAAGCGGGCGTGGTCGCCTGGATTGGGCGTCTTGGCCGAGATCAGCGCCAACAAGTCCGACGGCAGATCCGACCACACACAATCCCGATGATGCATCCCATCACGTCTCTTCTTCTCGGCCGGCGAGTTCATCTTCTTCGCGGCTGTGCCCACGTCAAATCAAACCCCAAATCCTTTCCCGGAAGAAGAGCCGATGGCATCTATTTATGGTTGCCGACGAGACGAGGGTCAAACGGGCAACGCGTAGGAGTTGTAAACGGGCAACGGATCTTCCTGGCCGTTCTGATTTTTGGGACTTTTTACATCTCTGATCCTGTATACCTTCAAAATTACGTGGTAGCCCTCCAAAATCACAAATTACATTCAGAATCGTGAATAATGCTGAACTTTCAGGGTGCGTTTGGTTGGGGACCCACCACTTTGGGTGGGTAACCCCCCAAAACCCACACTTTTAACCCAGTAGTGGGGCCCACTCCCTTCTCATCAAAAAAATATATATTATACCATCATATTATCTAAAAATCATAAAATACTCAACTTCTACTCACTATTCCAAACTTCAATACAATCACATCACAACAACCACCCACTTTTTCAAATTTCAATACAATCATATCATAATAACTATCAACTTTTTCAAATTCCAATACAATCACATCACACAAACCCTCCCAACCCTTAACCCACCAACCAAACACACTAACACAAAATTGGGTTATCCACCCCTGGATAACCCACCAACCAAATGCACCCTGACATGGTTTTTACATCCACAAACTTGCATGCTTTTGTGGGAGGAGTGTTATGGGCGTATGATCGGTTGAAGAGTTGAGCATCATTTAGGGTTGTGGGTATAATTTGCGATTATATAGAGCTATGTATGGAATATCGAAAGTTTGTATGGTGATGGGTGTAAAAATTCCTTTATTGTTTATTTGAAAATCCAAATATTTTTCTTAAAACGTTGTTAGTGCTTTGATTTTGCTAAAGTACTTTCATTTCACAATACTATTTTCTACGAACATAAATTCTATTATTAACAACTATTTACATATATGGTTTTAGTAAAATATCTGCTATCAAAAAAATCCATAGCATACAAGAGTACAAGCTAGAGTAGTATATCATAAACAATACTACCAAATTAATTGATATCGGATATCTTAATGATTAAATTCATAAATATTTCAAACTCTCGTAACAAATTCAATAAAAATCATAAAATAATACGAACTAAGAATATAAAATAATATTTTCATAGGAAAATATAACCAAACAATTATATCATATATTATCTACCCATTTAAATTCATAATTTCATTTAAAACCCCAAAAGAAATTTGAAAAATAAAAAATAACCAACTTTCCAATTTCACTCTGAAGTCTCAAAACACCATCATAAATCGCCCATATTTGAAAATTTGATTGCCAATTACAGTAGACTTCGTATTGTTTTCAGAAAAATATTTTTTTGACGTGAACTATATTAAATTACTGTATAAGGCTTGTTGTAAGCCTTCAGGATTTTATAGACTGGAGTTCAAACTGTTGGTTACTATATTTTATATGCGAGGAGTTCCGCCTCAGAATAGACCCCGACACCCCTTTCCAGGGGATCGTCACTTGGCGGATCCTCGCATCACGATCCCTGGAAAGGGGTGTCGGGGTCTATGTTGAGGCGGAACTCCCCGGGCGAAGGGTCCACGGGGGACCTCTAGGAGACGACGGTGGCGGCGACGCGGGTCTTGTAATTGACCCATATGGGCATCCCCAGAAGGACGGTGTCCGTCGAGTCGTCGAAACTCTGCCATAGCAGGGCACCTCCTACGCGCCGAAGCAGGTTGAGGCTACCGGAATCAAGGAGCACGGCGACAGTGATCCTGGGGTCGGAAGGATGGGTGTCGGAGGACCAGAGGAGGGTGTCGTTGGAGTCGGCGACCTCGAGGTTGGAGGTGTTGGAGAGCCTGAAGACGACACGGGACAGAGGCACATGGGCCTCGCGGTTGGCGACCCATATGGCGGTGCGGACGTCGGAGCCGTTGCGCCAAATGCCGAGGTAGGACTTGGAGGGGGAGTTGGAGGGGGAGAAGAAGCCGAGCACGAAGGCGCCGCTGCCAGAGGATAAGGTCTCGTTGACGGCGATGGATTCATCGGGACCGATGCGATCGATGGCGGAGGAACGATGCGGGAGGAAGAGGAGGAGGAGGAGTGGAGCCATGAAGGATTGGATGCGGAGAGGGGTCCATTTACGGTGAATAAGACAGGGAAGGCGGCTGAGGAGGTTTCCATGATGCAGCTACCGGTGGGGCCGGAGCGTTGATCGCAAGTGGGAGAGAGAGAGAGACCATGCAAGTCGACAGATTATGAAGCAAGAATCGTTTTGTTGGGATCCATACAGGAATCTGTCGCCTTACTTCATAATTCCGTCGCCATATAGGAATCTGTCGCCTTGCTTCATAATTCCGTCACCATACGGATCCGTTTTGTTGCACTTATTAGGGAGCGAGCGAGACTCCTACGGCAGACTCGATTGACAGAGTTACGATTCATTGGGCATGTTTGCCAGTCTCGAGTGTCAGCGTACTACCAACTAGACTAGCTAAAGGATCACGCTTGCGCACGGGTTTTAGGTTGCACTCTGAATGAAGTGTTGCAAGCTTCATTTCTAGTGTAGGCCTTCGCCTTTGACGAGCGAGTCCGGGATTAGTGATTGAAAATATGGGTTAAGATATGTCAAAGAATGGGTTTTGATTGCGTACGTGTTAAAGGCCTAGACTATATCTGATTGCATATTGTTAAATGCTTTTAAAATGTTCTCTTCTAAACTTGTTCAGTTACTGCTTTTGCATTACCTACCTATAATCTCTTGATTTATAATTTATTTTATCCTTACTGGGTCAGTTGACTCACAAGTTACATTCTTTAGAAATCCAACAGGAAGTATAGAGCAGGAGACATAGGCTCACATTTTTGGTGGTGCATCTGTAGGACGTTGTTAAGGTTGAGGACTAGTTTTGCACTAGTCTTCATTTTCCTTCCTTTCCATTTATTTATTATGTAATAAAAAGACTATGAGGATTTATTGTTATCCTTATGTGGACTTTTGTTATCAATGAAAACTTATATTTTCTTCCCTATGTTTTTTTTGTATAACCGGTATATCATGCAGGTTGTTTTTGACTGTTGTTGGGTAAATTTTGAGAATGGATGTTGAGATGCGCTACCGTCGAGGCGGAGCGTTTCACGTTTGCCCATTGATGCCCTGGTAAGGAAATATTGATGTCAGATGTCCTGATAGGGTATTTGGGTATTGCGGATGCCCTGTCAAGGAAAAAACTCTAAATCTCTCACCTATATCTCTGTCTCTTTTTCATATTGTCAAATTTAGAAAAGTTACCCTCCTCTCTCTCTCTCTCCAAGTATTATCTATTCTCCCCCTGCTTTTCTTTTGATTTTTTAACACAACAATAATTTCATTTTATTTAAATAGATGTCCACCTTCTAATTTTCTTAGCAAACAACTTCTTAATCTTTTGAAAACTTAACTTCCGTGTATTTTTTAAGCTTTCTTTCTTTTAGCTTAGAATTATAGGATAAAATATGTTTAGCTTTTATATATCACTATCATAACCTCGAATATGTGTGTGTGCATGTATTCATGCATGCATATGTGCATGCATGTGTCTTAATGATCCCTAATTTTCAAGTTTAATTATGCGCAGTTCTGCCTATATTATGATGCTTGTACAAGTTAGATTGTTTTCAAAATAAAGAGTCTTATCTCAAGTTCAAACAAATGCTATGGATATAGTAGTAGTTTATATGTTACTGTATATAACTCACCTACAATATTTGGAAATACATGCCCTTTTAGTCATCACCCATTTATTCATGTCGCAAATTTTTCTTACGTTTTATTTCGTTATTCTGTAATTTTTTTCACTTCTTGAGTTTGTTTTCCCCTGTCTTCCTAATTACATATTTTTCAAAAACATACTCTGTGTTTTTTTAATAATATGATTTAATTCTATTATTTGTTACTTCGTAATTTATTATAGAAATTGTAATTTTTCTGATACTGTTTTCTTTTCTTACCATATCTTTCAGAAACATGCTATGTGTTTTTTAATAATATGATTTAATTATATTATTTATTACTTCATAACTTATTTTAGAAATTTTAAATATTTTTGATACGGTTTTTTTCTACTATTCATTGCAATTATTTAATAAAGACAATGATGATATCTTTTCTTTACATGTAATATAAATAATATCGATCCTTGACATTAAAATGATGTGACAATATAATTTATTTGTAATCCACTTTGCAACTTCTCAATGGTTATGCTGCTAATCAAATTATTAAAAAATGAACAGAGGTAAATAATCTATTATATGTAACACTCCATTGTTATCATTATATTAAAATAGAGTGGTAATTTGGATTTTTTATGGAAGCCATCTTGCATCCTTCTAATATTCTACACATAACATCTATCAAACAAAGATTTTTTTGGGTCTCCTTTGTTTATTGCATATATGATGGCAATTACTATTTGTTACATGTAATACAAAATATTCGCTGTCAATAAATTTTCAAATGTCAGATTGTATTTTGGAATTATAAATTAAAATTTCTATCAATTTCTTTCAGGTATTTCTAGGCAAATATAATCAAATACATCAAAGATATGATCTTCAAATGTATATACTCGACTTTTTATTTATATTCATGTATTTCTTACAATAACATATGACTCTGACTATATGTATTTCAATTCCTTTTACCAACAGTCTAGAAGGACTGCATGTCTATGTATGCATATATTTTTTTATGTAATATTAGTATGATTATATATTCCATTTTAAAATTGAAAATTCTATGTAAATAGTTAAAAGAAATTTATATGAAAATATCGGAAACACATATTCTCCTATAATTATTTTAATATAGAAAAATAAACAACATGAAAATATAAATATAGTTGGAAACTAATTAAAATTTTCCTGCCATAGTAATAGATATCTTTCTTGCCATATAATTTAATTGGTAAATTTTATTCCTAATATGTTATATCCGTTCATATTTCTATCTCAATTATACATATTTTTTCCATATAATGTAATTGTTAAATTTTATTTCTAATATGTTATATTCATTTGTTTTTTATTTCAATTATTGTCATTGGTTTATACTAATATTTTTAGTGAATATTTGATATCTATATAAATGTTACCTTTTCCTACAGTATCTATACAAATTCATTGATGATAGTAATATTTGGTATTTTCCTATATTTAAGCTAATTGTTTCATAATTATTTATACACATATATAATATTTTAATTATATATCACTATTATTTACTTCCTTAAATTTGTCTAAAATGTTCTTCAATCAACGTTTTCATATTTTTGTTAGTAGCCAACAGTATGCTACAAACATATTTTAATGTCTATATTTCTTAATGTCTTTGTGTACTAGATATTTGCGTAATTATTTAATATATATTTTTAAATCTTTTATTTTATTAATATATAGAAATTTTAATTTGTCACTCCTTTCTTTGTATCTTTCTATTTATATATCTTTCAAATAAATTGCGTATTCTTTCATCATATAGTTTACTTTCTCTATTTCTTAGTTTATAAATTACATGGGATCTCTTTAATTCTTTTATAATATTTGACACAAATATTTACCCGAGGCAATGATGATACCATTTGTTATGTGTAATATACAACAATATCTACCATTATTGTTGAGATGGTGTGGTATTCTTGATTATTCTAATCTATTATGCAACTTCTCAAATTTTATACTATTCTGCAAATTGAAAGAAACATAAGAAAAATAATGAAGACATAATATTTTTATAAGGAGCACTCTATAATTAGCAATTATAGTAAATTGGGGTGATAATTTGGAATCCTTGATGGAATCATCTTGCATCACTATCCTGTAGAAAACATATACCAAAAAAAGAAATTCTGGACTTCTTTTATAGCTTTCATAATATTAATATATATTGACATGTATCTATTTTTATACTTTATAGAATATATTCTTTTCAATCTAGAATATGGAAATCGACACATCAAGCAAGAATACACTATGAAATATGTTTGTATTTAATAGTTTATATCTATGAATAATTTTTAATAATAACTTTTTGAGAAGGTTATAGATGCAAAATTGTTGGATATTAGTGCAAATATTCACTCTCCGCTATGGGTGGGTTGTCTCGATTCGTAGAAATTAAGCTTGATCCGAGGTTTTCTCTATTCGTAGAAATGTCAATATCATGATGACATCATGATTGGTCCAACTAGTTTGGATAGGCGGTTGGACCTAGTTACACCAAACCCATGGCTATTTATCTTCTTGTCTGGTGTGATTTTTAAAACCTTGCCTACACCTAATACTTATATCCATATTAATGAAATGAAAATGGTATCCATATTAATGAAATGAAAATGGTATACGCAGGTAAATCTGTATTCCTTTAAAATAATTGAACCTATATTTTTTTTCTAAATCCATCAAACTAAAAGACTGATCAATATCTGCAGAAAAAGTATACGATAAGATATAGATATGTGCATATATATATGTGTGCTCATTTGAAACTCTATGATAGTGTGGTAACGTATATAGATATATTCTTTTCGGAAATGGACACATCAAGCAAGAATACACTATGAATATGCTTTTATTTAATAGTTTATATTTACGAATAATCTTTAATAATAACTTTTTGAGAAGGTTATAGATGCAAAATTGTTGGGCATGGGTAGGGATGAAAACTCGGATACGGATACGAATATAGGTATAATCATATCCTTATCCATTTTCAAATACGAATACGAATGCAGATACGAATATTGACGAATGTGAAAAATGTGTTACCATATCCTTGAAAACGAATACAAATGTAAAACGAATACGAATTGGATACGAATAATAACACAAATTTTTAATAGATTAACCAAAATATACATGTTTACGATGGTTTACACATAAAATAGATATAATAGATATAGTAATTTTATAACAATTATATCAATAATGGTGAATGCAATCATAAAATGTTGTTACACATAGTTATAAATAAATCTATTACTATACTTATGTACGAAAACGAATATACGAATACGAATGCGAATATAGCGCATGTCAAAGTGATATCCATATGCGCATCCATTTTAAAACGAATACGAATACGAATGTTAAAATATGTATAAAACGAATACGATAATGGGTCGGATACGAATATATCCACATTCGTTTTCATCCCTAGGCATGGGTGCGAATATTCCCTCTCCGCTTTGGGTGGGTTGTCTATCAAAAATTTAAATTATTTAATTGCAAACCTATTTATTCAATTATTTTAAATTGATCAAAAAAACCCAAAGGAGGACTTTCATAAAAGAACAAGCCAGTGCAAGACAAGAAATATAAAAACCTCTCCTTAAAAAAAAATCAACTTCAAGTTTACAAAGATTCTTACTGGTGAAGATCCATAGAGAAGGATAATATCTAAAACATAAACTGATAGTTCCTGCCGTTGCATAAACACAGAAGAAAAACAATGGCACCTACAGCATCCTAATTTCGAGCACGTGGCGCTATCCAGAAGGTCTCACAGTCATATTCATGGCATTGGACTTGATCAAGATAGATTATCTCAACGGTGCCGCTGTCTAATCGATAAACAAAGTAGTCGCATCCCCCACGAGCACTGCTGCCTGCGCTCACGTACAAGCAGTTGGGCTCGAAACCTTGGAAGTCGTGGGTGGAGAGAGAGAAGGACTCGTTAGGACCCAAGATCAAGGCATGGCAACCGAGATCTCTTTGTTCCACCCATGCCGCCTCTTCCTCCCTCGTATCCAATTTGAATAGGTCGAATGCAGAGAGGCGTATGCGATCATCATGTTTGGCACTCGCGGGCACAGACCAAACCGCTAAGAGTAGGTCTCCATGACACTCCACCAAGAAAGCCCACTCGACTGTTCGGGTATTATGTTTGTTTGCTGAGTTGAGTTGGATTGGAGTACCCCATTGAACAATAAACTGTGAGGAGGATTGAGAAGGTTGGAAAGAGTACACCGGTGTATCTCAACCCAACCCGATAACCTAACATGCCCTTCGTGTGCCGATGGCCTTGTAGATTGCCTCGATGGAGGATTGTGCGATCGGGATGTTCCGGACTGCGGCCGTCGACGGTCCTATCTCACAAACGAAGGCCTTGAAAGACCGGCCATCCACAATGTAGAACCGGCCCCCATAGTAGACTGAATTGGCGAACGTAAGGGGCTCGTGACAGGGAAGAAGGGTCCAGCAATCAGCACCCGATCTCCAGTAGATGAAGTTGCGAAGCTTATAGTAGTAGCACAAGGCCACGCATTCGGATGAGGTGCTGGAGGAGAGCGTCAAGGAGGTTGGGCAGGCAAAGGGTATGCCCAAGAACTTGTCGCAGCCCACACCATCGCGAGGGCAGAAGAATGTGGCGCATTGGCCGGATTCCGACGGGAGAATCTGCAGAACTTCGGGGAAGTTGGGTTGAGGGACGCGCGTGGAGGTGGCGGTCCGGGGGTCGAACAGGAAGAGACGATACCAGGAGTCGTACAAGAGGAGCAGACCGCGTGAGGAACCGATGCAATGGCAAAGACGGGCGGGGGCGTCGACGAGGAGAAACTGGCCGTGTTGCACCCCGTGGCTGTCGAGGAGGAACGGCAGGAGAGGCCTCAGTTGGCCACGGATTGAGTAGAAGTGCGCCGGAGAGGGCAAGTCGCGCTGCTGCGGTGCAGAGGAAGCGTCCTTCCAGGATCTCCACACGGCAGAGAAGCGGGCGTTGTCGCCTGGATTGGGCTTGGCCGAGATCAGCGCCAACAAGTCCGACGGCAGATCCGACCACACACAATCACGATGATGCATCCCATCACGTCTCTTCTTCTCGGCCGGCGAGTTCATCTTCTTCCCGGCTGTGCCCACGTCAAATCAACACCAAATCCTTTCCCGGAAGAAAAGCCGATGGCTTCTATTTATAGTTGCCGACGAGACGAGGGAAACGGATAACGCGTAGTAGGAAACGGGCAACAGATCTTGCGGGCCGTTCTGATTTTTGGGACTTTTTACACCTCTGATCCTGCATACTTTCGAAATTTTGTAAATAACCCTCTATAATCACATATTACGCTCAGAATCCGTGTATGATCAGCTAAAGAGTTTAGCACCATTTAAGGTTGTAGGTGTAATTTGCAATTATAGGAGGCTATGTACGTAATATTGGAAGTATGTATGGTGTTGGGTGTAAAAATCCCTTTATTGTGTATTTGAAAATCCAAATATTTTTCTTAAAACGTTATTAGTGCTTTAGCTATGTTAGAGTACTTTCATTTCACAACCTACTATTTTCTAAGAACATAAATCTTATTATTAACTATCATCTACATATATAGTTTTAGTAAATACATCTGCTATCAAAAATTTTCCATAGTGTACATAGAGTACAAGCTAGAGTATTGTATCATAAGAAATCCTACCAAATTAATTGATATCAGATACCTTAATAACTAAATTCATAAATATTTTGAACTCTCATAACAAATTCAATAAAAATCATAAAACAATACGAACTAAAATTATAAAATAATATTTTCAAATTAGGAAAATATAACTAAAACATTATATCATATATTATCCATCCATTAAAATCATAATTACATTTAAAAATCCAAAAGAAATTAGAAAAAATTGAAAATATCCAACTTCCAATTTCACTCCGAAGTCTCAAAATGCCATCATAAATCACCCATATTTGAAATTTCAATTGTCAATTACTAAAGATGTAATATCATATTAATTTGTGGCAACATTAAAAGTCCATCAACAAACAAAACTCCAACCCAATTCCCTCTTATTCGTCCCTTGTTCTTGAGAGGAGGAGGACAGAGAGAGAGAGAGAGAGAGAGAGAGATCACAGGAGATTTATCCGCTCGCGTAGAGACGTCAACATCGCATCAAATGAGCGCAAAGGCACACAATGTTGAAGAAGCTGCGATTTCACAAGGCATGTATCAGACCTAAGCAATGTCGTTCCTAACATTTCATGGACTGTAGGCACAATTATAGGCCCTTACAAATCATTTTGGTGAACAATGTGTCCTTATATAATTTCATTAAATTTTGAACATTAGCATTGAGTTGTTCACTGAAAATTCGATTCTATATGAGTGCATTTTCTGACGAGTTATTTCATAATAAATTCGATTCCATAAGGGCTCATTTTTCAACGAGTTGTTTAATAGAAATTTCAATTACATAAGGGTCCATTTTTCAATAAGTTGTTTAATAGAAAAAATCGATTATGTAAAGGCTCATTTTTTCGGTGAGTTGTTTTACTGAAATTTGTTTCTACAAAGCTCCATTAGGACATATACTATTTTTTTTTTCTAAACTAAAGGCAGTATACATGTAAAAATGGTCTCCTAAAGTAGATAGGACCTCGGTCATTGCACTCAGAAATTACCCACAAGGATGACCCTGGACCTAAAGTATGCATCAATTCCTTAGGTTTTCATGTACAAATACTACCATTGTGCATAATGATATATGAATAAATCCCATTATTATCTCTGAATTATTTATGCCAAGTTTACCAATGGCATAAAATGATTAAATATGATCATTATCTTTTAGCATTGCAATAATAGTAAAAACTAATAGAGAGTGTTTAATGCTACTTATGACTTAAAATTTAACTATGTTAAGATTTGGATATGCTAAAAATACCAGATATCTACAAATGATATTTAAAAGGATTTTTACCCGGCATATCTTATAATCTTTTTCAATTACCTCTATGACCTTTGAAATAATTTAATTCCTCCCCAGACCCTGCAGTTAACCCCCATCCATTTGTTTGTTACCTAGATTCCGTTTAAAATATGTGTATATTAGCCTGTTTCTTTACCAAATTTACAGAAGACACCCTCCTACCCCAAACAACCCCTCCACCCGGTCGATCATCCCCCTACCGCAACCCCGACCACCTCCCCAGCCTCAACCACTGCGGCATCTCAGTCAATAAACACCCTCCCCTGTCTCATAAAATAATCATCGCACTCCCTCAACTCGGGCGTGTAGGACCCATGAGGCTCGTCCTTCACCAGCTCGCCCCTCATGATGGGCTACGTGGACCCCATGGCAGAACAGATCATGTCGGCAAGACACACGACATCGTCGAGGTTATGCGTGAGCGAAATGGACGGCGCATAGGGAGGGATCGGTGGAGAGGTATCAGAGGAGGGAGAGGGCAGGGGCGGGGTGCAGCTCCAGAGGAGGACGCGGCGAAGGGAGGGGCGAGCGAGGAAGTGGGCGCAGAGGAGGAAGAGTGTGCGGGCGGAGCTGCGGTTACAAAGGAGTACGAGGCAGAGAGAGGGGCGGGCGAGGAAGTGGGCTCAGAGGAGGGAGATTGTATGAGTGGGGGCGCGGTTCCAAAGAGGATGCAACGGAGGGACGGACGAACGAGGAGGTGGGCGTAGAGGAGGGAGAGGGCGCGGGCGGGAGTGCGGTTCCAGAGGAGGACATGGTGAAGGGAGGAGCAGGAAAGGAGGTGGGTGCGGAGGAGGGAGAGGGCACGAGTAGGGATGTGGTTTAACAGGAGGACGTGGTAGAGGGAGGGGCAGGCGAGGAGGTGGGTGTGGAGGAAGGAGAGGGCGAGGGCGCCGGAGTCGAGGAGAAGGAGGGAGGGAAGAGGAGGGAATAAAACCCAATCTCTAGCTTTCACATGATTTGATTAACTCGTTTTTAACCCTACCAAGTTAACTCAAGATGTGTCAATTTAACGGTAGGGTTCGTGGGGTAAGAGAGAACAAGTTTATAGGGCAAGGGAGGAATTAGGTTGTTTCAAAGATCGTGGAGGTAATTAACAAAGATTATAGAGTATGCCGGGTAAAAATCTCATAATTAAAATGTTCTTGTAGTCTCTTCAAAAATCTACAATTTTTTGTCAAACTTATAATTGTCAAATCTTGTAATTATTTCATGTTTAGTGGGATCTATTACAATTAATTAGACGTAATGCATAATTAGTTACTCTTACACTGTAGTAAAATTGGCCTATGACAATGAGTAATATAAGTTTCATTATCATATCCAACATATACATTTATATAAAAAAATTTATTTGATGTTTTTTCTTTAAATTAATAACAAATATTATGTTGATGTCATATTGCTAGAGCAAATCATATAATAATAATTATCCATTGACTTCTTCTTTTATCATCCCTAAACTTATAAACAATTAGGATAAATTCTAAAAAAATGTTAACATACAATCATTATTGTATTAACATGTAGCAATAAATATATTTATTGCTAATTACAAGAAAATAGACAGTGAATAAAATTTGTTGTTATGAAATCAACGTTGGATGATATGGCTATGAATATTCAAATGGTTCATTATTTTAGGACAATTTTTTACTATTACTATACTTTACTACGTATTATATAGACGGAAGTGAAATACTTTATATACATATAATTTAGATAATTAAATATTGTACCTTTAATCTTAGTTTCATGAAGTTAGTTATATATAAGCTTTTCAACCACAATTTACATTTTATAATATAATGTAAAATCATGAAAGAAGCTAATTTATTTGAACATTTTCATAGTCCAATTTATATTTCGTATGCAAAACTTTGAACGTGCAATTCTTTTATTTACTAATTTGAAATCATAACTCTACATTAGATAAATTTTCTTAAAAACTTGTAAGAAAATGCTCATAACTTTTTTTTTGAACTTCTAACTACTTTTGTAACCTAGTTCCATAATCTACGCTTAGAAAATGAATATTTTATAGTCGTTGGATCCCTTCGCAAGTATACGGTGTTGATGTCACTACAATATTTAATATTTTGGTCGGCATTCTTGCATCAAGAAAGTCGACCAAGATCCAAACTTGGGCGACGTTAGTTTTAACATTGGCATATTTAATCTCTATCGACATTCAACCACAAACATCGATAGATTGCAAACGTAGGCGAACGTTAATCAAGTAAACATCAATACATGCTTTAAAAACAAAATTCTAATTATCTCGCCAGCATCTTTTCACCTCTCCCGTCTAAACTAAAAAATATATCTATTCATTCTGCAAACCTCGTTTTACCTCCCCCACCTGGAAAATCTAATCTATTCCATTTATCTTTCTCATTTTCCAAAATATCTTCCATTCTCTGCCCATCCTCCTCTAACCTTAGGGTTTTCTCTTTTTCCTCCTAGAGCTCCAACAACCTCCCTTTTTCAATTGTATCTTGTGAAAGGTGTGCTTCACGAGATGTTCCAAGTACTAAGAGATAAGTCCAAAGATGATACTATATATTTTGTAGGGATTGTTCTGTGCATGGGATCCCTTTGATAGGGGTTTTTATTATTTCCTTATATAGATCAGATTACCGTCGGTTTTTTATGCAAATATGCAATGATCTTTTGAATTTCAATCGCATATGTCATGTGAACCTGATCTATTTACATATGTATAAGATCAGTAGCAAGCTAATCGTGATATTGATTTCAATACACAGGGAACATGTGTCCCTCTATGGTTCGACAACGTCAAGCACCCAAGATGTGTATTCATAGATATAGACAATACATTTAGTACCATATTATAGGAATATGATTCGTATCATAGTTAGCCATGCTTTACCTGTTTTACATCACCATGTTTTTTTATAGAGTTTGAATGTTGGGAGGAAGTGCAACATTTTTTCTCCTCATTTTATGTCAAACAAGTAAATTGATGAACTTAGAATCAATATATCATATCAACTCAAAAGCAGCATGGATCCATTTCTCATTGGTATTAGGATTAGCACCTAAAATCAACTTATTATATAAAATGATATATAAAATCTCGAGGAATGTTCCAGAATTATCCTTGTTGTTAGGATTAGCACTCTTTTAGTAATTAGGGTCGTAATTTTGATGTGTCGTAATTGTATTCCTTCTATTAGAATTATATATAAACCTTGAATTTAATAATACATTGATACAAAAATTGGAACTTAAGGGAGGACTCAATCAATAAAACAAATCTTCACCTCTGTATTTATATATGCATACTTCAAGTAATGATAGTGTCATATTGTCATTTTATTGAATCCAATTTAAAATAATTTAAAGCAATGATACTATGAAATTGAAGTTCAAAGAAACAGTTGCTCATGGAGCAGAAAGTTATAGATTATATATTTTGCACATAACTTGAAATATATCATGCTATTGGGAGTTAGAGGCATTGAAAGTGTAATATGATCAGGACAATAATGGAATGTTTAGCACAACAACACTATATTCTAAAGACGTAATATGATATACTTAGCAGGATACATCTTTCATGTAATGTTTATATAAATAAAAATTTAGTTATTTTCATTGGATCTTTTAAATATTGTATTAGTTATTAATGTAAAAAGGAATTTTAAGTACATTAAGTACATTTCTAATGTCTTCACTTTTCAAGACCCTCTTTTTCAACTTTTTTAACTCTAATTCATACTTATTCCATCATTTTTTTCTTATATATAATGCAAAGATGTTGGATAGTTATTTCTTACAGATATTTAGGTTTATTATCTATATGGTTGGACCATTCACATTCAAAAAGAATAAGCAAAAAGTGGATGGTCAATAGTCAGCCTGATTTAGGAATTTAGAAGCAACAAAGAAGTCAACCTCACGGACAACCAACACCTCCACAAAGTATCTGAACATCAACATTGAGCACATGGGAATCTTGGCAACTGTTTGCAATCAATCGCACTTCTAAGTACATAATCAAAGTTGATACAGAGACATACACAAAGTCATACTCCGCTGGACTCGCAACTAATAACTCCGTAAGTATCTGAGCTCCATCCTCTAATGCATGGGAACTGAAGCAATCATTTGGAACTTATTTTCCTTCTGAGTACACAATCACATACCATACCAGGACATGCACAAAGTAGTGCTCCAATGGACTCCCACCTCCACAGGTATCCGAGCATAATCCTCCAACACATAGGAATCGAGGCAACCAGTTGGAATCAACTACGCTTTTGAATGCACAATCACGTCGTACGAGATAGACCCAGAGTACTGCTCCGTTGGACTCGCAAGAAATACCCTCTACTTCAATAAGTAATTAATTATTTTATTATTATTAATTTATGGTTTGAAATATCTCTATAACCAGTTGTGATAACTTACATACAATGCGTCGTAGGGGGAAATCGAGAGGCATAACACTGGCGAATCATGCAATGGCAACAGGGCATAAACCTATTGTAATAATCAACTTAGATGAAGGAAGATCATTAGATGCCAAGCAAGCTAGTGCTCTACAATCGATATGTGGTATACATGGACTAAGATTAGGTCACTTGTCTATTGAGAGGAGTCACTAAAATTCAAACATGTTTGATCACTCCCTCGGAATGGAAGCGTCATGGTTATACAATCGTTTATGATACATCACCCTCAGGTATTCTCAATACCTGTACATCCTGCATACTAGAAGACCTAACATCATCCGGAAGATATAGATCACTTTTACACTGTCATCTTCAGGGTTTGATCATTAAGTTTCTAAATCTTGGTCATTGGGAATTGGTATAGATCATATGCTTTCCCAAAGCATATATCTTACCTTCAAATTCATGTCATGCTTCCAAAGCATGACGACCATGCACGGAATTTGATCAGTTCCAATACCTCATGAGCGAGCTCATGTCTTCCGGTCCACAAGTGAACCTGTATAATCCCTTTGAGAGATCGTGTTACTCATATGTCCTTACATGCACACCAGCTTACCGGTGTATAGACCTTGGTTAGGTCATCAACCTATTGGTCTGCCAAATGTACACACTCATACATATAGCAACACATCTGCCTTTGGTCAGAGGATGCATGCCTATGCTGTGACATCATTCAACATAGGTCTTTGGTTATCTCGATCCCGTTAAGTCAACCCATTGACTCAACTAATATAACATCTCTGAATCATTATTCCCAGGGAGAGGACCTGCATCAAGAGGTCGGTCAGATATCAGCCATATGAGAAAGGATTGCCATCTCCTACTTAGACTGGAGATCATCACTAAACAATCATTTGATGATGCTTGATGAGTCCTCTATCTAACTCCTTAGATATTTATCCAAGCATCAATCACTATGATTCAATCAATGAATCAAAAGCTGTATGATTATCAAGTTGGCCATGGTACATAACCCTTATTGTACAGAGGGGCCTTATAGTGCATTCATTCATTCAATCTCAGAATGGGAGTGAAAAATAATCAATAACTTTTATTGATAAATCATTTATTACAATAACATTTATTGTAGGAATGGTTCGCCCGGGGCTCACATTGTTAACACTCTACACTTAGCTCAACTTGCATGGGGTTGCAAAGGGTAATCCGTTTCGGTGGTGAGTTTCTATCCTTGTCTAGTGGCACTGACATCTAAAAATAGGAGAGAATGGAGTTGAAATAAAGCTTCAGATGAGGGATGGATCTGTTGGCACAATTTTTCCAAGATCTCAAAAATAGACAGAAAGAAAAAATACCATATTTGTTCAGGTATAAAAGATCTATGTAGTGCAACTACCATTTCTACCAAAAAGAAGCCAAATATACCAAATACCGAATTTGACCACAATGATTCAAGCCTCAGAAAAGCCTGCATTTTCTTAGCGGAGACTTGGCTAAACTGGCCAGACTTCGCAGGAGATGTGGTTACTCTTATCACACTCTAGTTCTCTTCTCATTCTTGTTCTTCTTCCTATGCTCGATTTGTGGACACAGCATGACCTGACCTTAGAAGGTAATACCCCCTCCACGAGGAACGAGTAGCTGGATGAGATCCCAATGGGAGTGTATTATTGGGATGGGCGGTTTTTTTCGCTTCTCTAAGCAGGAATGCCTCTCACACACAGTACAAGTTGCTTTCAAAGCTGAAAAAATTTGCGTGATGGATAGGTGGATCTGAGCTGGCTGTTAAGGAAACCCGGATAAGTATTAGTGGAACTTGAGGGTTGTCGAGGCTTAAATCTTAATTCTAATAGAGTCCCGACACATTATTAATCCAAAGGCTTAATCCGAGTTCTAGATTTTGGGTAAAGTGAGATTCAGTTTAAAGAAAAAAGCATGCTCTAAGCTTTTTTATTTTCCTTTTCCCTTTTCATTTTGCTTGCACTTATTTATATAATTAGTGTTTACTAAAGGACTAGTAAAGGTAAAGGATAGGGGAATGATGAATCTATGATTCATCGCCTTTATTCTTTCAATTTGCTTTAAATCCATGATAAAATGCATGTAAATATCCATTAATTTATATTAATTAACATTCCAACAACAATTATTAATATTATATATTTAATACTTATTTTATCTAAAATAAAATAATAAAGAGAAAAATAAAAATAAAATAAAAGAAGGTCGTAGATATAAAATATATGCAAACTGATCCTAACCCTGAGAGCATGTCAATATTGACATGATCGACAAAAGAAATAAGTATTGGAAGATAAGAGTCAACTTATAAAAATAATAGAAAACCGAAACCAAAAATTCAATTTATACATTTTTCACATTGTAAATATTATACCTCTTTTATTTATCACTTAAATTTTCCAAATAAAATTATATATATATATATATATGTTTGTATGTATGTATGTATGTAGGGTAAAATGTGTATGCCCCCTAGGGGGAGCTAACTTAGCTCCCCCCGCCATTTTTTCACAAAATTTTTTTATTTTTTTTGAAATCTAAAACCGTGTAAATTCATTATTAAATCCCTATATTATGTCGTTCAAATTTCATTCGAAACAGAGACTCGTACGACCTCCATCCAAACGGGGTCGATTTAAAAAATCCTGTTACCGTTAAAAAAATGACTGTCTGGATGGAGGCCGTAGGAGTCTTTGTTTCACACGAAATTTTTATGACATAATATAGGGATATAGTGATGAATATTCACGGAAAAAATTTTCAAAAAAAATAAAAAAATTTGAAGAAAATAGGCCGGGGGGAGCTAAGTTAGCTCCCCCTAGGGGGCAGCCCCATTTTCCTCATGTATGTATATATGCATATATATTTATGATTTTATAAAAATACCATAAATATTATTCAAAATAAAAATAAAATATTACAATGAAATGAAAAAGTTGTAAAGCTGACTTCCGAGGTTCATAACTAATTATAAAAAACTCCAAACGGACCAAACTCACTTTTAAATTTCATTTATATTTAATATTATTTATTACAAATATCCAAAGAAAATATTTTTCTATAAACTTTTATGAGCTAGTTCGATCCATAGGTACAATATGGAGGTAGTTTCAAATGGATTAGAGTTGCTATGAATTTATTAGGAATTAGGAAAGTTTGTATACTATATAAATAGATGAATATATACCTATGAAGAGTTTTATTCTTGATTAATTATTCTTGATGGATAATAAATTCATCTATATAAATAGATGACTATATTATTGGATGCATGCATGTATTTTTTAATGTTTTAGGCTAACTTTTCATTTAGGTAAGTGGATGAAATCTGGGTCAATCAGCCGCCAAATGCTTCATTTTTATTTTTTAAACCAATTTTAACCAAATCCAAATTTTTTGACAGTGATTTGAGCATCTACCTCAGTGAATGCACATACATTTGTGGTGGAGAACTGGTTACATGTCAAGGTCGAAGATTTGTGTTGGTGAGGTCCACTGTCGATAAAATACATTCGGTCATTGGGTATCATGTCCTCGTGATCTCTCACAGCGATACAAGAGATCTAAAGTCGAAGATTTGTTTGTGAAACTTGGGAGGAAGTGAATGAAGAAAGTTGCATTGCATTGATAGAGAAGGGTCTTTTCTCCAAACCAAAGTCGAAGTAACCTGAGATTAGCAAGACACTGACACCAAGTATTAAACCACGCCAGCTTGAAAGACTTGTTGAATGGTCTTGATTTGAATTTTGGGTGCCAATATTTACGGTCGTTTGGATCCAATGATTTTCTTTTTATTGTCAAGTTACCTCGGGATAACCTGACATACCCCCTACTCGGGTCCTACAGTCCTGGGTAGTTGTATGGAACTCACAATTTCTACGTTATAAATTTTTTTAACCACTTTCAAATAAAAAAAGTTAACAAAAAATATATTATGATTATTAAAAAAATTAATATAACACATAATGATGTCGCATCACATCACATTTATCATTCAAATCCTCTTGAACCATCGAAGTTAAGTCTGCTTTTGGTATTACACGAGTCAAAAGCTTAATGTCAGGGGAGGGGGATGCGTTGTGGGCTATTTTAGCATATTCAGATGTCTTTGAGTCCTCCATGAGATTTGTCATTCTTTGTGCCAGAATCATGATATGCACCCTATTCTAATGATAAAGTTTGCAATTTTCTTGAGATATGTATATTCTCCATTCGTCGTGTAGATGTTTACATTTTTATACATTATATCTCCTAAGTTTCTCGTCACACATCTAGACGTGTCTATTCCGGAGCATCTATGCGTCTCAAAGGCCTCACTTCGACGGAAGGCAAGACGGACAAGAGCAAAACCATACCCCAGTACTATCTATACATTCTATCTCCTAAGTTTCTCGTCACACATCTAGACGTGTCTATTCCGGAGCATCTATGCGTCTCAAAGGCCTCGCTTCGGCGGAAGGCAAGACGGACAAGAGCAAAACCATACCCCAGTACTATCTCGTGTAAGGGAGTGCAAGGCTCGAGTGTTCATACTCTTCTCTTTTATTTTCCTTCTTGTATATTTTTCTAGATCTAGTCAAAAGTTCCCTCACAATACTTAAATTGACCAGAACCTAAATACAAGGAGGTTGAATTCGATTGTGTATACACGCTTTGCCTGTATACTATTTCTCATGTGAGAAGCAAGAATAATCATCGTTAACAAATAACACATAACTACTGTACGAGGATCAGATTTTTTTTAATCTACTAAAAATCCCAAATATTATCGCAAGTACCATTTTCCTCAGGAGGATTTTTGCAATCAGTTTCATCTCTAATCGGAGCCATTGGGTACATGTTGTGACAGGAGTGATACCATCTCTGAGCTCGGATTCTGTAATGTACAGCAGAGAGCTGTAACAGTTGGGAGCCGATCACGATGGAGCGTAAAATGCGCGTAAATCAATGGCGGAATCTGAACATTTCACATCTATGTATGTGCTACAGCACCACATTTAGCCTCACAAAATTTCAAATAACAATTTATTTAAGAAACTAATTAACCGTACATGTCGACACCCCTAAAAATGGAACCGTTACATGACATCAAAAGCAATATACTGTGGCATCAGCTAACATAGATCTGTGTTCTCCAACAGATTCGCAGTCATTCTTCGACAACCGTCAGGACCTCTGCATGAAAATAAATCCGACAGAAGAAGATCTAGTAGTCATAACTAAAAGTTACGTACCACTTACAAATGAGGGATATGTTGACAGTCAGCAGCACCGGACATTGTAGTGAGATGGGGAGTCTGACATGAGAAGTGAAGAGCGAGACGCAGCCAAGTCTGAATTGCCGTGGACAAGCAACCAACCAAAACCAACCAGTGATATACAATAAGATGGCAACATGACATAGATGTGTGCCTGCATGAATGCATGCAGCGGCAATACATCCTTGGCTGCACATCACTCCCCGTCTCTTCATGTCGAGAGGCCCTCTCAATCAGCTGTTCTCTTTCCTCATGTGGTGAAGATGAGATTGTGGAACTGTTGTCATAGAACTGGGAGGGGAGGAGGAGCCGTAACTTGTGGAAGGCGTGGGGGTGATGGGCCGCCTCTTCCGGTGCAGCAGTTGTTCAATGGAAATGGTCATCGTGGATCCGATTCAGACGGGGAGGAACCGATCACTCCATTGAAGGAAGCAGTTGCCATGCCATTTGGGAACCGTCACGTCGCAGATTTTATGGGTCAGGCGCGTCTTCCATGCAGAACAGATTGGACATCTGATATTTAGGAGGATGCAGCATTTACATAGACTGAAGGGGAGGAAGAGTATATTCAACTGTGTGGGTTTCCCTTCCATCTGCAAAGATGTTTTCGCCCATTTACCAGAATGTCGTTGGAGTAATAAATATTTTATGGCACGGTTGTCACCAAAATTTGGCCGTGATATTACAAAATATTCTCAGTTTGCATGAGGAGCGTGTGTATAGCGATATTAAATTCAGTGTAATTGTCGTCCAGTTTTGCCTCAAAACAGCTACGTACGTATGTGCTGGGAAAAACAACGGCATGTATTAACTGATTGTTTGTGCATGCCTCTTGTAACCTTCATATGATTTGAAGAATATTTCTTTCGAATAAGACAAGGATACGAATATTATTTTTTGAGGATATGGATAGGGATGTTGTTAAATATTTTTTTGGACAGCTAGGGATGCGGATATCTGTATTGTTTAACCTATGTGTGTATATTGTATATGCGTATATCAATTTGTATATGTATCTCCAAATATGTTGCAGGATTACTTCTAATATATTGTGTTTGAGTTATTTTCAAATGTGAGAAGAAAAATAAAGATTTCATGTTATTTAATTATTTATAAATTTACTATAATACTTATTTTTTTATTTTTTTATTTATCTTCAAATAACATTTTATTTAAGGAACTAATTAACCGTACATGTTGACACCCGTAAAAGAGTAGTACATAATCTTTTAATTCAATAGCGCAGTATTTAGTTAACAAACATGAGTAACATCGTCTTTTAAATCAAACGGACGGAAATACACTTCTTTCCTATAAAACCCTATTTTTTATCCATTTTCTCCTCTCTTCCACTCCGGTCAGAGATTGAAGGGAGTTTGTTGATATGATATATTGGGTAGATGCTGGTGTTTATGCTACTACTGCTTTGTTGTGGACTAATTGCTTAACATAACGTGGTTGTGTTGTGAATGCGACCCTGATTCCTGCAGCCACTTCGTCGGCCGCTTATTGTTGCAGACATGTCCCTTGAAAAAGAATGCACAATTTCTTTGAGATACTTTTGTCACTCTGCGATCTCTCTCTTCCCCGCTCTTCTTATTGTCGTCGCCGTCATCCTCTTCCTCCTGGAGGATTATGCCAAAGGGGTGGAAGAGGTGTTCAATGCCGTCTTAAGTGGGTGAGGTGGAGCTGCAGGGGCACCTGAGGAGCAGTCGGAGGTGTGCGAGGCGGTGTGGGAGGGGATAAGGGATGAAGTCGCGAGAGTACGAAAAATATTTTTAAAAAAATAGACTTTTGTCCTCTCCCGTGATTAGGGTATTTTCGTCCGTTTATCACCTTGTTATTTTTAAATTTTTGGGTATGACTTTGAAATGGGACATATAGTTCAGGGATTTTTGTTTAATTTATTAGTAAATTATAACGTAGCCTCTAAGGGGTTCGTGGGTTATACTGGGGAGGATAATCCGATTTTGTGTTTGTGTGTTTGGTGGTGGGTTAATGGTTGGGAGGATTTGTATAGTGTGATTGCATTGGAATTTGAAAAAGTTGATAGTTATTATGATATGATTGTATTGAAATTTGAAAAAGTGGGTGGTTGCTGTGATATGATTGTATTGAAGTTTGAAATAATGAGTAGAAGTTGATTTGTAGATGATATGATGGTATAATATATAATTTTTTTGATGGGAAGGGAGTGAGCCCCACTAGTGGGTTAGGAATGTGGGGTTTGAGGGGTAACCCGCTCAAATTGGAACCGAACGGTCACTAAGGTAGCGTTTGGTAGGTGGGGTAAACTCCTCACAGGGGAGTTTACCCCCTTAACCCACCCTTCTTCTCTCTCATGTGGGCCCCACTTTATTCCTTGTTTTAAAAATTAAATAAATCAATTTTACATCATCAATCCTATCAACAAATAATATATTATACCATCATATCATATAAAAATTATGAACTACTCCACTTCTACTTACTTTTTCAATCTTCAATACAATCACATCACAATAACTATTCACTTTTTCAAATTCCAATACAATCATATCACAACAAACCTACTTCTAACCCACCCACAGTTTAACCCTCTATGCAAACACCGAAATTTAAAAATGAGTTACCATCTACCAGTTTAACCCGCCTTAACCCGCGTACCAAACGCACCCTGAGGGTATGTTTGGTATACAGGTTAAGGCGGATTAAACTAGTAGAGGTTAACTCATTTTTTTTTGTTTTGGTGTTTGAATAGAGGGTTAAACTGGAGGTAGATTTGAAGTAGGTTTATGGTGATATGATTGTATTGGAGTTTGAAAAAGTGAGTAGTTATTGTGATGTGATTGTAGTTAAGTTTGGAAAATTAAGTAGAACTGGAGCAGTTTATAATTTTTATGTGATATGATGGTATAATATATTTTTTTGATGGAATTGATGATGGATATTTGATTTATTTAATTTTTTTTAAAAGATAAAAAATGGAACCCACGCAGGAGAGAGGGAGAATGGGTTAAGGGGGGAAGGAGGGAATTTACCCGAGTGTCGAACGGGGCCTAAAAGCGTGATATGGTCTGTTGTGCCATGGGCTGCAGCGATTCTGCTGCATGCCCGGGAGCCTTTCGATCTTGATCGAGCGGTTCCCACGAATTCGCATGATTCGGGCCCACAAAATATGTAAATCCGTGGGAACCAGTCGATCAAGATCGAGCGGCTCCCGAACATGCAGCAGAGTCTGCTGCAACCTATAGCACAATAGACGATCCACCTCCACACACATTAACCTCCACACACATTAACCGGTCTGAATGTTGAACATGTCGTCCGTATATATGGATAGAAAAATTGGATCTTTCATTTTATAAAGGTCGAATCAATTGAATTGGAATATAAATAGGTAAAAAGTTGATTTTTCTATTCAAGGTATAGAAGAAATAGTATTTGATTCTTGATCAAGAAATTTTCGCATCCATCTTCAATTAAAGATTTTACACAAACGTCTCAAACTAGCATATGCTTCTACAATCTGGTGTGCTTTTATCAACATCTTTTAAATTGCAAAAGGATATTTCCAGAACGACGATGTTGGTAATTTTAGACATTTTTGATGGGACTTAGAGATGGCGTAGGGTAGATATGCTTGAAAAAAATAAACAATATTAGAATTACTAAAACTTTGTAAAGATTGAAACAAAAGCATATACATATAATCACTATTCACAAATCCTTCTCACCATTGCTTTAGAGGTCATCTCACCATAATATGTGTTAATGTATGAAAAATGTAATTTTGAATTACATATTTTTATATTTGTGGGCCAAACCGAGCTGGGTTTTGTGGCATATTTCCATGGCATGCCTAGTTACTGGGAGGGACAAAAAACTGATCCGAGCTGGTCCATTCATGAAATTGCTTGGCCCAAGTCCAACCCATGAGCGAGATGGTAGACGGTCCTCTAGCCCACTGTCCAGGTCTGTTGATAACATGCGAAAGGGGTACCTTGTGTACTCCTAGAATAACAAGTGCATACGGTCTTAACTCCTTGATGGACATGTGGATTCCACAACAGAAAAATATTTACTTATATTCTAGTATGTGTATGACGCCCGAGTGATCCATTGTCCAAACAGAAAAAGAGAAGATAAGAACACAAATTTACTAACTCCATACTTGCCTTTTACAATGCATGGTGGAGCTCCCACGATCTCCAGCTAATAAAAGGGGGCAGACGGTCTCATGTAATACAACACCTACTGTGTTATATTATACGATCCTCTCGTCGTTCCATCAGTCCATCAAGCGAGTCCTTTGTCGACCCACTTCCTATATTTACCTTCAAAATGACTCACGTGGAGCTCCGACGACAGCTTGATCATGAGAGGGCATGGCCACGAGATTTAGGGTCAATTGTAAGGTTGAAAACGGATACGGATATATTCCAATATCTGTTTACCGTATTCGAAAAATTATCGAATACGGATATCCGGATTTGGATATTGATTCGAATACGAATCGAATACGGATATGAGTTCTAAATTTTATTCGGATACGGATACGGATATTATCAAGACATATATATTCGGATTCGGATCCGGATATCCGAATACAACATCTAACTTTGTAACATATTACTCAATATAATATACTAAACTTTAAGGGCCTAAAGTGCAATACTTCCCTTCCTTTTTTGCTTTGGTCGAACAACTTAACCCTAGCTGCAGTTCTTCCCTAGACGCAGTTCCCTTGAGCACCTTTCGAGCGGCTCCATCGAGCAGGGGATCGATCGTGGGGGGTCGGACTGAAGGATATAGTTTTGGGGGCGAATCTCAGGCGACCTCGTATTTCGGAATGTGTTGGGGACTTGAGGAGTAGGTGCAGTACTATTGGATTCCCGGAGCCGACAGCAAGGGCTGCCGGTTTGTAACTATGATCTTTGTTTGAAACAATCAGACTTTTTGTTGTGTGTTGACAGCAGTTTCCTCCTGCACAACCCATTTGGCAGCCGGCCATCCTCAATTCCCCATCTACGTCGCAGGCAGGCCTCGTGATGCCGCCCCGGATTCCCATCCTCCTCCAGTCCTCCTCCGACCTTGTCATCAAAGTCATTGCTCTGCCTTACATCCCCAACCATGTAGCGGCGCGTCGGCGTCACGTACCAACAACACACCGACCATCTTGTCGTTTCGCCCTCATCGAATAAGCAACGACTCGACACACCTGCAACGTCCAGTGCCAAGGTAGACAGTTTCTAAATTATGTTTATTGTCAGATCTCTAACAAACTCAATGGTTGTTTGGAATCATTCATTACAACATCACATGATTCAGTTTTTTTTTATGTTCTTTACATCTTTACATAATCTTATCATTGTATAATTTTCATTACTACTCTTGTTGTGTTATGTAATTTTTTTTACATTTTTAAAATAATAAAATCCCATTCATCGTATAATTTAATGTGATACAAACCAGTTCCCTATAGTGTTAAAATTTTGTAGAATAAATTTATTTACATCTCTTCTTTATATATCTAGATGACCTTGATAGAGTTTTGTGAAGATATTATGTCAGTATACTTTCCAAGAGATAGTCTTTTATTACAGTTCAACATGCCTTTTTGAATCATATATAGTGCTGTATCAATTCTAGTTTAGATAGATATTCTGATTTATTATATATTTTTATCATGATGCAACTTATTGTATTCCATTGCCATCTTTTAAACCACTATGAACCATGATAACAATTCAATTAGTATATCTGCATGATCTTTATTTGATTTGTATTCAAATACGATGTTTATTGGATCCATATTCGATTTATATTCGAATTCATTCTTTATGTGATCCATATTTGGATTCGCTCTTATTCGATTCGCATTTGGATACGTTATATATTTGATCCATATTCGGATTCGCTAAATATCCGATTCGTATTCGGGTCCGTTATATTTTTGATCCGTATTCGGATTCGATCCATATCCGATTCGAATTCGTATCCGCATTTTTACAGATATGGTTTTCTTGTCTGAGTCATATCCGTATCCGTATTTGTATTCGATAGAGATGAAGCGAATATGGATATGGAAATAGGCATATCCGATCTGTATCAGATCCGTATTCATCCCTAGTCATGTGATGTGAAATTTGTATAGAGGTGCATTCAACTTTCGGATATCAGACGCATACCTCCGCTTCCTGAGTAAGGTGCAACTATTCCCTAGTATTTTATCATATTTATACATGATTCCCTATCAACATTTATTAGCATTGTTTTTATTTCTAAAAATTGCAATTCAGTATCTAGCTTATGCGATGAATATCTTGCAAAACAAATGTCCAATTTTATTGAAATTATTCTTGTATCAAAGATTGACTGATCCTAATATAAATGAGCTATTGTGGGTATTTTTATGATAAGAATGGAACTTATTGTGAACTTTTGGTTGAAAAGTTGATTCGGAGCTTGCAAATAAATATATATTCCAGAAATTGTGGAAATTTTTTAATTTGGATATTTTGTTCCTTTAATGACAAGCACAATTTTGGCATATATCTTACTTTAATCCATTAAGAAATATGCTTCTATAAAATAATTTGTATATATACTTTGGAATTTAAGGTGGTTTGTAAATATTTTTCATAATCTAAATACCTTTAGATATCTCACATTATGCTTTACATCATATGATTTATTGAAATTTATTTTTGTGATTTATTTTCCTCTAAAAATAAAAAAAAATAAATCAGGTTATTGTTGCATTTCCATTTTCATTAATTCATATTGATTCAATAAGTTCTTTTCATTTTTCAGCATCCCAGTTTTTTATTTTGAAAAATATTATAGTTTTAGCCTTAAAATACAAAAACAGATCAATATTTTCAAAAATTATATAAAAATTATTACAATGTCAAGAAACACGAAAAATGTCATCTAGATTCCTCATAAAATAAATTCTAAGAAGAATAAGAATATAATTTGTGGGCTCATTTTGTTGCAAAAATTCCTATTTTGTAAATTGAGATTATCTCCCTTTTAAAAAACTGTCTTATAAGTTTTTATTTTAATTTTATTTGCATATTTTATAATACCCAAAACATCACAAAACTACTTAAAAACATGAAAATATTTATTTCCCATTTTATTGTAACTTGTCACCATTAGAAATAATAAAAACATTGATCCATACCCATAATTTAATATAAGTATCAACTTATATTCATATTACATCCAAAAACACACTAGCATTCATGTCGCTTTTGCTTAGTGGGCAATGTCATCCATTAGAAACTCCATTAAGCATGATTTCACCTTAGCCTGCTATACATATTGAACTTGATTGCTTGTGGTACAACATGGGCCTACATCTTATGAAGAAGGGATCCAACCTGAAAATTGGGTTGTGGAATAAACTTCCCTATGGTATTAAGAATAATATTCATTGTAATGATTATAATTAGTGTTGTTTAACAGCTATTGACATTCATAGTTATATGGTTTGGGGGTATCTACCACTTATAATATCGGGTACACTTTTTTTTGAAATAAAGCGAGGGTGACATCCCGAGGTGGGATTCACCGCCTTACGAAAATTTTATTAGAAAAACATATGTAGAGTACATCATCTGGATGCCCAGAAACGATACAACGAGTTACAGTGAGCGATAACATTCTCTGGGTAAAACCTTTGATTTTTGAAAATGAGATCGTTCCTTCCCCCCAAATAGCCCAAAGAACCGCAAAAGGCAATGCACAGTCATCGGAAGAGTTGCCCCCCACCAACCTAACTGACCTCCAGAAGTCAATGACTCCCCCAGTCGAGGTCCACGATGTTCCTACCTCCTTCCACACCTGCTCAGACGTCGGGCATTTGAAGAATAAATGATCTGTATCTTCCATCTTCTCTCCGCATCTGTCGCGCTGAGTGTCTGGAATGCGAAATATCCTTCCCCTCCTTGCTTTGTCGCACAACCTACCCCTTCTCAAGCACCATAGAAAGATCTTAACCCTGTACGGGATCTTGCTAGCCCAAATAATCTTCATATCCTTGCATAGATCTGCATCCAGAGGCGTCGTGTTACAATTAAACTCCATGTACGCCTTCTTTGTCGAGAATCTGCCTCCATCCTACTCGAAATGGTCCCCACCCTGTGTGATGCAATCCGTAGATGGGAGTTCCGACTGCAGCTTGACTAGCTCATCTGAACGCCGGCTAGAACTGTGGGTCCCAAGACCCTGATATCCCAACATGTCCCAAGGTACAGTCCTTCGATGCCGTCAAAGCAAACAATCTTGGAAACCTATTGCTTAGCGCCCCATCACCCGTCCAATCATCTCTCCAAAACTTAAACCCATTCCCGTCACCAACCTTCGGGTGCATTCTCGAAGCCAATAGAGGTAGAACTTCTCGTACCCTGCTCCATAGTGGGGATTCAAACCGCACTCTTCCTATCTCCAGCGATCCCTGCACCCCGTAGAGCTCACGCAACAGCCTGGCCGCCAACCTGTCTGTCTCACCCCAAATTCGAGTGACCCACTTTGCCAACAAAGCTTTTTTCATGCACGCCACATCCCGAATACCTAAACCTCCTTTGCTTCGTGGTCTTGTCAACTCTTCCCAACCAACTAAATGCATCCCCGTTCTCGGTTGCTTGCCATCGGACCAGAAAAATCTCTTCATCATGGCTTCTATCTTCTTGCGTACACCCACCAGCATCATTCTTGTTGAAAAAAAGAAGATAGGAATAGCCGAGAGCACATGCTTCAGGAGAATAAACTTTCCCCCCTTAGAAAGCGTAGTTACCTTCCACCCAGCCAATCTCTGCTCCATTCTCTGAAGAGAAATGTCCCATTCTGATTTTTTGAGCCTGCCAGCCACCAGGGGAAGTCCCAAATAAGAGATTGGTAACTCCCCTAGAGGACACTCTAATAGCTCCTCCACTCTGTTACCTTCATCTCCCTCCATCCCGAAAGGGATTACAACAGACTTATGTTTATTGATCTGGAGGCCTGAAAGACTACTAAAGACCTCAACAACCTGTGCCGCCCTTCTTTTTATCTCCTCAGATCCTCCCAGGAAAATCACTGTGTCGTTTGTATATTATAACAGTGGTATGGATATGTTGCCACAACGAAACCCCTCGCACTAGCCATCGTTCACGGCATGCCTGAACAGAACTGCTAATGCATCAGCCACCAAGACAAACAACATCGGTGCTAAAGGACAACCCTGCCTAACACCCCTCTGTGGTTGAAAGAAGCTCCCTTCGGGCCTCCCGTTCACCATGATTGAGTAAGAAGAATTAGCGACGCATCTCTTCATCCAAGCTATCCATCTGTCTGGAAAACCACGTCTCATAAGAGACACCCAAATGAAGTTACAGTCCACACTGTCATAGGCTTTCGCATAGTCAATCTTCCACATCACCCCTTTGCTCTTTGCACACCTCCATTGGAGACAAATCTCAGATGCCATAATCAAGCCATCTGCCATCTGTTGCCCGGGTATGAAAGACGTCTGCCCCTGAAGAATCACCGAGTTGAGCACATTATTTAATCTGTTTGCCAGGACTTTTGCAATGATTAGGTAAATGCCGTCGGACAACACAATCGGTCTGTAGTCTTCCACTGTCATTGGATGGTCTTTCTTGGGTAGGAGAACAAGTAGTGCCCTATTGACCCGCTCGAAGCCCGAGTTCCCCTCTCTAAACTCGTTGATCACGTACAGGATCTCTTCCTTCATCATGTCCCAGAACTCCCTGTATAAAAAAATCGGGAAGCCATCAGGACCTGGGGCCCCATCCACGTTCAACCCCCAAATCGCCTTCTTAATCTCTTCCTTCCTCCAAAAGACATGACTGTTCAAAACGGAAGAAATATCTTGTTCTTGTCTGCTCCTCAGAAGACCATAGAATCGGTGTATGATCCGAATGAGAACGGGGCAATGCCCAAGCCCGAGAAAAAGGGAAGAGTTCCAAAGCCTCAGGCGAAAGAAGAAATCTGTCACGACGGGATCTAGATCTAACATTACGCCACGTGTAAGCGCTCCCAGACGCATCCATGATTGATAGCCCTCGTACATGAATAAAATTTGCAAAGGCCTCAGAGCCCGGGTCACGTCCACCTCCACGCCTAGGCCTGTCCTCCGGGAGTAGAGTTAAGTTGAGATCTCCTCCAATGACCCACACTTCATCTTCTAAAAGTGATGCTATATGGTCTAAGTCAGCGACAAGTGAGTCACGGTCATTCCCCGTGGGTCCATACACGTTTGTCACCGTAAAGGATCTGTTGTCTGTTCTGCGCTTCAAACGAACCGAGATAGAGTAAGGAGATCGCCCCTCCCCCACCTTCTTGATCTCGGACTTCTTCCATCCCATAAGCAAACCGCCTGCTGCACCTTGGGCGTCCACTGCAGCAAACTCAAAATCCCCCCACCCCCAAAGTCTCACCACAACATATCTTCTCCTCTCGAGACCTTCGTCTCTTGCAACAAGATAATATCTGCTTTTGCGTCAACTATGAGGTTTCGAACTCCATGCCATTTCTCGGGACGGCCGAGACCCCTCACATTCCAAGATAATATCTTCATAAAGATGCCTATTTTTTTTCTTCAGTGGAGGCACAACCCCCAAGCTTTCGGCAAATCTCCTGTCTAACAGACTGAAGTAACTTGGTCGACCGATTGGAGACGCAGCCTCCCCATCCTCTGCTGGTGACTCCCGAGCTCCCAAACTGGCCCCCGAGGGAGCCTCCGTCGACCACCTTCTCCCCCTTTGCTTCTTCATAGAAGACCCTTTCCTTTCAAAAAACCACCCGAACCGCCTGCACTCATCGCCACCCCCTGCCCCTCAAGCCCTCCCCTCACCTCCTTCTGGTGGTCCACTTCCATCAAACCCGCCCCCAGGAACCCTCCTCCGTCGAGCCCCTCCCCATCATCTCCTTCTAGCGGGCCCCCCTTAGAGAATCCCTTCAACCCTTTATTCACCACTCCCTCCTCCCCCTTAACGCCACCCTCTATTCCCTGTGTAGGCATCTCCTCTTGCGCAAACAACCGCACTTCCAAAGCTAGTCCCGACCACTGTTCGGGAGCCACTTCGTCATCGCAGACCTGGTTGAGCCCTCCCCCTTCGACCTGTGCATGGATCGACACTGCTGGAGGCATCGGACTGGGACCAAGATGGTGTCCAGAATCCGAAATCAACTCCTCATCCTCTGGCAAGACTGTCATCTCGCCGGTCCTGGATCCCCAGGCGGGTATCTCTTCTGCGTAACTCCTCTGGCCTGCTTGTACTCCCAAGCCCCCAAGGCTCCCGGCGCCATCCCTTGAATCCTCCATGGAAGTTGTAACATGGATATCACGTAATGGGTCCTGATGAGGACCCGTCTCCTCTATCAGCATATCTGCGGCTTGACTCTGCACCGTCTTGACTCTCTGGGGCTTCACTCGACTACCACACGGATCGACTCGGCCTGGTGATGCCCCCGTGATGAATCTGTGATTCATCACATCAAAAGTCAAAAATAGAGCCTTGTTCCTGAGAAAATAGAAGCATATTTCCTTTTATCTTGCATAAATAACACTCATGCATGCATCCATAATTCATGCATTTTAGCAGCTCATCTGCATTTAAATAAGAATGCCAAAAATCCCTTGTAAAATACATCTTCATCAAATAACTTCTTCTCTATAATATATATGTATATATTCCTTAATACCATAGGGAAGAATGCCCAAAATCACCCTTGTAAAATAGCCAAATATCCTGAGAACCCTTGTACATTAAACACACATAAAGCCCTCATACAAACCCCTAATTAGGTCTACTCACTCTTAGAATACTACATATTAAAAGACCTTCAAAATGAGACTAATTTCATTGCAATTGGAGCTTGTATGAGAAACTTGGGTTTTTGGGTCATTTTGTATACTACACATGTATATTTATGTATCCTTATACTTATGTATCATATTTGGCCTTATCTCCGTCTTTGGTCAACATGAAACTTGTAGATCTCATCAAGATCTACAACTTTCATGTTTTGAGTTTTTCCAAATTCGGCCTCCTCTTCAATCTACACGCATTTTTCCTCCAGCCATTCACAGCAGGCCACGTGGCGCCCTCTGATTGCGCCACGCGGCCCGCTACCCTTCGCCTCATCCGCCCGCACCCTCCGCCGTTGGATCTCGCTTCAGATCCAACGGCCCAGGCCTTTCCACACGCTTCCCTTCTCCTTGCCGTCAGATCCTCACCTCGCTTCATCTGATCCCTCCATCAGCGCCGCTCTCTCTGCCCTCCACGTGGACGCATCCGCACCCTCAGACCAGTTCCGCCCTCGCATCTGAACCATCCGCTCGCGCCTCGCCACAATACGCCACGTGGCTCGCCCATGACCCCTCATCTTGGGACCCCAGATCTAATCACACCCGCTCACCACGATCTAATCTCCACCGTTGGATCACAAGATCCAACGGTGGAGACTTCGTCTCCTACCTCCAGGCGCCCCTCTCCCCCACGTTCCTTGCCTTGCGGGAGGGGCGCCCCCTTTCCTTTTCTGGGCACACGTCAGCCATCTTCTCCGGCCGCTGACCTCGCCACGACGCTCCCCACTCGTCCCTCTCCCTCGCCAGCACCCTCAATCGCCACCACGAACACCTGCACGCCTCGGCTATCCATCTAACCCTTCGCAGGTCCTCAATCCTTCATTGGCCGGAGCCTCGCCGGAGCTCCCTTCGAGCTTCATCGCCGTAGAGCTCCAGCACATCCCCAGGGATCTTAAGGCCACCGGAGAGCTCGCCGTACACTCCCGCTTCTTCTGAGCTACGTGGGAGCTGAAGAAGCTCCTCACCGACGCCTGGTGACCGAGGCGGAGCAAGCCCAGTTCCACCGGAGTTCCGCCTTCTCCTCCGCAGGTGGCGGAGGACCCGTCGAGACGACGCAGCAGCAACCGTTCGATCGTCTGATCGAACGGCCCTCGCCCCGCCACGCGTCCCTTTGCCGCCCCCGTCTTCGACTGTTGATCACGCTTCGGATCAGACGGCTCTCCAGCCGCCACGCACCTTCATCGACATCCCTTGGATCTATCTTGATCCAAGGGCCTTCAGGCTGCCACGTAGACGAGTCCGAGCCTCGGCTCTCCAAGCCTAGGCTCGGGTGACCCGAAGCTGCCCCGAGGCTGAGCCGAACCTCCAGAAGGCCCGAGCCTCACTCCGAGCCTCAGACGCCCTCCGAACCTAGGTCGGCCACGTGAGGCGCACGTGCGACCTGGGTTATTTGCATCGACGCCCCTGGAGCTTTCCATATTTGCGAAGAGGCCCCTGTGAAGCAGACATCACGTGAGGAGCACGTGTCTCGTGGAGAAATTGCATAGAAGTCCTGCATACTATTGGTAATTGCATTTTAGTCCCTGTCAGCACGTTTACTTATTGAAATTTTATTTTCCAGTATTGCATTTACACCCTTATGTTTGCACGTGTCCATAGCATGCATTTTTCATCATTTTAAAATTCTAAAAATTGCAAGTTGTTGAGAATTTTGTCCTCTATTTGTCTGTACACGTGTCTGATTTTTGTTAGCTTAATTGAATTATCAATGAATTAATTGGTTCATTTGAGACATATTTTGCCCAGTGATGCCTTTTGATTTTTAATTAAATATCAGTGCCTTCAAAAATCACCAAAAATTCACAGTAGCTTAAGGACACCATTTTCAACACTCCATAAAAATTTCATGTCATTTGCACGCATAACGAGGCCTCAATAAATAGTTTAGTGATTTTCTTTAATTAATTTTAATTAATTCATTTCACAATAAATTTAAGTTCTGTCAATTTTCCTAGGTCCCTGATCATTAGACCTTCCTAGGATAATTTTAGTTCTTGGAGAAATTGTGGTTTGATATTTATTAAAAATTAAACACTGAAAATCACTCTGTCTGTTTGTTTAATTCACAGAAAATTTATTTTGAGTCGAAAAATTCCAAAAAAATTAGTGTAGGTCATTTTCATCATAAATAACCATCTGGCCAATTTTCATTATTTTTGGACTTCGTTTGATACATCAATTAAATTTAAAGTTAAATTGGCTAAGACTTGTCTGCATATGTCTGCATAAGAAATAAAAAGACCAAAAAAAATTGACCCTCGAACATCAACACTTGAAAATTGCTGTAATCTACCTAAGGAGATAGTTGCCTCCCTGAGATCGACCTTGGACTCCACCAAGTAAAAAAATATCACTGCTTAAAATTGACCAAAATCTGTCTTAAGTGGTTTTTGATCAACCTCCCGCATCCGACTGCAACGAACACTTAAAATTAATTTGGACCATTAATTTGACCGAATTAACTAAGGGTGCGGGAGCGCTCATCAAAATGGCGCCGTTGCCGGGGAGGCACGGCTTAGGTTAATTTGTAGCATATTTTTGAAGTGTTTGATTTCTAATCCCCGGGTAGTCTGACCCCCGGTTTTTCTTGTAATTATTTCTCTTATTTGTTTTCTTTTTGCTTCATTCTTGTGTCACTCTCTGACCTCTATTTCATTTTTTGTGCGAGGACCGCGAGGAGTCGGCGACGCTTCAAGGACTTAGCATTTAAAGTGTGTTGAGAGAAAGAGAGGCATTGTACTTTTTATTTTATTTTATTTTTCTTTTGCATTATTTCCAGCGGTTCCCGTTTGGGAGCTCGCGCGTGTAAATATAGTGGAAAACCGTGTCCCGTGTGCTGTGTGGGTGATTGGTAATTTAGCTTGCACTAGCGGCTCCTCGAGCCACTCTAGGACTTGTTTGTGCTCGTAATCAATAGGACCACACATTACACTTAATAGACGCACCTAGACCGCAGGACTTAGTTCAAATTAAACTGTTCTTCACGCTAATAGAACTGCCTGTCTAGGAGCGGCTTTCATCGCCTGCATTCGCATGTAGAATAAAGTTTTCAATTCTGTATAGCATCCTGCATCAACAAGCGAAGGGATCACTGTAAGTACTCTTTACTTAGCATACGCATCATTGATTTCAACTTGCATCGGCTTTTCTCGATTTCCCCTCTGATTTTCTCATTTAACTTAAAAAGGAAATTGGGACTGTACGATAGGCGTGCTTTGTGGTGATTAATTACAGTAATAACCTAACTTTAAAACCGGGACTGCTAACAGTATTGACCATAAAAAGGGAATAAAAGCTAAAAATTGTTTGCGGGAGACTAATCCCCGACCTTGTTTTCAGGCTGAGTGAGGGTACCTGAGTGTGTGTGAACACCCTAAGGTAGAGCCCAAATCCCCGTCTTCCATATCACGTTCCAACTGATCCTAGCAAATATCACGAGCCGAATATTTTCAGATTCTTTGACTAGTACCAAGTAGCCTCCGCCTGTCTCAGGTAGATAGGGGCGAAATTGCGGTACTTCGCGACAAGCTGCCAGTAACCCCCCGGGGCGAAGTTCCGGCCTTGTCAGCCTCCGCCTGCTTGCAGGTAGATAGGGGCGTGGTCACTGAGTCCATCGGCTTGGGATAGGAGCGAAGAAAGGAAGGAGCGGCGGTATCTTAGACGACAGGATAGACAGGGAAGACGCATCCGGCTCTGAGCCGACTTCCCTCTAGGCCGCGTAATCCTTGCTAGATTTGCTTGAAAATCACACTTAAAAAAATACAAGATAAATTGGACTCAACTTTGAGTCCTTCACTGTGTTGAGTGTGAATCCAGGGTCTTGGATTGATCTTGTGCTTGCTTCAGGTAGGAGTAAAATCCTATCTTCTTCTTTCACCAAGATGAGTGACTGGGGAGATCTCGACACACCGTTCACTGATCTCTCTATGAGTCCCCCAAGTAACTCGTCTTTTCCGGTCCGAGCGCACCTTGGACCACCCAGGACTCATGACCCTCTTGAGTCCTGGTTCCCTCCTGCTCAGGGTGGTTACTCTCAAACCTACCCTTCTATCTCCTCTGAGATTACCAAGGAAGATCATTGCCTCGGTAATCCCATCCTTGATTCAACCTCTAACACCGACCTTATTTTCCAATCCCCAGAAGTAGAGGAAGAAATGCCACCAAAGATGCCGCCTGATGAGGACCAGATGAGACAGATTCTAAGACGCCTTGCTGAAGCTGAACAGAAAAATGCTGATCTCACTGCACGAATGGGGCGGATAATAGTAGCTGAAGGGATCGACCGACCAATGGTCGATACCTATAACCCGGCGGAGAACGAAATCCAGAATTGGCTAGCACCTGCAGTTCCCGACCAGGCATTCGAGCTGAAGCCCCACTTCCTTAGCCTGCTGCCGAAGTTCAACGGAAACCTAAGCGAAGAGCCGTACACTTTCCTCCGTGACTTCGAACTAGTCTGCAATAATCTGAGCCATCCCAATGTTGGCCAAGATTATATCCGACTGAAAGCCACCCCGTTTGCCTTAGGAGATAAGGCTGCACATTGGCTGAAAAACCTAGGGGTGGTCTGTACTACCTGGATGCAGTTCAAGGACCTCTTCTTGAAGAAGTTCTACCCACTCAGTAGAACCAATCAGATGCGAACGAAGATTGCCAGCTTCGCCCAAGGACCCTGCGAACCGTTCCACGAGGCTTGGGACAGGTTCAATGACTTAGTACAGAAATGCCCATGCCACGGCATTTCTAAGGCAATCTTAGTCCAGACCTTGTTCTGCGGCCTAACCCCAGAGATGCAGGGGTTAGTCAGCGCCGCCTGCGGAGGAAGCTATCTGAACAAGAACGAGCACGCCGTATGGAAAATCCTAGAGCAGATGGCAGAAACCGGCAGGTCACAGGCCACAAGGGCCTATCAGTTGTCTCCCTCGATTCTATCCAATGAGACAACTAGAAGGACTGTTGCAGATCTGACAGAGGACCTCATCCCCAGCATGGGGATGATTGCAGACAAGCTTACCATGGTCGAACAGATCCACAAGAGAGTCGCGGAGATGGAGTCTCTTTCGAGCCTTCCCAAGAAGGTGGAGGAGCTCTCTGAAAAGGTAGCCAAGATCAAGCTACTCACCCCTTCTGCACCACCTGTACCTGTACATCGAGTCCATCTTGTACAGGAACAGGCACCGGGGTCTCAGAGCAGCTGGGATCAGACGTACACCCAGCAGAACCATCATGCACCCCCACCAGTGGAGACAGAGTACGAGGAGCCTCCGCCCGTTTACGAGATCAACGGGCTCTGGTATAGCCGTGACCCACTAGTCCGGCAAATCGAGATGGGGAAGGATCAGGCAAACCGCCCAACCCCAGTCTACCAGGAGACCAGGCCCGTCACAATCCCGCGATATCATTCCAGGCCAGAACAAGGGTACCAGCCGCAGCAGCGCACCTACCAGCAGGGGCCAGCACCGCCCCATCAGCAGCAGTATCGGCACGGCCAGCAGGCCCAGTTCAGGACCGCATCCACTCAGCAGCCAGCCCAGCCCACCGAATTGGAGTCCCTCACCTTGGCGATCCAGACCCTGTCTGATAGGGTCCAGCAGATGCAGAACGATTACCTGGACATGAGAACCGACATCAATCGGGTCTCTCGTGCTCAGGATCAACAAATGGCGCCAAGGACTCCAATTCCCGCACAGGTTCAGGCCAACCCAAACAGCGTACATCAAGGCCAGAACCGACCCCGAGATCAGGTATACTATTCAGATAATTATTTATCTGAACATGAGATCCTTTCGTATGATAATGTTAACCATATGTCCCTCAGGAGCGGAAGGACCGTGACCATACCTGATCGGGCACGAGCACAACCGGAAGGAACCTCCGAAATTCGACCTGAGGAGAATTCGGAGGAGGAAGAGGAGGAGCACCACCACCACCAGCAGAAGAAGAGGACATCTGAGTCCTCGAAGCACCAGCCCCGTAGTCATCCAGAGTCCGACGACACCGATGAACCCGCACCTCCATCTGAGGAGGACCAGCCAGAAGAAGCGGAAGAAGCATCACCGGTTTCGCCCAAGCATTTCCCTTTTCGTCAGAGTCAGAGTCAGAGTCTGTACAAAAGTCCAAGTCAGAGTCTTGTTCAGAACTCAGTTTCAAAAGCTAATGAAGATATTTCAGTTCCAGAACCTGAGTTAATAATCCCTTTCCCCCAAGCTCTCAAGGGTGGGAAGAAGAAAAATAAAAAAATTCAAAAAGATGACCCTGAGATGGCTGAGTTTTGTAACAAACATATCAAGGTCACAATCCCCTTTGACAAGTTCGTGGAAATGACTCCTGCATTCCAAAAATACCTTAAAGTGAGATGCACACCTACTAGGGTTAGCAGGAGGACCAAAAGCCGTGTTGAGAAACACGTTCTATCAGTAGCCACGACTTGTGCAATAAAGAACTCGTTTCCTCGGAAACGAAGAGACATGGGTGCACACTATGTAGTGAGTCATGTTGATGACATCGCGTTTGCACACACTCTCCTGGACAATGGTTCCTCGATCAACTTGATGCCCACAGCCCTCTATGAGCGGCTCAATCTCGGACCTCTTAGGAAATCTAGAGCTATTCTTCAGTTCGCGGACAAATCCACTAAGAAGTCCCAAGGAGAGTTAAGGAACATTGTGATCAAAGTCGAGGGGCAAGAATACATGGTGGACTTCACTGTCCTCGATATGGAAACCCCTCGTAATTGGAGAGATTCCCAGATCATTTTGGGTAGGCCCTTCCTCAGAACAGCAGGGGCCTTATTCGATTATAAGAATGGGAAAATTCAGTTCCAAACTCCAGGCGGAGATGAGGAACTAGAGATGAAGCAGACGAGATGGCAGAGACCAGATTCCGAATCCAGCACCGAGTACTCTTCTATCGAAACAGACCGTGAACATGTAGACTTAGTTGGGCCATGGAGACAGAACCCAGCCAGCACCGATGTGTCCATCTCCTTTGAAGATGATCCCGTGCATGAGTCAGTCTGCGAGATCCTAAGGAACGAGTACAGCTCTGAACCTGCATCGCCCTACAGCTTCGATGACATAGAGGCCCAAGTGGGCCTGTCAGTCCTTACATCCTTAGGACAATCGGAAGATGAGGAAGACTAGTCGGACGAGGCATTTGCCGATTGCATGGAGACTTTTGACGATCCGACTCCAGAGCCAAGCTTGGTGGCAGCCACTACAGAACAGGATCCAGCCACGTCCAACACCGAACCAGATCGGATTGAGCCAGACTTCTTAGACGATCATACCATCCCTGAGCTCAAACCTTTACCCACAACTCTGAAATATGCCTTCCTTGCGAGCCAGGACAAGAAATTTCCGGTCATTATCAGTTCGCAATTGACCGAGGAGCAGGAGTCTCGCTTGCTAGAGATCCTGGAGAAGAACCGCAAGGCAATAGGCTGGAGCATTTCCGATCTCCACGGGATAAATCCCGCTCTGTGTTCGCACCATATATACTTGGAGAACGAAGCCAAACCCTCTCGTGAATTCCAACGTCGGTTGAATCCAAATCTACGAGAGGTTGTGAAGAAAGAGATAGAAAAATGGTGCGACGCGGGTTTCATTTACCCAATCTCCGATTCTAAGTGGGTGGCCCCAATCCATGTTGTCCCGAAAAAGTCGGGAATTCAGACGACCACCAATGAGGACGGAGAGGAGATCGTGACAAGAGTACCCACGTCGTGGCGCGTCTGTGTGGATTACAGACGCCTGAATGCCGCGACGAAAAAGGATCATTTCCCCCTACCATTTATTGATCAGATTTTAGAAAGACTAGCGGGGAAAGAATTCTTTTGTTTTCTTGATGGGTTCTCGGGCTACAATCAAGTAGCCATAGCTCCAGAGGACCAGGAAAAAACCACGTTCACATGCCCCTTTGGTACCTATGCTTTCAGGCGCATGCCTTTTGGGCTATGCAATGCTCCAGGTACTTTTCAAAGGTGTATGATTGCTGTATTCGCCGAAATGGTCGGCGAATTCCTGGAAGTCTTCATGGATGACTTCTCGGTCCACGGCGACTCCTTCGATTCCTGCCTTAGGAATTTGGACCGAGTCCTCAAAAGATGTTGTGAGGTCAATCTAGTGCTCTCCTGGGAGAAAAGTCACTTTATGGTGACGGAGGGCATAGTGTTGGGGCATGTCATCTCCAAGAGAGGAATGGAGGTTGACCCTGCCAAGGTGGACGTGATCAGACGACTCCAGCCACCAACCAACGTACGGCAGTTGCGGTCGTTCCTCGGGCATGTCAGATTTTATCGGAGATTTATAAAGGATTTTTCTAAGATTGCCCGACCGCTAACTGAGCTTTTAGGCAAAGACGCGGAGTTTATTGTCGATCACAAGTGTCTTGAGGCCTTTAAGCGGTTACAAGGAATGATCATGGACGCACCCATCTTACAAGCCCCAGATTGGTCTCTCCCTTTTGAGATCATGACGGACGCCTCAGATTATGCTGTTGGGGCTGTATTGGGACAAAGAAGAGATGGCGTCCCGTTTGCAATTCACTACGCAAGCAAAGTGCTTGATTCTGCTCAGCGTAACTATACAGTTACCGAAAAGGAAATGCTTGCGGTAGTGTTTGCCTTGGACAAATTCAGATCTCATTTAATTGGATCCAAGGTAAATGTGTTCACAGACCACACGGCACTACGATATTTGATGGAGAAGAAGGACGCGAAGGCGCGTCTTCTTCGTTGGATTTTACTTCTCCAGGAGTTTGATTTGGACATCCGTGATAAACCTGGAAAGAAGAACGTAGTAGCCGATCATCTCTCTCGTCTCGAAGATCTTAATACTTTCGAGGTTTCCCCGATTCGAGACTCCTTCCCTGACGAGTCGATTTTTGTTATCGACTCACTCCCCTGGTATGCCAATATCGTGAACTATCTTGTCTCCAAGAAAGTTCCCGAAGATTGGGCCAAGAGCCAAATTGACCGACTAAAGTCGGACGCTAGACACTACCATTGGGAGGATCCGATCCTTTTCTTTGAAGGACCGGATTGTGTCTGGAGACGTTGTATTCCTCAGGAGGAATACCAGAGTGTCCTTTCTTTATGCCATAGCTTAGAGGCAGGAGGACACCACTCCGGGAAGAGGACCGCATGGAAGGTACTTCAATGTGGCTTTTACTGGCCGACTCTGTTTCGCGATGCCACCGCCTTCGCGAAGTCGTGCCCAGTTTGCCAGAGGATGGGAGGAACCGTTGGTTCCAAGGATGAGATGCCAATGCAGCCAGTCATCATTTGTGATGTCTTTGACGCCTGGGGCATCGATTTCATGGGCCCATTCCCTGTCAGCCACGGGTTTGAATACATCCTTCTTGCGGTTGACTATCTGTCCAGATGGGTGGAGGCTATCCCGACCCGAGCCGCAGACAGCAGGACTGTCTGTAAATTTATCAGAGAGCACATAATCTCTAGGTTCGGGATCCCCAAAATGATGATATCAGATGGGGGTAGCCACTTTGTGAATCGGGAGGTGAAGAAACTCCTGAAGGACTATGGCATCGAGCACCGTGTCGCTAGTCCTTACCACCCACAAACCAATGGTATGGCTGAGGTGTCGAATAGGGAGGTGAAAACCATATTGCAAAAGCTCGTCCGCCCAGACAGGAAGGACTGGTCTCAGATCTTGGATCAAGTCCTCTGGGCGTATAGGACGGCTTACAAAACTCCGTTAGGCACCTCCCCATTCCGAATGGTATTCGGAAAGCCGTGCCATTTGCCCGCAGAGTTAGTGCACAAATCAGAATGGGCAATAAAGAAGGTCAACTGGAACACACACCTAGGCCAGAAACAAAGAGACATGGATCTAAATGAGCTTGTGGAAGTCAGAAACCGAGCATACGACAACAGTATGGTGTACAAGGACAAGGTAAAGCGTTGGCACGATAGATATATCAGACGAAAGACCTTTGTTCCTGGACAGAAGGTATGGTTGTTCAATGCCAGGCTGAAGACTTTCCAAGGCAAACTAAAGTCTAAGTGGACGGGACCATTCATTGTCCGAACGGTGCATGATAGTGGATGTGTCGAGATCTCAGATCTCGCAGATGACGCACCGACATTCCTAGTAAATGGGCAGCTGTTGAAGCACTTCGTCGAATCCAATGAACAGTTAGTCCATGTAGAGGAGATTGTATTCATATGCGAGACAGATACATCAGGTATATCTAAAGCCGCGTATGAAACCTTGCAGCAATGAACTCCAACCATCAGCAGCATCTTCAAAAGATTCAGACCGACTCAGCTGTATATATATCATTCTTCCTGTATATCCTTACCTCCACGATTCTAGTAACCCGTCCCCACATCATCGAATCATTATCTCGGACTGTACTTAGGATGACCAGATCCTAAGTATAGGGGGAAGGGGTCACCCGAGTCGATTCACTGTACATTCTCCAGATCACATTGGTCCTCTTACTCACTCTTGTCCTATACGTAGGCTGACCAGAGCCTAAGTATAGGGGGGACCGATGCCCACCGTATATATTCATTTATTTCCCCTCTTTTCCTCGTCCGCCCCATTTCTGATCTTCTTCTACACTTAGGCTACCAGAACCTAAGTATAGGGGGGCGGGACGATTTCTATACTTTTTGTTATTTTAGCTCTCCTACGCTTAGCCCGAGCTATGTCTTTTTAGTCGCTTTCGTGCTCTGAGGACATAGCACACGCTAAGTATAGGGGGGCGTGTATATATTACATATATACTTTACCCATAGCTCGTACTTTCGCGTACTGTTGTATATATTTTGCAAGAATTACGGGTGGGTAAAAATCAAAAAAAACAAAAAAATTTTTTGGTATACTTGTATAATATGTACTATATGTATAATACTTGTATAAAAAGTTGTAAAATTCTTGTAAAACATACTTTTGTAAATAATTGTTGTATACCAGAAAAATAAAACAAAAATAAAGGCTTCTTATTTACTCTTGCATATCATCCCTGCATAAAAAAATATATATAATAAAAAGAGTCCTGCATTTTCATAGCATGACATCTCATCTCATCTGCATATTTCTGCATATGCAAAGTGAAAAGCTAGTGGGTTCTGAACCAAGTTATGAGTAGATATTGAGGATGGACTTGATTTGACCTTAATCCACCTAATTTCAGAGGAACCTTATAGGAACTGGAGTTAAGATTTCTCAGGTCAAGAGACTTAATTCTTTGAGTCCGCAAGTCTATGTTCACATGTCATCTTGACTAGTCTAAGTAGAATATCTCGTGCATACGCAGGATTCTTTTAGATAATGACCTAACTTGGACAAACACTATGCACGTAGCTCTTCATTGATGAGGTGGTAAGGAGGTAGTTTCCTTTGACTTGGGGTAGCATATGAGGGTAGTACTTCTAGGCGGAACCTCTCTTCTTCTTATAGTGAAGGAAGTGCGTCTCAACTTGGTCTAGTGGTGATGAAGGCTAAGGACGGGATGCTGTGGGTTGCAATAATGCTTCAAAAGAGGGATAGTCTACTGGCTCAAGAGGAAAAACTCCTGATGTATATGCTGCACCTTGAATATAGTTCCAAAAAAAAAAAATGCAAGAAAGAACTCCAAAAAAATCAGACAGGTCCAAGAAAAAGAATAATACCTGTCGGAGTATGTATACTAGTAAAAAAATGCAGCTGGATGACTTGGCTACACTGGTCAGGCATCCCGGGATAGGTGGCTACACTGGCCACCGTCCATTCTTTTCTCTACCCCCTCCTCTTGGGTTGGTCGCACTTGAACTTAGAAGGGAATACCCCGCTCCTCGAGGAAAGAGTTACTGGACCAGGTTATTGAGTTACCTTGTTAGAGGAGGCTGGTTCCGAGTCATTTCTGATGTGGAGAGTTACATCTCACTTACACAGTACAAGTAAGAATCATAGTCATCAGAAATTTGCGTTTGAGGATTTGTTCTGACCTGACTATTAAGGCGTCTTGAATAGAAGACTTGTGGAACTTGAAGTCTGTTAGGTCTTAAGTTCAGGTCCCAATAAGGTTCCGCCACACAACTAATCCAAAGGTCGAGTCAGGCTCCATTTTCAACTTTTGTTCATGACCTTGGTATGGAACCCAAAATCATTTCACTCTTGCATTTCATTTAGTTGCTCGGGGACGAGCAAGGTTTAAGTATAGGGGGTTGATGAATCTGTGATTCATCACATCAAAAGTCAAAAATAGAGCCTTGTTCCCGAGAAAATAGAAGCATATTTCCTTTTATCTTGCATAAATAACACTCATGCATGCATCCATAATTCATGCATTTTAGCAGCTCATCTGCATTTAAATAAGAATGCCAAAAATCCCTTGTAAAATACATCTTCATCAAATAACTTCTTCTCTATAATATATATGTATATATTCCTTAATACCATAGGGAAGAATGCCCAAAATCACCCTTGTAAAATAGCCAAATATCCTGAGAACCCTTGTACATTAAACACACATAAAGCCCTCATACAAACCCCTAATTAGGTCTACTCACTCTTAGAATACTACATATTAAAAGACCTTCAAAATGAGACTAATTTCATTGCAATTGGAGCTTGTATGAGAAACTTGGGTTTTTGGGTCATTTTGTATACTACACATGTATATTTATGTATCCTTATACTTATGTATCATATTTGGCCTTATCTCCGTCTTTGGTCAACATGAAACTTGTAGATCTCATCAAGATCTACAACTTTCATGTTTTGAGTTTTTCCAAATTCGGCCTCCTCTTCAATCTACACGCATTTTTCCTCCAGCCATTCACAGCAGGCCACGTGGCGCCCTCTGATTGCGCCACGCGGCCCGCTACCCTTCGCCTCATCCGCCCGCACCCTCCGCCGTTGGATCTCGCTTCAGATCCAACGGCCCAGGCCTTTCCACACGCTTCCCTTCTCCTTGCCGTCAGATCCTCACCTCGCTTCATCTGATCCCTCCATCAGCGCCGCTCTCTCTGCCCTCCACGTGGACGCATCCGCACCCTCAGACCAGTTCCGCCCTCGCATCTGAACCATCCGCTCGCGCCTCGCCACAATACGCCACGTGGCTCGCCCATGACCCCTCATCTTGGGACCCCAGATCTAATCACACCCGCTCACCACGATCTAATCTCCACCGTTGGATCACAAGATCCAACGGTGGAGACTTCGTCTCCTACCTCCAGGCGCCCCTCTCCCCCACGTTCCTTGCCTTGCGGGAGGGGCGCCCCCTTTCCTTTTCTGGGCACACGTCAGCCATCTTCTCCGGCCGCTGACCTTGCCACGACGCTCCCCACTCATCCCTCTCCCTCGCCAGCACCCTCAATCGCCACCACCTCCACCATATTCGCCCCACGACGACCACCAACTTCACCAATCCACCAGCTAACCCATCAACTCCACCTTATAAATACGCCGTCACCAGCGACCTTCATCCCCATCCGCCACTCCAGAGAGATCCCTCGAGCTCCAAGCCTCCTATTGGTGACAGCAATCGGCTGATTTGTCGAGCGACGACAGCGATCCAACTCCGGCGAGATCCTCGGCCCACCGCCGTGTCGCAGCCACTCCTCCGAGCAGCTGCACGAGCTCGGGACCTTACCGATCCCTCGAGCGACGACCCTGGAACTCAAATCCGAGCTCCAATCCCCAGGTAACCTCCTTCATCTCCTCCGATCTTCGTCTTTATTTTCTTGTTCTCTTTCTCCGATTTTATTCGCCGTCCACGACCATCTTCGCGCCTTCCAATCAACTCGCCGAGCTTCGCGTCGAAGCTCCGATCTTCGCAGTATCTTCCACGCTCTCCGACGACAAGTTTCACTCTCCTCCGACCAACAGCTCCGCCGTTTGGCTGGAGCTCGTTCGCCGGGCCACCTCACTTCCCCGTAGGCCTCGCCGAGCACTCCACTTTCCTCCACGAACACCTGCACGCCTCGGCTATCCATCTAACCCTTCGCAGGTCCTCAATCCTTCATTGGCCGGAGCCTCGCCGGAGCTCCCTTCGAGCTTCATCGCCGCAGAGCTCCAGCACATCCCCAGGGATCTTAAGGCCACCGGAGAGCTCGCCGTACACTCCCGCTTCTTCTGAGCTACGTGGGAGCTGAAGAAGCTCCTCACCGACGCCTGGTGACCGAGGCGGAGCAAGCCCAGTTCCACCGGAGTTCCGCCTTCTCCTCCGCAGGTGGCGGAGGACCCGTCGAGACGACGCAGCAGCAACCGTTCGATCGTCTGATCGAACGGCCCTCGCCCCGCCACGCGTCGCTTTGCCGCCCCCGTCTTCGACCGTTGATCACGCTTCGGATCAGACGGCTCTCCAGCCGCCACGCACCTTCATCGACATCCCTTGGATCTATCTTGATCCAAGGGCCTTCAGGCTGCCACGTAGACGAGTCCGAGCCTCGGCTCTCCAAGCCTAGGCTCGGGTGACCCGAAGCTGCCCCGAGGCTGAGCCGAACCTCCAGAAGGCCCGAGCCTCACTCCGAGCCTCAGACGCCCTCCGAACCTAGGTCGGCCACGTGAGGCGCACGTGCGACCTGGGTTATTTGCATCGACGCCCCTGGAGCTTTCCATATTTGCGAAGAGGCCCCTGTGAAGCAGACATCACGTGAGGAGCACGTGTCTCGTGGAGAAATTGCATAGAAGTCCTGCATACTATTGGTAATTGCATTTTAGTCCCTGTCAGCACGTTTACTTATTGAAATTTTATTTTCCAGTATTGCATTTACACCCTTATGTTTGCACGTGTCCATAGCATGCATTTTTCATCATTTTAAAATTCTAAAAATTGCAAGTTGTTGAGAATTTTGTCCTCTATTTGTCTGTACACGTGTCTGATTTTTGTTAGCTTAATTGAATTATCAATGAATTAATTGGTTCATTTGAGACATATTTTGCCCAGTGATGCCTTTTGATTTTTAATTAAATATCAGTGCCTTCAAAAATCACCAAAAATTCACAGTAGCTTAAGGACACCATTTTCAACACTCCATAAAAATTTCATGTCATTTGCACGCATAACGAGGCCTCAATAAATAGTTTAGTGATTTTCTTTAATTAATTTTAATTAATTCATTTCACAATAAATTTAAGTTCTGTCAATTTTCCTAGGTCCCTGATCATTAGACCTTCCTAGGATAATTTTAGTTCTTGGAGAAATTGTGGTTTGATATTTATTAAAAATTAAACACTGAAAATCACTCTGTCTGTTTGTTTAATTCACAGAAAATTTATTTTGAGTCGAAAAATTCCAAAAAAATTAGTGTAGGTCATTTTCATCATAAATAACCATCTGGCCAATTTTCATTATTTTTGGACTTCGTTTGATACATCAATTAAATTTAAAGTTAAATTGGCTAAGACTTGTCTGCATATGTCTGCATAAGAAATAAAAAGACCAAAAAAAATTGACCCTCGAACATCAACACTTGAAAATTGCTGTAATCTACCTAAGGAGACAGTTGCCTCCCTGAGATCGACCTTGGACTCCACCAAGTAAAAAAAATATCACTGCTTAAAATTGACCAAAATCTGTCTTAAGTGGTTTTTGATCAACCTCCCGCATCCGACTGCAACGAACACTTAAAATTAATTTGGACCATTAATTTGACCGAATTAACTAAGGGTGCGGGAGCGCTCATCACCCCGCCCCCGGAAGTATGACCCGTTTTGATGGACCAGGAGTTTGTTACATTGGATGTTCTCCTCGTGCTAAACTATTACTCCCGATTGGATACGCATGGCAAATTTCCCTTTTCTATTGTAATGAATCTCCATTAATTTCTCCACGTGATAAGTATGCTCCTCCCCCTTGAATTGCATGGCCATGTTCCCTTTTTCGTCGAGATGCCTCCCAAGCGTTTGAATCGCCGTAGTAAATGTCCTTCCTGTAATGAAGGTGATTTGCATGGCCCGTTTCCTTATTTCGCCGTGACGGGTCCGTGTTCCTGCCTCCACCCGAAAAGAATGCAGCGCACCTCTGATTTGCATTCATTTGTTTCCTTTTCCGTCGAATGGACTCTCTAGCATTAATCGTGGCAACTTGCACGTATCCCGAGAAAGATGGTGACGTTTTGGCGTTTTGGCTTCCGAAACGTCTGGAGCTGAAATCGCAGTCGTTTGTCCGACGACCCTTTGACTCCTCTCCTTGCCGGAGCAACGACGTCCACCGACAACCTTCTCCCCCCGGTGCTCCACACCAGACGGTAACACATCCACCGTCGCAAGCTCCACCTGGAAGATACGCCTCTCCAATTGCACCTCCCACCTGCCAAGATGTCGAGGATGGAGATCCCGGATCCGAATGATGAGTTCAGGTCGTTCGCCACGCTCAACTCCAGTACTGACGACTTCCTCCACCTCCGTTATCCCCGTGAGAATCTTCTGTACCCGATCCAGAGTGCGCCAGAGATACGGAATCCCCCGTACACAGAACAGGGACAAGGAACGGGTCGATATGAAGCCGTCGTAGGACATGCCGGTCTCCATCGAATGAGCGATTTCCTCGAATTTGATAGTGCTAACAAGCAATCCGCTTCCACCCTATCTAAGCCCCTAGTCAACAACCGCCAGGGCATCACCAAGACCACATCTCCCCTGAACATCCCCCCAATGTTGTTCGGACGTCCGATGTCCCCTTGAAGAGGACCTCCCTTCCACCTCCTTCTCCCACCAGGATATTTGTCGATCTCCTTACGATAGATTCCGGTCGTCGCCCAACCATACAGTTCTTGCTCCGGTGCGCGAAGCCATTACACTTAAAGCAACGAACAGGTTCTCGACATTGACTCACCCAATGGTCGAGCGCTCCGCAACGAAGGCAACCTTTTCCAAAAGGATGTGGTCTAGGCGCAGCGCTAGCCCTTTTGCTCCTCGACGACAACCTCCCGCTCCGCCGACGACGAACTTCTACCCATTCATTATTGCGTGTGGGTACTGGCAGCCTGCCCCCGACATGAACCTCCCGCTCTGCCGTCCGCCCCCGACACGAACCTCCCGTTCCGCCCCCGACACGAACCTCCCGCTCCGCCGTCCGCGCTCGCCCTCGTACTCGCCCTCCCTCTCGCACTCCCTCCCTCTCCCGTTCAAGCATCCTCCCTTTGACAAAGAAAGTTCCCGTTCAAATGCACTTCTAAATTTCCTACATTTTTCTCTATATTTAAAAAATCCTCACTCAGGTATTGCAACTCATATTAAGACTGATATTGCTGCTTTTATTTAATTGTCTTGAGGGAGAAACTCAATTTACTTGTATTTGCTCCTCCTAAAAACCGTATTTGAAAAATTAAGTTCGCGTATCATTGTAGATTGCATTACTATTGTGGATCTTAATAGGGTAGTGAGGAGCATCAACTTGCTTGGAAAAAGATTCACTCATTGCCATGACCTATACTTAGACGTCCCTCCCAAGCACGTCAAAGGAAAAATCAAAGTGGATAGAGTCGAGTTACCTTACATTATTCACTCCCAGTTTTGTGTTTCTTTCTAGTTATACTAATCTAGAATTGTGGACTTTTCTTCTTCCTTATATGAAGGTTTTGGTATGGACCTCCTACACTTTCTTTTTTGCCCTTACGGAGGAGGGGGATGAATATAATTCTCCCCAGCTTATTTTAAAAACACAAGTATCACATTTGCTTTAGGATTGTCTTTGCTGAAGATCATCACATTTATGATATTAAGAAGGTATTCAAGAAGCCATCTCAGAACAACAACAAGACAACTGATGCAAATCTAATTCCTTTGCAGCATGCAACACATGCATATACAAACATCCATAACGAGATTTTTGAGTCTGCAGAAGTTGACTATAGCATCGCATATGCCTGATGAATATCTGTTTCATCATCTTTATTCTATCATTTTGACCTTAAAAACCCTAGTAAATATGTATAAATACCCTTAATTTAGGCACTATAGCATTCATAACATTGCACAAATAGTGTATAAAATACGATTTTTAAAGCCAAAATAATATAATAAAGGGAAGAAAAGAAAAAGAATAAAATGCACAGATATTTTATAACCCTAAACCCTGAGACCTATTTCGATGACTAGGTCGACAAGGAATAAAGTATGGCGAGATGAGGGCCAAAATACAAGTAAAATTCCTATATATTTAATTCATTTTTATTCATTTTTGGGACTTATTTTTAGTTCCACTTTTTATACTTCAAATAAAGAAACTTTGAACATTAAAGTTGTAGATAATTAAATATAGAAAAATGTAGAATTTATTTCATACAAAAATAATATATAGATAAAAATTTACACTCAGATGAAGTTTCCAAAGTCCCAACTTCCCTAACCCATATCTCTAAAAAAACTCAAAATATATCAAATTTACCTTTAATTGTATATCACTTTTAATAAGCTATTTTAATGAAGGTGATTTCATATTTTTTATCGTTACAATGTGAAAGATAGGTTTTGGACCCATATTGTGTAGTTATATCGATTAAAATATTCATTTTATTTAATATTCATTATTTTTATAATTTTGTATTTTTATAATTTTTAAATATTATATATGATATATGTGCATATTAAAATGGGAATAAATATGTCAAGAAACCATTAAAATAAAATAATCACATAAAATACATAGATGAATTACCAATAAGTATGCCTATATAGATAATATACTTATTTATTTAAGTGTGAACAATATATTAGTAAAATAAAATAAAATTATATTTATGTATCTAAAAATAAGTTTTAAGTACATGAAATAATAAATTCAATTATTAAAATTTAAAATATAAAATATAAAATAAAAGACTAAAATACATAGATGAATATACCTATATATAGCCCCTAAAAACTAACTAATAATTATAAGTCTCTAAAAAATAAATAAAAATTATGATAAAGTTCTTCATAAAATAATAAATATTTTTTATTTGATAACCTAAAATTAATAAAATCAATTATTATTTTTAAATTGATTTTTGATTTTTTTCTAAGGCTTTTTCCTAGTTGGTCCACGTGGACCAACCAGGTGCGTCGGAGAATTGACCGCGGGTCTCTCTGACAAACCTTTGTCCTCTTGTCGGACCTTGGTTCTTGCCTTCTTCTCGATTTTTCATGGCTAGCCTTTGTACCATTTGATGTCGCATTCTTCACGACTTTTATTCCTCGATATGTGATGATTCACGCCCTTAGCTTTCCTCAGCCTGAGGATCAGCGATTCGCCTCATCTTCATCGATCTTTTATCCTGCTCGTCAACCCTATACAAAAGCACCGCCAACTTTCCCTTCGATCTTTGACCCCTCTTCCATCGTTGAACCCTAGACCTAGGCTATGGGTCTTCTTCCTGGTGACAGCAGGAGTCGTTCCATCCCTTCAGCGGTTCGATTGTGCGTTGAATTGAGGAGGTCTAGTTCGCTAGAGTCACTTCGCTGGAGTTGCTTCTAGCATGCCCCTAGTGAGATTCTTTCCCCTCCTTTTTGTGTTGGACATGCGAGCCCACTGTGAGCCATTACGCAATAAATGTTATTGCGAATATCATTCCCTATTCTGAAATGAAGAATAACTAATTTGCATAATAGGTCCCTTAGTACAATTAGGGTTATGTACCGTGGCCATCTTAATAATCATACCGTTGTTGGTTCAACTATTGAATCATAGAGGTTGGTGCTTGGATGAATATCTAAAGAGTTAGATTGAGAACTCATCAAGCATCGTCAAATGATTGTTAAGAGATGCTCTCCGGCCTGAGTAGGAGATGGCAATCCTTTCTCACATAGTCTAATATATGACCGACCTCTTGATGCAGGTTCTCTACATAGGAATAGAGATTCGGAGGTGTCAGATTATTTAGGTCAAAGAGTTGACTTAACGAGAATGAGATAACCAAAGACCTATATCGTATGCTGTCACGGTATAGGCACGCATCCTCTGACCAGAGATAGATGTGTTACTATATGTCTGAGTATGTACATTTGGCAGAGCAATAGGTTGATGACCTAACCAAGGTCTATACACCGACGCGCTGGTGTGCATATAAGGGCATATGAGTAATACGATCTCTCAAAGGGATCATGCAGGTTCACTACTGAACTGGAAGACATGAGCTCACTCATGAGATATTGGGAAGAATTAAATTCCGTGCACGGTCATCTCACTTTGGAAGCTTGACTGAATCGCAAGCGTCTCCTCTGATGGATCGGACTTGAGACAGGAGGTCTCTTCGTTTACAGACTCGATGACAACCACACTTCAAGAGGTAATCCTATTACTTGTTTGTGGTTTATATGAAACGATCTGAGAAGTGTTCAGGGATTATGTGCTTTCATCACATAAAAAATTTTAATTTCCGCTGCCCGGAGCAACTAGTGCGACTAGTCGCTCTCGATCGCATTCGATGCGATCATCACGCTTCCGTGATGTGCTTGAGGATTTTTCCTGTATCCTTCATTTTGTCGTTCGATTTCTCTGGAGTATCAGTAGTGTATTTGATGAATCTCCATTTCATCATCTTTATTCTATCATTTTGGCCTTAAAACCCTAATGAATGCATGTAAATACCCTTATTTCATGCATTTTATCATTCATGCATTCGTGTACAAAATGTCTATAAAATACGGGTTTAAAGCCAAAATTATAGAACAAAGAAAACAAAAGAAAAAATAATAAAATATTACAAATATTTTATGACCTGAACTCCGAGACTTAGGCATCTCGATGACTAGGTTGACAAGGAATAAAATAGGGAAGATAAGGGCCAAAATACAATAAAAATCCCTTCTATTTAATTCATTCTTTATTAATTTTTGGGACCTATTTTTAGTTCTACTTTTTATACTTCAAATAAATAAACTTTGAACATAAAAGTTGTAGATAATTAAATATAGAAAAATACAAATATGATTTCATACAAAAATAATGTACAGGTGAAAAGTTCCGATCTAAATAAGATTTCAAAATCCCAACTTCCCAGACTCATATCTCTCAAATAAAAATTCAAAATGTATCAAAATCATCTTTAATTCTATATAACTTTTAATGAGCTATTAAAAGTTAGGTTTTGGATCCCTATTGTATACTTATACCAATTTAAATATTTAATTTATTTATTCTTCATTATTTTGATAATTTTATATTTTTATAATTTTGTAAATATTATTCATAATATATATGTATATTACAATAGGAATAAAAAATAAAGAAAATGTAAAAATTAAATACTTGTATAAAAAACATAGATGAATTACCTATGTCTATAACTATAGAATTAATACAACTATTTATTTAATTGTATTAATACTTAAGAAAAATAAAATAAAAATATATTTAATCTATAAAATTAAGATATACATATATAAAATAATAAAATCGAATATACAAAATAAAAATAAACATTAAAATGTAGAGATGAATATACTTATATATAGCTTTAAAAGGGAACTTGTAATTTTAAACCTCAACAAAATAAATAAAAATCATCATAAAATAATTCATAAAATAATAAAAATTTTCCACTTTAGTAACCTAAAACTAATAAATTTGTTTATTATTTTTAAATGATTTTACAATTCTTTTTCAAGAGGTTTTTCCTAATTGGTCGACGTGGACCAACCAGTTGGCTCGGACAGTTGACCTATGGTCAACTGTCTGACCCCCTCTTGCAAACCTATCAGACGTGGTTTTGTCCCTTTTTCAGAGATTGTTTGAGGCTTGATCTTTCACCATTTCGCGTTGCGGTTTTCATGACTTTTACTCCTCGTAGACTGGTCTTACACGCCCAATGACTATCTCGAAGCTTGTGTTACGGATACGCTCGATTGATGAGCCGAAAAATCCCTTCCTAAATCCGGGCGAGGTAAAAATCGCTCTCGGGTCGTTGCGATCCGGATCTCGAAGAATCGGACTCAACAAGAAAATGTAGGAACCACCAAACAAGGTATAAAACAATCAAAATCATATAGGGGTCCTCGCTATTTTTATTAACCTGGTATAGCGACCAGGGTTGGACTCAAGGAGCACGAGATGATCTTGCGGCCTATGAAGTAGTCAAAGTCGAAAAATAAGGAAGAAAATGTTTTTGATGGATTTTTATGATATTTAAATGTTTGTGTTTTTGATTTTATAAGAAAAAAAGGGGAAACAAGCAACTACAACAATTTATTAAAGCACTCAAAAATACCCAGAAAATTCAAACAAAAATATTTTTGTGTTTTTAATATTTTGAAGTGTTTTTGGTGAATTTGTTAGAATTTTTCAATTTTTATTTGATTTTATAAAAATCAAGAAAGAGGAAAAATATGAGCTACTGTGTAGCCAGACTTGAAAGATCAATTAAAAATATATAATTGATCTATAGAAGTCTGGAGACAATTTTTATGAAAAATATATGCAAAAATTAAGCTACAGAAAAAGAGTTTGTATTTTTTTTTATTTTGATAGAATTTTTTTAGAATTTTTATAAGATTTTTAGGGTTTTTCAATTTTTATGGGTTTTATAAATCCAAATAGCACAAAAATTTGAGAAAAGCTAAATGACACTAAAACTAACTATCAATACTTTTTTTAGAATTTTTAGACAAATTTTTATATTTTTCTTTGATTTTCTTTTTCAAACAGTAACACAAATGCGTATTTTTGAATTTTTAAAAATAGTAAAATGCTTAAAAATATCCCAAAAATTTAGAGAAATTTTTACACAGTGGCAGGAGCCATGTATCCAAATTTCACCTAATTTGGATTTAATTTGATATTTTATTCGATAAAAGCCAAGTACACAGCAAGCAAGGGCCTAAATGCAAAGAAACTTATTTCCAGGATCAAATGATAACAAAGCAAGAAAGGCCAGGGCCTGGAATGCAAAAAACCCACAAAAACACGCGCAACACACGTGATTCAGACACAGAGGGGTATAAATGCAATTCCTATTTAAAAAGATTCAATCAATAACACACAAGAACCACATGACTAAAAGTGCAAATAACCCAAAACCTCACGTGTCGATGCACGTGGCTCACATACACAGGGACTAGATTGTAAATAACATAAACATCGAGGTCCCAACTGCAATTGTTCCAAAATTATAACAACGTACTAAAATATTTACATGAGTGTATGGAAATAACAAAAGGACAGGGGGCTTAAGGTAAATTACCCCTTTATTATGATCTGATGGATAGGGGGTGCCACGTGTAGATCCAACGGCTGAGAGCGTCGGGCACCCCTTCGTCGATGGACGCTCCAGATGAGGTCCTCTAGTGATCCGACGGTTGATAGCTCCTCGCAAATGGACGGACGAGATCTAAACTGGGCGAGGCCCTTCGATCGGACGGTCGCGGAACCTCCTCCAAGAACAGCTCACCGGCAAACTTTGCTGGCTCGATACGCGCGATGGAGAGGTCCGATGAGGCTGCTGAGATGTGGAAAAGATCCGTCACGATGGTCCGCAGCTGATGGGCATCTCCGATGAGGTCGGGAAGCTCCGGCGACAAAGGAGGCTCGAAGTGGCTGTGCTCGAACTCTTGGACCCTCAGATGGGTCTCTTCGACCTGCAAAAACCGCACAGCAAAACTCTTGGGTCGAGGGCAAAGTGCCTCGACCCGTCAGGGGGTGAAATGGATGGTCAGAGGGGTCGGAGCGGAGACCTCCGACGAAGCGACGACGATGGAGGTCTACTTCTTGGTTCTGGGGTGAACCAAGGTGATCGGAGGGGTGAAGAACGTGGGAAGAGGTCTCGTGAACGTGAATCGATGGTTAGATGATCGAATAGACTGTTGGATTGGTGGGAATCGGCCGGCGACGCCCGACAACGCGATTGGGCGTAAATGGAATTAAGTTAATCTAGAGGATGTCGGGACTACCTGATGCTGAGGTCGATTGTGGATGAGTTGGCGGAGCTCTGGGGGTCTTTGCCTCAAGGATTCGTCGGGGTCCGAGGCTCGACGCACCTCGCGGTGGTGCACGGCGAAAGAGTTCGTCGGATCGGTGGCTGGAGGCACCTCCTCCTCACTGCGACATGGCCCTCGGATAGCTGCCACTCTAAGGAGGGTAGTGGAGTTCCTGGGATGGAAGGGCGGAGCCAAAGATGGCTTGGAATGTGCGGCGGAGGCAAGGCTTTATATAGACAGGGATCCGAGAAGATGGAATCGAACCAGGAAATCGGAACTCGGATCCCTAGGAACGATCACCGGGCGTGGATCAGGGATGGATCGAGTATATTCGGGGCCCGAGGTTTGGATGAGAGGTGATCGGAGCGGATCGGGAAAAATGGGCAAAATTGGGTCGAGAGCCGGGTCCGAGTAGAAAGTGGTCCAGGGGGGGAGTTGACCGGGGGTCAACATCCCCCGTGGACCAATCATATAATTCCGATTATTAGTTATTTGGAAATTCGATTAAAAATAGAAAATGATTTTATTTCGAAAAATTTTAAACATAAAAAATGTTTATTTATTTTCAAAGTTTTTTTAGTGATTTTTAATTATTTTTTTGAAAAATAAATAACGTATTTACATTATATTATTATATATAGGTATATATACATATGGATTTTTTTGTTTTTATTTTTAATTGTCTATTTTTGTATAATTATTCCAATTTTTTATTTTATTTATTTATAACATAAAATTTTGAATAATGAGGTATTTTTATTTTATTTTTATGATGTATTTACATGGGTTAAATAAATAGGTTTATATACATATGTACATGGTATATATACAAGGTGGGAAATGATTTTTTTATTTTTGTTTTTATTTTCTGATTTTTATTTTATTTACACCATAAAATATGGAGTATAAAAATATATTAATTATTTACAAGGAGAAAATAAATAGGAATTTTATTGTATATACATGGTCTATGTACACTGATGAGAGACAATTTTATTTCTTTTTATTTTTCTTTTCTTTTTTTAGTTTTATTTTTACAAATATGTACAAAATATGAGAAACACTTTTTAATTTTTATTTTGAGGAAAATAAATTTATTTAAATATATAAGAGTATTTACACACATGACTGACCTTATCTCTCTCTACTTGGATTCTTTTGCGGTCAGGCCCATGCTGAGCCCTTCCTTGGGATTAGGTCACTCAATATTTATTCTAAATATTTCCTTATTTTTCTTTTATTTCTTTATTCCTTTATTTTGGCACAAAAACATGCTAATTATGCATATTTACAAGATGCATGCATTTTCACAATTTATGATATTTACACATATTTACATGGTATTTCGCTCAAGTTTCTAGCTAAAATAAAGGAATAAAGAGTGATGAATTAGGATTCATTACCCCCATATACTTTACTTTTGCTAGTCTCTTAGCAAACACTTATTTGAAAAAGAAGTGCAAGAGAGAAATAAAAAGAAAAAGAGAAGAAATCAAGGTTGATTATTAAACTTTCCTTCATTAAATTGAAATATGGAGCTCAATCAGACCTTTGGATTATTAATTTGTCGGAACCTTATTTGGACTTAAGCTTAAAACTTAACAGCCTCTAAGTTCCACCAATCTATGCTCAAGACTCCTCAATAAACCAGATCAGAACAAGTCTACACACACAAACTGTAATGACCATGAATCTTTCCTTGTACGGTGTAAGTGATATGTAGCTCCCCACCTCAGAAGTAATAAAGAAGCAACCTCCCTCAACCCGGTAACTCTAATGCCTCGGTCTAGCAACTCTTTCCTCGAGAAGCGGGGTATTCCCTTCTAAGTTCAAGTGCAACCGGCTCAAGAAGAGGGGGAAGAAGAGAATGGACCATGACCAGTGTAACCATGTATCCTTGGGAGCTCTAACCAGTGTAGTTGAGTCTCCCGCTGCAAGCTACATGAGATGGAACATGGATATCAAGCTTTGCTTATTTGACTATATACATTCCGGTGGGGTTATTAAATTTTCAATTCGACCCAACACTTTTTTGGAGTTCTTTTCTTTTTGCACATTTTTTTCATGTGCATCTGTACAACATATCTACAAGGTGCAACATATATACAAGGAGTTTTTCCTCTTGAGCCAGTAGATGATGAAGCCACATTTCATCATCTTTATTCTATCATTTTGGCATTAAAAACCCTAGCAAATGCGTGTAAATAGCATTAAATCCAGCGTCTTAACATTCATGCATGTGCATGTAAATAGTGTATAAAATATTGTAATTAAAGACAAAATTATAGAATAAATAAAAGAAAAGAAAAAGAATAAAATATTGTAAATATTTTATGACCCGAAACCCCGAGTTCTATGCATCTTGATGAATAGGTCGACAAGGAATAAAGTAGGGGGAGATAAGGGTCAAAATACAATAAAAATTCCTTTTATTTCCATTCATTCTTTATTCATTTTGGGACCTATTTTTGGTTCCACTTTTTATACCTCAAATAAAGAAATTTTGTACATGAAAGTTGTAGATAATTTCGTATAGAAAAATACAAAATTGATTTCACTGAAAAATAATATACAGATAAAAAGTTATGGTCTGAATAAGATTCCAGAACTCCAACTTCCCAGACCCGTTTCTTGCAAATAAAAACTCAAAATGTACCAAACTCATCTTTAATTGTATATAGCGTAAAATAATCTATTTAATGGAGGTGGTTTCGTATTTTTCAGAGTTACGGTTTGAAAGTTGAGTTTTGGACCCTACTAGTATACTTGTACAAATTCAAATATTCATTTTATTTATTATTCATTATTTTTATAATTTTATATTTTTTAAATTTTGTAAATATTACTTATAATATATTTGTACATCAAAATCAGAATAAAAACCTAAATAAAAACACAAAATAAAAATACTTGTAATATAATACATAGGTAAAAATACCTATATATACATACTTGTATAATTTATACTTCTATTTTATTACCTATACAAAACACATCAGAAAAATAAAATAAAAATATAATTAAGTGTATAAATATATTTTATAAATATATAAAATAATAAATAAAAATAAATAAACTAAAAACACAAAATAAAAATAAAAGAATAAAATATATAGACATTATACCTATAAAGGGCATAATAGGTAACTTGTAAATTTATACCTCATAAAAATAAATAAAAATCATAATAAAATATCTTATAAAATAATAAACATTTTTATTTAATAATTAAATATTAATTCATTCATTATCTATTTTTAAATTAATTTTTAATGTATTTCTAGGAGGTTTTTCCTGGTTGGTCCACGTGGACCAACCAGGTGGTCTGGCTCGTTGATCGAGGTCAACAGCCTGACCGTCCTCCTAGCCTGTGTCAGAGATCGGTTTTGTCCCCTCTTCTCCCATTTTTCGAGGCTTCTCCCTTCACCTTTTTGCGATGCGTTCTTCACGACTTTTGATCCTTGGGGATCCGTCATACATGCCCTTGTGCTATCTCGAGCCCTGGATCATTGATGTGCTCTCGATGCATCGTTCTTTGCGCCGCCTTCACCACATTTCAAAATCGAGCCCCCTTCTTCCACCTCCTCTTTGAACCGCCTTGGGAGAGCTTTAAACCTCCGGGTGTGGGTGTATCGGGTCTCCGGTGACAGGGGATTGACCCAAACCCCCCGTCGAGGTGACGCGAAGCTAGAGGTCGGATTCCAACCCCCATCTCCGGCGTCCGTCGTCGAGGTACCTATCTCGGGTTAACCACCCTTGCGGTTGTGCATTTTCTTCACTTTTCTTGTTTGCTTTTATTTTAAATAGCCTTAGCTTCCACCTCATGCTTTCCATTACTCATCCTACCCCTTTAATCGCCATCCACTGCTCCCTCGCCAGAGCTTGCTCCGACGAGCTCCTATTTGCGCCGTATGCCACCCATTTCACTCGCGCTCGCCCTGGGAACCGTCTACTGTGGTTTGTGTGTTTTTATTGCAGGTCCCAGGCGCAGAAGAGCCCCCATCTGGGGTCATTTTTGACGATACCAAGCTTCTCGAAGCCGCTCCAGGTCATCCGCGCCGTGGTGGCACTCCGGATGGTTTCCAGCCATTTTGACTCCACCAATCTCTAGAGGAGCCTCCCAGCAAGGTTCCATGCCATTTTGAAGCTTCAAGATCCGCCGGAAAAGCTCGATCTGGCCGGGAGAACTTCGTTGTGGCGTAGTTCTTCTTGGTTCTTCCTCGTGTCTTCTCTGCCGTCAGATCCGGCCTGTTCTCGGAGGGCAGCAGTGACCGTTGGATCGCATCGCGCTTCAGCCATTGGATCAGCAAAGCACCGTCTGATCTCGCTCGTCCAACCGAAGGAGCATCGCACTACCACGTGCGCCACGCGTCAAGTGGACGACTCACAACCGTCCGATCCGCCCAACGAGGGTATTTTGCGTTCAAACCCTCGCGCATTTTTGTATTTAACAACTAGGCTATAAACATTCATCTGCAGTTTAAATATTTGTGTAAGTTTTGCATCAAGACCCCTGTGCTTTCCATTATTGCGCTTAGGTCCTTCGCCACGTCACCTCACGTGCCTGTGCGTGTGAGGGGACAGGGCATTTTGTAGAGGGACCCTCAAGGGTCTTGTTATTTCCATTCAGTACTCAAACTTTCATATGCAGTGTAATAGTTTTGGTTAATTTGCATTTTGACCAGTAGCTTTTTGGAAATTACAATTATACCCCCGCCAGGCGCGTGTGCAAGTCACATGCGCCCAGACGTTTTTGGAAAAGTAACCTAGCGGCTTTAGGTATTTCTAATTAGTTCAACTAGTTCGCTTATTCAGTTATAATTTTGCGTCAAAATTGCAGTTTAGTCCCTGGTTTGTTTATTTGCATATATACCCCTGCTAGGCCATATATATTTTGTGTGCTTGCTTTATTTATTTAGTGCATCATTTTAACTCCAAAAATTACCAAAAAAATATCATTGACTCCTGTTAACGTGCTCATTCACGCCATATTTTTGCATTGTATCCTTATTGCATTTTGATATTTATTAAAAATAAAAAACATGCATTTTCAGCATTGTTTGCATTAGAAAATCCATAAAAATTATAAAAACGATTTTAAAAATTCCAAAAAATATATTTTTCTTGTTTCATCATATTCTAGTGTTAATCCAAAAACCACTAAAAATTTCAAAACCAAAACCTTAAAAATTAGAAAGCACCCAAAAACTTTATAAAAATCTAAAAAAATCTAGAAAATCCATAAAAATACAATCTCAGTTGCTGTAGTTTCTTTATTTTATTTATTTTAAAATTAATTTGGGAAAATTTTGCTACTGATTGGTATTTTGCATTCCCATTTTAGTTTCGGCCAGCAAGTTTCTTCATTGTTTTCCTTTACTTTGACTTTTAAAATTCCAAAAACATTCTGAGAAATCCCCAAGAAATCACAGAAATAGTAAAAAATATAAAAGGACCAAAAAGACTTTATTTCCTAATTTTTGAGCATTTTTCACTAGTTTTATAAATACCCTCTTTCCTCTTTTCTTATATTATATTTATACTCCAATATTGAAAAAGAAAATATAAAAAAATATATAATATAAAAAGAAAATATAAAATCAGAAAATTAAAAAAATCAAAATAAAAAATTAAAAATTTAAAAGAAAATAAAAAAAATTAAAAATTAAAAACCCACAAAAATTTGCATATTGTAGACACTTAATCACATCACATTTTTGTGCACCAATTGTTGATCTATCCTGCCTTGCTCCCTGTGTTCGAACTCTCTACGTACTTGCATCTATACATCTTTTATGTAGAGTTAAAAATAAATTTTACTCCACATTGTTTGTCATTGTTTGATATTTGATTGTGGGTTCATTGTTGACTTTAGTTGGGAATTTTGCGTGGTCAACGCTTCGACTGAGTTCCTGCCTTGTGTGGAACCTAAGACCATCGAATTCCGGCCAAATCAAATGGCGCCGTTGCCTGGGAGCAACAACGTATATTTCGGCTTTTTGTTGGTGTTGTGATTATTTGTCTATTTTTGCGGCTTTTATTTCTGCTTGTTGTATTTTCCTTATTTTTGATATTTCTTGTTTGAATTGTCTAACCCCTCTATTGTTTGACTTCTTGCGAGGAACGTGGATCAAGGGAGGAGCTCTCTTCCAGGAGCACCTGCGCACCCACGTGAGGCGACTTGACTTAGCACGAAGGCGGGCTAGGAGAGGATTTTGAAGACAATTCTGTTCTATTTATTTATTGCATTTATTTGTGTAATTTTAGTGTGAGAGAGACTCCTTTATTGTAATAATACAGGTACTCGGACTTTGGACTCTTGAGCCCAATTTCCAAGTGTTTGTACACTTGGGGGCTCACCGCGGATTTTTCGATTTTCATCGCATTTTTTTCATTTGTTTTCCGATTTTGTTTTCTTTACTTTGTGTGATTAAGCCCTTAGTTTAGGAGTTGCTTGCGATAGATTAAGGCCAAACACCTAATATATTTGCATGTACCTATAGACTCGTTTGGACTTAGTCAAATTTAAACAGTCGCCTCATCATCTTCGAGCCTACGTGCCGCGAGCCCACACTGTCAAGCGCTACTCCTGAACTCGATGTGTCGAGAAGAGGAGGGGTGAGCCTAGACCGGACTCTTGGATTGAGGATCGGTGACCGACTTGCGGTGCTTCACGTTAATAGCAATTTCTGAAACTTAGGGCGATTTCATCGGCTTGCATTTGCATATAGTTAGGTTTCAATTCGACTGAGCATCCTTGCATGTAGAGTGCTGGAGGCAAGGTGAGCATTTACGCTTTAGCATTCATCATTCTTCGCCGCTTGCATTGCTTTTCCGACTCTCCCTCTGATTTTGTCAACCTAGGAGCTTAAAGGAATTGAATCCCCGTTAGGACCGTGCATTTTTATTAAAAATCCAAAAAAAGTGATAACCAATAAAATTGGGACTGCTAATATTACTTGACCCTAAAATCGAGCAAAAAGAAAAATCTTGTATTGGGGCAAGTAATCCCCACATTGTCTTTGCTTTTACTTGCTTGCGCACACACTAAGGATTAGTTCCCAAATCCCATTGAGACCCTAAGTGTTTGTGCAACTTCTTGACTTCTCACCTAACTCTAAAACAGACAAGACTAAAAGACCAAATTTTCGATCTCTAACGAGTTGAGTAGGTGAATTGAGTGTTTATTTTGCGAGTTTGCTTGTGGTTGTTTGTGTGCATCCTAGATATTCTCTGCGCATCTGCGCCTTTTTCTCACTTCTCTTGACTTGACTTTCGAGTTCTCCCGATCATTCTCTCTTGTTTCGAGATGGATGCTTGGAGCAATTTTTATCCAGATTTTGCGAATTCCTCGTACCCTCCAGCCGGTCCACCTCCCTTTTATCAGGAGGATCCTCCTCCTAAAATTTCTGACTATTTTACGTATCCGCCTCAACCGCAGTATCAGACCTCGGACTTCTACCCACCTCCACCTCCTCCTGGATATTATCCACCTCCACTTTCACATCCACCCGAGTCTGGCATGTTGGAGTCACCTCCCTCGATCTCTATAAGTGATATCTTGAACCGAATGACAAAGCGCATTGATTTGAGGAATGATAATCTTGCTATCTTGAGGAAAAACCAGATTAATGCTCCTTTCGTCGAGTAAACCAGATTAATGCTCCTTTCGTCGAGGATACGGACTTACTTGTTGGTGATCATGGGAGCTTGCAATCGCCAAAAATACAAAAAAATGAGAAAAACTTAAAAACACAAAAAGATTTCGGGAGACCGTTGATTGATTCAGACCGTGAGGAGAGGGTCCACTTGCCAGATCATTCAACCACATAATCATTCATACACTCTCCCACCTTTGACCTCGAGGATGCTGCTGTACAGACTGCTCTTGGCATGCCTCGTGTACATGCTGATTTCGACTTCATCCCTTGTATGGAGGAAGTCCAAAAATTCAAAAAATATTGACTAAACCCGAAGTGGCCGTCGTTATTCATGAGATCATCCAAGCCCCACTTCAACAGGCCATGACACAATTATCTGCCCCTCCTCCCAAGAAGAGAAAGCGGAGGAGCATATCTGAGCGTCACATTCTGACCATGGCCACTGCCCACGCCATCACACACCATCCCATTCCTAGAAAGAAGAAAACAACTACTCCTTTCATCACTTGTACCATCTCTGACTATATTTGTGATCACACTCTCCTAGACGGCGGTGCATCTATTAGCATATTACCCTTCTCGTTGGTACAATCTCTTCACTTAGGGCCTCTCAAGAAGACGAGGACGATAGTTCAGTTTGCTGATGGATCTATCAAGAGGCCGAAGGGTATCCTTGAAAATGTTGTTATTTCGATTCAGGGCACGAGGAACAATATTGATTTTGTCGTATTGCCCATGGAGACCTCCACAGGGGAGCCCTCTCCGATCATCCTGGGACGACCATTCCTCGCCTCTGCGAGGGTCGTTATTGACTATGGATCAGGAGAGATCCGCTTCCGTCCTGTTGACGAGAGCGAAGTGTTGACCACCGCACCCACAGTTGACCAGAGACCTACACCTGATGCACCTTCACCGATTCTAGCTGACTCCGAGGCTTGTGACCGATCTGATGATTTGTTTAGCGACCACTGATGAGACCCGACGAATCCCCAGAAAGGGGAGGAAATCGAAAATCATAACCTCACGGTTCCTCCTTCTGGTGTGTGGCGATGTGTTGATGAAATCCAAAGTATCTACGTGATTGATCCCATTGAGCGGAGGGCAGATACCAGGACTAGACAGGACGGACTTGGTTTGACTACTTCCACTGATAAGTCCATTCCTGGTCACTCAAAAGTAATGATGATTGAGGTCGGTTATGATGCGAATCTTCAAAATTTTTGGCCTCTTGATGAAAAAGTTGATCCGAGTGAGACTCTTGAGGATGATCTGAGTTCATATACTTCCACTGATGATTTCGTTCCTTTTGATTTTGACCTGCACGATCCCTCGCAGGACGACTCTCATTACACTTCTTCCGATGAGGATGAGTTTGTCCTATTTCACTTTGACATCGGCGATACTTCCAAGGCCAGACCTGACCACACTTCTTCCACTCCCCCGTCTGCGCCTTCACACCATAGGACCACCAAGGGCGAACCTAGCCATACTACTTCCATTGACCAGTTTGTGCCTTTCCGATTTGATTCCACTGAGGGCCTTCACTCTGTCGACCCTGATCGACTTTCGTCCTCTGTGGATCCCGATGTCGACTTGCACCACACTAAATCTATCCCTCAGCAACCTCGCAAGAAGGTTAGCTTTCAAGCTTCTTGATCCTGTGTATATCCATCTCTGTTGTATATTCCCTTGTGTACCTTTGTTCTCTCTCCTGTATTGCTCGTCCACCCATTCTCATGTTTGCCTTGCTTAGGACGTACTTTGTCCTAAGTATAGGAGGGTGGACGAGCCGAGTGTTCATCGTTCCGTTTCATCACTCCTGTTGTTGCCTATAATTAGGGCTTCTTTTACCCTAAGTATAGGGGGAGTGGTGTGTACATCCTCACGATCGCTTCTTCCATCTGTTGATATCTTTTCTTCTTTTCTTCTTTTCTTCTTTTCCTCTTCTATTTCCTGTATCTATCCAAAAGGTGTCGCCCCTTGTAGACAATTTTCTATACTTAGGACGTACTGTGTCCTAAGTATAGGGGGGTGTGCATCCCGAGTTTTTCATTCATTTCGATCCTCTCCATTGTCTCCTTTTCTTGTCTATACTTAGGGATATCTTACCCTAAGTATGGGGGAGACAATCTGAGTACGATCTGTTCATTCCCACCCTTGACCCTCCTTGCTTTGTGTACAGTCTGCTATACTTAGGATTATTTGATCCTAAGTATAGGGGGGACGTTCGACTTCTCATTCGTTGATTCCTTCATCCCTTATTTATTTATTCGTTAGACTTTTCTATACTTAGTACGAGTTATGTCTTCTCTTTTCTCTCTGATCTATGAGGACATAGCTCAAGCTAAGTATAGGGGGGTCGTATATACTGCGTATATACTTTAGCCATAACTCGTACTTTCGTATTTTCATAATAACTATGGCTAATTAAACTTATTAAATTCATTAAAAACCTTAATAAAAAGATGTGATTATTCCTCAGATTCTTTTCATATCTATTGATTAATAAATCAGGTGAAAATATTTTTTGCAAAATGTTTGAAAAATAGTTTGAAAACCTCTGTGAAAAATCTTTTGAAAACTATTTGGAAAATGTTTTGTTACATGTTTTCAACCTCTGTAAAAACATTTTGATTGTAAAATTATTTTCTTTGTGTGAAATAAAAAGGTTTGAAAAATGATTTGAAAATGGTTTGAAAAATGGTTGCAAAAATATGTGAAAAATCTATATATACTGTTTGGAAAACCTTTGCAAAATGATTTTCAAATGTGTGTACATATTTGTAAAAACTGTTTGTAAAAATTATTTTGGACTATAGTTTTCAAAATTGTCTAAAAAACCTGTGTCAAATAAGTTTGAGGAATATATACATCGCACTAAAAATCACTATATATACCTATAAAATTGACCACTTACCCTGCAAAATCTTAAAATCCACTTCTTGTATATATAAGATGCACTCCCGTGTAAATAGTTTAACCTAGCTTTTAGCCAAAACCTTTTTGTTTTCAAAAATCCCAAAAAAAACATTTGAAAAACTTTTTTTAAAAATCTAAAAAAATGCATATGCATAATCATCTTTTCAAAAATCCATAAAAAGTTCAAAATCTTGAAAATTGCATCTCAAAAATATTTTCTGCATCGCATTGCATAGCATGAGCATTTTTCGGATTGAGTTTGATAGTTGAACAAGTCTAAGTAAAATCCGAAGATTGGAGCTTGGTTGGATCTTAAATCTACCTAATTAACCGGAACCTTATAGGAACTGGGATTGAGGTACTTCAATTGACTTAATTCTTTGAGGATCACGAGACTTGGTTCAATGGATTCTTGACTGCTTAAGTAAAGTATTTCGGAGCACACACACGACTCTTGTTGATAATGACCTAACTTGGACACCTGCACCTTTCACATGGCTCAACTCAGTTGGAGTGGTGAGGAGGTTGGATTTGCCGGTATGAGATGCACACAGATGGAAACATTTGTCCTCCTCTAGGGAGGGAAGTGCACCCCAACCCGTCCAGTGATGATGAGTTTCGATCATAGGAGATCGTGGGTTGCGATAAAGCTTCAAAAGAGGGATAGTCTACTGGCTCAAGAGGAAAAAGTCCCTATGTAAATGCTGCTATATATAGTATTCAAAAAAAATTGCAAAAGCAAAAACCCCAAAAAAGTGGACATGCCTGTACAAAAATAAAAATGCCTGCCGGAGTGTACATATGTTGTAAAGTCAAATAAGAAAGCTTGAGCTTCAAAGTCAAATCATGTGAGCCTGCAACTGGATGACTTGACTACACTGGTCTTGCATCCTAGGATAGGTAGCTACACTAGCTACCGTCCATTCTTCTCTTCACCCCCTCCTCTTGAGCTGGTTGCCACTTGAACTTAGAAGGGAATACCCCGCTCCTTGAGGGATGAGTTGTTGGATTGGGGAATCATTAGGTTGTCATATTGGAGAAGTCAGTCTCTTTCTCATTCCAGTTGGGGAGAGCCACCATCACTTACACTCTACGAGTCAGATTCATAGTCGTAAGGGTTTGCGTATGAGTTGAAATATTTCTGACCAGGCTATTGAGGAGACTTGAGTAGAGTTTTGGGATTCTCAGGGACTGTTGGATTTCAAATCCGGTTCTCACTCAGGTTCCGCCCGCACTAAAATTTCAAAGGTCTAACTTAAGCTCCAAACTTTGATTTTGTGAAGACAAGTTTGATAGTTAAATTTAATCCATCTTTCTTCTTTTTCTTTTCTTTCTTTTCTTTATGCACTTATTGCATAAGTGTTTGCTAGGGACTAACAAAGGTAAAGTATAGGGGGATGATGAAGCCACGTTTCATCATCTTTATTCTATCATTTTGGCATCAAAAACCTAGCAAAAGCGTGTAAATAACATTAAATCCAGCATCTTAGCATTCATGCATGTGCATGTAAATAGTGTATAAAATACTGTAATTAAAGCCAAAATTATATAATAAATAAAAGAAAGGAAAAAGAATAAAATATTGTATATATTTTATGACCCAAAACCTCGAGACCTAGGCATCTTGATGAATAGGTCGACAAGGAATAAAGTAGGGGGAGATAAGGGTCAAAATACAATACAAATTCCTTTTATTTCCATTCATTCTTTATTCATTTTGGGACCTATTTTTGGTTCCACTTTTTATACGTCAAATAAAGAAATTTTGTACATGAAAGTTGTAGATAATTTCATATATAAAATACAAAATTGATTTCACTGAAAAATAATGCACAGATAAAAAGTTATGGATTGAATAAGATTCCAGAACTCCAACTTCCCAGACCCGTATCTTGCAAATAAAAACTCAAAATGTACCAAACTCATCTTTAATTGTACATAGCGTAAAATAATCTATTTAATGGAGGTGGTTTCGTATTTTTCGGAGATACGGTTTGAAAGTTGAGTTTTGGACCCTACTTGTATACTTGTACAGATTAAAATATTCATTTTATTTATTATTCATTATTTTTATAATTTTATATTTTTATAATTTTGTAAATATTACTTATAATATATTTGTACATCAAAATCAGAATAAAAACCTAAATAGAACACAAAATAAAAATATTTGTAATATAATACATAGGTAAAAATACCTATATATACATACTTGTATAATTTATACTTCTATTTTATTACTTATACAAAACATATCAGAAAAATAAAATAAAAATATAATAAAGTGTATGAAAGTATTTTATAAATATATAAAATAATAAATAAAAATAAAAAAACTAAAAACACAAAATAAAAATAAAATAATAAAATATATAGATATTATACCTATAAAGGGCATAATAGGTAACTTGTAAAATTATACCTCATAAAAATAAATAAAAATCATAATAAAATACCTTAAAAAATAATAAACATTTTTTATTTAGTAATTAAATATTAATTCATTCATTATCTATTTTTAAATTAATTTTTAATGTATTTCCAGGAGGTTTTTCCTGGTTGGTCCACGTGGACCAACCAGGTGGTCTAGCTCGTTGACTGAGGTCAACAACCTGACCTTCCTCCTAGCCTGTGTCAGAGATAGGTTTTGTCCCATTTTCTCCCATTTTTCGAAGCTTCTCCCTTCACCTTTTTGCGATGCGTTCTTCACGACTTTTGATCCTCGGGGATCCGTCATACATGCCCTTGTGCTTTCTTGAGCCCTGGATCACTTACGTGCTCTCGACGCATCGTTCTTTGTGCCACCTTCACCACATTTCAAAACCGAGCCCCCTTCTTCCACCTCCTCTTTGAACCGCCTTGGGAGAGCTTCAAACCTCCGGGTGTGGGTGTACCGGGTCTCCGGTAACAGGGGATTGACCCAAACCCCTCGTCGAGTTGATGCGAAGCTAGAGGTCGTATTCCAACCCCCATCTCCGGCGTCCGTCGTCGAGGTACCTATCTCGGGTTAACCACCCTTAAGGTTGTGCATTTTATTCACTTTTCTTGTTTGCTTTTATTCTAAATAGCCTTAGCTTCCACCTCCTGCTTTCCATTACTCATCCTACCCCTTTAATCGCCATCCACTTCTCCCTCGCCGGAGCTTGCTCCGACGAGCTTCTATTTGCGCCGTACGCCACCCATTTCACTCGCGCTCACCCTGGGAACCGTCTACTATGGTTTGTGTGTTTTAATTGCAGGTCCCAGGTGCAGAAGAGCCCCCATCTGGGGTCGTTTTTTACGATACCAAGCTTCTCGGAGACGCTCCAGGTCATCCGCGCCGTGGTGGCACTTCGGCTGGTTTCCAGCCATTTTGACTCCACCAATCTCTGGAGGAGCCTCCCAGCAAGGTTCCAGGCTATTTTGAAGCTTCAAGATCCGTCAGAAAAGCTCGATCTGGCCGGGAGAACTTCGCTGTGGCGTAGTTCTTCTTGGTTCTTTCTCGCGTCTTCTCCGCCGTCAGATCCGGCCTGTTCTTGGAGGGCAGTAGTGACGGTTGGATCGCATCGCGCTTCAGCTGTCGGATCAGCAAAGCACCGTCTGATCTCGCCCGTCCAGCCGAAGGGGCATCGTGCTACCACCGTGCGCCACGCGTCGAGTGGGCGACTCACAACCGTCCGATCCGCCTAGCGAGGTTATTTTGCGTTCAAACCCTCACGCATTTTTGTATTTAACAACTAGGCTATAAACATTCATCTGCAGTTTAAATATTTATGTAAGTTTTGCATCAAGACCCTTGTGCTTTCCATTATTACGCTTAGGTCCTTCGCCACGTCACCTCACGTGCCTGTGCGCGTGAGGGGACGGGGCATTTTGCAGAGGGACCCTCGAGGGTCTTATTATTTCCATTCAGTACTCAAACTTTCATATGTAGTGTAATAGTTTTGGTTAATTTGCATTTTGACCAGCCGCTTTTTGGAAATTACAATTATACCCCTGCCAGGTGCGTATGCAAGTCACGTGCGCCCTGGCATTTTTGCAAAAGTAACCTAGCGGCTTTAGGTATTTCTAATTAGTTCAGCAAGTTCGCTTATTCAGTTATAATTTTGCGTGAAAATTGCAGTTTAGCCCATGGTTGTTTGTCTATTTGCATATATACCACTGCCAGGCCATATATTTTTGTGTGCTTGCTTTATTTATTTAGCGCATCATTTTAACTCCAAACATTACCAAAAAATATCATAGGCTCCTGTTAACGTGCTCATTCATGCCATATTTTTGCATCGTATCTTACTGCATTTTGATATTTATTAAACATGCATTTTTAGCACTTTTGCATTAGAAAATTCATAAAAATTATAAAAACGATTTGAAAAATTCCAAAAAAATTTTATTTTGCTTGTTTCATAATATTCTAGTGTCAATCCAAAAACCACTAAAAATTTCAAAACCAAAACCTTAAAAATTAGAAAACACCCAAAAACTTTATAAAAATCTAAAAAATTCTAGAAAAGCCCTAAAAATACAAACTCAGTTGCTGTAGTTTCTTTATTTTATTTATTTTAAAATTAATTTGGGAAAATTTTGCTACTGATTGGTATTTTTCATTCCCATTTTAGTTTCGGGCAGCAAGTTTCTTCATTGTTTTCCTTTATTTTGACTTTTAAAAATTCCAAAAACATTCTGAAAAATCCGCAAAAAATCACAGAAACGGTAAAAAAATATAAAAAGACCAAAAAGACTTTATTTCCTAATTTTTGAGCATTTTCCACTAGTTTTATAAATACCCTCTTTCCTCTTTTCTTATATTATATATATACTCCAATATTGAAAAAGAAAATATAAAAAATATAAAATATAAAAAGAAAATATAAAATCAGAATATTAAAAAAAATCAAAATACAAAATTAAAAATTTAAAAGAAAATAAAAAATTAAAAATTTAAAACCCACAAAAAATTTGCATATTGTAGACACTACCTAATCACATCACATTTTTGTGCATCAATTGTTGATCTATCATGCCTTGCTCCCTGTGTTTGAACTCTCTACGTACTTGCATCTATACATCTTTTATGTAGAGTTAAAAATAAATTTGACATTACATTGTTTGTCATTGTTTGATATTTGATTGTGGGTTCATTGTTGACTTTAGTTGGGAACTTTGCGTGGTCAACGTTTCGATTGAGTTCCCGCCTTGTGTGGAACTTAAGACCATCAAATTCCGGCTAAATCAGTAGACTATCCCTCTTTTGAAGCTTTATTGCAACCCACGGCTTCTGTCTTTAGACTTCATAACCACAAGACCAAGTTGAGACGCACTTCCTTCACTATAAGAAGAAGAGAGGTTCCGCCTAGAAGTACTACCCTCATATGCTACCCCAAGTCAAAGGAAACTGCCTCCTCACCACCTCATCCGTGGAGAGCTATTTGTAAAGTGCTGGTGCAAGTAAAGCCATTGTCTCTGAGAGTCATACGTGTGTTGTTAAGTGCTCTACTTAGGCTCATCAAGATGACATATGCTCATAGCTTAGTGGACTCAAAGAATTAAGTCCCAATGGACCTGAAAAGTCTCAATCCTAAGCCCTATAAGGTTCCTCTTATCATTAGGTGGATTAAGGTCTTAACCAAGCTCCATTTGTCAATTTAATTCCAGACCAGTTTAAATGTCAACTATGATTTGGAAAAACTGTGCAAATATTTACAAAGATGCAATTTTACAAATATTTACAATTGTGCAAAATTTTTGAAAAAATATTTTAAAACATGGGTGTATGCATGGATGCGAAGCAAAAATATTTACAAAAATTAACACAAGGTTTTGCAAACTTTTTATTTTTCAAACATTTTACAAAAAAAATGTTGTACTATATACATAATTTTGATATGAAAATATTTACAAGCTATTTACACAAAAAGATTTTACAATCATTTGTACAAAAATAATTTATGGACATAAATAGATATGTGCAAGAAGAATTTTATGTACAAGGGAAAATTTTTAAATTTTTATGGATTTTTTAGCCATTTTTATTTATTAACACACTCACACAAAGTACGAGTTATGGTTAAAGTATATATGAAATATATACACACCCCCTTGTACTTAGCTCAAACGATGTCCTCAGAGGGATCAAGAGTGATGAAGAAGACATAACTCGTGCTTAGTATATGGAAGTGAAAAGGAATGGTATATACAAAGATGAATCAAAGAATTGAATGAAGAGAACTCGGTGTTTCCCCCTATACTTAGGATCAAGTAATCCTAATTATAGCAAGTTGTACATGAAAGGAAATCCGAGTGAAGGATGTACAGGGTCTACCCCCCTATACTTAGGGTGAAATATCCCTAAGTATAGGCAGCAAAACAGAGGTAGAAAGAATCAATAGAATACCCGAAAATCCTACATCCCCCCTATACTTCGGGTAAAGTACACCCTAAGTATAGCATAATCATAAGATGAGAAAAGGGATGTGGGACTAAAGAATAGAGTGATATGGACAACTCGATCTATACAAGTCGGAAGAGCAGTGATAATCAGGCGTGAGATGTAATAGATGTGAGTCAAGAGTCCACATCTCACGCAAAATGAATAGGAGCAACATCAATGACCCGCGGCTCATGATCTAGATATGGCTTGAGCTGCTGGTCGTTCACTCGAAAGGTAGCATCAGAAGACGACTCAGATATATCTATACTCCCATTGTCATGTACCTTTCTAACCAAATAAGGTCCCTTCCATTTGCTATGTAGCTTCCATGGAAATAGACGAAGCCTGGCATCAAACAACCATACTCTCTGTCTTGGCTCAAACTGCTTGTGGCTGATATGAGAACCATGCCACTCCTTCACTCTCTCCTTATAATGTAGGCTGTTTGAAAAGGTGGTATCACGAAGCTCCTCCAAGGCTGCTAACTCTACCCTCCTCTGATCTCCTACACTCTTTGGATCCAAAAGTATATCAGTGACTGCCCAAAGTGACCTATGTCTCAGCTCAACAGGTAAATGGAAGGGCTTTCCATAAACGAGGCGAAAGGGAGATGTACCCAAAGGAGTTTGAAAGACGTCCTATATGCCCACAAGACCGAGTCCAAAAGCTGTGACCAATCTTTTCCGTCAGGGCGGACGACTATCTGCAATATAGTCTTGATCTCCCTGTTCGACACTTCAGCAAGACCATTCATCTGAGGGTGGTATGGAGTGGCAACTCGATGGTCTATGCTGAACTCGCTAGCAATGGCCTTTACCTTGTCGTTGACGAAATGAGACCCCCCGTCAGATATCAACACTCGAGGTACCCCAAACCGTGAAATGATATTTTTCCTCAAAAATCCGCATACAGTCCTAGCATCTGCGGTTTGGGCGGGGATGGCCTCAACCCAATGACTCACATAATCCACGGCCAACAGAATGTACTCAAATCCCTGACTCTTAGGGAATGGACCCATGAATTCGATGCCCCATGCATCAAAAACCTCACAGAAGTGTATGGGCTGCATCGGCATCATATCACGTTGTCCACTAGTGCCCATCCTCTGACAGTCAGTACACCTCTTAACGAACTCATCAGAGTCCTTGAAGAGAGTAGGCCACCATAGGCTGGATTGGAGCACTTTCTGTGTCGTTCTCCTCTCTGAGTGATGTCCTCCCGCCTCAAGCTGGTGGCAGTAAGTAAGGACGCTGTGGTGCTCCTCTTGAGGAATGCACCAACGCCAGATACTATCCCCTCCCTCATGGTAAAGGACGGGATCCTCCCAATGGTAAAACTTGGCCTTCGCGAGGAAGGTCTCAAGTTTCTGGCTGCGCCAATCTTGTGGAACTTTTTTGGCGACAAGATAGTTCACAATATCGGCATACCATGGGAGTGAGGCGATAGCATGGATCGCCTCATCTGGGAAGGTCTCACAAATAGGCTCAATCTGCTCAGAATCCTCAAGATACTCCAATCAGGAGAGATGATCCGCCACCATATTCTTGACTCCAGGCTTATCCTTTATCTCCATGTCAAACTCCTGGAGGAGAAGGATCCATCTGGTCAATCTGGCTTTGGCATCCTTCTTTGCCATAAGGTACCTGATGGCAGTATGATCAGTAAAAACAGTCACTCTAGATCCAATGATGTAAGATCTGAACTTATCTAGGGTGAAGACTACGACTAGCATCTCCTTCTCAGTGATGGTATAGTTCCGTTGTGCGGCATCCAATGTATGACTAGCATAGTGAATGGCAAATGGGACTCCATCCTTCCTCTGTCCCAGCACGGCCCCCACGGCAAAATTGGAGGTGTCTATCATGATCTCGAATAGGAGAGACCAATCAGGTGGCTGAAGAACAAGAGCCTTTACAACACAGTTTTTGACAGTCTCAAACGACGATAGACACTTATCGTCAACAAGGAACTCGGTGTCTTTCGTCAGCAGATCAGTCAACGGTCGGGCAATCCTACTAAAATCATGAATGAAGCACCTGTAGAAACCGACGTGCCCCAGAAAAGACTGTAATTGCCGCAAGTTGGATGGTGGATTGAGTTTTCTAATGACACCCACCTTGGTCGGATCAACCTCCATGCCACTGTTGGAGATGATATGGCCAAGCACCGTCCCCTGAGTCACCATGAAGTGACTCTTCTCCCAAGACAACACAAGGTGAACCTCAATGCATCGTCGAAGGACTCGGTCTAGGCAGTCAAGACAAGAATCGAATCCGTCGCCGTAGACCGAGAAATCATCCATGAAGACCTCCAAGCACTCCCCCACCATGTCCGAAAAGATGGACAACATGCATCTCTGGAATGTCTCCGGAGCGTTGCACAATCCAAATGGCATGCGTCTGAAAGCATATGTCTCGAAGGGACAAGTGAAGGTGGTCTTGTCTTGGTCCTTGGGCGCGATGGCCACCTGATTATAGCCGGAGTACCCATCCAAGAAATAATAATGGCTCTTCCATGCCAGTCTCTCAATAATCTGATCAATAAAGGGCAGAGGGAAATGATCCTTCTTGGTGGCCTGGTTCAATCGTCTGTAGTCCACATAGACTCGCCAAGAAGTGGGTACCCGGGTAGCAATCTCCTCTCCAGACTCGCTGACAACTGTAGTGATGCCTGTCTTCTTGGGCACCACATGCAACGGACTGACCCACTTGGAGTCGGAGATGGGGTAGATAAAATCGGCGCTCCACCATTTAGAGATCTCCTTCATGACAACATCTCTTAGATTCGGGTTCAGTCACCGCTGGAACTCACGCGACGGCTTTGCCTCCTCCTCGAGATAGATATGGTGGGAGCACAGAGCCGGACTGATCCCCTGGAGATCGGCTACACTCCATCCTATCGCCTTGCGGTTCTTTTCAAGAACCCCCATCAGATGGGATTCTTTCTCTCCAGTAAAATCAGCGGAGATAATGACTAGGTACATCTCATGCTCACCCGCAAGGAACCTATACTTCAGCGACGCTGGTAGCGGCTTCAGCTCTGGACAAGTAGGAGCTGGCAAATCTTGCCTCTGAAAGCTCTGAGTGAACGCTGCCAAATCTGCATGGGAGAATGAAAACTCTCGCTCACAATCTGAATCTGGAGAAGGCTGCTCAGCTGGACTGTCTCTGCTCTGCTCGAGATCAACCTCCTCCCTAGCTGTAGGCTCAGTGGAAGTCAGACACGGTATCAAATCATCGAACTTTGCCCAATCAATATCTGACTCTGAGGGATCTGTATCATACTCACAAAAATCTATCTCGCGGTCGGAAACCAAATTTTCTACCTGAGATGTATCCTAGACCAGGAATGCGCTCTCCAAGATCTCCTCTGCTGGCATCTCTGCATCAGCGAACTCTGAAGGTGAGAGGATGTCTTGTGCGACTGGATTTTCCCAAACTGCCTCATCATCTGTAATCACAAAATCGTAGTCCTGGTGGATGTCTCGCCTTGCCTCTGTCATCAGCTCTGAATCAGAAGTCGGCTCTGAGCAAGCTGAATCTCTGGCTCTAGTCTCCTCGACCATCTCTATTTGTATACTCGCCCTCGATGCGAAAGTACACCTTCCCGCTATCATGGTCAGATACTGCCTTGGCTGTGACCAAGAACGGGCGTCCTAGAATGATCGGGGTATCGGTCACCGACTCAGGGATCTCCATGTGCAACACAACGAAGTCCACGGGGAATTTCAGGCCCTGAATCGTGATGACAACGTCCTTCAGCAACCCCTTCGACCTCTTGACAGATCGATCAGCAAACTGAAGGACCGTCCTGCTCTGTCGGAGAGTGCCCAACTCGAAGCGGTCGAGAAGGGCTGCCGGAAGTTGGTTGATCGAAGAACCGTTGTCTAATAGAGTGCGGTCGAACCTTTGCTCATGAATGTGACATCTGACATACGGGGCTCCTTCATCTGGCCTCTTGGCTGGCAGACGGTTCTGTATCGCGAAACAAGTTGCTCGAGTAAGCACATGGATCTCAGACTGATGGTTCCTCCTCTTCCTCCTAACAGTGGTCCTGTCTCTGAGTGATCTCTGGAGTAGAGGGATGTGCTCCAAGGCCTCCTGAAGTGTCAGCTGAATATGGAATCAATCTATCATCTGCTAGCTGAACTCTATCTGGTGATTCTTTTTTGGATTTTTTTGTTTTCTTCCCCTTTGCCATGTGAAGTGCTCGTGGAAAGGGGATCACGGGGTCCTTCTCAGATGAAGGACTAGGAAAGGGCCTGGCATGCTCATGAACAGCAGAATCCACACAAACATCATCAATCAACACATGTGGATCCGAAAATAACAAACCCTTTACTTTATTTCCAGAAACATCCTGAGATACATGTACATATGGAAAGACAACAGGACTAGCAGAAGTAGAAATGGTGGCCTCAGTACAACCCTCGGCATGTCGTCTCGCGGCATCAGTACCACGCTCTGGCTCAGCAACTGTGGTGGCATCAGTACCACCTCCTCAAACTGGTGAAATGAAGGCCTCAGTACCGTCGACGAGATCAACATCTACGGTTGCATTAGTACCACCGTCATCATCTCTCGCGGCCTCAGTACCGCGCTCCTCCTCGCCTGGCGCTCTGGAAGTGGCGCGGGGTCGTCGCATAGACGAGGCACCGCCTGCTGGCATCTTACCGCTCCTAAGTGTAACAAAATTAGCATCAAACATGTATGCAGACAAATCACCAAAGGAATCACTAGGAGTGGTAATCTCTGTGAACTCTACCTGCTCAGACTTCCTCTTCAGATTGTTCAGGTTCGGCTCAATCTGGGTAGGGATGGCAGCCTTCCCTCTCACAATCTCCCGCATCTCCGGGCGGAACTCATCCATCTCCCGTCTGAATGTAGCCTGCTGCTCTGTCATGAGTCGGGCTAGATCGTCTAAGGCGGGGTTCTCATAGGCTGGCCCATGAGAACCTGACGGGTGGCCTCACTGGTAGTGAGGATGCTGCTGTGGCTGGTGCGGGTGAGAGGGGTACTGCTGTGGATGATACTGCTGAGGCTGCTCTCGCCTCCAAGACTGTCCTGCTGATAGGGATGAGGACCATACTGGGATGACTGCTACTGCTGTTGTACTGGGGGCTGGGGCTGCTGGTGCTCTCGCTGATGGCCGTACTGGCCACCCTGAACTGGAGGATGCTACTGGGAACTGGCACCTCCGGCTGACCAACGGAATCCGGGATGGTCTCGTCGGATACCAGATTGGGATCGGTCGTACCAAATCCCGTTGACATCCATCAACGGCTCTGGCTCGTAGGGGGTGGCGGGAGTACTGTCAGGGATTGATCCGGTTGGTAGACCACCATCTGAGTGTCCTGAGATGGTGGTGACTAGTAGTACGGCTGTGGCTGCTGGTACAGCTCCGCCCGTACAAGGTGAACCTGTCTAGGCTGACTGGAGCGCTGGGACGAGCTACCACTGCTGCTCGGATCTCCTCGTGCCTGAAGACGGGGCTGAGAAGCCGTTTGTCCCTCCTGAAGACACATGTGTTGTGTCTTCAGATCCCTCAGCGTCTGTGCCATCTGATCCATCTGAGATATGCCCTGACACTGCTTCTTCTCGATCAGCTTGATCCGGTCCAGCTTCTCGCTGATGATGCCCATGTCGGTGGCTGTGGACTCGGCCTGTGCGGCTGCTGTTGACGAAGTGGAAGGACCAGCATCTACTAGTGCTATCCTATGAAATTACATGGTCTGTAGTTGGGGGCGTCCCTGAGTGTAGAGTCGGGTCTGGGACATCACGGTATAGTTGCTGGACATGTGAGCCCACGGCGAGCCATTATGCAATAAATGTTATTGCGAATATCATTCCCTGATCTGAAATGAAGAATAAATAATTTGCATAATAGGTCCCTCTGTACAATTAGGGTTATGTACCATGGCTGTCTTAAATGATCATACAGCTGTTGATTCAATTATTGAATCATAGAGGCTGGTGCATGGATGAATATCTAAAGGGTTAGATTGAGGACTCATCAAGCACCGTCAAATGATTGTTAAGATGTGATCTCCAGCCTGAGTAGGAGATGGCAATCCTTTTCTCACATAGGCTGATATCTGACCGACCTCTTGATGCAGGTCCTCTGCATAGGAATAGAGATTCGGAGGTGTCAGATTAGTTAGGTCAAAGAGTTGACTTAACGAGATCGAGATAACCAAAGTCCTATGTTGAATGCTGTCACAGCATAGGCACGCATCCTCTGACCGGAGACAGATGTATTGCTATATGTCTGAGTATGTACATTTGGCAGACCAATAGGTTGATGACCTAACCAAGGTCTATACACCGGCGAGCTGGTGTGCATATAAGGGCATATGAGTAATACGATCTCTCAAAGGGATCATACAGGTTCACTACTGAACCGGAAGACATGAGCTCACTCATGAGATATTGGGAAGAATCAAATTCCGTGCACGGTCGTCTCGCTTTGGAAGCTTGACTGAATTTGTAGGTTTGATATATACTTTTGGAAAGTATATGATCAAGACCTAGGTATGATATATGCTTTTGGAAAGTATATGATCGATACCAAATCCCAATGATCAAATGAGAAACTTAGTGATCAAACCCTGAAGAAGACAGTGTAAAATAGATCTTGATCTTCGGGTTGACCATGGGTCTTCCAGTATGCAGGATGTACAGGTATTGGGAATACCTGAAGGGTGATGTGATCATAAACGATTGTATATCTATGACGCTTCCATTCCGAGGGAGTGATGAAACAGGTCTGGATTTTAGTGACTCCTTTCAGTAGAGAAGCGATCCGGTTTAGTCCAAGTGTTGGACATTGGTCTGAATGAGATTCAGATTCAAAGAGAAGATTGGATTTGCGGTCTTGATTTAATCAAGCATCTGTGGGAGGTTCGTAAGATCTGGATTTGAGATAAGATCTCAATATCCAAGTCACTATACATGGAATAATACAATCGCCCTGTCCTTATCTCCAAGTATCTGCGGAGAAAGCACATTATTCATGAAAGGGTTCAAGAATAATTCTTTTGATGAAATATCCAAGCAAGGACTTGATGATTAAATGAGATTTAATTATCAAGCTTAAATATGAATATGATTCATGTTGTGAAAATGATTATCTAAGATAATTAAATAGTATTTAATTATCGAGGATTAAGAGAATGTGGATAACACTATCCATGATATATGTGTGTTATAAATATGATTTATAATATACATATATAAGAGAGAGAATTTATGTAAATAGCATTTGTTAATTAATAATGTGGATTGGATTCACATTTATTAATTAATTGGAAATGCAATTTACTAATTAGTTTGGGTTGTGAATATGATTCACATAATGATCAATGGCATGATTGAAATATTCACAAATTAATTTGGAATTAATTTGGTGGATATTATTGCAATAATAGTTATTGCAATTTATTAAGAAATAATAAGATAAAATAAAAGGAGACAAAATAAACCCCAATTTTAGGGAGGTTGGTTGACTCCATTTAATTTATCACATTATCTCTTAATTAGTTATTGTTAAATTAAATTATGTTGATAATGTTGCAACATTTTTTAATTTAAATTAATGTTGTTGGTTTTAACCAACAACAATCATAGCCATTGATTTTGCATGGACCAAGAATAGCCCTTGGATCCATGAGTCCCATGGATTGAGATCCATTGGATCCTAAACTAGTATAAAAGGAGGGCTAGGGTAGCCTTTCCAAGTAACAACATTATTAAGAGTTGTACAAGGTGACAACTCTCTCTCTCTTTCTCATTCTCGCCCTCTCTCTCTCTTTCTCTTCTCCATTAAGTGGCCGTCCACTTTGTGTTGAGAAAGGAGAGACTCTCGGCTTTTTCTTCGACGACTCGTGGATCTCTATCTTCTTTGGAGTTTCTTACTCTAAAGGAAGACGACGGATTTCGTTTGACGAAATCGGGGGAGCCATCGCTTGGATCTTCATCGAGGATTGCGGGAAGGAACGTGACTCATCATCGCGCCCGCAAGTGCGTTCTTCGTGGATCGGACTTAAGATAGGAGGATCTCTACTTTGGGATCTCGCGATCACAAACACGCTTCAAGAGGTATTCCTTGTACTTTGTGGTTTGATGAAACGATCCGAGAAGTGTTCTCGTGATCATGTGGTTTCATCTTTAAAGTTAAAAAATTTTAATTTCCGCTGCATCTAGCATCTAGTACGACTAGTTGCTCCGATTGCATACGATGCGATCGACACGCTTCCGTGATGCGCTTAAGGATACTCAATATCCTTCAATAGTTCTCGGCCATCTCCTCGTATATGGCCCATACCTGATCCTCATCCTTGGTGAAGTAGGAACCGCCACAAGAAGCATTCACCAGGCCCTGCAGGTCTGGTGTCAACCTGCAGAAGAAGCTCTGAACTAGGATCGACTTCGTGATGTCGTGGTGCGAGCATCTATCAGTAAGCTCACGGAACCTCTCCCATGCCTCGTGAAAATGCTCATTGGGGAGCATGGAGAAGTTGCTGATCAGGGCCCTCGCTGCGTTGGTCCGCCTGAGTGGATAGTACTTGTTCAAGTACTCGGTGCGGAGCTGCTCCCAGATGTATACAAATCTCCCTAAGTGCTTCATCCAGTTGGTTGCTCTGTCGGCCAGGGAGAAAGGAAATGCAATCATCCTGATGGTATCCTCGTCCACCTGCCGATCGTGGACGGTGCTGCAGATCATCTCGAACTCCCGGAGATGAAGATGGGGCTCCTCAGTGGCGAGCCCATGGAAGCGGGATAGGAGCTGAAGTATGTTAGGGGGGAACTTGAAGTCCCCCACGATATCCAGAAGAACCACCCACCGGTGCGTCAGTGTCGATACGGGGTTGTACAACTCCCGCATCGGTCTCGGATCTGCTGCTGCTGCTGCCAGCTGGTCTGGTTGTGCTGGCTGGTCTGGACCCCTGCATCCATCGGCTCGCGGCTGCTCTCGTGCGATCCGTTGCTGTTCCATCTCTCTCTTCAGCTCCACCATGAAAGCCCCCTGGTCTCGTATCTGTCTCTGCATTGTCTCAAGGGAGGCTAACATGGTGGTGTTGATCGCACCCTGGTCCAGAACATATGTGGTCGTCTATGGCCTCTGACTCTTGATGCGCTCCTCGCTGCTGGCCATGGTCTCTGCAAAGGCAAAAAACCTAAACTCAGGTGCAGAAATATCATCTGTCTGTTCTTGCATCTGACACTGGCATCTCAGGAATAGAAGAAGGGTGGTCAAGGGGGAACATGACAAAATCGAACTCGGGTTCAGAGAGCTTGTCTGAGCTCTCACGAACCAACCTAGATGAACGGGCTGGAGTGCTAAAAAGCAGTGTAGCCAGAGGCTGCCTAAGAGACCTCCTACCCATCATCTTGATCTGGCGAGTCGGGCTGATGAGATCTGGAAACAAACAAGATGAGCAAACAAACCTCGGATTCACCTACTCCATGCTGAGCTGAAGATCATAAGAGTTCGGTCAATTATCTTGTCAATTTTATTTAGGTGATCATGTCAGGATATCAGAGCGGTTACGGGACCTGGTAGGAATCCAATCTGCCAACCAGATTGTCCCGCATAAAAGGCCGGTAGTCTGATCGGGACTCGGATGTGGCTCTAGCCTAGTGTGCGGGTCACTCTCTCGCGCAATCAAACCAGACAATGAGGGGGTTGCTCTCCCCAAGACAGATTTTTAGGTGAGATGTCTTTTAGGGTCAAATTTGTTTAACAGCCTCAATTTTAAAGTTTTTATTTTTTTAGGTATTTTCAGATCAAACAATGCCTAACGAATTTTTCAGTTCTCCTGATTATTTTAAGTCCAAAAATCGGGGTGAGAAGACGAAAAAGCCGATGCGTGGAAATCAGTGATGCATGCAGAGTAAGAAATGCGTACCTGACTCCAGCAGTCTATATGCAGAGTGATCCGCGCATAAAATAATTACAGAATATAAACTACCTATATGATGCACGCGAAAATCGGCCCTAAACAAAGCAGTTCTACTCCTGAAGAACAGTAGCCGGGTACTCGAGCCTAAGTCTGGAGTCTTATCTTGGGAGCCACTCGGTGTCTGCCACAACAGATCATGCACGCGCTGTATGTGACTCCTTAAGGCACGTGGACTAGAGCTCAAATAATCCGACTTTTTTTGTGATTTAATTAATTAAGTCCAATTATCGATCTATAGGAACAGATAGATAATTAGGGTTTGGCCTTAATTAATTACGTCACAATCAAGGAAAACTCCTAAGCTAGGGCTAAAATCACGTAAATCAAATGAGTAGTAAATAAACGAACAAAACTCGAAAAACCATCAAAAATCTCGGTGAGGTCCCCCGAGCACATCGGTGCTCGGTGAAACAGACCCGAAATCTACCAAGTGTCAGTCCAGGTCCCTGTATTATTACAATAAAAGGGTTTTTGCAGAAAATAAACTACTCTAATTTTACGGTTATTCTACAGTTATTTCGTGGCTATTCTGCGGCTCCCAAACTTCAGCTCCTCATCCTCGCACTCTCCTGCGGCTTCGAAGAAAAAGAAGTCGCCTCCAACTCTCGCGGTTGCTCCGGCTTCCGAAGAAGCAGCCTCGATCCTCGAGCCCCTCACAAGAAACAGAAACAGAAGTGTCAGTCCAGAAAATTATGTAAACAATTAAGATAAAAAATATATCTACAAATATCTAAAAAAGCCGCGAAAAAGAAAGCCGCATAAAAATCGAAAACGACTACTAAGCCGTGCTCCCCGGCAACGGCGCCATTCTGATAAGCCAAAAAATCTCTTCCTAAATCCGGACGAGGTAAAAATCGCTCTCGGGTCGTTGCGACCCAGATCTCAGAGAATCGGACTCAACAAGAAAATGTAGGAACCACCAAATAAGGTATAAAACAATCAAAATCAGATAGCGGTCCTCGCTATTTTTATTAACCTGGTATAGCGACCAGGTCGGACTCAAGGAGCAGGGGATGACCTTACAGCTTACGAAGTAGTTAAAGTCGAAAAGTAAGGAAGAAAATGTTTTTGGTGGATTTTTATGATTTTTAAATGTTTTTGTGTTTTTGATTTTATAAGAAAAAAGGGGAAACAAGCAAATACAACAATTTATTAAAGCACTCAAAAATACCCAGAAAATTCAAAGAAAATTATTTTTGTGTTTTTAGTGTTTTGAAGTGTTTTTGATGAATTTTTCAGAATTTTTCAATTTTTATTTGATTTTATAAAAATCAGGAAAGAGGAAAAATATGAGCTACTGTGCAGCCAGACTTGAAAGATCAATTAAAAATATATAATTGATCTATAAAAGTCTGGAGGCAATTTTTTATGAAAAATATCTGAAAAAATTAAGCTACAGAAAAAGAATTTATATTTTTTTTATTTTTATAGAATTTTTATAATTTTTATAATATTTTTAGGGTTTTTCAATTTTTATGGGTTTTATAAATCCAAATAGCACAAAAATTTGACAAAAGCTAAAAGACACTAAAACTAACTATCCCTAATTTTTTCAGAATTTTTATACAAATTTTTATATTTTTCTTTGATTTTCTTTTTCAAACAGTAACAAAAATGTGTATTTTTGAATTTTTAAAAATTGTAAAAAGCCTAAAAAATGTCCCAAAAATTTAGAGAAATTTTTACACAGTGGCAGGAGTCACGTGTCCAAATTTCACCTAATTTGGATTTTATTTGATATTTTATTCAATAAAAACAAGGCACACAGCAAGCGATGGGATGTGGTTCACCGGCGAACTTCGCCGGCTCGATACACGCGATGGAGAGGTTCGATGAGGCTGCTGAGATGTGGAAAAGATCCATCACGATGGTCCGCAGCTGATGGGCATCTCCGATGATGTCGGGAAGCTTCGGGGAGCTCCGGCGACGAAGGAGGCTCGAAGTGGTTGTGCTCGAACTCTTGGACCCTCAGATGGGTCTCTTTGACCTATAAAAACCACACAACAAAACTCTTGGGTCGAGGGCAAAGTGCCTTGACCCGTCAGGGGGTGAAATGGATGGTCAGAGGGGTCGGAGCGGAGACCTCCGACGAAGCGACGACGATGGAGGTCTACTTCTTGGTTCCAGGGCGAACCAAGGTGATAGGAGGGGTGAAGAACGTGGGAAGAGGTCTCGTGAACATGAATCGATGGTCAGATGATCGAATGGACGGTTGGATAGGTGGGAATCGGCCGGCGACGCCCGGCAGCGCGATTGGGCGTAAACGGAAATTAAGCTAATCTAGAGGGTGTCGGGACCACATGATGGCTGAGGTCGACTGTGGATGAGCAGGAGGAGCTCTGGGGGTCTTTTCCCTCAAGGATTCGTTGGGGTCCGAGGCTCGGCGCACCTCGCGGAGGCGCACGGCGAAAGAGTTCGCCGGATTAGTGGCTGGAGGCACCTCCTCACTGCGACACGGCCCTCGGATACATGTCACTCTAAGCAGGGTAGTGGAGTTCTTGGGATGGAAGGGCGGGGCCAAAGATGTCTTGGAATGTGCGGCGGAGGCGAGGCTTTATACAGATAGGGATCCGAGAAGATGGAATCGAACCAGCAAATCGGAGCTCGGATCCCTAGGAATGATCACCGGGCTTGGATCAGGGATGGATCGAGTATAATCGGGGCCCGGGGTTTGGAAGAGAGGTGATTGGAGAGGCTTGGGAAAAATGGGCGAAATCGGGTCGAGAGCCGGGTCCGAGTAGAAAATGGTCCCGGGGGGGGGGGGGGGGGGGAGTTGACCGGGGGTCAACATATCCGTGGACCAATCAAATAATTCCGATTATTAATTATTTGGAAATTCGATTAAAAATAGAAAATGATTTTATTTCGAAAAAGTTTAAACATGAAAAATGTTATTTATTTTCAAAGTATTTTTTAGTGATTTTAAATTATTTTTTGAAAAATAAATAACGTATTTACATTATATTATTATTATATATATGTATATATACATGTGGATTTTTTATTTTTATTTTTAATTGTTTATTTTTGTAAAATTATTCCAATTTTATATTTTATTTATTTATAACATAAAATTTGGAATAATAAGGTATTTTTATTTTATTTTTATGATGTATTTACATGGGTTAAATAAATAGGTTTATATACATATGTACATGGTATATATATAAGGTGGGAAATGATTTTCTTATTTTTGTTTTTATTTTCTGATTTTATATTTTATTTACACCATAAAATATGGAGTATAAAAATATATTAATTATTTACAAGGAGAAAATAAATAGGCATTTTGTTGTATATACATGGTCTATGTACACTAATGAGAGAGAATTTTATTTCTTTTTATTTTTCTCTTCTTTTTTTAGTTTTATTTTTACAAATATGTACAAAAAATGAGAAATACTTTTAAATTTTTATTTTTAGGAAATAAATTTATTTAAATATATAAGAGTATGTACACACATGACTGACCTTATCTCTCTCTACTTGGATTCTTTTGCTGTCAGGCCCATGCTTAGCCCTCCCATGGGATTAGGTCACTCAATATTTATTCTAAATATTTCCCTCTTTTTTTGTGTTTCTTTATTCCTTTATTTTGGCACAAAAACATGCTTATTATGCATATTTACAAGATGCATGCATTTTCACAATTTATGATATTTACACATATTTACATGGTATTGTGCTCAAGTTTCTAGCTAAAATAAAGGAATAAAAAGTGATGAATTGGGATTCATCATCGATCTCCATCATTCTTCTCGCCGCCTTGCCTCTTGGACAAAACCACCTTCCATTTTCCATTTGATTTTTGAACCCTCCTTTGACCTGTTTTTCGTTCGTTTCTTAAAGCCCTGGATTGAGTAAGGTGACAGTGAGCTCTCCGACTCTCGAGATGCGAGGTTAGGCGGACCGAGGAGCGACTCCACCCCCATCTCCGGCCTCCGATCGTCGAGGTATATCTCTGGCATTTCATGCCATTGAGGTATGTTTTCCCTTTATTTTTCCTTCATATTTAGCTTCCTCTTAGTCTTAGGAATCGATTACTACCGTCTGATTTGCCTTTTATCCAATCGACCACCTTTGCTACCACCTCGCCGGAGCTTGCTCCAGCGAGCTCCTTTCTTGCCATTCTCCGCCATATCACACCGCTATGGAGTCGAGGCATTTTACCTTTGAACCCATAACCATTCCCCTGCAGGTACAAGCTTCCCCGAAGCACCTGGAGACCATTTTTCCCTTTGCCGGAGATATCTGTAGGAACTTAGCTCCGTCGCCTTCGTGGCCGTGCTACGATGCACCTATGGCGGTTTTGAGGATTCTTGCACCTAGAGAAGACCTACAGGATCATCGTCGGCCTTTTTGAAGCCTGAGGGAGTGCCAGAGGCTGAGGATCGAGGTCAGAAAAGCCCGCCTCACTGCAAGTTCTTCCTCATTCTTCATCATCATTTTCCAGTCGTTAGATCTGGTCGGTTCTTGGAGAGGAGCAACAAACGTCAGATCTTCTGGAGCTTCCACCGTCGATCCCATTGGGGGATATAATCTCGCTCGTCCGTTCGGAATCGTCATCGCACATCCGGAGACCAACACGTGGCAAGTGGATTATCATCAGTCGTCGGATCGCGCCAGGCGCTGTGTATTTTGCATATAAAGCCTCGCCATTTTGTAATTAGTTATTAGTATTAAATATTTCATTCGCCGTTAATATTTTTGTAATATTTATAAAAAGGCTCCTGAGCTTTTAAGAATTACATATCAGTCCTGGCCACGTCATCTCACGTGACGCTTCACGTGAGGGGACATTTTGCGATCGGGCCCTTGGGTTCTCTGTTCTTTCGATTCAGTCTACAAGTTATTTATTGAAGTTATATTTCTTTGGACATTTTGCATTATAGCCTATAAGGTTTTTAGAAATTACAGTTCCGTCACGCCAATAGAGCACATGTTTAGGCACGTATTCTTTGGCATTTTTACAGGGAAGGGCTTTTGCATATTTATATTTGGTCCTATAATTTTTTGAGTACATTATAAGTTTATGTGAAAATTACACTTTGGTCCCTGGATTTCTCGATATTTACAAATCGGTCCTTGTTTGTAGTGTAGTTTCTCTTTGTTGATTTTATTTATTTCATGCGTCTATAAAACTCGAAAAATCTCCAAAAAAATAGGCATAGCTTTTTGTTGCATTGTACTTCCACGTTATATTTTTATTTTACATTTTTAAAGCATTTTGTTATTTAAAAAATTTGAAAATACGCATTTTCTTCCATGTTTGTATTAGAAAATACATAAAAATTTTAAAACCTTTTTTAAAAAATTCCAAAAAAATAAATAAATTTAAGTATTTTACAATTTTAAATAAAAAATCACTAAAAAAATATAAAAGAAATCTCATAAAAATTACAAAACCCATAAAACCTTTATAAAAATATAAAAAATCCATAAAAATTACAACAATATAATATCTGAAACTGATCTATATTTCATTATCTTTATATAAAAATTAATGCCGAAAATTTTTGCCTTTGTTTTATATTTTTCCTCTCCATCTTAATTTCAGGCATTTATTTTATTCCTTGTTTTGAGTATTTTGATCTTTAAAAATACCAAAAAATAAAAAAAATACAGAAATTCACAAAAACATTAGAAAATTATAAAAAGCACAAAAAGATTTTATTTCCTATATTTTGGCTATTTGTACCTACTTTTCTCTCTCTCTTACCTCGCTTGTATATATACTCTTTATATAGTTTTATATAAATTAGAAGAAAACGAAAAATACAAAAATATAAAATATAAAAAGAAAATACATAATAAAAAAATAAAAATATAAAAAAAATCAAAATCAAATAAAAAATATAAATAAAAACCCACACAATTTAACACATATAGACAAATACATCACATTTATTTTTGAGCATCCATTGCCCTGATCGACCTCTTGCTTCCTGTATTCGACACTCTACACTACCTACACTATACACATCTTTTGTAGAGTTATAATAAATTTTAACTCTGTACATTTACTTTCATTGCTTGATTTATTTGGTGTGGGTTAATTGTTATTTTAATCCGGATTTTGTGTGGTCGACCCAATGACTGTGTTCCCACCTTATTTGGAAAATAAGATCGCTCGATTTTTGGGTCAAACAAATGGCATCGTTGCTGGGGAGCAACAATGCATAGATTGGATTTTTGATTGATTGTGATTATTTGTCTATATTTTTTCCTTATTTGTTTGCTAATTTATTTGATATATCTTGTTGAGTTGTCTAACCCGTCTCTTTGTTGACTTGGTGTGAGGAACCGTGGATTGAGGGAGCTGCTCTACTCTAGGCGCCTACGCACCCACATGAAGCCTTCTTCAGCCTGCCAACCTAGCACCTTTGAGACAGAGATTTTTTAAGATCGAGCTTCATTTAGTTCCTTGGATTTATTTGTGTAATTTTTATAAGAAAGAGACCTATTATTTATAATAACATAGGTACTCTGAACTTTGGACTCTCGGGCCTAATTTCCATGTGATTGTTCACTTGGAGGCTTACCGCAGTTTTATTGGTTTTCTTCGCATTTTTTATTTTGTTTCTCGGTTTGTTTTCTCTATTTTGTGTGATTGAGCCCTTAATTTTAGGATTTATTACGATAGATTAAGGCCAAACATCTAATATATTTGCTTGTGCCTATAGTGACGTTTGGACCTAGTCAAATTTTGAATTGCTTCTCACTTAGTCTCGGAACCACCGTGATGCGAGAGTTCTCCATACAGCGCTTGCAGGACCCATTGTGGTGGGCACCGAGGAGACTCCAAGACCGGACACTTCAGTTCTATTCTAAATCATTAGCATTGGTTCTTCACGCTAAGAGCAATTTCTGAACTTAGGGCGATTTCATCGGTTTGCATTTGCATATAGTGTACGTTTCAATTCTGCTAAGCATCTTTACATGTAGAGTGTTGGAGGCAAGGTGAGCATTTATGCTTTAGCATTCATCACCGTTTTGCCAAGCCCGCCACGTGTCAAGTGAGAAGATGCCAGCCGTTGGATGCACTTAGGCGGGGTAATTTTGCACTCAAACTCCCGCCAGTTTTTGTATTTATTAAATAACTCTAAAACTTTCATCTGCTACTTTAAATATTTTGTAATATTTACAACTAGGCCCCTGAACTTTTCATTATTGCACATTAGTCCTTGTCCACGTCACCTCACGTGACTCACGCACGTGGGGTGCGGGATTTTTGCACAGGGACCCTCGAGACTTTGGGTATTTCTCTTTAGTCAAGGAATATTTTGTAGTGTTGTATTATTTTTGGAAAAATTGCATTTAGACCCTCGGGTTTTGGGTGAATTACAGACAGGTCCTTGAAGGTCATGTGCCTTGCGCACGTGACTTTGGAAATTTTGTGCATGTACCCCTAGATGTTTGGTTATTTTTGATTGGTCCTAGAACTTAATTAATCAGTTATAAACTTCTAGAAAAATTGCAAGAGGGCCTTGACGTTCTCAATATTTACATATATGCCCTTGCCAGTAGTGTAGTTTCTCTTTGTTGCCTCTAATTATTTCATGCATCTATAAAATTCTAAAAATCATGAAAAAATAACTTAGGCTCCGTATTATTTCTCTTTCATGCTATATTTTTTATTTTGCATTTTTACTGCATTTTTACTACATTTTATTATTTATAAAAATTCAAAAACATGCATTTTCCTTACTGTTTGCATCAGAAAATACATAAAAATAATAAAACATTTTCGAACAATTCCAAAAAAAATATATTTTGTTTGTTTTTGTGTGGTTTAACTTCAATCCAAAAATAATTAAAAATTTCAAAATAAAACTCCTAAATTATAAAACCACTAAAATCTTCATAAAAATCTTAGAAATTCCAGAAAAATCATAAAAATTAACTTTTTACCTCTGAATTTTCTCTGATTTATTACCTGTACTTTAAAATTAGTTTGAGGAATTTTAGACTCTGTTTGATATTTTTCATCCTCATTTAATTTCGGCGAGCAACTTAGTTCATTGTTTTCTAGTGTTTGTGACTTTAAAAATACCAAAAAATTAGGAAAAATTTTAGAAAATCACAAAAGCAGTTGAAAAATATAAATAGCCCAAAAATATTTCATTTCCTCTTTTGAGAATTTTTCTCTATTTTCATCTATCTTTTATCTCTAGTGTATATATACTTCTTATATATATATTATATCTTTATTTTAAGAAAAATAAAATACAAAAAGACAAAATATAAAAAGAAAATATAAAATCAATAAACTGAAGATAAAAATATAAAAATAGAAAATAGAAAAATAAAAAATTAAAAACCCACAGAAAAGTTCAGCTTGGATAAGTGATTTACAAGACTTAAGGCACTTGACTTTTGTTTAGCCTGCTTTACTCCTTTGCTTCTTGTGTTCAACCCCTACTTGCTTGCCATTATACATTCTTAGTAGGGTATAATAAATTTTAATCTTTTCTCTTAATTGCTTGATTATCTATGTGGGTTAATTGTTGATAAACGAGAAGGCCTGAGTAGTCGCCTCAGCGACAGTGAGCCTGATTTGTCAGACCAGTACTTAGCGGCTCTCGTTTCTCCGTTTTTCACCCATGTAGTAATCTTCCTCCCTAACTTTCTATGCCATCTCAAAGTTTTAGTCTGAAGTGAGAAAGGGAAGGTCATTGATGAATAACCATTCATCACTCTTTATTCTTATATTTTAGCTACAAAAACCTTTGCAAATGCATGTATATGTCTGTAAATACAAATAATTACCAAAAGCATGCATTGTGTAAAAAGTTATAATTAGCATGTTTTTGTGCAAAAATAAAAGAATAAAGATTAAAAAGAAAAAGAGGAAAATATTTAGAATAAATATTGAGCGACCTAATCCCAAGGGAGGGCTCAACATGGGCCTGACCGCATAAAAGCCAAGTAGAGAGAGATAGCGGCTCATGTGTGTAAATATACCTGTAAATATCACAAAAATATTTTCCTCCAAAAATAGAATAAAAAGTGCTTGTATATATTTGTATATATTTATAAATATAAAATCCATTAAAAATTGAAAAATTAAAAAGAAAATAAAAACATTCACCTTGTGCATATTCATCATGTACACAGTCCACTTATCTATATTTATTTCACCTTATAAATAAATAAATAAATAAATTTCCATAAAATTTATACATATTCTATCTTTTATGTTGTAAATAAAAAAATAAAAACCATAAAAACAAAAAAAAGTAATAAAAAGAATAAAATTAAAAACCGGAAATAACTTTGTAAATATACCTTGTATATACATGTACATATCTATTTATTTCATCCTTGTTTATATATAATAAAAATAAAATAAAAATACCTTTTTATTCCTAATTTTATGCTATAAATAAATAAAATATAAAATAGGGATAAAAATGTATAAAAATAATTAATTAAAATTCAAAAATTAAAATGCTACATTGTATACGTACCTATATATAGCTCTAAAGTATAAATACCTTATTTTTATTTTGAAAAATTAATTAAAAATCATCAAAAAATAGAAAAAATTAAAACAAACATTTTTTATGTTTTGAGTTTTTAATAATTCGGTCATTTCCTATTTTAAATTGATTTTTCAATTTTTTTTGAAGTGGCCCACTCTGATTGGTCCACGGGGGACGTTGACCCCTGGTCAACTCCCCCCTGTGGACCACTTCCCACGGGTTGTGACGCCTGACCCGATTTCTCAGATTTTTCACGTCACGACCCGACCTCCGTCTACCCAAATCCCGGGTCCCTCTCGTTCGTGCCAGATCCGACACCCCCGTCGGGAAGCCCGCCTCGGGGTCCGCGCTCTGAGCTGCCCTACCCGATCGATTTTAGCCGGACCCCTGGCAGTATAAAGCTCGAGCTCCGCCTCCCATTTCCGCATCTTTTGGCTCCTCACCTCACCATCCAGTGACCTCCATTTCCATCCTCGAGGTGACAGCTCGACGCTGGTCGTGTTGCAGAGAGGAGAAGGTGCCCGGACCTCCGATCCGGCGTCCTCGCACCGCCGTGCTCCGCCTGAAGGTGAAGCTCGAGCCTCGGGATTCGACAACCCGCGAGGCGACGACCCAGAGCTCCAGCAGCTCACACCCAGTCGATTCATCCACCCAGGTAGTCTTAGTTCTCGCCCCTTTCCTTTGATTTTGCATTTCGCCCAATTCGAACCATCGCCGTTCACCTTCGATTCCGGCCACCTCCACCTTAGTCTCGATCATCGGACCGCCCCATCACGTTAGCCTTCTCCTCGCGCACGTTCTCCGCCCATTCACTCAACCCGGCTCGCACAGGAGCTGGGGTTTCGAGCTCCTCCGCCGTCGCATCGCCGGAGCTCTACCGCCCCGCCGCACCTACCACCTTCACCCACGTTCTCAGGGTCGAGGCACTTTGCCCTCAACCCGCGAGTCTGCTAGTGTGCTTTGCAGGTCCATTCGAGGCCGTCTGAGGGTCTCAACCATTCGAAGCAGCCGCTCCTCCTCCGCCGACCTCTCCTGAGCTCCCCAGAGCTCCATCGAGTCATCGGAGGGTACCAGTAGACGCGGGAGCCCCAGGTGACCCTTCCCCGATCTTTAGCTACCCGCGAGGAGTCCTCCAGTGCCAGCACGAGCCCGGCGAAGTTCGCCGGAGCCCAGTTCATCGAGGACCTTCCCCTGCCGTCCGATGCACCTCCAGCTCCAGTTTTAATCTCCACCGTTCATTTGAGGAGCCGCCAACACCGTCGATCTGAGGAGGAGTGATCGTGACCGTTCGATCGTCGAGCTTTACCCCCAGCGCACCTGAGCCGATGGATCACCACGTGGTGCGCATCTGACGGTCTACTCAATAAAGGGTAAATATCCCCTTAGGCCCTTAGTTTCTGAGTAGTTTAGTTTTAGCCCTATAAATACTTTAGACACTTTATTTCCGTTAGGTAAATTGCACTTTGGACCCTATCATTTCTTGCATTTACATGTATGGCCCTGTGTGTAGTGGATCACGTGCGTCGACCGTGTTTTGTTGGGATATTTGCATGTTTAGCCTTCTATGTCTAGGGTGTTAATGAATGAATGAAACTTTTTAGTTAATTGCGGATATACCCCTGTGCGTGTTGAATTTGTGCATGTGCGTTATATTTTGGGTATTTTACACCGAGGTCCCTGGAATTTTTATACTTGTTATTAATTAGTTCAGAAACCTTGGTTTCTTTGTAATTAGGTCCCTGTGTGCCCAAGACACGTGCCTCGCGCGTGACTTCTTGGAAATTTTGCACCGGACCCCCTGGAACTCCTCCTATTTGCGTACAGGTCCCTATGCACTGTACCTTGATTTTGATTTTTAATAAAATATCAAACTAACTCCAAATTCAATGAAAATTGGACACATGGCTCCTGCCATGGTGAAAATTTTTCTAGAATTTTTGGATACATTTTTTTTCATTTAATATTTTTAAAAATTCCAAAACAAGCTTTTTTTTAATGTCTGACTTGAAAATTAACAAAAAAATATTAAAATACCTCTAAAAATTACAAAAATTAGACAGTAGTTGTTTTACCTTGTTTGATTTTCTGACCAATGTTGCTTATATTTCATTATATAAAACCCTTAAAAATTAAAAAACACTAAAAACCCTATAACAATTCTAATAAATAATTTAAAAATCCAAAAACAATAATTCCAGTGCCTAAATTTTTCTTATACTTTCTAGTTGTTAGGAAAATTACCTTCAGACCTTGATAGGGCCTCTATCTATTTTATATTTGGCCTCCAAGTCTGACTGGACAACACTTTCATTTTTCTGCCTTGTTTGATTTTTAGAAAATTCAATAAACATCAAAAAATTACCAAAAATTAACCAAAAACAGTAAAAAATATAAAAAAAACATAAAAATATTTTTATTTGAGTTTTTGAGTGATTTTTGAGTAGATAAATAATTCGTTGTATTGTCTTGATTACTTGTTTTCTTTATTTTCCTTATTAATTAAAAATCCAAAAAATTTAAAAACATAAAAGATCCACCAAAAATTGTTGCTTTTTATTTTATTCTTTTCTTAGACTACTTCGTAGGCCGCAAGGCCATTACGTGCTTCCTGAGTCCGACCCTGGTCGCTATACCAGGCTAATCTAATAGCTAGGGCCACTATTGTTTTTAATTGATTTTATTTCTGTTTGGTGGTCTGAACCTTGATTTTCTTGATTGAGCTGAGATTCTCATCGATCCGAGTCGCAACGACCCGAGTGATATTTCTACCTGATCCGGATTAGTGGAATTTCGGCCCAATCAGAATGGCGCCGTTGCCGGGGAGCACGGCTTAGTTGTCGACTTTTTCTGCGGTTTTCTTTTTCGCGGTTTTCTGATAGATTTTTCTAGATATATTTTTTCTGACACTGTTTATATAATAATTTGGTCTGATCACTCTTGTTTACTTTCTTGCGAGGGCCCGAGGACCGAGGAGGTGACTTTCGAGGAGCCGGCACAACCGCGGGATTCGGAGGCGGCTCCCTTATGCACGGAGCCGCAGGAGAGAGCGAGAGAGTAGATGAGTGAGGGAGGAGTAGTTTAGGATTATTTTAGCACATTTGATTATTGTAATAACACATGGACAACAGGACTTGGACTTTCAGGGTCTGTTTCGCCGAGCACCGTGACGAATCGCGATTGACCTACCCTGTTAATGTCGTATGATTGACTAGTGCGTTGCAGTCGGATAGATCCGCGTCGATCAAAAATAACCGCACAATTCGATTAATCGTCTAATGAAATTAAGCGCGGTTTTATGTTTATTTAGCCTGGGCAAGCCCCAGGGTCGACTCAAGGAGGCAAAGGAACAACTCGGGATCAACTTAGATGTATTAGATTGCGGTTTTCCAAGTGAGATTTTTTTTGTAATTTTTTTATGCGATACAAATGCCAAATGCAATAATTAGGTTATTAAGAAAACGATCACTTAGCCAAATTAATCTTCGATGTAAAATTAGTCCAAATTGACTAAATGATATTTTTCATGTAAACCTAATCCAATGATGAATGCAAATATATTTTTTTTGGAATTTTTGGATTTAAAATGCACAAATTAAAAATGCAAACTTTTTTGGGGTTTTTATGCAATTTTTCATGCAAATGATATGTAAAAATTATGAAAACTTTACTGAAAGTTAAATATGATGCAATGAAGCTACACTAATATTTTTAGAATTTTCTGACACTTTTTGATTTTTTATGAATATTTTACTGAGATCAGAGCAATAACGAGTATTTAATTTCTAATAAATCCACGAAATCAAATTATCCAGAGATTGATTTATGTCAAAAAGATATTTTAATGATGAATCCAAGAGAGTTGAAATTTCTAAAAAATGTTATTCCTGGAATTAATTAAAAATCAATTACTGAAATCACTATACAATTTATTTTATGCATACGACAACTCTGAATTGGACGAAACTTGGACAGTAATTAAAGCACACTAAAAGGCATCATTCACCATTTTTTCACAATTTTTGGAGCAATAAATGACTACGTGTAAATTTCAGAGCAAAAATGGGAAAAATATCTTTGATTTTCAGTCTCTGATTTTTTTAATAAAATGTCAAATGCTCACAAAAATGCAATTAAATAGCCAGTAGATAAAGAATTAGTTGCTCGTCAATGTGCTATTTTTTTGATTAAAAATTGATGCAAAATGGCAGTCCAAATAACCACGCAAAGTCAAGGTTATCTTTGCAATTACTGAAACGAAATAAACAAATTCAAAGGTGCACAAAGGCACATCTGCAATTATAAGAAACTTGCTGGGATGAACGTGCAATTTAGACAACTAAAATAAAATAAAAAATGAAAAAGGAAATCGACCTCTCTTATTCTTCTTCCGCAAGGCGCACAAGAGGAATGGGCGGCTAGGGCTTGCGAGGGCGGCGGCGCACGCGAGAGGAGGCGCGCGGCCGGCGGTGTCGCGGAGGCGCTGTCGCGCGCGGCGCTGCAGGCAGACGTCGGTGGGGCAGCGCGACGCGCGCGCTTCTGGGGCTGCGAGCAGGTGGACGTCGGGGAGGCGGGACCTGCGGCTGGGGCGCGCACGGCCGCGCGAGCGGGGCGGCGCGGTTGGGAGGTTGGCGAGGTCGACGCGCACGCCTCGATCACGATGGGGTTGGCGCCTGTACGGGAGGCGGTGGGCACGCGCGGAGTGGAGGATGGGGCGGCACCGGCTTCGCGTGCAGCGGGAGGGCTCGCGGAGGGTTGGAGCTGGGCGTAGGTGCGCAGAGCCTGAGGAGGAGGCGGCGGCGGCTTCGCGTGGCCAGATGGGGGGCGGCGATGCGGCCGGGTGGCGGCCTTGAGCGCGTGGAGCGGCGCGCTCCTCGGTGGTGGAACGCGGCAGCAGGCGGGGCAGCGCGGAAGGATGGCTTTGGCCGCTGGCGTGCCGCGTGAAGTGGAGGGGCGCGGAGTTCGGCGGGTGTTGCTGGGAGCACGGCAGCGCGTTCAGGGGGCTGCACGCGCTGTGGCCGACGCCGGTGGGCTGGGCGATGCTGATCGTGGTTCGCTGGTGGTGCAGGAGGGAGCACGGAGGTGGCCGACACACGGCCAAGTCGTCGGGGCAGAGGAGGCGGCCACCGACGGCGGCTGAGGGAGAGAGGCAGCACCACTCCGTGCAGATGAACCTAGAATTTTTTTATCTTTTTTTTTGCAATTTTTTTTGTTTTTATATTTTGTAAACAGGAAATATATGAATAAGGAAGTGGTGTTGGTGATGTTGATAGTGGTGATGTTTGATGAACAAAATGATGGCTTGGTTTTTGTTTGATAAACAAAATAACCAAACACGTTAGATAAAAAAAATTTGACAAAGAAAAGAAGAGAATACTTACCTGTGATTCGTCGAAGATTGAGCCACAGAGTGCGGCTTCCGGTTGTGGCCTCGATCCGACTCGGCAAAAATTCAGAGAAGCTATGCAGCTTGGATGCGCCTGCGACGAGGTTGATCTCTCCACCTCGGATCTCGCCTTCGGCTTGTCGTCGCTCGACGTCGAAGAAGGAGCTGTCACCTCACGGCTTTGACGGAGCTAGAACCTATCTCGCTTGTAGAACGGCGGATGATTGTGAATGGAGGAGTGGAGGAGATTATAAAGAGGATGGATGGAGTTAGAGAAGAGATGGAGAGAGTGGAGAAAATGGTGGAGGAAGTGGAGAAGATGTGGCTTGGAGTGGGGGAAAAGAAAGGAGAAGAGGTAAAAGAGAATTAAAATAATTTATTTAATAATATAATATAGTAGGCTACTAAAAATGATAAAAATAATGATAGTAAAATAATAATAATAATAAATCCGAAAATAGTAAAAAATAAATCCGAAAATAAAAAATTGGGGTGACATGTGGCGGCTACAGGAGCGGCCACATGTCGCTCCCAGAAAATTCAAAGATTAAATGTAAAGAAAATCAAAAAGAAATAACAAAAGGGATTAAATCAAAAAGTGGTCAACACAAAAGTTGCTCGTCTCGACGAGATCTACAAACTTTCGTGAAGGGCCGAAAATCTACGGAGATCATCTGTACAAAATGTATTTTTTGGGTGGTACCTTATAGATATAAAATACCGCATTTTATCTTTTGTATTTTTTTTGTCATTTTTAAGAGAGAGAAAAATCAAAATAAAAATAGAGAAAATATGAGGAGAATATTACAACTTAATCTATTTTTTGGATTTTTAATAATGAAGAAAATAAAATGAGAAAATGCAGGGGTAAAACGGTCATTATGTACAATGTACAAAAGGGGCCCAAACCCAAGTTTTACATACGAGCTCCGATTTTAATGGAATGGTCTTGTTTCGAAGGTCTCTGAATGTATATTACTTTAAAAGTGAGTAGACCTAATTCGGAGGCTGTATGAGCGAGATATGTGTATTTTAAGGTTCATGATTTCAAACTTGTATTGGAGTTTTATTGGTTGATTTTACAAGTTAGTATTTTTTAGATATTTTTCTTTAATTAGTGTTAGTAATATATACACAATAGAGTTGGTTTTATTGCATTTGGAGTTAGTATAAAATATATACAAATAGGGTATTTTATCTAATATACAGGTGAATATTTACAAGTGAAATTGGCTTCTTATTTTTATGCAAATATGAATACTAAAATGCAGATATTATCAATGTATGCATGAATGCTAATTATGCGATATAAGTAGAAATATGCCTCTAATTACTCGGGAACAAAGCTCTATTTTCAACTTTTAGAGTGATGAATCGCAGATTCATCAACCCCCTATACTTAAACCTTGCTCGTCCCCGAGCAACTAAAATGAAATGCAAGAGTGAAATGAGATTGGGTTCCGTACCAAGGTCATGAACAAAAGTTGAAAATGGAGCTTGACTTGACCTTTGGATTAATTGTGTGGCGGAACCTTATTGGGATCTGAATTTAAGACCTAACAGACTTCAAATTCCACAAGTCTTCTATTCATGACGCCTCAACAGTCAGATCAGAACAAATCCTCAAACGCAAATTTCTGATGACTATGATTCTTACTTGTACTGTGTAAGTGAGATATAGCTCTCCACATCAGAAATGGCTCAGAACCAGCCTCCTCTAACAAGGTAACTCAATAACCCGGTCCAACAACTCTTTCCTCGAGGAGCGAGGTATTCCCTTCTAAGTTCAAGTGCGACCAACTCAAGAGGAGGGGGTAGAGAAAAGAATAAGGAATGGACGGTAGCCAGTGTAGCTAACCTATCCCGGGATGCCTGACCAGTGTAGCCAAGTCATCCAGCTGCAGACTTCTTGCTAGTATACATACTCCAACAGGCAATTTTTTTCTTTTTTTTTGTGGCTGTCTCTTTTTTTGGAGTTCTTGCATTTTTTCTTTTTTTTTTCTTTTTTTTTTGCAGCATGTACATCAGGAGTTTTTCCTCTTGAGCCAGTAGACTATCCCTCTTTTGAAGCATTATTGCAACCCACAGCGTCCCGTCCTTAGACTTCAACACCACCAGACTAGGTTGAGATGCACTACCCTCCCTAGAGGAGGACGGATGTTTCCACCCGTGTGCTACTCCAAGCTAAAGGATTCTACCTCCTCACCACCTCATCAATGAAGAGCTACGTGCATTGTGATTTGTCCAAGTTAGGTCACTGTCTAAAAGAATCATGCGTGTGCACGAGATATTCTACTTAGACTAATCAAGATGACATGTGAACATAGACTTGCGGACTCAAAGAATTAAGTCACTTGACCTGAGAAATCTTAACTCCAGTTCCTATAAGGTTCCTCTGAAATTAGGTGGATTAAGGTCAAATCAAGCCCATCCTCAACATCTACTCATAACTTAGTTCAGAACCCACTAGCTTTCCACCTTGCATATGCAAGATATGCAGATGAGATGCAGATGTCATGCTATGAAGATGAGTGAAAATGCAAGACCTCTCTTTTTTTTTAAATGCAACGATGATATGTAAGAGTAAATAAGAAGCCTTATTTTCAACACAATTTTTTTTGGTGTAAGTATACAATAATTTGTATTATTTACAACAAGTTTTTAGTTTATACATAATATACATAGTATACAAAAAAAATTTTCGGTATACATCCAACAAATTTACAAAAGTATGTTTTACAAGAATTTTACATTTTTTATACAAGTAAAAATTTTTTTTTTCGTATACCTCCTATGATACAAGTCTTTTATGAGTCAGTTTATACAAGTGTATTTTACAAAAAAATTTCTCAAATTTTTACCCACCCGTAATTATTGCATAATATATACAAAAATACGCGAAAATACGCGAAAGTACGATCTATGGGTAAAGTATATATGTAATATATACACGCCCCCCTATACTTAGCGTGTGCTATGTCCTCAGAGCACGAAAAGCGACTAAAAAGACATAGCTCGGGCTAAGCGTAGGAGAGCTAAAATTACAAAATGTATAGAAGTCGCTCCGCCCCCCTATACTTAGGCTCTGACAGCCTAAGTGTAGAAAGAAGATCAAAAATGGGGCGAATGAGGAGAAGAGGGAAAATGGATGAGTATATACAAGGCGGGCATCGGTCCCCCCTATACTTAGGCTCCGGTCAGTCTAAGTATAAGACAAGAGTGAGTATGAGAACCGATGTGATCTGTAGGATGTACAATGAATGGATGCGGGTCACTCTCCCCCCTATACTTAGGATCTGATTATCCTAAGTATAGTCTTAAAATGAAATGAGATGAGTCGGGGCGAGTGATTCGAATCACTGGGGAGGGAGGGAGAAAAAGTATATACAAGAAAGAGTGAGAATATAAAAGGATTAAGAAGGTTTGTGACGAACCTTCTTGCGGATGCGAGGAGGTGGATAATATACATATGTGTCGCTGTCGGAATCGTCCTCAGATGAATAATAGTGAGGTGTAGGGATCGTCCAACGAGGGTCGACACACGGCTGCTTGCTTAGATAAGGCTTGAGAACAGCCGAACTGAGCTCACTCATATAAATCACCTTGTCCGGACCAGATGAGGACTCCTCAGAAAATTCCTTCTTCGGCGTGTTGAAGGAAACATTCTTAGTCGGTTTGCTAGAACCTGAATCATTGAGAGGGAGATGAGAGAGACGCGCCTTGAGAGGTTCGGGGGAACATCTCGAGGAATCAATTCTCGACTTCCTCTCACTAGATAGCGGACTAGAGGGGGGAGCAACCGTGTTTTTATGTGGAGTCAATTTAATCTTGGTTTTTTCCTTTGAAGGTCCGGGACGTGGTGTGGTGCTGACTATGTGTTCCTCATCAGACGAGTCACCATATAAATTATAATATTCCTGAAGGGTCAGCACATGTCTCGGGAAAGTGCTAGTGGTCTCAGTTGGCTTGGCATTATTGGGCTCTTGTGTCGGATCATCAAAATGGTCAAGACAGTCAACAAAGATCATGTCCGACTTAATGATAGCTTCTGATTGTGAGTCCTCCTTAGAAGCTGTCCTGGTGGTGGTGCAAGCAGTTGATGAAGTGGAGGTGTGGGGAGTCTCAGAACCAATGATCGTCCGGGCAGTCGGTCTCTCCGGTGTAGCAGAGAGGTAGGACTCATCTACCTCTCGATGGTCACGACTGTCAGCGGATGTGCGGATTACCTTAGAGTAAAGTGTATCAAAGAATGGGTGAGGTCGGAGTGCTCCCAATGTTGAGAAATCGATCTCCCGAGTCTCGCAATCTATAGACGCTTTAGCTGAGGCTAAGAACGGCTTCCCGAGAATAATCGGAGACTGGGTAAACTCTCCTCGGTGCTCGATGTCAATGATCGTGAAGTCCACCTGAAGTAGAGCTCCTTGGAAAGTAACAATGACTGAAATATTTCCTCTAGACCGTTTGATGGATCGATCAGCCAACTGAACGATCTCTCTCGACTTTCTGATTGGCCTGAGTTTGAGCTTGTCAAACACAGAGGTCGAGAGGATATTTATAGGTGAGTCATCATCGATTCTCGCATGGGTGAAAATGGTGTCTTTGATTTCACATTCCACTCGGGGCAACCGCTTCACTCTGCGGCTCTTGGTTTTTCTCCCCATCACCAAGGAGGTGGCCATAGACACTATGTGTCTTTCAGTCCTTGTTCTCTTCTTACCCGACCTCTTGGGCATCAATTTACTCTTTACAAATCTCTTGAGGTCGGGGAAGTGATCTATGGCCTTTATTAAGGGAAGTTTAAAGATCAATTCATCCTCAAGTGCTTCCCTTAGGGTGGAATCCAATTTTTTTAAATCATTTTCATTTTCAATTTTTATGTGAATTTTTGGTTTTTCAATTTTTTTGGTGTTTTTGATGGGTGAATGATCAGACTCTTGATTGGAGGGCAAGTGGTTAGTAGAAGAGGGAGATAGAATGGACTCCAGCTGTACAGACGGTGTGGGTTCCCTGATATTTGCTTTGTTTTCAACCTCAAAACTACTCATGTCTTTTCTTACTTTTATACCCAGGCTGGCAGAAATTGATTGTAATATTCCCATGACATCTCTCAACTCGTTACCAAATGATTCATTTTTCTTAATAAGTCTAGAGATGTCATCCTCCACAAAATTCTCATGACAAATCATGGGAGAGTTCTGCTCAAGTGGAGGATACTGCTGAGATATTGGGGTCTCATACTCAACATACCTTGACTCTGGCATGTAATGCTGGGTTGAGTATGGACTATCCAAATGGCAAATATCGGTCGGAGCCTCATATGACGGAGTCAATGAAACAGGGACTGATAAGTCTAGGTCATGAGTCCAATCTTGTGAATGTATAGGCTCTCCAAATGAAGGCTGGTTAATGGAGGCTTGATCACTAAAGTCAATCAAGTCTGGGAAATCATGATGTTCAGGCCTCTCCATTCGGCTTGTTCGATTGACCGTGTTATGCCCTAAGTTCAAGTCGGGATGTGTATATATGAGTTGTAGTGTGGTCCCTACTTGGGGTGAAGTATGTGGGGGCATATAATTTTGCCAATCATCTGTCTCAGCAGTGGCTTGCTCTTCATTCGAGTCTTTGATTCCTGCAAGCTCTCGGGAGTAAGGACAGTCAGCCCAAGGTGGAAGTAGATCCGTGGTGCTAGAATATGGAGTAGGTGAGAAATGCGAAGAAGTGGAGAAGTCAGTCGAAGTTCTGACTTCATAATCGGATTGAGGTGGAGCTGACCACGGGTAAGGGTCTCCCGTGGGCGGCGGAGGATACATGGAAGAATGAGAAGGTGAAGATGATCGGTATATGATCGATGAGGAATGACCAGAGGTCTCAGGGTATGGGGACCAATATCCCGACATCTTGAAGAAAAGATAATGAATGTAAGTAGAGCGAGGTAGAAAATACGCAATTACGTAGGATAACACACACGGACAGACACGAAGACAAACGCAAGAGCAAACCCTGAATTCACACTCAACACGGTGAAGGACCCGAAACCGAGTCCAATTAATCTTGTTAATTTTAAGTGTGATTTTTCAAGCAAGATAGCAAGGATTTACGCGGCCTATAGGGAAGTCGGCTCAGAGCCAGATGCGTCTTCCCTGTTTAACCTGTCGCCTAAGATACCGCCGATCCTCCCTTTCTTCGCTCCTATCCGGAGTTGGGGACTCAAAGACGTGCCCCTATCTACCTGCAAGCAGGCGGAGGCTGACAAAGCTAGGCCTTGTCGCAGAGTACCGCTGGTTCGCCCCTATCTACCCGCGAAGGCGGAGGCTACTTGGTACTTGTCAATGAGCTAAAAGTATCCAACTCGTGATATTCGCTAGGATCAGTTGGCCCGTGATATGGAAGGCGGGGATTTGGGCTCTGCCTTAAGGTGTTCACACACACTCAAGTACCCTCACTCAGCCTGAAAACAAGGTCGGGGTTACTCTCCCGCAAACAAGGGTTAATTTTAGTCAATTTTTTTGGTCCAATTCAATTAGCAGTCCCGATTTTAAAGATTAGTTGTCACTGATATTAATCCACACAAGCAATCACATCTACCGTCCAGTCCCAATTCCTTTATCCTAGGTTAGAAAACCGAGAGAGAGAATCGGAAAAAGCCGATGCAATCGAGAAAACGATGATGAATGCTTGAGTAAGAAGACTTACAGTGCCTCCAGCTCTCTACAATGCAGGATGCAAGACTGAATTGAAATTTTACACTAAATGAATGCAGACGATGAAAAGTCGCTCCTAAACAGGCAGTTCTATTAGCGAGTGAAGAACAAGTTGATTTGGCTAAGTCCTGCGGTCTAAGTGTGTCTTTTATGTGTGATGTGTGGTCCTAAAGATTTACGAGCACAAGCAAATCCTAGAGTGGCTCGAGGAGCCGCTAGTGCAAGCTTAGTCTAAAATTCAAGCCACACAGCAGACGGGGACATGGTTCCACTATGTTTACACTCGCGAGAACCCAAACGGGAACCGCTGGAAATGATGCAGAAACTCTTTTTTTAAAAAAAAATCTTTTTGACATCCAACAGCCGACTTGATCCACGAACCGTCGGTCTCCGATGCACTTCGAGATGCGTCGACTTCAAGAAAGTCGCTCCAAGTCCACCGGGCCCTCGCACAAAAAGATAAAAAATTATGTCAGAAAGCGATATATACAGAAATGGTCAGAAAAATAATTAAAGAAGAAATGGATAATTACAATGCGGCTCGGGGGTCAGACTACCCGAGTGAATGGAAAATGTAAATCTAATTTTTCTAAAGTGATCCTAAGCCGTTTGCCTCCCCGGCAACGGCGCCATTTGACGAATCGCGATTGACCTACCCTGTTAATGTCGTATGATTGACTAGTGCGTTGCAGTCGGATAGATCCGCGTCGATCAAAAATAACCGCACAATTCGATTAATCGTCTAATGAAATTAAGCACGGTTTTATGTTTATTTAGCCTGGGCAAGCCCCAGGGTCGACTCAAGGAGGCAAAGGAACAACTCGGGATCAACTTAGATGTATTAGATTGCGGTTTTCCAAGTGGGATTTTTTTTGTAATTTTTTTATGCAATACAAATGCTAAATGCAATAATTAGGTTATTAAGAAAACGATCACTTAGCCAAATTATTCTTCGATGTAAAATTAGTCCAAATTGACTAAATGATATTTTTCATGTAAACCTAATCCAATGATGAATGCAAATGTATTTTTTTTTGGAATTTTTGGATTTAAAATGCACAAATTAAAAATGCAAACTTTTTTGGGGTTTTTATGCAATTTTTCATGCAAATGATAGGTAAAAATTATGAAAACTTTACTGAAAGTTAAATATGATGCAATGAAGCTACACTAATATTTTTAGAATTTTCTGACAGTTTTTGATTTTTTTATGAACATTTTACTGAGATCAGAGCAATAACGAGTATTTAATTTCTAATAAATCCACGAAATCAAATTATCCAGAGATTGATTTATGTCAAAAAGATATTTTAATGATGAATCCAAGAGAGTTGAAATTTCTCAAAAATGTTATTCGTGGAATTAATTAAAAATCAATTACTGAAATCACTATACAATTTATTTTATGCATACGACAACTCTGAATTGGACGAAACTTGGACAGTAATTAAAGCACACTAAAAGGCATCATTCACCATTTTTTCACAATTTTTGGAGCAATAAATGACTACGTGTAAATTTCAGAGCAAAAATGGGAAAAATATCTTTGATTTTCAGTCTCTGATTTTTTTAATAAAATGTCAAATGCTCACAAAAATGCAATTAAATAGCCAGTAGATAAAGAATTAGTTGCTCGTCAATGTGCTATTTTTTTGATTAAAAATTGATGCAAAATGGCAGTCCAAATAACCACGCAAAGTCAAGGTTATCTTTGCAATTACTGAAACGAAATAAACAAATTCAAAGGTGCACAAAGGTACTTCTGCAATTATAAGAAACTTGCTGGGATGAACGTGCAATTTAGACAACTAAAATAAAATAAAAAATGAAAAAGGAAATCGACCTCTCTTATTCTTCTTCCGCAAGGCGCACAGGAGGAATGGGCGGCTAGGGCTTGCGAGGGCGGCGGCGCACGCGAGAGGAGGCGCGCAGCCGGCGGTGTCGCGGAGGCGCTGTCGCGCGCGGCGCTGCAGGCAGACGTCGGTGGGGCAGCGCGACGCGCGCGCTTCTGGGGCTGCGAGCAGGTGGACGTCGGGGAGGCGGGACCTGCGACTGGGGAGCGCACGGCCGCGCGAGCGGGGCGGCGCGGTTGGGAGGTTGGCGAGGTCGACGCGCACGCCTCGATCGCGATGGGGTTGGCGCCTGTACGGGAGGCGGTGGGCACACGCGGAGTGGAGGATGGGGTGGCACCGGCTTCGCGTGCAGCGGGAGGGCTCGCGGAGGGTTGGAGATGGGCGTAGGTGCGCAGAGCCTGAGGAGGAGGCGGCGGCGGCTTCGCGCGGCCAGATGGGGGCGGCGATGCGGCCGGGTGGCGGCCTGGAGCGCGTGGAGCGGCACGCTCCTCGGTGGTGGAACGCGGCAGCAGGCGGGGCGGCGCGGAAGGATGGCTTTCGCCGCTGGCGTGCCGCGCGAAGTGGAGGGGCGCGGAGTTCAGCGGGTGTTGCTGGGAGCACGGCGGCGCGTTCAGGGGGCTGCACGCGCTGTGGCCGACGCCGGTGGGCTGGGCGATGCTGATCGTGGTTCGCTGGTGGTGCAGGAGGGAGCACGGAGGTGGCCGACACACGGCCAAGTCGTCGGGGCAGAGGAGGCGGCCACCGACGGCGGCTGAGGGAGAGAGGCAGCACCACTCCGTGCAGATGAACCTGGAATTTTTTTATCTTTTTTTTTGCAATTTTTTTTGTTTTTATATTTTGTAAACAGGAAATATATGAATAAGGAAGTGGTGTTGGTGATGTTGATAGTGGTGATGTTTGATGAACAAAATGATGGTTTGGTTTTTGTTTGATAAACAAAATAACCAAACACATTAGATAAAAAAAATTTGACAAAGAAAAGAAGAGAATACTTACCTGTGATTCGCCGAAGATTGAGCCACGGAGTGCGGCTTCCGGTTGTGGCCTCGATCCGACTCGGCAAAAATTCGGAGAAGCTATGCAGCTTGGATGCGCCTGCGACGAGGTTGATCTCTCCACCTCGGATCTCGCCTTCGGCTTGTCGTCGCTCGACGTCGAAGAAGGAGCTGTCACCTCACGGCTTTGACGGAGCTAGAACCTATCTCGCTTGTAGAACGGCGGATGATTGTGAATGGAGGAGTGGAGGAGATTATAAAGAGGATGGATGGAGTTAGAGAAGAGATGGAGAGAGTGGAGAAAATGGTGGAGGAAGTGGAGAAGATGTGGCTTGGAGTGGGGGAAAAGAAAGGAGAAGAGGTAAAAGAGAATTAAAATAATTTATTTAATAATATAATATAGTAGGCTACTAAAAATGATTAAAATAATGATAGTAAAATAATAATAATAAATCCGAAAATAGTAAAAAATAAATCCGAAAATAAAAAATTGGGGTGACATGTGGCGGCTACAGGAGCGGCCACATGTCGCTCCCAGAAAATTCAAAGATTAAATGTAAAGAAAATAAAAAAGAAATAACAAAAGGGATTAAATCAAAAAGTGGTCAACACAAAAGTTGCTCGTCTCGAAGAGATCTACAACTTTCGTGAAGGGCCGAAAATCTACGGAGATCATCTGTACAAAATGTATTTTTTGGGTGGTACCTTATAGATATAAAATACCGCATTTTATCTTTTGTATTTTTTTTGTCATTTTTAAGAGAGAGAAAAATCAAAATAAAAATAGAGAAAATATGAGGAGAATATTTACAACTTAATCTAATTTTTTTGGATTTTTAATAATGAATAAAATAAAATGAGAAAATACAGGGGTAAAACGGTCATTATGTACAATGTACAAAAGGGGCCCAAAACCCAAGTTTTACATACGAGCTCCGATTTTAATGGAATTGGTCTTGTTTCGAAGGTCTCTGAATGTATATTACTTTAAAAGTGAGTAGACCTAATTCGGAGGCTGTATGAGCGAGATATGTGTATTTTAAGGTTCATGATTTCAAACTTGGATTGGAGTTTTATTGGTTGATTTTACAAGTTAGTATTTTTTAGATATTTTTCTTTAATTAGTGTTAGTAATATATACACAATAGAGTTGGTTTTATTGCATTTGGAGTTAGTATAAAATATATACAAATAGGGTATTTTATCTAATATACAGGTGAATATTTACAAGTGAAATTGGCTTCTTATTTTATGCAAATATGAATACTAAAATGCAGATATTATCAATGTATGCATGAATGCTAATTATGCGATATAAGTAGAAATATGCCTCTAATTACTCGGGAACAAAGCTCTATTTTCAACTTTTAGAGTGATGAATCGCAGATTCATCACACCGGTGTGCTCGGGGGACCCTTAGACTTTTTGCGGCTTTCTCGCAGTTTTTGTTTTTCGTTGCCTTTTACGGTTTTACGTGGTTTTTCTCGAGCCCCTAGCTTTAGGAATTTCTAGTTGATTGTGCCGTACTCAGTAGGATCCACACACTTAATAGACTGCTTGTGCCCATAGTTCGTTAATTGGACCTACTAATAAAAGATTAATAAAAATAGCTGATTCATTTTCCTTCGAGCCTACGCGCTGCGAGCCTGCCCCGTTAAGCGCTACTCCTGAACTCGACCTGTCGAGAAGAGGAGGGGTGGGTCTAGACCGGACTCTCTGGATCGAAGGTTGGTGACCAGCTAGACGGTTCTTTTGAGTAGACTCGACTTTTCCCGCTGCACCATATAGGTAGTTTATTTTCTATCTTTCAATTCTGCGCGGATTATATTGCATGTAGAGTGCTAGAGCCAGGTACGCATTTCTGACTTTGCATGCATCATTGATTTTATCGCGCATCGGCTTTTTCGTCTTCTCCCCCTGTTTTGGACTTAATAACCAGGAGAACTGAAAAATTCATTAGGCGTTTTTGCTTGTATTAAAAATATCTAAAAAAAGAAAAACAATAAAATTGGGACTGCTAAAACTATTGACCCTAAAAGACACCTGACTTAAAAATTTGTCTTGGGGAGAGCAACCCCCTCATTGCTTGGTTTGATTGTGCGAGAGAGTGACCCGAACACTAGGTAGAGCCCTCCGGTACTATTCTCGACTGATTACCGACTCTTCTGTGCGGGACAGTCGGTTGGGAGAGTATCGGGTATCCCAACAGGTCACGTAATCGCTCTGATATCTTGATTGTTCACCAAAATAAAATTGACAAGATAAATTGACCGAATCTTCACGATCTTCAGCTCGCGTTGCGTTGGTGAACTGGGGGTTTGCTTGTGATCATAGTTTTTCCAGATCTCATCCGCACTACTCACCAGATCACGATGATGGGCAGGAGGTCTCTTAGGCAGCCTCTGGCTGCACTGCTTTTTAGCACTCCAGCCCACTCATCTAGGTCGGTTCGTGGGAGCTCAGACCCGCTCTCCGAACCCGAGTATGACTCCGCCCTGTTCCCTCTCGACCACCCTTCTTCTTCTGAGACCGAGATACGAGTGCCAGAGGAGAGACAGACAGATGATTTATCGGCACCTGAGTTCGGTTGTTTTGATTTTTCAGAGACTATGGCCGGCGCTAGTGATGATCGCTCCAGAGGTCCGCTGGAGGAGCATTTCATTCTGGACTAGGGTTCGATCAACTCCACCCTGATCGCCTCCCTTGAGTCAGTGTAGCAACAGTTGAGGGATCAGGGGGCATTCATGATAGAGATGAGGCGAGAGCTTGAGCAGTTGAGAGCCGACCGCGAGAACAGCGGAGGAGGACCCGACGATGCGGCAGCTGCCGCGGCAGCCGCAGCCGCGACAGCAGCCGCAGCAGCAGCAGGAGGACCACCAAGACCGATGCGGGAGAACCACAATCCCGGATCGACTTTGACGCACCGTTGGGTGGTGCTAACAGCTATCGTGGGGGACTTCAAGTTCCTCTCGAACACTTTGCAGCTCCTTCCCCGATTTCACGGGTTGGCCACTGAGGAGCCTCATCTCCACCTGCAGGAGTTTGAGATGATCTGCAGTACTGTCCACGATCGTCAGGTGGACCAGGATACCATCAGGATGATTGCCTTCCCCTTCTCGTTGGCAGACAGAGCAGCCACCTGGATGAAGCATCTGGGGAAGTTCGTCTACACTTGGGAGCAGCTCCGCGCCGAGTACTTGCACAAGTACTATCCACTCGGGCGGACCAATGCCGCGAGAGCCCTGATCAGCAACTTCTCCATGCTCCCCAACGAGCAGTTCCATGAGGCATGGGAGAGGTTCAGAGAGCTGACTGATAGATGCCCACACCACGACATTTCCAAGCCCAACCTCGTGCAGAGCTTTTTCAACGGGATGACACCAGAGCTCCAGGGCTTGGTGAACGCTTCTTGTGGCAGGTCCTACTTCGCCGAGGATCACGACCAGGTCTGGGCCATCTACGAGGAGATGACCGAGAACTACATGGTGATGTCCCAGACCCGGTTGTACTCTCAGGGCAGACCCCAGCTGCCACAGACCGTGCAGTACCAGAGGATAGCACGGGTCGACGACGGTCCTTCCAGTTCGTCCGCGTTAGCAGCAACACAAGCAGAGTCATCAGCTGCGGACATGGGGATTATCAGTGAGAAGCAGGACCGGATGGAGTTGATTGAGAAGAAGCAATGCCAAGGCATCACTCAGATGGAGCAGATGGCACAGACTCTGAGCGACATGAAGACCCAGCTCATGTGTCTCCAGGAGGCACAGACGGCTTCCCAGCCCCGTCTTCAGTCGTGAGGCGACTCCGGCAGCAGCAACAGCTCGTCCCAGCGCTCCAGCTCACACCAGTAGCCTAGACAGGTTCACCTTGTACAGGTGGAGTCGTACCAGCAGCCGCAGCCCACCTACCAGTCACCACCGTCTCCATACATGCAGATGGTGGTATACCAGCCGGATCAGCCTCTGGCAATACTCCCGCCAGCCCAGTACGATGCAGAGCCGTTGATGGATGTCAACGGGATTTGGTATGACCGCCCTCAGCCCGGTATCCGACGAGACCATCCCGGATTCCGGTGGGGGACCGGAGGTGCCCTGCCCCAGCAGCTGCCATCAGGTCAGGGTAGCCAGTACAATCAGCAGAGAGATCACCAGCCGCAGCCGCAGCAGCCCCCAGTGTACCCACCACAGCAGTAGTCGTCCTATGGTCCTCATCCCTATCAGCAGGGACAGTCGTGGAGGCGTGAGCAGCCACACCAGCAGCAGCAACAGCATCACCCATACCCCTCTCAACCACAGCAGCAGATCCAACAGCCTCACTATCAGAGAGGCTACCCGTCAGGTTCCCATGAGAACCCTGTCTTGGATGATATAGCCCGCATTCTCACAGATCAGCAGGCTACTTTTCGACGGGAGATGGACGAGTTCCGCCAGGAGATGCGGGACATCGTGAGAGGGATGGCCGCCATCCCTGCCCAGATCGAGCCGAATCCGAACAACCTGAAGAGGAAATCTGAGCAGATAGTTTGTACTGAGTATGCCACTCCTAGTGATGCACTTGGTGATATGTCTGCATATCTTTTTGATACTGATTTTGTCACACTTAGGAGCGGTAGGATGCCAGCAGGCGGCGCCTCGTCTGAGCTACATCATGAGGATCCACCCAGAGTGCCTGACGAGGAGGAGGAGAGCAGTACTGAGGCCGCTATAGATGATGACGGTGGTACTGATGCCACCAAGGATGCTGATTCCACAGGCGGTGCTGAGGACGCCATTTCACCAGTTCGAGGAGGTGGTACTGAGGCCAGCCACGACGCCGAGCCAGAGCGCGGTACTGAGGCCGCGAGTCTTCCAGTTGATCCAGCCGATGGTGGTGCTGAGGCCACCTGTGTTCATATTGAGAGATCTGTAGTTTTTCCTACTTCTGATGTATCTCAGAACTCTGTTGTGAATAAAGGAAAAGGTTTGGTTTTTTCTGGTCCCACTGTGGTGCGTGATGTATGTGTGGATCCGGCCGTTGAGCCATCTAGACCTTTTCCTAGTCCTTCATCTGAGAAGGACCCAGTGATCCCCTTCCCTAGAGCCCTTCAGTTGGAAAAGGAGAAGAAAAAAGAAAATCCAAAAAAGAGAGATCAGGAAGAGTTCAGCCAGCAGATGATTGATCGGTTTCACATACAGCTGACTCTTCAGGAGGCTTTGCAGCACATCCCCCTTCTTCATCGTTCACTGAGAAATAGGACCACAGTCAGGAGGAAGAGGAGGAACCACCACTCAGAGATCCATGTGCTGACGAAAGCCACGTGTTTCGCGATCCAGAACCGTCTGCCGGCCAAGAGGCCAGATTCAGGAGCCCCTTATGTCAGATGTCACATTAGAGAGCAGAGGTTCGACCGTACTCTATTAGATAGCAGATCGTCGATCAACCTACTTCCGGCAGCCCTTCTCGACCGCTTCGAGTTGGGCACTCTTAGACAGAGCAGGACAGTTCTTCAGTTTGCGGATAGATCTGTCAAGAGGCCGGAGGGGTTGTTGCGAGACGTTGTCGTCACGATTCAGGGCCTGCAATTCCTCGTGGACTTCGTAGTGTTGGACATGGAGATCCCTGAGTCGGTGACCGATACCCCCATCATTCTAGGTCGCCCGTTCTTGGCCACAGCCAAGGCAGTGACCGACCATGATAGCGGGAAGGTATACTTTCGCGTCGAGGGCGAAAGTGTACAAATAGATACGATCGAGGACAACAGAGCCAGAGAGAGAGCATGCTCAGAGACGACTTCAGACACCGAGCAGCTGACAGATGCAGGGCTAGACATCCACCAGGACTGTGACTTTGTGCTCACATACGATGAGGCAGTTTGGGCAAACCCAGCAGCACATGCCATCCTCTCATTTTCAGACACCGCTGATGCAGAGACAATAGCAGAGGAGAGCTTGGAGAGCACATTCCTGGTCCAGGATACTTCTGAGGCAACAGAGCCGGTTCTCGACCGCGACACAGATTCTTGTGATGATGGTGGTGCTGATGCCACCTTAGAGGATACAGATCCCTCGGAGTCAGAGTATGATTGGGCATATTGTGAGGATTACATGCCAGACCTGATTGCCACTGAGCCTACAGCTGGGGAGGAGGTAGATGCCGAGCAGAGCAGAGACATTCCAGCAGGGCAGCCTTCTCCAGTTTCTGAGATTGACAGAGAGTTTCAGTTTTCCTATGCAGATTTGGCAGCGTTCATGTAGACTTTTCAGAGGCCAGATCTGCCAGTACCCAATTGTCCAGAGCTGAAGCCGCTTCCTACTTCGCTGAAGTACAGATTCCTTGCGGGAGAGCATTAGATGTACCCAGTCATTATCTCCGCCGATTTGACTGGAGAGCAAGAATCCCGTCTGATGGGGGTTCTTGAAAAGAATCACAAGGCGATTGGATGGAGCGTAGCAGATCTCCAGGGGATTAGTCCGGCCCTGTGCTCCCACCATATCTATCTCGAGGATGAGGCAAAGCCGTCGCGTGAGTTCCAGCAGCGGCTGAACCCGAATCTGAGAGAGGTTGTCATGAAGGAAATTTCGAAGTGGTGGAGCGCCGATTTTATCTATCCCATCTCCGACTCCAAGTGGGTCATCCCTTTGCATGTGGTGCCCAAGAAGATGGGCATCACTACAGTGGTCAGCGAGTCTGGAGAGGAGATTGCTACACGAGTACCTACTTCTTGACGGGTCTGCGTTGACTACAGGAGACTCAACCAGGCCACCAAGAAGGATCATTTCCCCTGCCCTTTATTGATCAGATCATTGAGAGACTGGCAGGGAAGAGCCACTATTGTTTTCTGGATGGGTACTCGGGCTACAACCAGGTGGCCATCGCTCCCGAGGACCAGGATAAGACTACCTTTACCTGTCCCTTCCGCACATACGCCTTCCGACGCATGCCATTTGGGCTATGCAATGCCCCTGCGACTTTTCAGAGATGCAAGTTGTCGATCTTTTCGGACATGGTAGGGGAGTGCTTGGAGGTCTTCATGGATGATTTCTCGGTTTACGGCGACGGATTCGACTCCTGTCTTGACTGCCTAGACCGGGTACTTAAGCGATGTATTGAGGTTCGCTTGGTTCTATCTTGGGAGAAGAGTCACTTCATGGTGACTCAAGGGACGGTGCTTGGCCACATCATCTCCAACAGGGGCATGGAGGTTGATCCGGCCAAGGTAGATGTCATTAGAAAACTCGCACCGTCGTCCAATTTGAGGCAGTTACGATCATTTCTGGGGCACGTCGGTTTCTACCGACGATTCATTCATGATTTCAGCAGGATTGCCCGACCGTTGACTGACCTATTGACGAAAGACACCGAGTTCCTTGTCGATGACAAGTGTCTTTCGTCCTTTGAGACTCTCAAACAGTGTGTTATTGAGGCTCCTGTTCTCCAGCCACCTGATTGGTCTCTCTCATTCGAGATCATGACGGATGCCTCCGATTTTGTCGTAGGGGCCGTGCTGGGATAGAGGAGGGATGAAGTCCCCTTTGCTATCCACTACGCTAGCTGCACATTGGATTCCACGCAGCGGAATTATACAGTCACAGAGAAGGAGATGCTAGTCGTAGTTTTCACCCTAGATAAGTTCAGATCGTACATTATTAGATCTAGAGTGACCCTATTTACTGATCATACTGCCATCCGATACCTCATGGCAAAGAAGGATGCCAAGGCCAGACTGACTAGATGGATCCTTCTACTCCAGGAGTTCGACATTGAGATCAAGGATAAGCCTGGAGTCAAGAATGTGGTGGCGGATCATCTCTCCCATTTAGAGCAGCCTGAGGATTTTGAGCAGATTGATCCCATTTGTGAGACCTTCCCAGATGAGGCGATCCTTGCTATCGCCTCCCTCCCGTGGTATGTTAACATTGTGAACTTTCTTGTTGCTAAGAAAGTCCACAAGGTTGGCCCAGGCAGAGGCTTGAGACCTTCCTCGCGAAGGCCAAGTCCTACCAATGGGAGGATCCCATCCTTTACCACGAAGGAGGGGATAGCGTCTGGTGTAGGTGCATTCCTCAGGAGGAGCACCATAGCGTCCTCACTTACTGCCACAAGCTTGAGGCAGGAGGACATCATTCTGGGAGGAGAACGACATAGAAAGTGCTCCAATCCGGCTTGTGGTGGCCTACCCTCTCCAAGGACTCTGATGAGTTCGTGAAGAGGTGTACTGACTGTCAGAGGATGGGCACTTGTGGACAGCGTGATATGATGCCGATGCAGCCCATTCACTTCTGTGAGGTTTTTGACGCATGGGGCATCGATTTCATGGGTCCATTCCCTAAGAGTCAGGGATTTGAGTACATTCTGTTGGTCGTTGATTATGCGAGTCGTTGGGTTGAGGCCATCCCCGCCCGAGCCGCAGATGCGAGGACAGTTTGCAGATTTTTGAGGAAGCACATCATCACGCGGTTCGGGGTACCTCGAGTATTGATTTCAGATGGGGGGTCTCATTTCATCAACGACCAGGTGAAGGCCCTTGCTAGCGAGTTCGGTATAGACCATCGAGTTGCCACTCCATACCACCCACAGACGAATGGTCTAGCCGAGGTGTCGAACAGGGAGATCAAGACTATTTTGCAGAAATTCGTCCGCCCTGACCGAAAGGATTGGTCACAGCTTTTGGACTCGTTCTTGTGGGCATATAGGATGTCTTTCAAGACACCATTGGGCACATCTCCCTTTCGCCTCGTATATGGCAAGCCGTGCCATTTACCTGTTGAGCTGAGACACAGGTCACTTTGGGCAGTCACTGAGATACTTATGGATCCAGATAGTGTAGGAGATCAGAGGAGGGCCGAGTTAGCAGCCTTGGAGGAGCTTAGAGATATCGCCTTCTCAAACAGCTTACATTACAAAGAGAGAGTGAAGGAGTGGCATGATTCTCATATCAGCCACAAGCATTTTGAACCTGGACAGAGAGTATGGTTGTTTGATGCGAGGCTTTGTCTATTTCCAGGGAAGCTACAGAGCAAATGGAAGGGACCTTATCTTGTGAGAAAGGTACACGACAACGGTAGCATTGACATATCTGAGTTGTCTTCTGAGAGTACCTTTCGAGTGAACGGCCAGCGGCTCAAGCCATTTCTAGATCATGAGCCGCAGGTCGTTGATGTTTCCCCTATTCATTTTGCGTGAGATGTGGTCTCTTGACTCACATCTATTGCATCTCACGCCTGATTATCACTGTTCTTCCGACCTGTATAGATCCAGTTGTCCATATCACTCTATTCTTTAGTCCCACATCCCTTTTTCTCATCTTATGATTTTGCTATACTTAGGGTGTACTTTACCCTAAGTATAGGGTGGGATGTCGGACCTTCGGGTAGTCTTTTCATTCTTTCTACCCTTGTTTTGCTGCCTATACTTAGGGATATTTTACCCTAAGTATAGGAGGGGTATATTCTGTATATTCTTCACTCGGATTTCCCTTCATGTAAAGCTTGCTATACTCAGGATTACTCGATCCTAAGTATAGAGGGAAACCACCTAGTTCTCCTCATTCTATTCTTTGATTCATCTCTGTATATAGCCATTCCTTTTCACATCCCTATACTAAGCACGGGTTATGTCTTCTTCATCGCTCTTGACTCTGAGGACATCGTTCGAGCTAAGAATAGGCGGGTGTGTATATATTTCATATATACTTTAGCCATAACTCGTACTTTGTGTGTGTATGTTAATAAATAAAATGGATAAAAACCCGAAAAACCACAAAAATTAAAAAATTTTCCTGTAAATAATCATTCTTTTATTATACACAGCTAGTGTACAAATTATTTCTGTAAAAGTGTTTTCAAAATCTTTTGGTGTAAAGTTTGTGTGAATATTTTCTTATCAAAATTATGTATATAGTACAAAATTTTTCCAAAATGTTTTGAAAATCAAAAGTTTGCAAAAATCTTGTGTAAATGTGTGTAAATACTTTTGCAAAACTTGCATTTCATGCATTCATCCATTATGATTTCAAAACATTTTTCAAAAATTTTGCATGTTTGTAAAAATTGTGTAAATAGCATCTTTGTATATATGTATATAGTTTTTCGGGCTGATAGTTGACATTTAAACTATCCTGGAATTAAATTGTGAAATGGAGCTTGATTAAGATCTTAATCCACCTAATTCTAAGAGGAACCTTATAGGGCTTAGGGTTAAGGCTTTTCAGGTCCATTGGGACTTAATTCTTTGAGTCCAATAGGCTATGAGCATATGTCATCTTGATGAGCCTAAGTAGAGCACTTAACAACACACACATGACTCTTAGAGACAATGGCTTGACTTGCACCAGCACTTTACACATAGCTCTCCACGGATGAGGTGGTGAGGAGGCAGTTTCCTTTGGCTTGGGGTAGCATAGAGGGTAGTACTTCTAGGCGGAACCTCTCTTCTTCTTCTAGTGAAGGAAGTGCGTCTCAACTTGGTCTAGTGGTGATGAAGTCTAAAGACAGAAGCCGTGGGTTGCAATAAAGCTTCAAAAGAGGGATAGTCTACTAGCTCAAGAGGAAAAACTCCTTGTATATATGCTGCACCATGTATACATGTTGTACAGTTGCACACAAAAAAAAGTGCAAAAAGAAAAGAACTCCAAAAAAGTGGTGGGTCGGATTGAAAATTTAATAACCCCACCAGAGTGCATATAGTCAAATAAAGCAAAAGCTTATGGTATCCATGTTACATCTCATGAAGCTTGCAGCGGGAGACTTAGCTACACTGGTTTGTCTCCCAGGGATATGTGGCTACACTGGCCATGGTCCATTCTTCATCTTCTTCATCTTCTTCCCATTCTTCTTGAGCCGGTTGCACTTGAACTTAGAAGGGAATACCCCGCTTCTCGAGGAAAGAGTTGCTAGACCGAGGCATTAGAGTTACCAGGTTGGGGGAGGTTGTTTCTTTGTTACTTCTGAGGTGGGGAGCTACATATCACTTACACTGCATGGAAAGATTCATGGTCATTAGAGTTTGTGTATGTAGACTTGTTCCGATCTGGTTTATTGTGGAGTCTTGTCCATAGATTGGTGGAACTTAGAGGCTGTTGAGTTTTAAGCTTAAGTCCGAATAAGGTTCCGACACATTAATAATCCAAAGATCTGATCGAGCTCCATAATTCAATTTAATGAAGGCGAGTTTAATAATCAGCCTTGATCCATGTGCATTCTCCTCTTTTTCTTTTTCTTTCTTTCTTTTTCACTTCCTTTTCAAATAAGTGTTTGCTAAGGGACTAGGAAAGTTAAGTATGGGGGGTGATGAATACCCATTCATCACTCTTTATTCTTATATTTTAGCTACAAAAACCTTTGCAAATGCATGTATATGTCTGTAAATACAAATAATTACCAAAAGCATGCATTGTGTAAAAAGTTATAATTAGCATGTTTTTGTGCAAAAATAAAAGAATAAAGATTAAAAAGAAAAAGAGGAAAATATTTAGAATAAATATTGAGCGACCTAATCCCAAGGGAGGGCTCAGCATGGGCCTGACCGCATAAAAGCCAAGTAGAGAGAGATAGCGGCTCATGTGTGTAAATATACCTGTAAATATCACAAAAATATTTTCCTCCAAAAATAGAATAAAAAGTGCTTGTATATATTTGTATATATTTATAAATATAAAATCCAAATAAAAATTGAAAAATTAAAAAGAAAATAAAAACATTCACCTTGTGCATATTCATCATGTTCATAGTCCACTTATCTATATTTATTTCACCTTATAAATAAATAAATTAATTTCCATAAAATTTGTACATATTCTATCTTTTATGTTGTAAATAAATAAAATGAAAACCATAAAAACAAAAAAAAATAAAATAAAGAGAATAAAATTAAAAATCGAAAATAACTTTGTAAATATACTATGTAGGGATTTTATCACTTGTGCCCCTCCGAGATGTTGCAATATCAGTTATGCCCCTATCTTTTTGGTAATATCAGTTGTGCCCCTCAAAACTTGCTCCGTCATCAGTTGTGCCCTTCCGTTAGATTGACCGTCTATGAGTTGACTTAACCATGGTTTTTTCAAACCTTGGTGCAGTTAAGAGGGGTATTATTGTCCAGTCCTCTTCTTCATCTTCTTCCTCCATTTGTTCTTCTTTCTTTTTCTTCATAATTTCTCTCTCTTAGGACACCTTCATACATCCATGGAATCTCTAAAATTTTTGCATTTTCACGGATATATCATTGATGACGGATCAAACGGCAAATTTTATTGAATCCACCTTTTCCACACCCCTCGCGATCGGAATTGCGAGCTTCGAACTGGGTCTCGATCGGATTTCAGTGTAACCGATAGAATCGAAAGTTGCTAAATCCGAAAATCTGGAAGTGGGTCTCTCTCTCTCTCTCTGTTCTTTCTTTCATTCAGATACTGCTAATGCTGACAGTGAAATCTAGTTCTTTCTCGTTTAATTTTGTTTATTTCCGATGAAATTCTATCTACAACCAGCTGTTTTTTTTACAAATCTACTGTTCGATTACTCGAAAGCTCCATTTACGGAATCGGTGGTGATGGATTGGATTGAATGGGATCAATTTGAGTGGTGGGACTGGTATCTCCAGCTGTTCGTCTCCCACCATTATATCACGCGTGATTACTTCCATTTTCGGTCCTTCCAAACAGACCCCAAAGCACACAACACTTTGCTTTCGATTCCACCTCTGCTGCTCCTGTTCTTCTGCGGGAATCGATTCCTGCTGATGGGATTTTGCTGTGTGAATGCGTCCGATCTCTTTCCATATCGGAAGCAAACGAGCCGAATACGATACCCGACGCCGGCTTGCCGGACAGGGGCGGGGGGGTTGGGTGCTCGGGGCGGCGCGGGGCAAGGGGAGGCCCAGGGGGCGGGGGGCGGGGCTTGCGGGACAGGGGCGGGGGGGTTGGGTGCTCGGGGCGGAGGAGCAGCTCCGGGCGGGCGGCGCCATGGAGGGGAGGTGGCAGTGCGGGGCAGGGGGTGCGGGGCTGGGAGGGGGTGCAGCCCAGGGAGAGGGGGAGCAGGGGGCGGCGCCGGCACGGGGGAGGAGATGCGGGGCTGGGAGGGGTGCAGCCCAGGGGAGGGGGCACAAGGGGCGGTGTCGGGGAGGGGAGGGGGCGGCGCCGGGGAGGGGAGGGGGCGGCGGGCTGGGAGGAGGTGCGGGGGGAGGAGGTGCGGCGCCGGGGAGGGGAGGGGCTGCGAGGAGCTCGGGGCGGAGAGGGAGGAGGAGGAGGTTGGAGGAGGAGGAAGAAGATGGGAAGAGGAGGAAGAAGAAGAGGTTGGGGAAGAGGAGGAAGAAATGACCATATAACCTTTAAAAAAAATAATTCCGCTTATGTCCTCAAAGTTAACGTCCGTTTGCACTGTACATGGACGGTCACTAACCCGAGGGGCACAAGTGATAAAATAGCAAGTTTTGAGGGGCACAACTGATATTACCAAAAAGATAGGGGCATAACTGATATTGCAACATCTCGGAGGGGCACAAGTGATAAAATCCCTACTATGTATATACATGTACATATCTATTTATTTCATCCTTGTTTATATATAATAAAAATAAAATACCTTTTTATTCCTAATTTTATGCTATAAATAAATAAAATATAAAATAGGGATAAAAATGTATAAAAATAATTAATTAAAATTCAAAAATTAAAAAGCTACATTGTATATGTACCTATATATAGCTCTAAAGTATAAATACATTATTTTTATTTTGAAAAATTAATTAAAAATCACCAAAAAAAATAGAAAAAATTAAAACAAACATTTTTTATGTTTTGAGTTTTTAATAATTCGGTCATTTCCTATTTTAAATTGATTTTTCAAATCTTTTTGAAGTGGCCCTCTCTGATTAGTCCACGGGGGACGTTGACCCCCGGTCAACTCCCCCCTGTGGACGACTTCCCACGGGTCGTGACGCCCGACCTGATTTCTCAGATTTTTTGCGTCACGACCCGACCTCCATCTACCCAAACCCCGGGTCCCTCTCGTTCGTGCCAGATCCGACACCCCGCCGGGATGCCCGCCTCGGGGTCCGCGCTCTGAGCTGCCCTACCCGATCGATTTTAGTCGGACCCCTGGCAGTATAAAGCTCGAGCTTCGCCTCCCATTTCCGCATCTTTTGGCTCCCCACCTCACCATCCAGTGACCTCCATTGCCATCCTCGAGGTGACAGCTCGACGCTGGTCGTGTTGCAAAGAGGAGAAGGTGCCCGAACCTCAGATCCGGCGTCCTAGCGCCGCCGTGCTCCGCCAGAAGGTGAAGCTCGAGCCTCAGGCCTCGACGACCCGCGAGGCGACGACCCAGAGCTCCAGCAGCTCACGCCCAGTCGATTCGTCCACCCAGGTAGTCTTAGTTCTCTCCCCTTTCCTTTGATTTTGCATTTCGCCCAATTCGAACCATCGCCGTTCACCTTCGATTCTGGCCACCTCCACCTTAGTCTCGATCATCGGACCGCCCCATCACATTCACCTTCTCCCCGCGCACGTTCTCCGCCCATTCACTCAACCCAGCTCGCACAGGAGATGGGGTTTCGAGCTCCTCTGCCGTCGCATCGCCGGAGCTCGACCGCCCCGCCGCACCTACCACCTTCACCTACGTTCTCAGGGTCGAGGCACTTTTCCCTCGACCCGCGAGTCTGCTAGTGTGCTTTGCAGGTCCATTCGAGGCCATCTGAGGGTCTCAACCATTCGAAGCAGCCGCTCCTCCTCCGCCGACCTCGCCTGAGCTCCCAAGAGCTCCGTCGAGTCATCGGAGGGTACCAGTAGACGCGGGAGCCCGAGGCGATCCTTCCCCGATCTTCAGCTACCAGCGAGGAGTCCTCCAGTACCAGCACGAGCCCGACGAAGTTCGCCGGAGCCCAGTTCGTTGAGGACCTTCCCCTGCCGTCCGATGCACCTCCAGCTCCAGTTTTAATCTCCACCGTTCATTTGAGGAGCCGCCAACACCGTCGATCTGAGGAGGAGTGATCGTGACCGTTCGATCGTCGAGGTTTACCCCCAGCGCACCTGAGCTGATGGATCACCACGTGGCGCGCATCTGACGGTCTACTCAATAAAGGTAAATATCCCCTTAGGCCCTTAGTTTCTGAGTAGTTTAGTTTTAGTCCTGTAAATACTTTAGACACTTTATTTCCGTTAGGTAAATTGCAATTTGGACCCTGTCATTTCTTGCATTTACATGTATGCCCCTGTGTGTAGTGGATCACGTGCGTCGACACGTGTTTTGTTGGGATATTTGCATGTTTAGCCTTCTATTTCTAGGGTGTTAATGAATGAATGAAACTTTTTAGTTAATTGCAGATATACCCCTGTGCTAGTTGAATTTGTGCATGTGCGTTATATTTTGGGTATTTTACACCGAGCTCCTGGACTTTTAATACTTGTTATTAATTAGTTCAGAAACCTTGGTTTCTTTGCAATTAGGTCCCTCTATGCCCAAGACACGCGCCTCGCGCGTGACTTCTTAGAAATTTTGCATCGGACCCCCTGGAACTCCTCCTATTTGCGTACAGGTCCCTGTGCACTGTACCTTGGTTTTGATTTTTAATAAAATATCAAACTAACTCCAAATTCAATGAAAATTGGATACATGGCTCATGCCATGGTGTAAAAGTTTCTAGAATTTTTGGAGACATTTTTGATTTCATTTAATATTTTTAAAAATTCAAAAACAAGCTTTTTCTTTATTGTCTCTGACTTGAACATTAACAAAAAATATTAAAATACCTCTAAAAATGACAACAAAAATAGACAGTAGTTGTTTTACCTTATTTGTTTTTCTGACCAATTTTGGTCATTTTTCATTATATAAAACCCTTAAAAATTACAAAACACTAAAAACTCTATAAAATTCTAATAAATAATTTAAAAATCCAAAAACAATAATTCCAGTGCCTAAATTTTCCTTATACTTTCTAGTTTTTAGGAAAATTACCTTCAGACCTTGATAGGGCTCTATCTATTTTATATTGGCCCTCCAAGTCTGACTGGACATCACTTTCATTTTTCTGCCTGTTTGATTTTTAGAAAATTCAATAAACATCAAAAAATTACCAAAAATTAACCAAAAACAGTAAAAAATATAAAAACATAAAATATTTTTATTTGAATTTTTAAGTGATTTTTGAGTAGATAAATAATTGGTTGTATTGGCTTGATTACTTGTTTTCTTTATTTTCCTTATTAATTAAAAATCCAAAAAAATTTCAAAACATAAAAAATCCACCAAAAATTGATGCTTTTTATTTTATTCTTTTCTTAGACTACTTCGTAGGACGCTAGGCCATTACGTGCTCCTGAGTCCGACCCTGGTCGCTATACCAGGCTAATCTAATAACTAGGGCCACTATTGTTTTTGATTGATTTTAATTCTGTTTGGTGGTTTGAACCTTGATTTTCTTGATTGAGCTGAGATTCTCATCGATCCGGGTCGCAACGACCCGAGTAATATTTCTACCTGATCCAGATTAGTGGAATTTCGGCCCAATCAGTCATCAACATCAGGTCCTCAGAAGTGAAATCTAGGTATGATCGTGATCTATAAAAATCCTCAAACTCAGATATATGAATATAAGGTTCCTCATGCGCTCCCCTGAAAATTTTGGCATTAGATTAATGAACTCTAAATCCATAATGAAGGGACTCAATGTAGATGCGGGTTATGGTTACTAATCTTGTTTCTCATCCATCATCCTAGGATAAAAAATCATCTAGAACTCGTAACTGCTCCATATGATCTCCTATGGAATTCTCTGTCATCTCAACAACGAAATCGCTTGGTTCTCGAATCTGGTCAATATGGTCTCCAAGGGCGTCAACCACAACATGTCTCAAATAGGAAGGTAGGAATGGGGAGGGAGAAGATGGGATGTCGGTCCGAATTCTGGCCTCCCAAGAGAGTGGGCGAGAATGATGGGAATGAAATGAAGAAGTTGCAAAATCCGGCTAAAATGGAGCGTGGCCCATCATGAAGAGGGGAAATAAGGATGATGAAAGGAGGGAGGGTGGGATGAGAGAAAGAGAGTGAAACAAAGAGAAGGTGACTACTAATGATCTAGGGAAGATGAACGTAACCAACTCATACCAAATACATACAAACATAAATCAAACCCTTAGTTTACCAACTCAACACAAAACTGACCGTGAGAGTTCAATGTTTATCTTCTCAATTTTAGAGTTTAGTGATTAGACAGAAGTTGTACGAACACTTAGGAGGCTTAATGGGATTTGGGCACTACTTCTTAGTGAGTACACGAGCAATTAAAAGAGCAAACAATGAGCGAATTGCTCTCCCAAAACAAGGAGGAACCAGTTTCGTTTATTTTTAAGGGTCAAGTTCAATTAGCAGTCCCATTTTTTTAATTTTTGATTTTCTCTTTTTTTGATTTTTCAAAAATAAGCCTAACGAGATTTCCAATTTCTTCTTTGATTAATTTGAGTCCAAAAATAGGGGAAGAAGTCGAAAAAGCTAATGCGTGGTCAAACACGATGATGCATGCATGGATAGAAATACGTACCTTGCTCCAGCACTCTACATGCAATATGATCCGTGCATAAATTAAATGCTGAAAGTAAACTAACTATATGATGCACGAGGAGATCGACCTTAGACGAGAAGCTTCTATTGATCGTGAAGAACAATAGCTAGCTAATCGAATCGAGTCCAGAGTCCGATCTTGGGATTAACTCGGTGCCCACCACAACGGGTCCTGCTAGCGCTGTTTATGACTCCTCACGGTGCGTGGATTCAAATTCAATTAAGCTAACTTTTCAATTTATTTTTTTAAACAAGATCCATTACATTCTATAGGTACATGAAAGCAATTAGGTATTGGGCCTTAGCTAACTACATCACAATCAAAAAAAATCTGACGTGTAGGGGCCGAAATCGTGAGAATCAAATGGAAAGTTATGGCAGTGAAATAAGAAAACGCGAAAAATAGTGGTGAGATCCCCCAAGTGCATCAGCACTTGGCAAAACAAACCACGAATAATGTCCAAGTCCACAAGTCCAAAGTATCTAAATTATTACAACTCAGTTAATTGTTCTCTACATAAAATGACTATCTTCTTCTCTTCTCTGCTCCACCTCTTGTACGCGTCCTCCAAAAAGACTCCAAGTCATCCTCCAAGTAGTCTCTCTCACAAAAAGAAAATAAGAGAAGGTCAGAAAATAGTTATAATATAAAGAGATAAGAAAAGCTGAAAAATGACTACTAAGCCATGCTCCTCAGTAATGATGCCATTCTGATGATGCGAAGGCCGGGCGAAGCAGGCTAGTTGGGCTTACTGGAGGTGAGGCGCGGTGAAGTGGTGCTCGTGGGTGGCTGTGTGCCACCATCGCGGAGATACCTGAACAACGACGGGCCCGACTGCGGTGAGCGAGGTCGGAGGCGGGGGCATGCGTCGCCCGGTGGGCGGCTGGACAGTGGCGACCAGCCGGCCGTGAACCTGTTATTGATTATTTTTTGTTTTTTTCCTTTTTAAACTGAAACAAAATTGAATAAAAAAATTTCTTTTATATATTTTTTGAAATAGGAAATGTAAACAAAGCAAAAATAAATTATTTTTATTTTGTTATTATTTTGATTTTCCTGCAAAATAAATGTTAGAGATAATAACAATTATATGTTTTTTATTTTTTTATTTATAAACAAATTAGAATGTGAATGGAGATCCGACGGAAAGCGAAGAAACATATCCAGATCTCCGACCACCATATGGTCGGAGGAGATATGTTGTGTGAGGTACAATAAGAAATGTGAGGATTGGAAAATGAGATGGTAATCGGATTCGGACGTCAAATGTGGGGATAGATATTTTTTTTTGAGATTTATGGTCTAAAAATTTATCATGAAATCAAAGCAAAAATTAAATCTAATATTTATCTAAGAAAAATGACGGGAAAGAAAATGGATCTCACCTCGGAATTGGATACACCGTGATGGCCTCGACGAGGGCCGACTCGCTGTCACCGAACGGCTCGAAGGCTGGGCACCCTTCTTCGACAAGATTCCTCTCGGAGATTGGGCTCCTCTCCACCAAAGATTGATCAAAGAATAATGGAGGAGGAAGCCAATAAAAAGAGTAGAAAAAATAAAAAAGGAAGGTATATACAAAAGAGGAACGTGATTAATGGTGGAATTAACAAAATAATTTAATTAATTAATTTAAAAATTAGGAATAAAATAAAATAAATTAATAAATTAATTTACAAAAATTAATTAGCTACATTAACGGTGGCTATTTAAGGTATAGAATCATGTCTTTATATGCAAGGTATGTTTTCAAATTAAATAATGAATAAATTAAATAATTAAATATAAATTTAATATTTAAATTAATTTAATTAATAAATGTTAGATATTTAATTTTTTGGTGATTTTTATATAATTAATTTATTTGTATACAAATATTATATACATATAGTATAATATACACAAGAACAAATAAGGAAATTATTTTTAAATAATATTTTTATTATATTTTTATTCTTTTTTAAATTTTAATAATGAAGATAATATTTACAGTTATGTACATTATTTATAAAAAATAAATATGAATAAATATATATAATAGATTAGTGGTAAAATTACAAAAAAATACCCCAGAAAATCGACTTTTCACCTGTAAATCCAAAAATTATGAAACCACAGCCATTTGAAAAGATAATTTAATTTAAAGTAAAATGGAAGTGAGTTTTATTCATTTTGAGTTCGTGTGGAACCGGAATTGATCTTGCAATTACCGTTTTACGGCTTTTTCTGAGCTTGATTATTTGTAGTATGTACATTAATTTTATTTTTCAATTATTTTTATTATTACAAAACATTTATACTTATAACTTTTGTTTACAAAGATGTTTAATTTGAGGTCAATTTATGTGCAAATAAAATAGTGTAGGTTTTGTACAAATATATAGGGAAAAATTTACAAATTATTTTTGAATTAAAGACCCTATCTCCCATACTTTATTCCTTGTTGATCAGGTCAAGTCTTGACCTTCTCTCAGGGTTCATGTCAGTCTGCATTTATTTCATAAATACATTCTTTATTTTTCTTTTCTTTTTTTCTTCTTCTTTTTTCTTTTATTTTGAATATAAAAGTGTTAAAAATGCATAATTAATAAATGTATGCAAAATGGTAATTTCATGCAATTAGTGAGTATTTACAAGTGTTTGACTAAGGAAATGAAGCTAAAATAAAAGAATAAAGGCAATGAATCGTGGATTTATCAGATAGATGTCGCATAAGGTGGCATATGCGAGCTAATGGTGCATGAGGAGGAAGTTCACACGGCTAGAAGTCATGCAAGGAGTTCGGGCTAGAGGTGGTCGAGCTAGAGGTAACACAAGGATGCGTGGGACGCTGCTGGACGAGGTGTACGGGAGTTGGAGAGAGAGAGAGATCGGAGTCGGTTGAGAGGGATCCTTAAGTACACATGAAGAGAGTGTCGTGTGTGCGAGGCCCCTTTGGAAAGTGTCATACCTCCCTTTTATATAAGCGTTGTGTGTTACCTGCAAAGATATGAAGTAGGGAGTTTAATTTGGGATGAGTGACATGGATGAGAAATGGGAGAGAGAAATAAAGAGTATGTGCATGGGATTGTGTTGCATGGGGAAGATGTAATAGGGGATCATGGCACATGGGGAAGTGCTTTGGGTATTTTGCAAAAAAAAGCCTCCCAATTTTTTCGCATATAAAATGTTAAGGGAATTAGAGATTTACAATGCATTTATAATAATATGATTGCTATGTATAAATCCAATTTAATTTCTCCTTTACTATAGTAATTATAAAAATGATTTGTTTAGATTACATAGATAATTATTGAGTTGTATTTTCAAGATTTAACAAGAATGATTATCAATTTAAATATAATCCCATAATAATATGTAAATAGGGATTTTCGACAACATTTATCCAGATATATAATGATGATCTGTCAATTTATGTTGTGATTTAATTGATTATGTGTAATTAAGATAGTTTTCTCTGATGTCTGTATGAAATAAATAACATGTAAATTGCGCAATTGGAGATTATATGTTGTTCTTAACATAATTTGATCATATTATATCGATATATATTGTAATCAATACTAATTAGTACAAAACCTCAACTTTCACCTACAAATCCCAAAAACCTTAATGGCCCATGGGTGAATGTATGCATGATAAATGTGGCTTTGAAGTTGGGCAGATATATAATTAGGGTTTGAGTTTATAGGCTATACCCATGAAGTTGGTATTTTCTATAGACTTTTATGAGGTATTACGATCCATAGTTACAATATGGAGGTAGTTTCAAATGAGTTGGAGTTGATATGAATTTATTAGGAATTAGAAAAGTTTGTAGACTACATAAATAGAAGAATATACCTATGAAGGGTTTTATTCAGCTACCAAATGCTTCATTTTTTATTTTTCAAACCAATTTTAACCAAATCCAAATTTTTTGACAGCGATTTGAGCATCTACCTCGACGAATGCGCATAATTTGTGGTGGAGAACTTGTTACATGTCAAGGTCGAAGATTTGTGTTGGTGAGGTCCCACTATCGATAAAATACATTCGATCATTGGGTATCATGTCCCCGTGATCTCTCACAGTGATACAAAACATCTAAAGTCGAAGAATTGTTTGTGAAACGTGGGAGGAAGTGACTGAAGAAAGTTGCATTATATTGATAGAGAAGGGTCTTTTCTGCAAACCAAAGTCGAAGTAGTCTGAGGCAGATTAGCAAGACACTGACACCAAGTACTAAACCACTCCAGTTTGAAAGACATGTTGAATGGTCTTAATTTGATTTTTAGATTCCAACGATTTTCTTTTTATTGTCAACTTACCTTGGGATAACTTGACATACCCCATACTTTAATCATGTGGTAGTTGTATGGATCTTACAATTTCTTCGTTATAATTCTTTTTAAGCACATTCAAAGAAAAAAGTTAACAAAATATATATTATGATTATTAAAAAATTAATATGACATATAATCAATATCACATCGCATCACATTTATCATTCAAACCCTCTTGAATCATCCTAACCATCCAAACAACTACTATTCATTGAAGGTTATTCAAACCCATTGAAGTTAAGTTTGCTTTTGATATTACACTAGTCAAAACTGAATGTCGGGGGAGCGGGATGCGCTGTGGGCTACTTCAGCATATTTAAATGTTTTTGAGACCGAATGATGATTATCCATCCCATTTTAATGGTAAAGTTTGCAATTTTCTTTTCTTGCGGTATGTATATTCTCCATTCATCGTGTAGATGTTTTCATTTTTGTACATTCTATTTCCTAAGTTTCTCGTCGTATTAGGGAGTCCGTGACTCGAGTGCTCATACTCTTCTCTTTTATTTTCATTGTCAAGTCAAAAGTTGACTCGCAATACTTAAATTGACCAGAACCTAAATACAAGGAGGTTGAATTCGATAGTGTATACACGCTTTGCCTGTATACTATTTCTCATGTGAGAAGCAAGAATAATCATCCTTTTAATTCCTTAGTTTCTTGTTAACAAATAACACATAACTACTGTACGAGGATCAGATTTTTTTTTAATCTACTAAAAATCCCAAATATTATCGCAAGTACCATTTTCCTCAAAAGGATTCTCAAGCACCATAGAAAGATCTTAACCCCGCACGGGATCTTGCTAGCTCAAATAATCTTCATATCCTTGCATAGATCTGCATCCAGAGGCGTCGTGTTACAATTAAACTCCATGTACGCCTTCTTTGTCGAGAATCTGCCTCCATCCCACTCGAAATGGTCCCTGCCATGTGTGATGCAATCCGTAGATGGGAGTTCCGACTGCAGCTTGACTAGCTCATCTGAACGCCGGCTAGAACTGTGGGTCCCAAGACCCTGATATCCCAACATGTCTCAAGGTACAGTCCTTCGATGCCGTCAAAGCAAACAATCTTGGAAACCTATTGCTTAGCGCCCCATCACCCGTCCAATCATCTCTCCAAAACTTAAACCCATTCCCCTCACCAACCTTCGGGTGCATTCTCGAAGCCAATAGAGGTAGAACTTCTCGTACCCTGCTCCATAGTGAGGATTCAAACCGCACTCTTCCTGTCTCCAACGATCCCTGCACCCCGTAGAGCTCACGCAACAGCCTGGCCGCCAACCTGTCTATCTCACCCCAAATTCGAGTGACCCACTTTGCCAACAAAGTTTTTTTCATGCACGCCACATCCCGAATACCTAAACCTCCTTCGCTTCGTGGTCTTGTAAACTCTTCCCAACCAACTAAATGCATCCCCGTTCTCTGTTGCTTGCCATCGGACCAGAAAAATCTCTTCATCATGGCTTCTATCTTCTTGCGTACACCCACCGGCATCATTCTTGTTGAAAAAAAGAAGATAGGAATAGCCAAGAGTACATGCTTCAGGAGAATCAACTTTCCCCCCGTAGAAAGTGTAGTTACCTTCTACCCAGCCAATCTCTGCTCTATTCTCTGAAGAGCAATGTCCCATTCTGATTTTTTGAGCCTGCCAGCCACCAGGGGAAGTCCCAAATAAGAGATTGGTAACTCCCCTAGAGGACACTCTAATAGCTCCTCCACTCTGTTACCTTCATCTCCCTCCATCCCGAAAGGGATTACAACAGACTTATGTTTATTGATCTGGAGGCCTGAAAGACTACTAAAGACCTCAACAATCTGTGCCGCCCTTCTTTTTATCTCCTCAGATCCTCCCAGGAAAATCACTGTGTCGTCTGTATATTATAACAGTGGTATGGATATGTTGCCACAACGAAACCCCTCGCACCAGCCATCGTTCACGGCATGCCTGAACAGAACTGCTAATGCATCAGCCACCAAGACAAACAACATCGGTGCTAAAGGACAACCCTGCCTAACACCCCTCTGTGGTTGAAAGAAGCTCCCTTCGGGCCTCCCGTTCACCATGACTGAGTAAGAAGAAGTAGCGACGCATCTCTTCATCCAAGCTATCCATCTGTCTGGAAAACCACGTCTCATAAGAGACACCCAAATGAAGTTACAGTCGACGTTGTCATAGGCTTTCGCATAGTCAATCTTCCACATCACCCCTTTGCTCTTTGCACACCTCCATTGGAGACAAATCTCAGACGCCATAATCAAGCCATCTGCCATCTGTTGCCCGGGTATGAAAGACGTCTCCCCCTGAAGAATCACCGAGTTGAGCACATTATTTAATCTGTTTGCCAGGACTTTTGCAATGATTAGGTAAATGCTGTCGGACAACACAATCGGTCTGTAGTCTTCCACTGTCATTGGATGGTCTTTCTTGGGTAGGAGAACAAGTAGTGCCCTATTGACCCGCTCGAAGCCCGAGTTCCCCTCTCTAAACTCGTTGATCACGTCCAGGATCTCTTCCTTCAGCATGTCCCAGAACTCCCTGTATAAAAAAATCGGGAAGCCATCAGGACCTGGGGCCCCATCCACGTTCAACCCCCAAATCGCCTTCTTAATCTCTTCCTCCTCGAACGGTGCCTCGAGCCCCGTCGCTTACTTCTCCGATATCACTTCTACTCCTCTCCCAAGCCAACCCCAACCCTCTCCCCGCCTCCTTCTAGAAGCCTCCACAAAATACCCCATGAGGGCAACCCCCAGTTGCACATCCCCCTCCACTCGGACCCCTCCAATATTCAGTTCTTGGATATAGTTCCGCCTTCTTCTACCCGAGGCCATTGTATGGAAAAATTTTGTGTTTGCGTCTCCTTCTCGCAACCACTTTTGTCTGGATCTCTGTCTCCATTCAACCTCCTATTTTCTATCTTCCAACATGAGCTCTTCTAGCAGTCTAGCTCTCTCCCTGAGTTCTTCTTGGTCTAGCCCTCTTCGATCATCCAGCTCATCCAAACGCAATACTCCCTCCTGGGAAGCTCCTCTTTGGGATTTTCGTCTTGTCCTCACCTCTTTCCCATACGATAACAAGAACTTTTTTAGTAGTGCCAACTTGCTTGCCAGACGGCCCACTACTGTCCCTTCCGGACTCCAGTGGGCCCACCGAGACGTCACCTCCTCCCTAAATCCTTCCTCCAAAAGACATGACTGTTCAAAATGGAAGAAATATCTTGTTCTTGTCTGCTCCTCAGAAGACCACAGAATCGGTGTATGATCTGAATGAGAACGGGGCAATGCCCAAGCCCGAGAAAAAGGGAAGAGTTCCAAAGCCTCAGGCGAAAGAAGAAATCTGTCACGACGGGATCTAGATCTAACATTACGCCATGTGTAAGTGCTCCCAGACGCATCCATGATTGATAGCCCTCTCACATGAATAAAATTTGCAAAGGCCTTATAGCCCGGGTCACGTCCACATCCACGCCTAGGCCTGTCCTCCGGGAGTAGAGTTAAGTTGAGATCTCCTCCAATGATCCACACTTCATCTTCCAAAAGTGATGCTACATGGTCTAAGTCAGCGACAAGTGAGTCACGGTCATTCCCCGTGGGTCCGTACACGTTTGTCACCGTAAAGGATCTGTTGTCTGTTCTGCGCTTCAAACAAACCGAGATAGAGTAAGGAGATCGCCCCTCTCCCACCTTCTCGATCTCGGACTTCTTCCATCCCATAAGTAAACCGCCTGCTGCACCTTGGGCGTCCACTGCAGCAAACTCAAAATCCCCCCACCCCCAAAGTCTCACCACAACATATCTCCTCCTCTCGAGACCTTCGTCTCTTGCAACAAGATAATATCTGCTTTTGCGTCAACTATAAGGTTTCGAACTCCAAGCCATTTCTCGGGACGGCCGAGACCCCTCACATTCCAAGATAATATCTTCATAAAGATACCTATTTTTCTTCTTCAGTGGAGGCACAACCCCCAAGCTTTCGGCAAATCTCCTGTCTAACAGACTGAAGTAACTTGGTCGACCGACTGGAGATGCAGCCTCCCTATCCTCTGTTGGTGACTCCCGAGCTCCCAAACTGGCCCCCGAGGGAGCCTCCGTCGACCACCTTCTCCCCCTTTGCTTCTTCATAGAAGACCCCTTCCTTTCAAAAAACCACCCGAACCGCCTGCACTCATCGCCACCCCCTGCCCCTCAAGCCCTCCCCTCACCTCCTTCTGGTGGTCCACTTCCATCAAACCCGCCCCTAGGGACCCTCCTCCGTCGAGCCCCTCCCCATCATCTCCTTCTAGCGGGCCCCCCTTAGAGAATCCCTTCAACCCTTTATTCACCACTCCCTCCTCCCCCTTAACGCCACCCTCTATTCCCTGTGTAGGCATCTCCTCTTGCGCAAACAACCGCACTTCCAAAGCTAGTCCCGACCACTGTTCGGGAGCCACTCCGTCATCGCAGACCTGTTTGAGCCCTCCCCCTTCGACCTGTGCACGGATCGACACTGCTGGAGGCATCGGACTGGGACCAAGATGGTGTCCAGAATCCGAAATTAACTCCTCATCCTCTGGCAAGACTGTCATCTCGTCGGTCCTGGATCCCCGGGCTGGTATCTCTTCTGCGTAACTCCTCTGGCCTGCTTGTACTCCCAAGCCCCCAAGGCTCCCGGCGTCATCCCTTGAATCCTCCATGGAAGTTGTAACATGGATATCACGTAATGGGTCCTATGAGGACCCGTCTCCTCTATCAGCATATCTGCGGCTTGACTCTGCACCGTCTTGACTCTCTGGGGCTTCACTCGACTACCACACGGATCGACTCGGCCTGGTGATGCCCCCGCCCCCGGAAGTATGACCCGTTTTGATGGACCAGGAGTTTGTTACATTGGATGTTCTCCTCGTGCTAAACTATTACTCCCCATTGGATACGCATGGCAAATTTCCCTTTTCTATTGTAATGAATCTCCATTAATTTCTCCACGTGATAAGTATGCTCCTCCCCCTTGAATTGCATGGCCATGTTCCCTTTTTCATCGAGATGCCTCCCAAGCGTTTGAATCGCCGTAGTAAATGTCCTTCCTGTAATGAAGGTGATTTGCATGGCCCGTTTCCTTATTTCGCCGTGACGGGTCCGTGTTCCTGCCTCCACCCGAAAAGAATGCAGTGCACCTCTGATTTGCATTCATTTGTTTCCTTTTCCGTCGAATGGACTCTCTAGCATTAATCGTGGCAACTTGCACGTATCCCGAGAAAGATGGTGACGTTTTGGCGTTTTGGCTTCCGAAACGTCTGGAGCTGAAATCGCAGTCGTTTGTCCGACGACCCTTTGACTCCTCTCCTTGCCGGAGCAACGACGTCCACCGACAACCTTCTCCCCCCGGTGCTCCACACCAGACGGTAACACATCCACCGTCGCAAGCTCCACCTGGAAGATACGCCTCTCCAATTGCACCTCCCACCTGCCAAGATGTCGAGGATGGAGATCCCGGATCCGAATGATGAGTTCAGGTCGTTCGCCACGCTCAACTCCAGCACTGACGACTTCCTCCACCTCCGTTATCCCCGTGAGAATCTTCTGTACCCGATCCAGAGTGCGCCAGAGATACGGAATCCCCCGTACACAGAACAGGGAAAAGGAACGGGTCGATATGAAGCCGTCGTAGGACATGCCGGTCTCCATCGAATGAGCGATTTCCTCGAATTTGATAGTGCTAACAAGCAATCCACCCTATCTAAGTCCCTAGCCAACAACCGCCAGGGCATCACCATGACCACATCTCCCCTGAACATCCATCCCAATGCTGTTCGGACGTCCGATGTCCCCTTGAAGAGGACCTCCCTTCCACCTCCTTCTCCCACCAGGATATTTGTCGATCTCCTTACGATAGATTCCGGTCGTCGCCCAACCATACAGTTCTTGCTCCGGTGCGCGAAGCCATTACACTTAAAGCAACGAACAGGTTCTCGACATTGACTCACCCAATGGTCGAGCGCTCCGCAACGAAGGCAACCTTTTCCAAAAGGATGTGGTCTAGGCGCAGCGCTAGCCCTTTTGCTCCTCGACGACAACCTCCCGCTCCGCCGACGACGAACTTCTACCCATTCATTATTGCGTGCGGGTACTGGCAGCCTGCCCCTGACACGAACCTCCCGCTCTGCCGTCCGCCCCGACACGAACCTCCCGTTCCACCCCCGACACGAACCTCCCGCTCCGCCGTCCGCGCTCGCCCTCGTACTCGCCCTCCCTCTCCCACTCCCTCCCTCTCCCGTTCAAGCATCCTCCCTTTGACAAAGAAAGTTCCCGTTCAAATGCACTTCTAAATTTCCTACATTTTTCTCTATATTTAAAAAATCCTCACTCAAGTATTGCAACTCATATTAAGACTGATATTGCTGCTTTTATTTAATTGTCTTGAGGGAGAAACTCAATTTACTTGTATTTGCTCCTCCTAAAAACCGTATTTGAAAAATTAAGTTCGCGTATCATTGTAGATTGCATTACTATTGTGGATCTTAATAGGGTAGTGAGGAGCATCAACTTGCTTGGAAAAAGATTCACTCATTGCCATGACCTATACTTAGACGTCCCTCCCAAGCACGTCAAAGGAAAAATCAAAGTGGATAGAGTCGAGTTACCTTACATTATTCACTCCCAGTTTTGTGTTTCTTTCTAGTTATACTAATCTAGAATTGTGGACTTTTCTTCTGAATTTCCTTATATGAAGGTTTTGGTGTGGACCTCCTACACTTTCTTTTTTGCCCTTACGGAGGAGGGGGATGTGTTAGCAATGTGAGCCCCGGGCGAACCATTTCTACAATAAATGTTATTGTAATGAATAAATTATCAATATTTTTCACTCCCCTTTCTGAGATTAATGAATGAATGCACTATAGGGTCCCTCTGTACAATAAGGGTTATGTACCATGGACAACTTGATGATCATACAGCTGTTGATTCATTGGATGGATCATAGAGGCTGATGCTTGGATGAATATCTAACGAGTTAGATAGAGGACTCATCAAGCATCATCAAATGATCATTAAGTGATGATCTCCAGTCTGAGTAGGAGATGGCAATCCTATCTCATATGACTGATATCTGACTGACCTCTTGATGCAGGTCCTCTGCATGGGAATAGTGATTCAGAGGTGTCAGGTTAGTTAAGTCAATTGGTTGACTTGACGAGATCGAGATAACCAAAGACCTACGTTGAATACTGTCACAACATAGGCATGCATCCTCTGACTAGAGACAGATGTATTGCTATATGTCTGAGTATGTACATTTGGCAGACCAATAGGTTGATGACCTAATCAAGGTCTATATACCGGCGAGCTGGTGTGCATGTAAGGACATATGAGTAATGCGATCTCTCAAAGGGATCATACAGGTTCACTTGTGAACCGGGAGACAAGAGCTCACTCATGAGGTATTGGGACTGAACAAATTCCATGCATGGTCGTCGTGCTTTGGAAGCATGACATGAATTTGAAGGTAAGATATATGCTTTGTGAAAGCATATGATCTATACCAAATCCCGATGACCAAGATTGAGAAACTTAATGATCTAACCCTGAAGATGACAGTGTAAAAGTGATCTTTATCTTCAGGATAATCATGAGTCTTCCAGTATGTAGGATGTGCAGGTATTGGGAATACCTGAAGGGTGATTTGATCATATACGATTGTATAACCATGACGCTTCCATTCCGAGGGAGTGGTGAAACAGGTTTGGATTTTAGTGACTCCTCTCATTAGAGAAGTGACCTAATCTTAGTCCATGAACTGGACATTGATCTGAATAAGATTCAGATGCATTGAGAAGATTAAGTCTACGGTCTTGATTTGATCAAGCATCAGTGGGAGGTCCATAGGATCTGGAGTTGAGATATGATCTCAACATCCAAGTCACTATACGTGGAACAATACAATCGCCCTGTCCTTATCTCCAAGTATCTGAGGAGAAATAGCATTGTTCTTAAATGGTTTAAAAACAATTCCATAAGATCTAAGCAAAGAGAATTTGATAATTAAAAGTGTTTTAATTATCATGATGTATGAGAAATTATCCAATATGATTAAATGTGATTTAATTAGTTTGGATAAGAATAATGTGGATAGAGATATCCAATTATTCATAATATATTATAAATGTGATTTATAATGTATTAGAGAGAGTTAATTATAATTTATATGTGTTGATTAATTATGATGTGTATTGGATACACATTGTGTAATTAATTAACAATATGAACTACATGTTGTTTTGGGTTGTGAATATGATTCACAATTTTTCCATGGCAAGATTGCAATATTCTCAAAGATAATTGTGAATTATTTTTGAGAAATAAAACCCAAATAAATTTGTTGCAAATAAATAAGAGAGATTTCATGGAGATATGCAATCTCATGGATTTCCATGAGATTGCAATCTCCATGCAATCCCATGGACGGCACATCACTCCTAATTGGAGTGGGTGTGCGCCTACATGGAAGGCACATGGAGATGAAATCTCCATGTGTCTTCTCTCCTTATTTGTTGGGTTGATTTAGGAATGAATTATATTTGATTTTATCAAATATATTTTGACCTAAATTTGTTGCTTTTGACAACAACAATCTTAGCCATTGGATGAACATAAATCAATCTCATCCATTGATTCTATGTGTCCCATGGATTGAGATCCATGGATCCCAAAACCCTATAAATAGAGAGGCATGCTTGGCTCTCTCTTTACACATGCTATTGTAGAACAAACTCTCTCTCTCTTTCTCATATACACGACAACCCTCTCTCTCCCTCTCTACTTGGTGGCCGTCCACCTTGGTGGAGAGAAACGTCGACGCCCGCGCCATCGTGCTGCCGCTTCGACTCTCTGCGGTTCTTTGTCTTCTTGGAGTGCTTCACTCACGAAGGAGACGTTTGATCTCGTGCGACGAGATCAAGAGCAACCGCGCTTGGATCAACTTGGATTGCGAGGACACCGCGACTCATCTCCGCGCTCGCAAGCCGTTACTCCGACGATCGGACTTGAGACATGAGGACTCTTTTTGTAGAGACTTGATCAACCACGCTTCAAGAGGTATTGCATTATACTTGCTGTGGTTATAGATGAAACGATTTGAGAATGGTTCTCGGATCATGTGGTTTCATCGGTTTAAATTTTTTTAAATTCCGCTGCACCGAACAACTAGTACGACTAGTCGTTCTTCGTCGTATTCGATACGACGATCACGCTTCCGTGATGCGCTTGAGGATTTCTCCATATCCTTCAAGTGGTATCAGAGCCTTAGGTCGACGGTTTCGAATATGATTCGAAAAACCGAGGACGACTTGGGTTCGTTTAGGTCGCGAAAGTTTTCATCGCTTTTGATTTCGCAGATCTGTTTAGTAAATAAATTCGGCACTGTTTAAATTGTTTAAACACGAATTTAATATTTGGTTTTTGTTCCCCATTAAATAAGGAAACCATAGAAACTGAGTTTGCGTAAATCGGATTTCGTATGCTCTAGTTATGGTTGTTTTAATGGACATGTATGCACTGTTGCGGGAACAGTAGATTTTAACATGATTAAAGAGTTAATTACTGTTATCATCTGCCTCGAAATGCGTGCAAATCCACTTAGGTTCTGTTGTAAATCAAGTTAGCAATCTATGAAAATTGAGTTTGCTTAATTTGGATTTAAATTGATTGAGATATGCCAATTTTAGTGAATAGGGGTCATTACTGAAATTGCATTCCTAATCTAGAACCAAGTGGTTGTCAATTAGAGAAATTAAATTGTTAATTTCGTGAAATAATCTTGAATAATATTTGTGAAATATTGAGACATGATTATTTGCCTAATTGACATGGCCCCAACCAATTAATTGATTAAGATGTGATCTAAATCATAAATTGGATACAACAATATTCAAACTTGATGCTTGAATAGGATTTGAGAATTTGTCTAGCAAATTTCCTTATAATCAAAAATATTTTGATTATTACTATATGGTACAATTTCGGTTGAAAAACCGATGATCATCTCAAGTACAAATTAATCAATTTGGCATTATCCTTTCCCGAGGCGGATATGGTGCCTAGTCGGAGAGCATTGGGGTTGCGGGTTTCAACGTATGTGGTCCGTCCCACTCTCGTCGATACTGGCCATGACAGCGGGTAGGGCCGGGATAATGTCCGAGGGATTAAGATGTATTTTTCTAATTATTAAAATTCGAATTAATACGTATTTTGAGATATTACCATATATGTATTCAAGTAAAATAATCAAGTTTGATTGATTGAATTGGATTGATAATTAATTTAATGTAATTAAATTGATTATGTCCAATTGAAATACTCTAATATGATTAGAGTTATTAATTCCCTTGGAAGAATTAATTATGTGAATGTGATTCATAATAATTAATTAAAATTTGAATATGTTATGGAGGATCACATAAGTGACATCCATGGTCTCCCGTCAAGGCGAAGAGTTCCGTCGCCAGACATCGTATGAAGGAGACGCCTGTACGAAGTGACAGCTCCTGCATACGATCCGTTTGGATCGGGCTCGTCGCTTCTCGAAAGAGTAAGGACGTATGCGTAGTGACCCCAATATCGGGTCCTCATATTATTGGGGCGATATTGGATTGCGCATAGCGAGTTGTATTCCTGTTGACGGTTGGTTCAATTAATAACGGGTCAACATCGCCTTAGGGGTGGTGGGCCCGGGTATTAAAGACCGAATTGGGAAATGCAAGTTGGACTTGCAATGCGGAATGTGTTCCCGCTTCTCTTTATTGGAGTCATAGGTTCTCATATTATTGGGATATGACAAAGATAAGGAGGAGATCCCAGTTTTTGCTTGAGATATATTGGTAAGTATATCTCTTACTTTGAAAGTGAATAAGGGAATAAACTTTCAAGGTTGAAATAGCAAGAACAATTTGATTTAAAATGCCTTAATCAAATATTATAAATTTGAATATATAATTTTTATATTCTAATATAGTGCATTCTTAATTTCAGAAAATGAAGTCTTTGAACCCACTTAGTAGGCTTCTTGAGGTCAACCAATTGACCGGCCCAAATTACTCGGATTGGATCCGAAATTTGGAGCTTGTTCTCTCTGCTGAGCGCATAAGTTATGTGCTATCCGAGGACAAGCATGAGAACCCTAAGTCCAAGGAAGAAAAAGCATTTAATGACAAGTATGATGAAGATCATGTCTTGGCTAGGTGCTATATCCTAGGTTCTCTCTCCAATGTTCTGCAGAAGCAACATGTGGAGATGAATACCTGTCAGGATATAATGCAGAATCTTAAGGATATGTTTGGTGACATTAACCGCACTCAGCGGTACAATGTTATGAAAGACCTCATTCGCTGTAGAATGCAGGAAGGGACTTCGGTCCGTGAACATGTACTCAAAATGTTTGGGTACTTGTCGGAGCTGGAGACTCTTGGGGCAACGATGGATGCAGACATGCAAGCTGACTTCATTATGCTGTCATTGCCCAAGTCTTTTAATAACTTTGTAGTGTCATTCCACATGAACAAGTTGGAATTGACAAATGCTGCTCTCCTTGCTGCATTAAAGTCCGCAAAGGATGTGATGAAGAAGGATGGTCCCAATGGCAGTGCAATGGTTGCACAGGTCAAAGGGAAGCGCGGTCGGAAGCATGGTTCTCAGAAGGGCCCGGCCCAGAAGAGAAAGAAGAAGGGACAAAGTGTTGCCTCTTCTTCTAATGCATCCACTCTCATGGCGTCGAAGAAAACCGACGTCTGTCACCACTGCAAGAAGCCGGGGCACTGGAAGCGTAACTGCCCAGATTACCTGAAGTCCTCAGACAAAGGTAAAGCTCCAGCAGGTATAAAATCTACTTTCATCATTGAAACTAGCTTTCTCGTCGGACGAGAAGGAAGTTGGGTTGTAGATTCTGGTGCTTCTGTTCATGTATGCAATTTTTTGCATTTGTTTCAGGAAACTAGAAGTCTTGAGGAAGGGGAGATAGTCATCCAGATGGGATCTGATGCAAGTGTTGCAGCAGTCGCCGTCGGGACATGCAGACTATTATTATCTAGTGGAAGAGTCCTAGTACTTAAAGAGTGTCTTTATGTACCTGAAGTTAGAAGGAATCTGATATCTGTATCTAAGCTAGTTAGAAGTGGATATTCGTTCCTGTTCTGTAATAAATTAGTCATAAATCATTATGATAAATATATTGCAGAAGGTGTTTTAACTTCTGGAGGACTCTATGAATTGTGCATTAATGAGAATGTCATGAATGTTACAACCACTAATAAAAACCCTAAGAGATCCAGGGAGAATAAAAATCATTCAAATATGATTTGGCATCAAAGGCTTGGTCATTTGTCTGTTGATAGGATCAACAGATTGATAAAGGATGGACCTTTAGATTTCCTACAGGTCCAATCTTTGCCTACCTGCGAACATTGCATTCGAGGTAAAATGACTAGGATGCCTTTCCGTAACAAGGTTACAAGATGCGAAGGTATTATTGACCTAATACATACCGATGTATGTGGTCCCTTCAGTACCGCGACTCGAAATGGATACCGATATTATTTGACGTTTATCAATGACCATTCGCGATACGGGTTTATCTTCCTACTACGTCACAAGTCTGAAACCTTTGAAAAGTTCAAAGAGTTCAAGGCTTTGGTTGAGAACCAAATCGATAGGAAGATTAAACGGATTCGATCTGATCGAGGTGGCGAGTACCTATCAGATGAATTCAAGGAATACCTTAAGGAGAATGGAATTGTTTCAAATCTCACTCCTCCTGGAACTCCCCAACTTAATGGTGTTGCTGAATGACGCAACAGGACCATCATGGACATGGTCCGCTCAATGATGAGCAAAGAACATTTACCTTTTAGTTTCTGGGGATATGCAGTAGAGACTGCAATATATATCCTGAATAAGATTCCTAGCAAATCTGTACCTAAGACTCCTCATGAGCTATGGTATGGAACCAAACCTAGTGTCAATCACTCAAGGGTTTGGGGTTGCTTGGTCCATGCGAAGAACGTGGACGCAAGTAAGCTGGAATCTCGCACTCGTGAGTGTTACTTCATTGGGTATGTTAAAGATGGTATTGGATACCAGCTTTATGACCCTGAGACCCAAAAGGTTTTTGTCTCTAGAGATGTGAAGTTTCTGGAGGATGATTTCCTTAAAGGTCAAGATAAAAGTGAAGTAGAGGAACTCATTGAATCCCAAGAGGATTCTGAGCCCCCCAGATCAGAAACTGAAGAAGTAAATAAAGATGAAACACCCATACCTCTTCGAAGGAGTTCGAGGGTGGTTGCACCACCTGAAAGGTATGGATTCCATGTGTCAGGTGAAACTGACATTGATCCTACTTCATTTGATGAAGCACTCGCGGATCAAGACATGGATAGATGGATGCTAGCAATGAAGTCAGAAATTGACTCCGTGCATAAGAATGGTGTATGGACCCTAGAGGATCCACCTAAAGGGGTAAAACCCATTGGGTGTAAATGGATCTTCAAGAGAAAGAGGGGACCTGATGGGAAAGTAGAGACTTTCAAGGCACGGCTCGTAGCTAAGGGCTACACACAGAGAGAAGGCATCGATTATGATGAGACATTCTCTCCTGTGGCTATGCTTAAATCCATCCGGACATTGCTAGCTATAGCTGCATATCTTGACTACGACATCTGGCAGATGGACGTCAAGACGGCTTTCCTCAATGGATACCTCGAGGAGGATATCTACATGGAGCAACCCCAGGGCTTCATGACTGAGGATGGTAAAGTATGCAAGCTGAAGAAATCCATCTATGGGCTCAAGCAAGCTTCTCGTAGTTGGAACATCAGATTTGACGAAACCATAAAGAGTTATGATTTTGTGCAGAATCCTGATGAACCTTGTGTATACAAGAAGCTTAGTAGGAGCGCTGTTGTGTTCATCGTGCTTTATGTAGATGACATCCTTATCATTGGGAATGATACAGGGATGATGACCAGTGTAAAGATTTGGCTGTCCCATACCTTTGAGATGAAAGATCTTGGAGAAGCCTCTTACATCTTAGGCCTGAAGCTGTTCAGAAACCGAGAAAAGAGGATTTTGGGATTGTCACAACATGGATACATTAAGAAGATTCTTGAACGATTCCGTATGGATAGTTCGAAGAAAGGATTCCTACCCTTAAGACATGGTATCCACCTGTCTAAAGGAATGGCTCCTCAAACTGTTGAGGAAAAGAAGGCCATGGCTGGATGTCCTTATGCATCAGCCGTAGGAAGCTTAATGTATGCCATGATGTGTACTAGGCCAGATATCTGCCATGCAGTGGGAGTGGTAAGTCGTTACCAATCCTGCTATGGATAACAATACTGGAATGCAGTAAAGAACATATTCAAATATTTAAGACGGACGCAAGATTACATCTTGGTCTATGGAGATGGTGATCTCCAAGTTTTGGGATATACAGATTCTGACTTCCAATCAGATGTAGATGATCGAAAGTCGACATCGGGGTTCGTGTTCTTGTTGAATGGTGGTGCTGTGAGCTGGAGAAGCAAGAAGCAGGACACTACTGCAGATTCAACAACGGAAGCCGAATACATTGCCGCATCGGATGCTGCAAAGGAGGCGGTGTGGTTGCGCAAGTTCGTGCTGGAGCTTGGCGTAGTTTCCTCTGATACTCCCATCCCGTTACTCTGCGATAACACGGGAGCCATTGCCCAAGCAAAGGAACCCAGATGGCATCAAAAGAGCAAGCACGTGGAAAGGAAATACCACATCATTCGGGAGATGCAAAAGCGTGGTGACATCATCATCACCAAGGTGGCCTCTGCCGACAACGTTGCTGATCCTCTTACCAAACCTCTGACACAGAAGGTTTTCGACCAGCATGTAATGAGTATGGGTTTAAAGATTGTACCTGAATGGTTCTGAGGGCTAGTGGGAGATTGTTAGCAATGTGAGCCCCGGGCGAACCATTTCTACAATAAATGTTATTGTAATGAATAAATTATCAATATTTTTCACTCCCCTTTCTGAGATTAATGAATGAATGCACTATAGGGTCCCTCTGTACAATAAGGGTTATGTACCATGGCCAACTTGATGATCATACAGCTGTTGATTCATTGGATGGATCATAGAGGCTGATGCTTGGATGAATATCTAAGGAGTTAGATAGAGGACTCATCAAGCATCATCAAATGATCATTAAGTGATGATCTCCAGTCTGAGTAGGAGATGGCAATCCTATCTCATATGACTGATATCTGATTGACCTCTTGATGCAGGTCCTCTGCATGGGAATAGTGATTCAGAGGTGTCAGGTTAGTTAAGTCAATTGGTTGACTTGACGAGATCGAGATAACCAAAGACCTACGTTGAATACTGTCACAACATAGGCATGCATCCTCTGACTAGAGACAGATGTAGTGCTATATGTCTGAGTATGTACATTTGGCAGACCAATAGGTTGATGACCTAATCAAGGTCTATATACCGGCGAGCTGGTGTGCATGTAAGGACATATGAGTAATGCGATCTCTCAAAGGGATCATACAGGTTCACTTGTGAACTGGGAGACATGAGCTCACTCATGAGGTATTGGGACTGAACAAATTCCATGCATGGTCGTCGTGCTTTGGAAGCATGACATGAATTTGAAGGTAAGATATATGCTTTGTGAAAGCATATGATCTATACCAAATCCCGATGACCAAGATTGAGAAACTTAATGATCTAACCCTGAAGATGACAGTGTAAAAGTGATCTTTATCTTCAGGATAATCATGAGTCTTCCAGTATGTAGGATGTGCAGGTATTGGGAATACCTGAAGGGTGATTTGATCATATACGATTGTATAACCATGACGCTTCCATTCCGAGGGAGTGGTGAAACAGGTTTGGATTTTAGTGACTCCTCTCATTAGAGAAGTGACCTAATCTTAGTCCATGAACTGGACATTGATCTGAATAAGATTCAGATGCATTGAGAAGATTAAGTCTACGGTCTTGATTTGATCAAGCATCAGTGGGAGGTCCATAGGATCTGGAGTTGAGATATGATCTCAACATCCAAGTCACTATACGTGGAACAATACAATCGCCCTGTCCTTATCTCCAAGTATCTGAGGAGAAATAGCATTGTTCTTAAATGGTTTAAGAACAATTCCATAAGATCTAAGCAAAGAGAATTTGATAATTAAAAGTATTTTAATTATCATGATGTATGAGAAATTATCCAATATGATTAAATGTGATTTAATTAGTTTGGATAAGAATAATGTGGATAGAGATATCCAATTATTCATAATATATTATAAATGTGATTTATAATGTATTAGAGAGAGTTAATTATAATTTATATGTGTTGATTAATTATGATGTGTATTGGATACACATTGTGTAATTAATTAACAATATGAACTACATGTTGTTTTGGGTTGTGAATATGATTCACAATTTTTCCATGGCAAGATTGCAATATTCTCAAAGATAATTGTGAATTATTTTTGAGAAATAAAACCCAAATAAATTTGTTGCAAATAAATAAGAGAGATTTCATGGAGATATGCAATCTCATGGATTTCCATGAGATTGCAATCTCCATGCAATCCCATGGACGGCACATCACTCCTAATTGGAGTGGGTGTGCGCCTACATGGAAGGCACATGGAGATGAAATCTCCATGTGTCTTCTCTCCTTATTTGTTGGGTTGATTTAAGAATGAATTATATTTGATTTTATCAAATATATTTTGACCTAAATTTGTTGCTTTTGACAACAACAATCTTAGCCATTGGATGAACATAAATCAATCTCATCCATTGATTCTATGTGTCCCATGGATTGAGATCCATGGATCCCAAAACCCTATAAATAGAGAGGCATGCTTGGCTCTCTCTTTACACATGCTATTGTAGCACAAACTCTCTCTCTCTTTCTCATATACACGACAGCCCTCTCTCTCCCTCTCTACTTGGTGGCCGTCCACCTTGGTGGAGAGAAACGTCGACGCCCGCGCCATCGTGCTGCCGCTTCGACTCTCTGCGGTTCTTTGTCTTCTTGGAGTGCTTCACTCACGAAGGAGACGTTTGATCTCGTGCAACGAGATCAAGAGCAACCGCGCTTGGATCAACTTGGATTGTGAGGACACCGCGACTCATCTCCGCGCTCGCAAGCCGTTACTCTGACGATCGGACTTGAGACAGGAGGTCTCTTCTCGTAGAGACTTGATCAACCACGCTTCAAGAGGTATTGCATTATACTTGTTGTGGTTATAGATGAAACGATTTGAGAATGGTTCTCGGATCATGTGGTTTCATCGGTTTAAATTTTTTTAAATTCCGCTGCATCGAACAACTAGTACGACTAGTCGTTCTTCGTCGTATTCGATACGACGATCATGTTTCCGTGATGCGCTTGAGGATTTCTCCATATCCTTCAGGATGAATATAATTCTCCCCAGCTTATTTTAAAAACACAAGTATCACATTTGCTTTAGGATTGTCTTTGCTGAAGATCATCACATTTATGATATTAAGAAGGTATTCAAGAAGCCATCTCAGAACAACAACAAGACAACTGATGCAAATCTAATTCCTTTGCAGCATGCAACACATGCATATACAAACATCCATAACGAGATTTTTGAGTCTGCAGAAGTTGACTATAGCATCGCATATGCCTGATGAATATCTGTTTCATCATCTTTATTCTATCATTTTGACCTTAAAAACCCTAGTAAATACGTATAAATACCCTTAATTTAGGCACTATAGCATTCATAACATTGCACAAATAGTGTATAAAATACGATTTTTAAAGCCAAAATAATATAATAAAGGGAAGAAAAGAAAAAGAATAAAATGCACAGATATTTTATAACCCTAAACCCTGAGACCTATTTCGATGACTAGGTCGACAAGGAATAAAGTATGGCGAGATGAGGGCCAAAATACAAGTAAAATTCCTATATATTTAATTCATTTTTATTCATTTTTGGGATTTATTTTTAGTTCCACTTTTTATACTTCAAATAAAGAAACTTTGAACATTAAAGTTGTAGATAATTAAATATAGAAAAATGTAGAATTTATTTCATACAAAAATAATATATAGATAAAATTTTACACTCAGATGAAGTTTCCAAAGTCCCAACTTCCCTAACCCATATCTCTAAAAAAACTCAAAATATATCAAATTCACCTTTAATTGTATATCACTTTTAGTAAGCTATTTTAATGAAGTTGATTTCATATTTTTTATCGTTACAATGTGAAAGATAGGTTTTGGACCCATATTGTGTAGTTATATCGATTAAGATATTCATTTTATTTAATATTCATTATTTTTAGAATTTTGTATTTTTATAATTTTTAAATATTATATATAATATATGTGCATATTAAAATGGGAATAAATATGTCAAGAAACCATTAAAAATAAAATAATCATATAAAATACATAGATGAATTACCAATAAGTATGCCTATATAGATAATATACTTATTTATTTAAGTGTGAATAATATATTAGGAAAATAAAATAAAATTATATTTATGTATCTAAAAATAAGTTTTAAGTATATGAAATAATAAATTCAATTATTAAAATTTAAAATATAAAATATAAAATAAAAGACTAAAATACATAGATGAATATACCTATATATAGCCCCTAAAAACTAACTAATAATTATAAGTCTCTAAAAAATAAATAAAAATTATGATAAAGTTCTTCATAAAATAATAAATATTTTTTATTTGATAACCTAAAATTAATAAAATCAATTATTATTTTTAAATTGATTTTTGATTTTTTTCTAAGGCTTTTTCCTAGTTGGTCCACGTGGACCAACCAGGTGTGTCGGAGAATTGACCGCAGGTCTCTCTGACCAACCTTTGTCCCCTTGTCGGACCTTGGTTCTTGCCTTCTTCTCGATTTTTTCATGGCTAGCCTTTGCACCATTTGATGTCGCATTCTTCACGACTTTTATTCCTCGATATGTGATGATTCACGCCCTTAGCTTTCCTCAGCCTGAGGATCAGCGATTCGCCTCATCTTCATCGATCTTTTATCCTGCTCGTCAACCCTATACAAAAGCACCGCCAACTTTCCCTTCGATCTTTGACCCCTCTTCCATCGTTGAACCCTAGACCTAGGCTTTGGGTCTTCTTCCTGGTGACAGCAGGAGTCGTTCCATCCCTTCAGCGGTCCGATTGTGCGTTGAATTGAGGAGGTCCAGTTCGCTAGAGTCACTTCGCTGGAGTTGCTTCTGGCGTACCCCTAGTGAGCTTCTTTCCCCTCCTTTTTGTGTTGGACATGCGAGCCCATGGTGAGCCATTACGCAATAAATGTTATTGCGAATATCATTCCCTATTCTGAAATGAAGAATAACTAATTTGCATAATAGGTCCCTTAGTACAATTAGGGTTATGTACCATGTCCATCTTAATAATCATACCATTGTTGGTTCAACTATTGAATCATAGAGGTTGGTGCTTGGATGAATATCTAAAGAGTTAGATTGAGGACTCATCAAGCACCGTCAAATGATTGTTAAGAGATGATCTCCGGCCTGAGTAGGAGATGGCAATCCTTTCTCACATAGTCTAATATATGACCGACCTCTTGATGCAGGTTCTCTGCATAGGAATAGAGATTCGGAGGTGTCAGATTATTTAGGTCAAAGAGTTGACTTAACGAGAATGAGATAACCAAAGACCTATATCGTATGCTGTCACGGTATAGGCACGCATCCTCTGACCAGAGACAGATGTGTTACTATATGTCTGAGTATGTACATTTGGCAGAGCAATAGGTTGATGACCTAACCAAGGTCTATACACCGGCACGCTGGTGTGCATATAAGGGCATATGAGTAATACGATCTCTCAAAGGGATCATACAGGTTCACTATTGAACTGGAAGACATGAGCTCACTCATGAGATATTGGGAAGAATCAAATTCCGTGCACGGTCATCTCGCTTTGGAAGCTTGACTGAATTTGTAGGTTTGATATATACTTTTGGAAAGTATATGATCAAGACCTAGGTATGATATATGCTTTTGGAAAGTATATGATCGATACCAAATCCTAATGATCAAATGAGAAACTTACTGATAAAATCCTGAAGTAGACAGTATAAAGTTGATCTAATACTTCGGGTTTATTCTAGGTCTTCCAGTATGCAGGATGTACAGGTGTTGGGAATACCTGAGGGTGATGTGATCATAAAAATTTGTATATCCATGACGCTTCCATTCCTAGGGAGTGATGAAACGGGTCTGTATTTTAGTGACTCCTCTCAGTAGAGAAGTAATCTGATCTTGGCCCAAATGTTGGACATTGATCTGAATGTAATTCAGATGCAATGAGAAGATTAGATTTGCGATCTTGATTTAATCAAGCATCTATGGGAGGCCCGAGATCTGGATTTGAGATGTGATCTCAATATCCAAGTCACTATACGTGGAACAATACAATCGCCCTGTCGTTATCTCCAAGTATCCTCGGAGAAAGTGCATTATCCTTGAAAGAGTTCATGGATAATTTCATTCTTGATATAAGTATCCAAGCATCGAGAAATATGATAATTAAATGTGATTTAATTATCATGGATAATATGAATTTGATTCATATTATAAGGAGAGTTATCTGAGATAACTAAATGTGATTTAATTATCAAAGATGTGAATAATGTGAATGTGATTCATATTATTTTGGCACTTGAGAATAGAGATCCAAGATGATTAAATACGATTTAATTATCATGGATATGAATAATATGTATAGCACTATCCATATTAATCATATATTTTATAAATGTGATTTATAATATATTAGAGAGAGCATATTGTGATTTATATTTGTTAATTAATTATTAATGTGAATTGGATTCACATTAGATGATTAATTGAAAATATAATTTACATTTTGTTTTGGGTTGTGAATGCGATTCACATTTTTTCAATGGCTTGATTGATATTTTCCAAAAGATAATTTGGAATTATTTTTTGTGAAAATTACTTTGACAAGAGTTATAGGAGATATCATGAGATAATGAGATCTCATGATATCAATGAGATTGACCAAGTCCCCTCTAATAAGAGAGGACGGCTACAACTCCTCTAGAGGAGTAGAGTAGCTGTCCCCCTTTTTAGGAGAGGACCTTGATCTTCTCATTATCCTATCTCTAGTCAAAAAGTGATTTAATTGGAGATTAATTATATTGATTTATCAATGATAATTAATTTGAATTAAACCACTTGTTGTTGTGTTTTGCCAACAACAATCCTAGCCATTGAAAGAAACACAAATCAATCTCAACCATTGATTGTGTGTTGTTCATGGATTGAGATCCATGGACTCCCAAAACCCTATATAAGAAGAGGCACCCTTGCTCTTCAATAGGAGATACAAGATGATTAATGAATGCTATCTCTCTCTCTCTCTCTCTCTCTCTTTTCTCTACACTCCAAGTCTCTATCTCTCTCTTATAATGGCCGTCCACCATGGAGCCATTGTGAGAGTCGTCATCGACGCAACATCGTCATTATGCTGCCGGATCATCTACTCGTGGATCTCCATCTCCTTCGTTGTGTCTCGCTCGTGAAGAAGATGTTGGATCTCGTGTGACGAGATCAGGAGATCTGCCGCTTGGATCATCAACATGAATTGCGAGGAGCACGCGATTCATCCCCACGCTCGCAAGCGTCTCCTCTGACGGATCGGACTTGAGACAGGAGGTCTCTTCGTTTACAGACTCGATGACAACCACGCTTCAAGAGGTAATCCTATTACTTGTTTGTGGTTTATATGAAACGATATGAGAAGTGTTCTTGGATTATGTGGTTTCATCACATAAAAAAAATTTAATTTCCGCTGCCCGGAGCAACTAGTGCGACTAGTCGCTCTCGATCGCATTCGATGCGATCATCACGCTTCCGTGATGTGCTTGAGAATTTTTCCTGTATCCTTCATTTTGTCGTTCGATTTCCCTGGAGTATCAGTAGTGTATTTGATGAATCTCCATTTCATCATCTTTATTCTATCATTTTGACCTTAAAAACCCTAATAAATGCATGTAAATACCCTTATTTCATGCATTTTATCATTCATGCATTCGTATACAAAATGTCTATAAAATACGGTTTTAAAGCCAAAATTATAGAATAAAGAAAAGAAAAGAAAAAAAATAATAAAATATTACAAATATTTTATGACATGAACTCCGAGACCTAGGCATCTCGATGACTAGGTCGACAAGGAATAAAGTAGGGAAGATAAGGGCCAAAATACAATAAAAATCCCTTCTATTTAATTCATTCTTTATTAATTTTTGGGACCTATTTTTAGTTCTACTTTTTATACTTCAAATAAATAAACTTTGAACATAAAAGTTGTAGATAATTAAATATAGAAAAATACAAATATGATTTCATACAAAAATAATGTACAGGTAAAAAGTTCTGATCTAAATAAGATTTCAAAATCCCAACTTCCAGACTCATATCTCTCAAATAAAAATTCAAAATGTATCAAAATCATCTTTAATTCTATATAACTTTTAATGAGCTATTTAATGAAGGTGGCTTTATATTTTTTGGAGTTACGGTTTGAAAGTTAGGTTTTGGATCCCTATTGTATACTTATACCAATTTAAATATTTATTTTATTTATTCTTCATTATTTTTATAATTTTTGTAAATATTATTCATAATATATATGTATATTAAAATAAGAATAAAAACATAAAGAAAATGTAAAAATTAAATACTTGTATAAAAAACATAGATGAATTACCTATGTCTATAACTATAGAATTAATACAACTATTTATTTAATTGTATTAATACATAAGAAAAATAAAAAATATATATATTTAATCTATAAAATTAAGATATACATATATAAAATAATAAACTAAAATAATAAAATCGAATATACAAAATAAAAATAAACATTAAAATGTAGAGATGAATATACTTATATATAGCCTTAAAAGGGAACTTGTAATTTTAAACCTCAACAAAATAAATAAAAATCATAATAAAATAATTCATAAAATAATAAACATTTTCCACTATAGTACCCTAAAACTAATTAATTTGTTTATTATTTTTAAATTATTTTACAATTCTTTTTCAAGAGGTTTTTCCTAATTGGTCCACGTGGACCAACCAGTTGGCTCGGACAGTTGACCTATGGTCAACTGTCTGACCCCTCTCTTGCAAAGCTATCAGACGTGGTTTTGTCCCTTTTTCAGAGATTTTTTGAGGCTTGATCTTTCACCATTTCGTGTTGCGGTCTTCATGACTTTTACTCCTCGTAGACTGGTCTTACACGCCCAATGACCATCTCGAAGCTTGTGTCACGGATACGCTCGATTGATGAGCCGAAAAATCCCTTCCTAAATCCGGGCGAGGTAAATCGCTCTCGGGTCGTTGCGACCCGGATCTCGAAGAATCGGACTCAACAAGAAAATGTAGGAACCACCAAACAAGGTATAAAACAATCAAAATCAGATAGTGGTCCTCGCTATTTTTATTAACCTGGTATAGCGACCAGGGTTGGACTCAAGGAGCACGGGATGACCTTGCGGCCTACGAAGTAGTCAAAGTCGAAAAATAAGGAAGAAAATGTTTTTGATGGATTTTTATGATATTTAAATGTTTTTGTGTTTTAGATTTTATAAGAAAAAAGGGGAAACAAGCAACTACAACAATTTATTAAAGCACTCAAAAATACCCAGAAAATTCAAACAAAATTATTTTTGTGTTTTTAATATTTTGAAGTGTTTTTGGTGAATTTTTTAGAATTTTTCAATTTTTATTTGATTTTATAAAAATCAAGAAAGAGGAAAAATATGAGCTACTGTGCAACCAGACTTGAAAGATCAATTAAAAATATATAATTGATCAATAAAAGTCTGGAAACAATTTTTATGAAAAATATATGCAAAAATTAAGCTACAGAAAAAGAGTTTTTATTTTTTTTTCTTTTGATAGAATTTTTTAGAATTTTTATAAGATTTTTAGGGTTTTTCAATTTTTGTGGGTTTTATAAATCCAAATAGTATAAAAATTTGACAGAAGCTAAATGACACTAAAATTGACTACCAATACTTTTTTTAGAATTTTTAGACAATTTTTTATATTTTTCTTTGATTTTCTTTTTCAAACAGTAACACAAATGCGTATTTTTGAATTTTTAATAATAGTAAAAAGCCTTAAAATGTCCTAAAAATTTAGGGAAATTTTTACACAGTGGAAGGAGCCATGTGTCCAAATTTCACCTAATTTGGATTTAATTTGATATTTTATTCGATAAAAACCAGGTACACAGCAAGTAAGGGCCTAAATGCAAAGAAACTTATTTCCAGGATCAAATGATAACAAAGCAAGAAAGGCCAGGGCCTGGAATGCAAAAAGCCCACAAAAACACGCGCAACACACGTGATTCAGACACAGAGGGGTATAAATGCAATTCCTATTTAAAAAGATTCAATCAATAACACACAAGAACCACAGGACTGATAAGCTGCCCGAGCACTCGGGTATAAGGTACACAAATAGGGTCGTTGTGACCCAAGCGATCAGGCTAACTTAATCAAGAAAAATATCAGACCACTAAAGAAATCAAAGATCAATCAAAACACTCAAATAGCGGTCCTGCTATGAGATTTACCTGGTATAGCACCCAGGGTCGAACACAAGGAGCACGGATTGGCTAAAAAGCCTACGAAGTAGTCGAAGAATCAGAGAAAAAGGGAAAACATTTTTAGTGGTTTTTAATTGTTTTTAAATTGTTTTTGGATTTTTAATATGTAAAGAAAATAAGGAAAAACAACCACAAGCAAGCCTTAACAATTTATTTAATGTACTAAAAGGCAAGCAAAAATTCAGGAAAAAATATTTTTGTGTGTTTTATATTTTTTTATGTTTTTGGTGAATTATTGAGATTTTTCTGATGTATATTTTATTTTCTAAAAATCAAACAGTAAGAAAACCAAGGGGTACTGTCCAGCCAAGCCCAAAAGCCCTAGATAAAATATCTAAGGACCTCAAAAGGGCCTGGAGGTATTTTTCTTGTAAACTAGGTAAAACAAGGAAAATTTGAGTACCAAAATTATTGTTTTTGGGTTTTTAATGCATTTATTAAAATTTTTATGAGTTTTTGAGGGTTTTTAAGTTTTTATGGGTTTTTAGTGATGAAAAATAGCCAAAATTGGCTAGAAAATCAAGCAACACACAATAAACAGTACCTAATTTTTATAGAATTTTTAGAGGGGTTTTTATATTTTTTTGTGATTTTTAAAACTGAACAGTGCCAAAAATAGATGTTTTTGAATTTTTAAAAATAGCAAACAAGATCAAAAATGTCCTCAAAAATCTACAAAAATCCTACACCATGGCAGGAGCCATGTGTCAAATTTTCGTTGGATTTAAAGGTGATTTGATATTTTATTCAAAAATGACAAGAGGGCACTGTGCATAGGGACCAAAGTGCAAATACCCAAAGTTCTGGGGGTCCTGGTGCAAAATACCCAAGAAATCACGCGCGAGGCGCGTGCCTGGGGCACTCAGGGTCCTATATGTAAGAAAAACAAGTCCGAGGACCTTTTGGTAACTCGTACCAAAAAGTCCAGGGGCTGTTATGCAAATATCCCACTAAAAGACGCACATGTGCAAATAAAACACTCACAGGGGCATAAGTGCAATTACTGAAAATATTTCATTCATTTATGAACAACCAGAACTACAGGGCTAATATTGCAAATACACCAAACAAAGCACGTGGCGAAGCACGTGGCTCACACAAACAGGGGCATAAATGTAAAGACTGAAAAGTACGAGGTTCCAAGTGCAAATATCCCAACGTAAATAAAAGACACACAATATTTACAGGACTAAATCTGAAAACGTAAACTAGGAGGGGGCCTACGGTAAATTACCCCTTTATTACGTCGACGGCTGGATGATGGACGCGTGGCTGATCTGACGGTCCTAGCGTCTGGCGTCTCTCTCTCCTTCCGCACGTGGGCCGATCGACGTCTCAGAGGGGGCCACGTGGAAGATCGGACGGGTGCTGGTGGATGGCGCCTCCCTCTCTGCTCTAACGGTCCTGATCAACCCTCGAAGTGATCGGACGGTGGCTGCTCCTCGATGGATGGATGGTCTCGATGGAAACTAGAGCACTGAGGGTAATCGGACGGTGGTCGAGGACCCTCGAAGAACAGGTTGCCGACGAGTTTCGCCGGCCTCGTGCGCGTTCTGTGGTCCTCCTCAGCTGCCTCTGAAGACCGGAGAAGGTCGGCGATGAAGCTCCGCAGCTGTTGGTGGCCTCCGATGGCCCAACCGAGCCCTGGAGGGGCTCCGGCGAGGTCGGCGGAGGGAAGCTCCTGGCCTGGATGTAGGGAAGCCTCAGATGGCCTCCTCTGGACCTGCAAGATAGCTCAAAAGCTTCGCGGGTCGAGGGCAAAATGCCTCGACCCGGTTAGGTGGTGTGGAGGTGGTCTGTGCGGCGGTGCGGACGAACCCCGGCGAAGCGACGATGAGGGGATTCGAATCCCAGCTCCTGTGCGAGCTGGGTTGAATGGATGGGCGGAGAAGGTGAGCGAGGGAAAGGCGAACGTGGTGGGGGATTCCGATGATCGGATGGGTGCGGGAGATGGTCGGAATCGACGATAAACGACGGCGGTGCGATTTGGGGGTAAAGGGAAATTAGGCTAAATGGGAAGGCTAGAAGGTTACCTGGGTGGCGTGGTAGACTAGGCTGGAGCTGAGGTAGCTCCCGGTCGTGGCCTCGAAGGTCGTCAAGTCCTGAGGCTCGGGCTCCTGCACTGGGCGGAGCACGGCGGCGCAATGTCGCCGGATCAGTGGTCCGGCCACCCCCTCCTCGCTGCGACACGGGCAATCGAGAGCTGTCACCTCAAGGGATGCAGTGGAGGTCACGGGATGAAGGGTGGAGAGCCAAAGATGGCGAAAATGAGAGGCGGAGCTCGGCTATATACGTGAGTGCCGACCCGACTAGGGCTGGTCGGGTAGGGCTGTGAGAAGCGCGGATCCCAATGCGAATACCCCGGCGGTCATGTCGGATGTACGAGGAATCGATAGGACCCGGGGTTTGCGGAGAAGGCGAGCGGATCAAGCGCGGAAAAAGAGGCGAAACCGGGTCGGGCGCGAGATCCGCAGGAGAAGGCGGTCCGCGGAGGGAGTTGACCGGAGGTCAACATCTCCGTGGACCAACCAGAAGCTGCCACGTGGAGAAGATTTGGAGCTCAAAAATAAGGCAGCAAATGGCCGATTTTGCAAAAATCCAAAACATGAAATATTTTTCTTTTATTTTTTTCTATTTTTTGGTGATTTTTAATTAATTTTTGGAAATAAAAATGAGGTATTTACATTATATAGGTATATATACAATATGGAGGCTTTTGATTTTTAATTATTATTATTATACAATTTTTATTCCCATTTTATATTTTATTTATTTATAGAATAAAATGAGGAATAAAAGGATATTTTTATTTTATTTTATTATTTATATACATAGGTGAAATAAATAGTTATGTACAACTATATGCATGGCATATGTACAATATATTTTTGTAATTTTAGCTTTTGATATTTTTATTTGATTTTTTTTTGTTTTGTTTTGTTTCTTTTTATTTATTTTATTTACAACATAAAATATTGACAAAAAGTTTTGAAAATAAATAAATTTATTTACAAGGTTAAATACATGTAGAAGCATGGTCTATATACATGGTGGAGGGATATTTTTGGTCTTTTTGATTTTCAAATTTTTATTTTGTTTTTATCTTTTCCAAATATGTACAAATATTTACAAGAATATTTTTGGTTGAGGAAAATATAATTTTATTTATTTACATAAATATTTACACATGAGCTCCTATCTCCTTCTACTGTGGCATTTATGCGGTCAGGCCCATGCTGAGCCCTCCCTTGGGTTAGGTTGCTCAATATTTATTCTAAATATTTCCCTCTTTTTCTTTTTAATCTTTATTCTTTTATTTTTGCACAAAAACATGCTAATTATAGGTTTTTACACAATGCATGCTTTTGGTAATTATTGATACTTACATATATCTACATGTATTTGCAAAGTTTTTTGTAGCTAAAATATAAGAATAAAGAGTGATGAATGGGTATTCATCACCCCCCTATACTTAACTTTGCTAGTCCCTTAGCAAACACTTATTTGAAAAAGAAGTGAAAAAGAAAGAAAAAGAAAAACAAAAAGAGGATGTACATGGATCAAGGTTGAATTATTAAACTTTCCTTCATTAAACTAGGATATGGAGCTTGATCAGATCTTTGGATTATTAATGTGTCGGAACCTTATTTGGACTTAAGCTTAAAACCCAACAGCCTCTAAGTTCCACCAATCTATGGACAAGACTCCTCAATAAACCAGATCAGAACAAGTCGACATACACAAACTCTAATGACCATGAGTCTTTCCATGCAGTGTAAGTGATAATTGGCTCCCCACCTCAGAAGTAACAAAGAAACAACCTCCCTCAACCTGGTAACTCTAATGCCTCGGTCTAGCAACTCTTTCCTCGAGAAGCGGGGTATTCCCTTCTAAGTTCAAGTGCAACCGGCTCAAGAAGAGGGGGAAGAAGTATAGAGTTTTGGAAGCTTAGCCAGTGTAGCTAAGTCTCCCGCTGCAAGCTTCATGAGATGTAACATGGATACCATAAGCTTTGCTTTATTTGACTATGTACACTCCGGTGGGGTTATTAAATTTTCAATCCGACCCACCACCTTTTTTGGAGTTCTTTTTGCATTTTTGCATTTTTTTTCAAGGACTTCTATACAGCATATCTACATGGTGCAGCATATATACAAGAAATTTCCTCTTGAGCCAGTAGACTATCCCTCTTTTGAAGCTTTATTGCAACCCACAGCTTCTGTCTTTAGCCTTCATCACCACTAGACCAAGTTGAGGCGCACTTCCTTCACTAGAAGAAGAAGAGAGGTTCCGCCTAGAAGTACTACCCTCATATGCTACCCCAAGCCAAAGGAAACTGCCTCCTTACCACCTCATCCGTGGAGAACCATGTGTAAAGTGCAGGTGCAAGTCAAGCCATTGTCTCTAAGAGTCATGCGTGTGTTGTTAAGTGTTCTACTTAAGCTCATCAAGATGACATATGCTCATAGCCTAGTGGACTCAAAGAATTAAGTCCTTATGGACCTGAAAAGCCTTAATCCTAAGTCCTATAAGGTTCCTCTTAAAGTTAAGTGGATTAAGATCTTTTTCAAGCTCCATTTCTCAATTTAATTCCAGGCTTAGTTTAAATGTCAACTCTCATCCAGGAAAAACTATATACATATATGTACACAAGATGCTATTTACAAATATTTACAATCATGCAAAATTTTTGAAAAATGTTTTGAAATCATGAATGGATGATGCATGAGGTGCAAGTTTTGCAAAAAGATATTTACAAACATTTACAAGTATTTTTGCAAACTTTTGATTTTCAAAACATTTTGGAAATATTTTGTACTATGTACATACTTTTTATACAAAAATATTTACACAAGCTTTACACAAAAGATTTTTGAAATCATTTTTACAAAAATACTTTGTACACTAGCTATGTATGTGCATATAAAAGAAGTTTATGTACATGAAAAATTTTTTAAATTTTTGTGATTTTTAGCCATTTTATTTATTAACACACTCACACAAAGTACGAGTTATGGCTAAAGTATATATGAAATATATACACACCCCCCTATACTTAGCTCGAACGATGTCCTCAGAGTGATCAAGAGCGATGAAGAAGACATAACTCGTGCTTAGTACAAGGGAAGTGAAAAGGAATGGCTAAGTACAGGAACGAATAAATGAATAGAATGAGAGGAACTCGGTGGTTTCCCCCTATACTTAGGATTAACTAATCCTAAGTATAGCAAGCTGTACATGAAGGGAAATCCGAGTGAAGAATATACAGAATCTGCCCCCCCTATACTTAGGGTAAAATATCCCTAAGTATAGGCAGCAAAACAGGAGCAGAACGAATGAAAAGAATTCTCGCAGGTCCTACATCCCCCCTATACTTAGGGTAAAGTACACCCTAAGTATAGCATAATCATAAGATGAGAAAAAGGGATGTGGGACTAAAGAATAGAATGATATGGACAACTGGATCTATACAGGCGGAGGAACAGTGAAAATCAGGCGTGAGATGCAAAAGATGTGAGTCAAGAGACCACATCTCACGCAAAATGAATAGGGGCAACAATAACGTCCCGCGGCTCATGATCTAGAAATGGCTTGAGCCGCTGGCCGTTCACTCGAAAGGTACTCTCAGAAGACAACTCAGATATGTCGATGCTACCGTTGTCGTGTACCTTTCTAACCAGATAAGGTCCCTTCCATTTGCTCTGTAGCTTCCCTGGAAATAATCTAAGCCTCGCATCAAACAACCATACTCTCTGTCCAATCTCAAAATGCTTGTGGCTGATATGAGAATCATGCCACTCCTTGACTTTCTCCTTATAATGTAGGCTGCTTGAGAAAGCTGCATCTCTAAGCTCCTCCAGGGCAGCTAACTCTGCCCTCCTCTGGTCTCCCATACCATCTGGATCCATAAGAATATCTGTGACTGCCCAAAGTGACTTGTGCCTCAGCTCAACAGGTAAATGGCACGGCTTGCCATATACGTGGCGAAAGGGAGATGTGCCCAATGGAGTCTTGAAAGACGTCCTATATGCCCACAAGACCGAGTCCAAAAGCTGTGACCAATCCTTTCGGTCAGGGTGGACGACTTTCTGCAAAATAGTCTTGATCTCCCTATTCGACACCTCAGCTAGACCATTCGTCTGTGGATGGTAAGGTGTGGCAACACGATGGTCTATACTGAACTCGCTAGCAAGGGCCTTCACCTGGTCGTTGATGAAATGAGACCCTCCATCAGAAATGAGAACTCGTGGAACCCCGAACCGCGTGATGATATGTTTCCTCAAAAATCTACAAACTGTCCTCGCATCAGCGGCTCGGGCGGGGATAGCCTCAACCCAACGACTAACATAATCAACGGCCAACAGAATGTACTCAAATCCCTGACTCTTAGGGAATGGACCCATGAAATCGATGCCCCAGGCGTCAAAAACCTCACAGAAGTGAATGGGCTGCATCGGCATCATATCACGCTGTCCACAAGTGCCCATCCTCTGACAGTCAGTACACCTCTTCACGAACTCATCAGAGTCCTTGAAGAGGGTAGGCCACCACAAGCCGGATTGGAGCACTTTCTGTGTCGTTCTCCTCCCAGAATGATGTCCTCCTGCCTCAAGCTTGTGGCAGTAAGTGAGGACGCTACGGTGTTCCTCCTGAGGAATACACCGACGCCAGACGCTATCCCCTCCTTCGTGGTAAAGGATGGGATCCTCCCAGTGATAGGACTTGTCCTTCGTAAGGAAGGTCTCGAGCCTCTGCTGGGCCAATCGTGTGGGACTTTCCCTGCAACGAGAAAGTTCACAATATCGACATACCACGGGAGTGAGGCGATAGCAAGGATCGCCTCATCTGGGAAGGTATCTCGAATAGGATCAATCTGCTCAGAATCCTCAGGTTGCTCTAATCGGGAAAGATGATCCGCCACCACATTCTTGACTCCAGGCTTATCCTTGATCTCAATGTCGAACTCCTGGAGTAGAAGGATCCATCTAGTCAGTCTGGCCTTGGCATCCTTCTTTGCCATGAGGTACCTGATGGCGGTGTGGTCTGTAAACAAAGTCACTCTAGATCCAATGATATACGATCTGAACTTATCTAGGGCAAACACTATAGCTAGCATCTCCTTCTCTGTGACCGTATAATTCCGCTGGGCGGAATCCAATGTGCGGCTAGCGTAGTGTATGGCAAACGGAACTCCATCCCTCCTCTGTCCCAGCACTGCCCCCACGGCAAAATCGGAGGCGTCCGTCATGATCTCGAATGGGAGAGACCAATCAGGCGGCTGGAGAACAGGAGCCTCAATAACATGCTGCTGGAGAGTCGCAAAGGACGAGAGACACTTGTCATCGACAAGGAACTCGGTGTCTTTCGTCAAGAGGTCAGTCAACGGTCGGGAAATCTTGCTGAAATCCTGAATGAACCTCCTATAAAATCCAACGTGCCCCAGGAATGACCGTAGCTGCCTCAAATTGGACGGCGGTGTGAGTTTTCTAATGACATCAACCTTGGCCGGATCAACCTCCATGCCCCTGTTGGAGATGATGTGGCCAAGCACCGTCCCTTGAGTCACCATGAAGTGACTCTTCTCCCACGACAGAACCAAATGAAACTCGATACATCGCTGGAGTACCCGGTCTAGGCAGTCAAGACAAGAATCGAATCCGTCGCCGTAGACCGAGAAATCGTCCATGAAGACCTCCAGACACTCCCCTACCATGTCCGAAAAGATCAACAACATGCACCTCTGAAAGGTCGCAGGGGCATTGCATAGCCCAAATAGCATGCGTCGAAAAGCATATGTGCCGAAGGGACAGGTAAAGGTGGTCTTCTCCTGATCCTCAGGAGCGATGGCCACTTGGTTGTAGCCCGAGTACCCATCCAGGAAGCAATAATGGCTCTTCCCTGCCAGTCTCTCAATAATCTGGTCAATAAAAGGCAGGGGGAAATGGTCCTTCTTGGTGGCTTGGTTGAGTCTCCTGTAGTCAACACAAACCCTCCAAGAGGTGGGTACTCGTGTAGCGATCTCCTCTCCCGACTCACTGATCACAGTCGTGATGCCCGTCTTCTTGGACACCACATGCAAGGGGCTGACCCACTTGGAGTCGGAAATGGGATAAATAAAATCTGCACTCCACCATTTTGATATTTCTTTCATCACGACCTCTCTCAGGTTGGGGTTCAGTCGCCGCTGGAACTCACGCGACGGCTTCGCCCCCTCCTCAAGATAGATATGGTGGGAGCACACTGCTGGACTAATCCCATGGAGATCTGCTACGCTCCATCCGATTGCCTTACGGTTCTTTTCAAGAACCGCCATCAGACGGGATTCTTGCTCTCCAGTCAACTCGGCGGAGATGATGACTGGGTACATCTCTGGATCGCCCGCAAGGAATCGATACTTCAGCGAAGTAGGGGCAGCTTTCGCTCTGGAATGCTGGGTGCTGGCAAATCTGGCTGTGGAAGGAACTGAGTGAAAGCTGCTAAGTCTGCCAAATCTGCCTGGGAAAGTGAAAGCGTACTCTCGCAAACTGGATCGGGAGAAGGCTGCTCAACTGCACTGTCTCTGCTCGGCCCTGCATCTGCCTCCTCCTCATCTATAGGCTCAGATGGACTCAAGTCTGGCATCTGATCATAGCAGTCGACCCAATCAGACTCTGAATCCGAGGGATCTGTATCAACCGCGGTGGCATCAGTACCACCGGAACACATGGTGGCCTCAGTACCACCGTCACTGAACATCGTGTCGCGATCAAGGACCGGCTCTGCTGCCTCTATGGTATCCTGAACCAGGGCTGTGCTCTCCAGACTCTCCTCTGCTATCATCTCGGCATCAGCTGTATCTGAATATGAGAGGATGGTCTGTGCTGCAGGATCTGCCCAAGCTGCCCCATCGTCTGTGATCACAAAATCACAGTCCTGGTGGATGTCTGGCTCTGTGTCTGTCAGCTTCTCTGAATCGGTACTTGCATCTGAGCGGGCTCTATCTCTAGCTCTGTAGTCCTCGACCGTCTCTATTTGTATACTCTCGCCCTCGACGTGAAAGTACACCTTCCCGCTATCATGATCGGTCACCGCCTTGGCTGTGGCCAAGAACGGACGACCAAGGATGACGGGGGTATAGTCCACTGACTCAGGGATCTCCATGTCCAACACTACGAAGTCCACGGGGAATTTCAGGCCCTGAATCGTGACGATAACGTCTCGTAATAACCCCTTCGGCCTCTTGACAGATCGATCAGCGAACTGAAGGACTGTCCTGCTCTGTCAAAGAGTGCCCAACTCGAAGCGGTCGAGAAGGGCTGCCGGAAGAAGGTTGATCGACGATCCGCTATCTAGAAGAGTACGGTCGAACCTCTGCTCACTAATCTGGCATCTGACATACGGGGCCCCTGAATCTGGCCTCTTGGCTGGCAGGCGGTTCTGGATCGTAAAACACGTGGCTTTCGTCAGCACATGGATCTCTGAAGTGTGGTTCCTCCTCCTCCTCCTGACTGTAGTCCTGTCTCTCAAAGATCGCTGGAGAAGGGGGGATGTGCTGCAAAGCCTCTTGGAGGGTCAGCTGGATGTGGAATCGATCGATCATGCTCTGGCTAAACTCCTCAAGCTCTCTCTTTTTTGGGTCATCTTTTTCTTTCCCCTTCCCCATCTGAAGGGCTCTAGGGAAGGGGATCACAGGGTCCTTCTCAGATGAAGGCCTAGGAAAAGGTCTAGACGGTTCAAGGACCGGATCCACACATACATCATGCACCACAGTGGGATCAGAAGAAAGTAAACCTTTTCCTTTATTCATAACAGAGTTCTGAGATACAGGAATGGAGGAAAGACAACATCTCTATCTGTACAAACACCGGTGGCCTCAGTACCACCACGGGCTGGCTCTGTATCTGCTGCTGCTGGTAGACGTCTCGCGGCGTCAGTACCGCGTGCTGGCTCGGCTCTACTGGTGGCATCAGTACCACCTCCTCGAACTGGTGAAACGACGGCCTCAGTACCGCCGGTAGAATCAGCATCCCTTGGTGGCATCAGTACCACCATCATCATCTGGAGCGGCCTCAGTACCGCTCTCCTCCTCCTCATGTGGCGCCTCTGGAGTGTCCTCGTGGTGAAGCTCAGATGAGGCGCCGCCGCCTGCTGGGGTCCTACCGCTCCTAAGTGTGACAAAATCAGCATCAAATAGATCCGAAGATGTATCATCAAATGGGTCACTAGGAGTGGCTAACTCAGTATGTACTACCTGCTCAGATTTCCTCTTAAGGTTGTTCGGATTCGGCTCGATCTGGGCTGGTATGGTGGCCTTCCCTCTCACCAAGTCCCGCATCTCCTGGCGGAACTCGTCCATCTCCCGTCTGAATGTGGCCTGCTGGTCCGTGAGGAGGCGGGCGATGTCATCCAAAGGCGGGGCTCTCGTGGGAGCCCGACGGGTAGCCTCTCGGTGGGTGAGGCTGCTGGAACTGCTGCTGATGGTGCTGGTAAGAGGGATATGAGGACGGGTGCTGCTGCTGCATCGGGTGAGCTGCTGCTCACGCCTCCATGACTATCCCTGCTGCTGATAGGGACGAGGACCGTAGGATGATGGCTGGTGCTGCTGGGTGCTGGGTGCTGCGGCTGCGACTGGTGCTGGTCTCTCTGCTGGGAGTACTGCCCTCCCTGTTCTGACGGCTGCTGCTGGGGCTGGGCACCACCACCCCCCCCACCTGAATCCGGGATGGTCTCGTCGGATCCCAGGCTGGGGGCGGTCATACCAAATCCCGTTGACATCCATCAACGGCTCTGCATCATAGGGGTCTGGCGGGAGTACTGCCAGAGGCTGATCCGGCTGGTAGACCACCATTTGCATCTCTGGAGATGGTGGTGACTGGTAGGTGGGCGCGGCTGCTGGTACGGCTCCGCCTGTACAAGGTGAACCTGTCTAGGCTGCTGTGAGGAGCTGGAGCGCTGGGACGAGCTGCTACTGCCGCTGGTATCGCCTCGCGACAGAAGACGGGGCTGTGAAGCCGTCTGTGTCTCCTGGAGACACATGAGCTGGGTCTTCATGTCGCTCAGAACCTGTGCCATCTGTTCCATCTGAGTGATGCTCTGGCACTGCTTCTTCTCTATCAGCTCCATGCGGTCCAACTTCTCGCTAATGATACCCATGTCCGCAGCGGATGACTCTGCCTGTGCTGCTGCGACTGCGGACGAACTGGATGGACCTGCATCTACCCGTGCTATCCGCTGGTACTGCACGAGTCTGGCTGCTGTGGCTGGGGTCTCTGAGTATACAATCTGGTCTGAGACATCACCATGTAGTTCTCGGACATCTCCTCGTAGATGGCCCAGACCTGATCGTGGTCCTTGGCAAAGTAGGACCCGCCGCAAGAAGTGTTCACCAGACCCTGAAGCTCTGGCGTCAACCCGCTGAAAAAGCTCTGAACTAGGTTCGGCTTGGATATGTCATGGTGCGGGCATCTGTCTAGGAGCTCTCGAAACCTCTCCCAAGCCTCGTGGAACTGCTCGTTGGGGAACATGGAGAAGTTGCTGATCAGGGCCTTGCTGCATTCGTCCGCCCGAGTGGATAGTACTTTTTCAAGTACTCGGTGCGGAGCTGCTCCCAGGTGTAGACAAACTTCCCTAGATGCTTCAGCCAGGTGGCTGCTCTATCTACCAGTGAAAACGGGAAGGCTATCATCCGGATCGTATCCTGGTCCACGTGGCGATCGTGGACAATTCTGCAAATCATCAGGAACTCCTGGAGGTGGAGGTGGGGCTCCTCAGTGGCAAGTCCGTGGAAACGGGGCAGTAACTGCAAGGTGTTCGGGGGGAACTTGAAGTCCCCCACGATCGCTGGCACTACCACCCAGTGATGCATCAGAGTAGATCCGGGGTTGTGTAACTCCCGCATCGGTCGTGGTGCTCCTCCTGCTGCGGCTGCTGCGGCTGCGGCTGCGGCCTCTGCATCAGGCATCTCCTCAGGCTCGCTCAGTATCTCCTCAGGCTCGCTCTGCTGGCCTCGCTCTGCTCTGAGCCTCTCCAACTCTCGCCTCATCTCTATCATGAATGCCCCCTGATCATGTAACTGCTGCTGTACTGTCTCGAGTGATGCGATCAGGGTGGAGTTGATCGCCCCCTGCTCTAGAACAAAATGCTGGTCTCCTCGTGGACCTCCGGGGTGATCCTCTGAACTGCCGGCCATAGCGACGTCTGCAAAATCAAATGAGCCCAACTCAAGTGCTGTCAAATCTGCTAATCTCTCCTCGGGCTCATGTCTCTCAGTGCCGAAAGAAAGGGGGTCGAGGGGGAACAGGGCGGAATCGTACTCGGGCTCGGAGAGCTGGTCTCGGCTCTCGCGGGCCTACCTAGATGATCGGGTAGACGTGCCCGAAGGCGGTGCAGCTAGAGGCTGCCTAAGAGACCGTCTACCCATCATCTTGATCTGGCGAGTAAGGCGGATGAGATCTGGAATCAACTATGATCAAAAACAAACCCCCGGTTCACCAATGCAACGCGAGCTGAAGACCGTGAAAAGTTCGGTCAAGTTATCTTGTCTATTTTATTTTGGTGAACACACAAAATATCAGAGCGCTTACGTGACCTGTTAGGATATCCGATGCTATCCCAACCGACTGGCCCGCACGGAAAAGTCGATAATCAGTCGGGTCTAGCACCGGGAGGCTCTACCTAGGGTGCGGGTCACTCTCTCGCGCATCCAAACCCAGACAATGAGGGGGTTGCTCTCCCAAGACAAAGTTTTTAGGGTGAGCGGTTTTTAAGATCAAGTATGATTAGCAGTCCCGATTTTATTGTTTTTCTTTTTAATATTTTTCAGATATCAAACAAAAGGCCTAACGAATTTTTCGGTTCTCCTGATTATTTAATCCGAAAACAGGGGGGAGAAGACGAAAAAGCCGATGCGCGAGAATCAATGATGCATGCTGAGATAGAAATGCGTACCTTGTCTCCAGCACTCTACATGCAAGTGATCCGCGCAGAATTGAAAGACAGGAAATAAACTACCTAAATGATGCAACGGGAAAAACCGAGTCCTAGATGAGCAATTTCTAGTGCAGAACCGTCTAACTCAGTCACTCGCCCTCGATCCAAAGAGTCCGGTCTAGACCCACCCCTCCTCTTCTCGACAGGTCGAGTTCAGGAGTAGCGCTTGACGGGGCAGGCTCGCGGCGCGTAGGCTCTCTGAAAGCGACTAAGTTATTTTTATTATTTATTTTTAGTAGGTCCAATTACGTTCTATGGGTACAGATAAGCAATTAGGTGTGTGGATCCTACTAATTACGTCACAAGCACCAGAAATTCCTAAATCTAGGGGCTCGAGCAAAAACCGCGTAAACACCGGAAAAGGCAGCGAAAAAGCTAAAACCGCGAAAAACCGCGAAAAATCTAAAGGGTCCCCCGAGCACACCGGTGCTCGGCGAAACAGACCCGCTAAGTGTCAAGCACAGTCTCTGAGTGTACCTGTATTATTACAAAATAATAATCAAATATCCTAAGCTAACCTCACCCACTCAACTCTCTCTCTCGCTCTCTCCTGCTGCTCGATAAAGAAACGAGCCGCCTTCGCTTCGCTCGGGTGCACCGGCGCTCCTAGGAATGCCGCCCTCGCTCCTCGGGCCCTCGCAAGAAACAGAGAGAAAAGTGGTCAGTCCAGAATTATTATCAGAGAATATGAGAAAAATATATCTACAAAAATTCTATACGAAAAGCCGCGAAACTCGAAAAGCCGCGGAAAAAGCTAAAAGTGACTACTAAGCCGTGCTCCCCGGCAACGGCGCCATTCTGATAAGGCTGCCCGACCACTCGGGTATAAGGTACACAAATAGGGTCGTTGCGACCCAAGCGATCAGGCTAACTTAATCAAGAAAAATATCAGACCACTAAAGAAATCAAAGATCAATCAAAACACTCAAATAGCGGTCCTGCTATGAGATTTACCTGGTATAGCACCCAGGGTCGAACACAAGGAGCACGGATGGGCTAAAAAGCCTACGAAGTAGTCGAAGAATCAGAGAAAAAGGGAAAACATTTTAGTGGTTTTTAATTGTTTTTAATTTTTTTTGGATTTTTAATATGTAAAGAAAATAAGGAAAAACAACCACAAGCAAGCCTTAACAATTTATTTAATGTACTAAAAGGCAAGCAAAAATTCAGGAAAAAATATTTTTGTGTGTTTTATATTTTTTTATGTTTTTGGTGAATTTTTGAGATTTTTATGATGTATATTTTATTTTCTAAAAATCAAACAGTAAGAAAACCAAGGGGTACTGTCCAGCCAAGCCCAAAAGCCCTAGATAAAATATCTAAGGACCTCAAAAGGGCCTGGAGGTATTTTTCTTGTAAACTAGGTAAAACAAGGAAAATTTGAGTACCAAAATTATTGTTTTTGGGTTTTTAATGCATTTATTAGAATTTTTATGAGTTTTTGAGGGTTTTTAAGTTTTTATGGGTTTTTAGTGATGAAAAATAGCCAAAATTGGCTAGAAAATCAAGCAACACAAATAAACAGTACCTAATTTTTATAGAATTTTTAGAGGGGTTTTTATATTTTTTGTGATTTTTTAAAACTGAACAGTGCCAAAAATAGATGTTTTTGAATTTTTAAAAATAGCAAACAAGATCAAAAATGTCCTCAAAAATCTACAAAAATCCTACACCATGGCAGGAGCCATGTGTCAAATTTTCGTTGGATTTGGAGGTGATTTGATATTTTATTCAAAATGACAAGAGGGCACTGTGCACAGGGACCAAAGTGCAAATACCCAAAGTTCTGGGGGTCCTGGTGCAAAATACCCAAGAAATCACGCGCGAGGCGCGTGCCTGGGGCACTCAGGGACCTATATGTAAGAAAAACAAGTCCGAGGACCTTTTGGTAACTCGTACCAAAATGTCCAGGGGCTGTTATGCAAATATCCCACTAAAAGACGCACATGTGCAAATAAAACACTCACAGGGGCATAAGTGCAATTACTGAAATTATTTCATTCATTTATGAACAACCAGAACTACAGGGCTAATATTGCAAATACATCAAACAAAGCACGTGGCGAAGCACGTAGCTCACACAAACAGGGGCATAAATGCAAAGACTGAAAGTACGAGGTTCCAAGTGCAAATATCCCAACGTAAATAAAAGACATACAATATTTACAGGACTAAATCTGAAAACGTAAACTAGGAGGGGGCCTACGGTAAATTACCCCTTTATTACGTCGACGGCTGGATGATGGACGCGTGGCTGATCTGACGGTCCTAGCGTCTGGCGTCTCTCTCTCCTTCCGCACGTGGGCCGATCGACGTCTCAGAGGGGGCCACGTGGAAGATCGGACGGGTGCTGGTGGATGGCGCCTCCCTCTCTGCTCTAACGGTCCTGATCAACCCTCGAAGTGATCGGACGGTGGCTGCTCCTCGATGGATGGATGGTCTCGATGGAAACTGGAGCACTGAGGGTAATCGGACGGTGGTCGAGGACCCTCGAAGAACAGGTGCCGGCGAGTTTCGCCGGCCTCGTGCGCGTTTTGTGGTCCTCCTCAGCTGCCTCTGAAGATCGGAGAAGGTCGGCGATGAAGCTCCGCAGCTGTTGGTGGCCTCCGATGGCCCAACCGAGCCCTGGAGGGGCTCCGACGAGGTCGGCGGAGGGAAGCTCCTGGCCTGGATGTAGGAAGCCTCAGATGGGCCTCCTCTGGACCTGCAAGATAGCTCAAAAGCTTCGCGGGTCGAGGGCAAAATGCCTCGACCCGGTTAGGTGGTGTGGAGGTGGTCTGTGCGGACGAACCCCGGCGAAGCGACGGCGAGGGGATTCGAATCCCAGCTCCTGTGCGAGCTGGGTTGAATGGATGGGCGGAGAAGGTGAGCGAGGGAAAGGCGAACGTGGTGGGGGATTCCGATGATCGGATGGGTGCGGGAGATGGTCGGAATCGACGATAAACGACGGCGGCGCGATTTGGGGGTAAAGGGAAATTAGGCTAAATGGGAAGGCTAGAAGGTTACCTGGGTGGCGTGGTAGACTAGGCTGGAGCTGAGGTAGCTCCCGGTCGTGGCCTCGAAGGTCGTCAAGTCCTGAGGCTCGGGCTCCTGCACTGGGCGGAGCACGGCGGCGCAATGTCGCCGGATCAGTGGTCCGGCCACCCCCTCCTCGCTGCGACACGGGCAATCGAGAGCTGTCACCTCAAGGATGCAGTGGAGGTCACGGGATGAAGGGTGGAGAGCCAAAGATGGCGAAAATGAGAGGCGGAGCTCGGCTATATACGTGAGTGCCGACCCGACTAGGGCTGGTCGGGTAGGGCTATGAGAAGCGCGGATCCCAATGCGAATACCCCGGCGGTCATGTCGGATGTACGAGGAATCGATAGGACCCGGGGTTTGCGGAGAAGGCGAGCGGATCAAGCGCGGAAAAAGAGGCGAAACCGGGTCGGGCGCGAGATTCGCAGGAGAAGGCGGTCCGCGGAGGGAGTTGACCGGAGGTCAACATCTCCGTGGACCAACCAGAAGCTGCCACGTGGAGAAGATTTGGAGCTCAAAAATAAGGCAGCAAATGGCCGATTTTTGCAAAAATCCAAAACATGAAATATTTTTCTTTTATTTTTTTCTATTTTTTGGTGATTTTTAATTAATTTTTGGAAATAAAAATGAGGTATTTACATTATATAGGTATATATACAATATGGAGGCTTTTGATTTTTGATTTTTAATTATTATTTTTATACAATTTTTATTCCCATTTTATATTTTATTTATTTATAGAATAAAATGAGGAATAAAAGGATATTTTTATTTTATTTTATTATTTATATACATAGGTGAAATAAATAGTTATGTACAACTATATGCATGGCATATGTACAATATATTTTTGTAATTTTAGCTTTTGATATTTTTATTTGATTTTTTTTGTTTTGTTTTGTTTCTTTTTATTTATTTTATTTACAACATAAAATATTTACAAAAAGTTTTGAAAATAAATAAATTTATTTACAAGGTTAAATACATGTAGAAGCATGGTCTATATACATGGTGGAGGGATATTTTTGGTCTTTTTGATTTTCAAATTTTATTTTGTTTTTATCTTTTCCAAATATGTACAAATATTTACAAGAATATTTTTGGTTGAGGAAAATATAATTTTATTTATTTACATAAATATTTACACATGAGCTCCTATCTCCTTCTACTGTGGCTTTTATGCGGTCAGGCCCATGCTGAGCCCTCCCTTGCGTTAGGTTGCTCAATATTTATTCTAAATATTTCCCTCTTTTTCTTTTTAATCTTTATTCTTTTATTTTTGTACAAAAACATGCTAATTATAGGTTTTTACACAATGCATGCTTTTGGTAATTATTGATATTTACATATATCTACATGTATTTGCAAAGGTTTTTGTAGCTAAAATATAAGAATAAAGAGTGATGAATGGGTATTCATCACCCCCCTATACTTAACTTTGCTAGTCCCTTAGCAAACACTTATTTGAAAAAGAAGTGAAAAAGAAAGAAAAAGAAAAAGAAAAAGAGGATGTACATGGATCAAGGTTGAATTATTAAACTTTCCTTCATTAAATTAGGATATGGAGCTTGATCAGATCTTTGGATTATTAATGTGTCGGAACCTTATTTGGACTTAAGCTTAAAACCCAACAGCCTCTAAGTTCCACCAATCTATGGACAAGACTCCTCAATAAACCAGATCAGAACAAGTCGACATACACAAACTCTAATGACCATGAGTCTTTTCATGCAGTGTAAGTGATAATTGGCTCCCCACCTCAGAAGTAACAAAGAAACAACCTCCCTCAACCTGGTAACTCTAATGCCTCGGTCTAGCAACTCTTTCCTCGAGAAGCGGGGTATTCCCTTCTAAGTTCAAGTGCAACCGGCTCAAGAAGAGGGGGAAGAAGTATAGAGTTTTGGAAGCTTAGCCAGTGTAGCTAAGTCTCCCGCTGCAAGCTTCATGAGATGTAACATGGATACCATAAGCTTTGCTTTATTTGACTATGTACACTCCGGTGGGGTTATTAAATTTTCAATCCGACCCACCACCTTTTTTGGAGTTCTTTTTGCATTTTTGCATTTTTTTTTCAAGGACTTCTATACAGCATATCTACATGGTGCAGCATATATACAAGAAATTTCCTCTTGAGCCAGTAGACTATCCCTCTTTTGAAGCTTTATTGCAACCCACAGCTTCTGTCTTTAGCCGTCATCACCACTAGACCAAGTTGAGGCGCACTTCCTTTACTAGAAGAAGAAGAGAGGTTCCGCCTAGAAGTACTACCCTCATATGCTACCCCAAGCCAAAGGAAACTGCCTCCTTACCACCTCATCCGTGGAGAACCATGTGTAAAGTGCAGGTGCAAGTCAAGCCATTGTCTCTAAGAGTCATGCGTGTGTTGTTAAGTGTTCTACTTAAGCTCATCAAGATGACATATGCTCATAGCCTAGTGGACTCAAAGAATTAAGTCCTTATGGACCTAAAAAGCCTTAATCCTAAGTCCTATAAGGTTCCTCTTAAAGTTAAGTGGATTAAGATCTTTTTCAAGCTCCATTTCTCAATTTAATTCCAGGCTTAGTTTAAATGTCAACTCTCATCCAGGAAAAACTATATACATATATGTACACAAGATGCTATTTACAAATATTTACAATCATGCAAAATTTTTGAAAAATGTTTTGAAATCATGAATGGATGATGCATGAGGTGCAAGTTTTGCAAAAGATATTTACAAACATTTACAAGTATTTTTGCAAACTTTTGATTTTCAAAACATTTTGGAAAAATTTTGTACTATGTACATACTTTTTATACAAAAATATTTACACAAGCTTTACACAAAAGATTTTTGAAATCATTTTTACAAAAATACTTTGTACACTAGCTATGTATGTGCATATAAAAGAAGTTTATGTACATGAAAAAATTTTTAAATTTTTGAGATTTTTAGCCATTTTATTTATTAACACACTCACACAAAGTACGAGTTATGGCTAAAGTATATATGAAATATATACACACCCCCCTATACTTAGCTCGAACGATGTCCTCAGAGTGATCAAGAGCGATGAAGAAGACATAACTCGTGCTTAGTACAAGGGAAGTGAAAAGGAATGGCTAAGTACAGGAACGAATAAATGAATAGAATGAGAGGAACTCGGTGGTTTCCCCCTATACTTAGGATTAACTAATCCTAAGTATAGCAAGCTGTACATGAAGGGAAATCCGAGTGAAGAATATACAGAATCTGCCCCCCCTATACTTAGGGTAAAATATCCCTAAGTATAGGCAGCGAAACAGGAGCAGAACGAATGAAAAGAATTCTTGCAGGTCCTACATCCCCCTATACTTAGGGTAAAGTACACCCTAAGTATAGCATAATCATAAGATGAGAAAAAGGGATGTGGGACTAAAGAATAGAATGATATGGACAACTGGATCTATACAGGCGGAGGAACAGTGAAAATCAGGTGTGAGATGCAAAAGATGTGAGTCAAGAGACCACATCTCACGCAAAATGAATAGGGGCAACAATAACGTCCCGCGGCTCATGATCTAGAAATGGCTTGAGCCGCTGGCCGTTCACTCGAAAGGTACTCTCAGAAGACAACTCAGATATGTCGATGCTACCGTTGTCGTGTACCTTTCTAACCAGATAAGGTCCCTTCCATTTGCTCTGTAGCTTCCCTGGAAATAATCTAAGCCTCGCATCAAACAGCCATACTCTCTGTCCAATCTCAAAATGCTTGTGGCTGATATGAGAATCATGCCACTCCTTGACTTTCTCCTTATAATGTAGGCTGCTTGAGAAAGCTGCATCTCTAAGCTCCTCCAGGGCAGCTAACTCTGCCCTCCTCTGGTCTCCCATACCATCTGGATCCATAAGAATATCTGTGACTGCCCAAAGTGACTTGTGCCTCAGCTCAACAGGTAAATGGCACGGCTTGCCATATACGAGGCGAAAGGGAGATGTGCCCAATGGAGTCTTGAAAGACGTCCTATATGCCCACAAGACCGAGTCCAAAAGCTGTGACCAATCCTTTCGGTCAGGGTGGACGACTTTCTGCAAAATAGTCTTGATCTCCCTATTCGACACCTCAGCTAGACCATTCGTCTGTGGATCGTAAGGTGTGGCAACACGATGGTCTATACTGAACTCGCTAGCAAGGGCCTTCACCTGGTCGTTGATGAAATGAGACCCCCCATCAGAAATGAGAACTCGTGGAACCCCGAACCGCGTGATGATATGTTTCCTCAAAAATCTGCAAACTGTCCTCGCATCAGCGGCTCGGGCGGGGATAGCCTCAACCCAACGACTAACATAATCAACGGCCAACAGAATGTACTCAAATCCCTGACTCTTAGGGAATGGACCCATGAAATCGATGCCCCAGGCGTCAAAAACCTCACAGAAGTGAATGGGCTGCATCGACATCATATCACGCTGTCCACAAGTGCCCATCCTCTGACAGTCAGTACACCTCTTCACGAACTCATCAGAGTCCTTGAAGAGGGTAGGCCACCACAAGCCGGATTGGAGCACTTTCTGTGCCGTTCTCCTCCCAGAATGATGTCCTCCTGCCTCAAGCTTGTGGCAGTAAGTGAGGACGCTATGGTGTTCCTCCTGAGGAATACACCGACGCCAGACGCTATCCCCTCCTTCGTGGTAAAGGATGGGATCCTCCCAGTGGTAGGACTTGGCCTTCGCAAGGAAGGTCTCGAGCCTCTGCCTGGGCCAATCGTGTGGGACTTTCCCTGCAACGAGAAAGTTCACAATATCGGCATACCACGGGAGTGAGGCGATAGCAAGGATCGCCTCATCTGGGAAGGTATCTCGAATAGGATCAATCTGCTCAGAATCCTCAGGCTGCTCTAATCGGGAAAGATGATCCACCACCACATTCTTGACTCCAGGCTTATCCTTGATCTCAATGTCGAACTCCTGGAGTAGAAGGATCCATCTAGTCAGTCTGGCCTTGGCATCCTTCTTTGCCATGAGGTACCTGATGGCGGTGTGGTCTGTAAACAAAGTCACTCTAGATCCAATGATATACGATCTGAACTTATCTAGGGCAAACACTACAGCTAGCATCTCCTTCTCTGTGACCGTATAATTCCGCTGGGCGGAATCCAATGTGCGGCTAGCGTAGTGTATGGCAAACGGAACTCCATCCCTCCTCTGTCCCAGCACTGCCCCCACGGCAAAATCGGAGGCGTCCGTCATGATCTCGAATGGGAGAGACCAATCAGGCGGCTGGAGAACAGGAGCCTCAATAACATGCTGCTGGAGAGTCGCAAAGGACGAGAGACACTTGTCATCGACAAGGAACTCGGTGTTTTTCGTCAAGAGGTCAGTCAACGGTCGGGCAATCTTGCTGAAATCCTGAATGAACCTCCTATAAAATCCAACGTGCCCCAGGAATGACCGTAGCTGCCTCAAATTGGACGGCGGTGTGAGTTTTCTAATGACATCAACCTTGGCCGGATCAACCTCCATGCCCCTGTTGGAGATGATGTGGCCAAGCACCGTCCCTTGAGTCACCATGAAGTGACTCTTCTCCCACGACAGAACCAAATGAAACTCGATACATCGCTGGAGTACCCGGTCTAGGCAGTCAAGACAAGAATCGAATCCGTCGCCATAGACCGAGAAATCGTCCATGAAGACCTCCAGACACTCCCCTACCATGTCCGAAAAGATCGAGAGCATGCACCTCTGAAAGGTCGCAGGGGCATTGCATAGCCCAAATGGCATGCGTCGAAAAGCATATGTGCCGAAGGGACAGGTAAAGGTGGTCTTCTCCTGATCCTCAGGAGCGATGGCCACTTGGTTGTAGCCCGAGTACCCATCCAGGAAGCAATAATGGCTCTTCCCTGCCAGTCTCTCAATAATCTGGTCAATAAAAGGCAGGGGGAAATGGTCCTTCTTGGTGGCTTGGTTGAGTCTCCTGTAGTCAACACAAACCCTCCAAGAGGTGGGTACTCGTGTAGCGATCTCCTCTCCCGACTCACTGATCACAGTCGTGATGCCCGTCTTCTTGGGCACCACATGCAAGGGGCTGACCTACTTGGAGTCGGAAATGGGATAAATAAAATCTGCACTCCACCATTTTGATATTTCTTTCATCACGACCTCTCTCAGGTTGGGGTTTAGTCGCCGCTGGAACTCATGCGACGGCTTCGCCCCCTCCTCAAGATAGATATGGTGGGAGCACACTGCTGGACTAATCCCATGGAGATCCGCTGTGCTCCATCCGATCGCCTTGTGGTTCTTTTCAAGAACCCCCATCAGACGGGATTCTTGCTCTCCAGTCAACTCGGCGGAGATGATGACTGGGTACATCTCTGGATCGCCCGCAAGGAATCGATACTTCAACGAAGTAGGGAGCGGCTTTCGCTCTGGAATGCTGGGTGCTGGCAAATCTGGCTGTGGAAGGAACTGAGTGAAAGCTGCTAAGTCTGCCAAATCTGCCTGGGAAAGTGAAAGCGTACTCTCGCAAACTGGATCGGGAGAAGGCTGCTCAACTGCATTGTCTCTGCTCGGCCCTGCATCTGCCTCCTCCTCATCTATAGGCTCAGATGGACTCAAGTCTGGCATCTGATCATAGCAGTCGGCCCAATCAGACTCTGAATCCGAGGGATCTGTATCAACCGCGGTGGCATCAGTACCACCGGAACACAAGGTGGCCTCAGTACCACCGTCACTGAACATCGTGTCGCGATCAAGGACCGGCTCCGCTGCCTCTATGGTATCCTGAACCAGGGCTGTGCTCTCCAGACTCTCCTCTGCTATCATCTCGGCATCAGCTGTATCTGAATATGAGAGGATGGTCTGTGCTGCAGGATCTGCCCAAGCTGCCTCATCGTCTGTGATCACAAAATCACAGTCCTGGTGGATGTCTGGCTCTGTGTCTGTCAGCTGCTCTGAATCGGTACTCGCATCTGAGCGGGCTCTATCTCTAGCTCTGTAGTCCTCGACCGTCTCTATTTGTATACTCTCACCCTCGACGCGAAAGTACACCTTCCCGCTATCATGATCGGTCACCGCCTTGGCTGTGGCCAAGAACGGACGACCAAGGATGATGGGGGTATAGGCCACTGACTCAGGGATCTCCATGTCCAACACTACGAAGTCCACGGGGAATTTCAGGCCCTGAATCGTGACGATAACGTCTCGTAATAACCCCTTCGGCCTCTTGACAGATCGATCAGCGAACTGAAGGACTGTCCTGCTCTGTCGAAGAGTGCCCAACTCGAAGCGGTCGAGAAGGGCTGCCGGAAGAAGGTTGATCGACGATCCGCTATCTAGAAGAGTACGGTCGAACCTCTGCTCACTAATCTGGCATCTGACATACGGGGCCCCTGAATCTGGCCTCTTGGCTGGCAGGCGGTTCTGGATCGCAAAACACGTGGCTTTCGTCAGCACATGGATCTCTGAAGTGTGGTTCCTCCTCCTCCTCCTGACTGTAGTCCTGTCTCTCAAAGATCGCTGGAGAAGGGGGATGTGCTGCAAAGCCTCCTGGAGGGTCAGCTGGATGTGGAATCGATCGATCATGCTCTGGCTGAACTCCTCAAGCTCTCTCTTTTTTGGGTCATCTTTTTTCTTCCCCTTCCCCATCTGAAGGGCTCTAGGGAAGGGGATCACAGGGTCCTTCTCAGATGAAGGCCTAGGAAAAGGTCTAGACGGTTCAAGGACCGGATCCACACATACATCATGCACCACAGTGGGACCAGAAGAAAGTAAACCTTTTCCTTTATTCATAACAGAGTTCTGAGATACAGGAATGCGAGGAAAGACAACATCTCTATCTGTACAAACACCGGCGGCCTCAGTACCACCACGGGCTGGCTCTGTATCTGCTGCTGCTGGTAGACGTCTCGCGGCGTCAGTACCGCGTGCTGGCTCGGCTCTACTGGTGGCATCAGTACCACCTCCTCGAACTGGTGAAACGGCGGCCTCAGTACCGCCGGTAGAATCAGCATCCTTGGTGGCATCAGTGCCACCATCATCATCTGGAGCGGCCTCAGTACCGCTCTCCTCCTCCTCATGTGGCGCCTCTAGAGTGTCCTCGTGGTGAAGCTCAGATGAGGCGCCGCCGCCTGCTGGGGTCCTACCGCTCCTAAGTGTGACAAAATCAGCATCAAATAGATCCGAAGATGTATCATCAAATGGGTCACTAGGAGTGGCTAACTCAGTATGTACTACCTGCTCAGATTTCCTCTTAAGGTTGTTCGAATTCGGCTCGATCTGGGCTGGTATGGCGGCCTTCCCTCTCACCAAGTCCTGCATCTCCTGGCGGAACTCGTCCATCTCCCGTCTGAATGTGGCCTGCTGGTCCGTGAGGAGGCGGGCGATGTCATCCAAAGCGGGGCTCTCGTGGGAGCCCGACGGGTAGCCTCTCGGTGGGTGAGGCTGCTGGAACTGCTGCTGATGGTGCTGGTAAGAGGGATATGAGGACGGGTGCTGCTGCTGCATCGAGTGAGCCTGCTGCTCACGCCTCCATGATTGTCCCTGCTGCTGATAGGGACGAGGACCGTAGGATGATGGCTGGTGCTGCTGGGGTGCTGGGTGCTGCGGCTGCGACTGGTGCTGGTCTCTCTGCTGGGAGTACTGCCCTCCCTGTCCTGACGGCTGCTGCTGGGGCTGGGCACCACCACTCCCCTACCAGAATCCGGGATGGTCTCGTCGGATCCCAGGCTGGGGGCGGTCATACCAAATCCCGTTGACATCCATCAACGGCTCTGCATCATAGGGGTCTGGCGGGAGTACTGCCAGAGGCTGATCCGGCTGGTAGACCACCATCTGCATCTCTAGAGATGGTGGTGACTGGTAGGTGGGTTGCGGCTGCTGGTACGGCTCCGCCTGTACAAGGTGAACCTGTCTAGGCTGCTGTGAGGAGCTGGAGCGCTGGGACGAGCTGCTACTGCCGTCGGTATCGCCTCGCGACAGAAGACGGGGCTGTGAAGCCGTCTGTGTCTCCTGGAGACACATGAGCTGGGTCTTCATGTCGCTCAAAACCTGTGCCATCTGTTCCATCTGAGTGATGCTCTGGCACTGCTTCTTCTCTATCAGCTCCATGCGGTCCAACTTCTCGCTAATGATACCCATGTCCGCAGCGGATGACTCTGCCTGTGCTGCTGCGACTGCGGACGAACTGGATGGACCTGCATCTACCCGTGCTATCCGCTGGTACTGCACGGGTACTGGCTGCTGTGGCTGGGGTCTCTGAGTATACAATCTGGTCTGAGACATCACCATGTAGTTCTCGGACATCTCCTCGTAGATGGCCCAGACCTGATCGTGGTCCTTGGCAAAGTAGGACCCGCCGCAAGAAGCGTTCACCAGACCCTGAAGCTCTGGCGTCAACCCGCTGAAAAAGCTCTGAACTAGGTTCGGCTTGGATATGTCATGGTGCGGGCATCTGTCTAGGAGCTCTCGAAACCTCTCCCAAGCCTCGTGGAACTGCTCGTTGGGGAACATGGAGAAGTTGCTGATCAGGGCCCTTGCTGCATTCGTCCGCCCGAGTGGATAGTACTTTTTCAAGTACTCGGTGCGGAGCTGCTCCCAGGTGTAGACAAACTTCCCTAGATGCTTCAGCCATGTGGCTGCTCTATCTACTAGTGAAAACGGGAAGGCTATCATCCGGATCGTATCCTGGTCCACGTGGCGATCGTGGACAGTACTGCAAATCATCAGGAACTCCTGGAGGTGGAGGTGGGGCTCCTCAGTGGCAAGTCCGTGGAAACGGGGCAGTAACTGCAAGGTGTTCGGGAAAAACTTGAAGTCCCCCACGATCGCTGGCACTACCACCCAGTGATGCATCAGAGTAGATCCGGGGTTGTGTAACTCCCGCATCGGTCGTGGTGCTCCTCCTGCCGCGGCTGCTGCCGCTGCGGCGACGGCAGCTGCTGCTGCGGCTGCTGCGGCTGCGGCTGCGGCCTCTGCATCAGGCATCTCCTCAGGCTCGCTCAGTATCTCCTCAGGCTCGCTCTGCTGGCCTCTCTCTGCTCTGAGCCTCTCCAACTCTCGCCTCATCTCTATCATGAATGCCCCCTGATCACGTAACTGCTGCTGTACTGTCTCGAGTGATGCGATCAGGGTGGAGTTGATCGCCCCCTGGTCTAGAACAAAATGCTGGTCTCCTCGTGGACCTCCGGGGTGATCCTCTGAACTGCCGGCCATAGCGACGTCTGCAAAATCAAATGAGCCCAACTCAGGTGCTGTCAAATCTGCTAATCTCTCCTCGGGCTCATGTCTCTCAGTGCCGAAAGAAAGGGGGTCGAGGAGGAACAGGGCGGAATCGTACTCGGGCTCAGAGAGCTGGTCTCGGCTCTCGCGGGCCAACCTAGATGATCGGGTAGACGTGCCCGAAAGCGGTGCAGCTAGAGGCTGCCTAAGAGACCGTCTACCCATCATCTTGATCTGGCGAGTAAGGCGGATGAGATCTGGAATCAACTATGATAAAAAACAAACCCCCGGTTCACCAACGCAACGCGAGCTGAAGACCGTGAAAGTTCGATTAAGTTATCTTGTCTATTTTATTTTGGTGAACACACAAAATATCAGAGCGCTTACGTGACCTGTTAGGATATTCGATGCTATCCCAACCGACTGGCCCGCACGGAAAAGTCGGTAATCAGTCGGGTCTAGCACCGGGAGGCTCTACCTAGGGTGCGGGTCACTCTCTCGTGCATCCAAACCAGACAATGAGGGGGTTTCTCTCCCCAAGACAAGTTTTTAGGGTGAGCGGTTTTTAAGATCAAGTATGATTAGCAGTCCCGATTTTATTGTTTTTCTTTTTAATATTTTTCAGATATCAAACAAAAGGCCTAACGAATTTTTCGGTTCTCCTGATTATTTAATCCGAAAACAGGGGGGAGAAGACGAAAAAGTCGATGCGCGAGAAATCAATGATGCATGCTGAGATAGAAATGCGTACCTTGTCTCCAGCACTCTACATGCAAGTGATCCGCGCAGAATTGAAAGACAGTAAATAAACTACCTAAATGATGCAACGGGAAAAACCGAGTCCTAGATGAGCAATTTCTAGCGCAGAACCGTCTAACTCAGTCACTCGCCCTCGATCCAAAGAGTCCGGTCTAGACCCACCCCTCCTCTTCTCGACAGGTCGAGTTCAGGAGTAGCGCTTGACGGGGCAGGCTCGCGGCGCGTAGGCTCTCAGGAAAGTGACTAAGTTATTTTTATTATTTATTTTTAGTAGGTCCAATTACGTTCTATGGGAACAGATAAGCAATTAGGTGTGTGGATCCTACTAATTACGTCACAAGCACCAGAAATTCCTAAATCTAGGGGCTCGAGCAAAAACCACATAAACACCGGAAAAGGCAGCGAAAAAGCTAAAACCGTGAAAAACCGCGAAAAATCTAAAGGGTCCCCCGAGCACACCGGTGCTCGGCGAAACAGACCCGCTAAGTGTCAAGCACAGTCTCTGAGTGTACCTGTATTATTACAAAATAATAATCAAATATCTAAGCTAACCTCACCCACTCAACTCTCTCTCTCGCTCTCTCCTGCTGCTCGATAAAGAAACGAGCCGCCTCCGCTTCGCTCGGGTGCACCGGCGCTCCTAGGAATGCCGCCCTCGCTCCTCGAGCCCTCGCAAGAAACAGAGAGAAAAGTGGTCAGTCCAGAATTATTATCAGAGAATATGAGAAAAATATATCTACAAAAATTCTATACAAAAAGCCACGAAACTCGAAAAGCCGCGGAAAAAGCTAAAAGTGACTACTAAGCCGTGCTCCCCGGCAACGGCGCCATTCTGATAAGCTGCGCGACCACTCGGGTATAAGGTACACAAATAGGGTCGTTGCGACCCAAGCGATCAGGCTAACTTAATCAAGAAAAATATCAGACCACTAAAGAAATCAAAGATCAATCAAAACACTCAAATAGCGGTCCTGCTATGAGATTTACCTGGTATAGCACCCAAGGTCGAACACAAGGAGCACGGATTGGCTAAAAAGCCTACGAAGTAGTCGAAGAATCAGAGAAAAAGGGAAAACATTTTTAGTGGTTTTTAATTGTTTTTAAATTTTTTTTGGATTTTTGATATGTAAAGAAAATAAGGAAAAACAACCACAAGCAAGCCTTAACAATTTATTTAATGTACTAAAAGGCAAGCAAAAATTCAGGAAAAAATATTTTTGTGTGTTTTATATTTTTTTATGTTTTTGGTGAATTTTTGAGATTTTTCTGATGTATATTTTATTTTCTAAAAATCAAACAGTAAGAAAACCAAGGGGTACTGTCCAGCCAAGCCCAAAAGCCCTAGATAAAATATCTAAGGACCTCAAAAGGGCCTGGAGGTATTTTAGGTATTTTTCCTGTAAACTAGATAAAACAAGGAAAATTTGAGTACCAAAATTATTGTTTTTGGGTTTTTAATGCATTTATTAGAATTTTTATGAGTTTTTGAGGTTTTTTAATTTTTTATGGGTTTTTAGTGATGAAAAATAGCCAAAATTGGCTAGAAAATCAAGCAACACACAATAAACAATACCTAATTTTTATAGAATTTTTAGAGGGGTTTTTATATTTTTTTGTGATTTTTAAAACTGAACAGTGCCAAAAATAGATGTTTTTGAATTTTTAAAAATAGCAAACAAGATCAAAAATGTCCTCAAAAATCTACCAAAATCCTACACCATGGCAGGAGCCATGTGTCAAATTTCGTTGGATTTAGAGGTGATTTGATATTTTATTCAAAAATGACAAGAGGGCACTGTGCACAGGGACCAAAGTGCAAATACCCAAAGTTCTGGGGGTCCTGGTGCAAAATACCCAAGAAATCACGCGCGAGGCGCATGCCTGGGGAACTCAGGGACCTATATGTAAGAAAAACAAGTCCGAGGACCTTTTGGTAACTCGTACCAAAAAGTCCAGGGGCTGTTATGCAAATATCCCACTAAAAGACGCACATGTGCAAATAAAACACTCACAGGGGCATAAGTGCAATTACTGAAAATATTTCATTCATTTATGAACAACCAGAACTACAGGGCTAATATTGCAAATACACCAAACAAAGCACGTGGCGAAGCACGTGGCTCACACAAACAGGGGCATAAATGCAAAGACTGAAAAGTACGAGGTTCCAAGTGCAAATATCCCAACGTAAATAAAAGACACACAATATTTACAGGACTAAATCTGAAAACGTAAACTAGGAGGGGGCCTACGGTAAATTACCCTTTTATTACGTCGACGGCTGGATGATGGACGCGTGGCTGATCTGACGGTCCTAGCGTCTGGCGTCTCTCTCTCCTTCCGCACGTGGGCCGATCGACGTCTCAGAGGGGGCCACGTGGAAGATCGGACGGGTGCTGGTGGATGGCGCCTCCCTCTCTGCTCTAATGGTCCTGATCAACCCTCGAAGTGATCGGACGGTGGCTGCTCCTCGATGGATGGATGGTCTCGATGGAAACTGGAGCACTAAGGGTAATCGGACAGTGGTCGAGGACCCTCGAAGAACAGGTTGCCGGCGAGTTTCGCCGGCCTCGTGCGCGTTCTGTGGTCCTCCTCAGCTGCCTCTGAAGATCAGAGAAGGTCGGCGATGAAGCTCCGCAGCTGTTGGTGGCCTCCGATGGCCCAACCGAGCCCTGGAGGGGCTCCGGCGAGGTCGGTGGAGGGAAGCTCCTGGCCTGGATGTAGGGAAGCCTCAGATGGCCTCCTCTGGACCTGCAAGATAGCTCAAAAGCTTCGCGGGTCGAGGGCAAAATGCCTCGACCCGGTTAGGTGGTGTGGAGGTGGTCTGTGCGGCGGTGCGGACGAACCCCGGCGAAGCGACGGCGAGGGGATTCGAATCCCAGCTCCTGTGCGAGCTGGGTTGAATGGATGGGCGGAGAAGGTGAGTGAGGGAAAGGCGAACGTGGTGGGGGATTCCGATGATCGGATGGGTGCGGGAGATGGTCGGAATCGACGATAAACGACGGCGGCGCGATTTGGGGGTAAAGGGAAATTAGGCTAAATGGGAAGGCTAGAAGGTTACCTGGGTGGCGTGGTAGACTAGGCTGGAGCTGAGGTAGCTCCCGGTCGTGGCCTCGAAGGTCGTCAAGTCCTGAGGCTCGGGCTCCTGCACTGGGCGGAGCACGGCGGCGCAATGTCGTCGGATCAGTGGTCCGGCCACCCCCTCCTCGCTGCGACACGGGCAATCGAGAGCTGTCACCTCAAGGGATGCAGTGGAGGTCACGGGATGAAGGGTGGAGAGCCAAAGATGGCGAAAATGAGAGGCGGAGCTCGGCTATATACGTGAGTGCCGACCCGACTAGGGCTGGTCGGGTAGGGCTGTGAGAAGCGCGGATCCCAATGCGAATACCCCGGCGGTCATGTCGGATGTACGAGGAATCGATAGGACCCGGGGTTTGCGGAGAAGGCGAGCGGATCAAGCGCGGAAAAAGAGGCGAAACCGGGTCGGGCGCGAGATCCGCAGGAGAAGGCGGTCCGCGGAGGGAGTTGACCGGAGGTCAACATCTCCGTGGACCAACCAGAAGCTGCCACGTGGAGAAGATTTGGAGCTCAAAAATAAGGCAGCAAATGGCCGATTTTGCAAAAATCCAAAACATGAAATATTTTTCTTTTATTTTTTCTATTTTTTGGTGATTTTTAATTATTTTTTGGAAATAAAAATGAGGTATTTACATTATATAGGTATATATACAATATGGAGGCTTTTGATTTTTTATTTTTAATTATTATTTTTATACAATTTTTATTCCCATTTTATATTTTATTTATTTATAGAATAAAATGAGGAATAAAAGGATATTTTTATTTTATTTTATTATTTATATACACAGGTGAAATAAATAGTTATGTACAACTATATGCATGGCATATGTACAATATATTTTTGTAATTTTAGCTTTTGATATTTTTATTTGATTTTTTTTGTTTTGTTTTGTTTCTTTTTATTTATTTTATTTACAACATAAAATATTTACAAAAAGTTTTGAAAATAAATAAATTTATTTACAAGGTTAAATACATGTAGAAGCATGGTCTATATACATGGTGGAGGGATATTTTTGGTCTTTTTGATTTTCAAATTTTTATTTTGTTTTTATCTTTTCCAAATATGTATAAATATTTACAAGAATATTTTTGGTTGAGGAAAATATAATTTTATTTATTTACATAAATATTTACACATGAGCTCCTATCTCCTTCTACTGTGGCTTTTATGCGGTCAGGCCCATGCTGAGCCCTCCCTTGGGTTAGGTTGCTCAATATTTATTCTAAATATTTCCCTCTTTTTCTTTTTAATCTTTATTCTTTTATTTTTGCACAAAAACATGCTAATTATAGGTTTTTACACAATGCATGCTTTTGGTAATTATTGATATTTACATATATCTACATGTATTTGCAAAGGTTTTTGTAGCTAAAATATAAGAATAAAGAGTGATGAATGGGTATTCATCAAGGACTAAAAGTGCAAATAACCCAAAACCTCAGGTGTCGATGCATGTGGCTCACATACACAGGGACTATATTGTAAATAACATAAACATCGAGGTCCTAACTGCAATTGTTCCAATATAATAACAACATACTAAAATATTTATAGGAGTGTATGGAAATAACAAAAGGACAGGGGGCTTAAGGTAAATTACCCCTTTATTATGATCTGATGGACAAGGGGGTGCCAGGTGTAGATCCAACGGGTGAGAGCGCCGGGCACCCCTTTGTCGATGGACGCTCCAGATGAGGTCCTCTGGTGATCCGACGGTTGATAGATCCTCGCAAATGGACGGACGAGATCTAAACTGGGCGAGGCGCTTCGATCGGACGGTCGCTGAACCTTCTCCAAGAACAGCTCGTCGGCGAACTTCGCTGGCTCGATACGCGCGGTGGAGGGGTCCGATGAGGCTGCTGAGATGTGGAAAAGATCCGTCACGATGGTCCGCAGTTGATGGGCATCTCCGATGAGGTCGGGAAGCTCCGGGGAGCTCCGGCGACAAAGGAGGCTCGAAGTGGTTGTGCTCGAACTCTTGGACCCTCAGATGGGTCTCTTTGACCTGCAAAAACCGCACATCAAAACTCTTGGGTCGAGGGCAAAGTGCCTCGACCCGTCAGGGGGTGAAATGGATGGTCAGAGGGGTTGGAGCGGAGACCTCCGATGAAGCGACGACGATGGAGGTCTACTTCTTGGTTCTGGGGTGAACCAAGGTGATAGGAGGGGTGAAGAACGTGGGAAGAGGTCTCGTGAACGTGAATCGATGGTCAGATGATCAAATAGACTGTTGGATTGGTGGGAATCGGCCGGCGGCGCGATTGGGCGTAAATGGAATTAAGTTAATCTAGAGGATGTCGGGACTACCTGATGCTGAGGTCGACTGTGGATGAGCTGGCGGAGCTCTGGGGGTCTTTGCCTCAAGGATTTGTCGGGGTCCGAGGCTCGACGCACCTCGCTGTGGTGCACGGCGAAAGAGTTCGCAGGATCAGTGGCTGGAGGTAACTCCTCCTCACTGCGACATGGCCCTCGGATAGCTGCCACTCTAAGGAGGGTAGTGGAGTTCCTGGGATGGAAGGGCGGAGCCAAAGATGGCTTGGAATGTGCGACGGAGGCAAGGCTTTATATAGACAGGGATCCGAGAAGATGGAATCGAACCAGCAAATCGGAGCTCGGATCCCTAGGAACGATCACCGGGCGTGGATCAGGGATGGATCGAGTATAATCGGGGCCCGGGGTTTGGATGAGAGGTGATCGGAGCGGCTCGGGAAAAATGGGTAAAATCGGGTCGAGAGCCGGGTCCGAGTAGAAAGTGGTCCAGGGGGGTGGGGGGAGTTGACCGGGGGTCAACATCCCCCGTGGACCAATCATATAATTTCGATTATTAGTTATTTGGAAATTCGATTAAAAATAGAAAATGATTTTATTTCGAAAAGTTTAAACATAAAAAATGTTTATTTATTTTCAAAGTATTTTTTAGTGATTTTTAATTATTTTTTTGAAAAATAAATAACGTATTTACATTATATTATTATATATAGGTATATATACATATGGATTTTTTATTTTTATTTTTAATTGTTTATTTTTGTACAATTATTCCAATTTTATATTTTATTTATTTATAACATAAAATTTTGAATAATGAGGTATTTTTATTTTATTTTTATGATGTATTTACATGGGTTAAACAAATAGGTTTATATACATATGTACATGGTATATATACAAGGTGGGAAATGATTTTTTTATTTTTGTTTTTATTTTCTAATTTTTATTTTATTTACACCATAAAATATGGAGTATAAAAATATATTAATTATTTACAAGGAGAAAATAAATAGGCATTTTATTGTATATACATGGTCTATGTACACTGATGAGAGACAATTTTATTTATTTTTATTTTTCTTTTCTTTTTTTAGTTTTATTTTTACAAATATGTACAAAATATGAGAAACACTTTTTACTTTTAATTTTGAGAAAAATTAATTTATTTAAATATATAAGAGTATTTACACACATGACTGACCTTATCTCTCTCTACTTGGATTCTTTTGCGGTCAGGCCCATGCCGAGCCCTCCCTTGGGATTAGGTCACTCAATATTTATTCTAAATATTTCCTTATTTTTCTTTTATTTCTTTATTCCTTTATTTTGGCACAAAAACATGCTAATTATGCATATTTACAAGATGCATGCATTTTCACAATTTATGATATTTACACATATTTACATGGTATTTCGCTCAAGTTTCTAGCTAAAATAAAGGAATAAAGAGTGATGAATTGGGATTCATTACCCCCCTATACTTTACTTTTGCTAGTCTCTTAGCAAACACTTATTTGAAAAAGAAGTGCAAGAGAGAAAGAAAAAGAAAAAGAGAAGAAATCAAGGTTGATTATTAAACTTTCCTTCATTAAATTGAAATATGGAGCTCAATCAGACCTTTGGATTATTAATTTGTCGGAACCTTATTTGGACTTAAGCTTAAAACTTAACAGCCTCTAAGTTCCACCAATCTATGGTCTAGACTCCTCAATAAACCAGATCAGAACAAGTCTACACACAGAAACTCTAATGACCATGAATCTTTCCTTGTACGGTGTAAGTGATATGTAGCTCCCCACCTCAGAAGTAATAAAGAAACAACCTCCCTCAACCCGGTAACTCTAATGCCTCGGTCTAGCAACTCTTTCCTCGAGAAGCGGGGTATTCCCTTCTAAGTTCAAGTGCAACCGGCTCAAGAAGAGGGGGAAGAAGAGAATGGACCATGACCAGTGTAGCCATGTATCCTTGGGAGCTCTAACCAGTGTAGTTGAGTCTCCCGCTGCAAGCTTCATGAGATGGAACATGGATATCAATCTTTGCTTATTTGACTATATACACTCCGGTGGGGTTATTAAATTTTCAATTCGACCCAGCACTTTTTTGGAGTTCTTTTCTTTTTGCACATTTTTTCCATGTGCATCTGTACAACATATCTACAAGGTGCAGCATATATATAAGGAGTTTTTCCTCTTGAGCCAGTAGATGATGAAGCCACATTTCATCATCTTTATTCTATCATTTTGGCATTAAAAACCCTAGCAAATGCGTGTAAATAGCATTAAATCCAGCGTCTTAGCATTCATGCATGTGCATGTAAATAGTGTATAAAATACTGTAATTAAAGCCAAATTATAGAATAAATAAAAGAAAAGAAAAAGAATAAAAAATTGTAAATATTTTATGACCCAAAACCCCGAGATCTATGCATCTTGATGAATAGGTCGACAAGGAATAAAGTAGGGGGAGATAAGGGTCAAAATACAATACAAATTCCTTTTATTTCCATTCATTCTTTATTCATTTTGGGACCTATTTTTGGTTCCACTTTTTATACCTCAAATAAAGAAATTTTGTACATGGAAGTTGTAGATAATTTCATATAGAAAAATACAAAATTGATTTCACTGAAAAATAATACACAGATAAAACGTCATGGTCTGAATAAGATTCCAGAACTCCAACTTCACAGACCCGTTTCTTGCAAATAAAAACTCAAAATGTACCAAACTAATCTTTAATTGTATATAGCGTAAAATAATCTATTTAATGGAGGTGGTTTCGTATTTTTCCGAGTTACGGTTTGAAAGTTGAGTTTTGGACCCTACTAGTATACTTGTACAGATTAAAATATTCATTTTATTTATTATTCATTATTTTTATAATTTTATATTTTTTAAATTTTGTAAATATTACTTATAATATATTTGTACATCAAAATCAGAATAAAAACCTAAATAAAACACAAAATAAAAATACTTGTAATATAATACATAGGTAAAAATACCTATATATACATACTTGTATAATTTATACTTCTATTTCATTACCTATACAAAACACATCAGAAAAATAAAATAAAAATATAATTAAGTGTATAAAAGTATTTTATAAATATATAAAATAATAAATAAAAATAAATAAACTAAAAACACAAAATAAAAATAAAAGAATAAAATATATAGACATTATACCTATAAAGGGCATAATAGGTAACTTGTAAATTTATACCTCATAAAAATAAATAAAAACCATAATAAAATATCTTATCAAAATAATAAACATTTTTATTTAATAATTAAATATTAATTCATTCATTATCTACTTTTAAATTAATTTTTAATGTATTTCCAGGAGGTTTTTCCTGCTTGGTCCACGTGGACCAACCAGGTGGTCTGGCTCGTTGACCGAGGTCAACAGCCTGACCTTCCTCCTAGCCTGTGTCAGAGATAGGTTTTGTCCCATTTTCTCCCATTTTTCGAGGCTGCTCCCTTCACCTTTTTGCGATGCGTTCTTCACGACTTTTGATCCTCGGGGATCCGTCATACACGCCCTTGTGCTATCTCGAGCCCTGGATCACTTATGTGCTCTCGATGCATCGTTCTTTGTGCCACCTTCACCACATTTCAAAACCGAGCCCACTTCTTCCACCTCCTCTTTGAACCGCCTTGGGAGAGCTTCAAACCTCCCGGTGTGGGTGTATCGGGTCTCCGGTGACAGGGGATTGACCCAAACCCCCCGTCGAGGTGATGCGAAGCTAGAGGTCGGATTCCAACCCCCATCTCCGACGTCCGTCGTCGAGGTACCTATCTCGGGTTAACCACCCTTGCGGTTGTGCATTTTATTCACTTTTCTTGTTTGCTTTTATTCTAAATAGCCTTAGCTTCCACCTCCTGCTTTCTATTACTCATCCTACCCCTTTAATCGGCATCCACTGCTCCCTCGCCAGAGCTTGCTCCGACGAGCTCCTATTTGCGCCGTATGCCACCCATTTCACTCACGCTCGCCCTGGGAGCTGTCTACTGTGGTTTGTGTGTTTTTATTGCAGGTCCTAGGCGCAGAAGAGCCCCCATCTGGGGTCGTTTTTGACGATACCAAGCTTCACGAAGCTGCTCCAGGTCATCCACGCCGTGGTGGCACTCCGGATGGTTTCCAGCCATTTTGACTCCACCAATCTCTGGAGGAGCCTCCCAGCAAGGTTCCATGCCATTTTGAAGCTTCAAGATTCGCCGGAAGAGCTCGATCTGGTCGGGAGAACTTCGTTGTGGCGTAGTTCTTCTTGGTTCTTCCTCGTGTCTTCTCCGCCGTCGGATCCGGCATGTTCTTGGAGGGTAGCAGTGACCATTGGATCGCATCGCGCTTCAGCCGTTGGATCAGCAGAGCACCGTCTGATCTCGCTCGTCCAGCAGAAGGAGCATCGCGCTACCACCACGCGCCAAGCGTCAAGTGGACGACTCACAACCGTCCGATCCGCCCAGCGAGGGTATTTTGCGTTCAAACCCTCGTGCATTTTTGTATTTAACAACTAGGCTTTAAACATTCATCTGCAGTTTAAATATTTGTGTAAGTTTTGCATCAAGACCCCTGTGCTTTCCATTATTACACTTAGGTCCTTCGCCACATCACCTCACGTGCCTGTGCGCGTGAGGGGACAGGGCATTTTGTAGAGGGACCCTCAAGGGTCTTGTTATTTCCATTCAGTACTCAAACTTTCATATGCAGTGTAATAGTTTTGGTTAATTTGCATTTTGACCAGCAGCTTTTTGGAAATTACAATTATACCCCCGCCAGGTGCGTCTGCAAGTCACATGCGCCCAGACGTTTTTGCAAAAGTAACCTAGCGGCTTTATTTATTTCTAATTAGTTCAACTAGTTCGCTTATTCAGTTATAATTTTGCATGAAAGTTGCAGTTTAGCCCCTGGTTGTTTGTCTATTTGCATATATACCCCTGCTAGGCCATATATTTTTGTGTGCTTTCTTTATTTATTTAACGCATCATTTTAACTCCAAAAATTACCAAAAAATATATCTTAGGATCCTGTTAACGTGCTCATTCACGCCAAATTTTTGCATTGTATCCTTTTTGCATTTTGATATTTATTAAAAATAAAAAACATGCACTATCAGCATTGTTTGCATTAGAAAATCCATAAAAATTATAAAAATGATTTTAAAAATTCCGAAAAAAATATATTTTGCTTGTTTCATCATATTCTAGTGTCAACCAAAAACCACTAAAAATTTCAAAACCAAAACCTTAAAATTAGAAAACACCCAAAAACTTTATAAAAATCTAAAAAATTCTAGAAAAGCCATAAAAATACAATCTCAGTTGCTGTAGTTTCTTAATTTTATTTATTTTAAAATTAATTTGGGAAAATTTTGCTACTGATTGGTATTTTGCATTCCCATTTTAGTTTCGGCCAGCAAGTTTCTTCACTGTTTTCCTTTATTTTGACTTTTAAAAATTCCAAAAACATTCTGAAAAATCCCCAAGAAATCACAAGAATAGTAAAAAAATATAAAAAGACCAAAAAGACTTTATTTCCTAATTTTTGAGCATTTTTCACTAGTTTTATAAGTACCCTCTTTACTCTTTTCTTATATTATATTTATACTCCAATATTGAAAAAGAAAATATAAAAAATATAAAATATAATAAGAAAATATAAAATCAGAAAATTAAAAAAATCAAAATACAAAATTAAAATTTTAAAAGAAAATAAAAAAATTAAAAATTAAAAACCCACAAAAATTTGCATATTGTAGACACTTAATCACATCACATTTTTGTGCATCAATTGTTGATCTATCCTGCCTTGCTCCCTGTGTTCGAACTCTCTATGTACTTGCATCTATACATCTTTTATGTAGAGTTAAAAATAAATTTTACTCCACATTGTTTGTCATTGTTTGATATTTGATTGTGGGTTCATTGTTGACTTTAGTTGGGAATTTTGCGTGGTCAACGCTTCGACTGAGTTCCCGCCTTGTGTGGAACTTAAGACTATCGAATTCCGGCCAAATCAAATGGCGCCGTTGCCTGGGAGCAACAACGTATATTTCGGCTTTTTGTTGGTGTTGTGATTATTTGTCTATTTTTGCGGCTTTTATTTCTGCTTGTTGTATTTTCCTTATTTTTGATATTTCTTGTTTGAATTGTCTAACCCCTCTCTTGTTTGACTTCTTGCGAGGAACGTGGATCGAGGGAGGAGCTCTCTTCCAGGAGCACCTGCGCACCCACGTGAGGCGACTTGACTTAGCACGAAGGCGGGCTAGGAGAGGATTTTGAAGACAATTCTAGTCTATTTACTTATTGCATTTATTTGTGTAATTTTAGTGTGAGAGAGACTCCTTTATTGTAATAATACAGGTACTCGGACTTTGGACTCTTGAGCTCAGTTTCCAAGTGTTTGTACATTTGGGGGCTCACCGCGGATTTTTCGATTTTCATCGCATTTTTTTCATTTGTTTTCCGATTTTGTTTTCTTTACTTTGTGTGATTGAGCCCTTAGTTTAGGAGTTGCTTGCGATAGATTAAGGCCAAACACCTAATATATTTGCATGTACCTATAGACTCGTTTGGACTTAGTCAAATTTAAACAGTCGCCTCATCATCTTCGAGCCTACGTGCCGCGAGCCCACCCTGTCAAGCGCTACTCCTAAACTCGATGTGTCGAGAAGAAGAGGGGTGAGCGTAAACCAGACTCTTGGATTGAGGATCGGTGATCGACTTGCGGTGCTTCACGCTAATAGCAATTTCTGAAACTTAGGGCGATTTCATCGGCTTGCATTTGCATATAGTTAGGTTTCAATTCTGCTGAGCATCCTTGCATGTAGAGTGCTAGAGGCAAGGTGAGCATTTACGCTTTAGCATTCATCATTGTTTGTTGCTTGCATTGCTTTTCCGACTCTCCCTCTGATTTTGTCAACCTAGGAGCTTAAAGGAATTGAATCCCCGTTAGGATAGTGCATTTTTATTAAAAATCCAAAAAAAGTGATAATCAATAAAATTGGGACTGCTAATATTACTTGACCCTAAAATTGAGCAAAAAGAAAAATCTTGTATTGGGGTAAGTAATCCCCACATTGTCTTCGCTTTTACTTGCTTGCACACAGACTAAGGATTAGTGCCCAAATCCCATTGAGACCCTAAGTGTTTGTGCAACTTCTTGACTTCTCACCTAACTCTAAAACAAACAAGATTAAAAGACCAAATTTTCGGTCTCTAACGAGTTGAGTAGGAGAATTGAGAGTTTATTTTGCAGTTTGCTAGTGGTTGTTTGTGTGCATCCTAGATCTTCTCTGCGCATCTGCGCCTTTTTCTCACTTCTCTTGACTTGACTTTCGAGTTCTCCCGATCATTCTCTCTTGTTTCAATATGGATGCCTGGAGCGATTTTTATCCAGATTTTGCGGATTCCTCATACCCTCCAGCCGGTCCACCTCCTTTTTATCAGGAGGATCCTCCTCCTAAAATTTCTGACTATTTTCCATATCCGCCTCAACCGCAGTATGAGACCTCGGACTTCTACCCACCTCCACCTCCTCCTGGATATTATCCACCTCCACTTTCACATCCACCCGAGTCTGGCCTGTTGGAGTCACCTCCCTCGATCTCTATAAGTGATATCTTGAACCGAATGACAAAGCGCATTGATTTGATGAATGATAATCTTGCTATCTTGAGGAAAAACCAAAATAATGCTCCTTTCGTCGAGGATACGGACTTACTTGTTGGTGATCATGGGAGCTTGCAATCGCCAAAAATACAAAAAAATGAGAAAAACTTAAAAACACAAAAAGAGTTCGGGAGACCGTTGATTGATTCAGACCGTGAGGAGAGGGTCCACTTGCCAGATCATTCAACCACACAATCATTCACACACTCTCCCACCTTTGACCTCGAGGATGCCGCTGTACAGACTGCTCTTGGCATGCCTCGTGTATATGCTGATTTCGACTTCATCCCTTGTATGGAGGAAGTCCAAAAATATTGACTGAACCTGAAGTGGCGGCCGTTATTCATGAGATCATCCAAGCCCCACTTTAACAGGAGATGACACAATTATCTGCCCCTCTTCCCAAGAAGAGAAAGCAGAGGAGCATATCTGAGCGTCACATTCTGACCATGGCCACTGCCCACGCCATCACACACCATCCCATTCCTAGAAAGAAGAAAACAACTACTCCTTTCATCACTTGCACCATCTCTGACTATATTTGTGATCACACTCTCCTAGACGGCGGTGCATCTATTAGCATATTACCCTTCTCGTTGGTACAGTCTCTTCACTTAGGGCCTCTCACGAAGACCAGGACGATAGTTCAGTTTGCTGATGGATCTATCAAGAGGCCGAAAGGTATCCTTGAAAACGTTGTTATTTCGATTCATGGCACGAGGAACAATGTTGATTTTGTCGTATTGCCCATGGAGACCTCCACAGGGGAGCCCTCTCCGATCATCCTGGGACGACCATTCCTCGCCTCTGCGAGGGTCGTTATTGACTATGGATCAGGAGAGATCCGCTTCCGTCCTGTTGACGAGAGCGAAGTGTTGATCACCGCACCCATAGTTGACCAGAGACCTACACCTGATGCACCTTCACCGATTCTAGCTGACTCCGAGGCTTGTGACCGATCTGATGATTTGTTTAGCGACCACTGATGAGACCCCAGGAATCCCCAGAAAGGGGAGGAAATCAGATTTCATAACCTCGTGGTTCCTCCATCTGGTGTGTGGCGATGTGTTGATGAAATCCAAAGTATCTACGTGATTGATCCCATTGAGCGGAGGGCAGATACCAGGACTAGACATGACAGACTTGGTTTGACTACCTCCACTGATAAGTCCATTCCTGGTCACTCAAAAGTAATGATGATTGAGGTCAGTTATGATGCGAATCTTCAAAATTTTTGCCCTCTTGATGAAAAAGTTGATCCAGGTGAGACTCTTGAGGACGATCTGAGTTCGTATACTTCCACTGATGATTTCGTTCCTTTTGATTTTGACCTGCATGATCCCTCGCAGGACGACTCTCATTACACTTCTTCCGATGAGGATGAGTTTGTCCCATTTCACTTTGACATCGGCGAGACTTCCAAGGCCAGACCTGACCACACTTCTTCCACTCCCCCGTTTGCGCCTTCACACCATAGGACCACCAAGGGCGAACCTAGCCTTACTACTTCCATTGACCAGTTCGTGCCTTTCCAATTTGATTCCACTGAGGGCCTTCACTCTGTCAAGCCTGATCGGCTTCCATCCTCTGTGGATCCCGATGTCGACTTGCACCACACTAGATCTATCCCTCAGCGACCTCGCAAGAAGGTTAGCTTTCAACCTTCTTGATCCTGTGTATATCCATCTCTGTTGTATATTCCCTTGTGTACCTTTGTTCTCTCTCTCTCTCCCGTATTGCTCGTCCACCTATTCTCATGTTTGCCTTTCTTAGAACGTACTTTGTCCTAAGTATAGGAGGGTGGACGAGCCGAGTGTTCATCGTTCCGTTTCATCACTCCTATTGGTGCCTATACTTAGGGCTTCTTTTACCCTAAGTATAGGGGGAGTGGTGTGCACATCCTCACGATCGCTTCTTCCATCTGTTGATATCTTTTCTTCTTTTCTTCTTTTCCTCTTCTATCTCATGTATCTATCCAAAAGGTGTCTCCCCTTGTAGACAATTTTCTATACTTAGGACGTACTGTGTCCTAAGTATAGGGGGGTGTGCACCCTGAGTTTTTCATTCATTTCGATCCTCTCCATTGTCTCCTCTTCTTGTCTATACTTAGGGATATCTTACCCAAAGTATAGGGGGAGACAATCTGAGTACTATCTGTTCATTCCCACCCTTGACCCTCCCTGCTTTGTGTACAGTTTGCTATACTTAAGATTATTTGATCCTAAGTATAGGGGGGACGGTCGACTTCTCATTCGTTCATTCCTTCATCCCTTATTTATTTATTCGTTAGACTTTTCTATACTTAGTATGAGTTATGTCTTTCTTTTCTCTCCGATCTATGAGGACATAGCTCAAGCTAAGTATAGGGGGGTCGTATATACTGTGTATATACTTTAGCCATAACTCGTACTTTCGTATTTTCATAATAACTATGGCTAATTAAACTTATTAAATTCATTAAAAACCTTAATAAAAAGATGTGATTATTCCTCAAATTCTTTTCATATCTATTGATTAATAAATCAGGTGAAAATATTTTTTGCAAAATGTTTGAAAAATAGTTTGAAAAGCTTTGTGAAAAATCTTTTGAAAACTATTTGGAAAATGTTTTGTTACATATTTTCAACCTCTATAAAAATATTTTGATTGTAAAATTATTTTCTTTGTGTGAAATAAAAAGGTTTGAAAAATGATTTGCAAATGGTTTGAAAAATGGTTGCAAAAATATGTGAAAAATCTATATATACTGTTTGGAAAACCTTTGCAAAATGATTTTCTAATGTGTGTACATATTTGTAAAAACTGTTTGTAAAAATTATTTTGGACTATAGCTTTCAAAATTGTCTGAAAAACCTGTGTCAAATATGTTTGAGGAATATATACATCGCACTAAAAATCACTATATATACCTATAAAATTGACCACTTACCTTGCAAAATGTTAAAATCCACTTCTTGTAAATATAAGATGCACTCCCGTGTAAATAGTTTAACCTAGCTTTTAGCCAAAACCTTTTTGTTTTCAAAAATCCCAAAAAAACATTTGCAAAATTAAAATCCAAAAACATTTGAAAAACTTTTTTTAAAAATCTAAAAAAATGCATATGCATAATCACATTTTCAAAAATCCATAAAAAGTTCAAAATCTTGAAAATTGCATCACAATAATATTTTCTGCATCGCATTGCATAGCATGAGCATTTTTCGGATTGAGTTTGATAGTTGAACAAGTCTAAGTAAAATCCGAAGATTGGAGCTTGGTTGGATCTTAAATCTACCTAATTAACCGGAACCTTATAGGAACTGGGATTGAGGTACTTCAGTTGACTTAATTCTTTGAGGATCACGAGACTTGGTTTAATGGATTCTTGACTGCCTAAGTAGAGTATTTCGAAGCACACACACGACTCTTGTTGATAATGACCTAACTTGGACACCTACACCTTTCACATGGCTCAACTCAGTTGGAGTGGTGAGGAGGTTGGATTTGCCGGTATGAGATGCACACAAATGGAAACATTTGTCCTCCTCTAGGGAGGGAAGTGCACCCCAACCCGTCCAGTGATGATGAGTTTCGATCATAGGAGATCGTGGGTTGCGATAAAGCTTCAAAAGAGGGATAGTCTACTGGCTCAAGAGGAAAAAGTCCCTATGTAAATGCTGCTGTATATAGTATTCAAAAAAAATTTGCAAAAGTAAAAACTCCAAAAAAGTGGACATGCCTGTACAAAAATAAAAATGCCTGCCGGAGTGTACATATGTTGTAAAGTCAAATAAGCAAGCTTGAGCTTCAAAGTCAAATCATGTGAGCCTGCAGCTGGATGACTTGACTACACTGGTCTTGCATCCTAGGATAGGTAGCTACACTGGCTACCGTCCATTCTTCTCTTTACCCCCTCCTCTTGAGCTGGTTGCCACTTGAACTTAGAAGGGAATACCCCGCTCCTTGAGGGATGAGTTGTTGGATTGGGGAATCATTGGATTGTCATATTGGAGAAGTCAGTCTCTTTGTCATTCCAGTTCGGGAGAGCCACCATCACTTACACTGTACGAGTCAGATTCATAGTCGTAAGTGTTTGCGTATGAGTTAAAATATTTCTGACCAGGCTATTGAGGAGACTTGAGCAGAGTTTTGGGATTCTCAGGGACTGTTGGATTTCAAATCCGGTTCTCACTCAGGTTCCGCCCGCACTAAAATTTCAAAGGTCTAACTTAAGATCCAAACTTTGATTTTGTGAAGACAAGTTTGATAGTTAAATTTAATCCATCTTTCTTCTTTTTCTTTTCTTTCTTTTCTTTCTGCACTTATTGCATAAGTGTTTGCTAGGGACTAACAAAGGTAAAGTATAGGGGGATGATGAAGCCACATTTCATCATCTTTATTCTATCATTTTGGCATCAAAAACCCTAGCAAAAGCGTGTAAATAGCATTAAATCCAGCATCTTAGCATTCATGCATGTGCATGTAAATAGTGTATAAAATACTGTAATTAAAGCCAAAATTATAGAATAAATAAAAGAAAAGAAAAATAATAAAATATTGTAAATATTTTATGACCCAAAACCCCGAGACCTAGGCATCTTGATGAATAGGTCGACAAGGAATAAAGTAGGGGGAGATAAGGGTCAAAATACAATACAAATTCCTTTTATTTCCATTCATTCTTTATTCATTTTGGGACCTATTTTTTGTTCCACTTTTTATACCTCAAATAAAGAAAATTTGTACATGAAAGTTGTAGATAATTTCATATAGAAAAATACAATATTGATTTCACTAAAAAATAATACACAGATAAAAAGTTATGGTTTGAATAAGATTCCAGAACTCCAACTTCCCAGACCCGTATCTTGCAAATAAAAACTAGAAATGTACCAAACTCACCTTTAATTGTACATAGCGTAAAATAATCTATTTAATGGAGTGGTTTCGTATTTTTCGGAGATACGGTTTGAAAGTTGAGTTTTGGACCCTACTTGTATACTTGTACAGATTAAAATAATCATTTTATTTATTATTCATTATTTTTATAATTTTATATTTTTATAATTTTGTAAATATAACTTATAATATATATGTACATCAAAATAAGAATAAAAACCTAAATAAAACACAAAATAAAAATATTTGTAATATAATACATAGGTAAAAATTCCTATATATACATACTTGTATAATTTATACTTCTATTTTATTACTTATACAAAACATATCAGAAAAATAAAATAAAAATATAATTAAGTGTATAAAAGTATTTTATAAATATATAAAATAATAAATAAAAATAAAAAAGCTAAAAACACAAAATAAAAATAAAAAAATAAAATATATAGACATTGTACCTATAAAGGGCATAATAGTTAACTTGTAAAATTATACCTCATAAAAATAAATAAAAATCATAATAAAATACCTTATAAAATAATAAACATTTTTTATTTAGTAATTAAATATTATTTCATTCATTATCTATTTTTAAATTAATTTTTAATGTATTTCCAGGAGGTTTTTCCTAGTTGGTCCACGCGGACCAACCAGGTGGTCTAGCTCATTGACCGAGGTCAACAGCCTGACCTTCCTCCTAGCATGTGTCAGAGATAGGTTTTGTCCCATTTTCTCCCATTTTTCGAAGCTGCTCCCTTCACCTTTTTGCGATGCGTTCTTCACGACTTTTGATCCTCGGGGATCCGTCATACATGCCCTTGTGCTTTCTCGAGCCCTGAATCACTTACGTGCTCTCGACGCATCGTTCTTTGCGCCACCTTCACCACATTTCAAAACCGAGCCCCCTTCTTCCACCTCCTCTTTGAACCGCCTTGGGAAAGCTTCAAACCTCCGGGTGTGGGTGTATCGGGTCTCCGGTAACAGGGGATTGACCCAAACCCCCCGTCGAGGTGATGCGAAGCTAGAGGTCGGATTCCAACCCCCATCTCCGGTGTCCGCCGTCGAGGTACCTATCTCGGGTTAACCACCCTTAAGGTTGTGCATTTTATTCACTTTTCTTGTTTGCTTTTATTCTAAATAGCCTTAGCTTCCACCTCCTGCTTTCCATTACTCATCCTGCCCCTTTAATCGCCATCCATTGATCCCTCGCCGGAGCTTGCTCCGACGAGCTTCTATTTGCGTCGTACGCCACCCATTTCACTCGCACTCGCCCTGGGAACCGTCTACTGTGGTTTGTGTGTTTTTATTGCAGGTCCCAGGCGCAGAAGAGCCCCCATCTGGGGTCGTTTTTTACGATACCAAGCTTCTCGGAGCCGCTCCAGGTCATCCGCGCCGTGGTGGCACTTCGGCTGGTTTCCAGCCATTTTGACTCCACCAATCTCTGGGGGAGCCTCCCAGCAAGGTTCCAGGCCATTTTGAAGCTTCAAGATCCGTCGGAAAAGCTCGATCTGGCCGGGAGAACTTCATTGTGGCGTAGTTCTTCTTGGTTCTTCCTCGCGTCTTCTTCGCCGTCAGATCCGTCCTATTCTTGTAGGGCAGCAGTGATCGTTGGATCGCATCGCGCTTCAGCTGTCGGATCAGCGAAGCACCGTCTGATCTCGCCCGTCCAGCCGAAGGGGCGTCGCGCTACCACCGTGTGCCACGCGTCGAGTGGGCGACTCACAACCGTCCGATCCGCCTAGCGAGGGTATTTTGCGTTCAAACCCTCACGCATTTTTGTATTTAACAACTAGGCTATAAACATTCATCTGTAGTTTAAATATTTATGTAAGTTTTGCATCAAGACCCTTGTGCTTCCCATTATTACGCTTAGGTCCTTCGCCACGTCACCTCACGTGCCTGTGCGCGTGAGGGGACGGGGCATTTTGCGGAGGGACCCTCGAGGGTCTTATTATTTCCATTCAGTACTCAAACTTTCATATGCATTGTAATAGTTTTGGTTAATTTGCATTTTGACCAGCCGCTTTTTGGAAATTACAATTATATCCCTACCAGGCGCGTATGCAAGTCACGTGTGCCCTGGCGTTTTTGCAAAAGTAACCTAGTGTCTTTAGGTATTTCTAATTAGTTCAGCAAGTTCGCTTATTCGGTTATAATTTTGCGTGAAAATTGTAGTTTAGCCCCTGGTTGTTTGTCTATTTGCATATATACCCCTGTCAGGCCATATATTTTTGTTTGCTTACTTTATTTATTTAGCGCATCATTTTAACTCCAAAAATTAACAAAAAAATATCATAGGCTCCTGTTAACATGCTCATTCATGCCATATTTTTGCATTGTATCCTTACTGCATTTTGATATTTATTAAACATGCATTTTCAGCACTGTTTGCATTAGAAAATACATAAAAATTATAAAAACGATTTGAAAAATTCCAAAAAAAAATTTATTTTGCTTGTTTCATCATATTCTAGTGTCAATCCAAAAACCACTAAAAATTTCAAAACCAAAACCTTAAAAATTAGAAAACACCCAAAAGCTTTATAAAAATCTAAAAAATTCTAGAAAAGCCCTAAAAATACAAACTCAGTTGCTGTAGTTTCTTTATTTTATTTATTTTAAAATTAATTTGGGAAAATTTTGCTACTGATTGGTATTTTTCATTCCCATTTTAGTTTCGGCCAGCAAGTTTCTTCACTGTTTTCCTTTATTTTGACTTTTAAAAATTCCAAAAACATTCTGAAAAATCCGTAAAAAATCACAGAAACAGTAAAAAAATATAAAAAGACCAAAAAGACTTTATTTCCTAATTTTTGAGCATTTTTCACTAGTTTTATAAATACCCTCTTTCCTCTTTTCTTATATTATATATATACTCCAATATTGAAAAAGGAAATATAAAAAAATATAAAATATAAAAAGAAAATATAAAATCAGAAAATTAAAAAAAATCAAAATACAAAATTAAAAATTTAAAAGAAAAAAAATTAAAAATTTAAAACCCATAAAAATTTGCATATTGTAGACACTACTTAATCACATCACATTTTTGTGTATCAATTGTTGATCTATCCTGCCTTGCTCCATGTGTTCGAACTCTCTATGTACTTGCATCTATACATCTTTTATGTAGAGTTAAAAATAAATTTGACTCCACATTGTTTGTCATTGTTTGATATTTGATTGTGGGTTCATTGTTGACTTTAGTTGGGAACTTTGCGTGGTCAACACTTCGATTGAGTTCCCGCCTTGTGTGGAACTTAAGACCATCAAACTCCGGCTAAATCAGTAGACTATCCCTCTTTTGAAGCTTTATTGCAACCCACGGCTTCTGTCTTTAGACTTCATAACCACAAGACCAAGTTGAGACGTACTTCCTTCACTATAAGAAGAAGAGAGGTTCTGCCTAGAAGTACTACCCTCATATGCTACCCCAAGTCAAAGGAAACTGCCTCCTCACCACCTCATCCGTGGAGAGCTATGTATAAAGTGCTGGTGCAAGTAAAGCCATTGTCTCTGAGAGTCATACGTGTGTTATTAAGTGCTCTACTTAGGCTCATCAAGATGACATATGCTCATAGCTTCGTGGACTCAAAGAATTAAGTCCCAATGGACCTGAAAAGTCTCAATCCTAAGCCCTATAAGGTTCCTCTTATCATTAGGTGGATTAAGGTCTTAACCAAGCTCCATTTGTCAATTTAATTCCAGACCAGTTTAAATGTCAACTATGATTTGGAAAAACTGTGCAAATATTTACAAAGATGCAATTATACAAATATTTACAATTGTGCAAAATTTTTGAAAAAAAATATTTGAAAACATGGGTGTATGCATGGATGCGAAGTTTTGCAAAAATATTTACAAAAATTTACACAAGGTTTTGCAAACTTTTTATTTTTCAAACATTTTACAAAAAAAAAGCTGTACTATATACATAATTTTGATATGAAAATATTTACAAGCTATTTACACAAAAAGATTTTACAATCATTTGTACAGAAATAATTTATGGACATAAATAGATATGTGCAAGAAGAACTTTATGTACAAGGGAAAATTTTTAATTTTTTATGGATTTTTAGCCATTTTTATTTATTAACACAATCACACAAAGTACGAGTTAAGGCTAAAGTATATATGAAATATATACACACCCCCCTGTACTTAGCTCGAACGATGTCCTCAGAGGGATCAAGAGTGATGAAGAAGACATAACTCGTGCTTAGTATATGGAAGTGAAAAGGAATGGTATATACAAAGACGAATCAAAGAATAGAATGAAGAGAACTCGATGTTTCCCCCTATACTTAGGATCAAGTAATCCTAATTATAGCAAGCTGTACATGAAGGGAAATCCGAGTGAAGGATGTACAGGGTCTACCCCCCTATACTTAGGGTGAAATATCCCTAAGTATAGGCAGCAAAACAGAGGTAGAAAGAATCAATAGAATACCCGAAAATCCTACATCGCCCCTATACTTAGGGTAAAGTACACCCTAAGTATAGCATAATCATAAGATGAGAAAAGGGATGTGGGACTAAAGAATAGAGTGATATGGACAACTCGATCTATACAAGTCGGAAGAGCAGTGATAATCAGGCGTGAGATGTAATAGATGTGAGTCAAGAGTCCACATCTCACGCAAAATGAATAGGAGCAACATCAACGACCCGCGGCTCATGATCTAGATATGGCATGAGCTGTTGGTCGTTCACTCGAAAGGTAGCATCAGAAGACGACTCAGATATATCTATACTCCCATTGTCATGTACCTTTCTAACCAAATAAGGTTTCTTCCATTTTCTCTCTAGCTTCCCTGGAAATAGACGAAGCCTAGCATCAAACAACCATACTCTCTGTCCTGGCTCAAACTTCTTGTGGCTGATATGAGAATCTTGCCACTCCTTCACTCTCTCCTTATAATGTAGGCTGTTTGAAAAGGCGGTATCACGAAGCTCCTCCAGGGCTGCTAACTCTGCCCTCCTCTGATCTGCTACACTCTCTGGATCCAAAAGTATATCAGTGACTGCCCAAAGTGACCTATGTCTCAGCTCAACAAGTAAATGGAAGGGTTTGCCATAAACGAGGCGAAAGGGAGATGTACCCAAAGGAGTCTTGAAAGACGTCCTATATGCCCACAAGACCGAGTCCAAAAGCTGTGACCAATCTTTTCCGTCAGGGCGGACGACTTTCTGCAATATAGTCTTGATCTCCCTATTCGACACTTCAGCAAGACCATTCATCTGAGGGTGGTATGGAGTGGCAACTCGATGGTTTATGCTGAACTCGCTAGCAAGGGCCTTTACCTTGTCGTTGACGAAATGAGACCCCCCGTCAGATATCAACACTCGAGGTACCCCGAACCGTGAAATGATATTTTTCCTCAAAAATCCGCATACAATCCTAGCATCTGCGGTTTGGGCAGGGATGGCCTCAACCCAATGACTCACATAATCCACGGCCAACAGAATGTACTCAAATCCCTGACTCTTAGGGAATGGACCCATGAATTCGATGCCCCATGCATCAAAAACCTCACAGAAGTGTATGGGCTGCATCGGCATCATATCACGTTGTCCACAAGTGCCCATCCTCTGACAGTCAGTACACCTCTTCACGAACTCCTCAGAGTCCTTGAAGAGAGTAGGCCACCATAGGCCGGATTGGAGCACTTTCTGTGTCGTTCTCCTCTCTGAGTGATGTCCTCCTGCCTCAAGCTGGTGGCAGTAAGTAAGGACGCTGTGGTGCTCCTCCTGAGGAATGCACCGACGCCAGATACTATCCCCTCCCTCATGGTAAAGGACAGGATCCTCCCAATGGTAAAACTTGGCCTTCGCGAGGAAGGTTTCAAGTTTCTGCCTGGGCCAATCTTGTGGAACTTTCTTGGCGACAAGATAGTTCACAATATCGGCATACCATGGGAGTGACGCGATAGCATGGATCGCCTCATCTGGGAAGGTCTCACAAATAGGCTCAATCTGCTCAGAATCCTCAAGATACTCCAATCGGGAGAGATGATCCGCCACCACATTCTTGACTCCAGGCTTATCCTTAATCTCTATGTCAAACTCCTGGAGGAGAAGGATCCATCTGGTCAATCTGGCTTTGGCATCCTTCTTTGCCATAAGGTACCTGATGGCAGTATGATCAGTAAAAACAGTCACTCTAGATCCAATGATGTAAGATCTGAACTTATCTAGGGTGAAGACTGCGGCTAGCATCTCCTTCTCAGTGACGGTATAGTTCCGTTGTGCGGCATCCAATGTATGGCTAGCATAGTGAATGGCAAATGGGACTCCATCCCTCCTCTGTCCCAGCACGGCCCCCACGGCAAAATTGGAGGTGTCTGTCATGATCTCGAATAGGAGAGACCAATCAGGTGGCTAAAGAACAGGAGCCTTTACAACACAGTTTTTGACAGTCTCAAACGACGATAGACACTTATCATCAACAAGGAACTCGGTGTCTTTCGTCAGCAGATCAGTCAACGGTCGGGCAATCCTACTAAAATCGTGAATGAAGCACCTGTAGAAATCGACGTGCCCCAGAAAAGACCGTAACTGCCGCAAGTTGGATGGTGGATTGAGTTTTCTAATGACATCCACCTTGGTCGGATCAACCTCCATGCCCCTGTTGGAGATGATATGGCCAAGCACCATCCCCTGAGTCACCATGAAGTGACTCTTCTCCCAAGACAACACAAGGTGAACCTCAATGCATCGCCGGAGGACTCGGTCTAGGCAGTCAAGACAAGAATCGAATCCGTCGCCGTAGACAGAGAAATCATCCATGAAGACCTCCAAGCACTCCCCCACCATGTCCGAAAAGATGGACAACATGCATCTCTGGAATGTCTCCGGAGCGTTGCACAATCCAAATGGCATGCGTCTGAAAGCATATGTCTCGAAGGGACAAGTCAAGGTGGTCTTGTCTTGGTCCTCGGGCGCGATGGCCACCTGATTATAGCCGGAGTACCCATCCAAGAAACAATAATGGCTCTTCCCTACCAGTCTCTCAATAATCTGATCAATAAAGGGCAGAGGGAAATGATCCTTCTTGGTGGCCTGGTTCAATCATCTGTAGTCCACACAGACTCGCCAAGAAGTGGGTACCCGGGTAGCAATCTCCTCTCCAGACTCGCTGACAACTGTAGTGATGCCTGTCTTCTTGGGCACCACATGCAACGGACTGACCCACTTGGAGTCCGAGATGGGGTAGATAAAATCGGCGCTCCACCATTTAGAGATCTCCTTCATGATAACATCTCTTAGATTCGGGTTCAGTCGCCACTGAAACTCACGCGACGGCTTTGCCTCCTCCTCGAGATAGATATGGTGGGAGCACAGAGCCGGACTGATCCCCTGGAGATCGGCTACACTCCATCCTATCGCCTTGCAGTTCTTTTCAAGAACCCCCATCAGATGGGATTCTTTCTCTCCAGTAAAATCAGCGGAGATAATGACTAGGTACATCTCATGCTCACCCGCAAGGAACCTATACTTCAGCGACGCTGGTAGCGGCTTCAGCTCTGGACAAGTAGGAGTTGGAAAATCTGGCCTCTGAAAGCTCTGAGTGAACGCTGCCAAATCTGCATGGGAGAATGAAAACTCTCGCTCACAATCTGAATCTGGAGAAGGCTGCTCAGCTGGACTGTCTCTGCTCTGCTCGAGATCAACCTCCTCCCTAGCTGTAGGCTCAGTGGAAGTCAGACACGGTATCAAATCATCGAACTTTACCCAATCAATATCTGACTCCGAGGGATTTGTATCATACTCACAAAAATCTGTCTCGCAGTCGGAAACCAAATTTGCTACCTGAGATGTATTCTAGACCAGGAATGCGCTCTCCAAGATCTCCTCTGCTGGCGTCTCTGCATCAGCGAACTCTGAAGGTGAGAGGATGTCTTGTGCGACTGGATCTGCCCAAACTGCCTCATCATCTGTAATCACAAAATCACAGTCTTGGTGGATGTATCGCCTTGCCTCTATCATCAGCTCTGAATCGGAAGTCGGCTCTGAGCAAGCTGAATCTCTTGCTCTAGTATCCTCGACCATCTCTATTTGTATACCCGCCCTCGACGCGAAAGTACACCTTCCCGCTATCATGGTCAGACACTGCCTTGGCTGTGACCAAGAACGGGCGTCCTAGAATGATCGGGGTATCGGTCACCGACTCAGGGATCTCCATGCGCAACACAACGAAGTCCACGGGGAATTTCAGGCCCTGAATCGTGACGACAACGTCGTTCAGCAACCCCTTCGGCCTCTTGACAGATCGATCAGCAAACTGAAGGACCGTCCTGTTCTATCGGAGAGTGCCCAACTCGAAGCGGTCGAGAAGGGCTGCCGGAAGTTGGTTGATCGAAGAACCGTTGTCTAATAGAGTGCGGTCGAACCTTTGCTCATGAATGTGGCATCTGACATACGGGGCTCCTTCATTTGGCCTCTTGGCTGGTAGACGGTTCTGTATCGTGAAACAAGTTGCTCGAGTAAGCACATGGATCTCAGACTGATGGTTCCTCCTCTTCCTCCTAACAGTGGTCCTGTTTCTGAGTGATCTCTGGAGTAGAGGGATGTGCTCCAAGGCCTCCTGAAGAGTCAGCTGAATATGGAATCAATCTATCATCTGCTGGTTGAACTCTATATGGTGATTCTTTTTTGGATTTTTTTGTTTTCTTCCCCTTTGCCATGTGAAGTGCTCGTGGAAAGGGGATCACGGGGTCCTTCTCAGATGAAGGACTAGGAAAGGGCCTGGCATGCTCATGAACAACAGAATCCACACAAACATCATCAATCAACACATGTGGATCCGAAAATAACAAACCCTTTACTTTATTTCCAGAAACATCCTGAGATACATGTACATATGGAAAGACAACAGGACTAGCAGAAGTAGAAATGGTGGCCTCAGTACCACCCTCGGCATGTCGTCTCGCAGCATCAGTACCGCGCTCTGGCTCAACAACTGTGGTGGCGTCAGTACCACCTCCTCAAACTGGTGAAATGAAGGCCTCAGTACCTTCGGCGAGATCAACATCCACGGTGGCATTAGTACCACCGTCATCATCTCTCGCGGCCTCAGTACCGCGCTCCTCCTCGCCTGGCGCTCTGGAAGTGGCGCGGGGTCGTCGCGCAGACGAGGCACCGCCTGCTGGCATCTTACCGCTCCTAAGTGTAACAAAATCAGCATCAAACATGTATGCAGACAAATCACCAAAGGAATCACTAGGAGTGGTAATCTCTGTGAACTCTACCTGCTCAGACTTCCTCTTCAGATTGTTCAGGTTCGGCTCAATCTGGGTAGGGATGGTGGCCTTCCCTCTCACAATCTCCCGCATCTGCTGGCGGAACTCATCCATCTCCCGTCTGAATGTAGCCTGTTGCTCTGTCCTGAGGCGAGCTAGATCGTCTAAGGCGGGGTTCTCATAGGCTGGCCCATGAGAACCTGACGGGTGGCCTCACTGGTAGTGAGGATGCTGCTGTGGCTGGTGCGGGTGAGAGGGGCACTGCTGTGGATGATACTGCTGAGGTTGCTCTCGCCTCCAAGACTGTCCTGCTGATAGGGATGAGGACCATACCGGGATGACTGCTGCTATTGTTGTACTGGGGGCTGGGGCTGCTGGTGCTCTCGCTAATGGTTGTACTGACCACCCTGAACTGGAGGATGCTACTGGGAACTGGCACCTCCGGCTGACCAACGGAATCCGGGATGGTCTCGTCGGATACCAGATTGGGGTCGGTCGTACCAAATCCCGTTGACACCCATCAACGGCTCCGGCTCGTAGGGGTGGCGGGAGTACTGTCAGGGGTTGATCCGGTTGGTAGACCACCATCTGAGTGTCCTGAGATGGTGGTGACTAGTAGTACGGTTGTGGCTGCTGTTACAGCTCCGCCTGTACAAGGTGAACCTGTCTAGGCTGATTGGAGCGCTGGGACGAGCTACCACTGGTGCTCGGATCTCCTCGTGCCTGAAGACGGGGCTGAGAAGCCGTTTGTCCCTCCTGAAGACACATGTGCTGTGTCTTCAGGTCCCTCAGCATCTGTGCCATCTGATCCATCTGAGATATGCCCTGACACTGCTTCTTCTCGATCAGCTTGATCCGGTCCAGCTTCTCGCTGATGATGCCCATGTCGGCGGTTGTGGACTCGGCCTGTGCGGCTGTTGCTGACAAAGTGGAAGGACCGGCATCTACCAGTGCTATCCTATGAAATTGCACGATCTGTGGTTGGGGGTGTCCCTGAGTGTAGAGTCGGGTCTGGGACATCACGGTATAGTTCTCGGCCATCTCCTCGTATATGGCCCAGACCTGATCCTCATCCTTGGTGAAGTAGGAACCACCACAAGAAGCATTCACCAGGCCCTGCAGGTCTGGTGTCAACCCGCAGAAGAAGCTCTGAACTAGGATAGACTTCGTGATGTCGTGGTGCGGGCATCTATCGGTAAGCTCACGGAACCTCTCCCATGCCTCGTGAAACTGCTCATTGGGGAGCATGGAGAAGTTGCTGATCAGGGCCCTCACTGCGTTGGTCCGCCTGAGTGGATAATACTTGTTCAAGTACTTGGTGCGGAGCTGCTCCCAGGTGTATACAAATCTCCCTAAGTGCTCCATCCAGTTGGTTGCTCTGTCGGCCAGGGAGAAAGGAAATGCAATCATCCTGATGGTATCCTCGTCCACCTGCCGATCGTGGACGATGCTGCAGATCATCTCGAACTCCCGGAGATGAAGATGGGGCTCCTCAGTGGCGAGCCCGTGGAAGCGGGATAGGAGCTGAAGTGTGTTAGGGGGGAACTTGAAGTCCCCCACGATAGCCAGAAGAACCACCCACCGGTGCGTCAGTGTCGATACGGGGTTGTTCAACTCTCGCATCGGTCTCGGATCTGCTGCTGCTGCTGCCAGCTGGTCTGGTTGTGCTGGCCGGTCTGGACCCCTGCATCCATCGGCTCGCGACTGCTCTCGTGCGATCCATTGCTGCTCCATCTCTCTCTTCAGCTCCACCATGAAAGCCCCCTGGTCTCGTATCTGTCTCTGCATTGTCTCGAGGGAGGCTAACATGGTGGTGTTGATCGTACCCTGGTCCAGAACATATGTGGTCGTCTATGGCCTCTAACCCTTGATGCGCTCCTCGCTGCTGGTCATGGTCTCTGCAAAGGTAAAAGACCTAAACTCAGGTGCAGAAATATCATCTGTCTGTTGTCTTGCATCTGGCACTGGCATCTCAGGAATAGAAGAAGGGTGGTCAAGGGGGAACATGACGAAATCGAACTCGGGTTCGGAGAGCTTGTCTGAGCTCTCACGAACCAACCTAGATGAACGGGCTGGAGTGCTAAAAAGCGGTGTAGCCAGAGGCTACCTAAGAGACCTCCTACCCATCATCTTGATCTGGCGAGTCGGGCTGATGAGATCTGGAAACAAACAAGATGAGCAAACAAACCCCGGATTCACCTACTCCATGTTGAGCTGAAGATCATAAGTGCTCGGTCAATTATCTTGTCTGATCAAAAAATTCACTCAATCAATCCGAGATAAAATATAAAATCACTCAAGGGTCATTGCGACCTGGATCGAGAGAAATAATTCAATCAATCAAGAAAAATAAAGCAAACCACCAAAATCAGATGAAAGCAAATAAACACGATAACAGTCCTGGCTATTTTATTAACCTGGTATAGCGACCAGGGTCGAACACAAGGAGCACGGATTGGCCTTACGGCCTACGAAGTAGTCAATCAGAAGAAAAGAGAAGGTATTTTTGGTGGTTTTTAAGTCTTTTTAAATTTTTTTTTATTTTTAAGATTTTGAGAAAATAAGAAAAGCAACTAAACAACACACTTCAACAGTTTATTAAATGCACTAAAAATCAACAAAAAATTCCAGAAAAAATATTTTTGTGTGTTATATATTTTTTTATGTTTTTGGTGAATTTTTGGGCTTTTTCTGATTTTTATTTTATTTTCTAAAAATGAAACAATGACAGAAACTGAGGGTGATGTCCAGTAAGGAGAAAAAGACCAATTTAAAATATAAAAAGGGCCTCCCAGCTCCTGAGGGTAATTTTCCTATAAACTAGAAAGTTTAAGAAAAATTAGGGCACTAGATTCATGATTTTTGGATTTTTAAATTATTTATTAGAATTTTTAGGAGATTTTGAGTGTTTTTCAATTTTTAGGTGGTTTAAGTAATGAAATATAGCCAAAATTGGCTATAAAATCAAGCAAACATAAACAAATAGTAAGTAATTTTTTTGTAATTTTTAGATAGGTTTTAATATTTTTTGTGATTTTCAAAGCTGAACAGTAACGAAAATAGATGTTTTTGAATTTTTAAACAAATCAAATCAAAACAAAATTGTCCCCAAAAATTCCAGAAAATTTTACACTATGGCAGGAGCCATGTGTCCAATTTTCATTGGATTTGGAGTAGTTTTGCTATTTTATTCAAAAATAAAGAGGGGGCACTGTGCACAGAGACCTATGTGCAAATACCCGAAGATCTGGGGGGTCTGGTGCAAATAACCCAGGTAAACACGTGCGTCGCACACGCCTGAGGCACTCAGGGACCTAATTGTATGGAAAATAAGTTCCGAGGGCTATTTGGTTACAGGCACCAAAAGCCCAGGGGCTTATCTGCGAATAACCCAAATATTAGCGCACATGCACAATTACTTCTACGCACAGGGGTATAAATGCAATATTCCAAAAACTTTCATTCAACTCATAACATCCAGAACTACAAGGGCATATAATGCAAATAACCCAAAAAGTCACGTGTCGATGCACGTGTCAGATCACACACAGGGGTATATCAGCAAATAAAACCAAGCGCAAGGGTCTCTATGCAAATATCACAAAAACCAAACAACTATACTATGTAATTACAGGACTAAATATGAAACAAAATAACAGAGGGGGCCTAAGGGTAATTTACCCTTTATTAATGGAGCGGCTGGATGGATGCCACGTGGATCATCTGATGGTGGCGAACGACGGGCGCTCCACAGCTGAGCTCCTCGGGCGAATCCGACGGCGGGGGTTTCGCCACGTGGGGGATCGAACGGTGTAGGGCGCAAGTGGCTAACCCTCGTGCATCGGACGACTGGGATCAATCCTCCACGGATCTGAAGGATATGGTTAGATCCTCAAGCGCATCACGGAAGCGTGAGCGTCGCATCGAATACGACGAAAAACGACTAGTCGCACTAGTTGTTCTATGCAGCGGAAATTAAAAAATTTTCTTGCGACGAAACCACGTGATCCAAGAACACTTCTCAGATCGTTTCGTCTAAACCACAAACAAGTATTAGGTTTACCTCTTGAAGCGTGGTTGCGATCGAGTCTCTAAACAAAGAGACCTCCTGTCTCAAGTCCGATCCCACGGAGGAGACGCTTGCGAGCGCGGGGATGAACCGCGTGCTTCTCACAATCCATGTTGATGATCCAAGCGGCGGATCTCCTGATCTCGACACACGAGATCCGATGTCTTCTTCACGAGCGGGGCGCACCGAAGGAGACGGAGATCCACGAGCAAACCATCGGGCAGCATAACGACGATGCCGCGGCGATGGAGAACCTCTCTAGGGCATCCATGGTGGACGGCCACATGAGAGAGATGGAGAGAGGACGTGTAGAGAGAATGAGAGAGAGAGAGAGATTTGTTGCCTCAACTTATGTGTCAAGAAGAGCAATGGGGTGCCTCTCCTTTTATAGGGTTTTGGGATCCATGGATCTCAATCCATGTGTCAACACAAATCCAATGGTCCACATCAATTTGTGTTTCTTTCAATGGTCATGATTTGTTGCTAAAAACACAACAACAATTAATTTAATTTAAATTAAATATATGTTGATAAATCAACACAATTTAATTACAAAATTAAATCATCAATACATGGATATAATGAAAGGAGAGAAAGCCTCCTTCCATGTGGAGAGGGGGGATGGCCTCCCTTTCCTAATGGGAGTGGTGGCCGTCCACCCTCCTCCATTAGGAAGGTGGCTATTTCACCTTTTATGTAATCTCCATTATTTGCAACAACTTTTGTTGCAAATTATTTCACAAAAAATAAATCCAATTTATTTTGTGAACATTGCAATCATGCCATTGAAAAATTGTGAATCACATTCACAACCCAAAACAAAATGTAAATTACATTTTCAATTTGATGTCCAATGTGAATCCAATTCACATTAACATTTAATCAACAAATGTAAATTACAAATAGCTCTCTCTTATATATTATAAATCACAATTATAATATATATGACTAATATGGATATTGCTATCCACATTATTCATATCCATGATAATTAAATCATATTTAATCATCTTGGATCTCTATTCTCTTGTGTCCATATAATATGAATTACATTCACATTATTTACATCTTTGATAATTAAATCTCATTTAATTATCTAAGATAACTCTCTTTATAATATGAATCAAATTCATATTACTCATGATAATTAAATCACATTTAATTATCCATTTTCTCAATGCTTGGATACATATATCAACAATAGAATTATCCATGAACTCCTTCAAGGATAATGCGCTTTCTCCGCAGATACTTGGAGATAAGGACAGGGCGATTGTATTGTTCCACGTATAGTGACATGGATATTGAGATCATATCTCAAATCCAGATCGCGGGCCTCCCATAGATGCTTGATTAAATCAAGACCGTAAATCTAATCTTCTTATTGCATCTGAATCACATTCAGATCGATGTCCAACACTTGGACCAAGATCAGATTACTTCTCTACTGAGAGGAGTCACTAAAATCCAAACCCGTTTCATCACTCCCTAGGAATGGAAGCGTCATGGTTATACAATCGTTTATGATCACATCACCCTCAGGTATTCCCAATACCTGTACATCCTGCATACTGGAAGACTCAGACTAAACCCGAAATATTCGATCAACTTTATACTGTCTACTTCATGGTTTTATCAGTAAGTTTCTCATTCGATCATTGGGAGTCGGTATCGATCATATACTTTCCAAAAGCATATATCATACCTAGGTCTTGATCATATACTTTCCAAAAGTATATATCAAACCTACAAATTCAGTCAAGCTTCCAAAGCGAGACGACCGTGCGCACGGAATTTGATTCTTCCCAATATCTCATGAGTGAGCTCTTGTCTTCCGGTTCAGTAACTGAACATGTATGATCCCTTTGAGAGATCGTATTACTCATATGCCCTTATATGCACACCAGCGCACCGGTGTCTAGACCTTGATTAGGTCATCAACCTATTGGTCTGCCAAATGTACATACTTAGACATATAGCAACACATCTGTCTCCGGTCAGAGGATGCGTGCCTATATCATGACAGCATATGATATAGGACTTTGGTTATCTCGATCTCGTTAAGTCAACTCTTTGACCTAACTAATCTGACACCTCCGAATCTCTATTCCTATGCAGAGGACCTGCATCAAGAGGTCGGTCAGATATCAGCCTTCAGAGATAAGGATTGCCATCTCCTATTCAGGCTGGAGATCATCTCTTAACAATCAATTGACAGTGCTTGATGAGTCCTCAATCTAACTCTTTAGATATTCACCCAAGCACCAGCCTCTATGATTCAATAGTTGAATCAACAGCTGTATGATCATCAAGATGGCCATGGTACATAACCCTAATTGTACTAAGGGACCTATTATGCAAATTATGTATTCTTCATTTCAGATTAAGGAGTGAATTGCAATAACATTTATTGCATAATGGCTCGTCGTGGGCTCGCATTTCCAACAGGATCTGATGGTGGCTGCTGCTCCTGGAATGGACGGCCAAGATATGAACTGGAGCGGGAGGTCGATCTAACGGTGTGAAGAGGTCCTAGAAGAACTCTCGGCCGGCGAACTTCGCCGGCTCGAAACTCGAGCATGGGGACTCCTCGTCGGCTACAGGAGGGCTGAGAAGAATCGTGGAAACCTTCCGCGTCTGATGGCAAGCTCCGATGATGGCGGGGAGCTCGGGAGAGCTCCGGCGAAGCGGATGACCTGGAGTTGCTGTGCTCGAACCTTGGACATCCAGATGAGGTCCTTCTGACGATCTAACCTGCACAAGCAAAACACGGGGTTGAGGGCAAACTGACTCGACCCGTCAGAGCGAGCGGGAGGTGAAGGATGAGGCGGTATGAGAGCTCTCCGGCGAGCGGCGGAGGGGGAGAACCGGTATCCCTGCTCCGGGACGAGCCAGGGGGAATGGAGGATCGGAGAAGGTGGAGAGAAGTCTGGTGGACGTGGTGGCGGTGTCGGATGGATGAAATGGTGATCGGAAACGACAGGCGGAGGTGGCGGAGCTACTCCACTGAAATCGGAAAATTCCTAATCTAAGCTATTCTACGGCCTAAAGAGGTTACCTAGCGGGTGCTGTCGACTGGGCTGGAGCTCGGGGAGCTCCGGGGTCATTGCCTGCAAGGGGGCGTCGTCTTCCCGAGGCTGGGCGCGCTCGCGGCGGCGCACGGCGGTTGAACCACCGGATCAGAGGGCTCCCAGGGACTCGTGCCTCGCTTCCACTCCAAAACACGCGGCTGTCACTCGGGCACTCTGGAGGAGCTCCTTGGCGGCGAGCAGGAGGTCCCAAAGATGGAGGAATAGGTCGCCGGTGATGACAATATATATGCTCAGGGATCCGGAAAGGTGATGGTCGGGTGAGTAGCGCGGAGCTCGGATCCATCAAACCCACCCCGGGCGAGGGTCCTGGATGTCCAAAGATCAATCGGAGCCCGGGGTTAGGTTAATCGGCTGTCGGATCGAGTGGGGAGAAAATGGAGATATCGGGTCGGTCCCCAGATCCGCAAGAGAAATGGTCCACATGGGGGAGTTGACCGGGGTCAGCAAACCCCTGTGGACCAATCAGAATCCGCCAAAAACCTTTTATTTGATTATTTATTTTGAAATAGAAAATGATCGAATTACTAAAAACTTAAAACATGAAAAATATTTATTTTATTTTTTTCTATTTTTTAGTGATTTTTAATTATTTTTTTTGAAATATATTTTAGGTATTTACAAAATATTATTATTTTATATAGGTATATACAATATGTATTTTTTATTTTTGATTTTTAATTGTTTATTTTTGTATATTTTATTCTAATTTTATATTTTATTTATTTATATAATAAAATTTGGAATAATTTCATATTTTTATTTTATTTTTATTATTTATATACAAGGGGGAAATAAAGAGATATGTACATATGTATACATGGTATATATACAATGTAGGTTTTGATTTTTAATTTTGTTCTTTTTATTTTGTTTTTTTGTATTTTTGATTTTTATTTTATTTATTTACATTATGGAATGTGGAGTATGTACATATTTTATTGGATTTTTATTTATTTATTTATAAGGGTAAGTACATAAATAAAAGGATCTATGTACATGGCTTTTATACAATGGTGAAGGGATTTTTAATTTTCTTTTTATTTTTATATTTTTATTTTGATTTTATATTTACAAATATTTACAAATAAATACAATCCATTTTTGTTTTTATTTTTAGAGGAAAATATTTTCATTTATTTATTTATAGGTATATACAAAAATGAGCTTCCTTATCTCTCTCTACTTGGGTTTTTATGCGGTCAGGCTCATGCTGAGCCCTCCCTTGGGATTAGGTCGCTCAATATTTATTCTAAATGTTTCCCTCTTTTTCTTTTGACTCTTTATTCTTTTATTTTAGCACAAAAACATGCTAATTATTAGTTTTTACACAATGCATGCTTTTTGCTAATTATTTGTATTTACACCTATCTACATGTATTTGCAAAGGTTTTTGTAGCTAAAATATAAGAATAAAGAGTGATGAATGGGTATTCATCACCCCCCTATGCTTAACTTTGCTAGTCCCTTAGCAAACACTTATTTGAAAAAGAAGTGAAAGAGAAAGAAAGAAAAAGAAAAAGAGGGGAATGTACATGGATCAAGGTTGAATATTAAACTTTCCTTCATTAAATTGAATTATGGAGCTCGATCAGATCTTTGGATTATTAATGTGTCGGAACCTTATTTAGACTTAAGCTTAAAACTAAACAGCCTCTAAGTTCCACCAATCTATGGACAAGACTCCTCAATAAACCAGATCAGAACAAGTCTACATACACAAACTCTAATGACCATGAATCTTTCCATGCAGTGTTAGTGATATGTAGCTCCCCACCTCAGAAGTAACAAAGAAACAACCTCCCTCAACATGGTAACTCTAATGCCTCGGTCTAGCAACTCTTTCCTCGAGAAGCGGGGTATTCCCTTCTAAGTTCAAGTGCAACCAGCTCAAGAAGATGGGGAAGAAGTATAGACTTTTGGAAGCTCAGCCAGTGTAGCCAAGTCTCCCGCTGCAAGCTTCATGAGATGTAACATGGATACCATAAGCTTTTGCTTTATTTGACTATATACACTCCGGTGGGGTTATTAAATTTTCAATCCTACCCACCACTTTTTTGGAGTTCTTTTGCATTTTGCATTTTTTTTCAAGTGCCTATGTACAACATATCTACATGGTGCAGCATATATACAAGAAATTTTCCTCTTGAGCCAGTAGACTATCCCTCTTTTGAAGCTTTATTGCAACCCACGGCTTCTGTCTTTAGCCTTCATCACCACTAGACCAAGTTGAGACGCACTTCCTTCACTAGAAGAAGAAGAGAGGTTCCGCCTAGAAGTTCTACCCTCATATGCTACCCCAAGCCAAAGGAAACTGCCTCCTCACCACCTCATCCGTGGAGAGCTATGTGTAAAGTGCTGGTGCAAGTCAAGCCATTGTCTCTAAGAGTCATGCGTGTGTTGTTAAGTGCTCTACTTAGGCTCATCAAGATGACATATGCTCATAGCCTAGTGGACTCAAAGAATTAAGTCCTTATGGACCTGAAAAGCCTTAACCCTAAGCCCTATAAGGTTCCTCTTAGAATTAGGTGGATTAAGATCTTAATCAAGCTCCATTTCTCAATTTAATTCCAGGCTAGTTTAAATGTCAACTCTCATCCGGGAAAAACTATATACATATATATACAAAGATGCTATTTACAAATATTTACAATCGTGCAAAAATTTTGAAAAATGTTTTGAAATCATGAATGGATGGATGCATGAAGTGCAAGTTTTGCAAAAGTATTTACAAGCATTTACACAAGATTTTTGCAAACTTTTGATTTTCAAAACATTTTGGAAAAATTTTGTACTATATACATAATTTTGATTAGAAAATATTTACACAAACTTTACACAAAAACTTTTTGAAAACATTTTTACAAAAATAATTTTATGCATTAGCTATGTATGTGCAATTAAACAATGTATATTTACAGGAAAAATTTTTAATTTTTTGTGATTTTTGGGGTTTTTAGCCATTTTATTTATTAACACACTCACACAAAGTACGAGTTATGGCTAAAGTATATATGAAATATACACACCCCCCCCCTATACTTAGCTCGAACGATGTCCTCAGAGTGATCAAGAGCGATGAAGAAGACATAACTCGTGCTTAGTAGAAGGGAAGTGAAAAGGAATGGCTAGGTACCGAAATGAATAAATGAATAGAATGAGAAGAACTCGGTGGTTTCCCCTATACTTAGGATTAACTAATCCTAAGTATAGCAAGCTGTACATGAAGGGAAATCTGAGTGCAGAATGTACAGTGTCTGCCCCCCCTATATTTAGGGTAAAATATCCCTAAGTATAGGCAAGAAAACAGGGGCAACAAGACAGGAAGAAAATCGACACATATATGCAAGGTGGAGGACATCACTTCCCCTATACTTAAGGTGAAGCACCTTAAGTATAGGCAACACAACAGAAGTGATGAAACAGAACGAATGAACAACCCGGTGTTTCCATCCCCCCTATACTTAGGATGAGGAATATCCTAAGTATAGCAAAGATAATCCTAGGCGAGACCTGGGGTGAAAACAAGAACGGAAGACAAAAAGATCAAATTAAGACAAAACACGTATATACAAAAGAGTACAATGTTTAGGTGCCTCTCAACAAGCGCTAGATTTTACGCCCCTAGCTGGGCGCAAAGGTTAGGATAATGCAGTATGAAGGTTCAGGACGGCATCGGTAAGTCGAATGTCGTACTGTCGTCGTAGTCTCGGTATGGGAACAACGACGAACTCAACAGTGTGAAGTAAGACACCCAGGTATGCAATCAAGCGGGTGTCTGCTACCGGCCAGTGATATGGAAATAAGTGATCGGGATTCGGTAGCACAAAAGAAATCAACGGCTTTAGGTCAGATTGGAGTGAGAGTGTGGAGCCGAAGAAATCAAACGTGGAGAAGGATGGATCAGTAATAGAATCCTCCACTCAATCAGTGTCTCAAACAAGTGTGGACAATCAAGATCAGGAGACTCTCTAAGCAGACTGATATCCGATGCATGAAATAGAATCAGATCAGGCAAATCATCGAATATCTCCAGAATGGGCTCATCCTCGCGAGGGTCGTCGAGGTGAGAAGACTCTGAATCAGAATGATCTAAAGACTGGGTTTCGTGTTCCGCCAGACCGGAAACACTCTCAGAAGGTGAGACCAAGTACTCATCGAGTGCGGCATCCTCCCGCAGATAACCCTCGGGGAGAGATGCGAGATCAGGAGTGACAAGAAGAGGATCAGGATCTAGATGGGCATCTGTAGTGCTATCAAGTATCCACTCGGTGCACCAGGCTGCATCATCATCGGAAGTGTAGCTCTCAGCAATCTGGAAGCAGGAGAAGGTACTAGTCAGCACTGCGGAAGCCGGCAAAGTGTCTGCGGCTGATCCCCGCTCTGCGGCTATGCTGGCTGTCAGCTGGTCCTCAGGAAGTGTATCTCTCTCAACAAAGTGGAGGACAAAAGGCTCGAAGACGGGACTCTCTGTGTCTGTACTCTCAAAATGGTGTCCCTCATCGAGCTGTAGCTGCTGGGCTGAGTCCTGGTAGCTGTCTGTATCCAAGAAGTATCTCTGCAGAAAGGATGCTGAGTCCTCCGGGACTGGAATCTGAAGTGTCTGAGACAATGGCTGTAGTAGCGGGGGCTCCTCCGGTTCCTGGTATATCAGAAGATCTGATATCCAAGACTCGTCGACTGGAAACTCTGGGGCTGCCTCGAACTCCAGCTGTAACAACAACGGGAACTCGAGAAAACTCTGGGTCCGAACCTCTGCTATCGCAGACATCTCCTCTGTCAGTGGTGTTGTCTTCTCCAAGTCCTCGGGCTGGTGTGTAGAAGCTGACTCATCATGTAAAGTAACACACCTCACTGGTATAGCATCTTCCACATGTGTTGTCCCGACTACGGCATCTCGTGAAGAAGATCTCTGTGAAAGTAAAATCGAGATGGTGTCCAGTAAGTAAATGTCGGAACTGCGGTGTGAACCGCCACATGTGGTAATCACCAGTGATATCTGCTCTGCGGTCATCCCCCGCATGGAGATCTGTATCAGGTTTGTCAGTGGAAGTCCGTGCTCAGGAAATCTCCTCAAGAGGTCAAGAAACCTCGGCCATGCCTCATGCAATGGCTCCTGGGGGTCTACTGAGAAATCGATGATCAAAGACCGCATGAAATCTGCTCTACGTGGAGGGAAGTATCTCTGTAGAAACTCTCGGCGTAGATCTCTCCACGTATCGAATGTCCTCCCCAATCGGCGATGCCATCTCATGGCTCTGTCCTAAAGTGTGAATGGGAAGGTCCTCGTCATCAGTTCCTCTGCAGTGACATTTGAATATCTCTGTGCTCTACAAAACTCCTCGAATGCGGACAGGTGAAGATAAGGCTCCTCGTGCGCCTTTCCTGAAAATGTCGGCAGTCGCTGAATGTAATCCAACTCCAAGATGAATGGACGTAATGTAGAAGCTGACTCAGCTCCCTGTGCTATATGCTCCTCCATCCTTCTGGAATAGGATATGTCTGCTACTCTCCACTGCTCTCTCTGATCACCAACGGAGTGCGCTCTCAACTCAGCAACAGGATCGTCCGGGTCTCGCATCTGCTCTATCTGGTATCCTCGGACGTCTCGCATAGCATGCCCAGGGTGATGAGATGAAAGGGAGGGAGGGAGCGGGAGGTTGGTCGGAGATCCGACCTCCCTAGAAGGTGGACTGGAGTGATGGTCAGAGGATAGAGAAGAAGCCGTAAGAGTCGGCTCAAAGTAAGGAGGATCCATCATCTAGGGGTAAAGGAGAAGAAGGGGGAGACTGAAGGGAGGGAGGGTGGGAAATAGATGGAGGAAGGTGGAAAAGATCGAAGGGATCTGGCAATCACACAAGATGAACAAGCAAACCCCCAATTCACCTACGCACACAAAGCTGAAGACCGAAAGGGATCGGTCAATTATATTGTCCATTTTATTTTAGGTGATCATTCAGTCTATCAGAGCGATTACGTGAGGTAAATAGGTATCCAGATATTTCTCAACCAACTGTCCCGTACTAAAAGCCGGTAATCAGTCAAGAAAGATCGGAGGCTCTATCCTAATGCGCGGGTCACTCTCTCGCTTATCCAAACCAAACAAGGAGGGGGTTACTCTCCCCAAGACAGATTTTTCAGTGAAGTGTCTTTTAGGTCAAGTATGATTAGCGGTCCCGATTTTATGGTTTTTCTTTTTAATATTTTTCAATAAAAACAAATGCCTAACGAATTTTTTGGTTCTCCTGGTTATTAAGTCCAAAACAGGGGGGAGAAGACGAAAAAGTCGATGCGCAATAAATCAATGATGCATGCAGAGATAGAAATGCATACCTGACTCCAGCAGTCTACATGCAAGATGATCCGCGCAGAATTTAAAGACTGAAAAGAAACTACCTATATGGTGCAGCGGTGAAAACCGAGTCCTAAACATGCAATTTCTACTCGACAGAACCGTCTAGCTTAGCCACTCGCCCTCGATCCAAAGAGTCCGGTCTAGACCCACCCCTCCTCTTCTCGACGGGTCGAGTTCAAGAGTAGCGCTTGACGGGGCAGGCTCGCGATGCGTAGGCTCTCAGGAAAGCGACTAAGCTATTTTTATTAGTAAATTATTAGTAGGTCCAATTATTGCTCTATAGGAACAGGTAGGCAATTAAGTGTGGGGATCCTACTAATTATGGCACGGTCAAGCAGAAAATCCTAAATCTAGGGGCTCGAGAAAAATCGCTGAAAACCGTAAAAGGCAGCTAAAAAGCTAAAACCGCGAAAAACCGCGAAAAATCTGAACTAGTCTAAAGGGTCCCCCGAGCACACCGGTGCTCGGCGAAACAGACCCCGGAAGTTCAAGTCTCTGAGTGTACATGTATTATTACAATAATTCAAATGTGCGGAAAATAAATCCTAAACTAGAGTCCTCCCTCACTCAGCTCCTCTCTCGCTCTCTCCTGCGGCTCCGTGCAGAAAGGAGCTGCCTCCGAATCCTGCGGTTGCGTCGGCTCCTCGAAAGTCGCCTCCGCGGTCCTCAGGTCCTCGCAAGAAAGAAAGAAAGTGTCACAAACCAAATTATTATAATAATGTCAGAAAAATATATATATGCAGAAAGCTATACAAAAAGCCGCGCAAAGAAAAGCTGTGGAAAAACTCAAAAATCAACTACTAAGCCGTGCTCCCCGGCAACGGCACCATTCTTATGACCGAAAAATTCACTCAATCAATACGGGATAAAATATAAAATCACTCAAGGGTCGTTGCGACCCGGATCGAGAGAAATAATTCAATCAATCAAGAAAAATAAAGCAGACCACCAAAATCAGATGAAAGCAAATAAACACGATAGCGGCCCTGGCTATTTTATTAACCTGGTATAGCGACCAGGGTCGAACACAAGGAGCACGGATTGGCCTTACGGCCTACGAAGTAGTCAATCAGAAGAAAAGAGAAGGTATTTTTGGTGGTTTTTAAGTCTTTTTATATTTTTTTTGGATTTTTAAGATTTTGAGAAAATAAGAAAAGCAACTAAACAACACACTTCAACAATTTATTAAATGCACTAAAAATCAACCAAAAATTCCAGAAAAAATATTTTTGTGTGTTATATATTTTTTATGTTTTTGGTGAATTTTTGGGCTTTTTCTGATTTTTATTTTTATTTCTAAAAATGAAACAATGACAGAAACAAAGGGTGATGTCCAGTAAGGAGAAAAAGGCCAATTTAAAATATAAAAAGGACTTCCCAGCTCCTGAGGGTAATTTTCCTATAAATTAGAAAGTTTAAGGAAAATTAGGGCACTGGATTTATGATTTTTGGATTTTTAAATTATTTATTAGAATTTTTAGGAGATTTTGAGTGTTTTTCAATTTTTAGGTGTTTTAAGTAATGAAAGATAGCCAAAAATGGCTAGAAAATCAAGCAAGCATAAACAAACAGTAAGTAATTTTTTTGTAATTTTTAGATAGGTTTTAATATTTTTTTGTGATTTTCAAAGCTGAACAGTAACGAAAATAGATGTTTTTGAATTTTTAAAAAAATCAAATCAAAATAAAATTGTCCCCAAAAATTCCAGAAAATTTTACACTATGGCAGGAGCCATATGTCCAATTGTCATTGGATTTGGAGTAGTTTTGCTATTTTATTCAAAAATAAAGAGGGGACAATGTGCACAGGGACCTATGTGCAAATACCCGAAGATCTGGGGGGTCTGGTGCAAATAACCCAGGTAAACACGTGCGTCGCACGCGCCTGAGGCACTCAGGGACCTAATTGTAAGGAAAATAAGTTCCGAGGGCTATTTGGTAATAGTACCAAAAGCCCAGGGGCTTATCTGCAAATAACCCAAATATTAGCGCACATACACAATTACTTCTACGCACAGGGGTATAAATGCAATATTCCAAAAACTTTCATTCAACTCATAACATCCAGAACTACAAGGGCATATAATGCAAATAACCCAAAAAGTCACGTGTCGATGCACATGTCAGATCACACACAGGGGTATATCAGCAAATAAAACCAAGCGCAAGGGTCTCTATGCAAATATCCCAAAAACCAAACAACCATACTACGTAATTACAGGACTAAATACGAAACAAAATAACAGAGGTGGCCTAAGGGTAATTTACCCTTTATTAATGGAGCGGCTGGATGGATGCCATGTGGATCATCTGACGGTGGCGAACGACGGGCGCTCCACAGCTGAGCTCCTCGGGCGAATCCGACGGCGGGAGTTTCGCCACGTGGGGGATCGAACGGTGTAGGGCGCAAGTGGCTAACCCTCGTGCATCGGACGGCTGGGATCAATCCTCCACGGATCTGACGGTGGCTGCTGCTCCTGGAATGGACGGCCAAGATACGAACTGGAGCGGGAGGTCGATCTAATGGTGCGAAGAGGTCCTGGAAGAACTCTCGGCCGGCGAACTTCGCCGGCTCGAAACTCGAGCATGGGGACTCCTCGTCGGCTACAGGAGGGCTGAGAAGAATCGTGGAAACATTCCGCGTCTGATGGCAAGCTCCGATGATGGCGGGGAGCTCGGGAGAGCTCCGACGAAGCGGATGACCTGGAGCTGCTGTGCTCGAACCTTGGACCTCCAGATGAGGTCCTTCTGACGATCTAACCTGCACAAGCAAAACACGGGGTCGAGGGCAAACTGCCTCGACCCGTCAGAGCGAGCGGGAGGTGAAGGATGAGGCGGTATGAGAGCTCTCCGGCGAGCGGCGGAGGGGGAGAACCGGTATCCCTGCTCCGGGACGAGCCAGGGGGAATGGAGGGTCGGAGAAGGTGGAGAGAAGTCTGGTGGACGTGGTGGCGGTGTCGGATGGATGAAATGGTGATCGGAAACGACAGGCGGAGGTGGCGGAGCTACTCCACTGAAATCGGAAAATTCCTAATCTAAGCTATTCTACGGCCTAAAGAGGTTACCTGGCGGGTGCTGTCGACTGGGCTGGAGCTCGGGGAGCTCCGGGGTCATTGCCTGCAAGGGGGCGTCGTCTCCCCGAGGCTGGGCGCGCTCGCGGCGGTGCACGACGGTTGAACAACCGGATCAGAGGGCTCCCGGGGACTCGTGCCTCGCTTCCACTCCAAAACACGCGGCTGTCACTCGGGCACTCTGGAGGAGCTCCTTGGTGGCGAGCAGGAGGTCCCAAAGATGGAAGAATAGGTCGCCGGTGACGACAATATATATGCTCAGGGATCCGGAAAGGTGATGGTCGGGTGAGTAGCGCGGAGCTCGGATCCATCAAACCCACCCCGGGCGAGGGTCCTGGATGTCCAAAGATCAATCGGAGCCCGGGGTTAGGTTAATCGGTTGTCGGATCGAGTGGGGAGAAAATGGAGGTATCGGGTCGGTCCCCAGATCCGCAAGAGAAATGGTCCACAGGGGGGAGTTGACCGGGGTCAGCAAACCCCTGTGGACCAATCAGAATCCGCCAAAAACCTTTTATTTGATTATTTATTTTGAAATAGAAAATGATCGAATTACTAAAAACTTAAAACATGAAAAATATTTATTTTATTTTTTTCTATTTTTTAGTGATTTTTAATTATTTTTTTTTTGAAATATATTTTAAGTATTTACAAAATATTATTATTTTATATAGGTATATACAATATGTATTTTTTATTTTTGATTTTTAATTGTTTATTTTTGTTTATTTTATTCCAATTTTATATTTTATTTATTTATATAATAAAATTTGGAATAATTTCATATTTTTATTTTATTTTTATTATTTATATACAAGGGGGAAATAAAGAGATATGTACATATGTATACATGGTATATATACAATGTAGGTTTTGATTTTTAATTTTGTTCTTTTTATTTTGTTTTTTTGTATTTTTGATTTTTATAATATTTATTTACATTATGGAATGTGGAGTATGTACATATTTTATTGGATTTTTATTTATTTATTTATAAGGGTAAGTACATAAATAAAAGGATCTATGTACATGGCTTTTATACAATGGTGAAGGGATTTTTAATTTTCTTTTTATTTTTATATTTTTATTTTGATTTTATATTTACAAATATTTACAAATAAATACAATCCATTTTTATTTTTATTTTTAGAGGAAAATATTTTCATTTATTTATTTATAGGTATATATAAAAATGAGCTTCCCTATCTCTCTCTACTTGGGTTTTTATGCGGTCAGGCTCATGCTGAGCCCTCCCTTGGGATTAGGTCGCTCAATATTTATTCTAAATATTTCCCTCTTTTTCTTTTGACTCTTTATTCTTTTATTTTAGCACAAAAACATGCTAATTATTAGTTTTTACATAATGCATGCTTTTTGCTAATTATTTGTATTTACACCAATTACATGTATTTGCAAAGGTTTTTGTAGCTAAAATATAAGAATAAAGAGTGATGAATGGGCATTCATCAGTGAACATGTCAGGATATCAGAGCGGTTACGGGACCTGGTAGGAATCCAATCTGCCAACCAGATTGTCCCGCATAAAAGGCCGGTAGTCTGATCGGGGCTCGGATGTGGCTCTAGCCTAGTGTACGGGTCACTCTCTCGCGCAATCAAACCAGACAATGAGGGGGTTACTCTCCCCAAGACAGATTTTTAGGTGAGATGTCTTTTAGGGTCAAATTTGTTTAGCAATCCCAATTTTAAAGTTTATTTTTTTAGGTATTTTTCAGATCAAACAATGCCTAACAAATTTTTCGGTTCTCCTGATTATTTTAAGTCCAAAAATCGGGGTGAGAAGACGAAAAAGCCGATGCGCGGGAATCAGTGATGCATGCAGAGTAAGAAATGCGTACCTGACTCTAGCAGTCTACATGCAGAGTGATCCGCGCATAAAATAAAGACAAAATATAAACTACCTATATGATGCACGCGAAAATCGGCCCTAAACAAAGCAGTTCTACTCCTGAAGAATAGTAGCCGGGCACTCGAGCCTAAGTCCGGAGTCTTATCTTGGGAGCCACTCGGTGTCTTCCACAACAGATCTTGCACGCGCTGTATGTGACTCCTTAAGTCATGTGGACTAGAGCTCAAATAATCCGGCTTTTTTTGTGATTTAATTAATTAAGTCCAATTATCGATCTATAGGAACAGGCAGATAATTAGGGTTTGGCCTTAATTAATTACGTCACAGTCAAGGAAAACTCCTAAGCTAGGGCTAAAACCGCGTAAATCAAATGAGCAGTAAATAATCGAACAAAACTCGAAAAACCATCAAAAATCTCGGTGAGCTCCCCCGAGCACATCGGTGCTCGGTGAAACAGACCCCGAAATCTACCAAGTGTCAGTCCAGGTCCCTGTATTATTACAATAAAAGGGTTTTTGCAGAAAATAAACTACTCTAATTTTACGGTTATTCTACAGTTATTTCGTGGCTATTCTGCGGCTCCCGAACTTCAGCTCCTCCTCCTCGCACTCTCCTGCAGCTTCGAAGAAAAAGAAGTCGCCTCCAACTCCCGCGGTTGCCCCGGCTTCCGAAGAAACAGCCTCGATCCTCGGGCCCCTCACAAGAAACAGAAACAAAAGTGTCAGTCCAGAAAATTATGTAAACAATTCAGATAAAAAATATATCTACAAATATCTACAAAAAGCCACGAAAAAGAGAGCCGTGTAAAAATCGAAAATGACTACTAAGCCGTGCTCCCCGGCAACGGTGCCATTCTGATGAGCCGAAAAATCTCTTCCTAAATCCGGGTGAGGTAAAAATCGCTCTCGGGTCGTTGCGACCCAGATCTCGGAGAATCGGACTCAATAAGAAAATGTAGGAACCACCAAATAAGGTATAAAACAATCAAAATCAGATAGCGGTCCTCGCTATTTTTATTAACCTGGTATAGCGACCAGGTCGGACTCAAGGAGCACGGGATGGCCTTACAGCTTACGAAGTAGTCAAAGTTGAAAAATAAGGAAGAAAATGTTTTTGGTGGATTTTTATGATTTTTAAATGTTTTGTGTTTTTGATTTTATAAGAAAAAAAGGGAAACAAGCAAATACAACAATTTATTAAAGCACTCAAAAATACCCAGAAAATTCAAAGAAAATTATTTTTGTGTTTTTAGTGTTTTGAAGTATTTTTGATGAATTTTTCAGAATTTTTCAATTTTTATTTGATTTTATAAAAATCAGGAAAGAGGAAAAATATAAGCTACTGTGCAGCCAGACTTGAAAGATCAATTAAAAATATATAATTGATCTATAAAAGTCTGGAGGCAATTTTTTATGAAAAATATATGAAAAAATTAAGCTACAGAAAAAGAGTTTGTATTTTTTTATTTTTATAGAAATTTTAGAATTTTTTTAATATTTTTAGGGTTTTTCAAATTTTATGGGTTTTATAAATCCAAATAGCACAAAAATTTGACAAAAGCTAAAAAACACTAAAAATAACTATCCCTAATTTTTTAGATTTTTTAGACAAATTTTTATATTTTTCTTTGATTTTCCTTTTCAAACAGTAACAAAAATGTGTATTTTTGAATTTTTAAAAATAGTAAAAAGCCTAAAAAATGTCCCAAAAATTTAGAGAAATTTTTACACAGTGGCAGGAGCCATGTTTCCAAATTTCACCTAATTTGGATTTAATTTGATATTTTATTCAATAAAAACAAGGCACACAACAAGCGAGGGCCTAAATGCAAAGAAACTTATTTCCAGGACCAAATGATAATAAAGCAAGAAAGGCCAGAGCCTGGAATGCAAAAAGCCCACAAAAACACACGCAACACACGTGATTCAGACACAGAGGCGCATAGATGCAATTCCTATTTAAAAAGATTCAATCAATAACACACAGGAACCACAGGACTAAATGTGTAAATAACCCAAAACGTCACGTGTTGATGCACGTAGCTAACATACACAGGGACTAGATTGCAAATAACATAAACATCGAGTTCCTAACTGCAATTGTTCCAAAATAAAAACAATGTACTAAAATGTTTACAGGATTGAATGGAAATAACAAAAGGACAGGGGGCTTAAGGGAAATTACCCCTTTATTATGATCTGATGGACGAGGGTGTGCCATGTGTAGATCCAACGACTGAGAGCGCCGGGTACCCCTTCGTCGATGGACGCTCTAGATGAGGTCCTCTGGCGATCCGACGGCTGATATCTCCTCGCAAATGGATGGACGAGATCTAAATTGGGTGAGGCGCTTCGATCGGACGGTCGCTGAACCTCCTCCAAGAACAGCTCGCCGGCGAACTTCGCCGGCTCGATACGCGCGATGGAGAGGTTCGATGAGGCTGCTGAGATGTGGAAAAGATCCATCACGATGGTCCGCAGCTGATGGGCATCTCCGATGAGGTCGGGAAGCTTCGGGGAGCTCCGGCGACGAAGGAGGCTCGAAGTGGTTGTGCTCGAACTCTTGGACCCTCGGATGGGTCTCTTCGACCTGTAAAAACTGCACAACAAAACTCTTGGGTCGAGGGCAAAGTGCCTTGGCCCGTCAGGGGGTGAAATGGATGGTCAGAGGGGTCGGAGCGGAGACCTCCGACGAAGCGACGACGATGGAGGTCTACTTCTTGGTTCCAGGGCAAACCAAGGTGATAGGAGGGGTGACGAACGTGGGAAGAGATCTCGTGAATGTGAATCGATGGTCAGATGATCGAATGGACGGTTGGATTGGTGGGAATTGGCCGGCGACGCCCGGCAGCGCGATTGGGCGTAAATGGAAATTAAGCTAATCTAGAGGGTGTCGGGACCACCTGATGGTTGAGGTCGACTGTGGATGAGCAGGCGGAGATATGGGGGTCTTTTCCTCAAGGATTCGTTGGGGTCCGAGGCTCGTCGCACCTCGCGGCGGCGCACGGCGAAAGAGTTCGCCGGATTAGTGGCTGGAGGCACCTCCTCACTGCGACACGGCCCTCGGATAGCTGTCACTCTAAGCAGGGTAGTGGAGTTCTTGGGATGGAAGGGCGGAGCCAAAGATGGCTTGGAATGTGCGGCGGAGGCGAGGCTTTATACAGATAGGGATCCGAGAAGATGGAATCGAACCAGCAAATCGGAGCTCGGATCCCTAGGAATGATCACCGGGCATGGATCAGGGATGGATCGAGTATAATCAGGCCCTGGGGTTTGGATGAGAGGTGATTGGAGAGGCTTGGGAAAAATGGGTGAAATCGGGTCAAGAGCCGGGTCTAAGTAGAAAATGATCCGGGGGGGGGGGGGGGGAGTTGACCGGGGGTCAACATATCCGTGGACCAATCAGATAATTCCAATTATTAATTATTTGGAAATTGGATTAAAAATAGAAAATGATTTTATTTCGAAAAAGTTTAAACATGAAAAATGTTATTTATTTTCAAAGTATTTTTTAGTGATTTTTAATTATTTTTTGAAAATAAATAACGTATTTACATTATATTATTATTATATATATGTATATATACATGTGGATTTTTTATTTTTATTTTTAATTGTTTATTTTTGTACAATTATTCCAATTTTATATTTTATTTACTTATAACATAAAATTTGGAATAATAAGGTATTTTTATTTTATTTTTATGATGTATTTACATGGTTAAATAAATAGGTTTATATACATATGTACATGGTATATATACAAGGTGGGAAATGATTTTTTATTTTTGTTTTTATTTTCTGATTTTTATTTTATTTACACCATAAAATATGGAGTATAAAAATATATTAATTATTTACAAGGTGAAAATAAATAGGCATTTTGATGTATATACATGGTCTATGTACACTAATGAGAGAGAATTTTATTTCTTTTTATTTTTCTTTTCTTTTTTTAGTTTTATTTTTACAAATATGTACAAAAACTGAGAAATACTTTTAAATTTTTATTTTGAGGAAAATAAATTTATTTAAATATATAAGAGTATGTACACACATGACTGACCTTATCTCTCTCTACTTGGATTCTTTTGCTGTCAGGCCCATGCTGAGCCTTGCCATGGGATTAGGTCACTCAATATTTATTCTAAATATTTCCCTCTTTTTTTGTGTTTCTTTATTCCTTTATTTTGGCACAAAAACATGCTTATTATACATATTTACAAGATGCATGCATTTTCACAATTTATGATATTTACACATATTTACATGGTATTTTGCTCAAGTTTCTAGCTAAAATAAAGGAATAAAAAGTGATGAATTGGGATTCATCATCGATCTCCATCATTCTTCTCGCCGTCTTGCCTCTTGGACAAAACCACCTTCCATTTTCCATTTGATTTTTGAACCCTCCTTTGACATGTTTTTCCTTCGTTTCTTAAAGCCCTGGATTGAGTAAGGTGACAGTGAGCTCTCCGACTCTCGAGATGCGAGGTTAGGCGGGCCGAGGAGCGACTCCGCCCCCATCTCCGGCCTCCGATCGTCGAGGTATATCTCTGGCATTTCATGCCATTGAGGTATGTTTTCCCTTTATTTTTCCTTCATATTTAGCTTCCTCTTAGTCTTAGGAATCGATTACTACCGTCTGATTTTCCTTTTATCCAATCAACCACCTTTGCTACCACCTCGCCGGAGCTTGCTCCAGCGAGCTCCTTTCTTGCCATTCTCCGCCATATCGCACTGCTATGGAGTCGAGGCATTTTACCTTTGAACCCATAACCATTCCCCTGCACGTACAAGCTTCCCCGAAGCACCTGGAGACCATTTTTCCCTTTGCCGGAGATATCTGTAGGAACTTAGCTTCGCCGCCTTCGTGGCCGTGCTACGATGCACCTATGGCGGTTTTGAGGATTCTTGCACCTAGAGAAGACCTGCAGGATCATCGTCGGCCTTTTTGAAGCCTGAGGGAGTGCCAGAGGCTGAGGATCGAGGTCAGAAAAGCCCGCCTCACTGCAAGTTCTTCCCCATTCTTCATCATCATTTTCCGATCGTTAGATCTGGTCGGTTCTTGGAGAGGAGAAACAAACGTCGGATCTTCTGGAGCTTCCACCGTCGATCCCATTGGGGGATATAATCTCGCTCGCCATTCCGAATCGTCATCGCACGTCCGGAGACCAACACATGGCAAGTGGATTATCATCATGAAGGATATGGGATTATCCTTAAGCGCATCACGGAAGCGTGATCGTCGTATCGGATATGACGAAGAACGACTAGTCGCACTAGTTGTTCGGTGCAGCGGAATTTAAAAATTTTTATTCGATGAAACCACATGATCCGAGAACCATTCTCAGATCGTTTCATCTATAACCACAACAAGTATAATGCAATACCTCTTGAAGCGTGGTTGATCAAGTCTCTAAAGGAAGAGACCTCCTGTCTCAAGTCCGATCGTCGGCGAGACTGCTTGCGAGCGCGGGGATGAACCGTGTTGTCCTCGCAATCCAAGAAGATGATCCAAGCATGGTTGCTCTTGATCTCGTCGCACGAGATCAAACGTCTCCTTCGTGAGAGGAACTCTCCAACAAGACGGAGAACCGAAGAATGTCGAAGCGGCGGCGTGGTGGCGAAGGCGACGACGGTTCTCTCCTCTAGGGTATGGTGGACGGCCACCAACAAGAGAGGGAGAGAGGGCTGGCGTGTATGAAGAAATGAGGGAGAGAGAGCTCCAATATTGCAAGTAATTAGAGAGCATAGTTTGCCTCTCTATTTATAGGGTTTTGGGATCCATGGATCTCAATCCATGGGACACATAAAATCAATGGGTGAGATTGATTTGTGTCAATCCAATGGCCAAGATTGTTGTTGTCAAAAGCAACAAATTTAGGTCAAAATATATTTGACAAAATCAAATATAATTTATTCCTAAATCAACCCAACAAATAAGGAGAGAAGATACATGGAGATTTCATCTCCATGTACCTCTCCAAGTGGACGGCCACACATTCCTTATAGGAATGTTGTGCTGCCCCTTGCGATTGCATGGAGATTGCAATCTCATGGAAATCCATGAGATTGCATATCTCCTTGGAATCTCTCTTATTTATTTGCAACAAATTTATTGGGTTTTATTCTTCAAAAAATAATTCACAATTATCTTTGAGAATATTGCATTCTTGCCATGGAAAAAATTGTGAATCATATTCACAACCCAAAATAACATATAATTCATATTGTTAGTTAATTACACAACGTGTATCCAATACACATAATAATTAATCAACACATATAAATTATAATTAGCTCTCTCTAATACATTATAAATCACATTTATAATATATTATGAATAATTGGATATTTCTATCCACATTATTCTTATCCACATTAATTAAATCACATTTAATTAAACTGGATAATTTCTTCACACATCAAGATGATTAAATCACATTTAATCATTATTTATTCATTGCTTAGATCTTATGGAATTATTCTTGAACCCTTCAAGAATAATGCAATCTCTCCGCAGATACTTGGAGATAAGGACAGGGCGATTGTATTGTTCCACATATAGTGACATGGATATTGAGATCATATCTCAAATCCAGATCGCGGTCCTCCCATAGATGCTTGATTAAATCAAGACCGTAAATCTAATCTTCTCATTGTATCTGAATCACATTCAGATCAATGTCCAACACTTGGACTAAGATCAGATTACTTCTCTACCGAGAGGAGTCACTAAAATCCAGACCCGTTTCATCACTCCCTAGGAATGGAAGCGTCATGGTTATACAATCGTTTATAATCACCCTCAGGTATTCCCAATACCTGTACATCCTGCATACTGGAAGACTCAGAATAAACCCGAAGTATCGGATCTACTTTATACTGTCTACTTCATGGTTTTATCAGTAAGTTTCTCATTCGATCATTGGGAGTTGGTATCGATCATACACTTTCCAAAAGCGTATATCATACCTAGGTCTTGATCATATACTAAAAGTATATATCAAACCTACAAATTCAGTCAAGCTTCCAAAGCGAGACGACCATGCGCATGGAATTTGATTCTTCCCAATATCTCATGAGTGAGCTCATGTCTTCCGGTTCAGTAACTGAACCTGTATGATCCCTTTGAGAGATCGTATTACTCATATTCCCTTATATGCACACCAGCGCGCCGGTGTATAGACCTTGATTAGGTCATCAACCTATTGGTCTGCCAAATGTACACACTCAGATATATAGTAACACATCTCTCTCCGATCAGAGGATGCGTGCCTATATCATGACAGCATATGATATAGGACTTTGGTTATCTCGATCTCGTTAAGTCAACTCTTTGACCTAACTAATCTGACACCTCCGAATCTCTATTCCTATGCAGAGGACCTGCATCAAGAGGTCGGTCAGATATCAGCCTTCAGAGATAGGATTGCCATCTCCTACTCAGGCTGGAGATCATCTCTTAATAATCATTTGACGGTGCTTGATGAGTCCTCAATCTAACTCTTTAGATATTCATCCAAGCACCAGCCTCTATGATTCAATAGTTGAATCAACAGCTGTATGATTATTAAGATGGCCATGGTACATAACCCTAATTGTACTAAGGGACCTATTATACAAATTATTCATTCTTCATTTCAGATCAGGGAATGATATGTGCAATAACATTTGTTGCATAATGGCTCGCCGTGGGCTCGCATTTCCAACAATCTCCCACTAGCCCAAAGAGCCATTAATGGGCTAATCATTTAAACCCACACTCATGTGACAATCATAGGCTATTTAGAAAATAGCTAGGTAAGCTGATCAGTTACTCTGTTCCCACGAGACTACGCCAAGTCCTTTTACGGCACTTGCATATCCCCAGTAACAATGCTCTCATCTAATGCGAATGTTGCATCTTATGCAACTAATACTCAATCTTGTTAGTTATAGTGTCCTTGACACTACAGCTTAACAATTATCATAACCAGTATTTCCATAATCCTTATAAGAATATCCTTATTTCTGGAGATCTCTATCTCCTAAGGTATCTTTAGTTAAGATCTTTTAGATCACTATCTATAAAGTCTTAAACTTTTGAAGATAAGACTTTGAGATCACTATCTCAAAAAATCTTCTCATCTATGAAGATTTTGTTATTACTGCAACCAAGTGTTTTATTTCCATAGTAGGACTAGTAACAGTTTACTACTCCCACTGCATGGCAGCCATCTGGCTTTTGTACACCTCTAGCATACACCCGGCTTCTCAGAACTGATGCCCAAAGGCAAGTAGTTCTAGCATTCACTTCCTCAACTCTTTGAGGTGCTATCCCTTTAGATAGGTCAGTACCATATCTTAAGGGATGGAAGCCATTACTGGAATTTTCAATAAAATGGAATATGTCCAAGATGTACTATAAATGTGACAGTCCCATTTTCCTCTTCTCTTTGCTTCTGAACAACTTCAGAACTAAGATCTGAGAGGCATCTTTGAAATCATATTTCAAGTTATGGAACAACCAGATTATAAAACACTAATTATTATCCTTATATCATTTTTAAATGATTAGGATATCATTTACATTTAGCACGATGAACACAAAAGCACTCCCACTAAGCTTCATATGGTTCATCAAGATTCTATCTGAAATCATAACATTTATAATTTCATCAAATCTTATGATCCAACTTCAAGAAGCTTATTTGAGTCCATAGATAGATTCCTTAGCTTGCACACCTTGCTTTCCTCAACCATGAAGCCCTGGGGCTACTTCATATGAATATCCTCAAAGAGGCATTCGTAGAGGAATGCAATATTGACTTACATCTTGAAGATGCAATAGTCAAGTTATGTAGCTAAGGTTAGCAATATTCTGATGGTTTTAAGCATGGTCACCGAAGAGCAAGTCTCATTGCAAGCAATGTCTTCTCTTCCAGTGTGTAGCTTATGGCTACGAATCGTGCTTTGAAGATCTCTACCTTCTCATCAGGTTCTCTGTCTCTTGAAGATCCATTTACTCCTTTACAGGTCTTACCCATATAGGTGGATCCTCGATGGTCCATATACAACACTTGTATATGAAGTCTACATTAGACTTTTATTGCTATCCATCTATCCATGCTATGATCTTCAGAAGCTTCATCACATGAAGTTCGATCATTGTCAGATTTCTCTAACACATGGAATCCATCCTCAAACTCATTTGAAGAGGTATTAATGTTTCATCTTTAATTGTCCTTTTAGTTTCCAATTTCAGGAGTCTCATTATAAATGAGTTCCTACACTTCATTTTCATCTTGATTCTCAAGAGTCTCAACCTCTAAGAATCACATTCTCGGAGATGAGATATTTTAAGAATCTCAAGGTCATAAAGTAGGTATCCAATGCCATCCTTTATTTTCCTAATGAAGCAGCACTCTCAAGTGCTAGATTCCAACATACATGGAACCTTATTAAGGATATACATTGTAGTCTCTACTACACATATATACCTGGAAACTAAGGGATAATTATGCTAAAATTCAACATTGATAAGATCATGTCACACATGATCCAATTGTATCTACCTATAACTCTTTTGAGTTAAGGTGTGTTAGGAGGATTGAGATAGAAATGATATTCATATCTCCATAAGGTATTCTTCGAATTTATCTAGTAGGTACTTGCTACCTAGATTAGATCAAATTCATTTTATCTTCATTCAAACTTTGGTTCTAAACCAAAATTAATGAAATCTTTGAACATTTCAAAGGTTTCTTAGGTGAAGAGAAGAAATCTCATATCATACACAATCATCAATAGATATCACATATCCACAATGTTTACTATGATATAGATGATCCACATACATCAATATGTATGAGATCCTGAATATCTTGGCATCTTACACCATTCCCGAAGAAGGGTGTATTGGACAATATTCATAAGTATGTAAGTTTTGAAATTTTAGACATTCTAAAGTTTCATCTCTTACTATTCTATTGATCAAATCAATAGACAAATGTCCAAGGCTTGATGCTAGATCATTGTCAAATGATCTTCATCCTCCAATTGATCTTAAGGTTTAATTTCAGTATTCAGAAATGTTAATGAACCATTCATTAATTTTTCTAATTTATGTGGAGTCCATTAGATTTTAGATTACTATCTGAAATATCTTCATCATAACTCTTTATGATAGTTCTATCTCAGAATTCATGTTTATTTCCAACATTTAGAAACAAACAATGAGTGTATTCTTATATCTAGGTCATAGAGACATTCTCTACGACTAAGGGCTCTCTCACTGAAATTAACAAGTCTATTAATCCAACAGAGATTGTTGCAACAATTGCATCAATATTCACGTGGACAACTATAAACCTTTAAGATCAAATTTTCCAGTCTTCTAAAATATATGCAACCCATTGCAAATGTCATCAGAAGATTGAGATACAATTATTTGACTTTATCTTATTCAATAAGTAAGTCAATATCAATGATTTATGTAGATTATTCTGATGCTCCATCCGAGTCCTTTTCTAATGATTCTAGACAGACTTGATAGTCATACTATCAACACATCAACTTATTACAGTATTGGCATTCATCCAACTCTTTGGATGTCATATGGAAGTCACAGAAGTCCAGTCAACTCTTTGACTTTCCTTCTTTCTTGGGTCCAACCCATGCTTCCATTACGCTCCCTTTATCTATAAGCAACCATTGCTTAAGACTAAGGATCTCTTACAATAAATTCAAAAGAATTAAAAATAAGAGTATTTCAACATTTATTTATGCTTCATTAGATTCACACAATATGAATACTATGAAGCTTCATGAATGACTAGAGTATAGACAGTAGAATAATGACACTCATCATCTACATCCATCTAAACTCATAAAACATAGGTTCATGTAGGTACTCAAACAATTTGAATACATCATCTCTTTATAGAGCTACCATTCTACATGATGCAGAGAACCATGTCACTCATGATTAAATGTCAAGAGCACATATGTATGCCAGAAAATCTTCATTGATTTTATAAGGATTATATGACAATTATGATCATCATCAACATGTCACTTCCAAAGTACATTTGATGATACCAAGACTATAGAGACATACAAACCCTAGGGTTGTAGTCCTATTATCTATTTAATTGTCATTTCTCAATATTATGAGGAAATTTGCACATTGCAACCACATACATTATGTGTTCAATTGAAAGTACAATATCTTGATCATGAGTCCAATCCAAGATATTTCACTGGTTACTATTGAGTATATCATTGAGTGGGTTTTAATGAAGGATTATCTGAAATAAGAAATTTGCATAAATGTATGTATTTATACATACATATTTTACTTTGATTTAGGAATTTTTATATCAAGTCTTGCCTTGTCAACAATGAAAGTTCATTCCCTTAATCACTTTCAATGTAAGAGATATACTTACCATAATATCTCAAGCAAGATCTAGGATCTCCTTCCTTATCTTTGTTGCATCCCAATAATATGAGAACCTACAACTCGGATAAAAAGAAGCGGGAACACATTCCGCCTTGCAAGTCCAACTTGCACCTCCCAATTCGGTCTTTAACACCCGGGCCCACCACCCCTAAGGTGATGTTGACCCGTCATTAATTGAACCAACCGTCAACAGGAATACAACTCGCTATGCGCAATCCAATATCGCCCCAATAATATGAGGACCCGATATTGGGGTCACTACGCATACGTCCTTACTCTTTCGAGAAGCGAAGAGCCCGATCCAGATGCACTTGCATACAGGAGCTGTCACTTCGGACAGGCGTCTCCCACATACAATCCCTGGCGACGGAACCCTTCGCCTTGACGGGAGACCATGGATGTCACTTATGTGATCCTCCATATCATATTCAAATTCAAATTAATTATTGTGAATCACATTCACATAATTAATTCTTCCAAGGGAATTATTAACTCTAATCATATTAGAGTATTTTAATTGGACGTAATCAACTTAATCATATTAAATTAATTATTAATCCAATTCAATCAATCAAACTTGATTATTTTACTTGAATATATATATATGGTAGTATCTCAAAATATGTATTAATTCGAATTTTAATAATTAGGAAAAAATACATCTTAATCCCTCGGACATTATCCCGGCCCTACCCGCTGTCATGGCCAGTACCGACGAGAGTGGGACGAACCACATACGTTGCAACCCTCAACCCCAATGCTCTCTGACTAGGCACCATATCCGCCTCGGGAAAGGATAATGCCAAATTGATTAATTTGTACTTGAGATGATATCGGTTCTTCAACCGAAATTGTACCATATAGTAATAATCAAAACATTTTTGATTATAAGGAAATTTGCTAGACAAATTCCCAAATCCTATTCAAGCATCAAGTTTGAAAGATTGTGGTTTCCAATTATGATTTAGATCACATCTTAATCAATTATTTGTTAAAGCAATGTCATTTAAGGGAATAATTATCATCAAATATTTCTGCACAATTATTCTAGGAAATTAAACAATTTAATTTCACTAAATGATTAAATGACAATCACCAATCAAACATCAAGTTTGATGAATGCGTTTCCAATTAAGATTTAGATCAAATCTAATCAATTAATTGGTTGAGGCCAAGTCAATTATGTAAATAATCATCTTCAAATATTTCACAAATATTTTTCATGATTATTTCACGAAATTAACAATTAATTTCACTAATTGACAATCACTTGGTTCTAGATTAGGACTGTAATTTTAGCAGTGACCCCTACTTACTAAAATTAGCATATCTCAATCATATTAAATCCAAATTAGACAAAATCAATTTTCATAGATTGCTAATTTGATTTAGGACAGAACCCAAGTGATGTTACACGCATTTCGAGGCAAGTCTAAACAGTAATTAACATTTTAATCACGTTCAGATCTACAGTACCCGCAACAGTATATACATGTTCATTAAAACAACCATATCTAGAGCATACAAAATCCGATTTACGCAAACTCAGTTCCTATGGTTTCCTTATTTAATGGGGAACAAAATCCAAGTATTAAATTCGTGTTTAAAAAATTTAAACAGTGCCGAATTTATTTACTAAACAGATCTGCGAAATCAAATGCGATGAAAACTTTCGCGACCTAAACGAACCCAAGTCGTCCTCGGTTTTTCGAATCATATTCGAAACCATCAACCTGGCTCTGATACCACTTGAAGGATATGGGATTATCCTTAAGCGCATCACAGAAGCGTGATCGTCGTATCGGATACGACGAAGAACGACTAGTCGCACTAGTTGTTCGATGCAGCGGAATTTAAAAATTTTTATTCGATGAAACCACATGATCCGAGAACCATTCTCAGATCGTTTCATCTATAACCACAACAATTATAATGCAATACCTCTTGAAGCGTGGTTGATCAAGTCTCTAAAGGAAGAGACCTCCTGTCTCAAGTCCGATCGTCGGCGAGACTGCTTGCAAGCGCAGGGATGAACCTCGTTGTCCTCGCAATCCAAGAAGATGATCCAAGCATGGTTGCTCCTGATCTCGTCGCACGAGATCAAACGTCTCCTTCGTGAGAGGAACTCTCCAAGAAGACGGAGAACCGAAGAATGTCGAAGCGGCGGCGCGGTGGCGAAGGCGACGACGGTTCTCTCCTCTAGGGTATGGTGGACGACCACCAACAAGAGAGGGAGAGAGGGCTGGCATGTATGAAGAAATGAGGGAGAGAGGGAGCTCCAATATTGCAAGTAATTAGAGAGCATAGTATGCCTCTCTATTTATAGGGTTTTGGGATCCATGGATCTCAATCCATGGGACACATAAAATCAATGGGTGAGATTGATTTGTGTCAATCCAATGGCCAAGATTGTTGTTGTCAAAAGCAACAAATTTAGGTCAAAATATATTTGACAAAATCAAATATAATTTATTCCTAAATCAACCCAACAAATAAGGAGAGAAGATACATGGAGATTTCATCTCCATGTACCTTCCAAGTGGACGGCCACACATTCCTTATAGGAATGTTGTGCCGCCCCTTGAGATTGCATGGAGATTGCAATCTCATGGAAATCCATGAGATTGCATATCTCCTTGGAATCTCTCTTATTTATTTGCAACAAATTTATTGGTTTTATTCTTCAAAAAATAATTCACAATTATCTTTGAGAATATTGCATTCTTACCATGGAAAAAATTGTGAATCATATTCACAACCCAAAACAACATATAATTCATATTGTTAATTAATTACACAATGTGTATCCAATACACATAATAATTAATCAACACATATAAATTATAATTAGCTCTCTCTAATACATTATAAATCACATTTATAATATATTATGAATAATTGGATATTTCTATCCACATTATTCTTATCCACATTAATTAAATCACATTTAATTAAATTGGATAATTTCTTCACACATCAAGATGATTAAATCACATTTAATCATTATTTCTTCATTGCTTAGATCTTATGGAATTATTCTTGAACCCTTCAAGAATAATGCAATCTCTTCGTAGATACTTGGAGATAAGGACAGGGCGATTGTATTGTTCCACGTATAGTGACATGGATATTGAGATCATATCTCAAATCCAGATCGCGGGCCTCCCATAGATGCTTGATTAAATCAAGACCGTAAATCTAATCTTCTCATTGTATCTGAATCACATTCAGATCAATGTCCAACACTTGGACTAAGATCAGATTACTTCTCTACCGAGAGGAGTCACTAAAATCCAGACCCGTTTCATCACTCCCTAGGAATGGAAGCGTCATGGTTATACAATCGTTTATGATCAAATCACCCTAAGGTATTCCCAATACCTGTACATCTTGCATACTGGAAGACTCAGACTAAACCCGAAGTATTGGATCAACTTTATACTGTCTACTTCATGGTTTTATCAGTAAGTTTCTCATTCGATCATTGGGAGTTGGTATCGATCATACACTTTCCAAAAGCGTATATCATACCTAGGTCTGGATCATATACTAAAAGTATATATCAAACCTACAAATTCAGTCAAGCTTCCAAAGCGAGACGACCATGCGCATGGAATTTGATTCTTCCCAATATCTCATGAGTGAGCTCATGTCTTCCGGTTCAGTAACTGAACCTGTATGATCCCTTTGAGAGATCGTATTACTCATATGCCCTTATATGCACACCAGCGCGCCGGTGTATAGACCTTGATTAGGTCATCAACCTATTGGTCTGCCAAATGTACACACTCAGACATATAGTAACACATCTGTCTCCGGTCAGAGGATGCGTGCCTATATCATGACAGCATATGATATAGGACTTTGGTTATCTCGATCTCGTTAAGTCAACTCTTTGACCTAACTAATCTGACACCTCCGAATCTCTATTCCTATGCAGAGGACCTGCATCAAGAGGTCGGTCAGATATCAGCCTTCAGAGATAGGATTACCATCTCCTACTCAAGCTGGAGATCATCTCTTAATAATCATTTGACGGTGCTTGATGAGTCCTCAATCTAACTCTTTAGATATTCATCCAAGCACCAACCTCTATGATTCAATAGTTGAATCAACAGCTGTATGATTATTAAGATGGCCATGGTACATAACCCTAATTGTACTAATGGACCTATTATACAAATTATTCATTCTTCATTTCAGAGCAGGGAATGATATGTGCAATAACATTTATTGCATAATGGCTCGCCGTGGGCTCGCATTTCCAACACATCAGTCGTCGGACCGCGCCAGGCGCTGTGTATTTTGCATATAAAGCCTCGCCATTTTGTAATTAATTATTAGTATTAAATATTTCATTCACCGTTAATATTTTTGTAATATTTATAAAAAGGCTCCTGAACTTTTAAGAATTACATATCAGTCCTGGCCACGTCATCTCACGTGACGCTTCACGTAAGGGGACATTTTGTGATCGGGTCCTTGGGTTCTCTGTTATTTCGATTCAGTCTACAAGTTATTTATTGAAGTTATATTTCTTTGGACATTTTGCATTATAGCCTATAAGGTTTTTAGAAATTACAGTTCCGTCACGCCACTAGAGCACATGTTTAGGCACGTACTCTTTGGCATTTTTACAGGGAAGGGCTTTTGCATATTTATATTTGGTCCTATAATTTTTTGAGTACATTATAAGTTTATGTGAAAATTACACTTTGGTCCTTGGATTTCTCGATATTTACAAATCTGCCCTTGTTTGTAGTGTAGTATCTATTTGTTGATTTTATTTATTTCATGCATCTTTTTGTTGCATTGTTCTTCCACGTTATATTTTTATTTTACATTTTTAAAGCATTTTATTATTTAAAAAATTTGAAAATACGCATTTTCTTCCATGTTTGTATTAGAAAATACATAAAAATTTTAAAACCTTTTTTAAAAATTCCAAAAAAATAAATATTTCGTGTTTATTTAAGTATTTTACAACTTTAAATAAAAAATCACTAAAAATATAAAAGAAATCTCATAAAAATTACAAAACCCTTAAAACCTTTATAAAAAAATATAAAAAATCCTTAAAAAATCACAAAAATATAATATCTGAAACTGATCTATATTTCATTATCTTTATATAAAAATTAATGTGGAAAATTTTTGCCTTTGTTTTATATTTTTCCTCTCCATCTTAATTTCAGGCATTTATTTTATTCCTTGTTTTGAGTATTTTGATCTTTAAAAATACCAAAAAATAGAAAAAATACAGAAATTCACAAAAACATTGGAAAATTATAAAAAGCACAAAAAGATTTTATTTCCTATATTTTGGCTATTTGTACCTACTTTTCTCTCTCTCTTACCTCGCTTGTATATATACTCTTTATATAGTTTTTATATAAATTAGAAGAAACCGAAAAATACAAAAATATAAAATATAAAAAGAAAATACAAAATCAAAAAAGAATTAAAATAAAAATATAAAAAAATCAAAATCAAATAAAAAATATAAATAAAAAACCCACAAAAATAGCACATATACACAAATACATCACATTCATTTTTGAGCATCCATTGCCCCGATCGACCTCTTGCTTCCTGTATTCGACACTCTACACTACCTACACTATACACATCTTTTGTAGAGTTATAATAAATTTTAACTCTGTACATTTACTTTCATTGCTTGATTTATTTGGTGTGGGTTAATTGTTATTTTAATCTGGATTTTGTGTGGTCGATCCAATGACTGTGTTCCCACCTTATTTGGAAAATAAGATCGCTCGATTTTTGGGTCAAACAAATGGCATCATTGCTGGGGAGCAACAATGCATAGATTGGATTTTTGATTGATTGTGATTATTTGTCTATATTTTTTCCTTATTTGTTTGATAATTTATTTGATATATCTTGTTGAGTTGTCTAACCCATCTCTTTGTTGACTTGGTGTGAGGAACCGTGGATTGAGGGAGCTGCTCTACTCTAGGCGCCTACGCACCCACATGAAGCCTGCTTCAGCCTGCCAACCTAGCACCTTTGAGACAGAGATTTTTTAGGACCGAGCTTCATTTAGTTCCTTGGATTTATTTGTGTAATTTTTATAAGAAAGAGACCTATTATTTATAATAATATAGGTACTCTGAACTTTGGACTCTCGGGCCTAATTTCCAAGTGATTGTTCACTTGGAGGCTTACCGCAGTTTTGTTGGTTTTCTTCGCATTTTTTATTTTGATTCCCAGTTTGTTTTCTCTATTTTGTGTGATTGAGCCCTTAGTTTTAGGATTTATTGCGATAGATTAAGGCCAAACAGCTAATATATTTGCTTGTGCCTATAGTGACGTTTGGACCTAGTCAAATTTTGAATTGTTTCTCACTTAGTCTCGGAACCACCGTGCCGCGAGAGTTCTCCATACAGCGCTTGCAAGACCCATTGTGGTGGGCACCGAGGAGACTCCAAGATCGGACACTTCAGTTCTATTCTAAATCATTAGCATTGGTTCTTCACGCTAAGAGCAATTTCTGAACTTAGGGCGATTTCATCGGTTTGCATTTGCATATAGTGTACGTTTCAATTCTGCTAAGTATCTTTGCATGTAGAGTGTTGGAGGCAAGGTGAGCATTTATGCTTTAGCATTCATCACCGTTTTGCCAAGCCCGCCACGTGTCAAGTGAGAAGATGCCAGCCGTTGGATGCACTTAGGCGGGGTAATTTTGCACTCAAACTCCTGCCAGTTTTTGTATTTATTAAATAACTCTTAAACTTTCATCGGCTGCTTTAAATATTTTGTAATATTTACAACTAGGTCCCTGAACTTTTCATTATTGCACATTAGTCCTTGTCAACGTCACCTCACGTGACTCACGCACGTGGGGTGCGGGATTTTTGCACAGGGACCCTCGAGACTTTGGGTATTTCTCTTTAGTCAAGGAATATTTTGTAATTTGTATTATTTTTGGAAAAATTGCATTTAGACCCTCGGGTTTTTGGTGAATTACAGACAGGTCCTTGAAGGTCATGTGCCTTGCGCACGTGACTTTAGAAATTTTGTGCATGTACCCCTAGATGTTTGGTTATTTTTGATTGGTCCTGGAACTTAATTAATCAGTTATAAACTTCTGGAAAAATTGCAAGAGGGCCTTGACGTTCTCGATATTTACATATATGCTCTTGCTAGTTGTGTAGTTTCTCTTTGTTGCCTCTAATTATTTCATGCATCTATAAAATCCTAAAAATCACGAAAAATTAACTTAGGCTCCCGTATTATTTCTCTTTCATGCTATATTTTTTATTTTGCATTTTTACTGCATTTTTACTACATTTTATTATTTATAAAAATTCAAAAACATGTATTTTCCTTACTGTTTGCATCCGAAAATACATAAAAATAATAAAACATTTTCGAACAATTCCAAAAAAATATATTTTGTTTGTTTTCGTGTGGTTTAACTTCAATCCAAAAATAATTAAAAATTTCAAAATAAAACTCCTAAAATACAAAACCACTAAAATCTTCATAAAAATCTTAGAAATTCCAAAAAATCCTAAAAATATACTTTTTACCTCTGAATTTTCTCTGATTTATTACCTGTACTTCAAAATTAATTTGAGGAATTTTGGACTCTATTTGATATTTTTCATCCTCATTTAATTTCGGCCAGCAACTTAGTTCATTATTTTCTAGTGTTTGTGACTTTAAAAATACCAAAAAATTCGGAAAAAATTTAGAAAATCACAAAAGCAGTAGAAAAATATAAATAGCCCAAAAATATTTCATTTCCGCTTTTGAGAATTTTTTCTCTATTTTCATCTATCTTTTATCTGTAGTGTATATAGACTTCTTATATATATTATATCTTTATTTTAAGAAAAAGAAAATACAAAAAGACAAAATATAAAAAGAAAATATAAAATCAATAAACTGAAAATAAAAATATAAAAATAAAAAATAGAAAAATAAAAAATTAAAAACCCACAGAAAAGTTCTGCTTGGATAAGTGATTTACAAGACTTAAGGCACTTGACTTTTGTTTAGCCTGCTTTACTCCTTTGCTTCCTGTGTTCAACCCCTACTTGCTTGCCATTATGCATTCTTAGTAGGGTATAATAAATTTTAATCTTTTCTCTTAATTGCTTGATTATCTGTGTGGGTTAATTGTTGATAAACAAGAAGGCCTGAGTAGTCGCCTCAACGACAGTGAGCCTGATTTGTCAGACCAATACTTAGCGGCTCTCGTCTCTCCATTTTTCACCCATGTAGTAATCTTCCTCCCAAACTTTCTATGCCATCTCAAAGTTCTAGTCTGAAGTGAGAAAGGGAAGGTCATTGATGAATACCCATTCATCACTCTTTATTCTTATATTTTAGCTACAAAAACCTTTGCAAATGCATGTATATGTCTGTAAATACAAATAATTACCAAAAGCATGCATTGTGTAAAAAGTTATAATTAGCATGTTTTTGTGCAAAAATAAAAGAATAAAGATTAAAAAGAAAAAGAGGAAAATATTTAGAATAAATATTGAGCGACCTAATCCCAAGGGAGGGCTCAGCATGGGCCTGACTGCATAAAAGCCAAGTAGAGAGAGATAGCGGCTCATGTGTGTAAATGTACCTGTAAATATCACAAAAATATTTTCCTGTAAAAATAGAATAAAAAGTGCTTGTATATATTTGTATATATTTATAAATATAAAATCCAAATAAAAATTGAAAAATTAAAAAGAAAATAAAAACATTCACCTAGTGCATATTCATCATGTACATAGTCCACTTATCTATATTTATTTCACCTTATAAATAAATAAAAAAATTTCCATAAAATTTGTACATATCCTATCTTTTATGTTGTAAATAAATAAAATAAAAACCATAAAAACAAAAAAACAAAAAAAAGAATAAAATTTAAAATTAAAAATAACTTTGTAAATATACCATGTATATACATGTACATATCTATTTATTTCATCCTTGTTTATAAATAATAAAAATAAAATAAAAATACATTTTTATTCCTAATTTTATGCTATAAATAAATAAAATATAAAATAGGGATAAAAATGTATAAAAATAATAAATTAAAATTCAAAAATTAAAAAGCTACATTGTATATATACCTATATATAGCTCTAAAGTATAAATACCTTATTTTTATTTTGAAAAATTAATTAAAAATCACAAAAAATAGAAAAAAATTAAAACAAACATTTTTTATGTTTTGAGTTTTTAATAATTCGGTCATTTCCTATTTTAAATTGAATTTTCAAATCATTTTGAAGTGGCCCTCTCTGATTGGTCCACGGGGGACGTTGACCCTCGATCAACTCCCCCCTGTGGACCACTTCCCATGGGTCGTGACGCCCGACCCGATTTCTCAGATTTTTCGCGTCACGACCCGACCTCCGTCTACCCAAACCCTGGGTCCCTCTCGTTCGTGCCAGATCCGATACCCCCGCCGGGATGCCCGCCTCGGGGTCCGCACTCTGAGCTGCCCTACCCGATCGATTTTAGCCGGACCCCTGGCAGTATAAAGCTCGAGCTCCGCCTCCCATTTCCGCATCTTTTGTCTCCCCACCTCACCATCCAGTGACCTCCATTGCCATCCTCGAGGTGACAGCTCGACGCTGGTCGTGTTGCACAGAGGAGAAGGTGCCCGGACCTCAGATCCAACGTCCTAGCGCCGTCGTGCTCCACCTGAAGGTGAAGCTCGAGCCTCGGGCCTCGACAACCCGCGAGGCGACGACCCAGAGCTCCAGCAGCTCACGCCCAGTTGATTCGTCCACCCATGTAGTCTTAGTTCTCGCCTCTTTCCTTTGATTTTGCATTTCGCCCAATTCGAACCATCGCCGTTCACCTTCGATTTCGGCCACCTCCACCGTAGTCTCGATCATCGGACCGCCCCATCACGTTCGCCTTCTCCCCGCGCACGTTCTCCGCCCATTCACTCAACCCAGTTCGCACAGAAGCTGGGGTTTCGAGCTCCTCCGCCGTCGCATCACCGGAGCTCGATCGCCCCGCCGCACCTACCACCTTCACCCACGTTCTCAAGGTCGAGGCACTTTGCCCTCAACCCGCGAGTCTGCTAGTGTGCTTTGCAGGTCCATTCGAGACCGTCTGAGGGTCTCAACCATTCAAAGCAGCCGCTCCTCCTCCACCGACCTCGCCTGAGCTCCCCAGAGCTCCGTCGAGTCATCAGAGGGTACCAGTAGACGCGGGAGCCCGAGGCGACCGTTCCCCGATCTTCAGCTACCCGTGAGGAGTCCTGTAAATACTTTAGACACTTTATTTCTGTTAGGTAAATTGCACTTTGGACCCTGTCATTTCTTGCATTTACATGTATGCCCCTATGTGTAGTGGATCACGTACGTCGACACGTGTTTTGTTGGGATATTTGCATGTTTAGCCTTCTATGTCAAGGGTGTTAATGAATGAATGAAACTTTTTAGTTAATTGCAGATATACCCCTGTGCGTGTTGAATTTGTGCATGTGTGTTATATTTTGGGTACTTTACACCGAGGTCCCTGGACTTTTTATACTTGTTATTAATTAGTTCAAAAACCTTGGTTTCTTTGCAATAAGGTCCCTGTGTGCCCAAGACACGCGCCTCGCACGTGACTTCTTGGAAATTTTGCACCGGACCCCCTGGAACTCCTCCTATTTGCATACAGGTCCTTGTGCACTATACCTTGGTTTTGATTTTTAATAAAATATCAAACTAACTCCAAATTCAATGAAAATTGGAAACATGGCTCCTGCCATGGTGTAAAATTTTCTAGAATTTTTAGAGACGTTTTCATTTAATATTTTTAACAATTCAAAAACAAGCTTTTTCTTTATTGTATGACTTGAAAATTAACAAAAAAATATTAAAATACCTCTAAAAATTACAAAAAATCTAGATTTTCTGACCAATTTTGGTCATTTTTCATTATATAAAATCCTTAAAACTTACAAAACACTAAAAATCCTATAACAATTCTAATAAATAATTTAAAAATCCAAAAACAATAATTATAAATTTTCCTTATACTTTCTAGTTGTTAGGAAAATTACCTTCAGACCTAGATAGGGCCTCTATCTATTTTATATTTGCCCTCCAAGTCTGACTGGACAGCACTTTCATTTTTCTGCCTTGTTTGATTTTTAGAAAATTCAATAAACATCAAAAAATTTCCAAAAATTAACCAAAAACAGTAAAAAATATAAAAAAACATAAAAATATTTTTATTTGAATTTTTGAGTGATTTTTGAGTAGATAAATAATTGGTTGTATTGGCTTGATTACTTGTTTTCTTTATTTTCCTTATTAATTAAAAATCCAAAAAAATTTAAAAACATAAAAAATCCACCAAAAATTGTGCATGTTTTTGTGCATGTTTTCCTTATAATTAGCATGTTTTCCTTATAATTTAAAAACATAAAAAATCAAAAAATTGTGCATGTTTTCCTTATAATTAGCATGTTTTTGTGCAAAAATAAAAGAATAAAGATTAAAAAGAAAAAGAGGTAAATATTTAGAATAAATATTGAGCGACCTAATCCCAAGGGAGGGCTCAGCATGGGCCTGACCGCATAAAAGCCAAGTAGAGAGAGATAGGGGCTCCTGTGTGTAAATATACCTGTAAATATCACAAAAATATTTTCTTCCAAAAATAGAATAAAATGTGCTTATATATATTTGTACATATTTATAAATATAAAATCCAAATAAAAATTGAAAAATTAAAAAGAAAATAAAAACATTCACCTTGTGCATATTCATCATGTACATAGTCCACTTATCTACATTTATTTCACCTTATAAATAAATAAATTAATTTCCATAAAATTTGTACATATTCTATCTTTTATGTTGTAAATAAATAAAATAAAAACCATAAAAACAAAAAAACAAAATTAAAAACCGAAAATAACTTTGTAAATATACCATGTATATACATGTACATATCTATTTATTTCATCCTTGTTTATAAATAATAAAAATAAAATAAAAATACCTTTTTATTCATAATTTTATGCTATAAATAAATAAAATATAAAATAGGGATAAAAATGTATAAAAATAATTAATTAAAATTCAAAAATTGAAAAGCTACATTGTATATATATACATATATATTGCTCTAAAGTATAAATACCTTATTTTTATTTCGAAAAATTAATTAAAAATCACCAAAAAATAGAAAAAATTAAAACAAACATTTTTTTATGTTTTGAGTTTTTAATAATTCGGTCAATTCTATTTTAAATTGATTTTTCAAATCTTTTTGAAGTGGCCCTCTCTTATTGGTCCACGGGGGACGTTGACCCCTGGTCGACTCCCCCCTGTGGACCACTTCCCACGGGGGACTACCCAAACCCCGGGTCCCTCTCGTTCGTGCCAGATCCGACACCCCCGCTGGGATGCCCGCCTCAGGGTCCGCGCTCTGAGCTACCCTACCCGATCGATTTTAGTCGGACCCCTGGCAGTATAAAGCTCGAGCTCCGCCTCCCATTTCTGCATCTTTTGGCTCCCCACCTCACCATCCAGTGACCTCCATTGCCATCCTCGAGGTGACAGCGCGACGCTGGTCGTGTTGCAAAGAGGAGAAGGTGCCCGGACCTCAGATCTGGTGTCCTAGCGCCGCCGTGCTCCGCCTGAAGCTGAAGCTCGAGCCTTGGGCCTCGACAACACGCGAGGCGACGACCCAGAGCTCCAGCAGCTCACGTCCAGTCGATTCGTCCACCGAGGTAGTCTTAGTTGTCGCCCCTTTCCTTTGATTTTGCATTTCGCCCAATTCAAACCATCGTCGTTCACCTTCGATTCCGGCCACCACCACCTTAGTCTTGATCATCGGACCACCCCATCACGTTCGCCTTCTCCCCGCGCACGTTCTCCGCCCATTCACTCAACCCAGCTTGCACAGGAGATGGGGTTTCGAGCTCCTCCGCCGTCGCATCGTCGGAGCTCGACCGCCCCGCCGCACCTACCACCTTCACCCACGTTCTCAGGGTCGAGGCACTTTGCCCTCGACCCGCGAGTCTGCTAGTGTGCTTTGCAGGTCCATTCGAGGCCGTCTGAGGGTCTCAACCATTCGAAGCAGCCGCTCCTCCTCCGCCGACCTCGCCTGAGCTCCCCAGAGCTCCGTCGAGTCATCGGAGGGTACCAGTAGATGCGGGAGCCCGAGGCGACCCTTCCCCGATCTTCAGCTACCCGCGAGGAGTCCTCCAGTGCCAGCACGAGCCCGACGAAGATCGCCGGAGCCCAGTTCGTCGAGGACCTTCCCCTGCCGTCCGATGCACGTCCAGCTCCAGTTTTAATCTCCACCGTTCATTTGAGGAGCCGCCAGCACTGTCGATCTGAGGAGGAGTGATCGTGACCATTCGATCTTCGAGGTTCCCCCAGCGCACCTGAGCCGATGGATCACCACGTGGCACGCATCTGACGGTCTACTCAATAAAGGGTAAACATCCCCTTAGGCCCTTAGTTTCTGAGTAGTTTAGTTTTCGTCCTGTAAATACTTTAGACACTTTATTTCCGTTAGGTAAATTGCACTTTGGACCCTGTCATTTCTTGCATTTACATGTATGCCCCTGTGTGTAGTGGATCATGTGCGTCGACACGTGTTTTGTTGGGATATTTGCATGTTTAGCCTTCTATTTCTAGGGTGTTAATGAATGAATGAAACTTTTTAGTTAATTGCAGATATACCCCTGTGCATGTTGAATTTGTGCATGTGCGTTATATTTTGGGTATTTTACACCGAGGTCCCTGGACTTTTAATACTTATTATTAATTAGCTCAGAAATCTTGGTTTCTTTGCAATTAGGTCTCTGTGTGCCCAAGACACGCGCCTCATGCGTGACTTCTTGGAAATTTTGCACCGGACCCCCTGGAACTCCTCCTATTTGCGTGCAGGTCCCTATACACTGTACCTTGGTTTTGATTTTTAATAAAACATCAAACTAACTCCAAATTCAATGAAAATTGGACACATGGCCCCTGTCATGGTGTAAAATTTTCTAGAATTTTTGGAGACATTTTTTATTTCATTTAATATTTTTAAAAATTCAAAAACAAGCTTTTTCTTTACTGTCTGACTTGAAAATTAACAAAAAAATATTAAAATACCTCTAAAAATTACAAAAAGTTAGACAGTAGTTGTTTTACATTGTTTGATTTTCTGACCAGTTTTGGTCATTTTTCATTATATAAAAACCTTCAAAATTACAAAACACTAAAAACCCTATAAAATTTCTAATAAATAATTTAAAAATCCAAAAACAATAATTCCAGTGCCTAAATTTTCCTTATACTTTCTAGTTCTTAGGAAAATTATTTTCAGACCTTGATATGGCCTCTATCTATTTTATATAGGCCCTCCAAGTCTGACTGGACAACACTTTCATTTTTCTGCCTTGTTTGATTTTTAGAAAATCCAATAAACATCAAAAAATTACCAAAAATTAATCAAAAACAGTAAAAAATATAAAAAACATAAAAATATTTTTATTTGAATTTTTGAGTGATTTTTTAGTAGATAAATAATTGGTTGTATTGGATTGATTACTTGTTTTCTTTATTTTCTTTATTAATTAAAAATCCAAAAAAAATTAAAAACATAAAAAATCCACCAAAAATTGTTGCTTTTTATTTTATTCTTTTCTTAGACTACTTCGTAGGCCGCAAGGCCATTACGTGCTCCCTGAGTCCGGCCCTGATCGCTATACCAGGCTAATCTAATAACCAGGGCCACTATTGTTTTTGATTGATTTTAATTCTGTTTGGTGGTCTGAACCTTGATTTTCTTGATTGAGCTGAGATTCTCATCGATCCGGGTCGCAACGACCCGAGTGATATTTCTACTTGATCCGGATTAGTGGAATTTCGGCCCAATCAGTCATTAACATCAGGTCCTCAGAAGTGAAATCTTGGTATGATCGTGATCTATAAAAATCCTCAAATTCAAATATATGAATATAAGGTTCCTCATGCGCTCCCCCTGAAAATTTTGGCATTAGATTAATGAACTCTAAATCCATAATGAAGGGACTCAATGTAGATGCAGGTTGTGGTTACTAATCTTGGTTCTCATTCATCATCCTAGGATAAAAAGTCATCTAGAACTCGTAACTGCTCCATATGATCTCCTATGGAATTCTCTCTCATCTTGATGCGACCTAGTTAGATAGCGGATCAAAGGAACAATTCTAAATGGGGAATTAAGGGAATCGACGACAAGAACAACTAAAATGATATGAGACGCGCAAAATCAGCAACGGTTGGCAGTAGCTAGGCAGATACTAGCACAAGTTATTCCACGATTTCAGGGCAAATTGATGAGTTAAAAGTTCCTAGAAAATTAGCACAAGATTTGCAACGACGTGGGGTCTCAACGATTCACCAAACCAAGTCAACGATATAACAATCCACAAACTATATTATGCGGTGGAATAAAATGGGAAAAGTAACACTCATACCACAACCGGCAGGGGTCCGTGGATTGCGCTTTGGATCTGATCGAACAGGGTACGGTCGAAACAGGGGTGCTCCGAGCAACTTCCGGCCGTAGATGGTGGTTGTTCCCACGAGAGGGCGGACAGGTTCCAGGCCTGGCAGTCCGTGTCGAGTCGAGGCTCCGGTAGCAGTGGTGCGGCAGCAAGGCGGCGGGTTCCGGCGGTGGGGTAGCGGAGTAGGGGTGGCAGCACGGTGGAGAGGAAGGGGAGGGGAGGTAGGCGGCGCTGGGGAAGAAAGGAGATGGTGCGGGGGAGGGGACAGGCGGTGCGGGGGTGAAAGGTGGGGTTGTAGGAAACAGGAGGAAGAAGAGGGGAGGAGGGGAGGGTGCGATGGGGAGAGGAAGGCGTGGAGAGGCGGAATCGAGAGGGCGGCGAGGAGAAGAAAGGGAAGGCGGCGGGGGGAGGGGGGGAGATTAGGGTACGGGATGGGGAGAAGAGTCGGGGGAGAGAGGGGTCGGGAGAGGGGAGACGCGGGATTGGCGAGGATGAGAGAGAGAAAACCGAGTTGGAGAAATTAGGGCTGGAAAATGTTATTCAATTCAACTTGCTTCAATTACAAAATAAGGGGACCTTTTATAGAGGTCATTCCCCCTCAAACTAAATAACAGCTATTCCTAAAAACTAGGGAAAATAAAAAGAAAATAAAAAGAGGATAACAAGGCCTTTTATAATGAGCCTTTTACATAGGGAATAAATAAACAAAAATAAATACTAATTAGACCAAATAAATGTCTACTAAAATTAAGTTGCTATCATGCTGCATCAACTCCCCCCTGCTGAAAAGAATCTCGCTCCGCCGAGATGGCCTCGTGGAAGTTCTGAAGTATATCGGGGCGGAGTTGTTGGAGTTCGTCTTCGTCGATCCAGGTGCAATCGGTAAGAGGTCGTCCCTTCCATTTGACTAGATATCGTCGGAAAAGACCACATCTAGTCGTCATGTCTCGGATATCTGCAATATCTTCAATTTGGTCGGCATCGGTTGCGGCTGGCGGGTGGCGCATGTAATCATCAGGAATGGCTGGAGTAGTGGCATCCGTCTCTCCATGATATAAGAAGAGGTCTGATACGTTGAATACTGGCGATGTCTGGACGTCTGGCGGCAGGTCGAGTAAATACGCATTGGTCCCAATCCTCTTGAGGACTCGGAATGGGCCAATCTTTCGTTCGCTCAATTTTTGGTGGACTCTTAAAGGAAATCTCTCTTTTTTCAGGTGGACCATCACTAACTCTCCAACTCTGAACTCGCTCTCTCTTCGGTGTAGGTTGGCTTGGGTCTGGTATTTCTGGGTCATAGCTTGGAGTTTGGCTCGGATTTCAGTATGGATGTGGGTTAGATGTTCGACCAGATCCTCAGCAGCTGCACTACTTCTCCCTTGCACGGTTGTGGGTTTTAGGTCAAGGAATTGAGTAAGTGGAAAGCTGTACACACTCTCAAAAGGGGATTTTCCGGTGGACCTATTAGTGGAACTGTTATATGCGAACTCAGCTTGGGGAAGAATTAGATCCCACTTGGACGGAGAGTCCCCTGCAAGACATCGCAACAAATTTCCTAATGACCTGTTAACTACTTCAGTTTGCCCATCTGTTTGTGGATGATAAGCGGTACTATACTGCAAACGAGTACCAAGACAGGACCAAAGAGTGCGCCAAAAATGACTCAAAAACCGAGTATCGCGATCCGAGGTAAAAGAACGAGGGACACCATGCAAACGGACGACATCACGAAAAAACAAATCGGCGACATGAGATGCATCTGAGGTTTTCCTACATGCAATGAAATGGGCCATTTTGGAAAATCGATCCACCACCACAAAAATAGAGTCAACTTTTCGCACAGTGAGGGGTAATCCTAGCACAAAATCCATGGTAATATCTTCCCAGGGTCGCAGAGGAACGGGCAGGGGTGTGTATAGTCCAGTGTTCTGTCGGTGGCCTTTGAATCTTTGACATGTTTGTCATTTCTGTACAAATTTCGTCACATCCTTGCGCAGTTGTGGCCAATAAAAACGCTCTTGGAGTAGAGTCAAAGTTTTGTCTCGTCCAAAATGTCCAGCTAAACCTCCGTTGTGTAGTTCTGAAATTAAGCTCTCACGAAGGAACGTGGCAGGAATGCACAGTTGGTGGCCTTTGAATAGGAAACCCTCATGAAGAACAAAAGTGGCTGTTGGGTCCTGCCCGGTACCAACACAGTCGGCATGAATTTGACCAAAGTCAGGGTCAGTGAGATAGAGGTCTTTGAGAGTTTCAAATCCGGTCGTGTTGACGGTCATTGTGGTCAGGGCATGCGCTCGCCGGCTCAACGCGTCGGCCACACGGTTCAGGGTCCCAGCTTTGTGTTTGAGGTGGAAGGTGTATTCTTGGAGGAAATTAACCCACTTGGCATGACGCTTATTAAGAGTTTTCTGGGAATTCAAATATCTCAGGGCTTCATGATCAGAGTTAAGGATGAATTCTCGCTGGATCAGGTAATGTCTCCAATGCTTGAGGGCTTGGACCACAGCATAAAATTCAACGTCATAAGTGGAGTATCGTGATCTGGCATCGTTCAATTTCTCGCTGTAGAAGGCGACAGGTCGTCCTTCTTGGCTTAAGACAGCGCCAATCCCGACATGTGAGGCGTCGTAATCGACCACGAAAATCTTGGTGAAGTCGGGGAGTGCCAATACAGGAGCATGCGTCAATTGATGTTTCAGATTTTGAAAGCTCGTTTCTGCTTCACGAGTCCAGGCGGGTGCGCCTTTCCGCGTGCATTCTACCAACGGTGCCGCACAAGTGCTGAAGTTCCGAATGAAACGTCGGTAGAAAGAAGCTAACCCAAGAAAGCTGCGAATTTCAGTGAGGGTTTTTGGTACGGGCCAGCTCTGAATGGCCTGAATCTTTGAGGGGTCAACCTTAAGTCCATCCGCAGTGACAATGTATCCTAGGAAGAGGACTGTCTCGGACATGAAGGAGCATTTCTTGAGGTGGACGTACAGTTTTTGGTCTCTCAGGGTTTCCAAGACTTGTCGCACGTGAGATAGGTGGTCTTCTTTGGTCAAACTGTAAATCAGGATATCATCGAAGTACACGACCACAAACTTGCCAATGAAGGGCCGCAATACATGGTTCATAGTTCTCATGAAGGTGCTTGGGGCATTCGACAAGCCGAAGGGCATGACCGTCCATTCATACAGGCCTTCTTTGGATTTGAAAGCTGTCTTCCATTCGTCTCCAGGTCGCAGGCGGATCTGGAGGTACCCGCTGCGGAGATCCATTTTGGAAAACAATTTGGCACCTGATAACATATCAAGCATATCGTCGAGGCGTGGAATGGGAAAACGATATTTAATCGTTATCTTGTTGATAGCTCGACTGTCCACGCACATTCTCCATGTGCCGTCTTTCTTCGGGGTAAGCAGAGCAGGAACCGCCACGGGGCTCATACTCTCTCGAACATACCCACGTCGCAGCAGATCAGTAACCTGCCGATTCATCTCTTCATGCTCGTTGGGGCTCATTCGGTAATGGGGTAAGTGAGGTAGGCTGGCTCCAGGAACTAGATCAATGTGATGTTGAATGTCTCGCAACGGGGGTAATCCTTCGGGCAACTCTTCAGGCAGGATGTCAGCGAACTCTCGGATTATGGGCTTAATCTCAGGCGGTACCTCAGGTGTAGTGGTCTCTTGGTTGTCCACTACACGTCCCATTAACGCATAGATGGTAGAGCTCTCTTGAATTTCACATTGGAACGTTTGGGCTTCCATCAACAATACGGAGCCCGTGGTCACAGTCTTTGAAGGTGTAGCCTTAATACTAGTTTGGGTGGTCGTGGTGCGAAGGGTAGCCACTTGGCGGGGGCTAAGGGCTTCACGTTGTGGTTTGAGGGTTACCCGCACCTTGTCTATGAGAAAGGTGTAAGTGTTCAGTTTTCCTCGGTGTTCAATGTCCCGATCGAATTGCCACGGTCTCCCTAGAAGTATGTGGCATACATCCATAGGGGCTACATGGCACCACACCTCCTCCTTATATGAAGGACCAATGGAGAAGCTAACGAGGCTTTGACGGTGGATCGGAATTTGGGTACCCCCTCGGAACCATGCCACGCTGTACGGTTTCTCGAGTGGCTGTGTTGGCAGATCCAACTTATCTACCATTTCTTGTGAAACGAAGTTCTCAACGCTTCCTCCGTCAATGATTAGTGAACAGCGTCGTCCTCCGGAGGTGCAGGTGGTTCGGAAGATACTGCGTCGTAGCCAGCTATCAGCCTCGTGGACAGCGAGGGTGAGCAGAATGCTTGTGGGTGCGCTGTCGGGGGCGATAAAGTTGTCATGTTCGATTACGAGGAACGGACCGGACTCGTCTCCCTCCACTCCTAGAGGTTCATAGTCATCGGCTCCCATGGTGTCAGCAGTCAACGTGGTCGGATCATCTTCAGGAAATTCATGTTGGTCAGGGTCGGGGTATTCCGGGTCGTCGACGGTGCATAAGTGGGCGGGTTTAACTTTAGGGTTTGGGCATTCTGCTGCGCGGTGCCCTTTCTGAAGGCATCTGAAACAAGTATCGGATCCAACTGTAGGACGAGCCCCGAGAATTCCTGACCCAGCATAAACTGGTCGGGATTGTGAACTTGTGTTTCCAGTAGTAGTGCGGGATATAGGGTTCCCCGATTTGATGTTTGACTGTGCGCCCACCTTAGTTTGTCCGGTGGAGATGGTTGGTGCAGAGGGTGTGGTAGTAGACGTAGAGATGATCGCCGTGCGCCGTGTGAGGTTCCTGGATAATTTCGCTTCAGCCCTCTCAGCTCTATCATGGGCAGCGTCTACTGTTCGACAGTCACACATGTATAATTCATCCTGGATGTTGGTTCGTAATCCATGTGTGTATCGGGCCACCAGTTGGGAATCGTTTTCTTTCAAGTTGTTCCGAGCTATCAGAACTTGGAACTCTTCCGTGTAGTCCCGAACAGTGCGTGTTCCCTGACGGAGGTTTTGTAGGCGATTGTACAAGTTCTGTCGATACTCCTCCGGAAGAAACTTATCTCGAAGTTTCCGTTGCATCCGTGTCGAAGAATGGATGCGTTCTTTTCCCTGATGATGGCGTTCCTCCTGGAGATGTTTCCACCAAAGTAAGGCAAATCCTTTCAGCTTTAACGTGGTAAACTGTACTCTCCGCTCACTCGGCAGTTCCTTCGAAACAAAGAAATGTTCTAACTGATCCATCCAATCAAGAAAGACGTCCGGATCGCGTCGTCCATCAAAGTCGGCTACGTCAATCCTTATTCCCCGGTCCCAATTAGGATCTTGATTTTGATGGTGTGGTCGCCCTCGCCACTCATGCTCTCTCCTTCGATTACGTTCTTCATGTCGACGCCGACGAGGTATTTGGTTCTCACTCTCCTCGCCACCTGAAGATGGCGGCGACTCCAGGTGTAGGGATGGTTCATTGCTGACATCGCTTTCAGAGCTAGGGTCAAAGACAATCGCGTCACGTTCATGATGTCGGGGATTACGAGGGTTATGATGTCGCCCACTTGACGTGGAAGAGCGACTAGTGTCCCTCCTACCCTGTTCCCTTCTGTACTCCCTATCCATTCGGTCAAAATTCAAGACCTCCAATTGTTGGGTGTTGTTGTCTACCGTCCTCTCTATATTTTCGAGACGAGCGTTGGTACGACGGATTTCCTCACCCAAGTTTGCCATCATGGCTTCCAACCGCGCCATGGGATCGGGACGGCGAGCCATAGGGGTTTGGTTCTCACGGGTCGAGGGACTCACAAGTGCAAGATGAACCTCTTTTTTTTCTCTTGTGGTGGTTGTATGTTTTTTTTTATGCAATGAATAAATGACGTGCAAGTGAGGTGCAAGATCGTGTGGCTCTGATACCAAATTGATGCAACCTACTTAGATAGCGGATCAAAGGAACAATTCTAAATGGGGAATTAAGGGAATCGACGACAAGAACAACTAAAATGATATGAGACGCGCAAAATCAGCAACGGTTGGCAGTAGCTAGGCAGATACTAGCACAAGTTATTCCACGATTTCAGGGCAAATTGATGAGTTAAAAGTTCCTAGAAAATTAGCACAAGATTTGCAACGACGTGGGGTCTCAACGATTCACCAAACCAAGTCAACGATATAACAATCCACAAACTATATTATGCGGTGGAATAAAATGGGAAAAGTAACACTCATACCACAACCGGCAGGGTCCGTGGATTGCGCTTTGGATCTGATCGAACAGGGTACGGTCGAAACAGGGGTGCTCCGAGCAACTTCCGGCCGTAGATGGTGGTTGTTCCCACGAGAGGGCGGACAGGTTCCAGGCCTGGCAGTCCGTGTCGAGTCGAGGCTCCGGTAGCAGTGGTGCGGCAGCAAGGCGGCGGGTTCCGGCGGTGGGGTAGCGGAGTAGGGGTGGTAGCACGGTGGAGAGGAAGGGGAGGGGAGGTAGGCGGCGCTGGGGAAGAAAGGAGATGGCGCGGGGGAGGGGACAGGTGGTGCGGGGGTGAAAGGTGGGGTTGGAGGAAACAGGAGGAAGAAGAGGGGAGGAGGGGAGGGTGCGATGGGGAGAGGAAGGCTGGAGAGGCGGAATCGAGAGGGCGGCGAGGAGAAGAAAGGGAAGGCGGCGGGGGGAGGGGGGGAGATTAGGGTACGGGATGGGGAGAAGAGTCGGGGGAGAGAGGGGTCGGGAGAGGGGAGGCGCGGGATTGGCGAGGATGAGAGAGAGAAAACCGAGTTGGAGAAATTAGGGCGGGAAAATGTTATTCAATTCAACTTGCTTCAATTACAAAATAAGGGGACCTTTTATAGAGGTCATTCCCCCTCAAACTAAATAACAGTTATTCCTAAAAACTAGGGAAAATAAAAAGAAAATAAAAAGTGGATAACAAGGCCTTTTATAATGAGCCTTTTACATAGGGAATAAATAAACAAAAATAAATACTAATTAGACCAAATAAATGTCTACTAAAATTAAGTTGCTATCATGCTGCATCACATCTCAACAACAAAATCGCTTGGTTCTCGAATCTGGTCAATATGGTCTCCAAGGGTGTCAACCACAGCATGTCTCAAATAGGAAGGTAGGAATGGGGAGGGAGAAGATGTGATGTCAGTCCGAGTTCCGGCCTCCCAAGAGAGTGGGCGAGAATGATGGGAATGAAATGAAGAAGTTGCAAAATCCGGCTAAAATGGAGTATGGCCCATCATGAAGAGGAGAAATAAGGATGATGAAGGGAGGGAGGGTGGGATGAGAGAAAGAGAGTGAAACAAAGAGAAGGTGACTACTAATGATCTAGGGAAGATGAACATAACCAACTCATACCAAATACATACAAACATAAATCAAACCCTTAGTTTACCAACTCAACACAAAACTGACCGTGAGAGTTCAGTGTTTATCTTCTCAATTTTAGAGTTTACTGATTAGACAGAAGTTGTACGAACACTTAGGAGGCTTAATGGGATTTTGGCACTACTTCTTAGTGTGTACACGAGCAATTAAAAGAGCAAACAATGAGCGAATTGCTCTCCCAAAACAAGGAGGAACCAGTTTCGTTTATTTTTAAGGGTCAAGTTCAATTAGCAATCCCATTTATTAATTTTTGATTTTCTCTTTTTTTGGATTTTTTCAAAAATAAGCCTAACGAGATTTCCAATTTCTTCTTTGATTAATTTGAGTCTAAAAATAGGGGGAAGAAGTCGAAAAAGCTAATGCGTGGTCAAACACGATGATGCATGCATGGATAGAAATACGTACCTTGCTCCAGCACTCTACATGCAATATGATCCGTGCATAAATTAAATGCTGAAAGTAAACTAACTATATGATGCACGAGGAAATCGACCTTAGACGAGAAGCTTCTATTGATCGTGAAGAACAATAACTAGTTAATCGAATCGAGTCGAGAGTCCAATCATGGGATTAACTCGGTGCCCACCACAACGGGTCCTGCTAGCGCTGTTTATGACTCATCACGGTGCGTGGATTCAAATTCAATTAAGCTAACTTTTTCAATTTATTTTTTAAACAAGATCCAATTACATTCTATAGGTACATGAAAGCAATTAGGTATTGGGCCTTAGCTAATTACATCACAATCAACAAAAAATCTGACGTGTAGGGGCCAAAATCGTGAGAATCAAATGGAAAGTTGTGGCAGTGAAATAAGAAAACGCGAAAAATAGCGGTGAGATCCCCCAAATGCATCGGCACTTGGCAAAACAAACCACGAATAATGTCCAAGTCCACAAGTCCAAAGTATCTAAATTATTACAACTCAGTTAATTGTTCTCTACATAAAATGACTATCTTCTTCTCTTCTCTGCTCCACCTCTTGTACGTGTCCTCCAAAAAGACTCCAAGTCGTCCTCCAAGTAGTCTCTCGCACAAAAAGAAAATAAGAGAAGGTCAGAAAATAGTTATAATATAAAGAGATAAGAAAGGCTGAAAAATGACTACTAACCCATGCTCCTCGGTAATGATGCCATTCTGATGATGCGAAGGCCGAGCGGAGCAGGCCGGGGGGCATGCGTCGCCCGGTGGGCAGCTGGACAGTGGCGACCAGCCGGCCGTGAACCTGTTATTGAAATTTTTTGTTTTTTTCCTTTTTAAACTAAAACAAAATTGAATAAAAAAATTCTTTTATATATTTTTTGAAATAGGAAATGTAAATAAAGAAAAAATAAATTATTTTTATTTTGTTATTATTTTCATTTACCTGCAAAATAAATGTTAGAGATAATAACAATTATATGTTTTTTTTATTTTTTTATTTATAAACAAATTAGAATGTGAACGAAGATCCAACGGAAAGCGAAGAAACATATCCAGATCTCCGACCACCATATGGTCGAAGGAGATATGTTGTGCGAGGTACAATAAGAAATGTGAGGATTGGAAAATGAGATGGTAATCGGATTCATACGTCAAATGTGGAGATAGATATTTTTTTGAGATTTATGGTCTAAAAATTTATCACGAAATCAAAGCAAAAATTAAATCTAATATTTATCTAAGAAAAACGACGGGAAAGAAAATGGATCTCACCTCGGAATTGGATACACCGTAATGGCCTCGACGAGGGCCGACTCGCTGTCACCGAACGGCTCGAAGGCTGGGCACCCTTCTTCGACAAGATTGCTCTCGGAGATTGGGCTCCTCTCCACCAAAGATTGATCAAAGAATAATGGAGGAGGAAGCCAATAAAAAGAGTAGAAAAAATCAAAAAGGAAGGTATATACAAAAGATGAACGTGATTAATGGTGGAATTAACAAAATAATTTAATTAATTAATTTAAAAATTTGGAATAAAATAAAATAAATTAATGAATTAATTTACAAAAATTAATTAGCCACATTAATTGTGGCTATTTAAGGTATAGAATCATGTCTTTATATACAAGGTATGTTTTCAAATTAAATAATGAATAAATTAAATAATTAAATATAAATTTAATATTTAAAATAATTTAATTAATAAATGTTAGATATTTAATTTTTTTGGTGATTTTTATATAATTAATTTATTTGTATACAAATATTATATACATATAGTATAATATACACAAGAACAAATAAGGAAATTATTTTTAAATAATATTTTTATTATATTTTTATTCTTTTTAAAATTTAATAATGAAGATAATATTTACAGTTATGTACATTATGTATAAAAAATAAATATGAATAAATATATATTAGGTTAGTGGTAAAACTACAAAAAATACCCCAGAAAATCGACTTTTCACCCGTAAATCCAAAAATTATGAAACCACAGCCATTTGAAAAGATAATTTAACTTAAAGTAAAATGGAAGTGAGTTTTATTCATTTTGAGTTCGTGTGGAACCGGAATTGATCTTGCAATTACTGTTTTACAGCTTTTTCTGAGTTTGATTATTTGTAGTATGTACATTATTTTATTTTTCAATTATTTTTATTATTACAAAACATTTTTACTTATAACTTTTGTTTACAAAGATGTTTAATTTGAGGTCAATTTATGTGCAAATAAAATAGTGTAGGTTTTGTACAAATATATAGGGAAAAATTTACAAATTATTTTTGAATTAAAGACCCTATCTCCCATACTTTATTCCTTGTTGATCAGGTCAAGTCTTGACCTTCTCTTAGGGTTCGTGTCAGTCTGCATTTATTTCATAAATACATTCTTTATTTTTCTTTTCTTTTTTCTTCTTCTTTTTTCTTTTATTTTGAATATAAAAAGTGTTAAAAATGCATAATTAATAAATGTATGCAAAATGGTAATTTCATGCAATTAGTGAGTATTTACAGGTGTCTAACTAAGGAAATGAAGCTAAAATAAAAGAATAAAGGCGATGAATCGTGGATTTATTAGATAGATGTCGCACAAGGTGGCGTATGCGAGCTAATGGTGCGTGAGGAGGAAGTTCACACGGCTAGAAGTCACGCAAGGAGTTCGGGCTAGAGGTGGTCGAGCTAGAGGTCACACAAGGATGCGTGGGATGCTGTTGGACGAGTTGTACGGGAGTTGGAGAGAGAGAGAGAGAGATCGGAGTCGGTTGAGAGGGATCCTTACGTACACATATTGTCATCAATACTTATTGGTACAAAACCTCAACTTTCACCTACAAATCCCAAAAACCTTAGAATGGCCCATGGGTGAATGTATGCATGATAAATATGGCTTTGAAGTTGGGTAGATATATAATTAGGGTTTGAGTTTATAGGCTATGCCCATGAAGTTGGTATTTTCTATAGACTTTTATGAGGTATTACAATCCATAGTTACAATATGGAGGTAGTTTCAAATGAGTTGGAGTTGATATGAATTTATTAGGAATTAGAAAAGTTTGAAGACTACATAAATAGAAGAATATACCTATGAAGGGTTTTATTTAGCTACCACATGCTTAAACCAATTTTAACCAAATCCAAATTTTTTGACAACGATTTGAGCATCTACCTCGACGAATGCGCATATTTTGTGGTGGAGAACTTGTTACATGTCAAGGTCGAAGATTTGTGTTGGTGAAACGTGGGAGGAAGTGAATGAAGAAAGTTGCATTATATTGATAGAGAAGGGTCTTTTCTCCAAACCAAAGTCGAAGTAGTCTGAGGCAGATTAGCAAGACACTGACACCAAGTACTAAACCACTCCAGTTTGAAAGACATGTTGAATGGTCTTAATTTGATTTTTAGTTTCCAATGATTTTCTTTTATTGTCAAATTACCTTGGGATAAATCTTACAATTTTTTCGTTACAATTCTTTTTAAGCATATTCAAAGAAAAAAGTTAACAAAATATATATTATGATTATTAAAAAATTAATATGACATATAATCAATATCACATCGCATCACATTTATCATTCAAACCCTCTTGAATCATCCTAACCATCCAAACAACTACTATTCATCGAAGGTTAGTCAAACCCATCGAAGTTAAGTTTGCTTTTGATATTACACGAGTCAAAACTGAATGTCGGGGGAGGGGGATGCGCTGTGGGCTTCTTCAGCATATTTAAATGTTGGGATTTTATCACTTGTGCCCCTCCGAGATATCGCAATATCAGTTATGCCCCTATCTTTTTGGTAATATCAGTTGTGCCCCTCACTTCTTGCTCCGTCATCAGTTGTGCCCTTCCGTCAGATTGACCGTTAGAAAAATAAAATAACCATGGTTTATTCAAACCATGGTGTGGTTAAGAAGGGTATTATGCTCAGCCGCGACCTCCCCGTCAACCTCCTCTCCATCTGCCGCCGCGACCTCCCCGTCGACCTCGTAGAGCTCCAACTCCCGCAGCTCCCCAACCTCCCCGCCAACCTCCACACCACCAAATACCTCCCTCCGCACCTCAGGCCCACCCTCAGGGCCGCCTTCGACCTCGTTGAACCCTCCTTCGGTGACGTCCTCGACACCCTCCTTCGGTGTCGTGTTTGCATCCTTCGAGAGCTCGCCCAGAGAGAGTCTAACAATCGTAAAAACACAGAACACGAGTGTTGTACAGAGAGAGAGAGAGAGAGGAGAGCAGATGAGATCACCTGGAGCTGAGAAGCGTCCGCGCAAGGCCGTCGATGGTGCTGAACCCCAAGCACCCCAAGAGGAAGCCCTGGCGGTAGGGCAGGAACGTTCTCCTCCGCATCTCCTCCGCCTCCGCCCTCTTTGCCGCGTAGATCCTCTCGTGCGCAGACGCCGAGCCCTTCCTCCTCTTCTCCGCCCCCTTATTCTCCTTCTCCTTCTCCTTCGAGAACTGCCAGAACCTCTCCCTCCCGTTCCCGCTCCCCTCGCTCTTGCTCCGGTACAGCAGCTCCTTAAAACACCCATTTCTTCGAGTTCCGTTGCGACGGCGCAGTGGAGGCGGAGCTCACCTCCTCCTCTGCCGCCGCCGCCTCGGATTTCGGATCGACTGCGCTCCAGTCGAACTCTAATGTCTGGCACATCGTAGACATGGACCGAGCACGGCGATGGACGGATCTGCTCCCCCGCAGCGTCGGATCGCGGTCTCGCGGCGCCGCCGGAGGCGGTGAGGGGAAGAGCGAGGTAGGGCGGATCTGTCCGTTGAGGAAAAGCTCGTCGGCCGAGGTCATCGCGGCGTCAGCGAGGCGCGTTGAGAAGTCGAACTCCGGGGTGTCTCCCGGGGAAGGGGAGCCGCCGCTGCCGTTGCCGGAGAGGGAGGAGGAGGAGGTTGGAGGAGGAGGAAGAGGATGGGGAAGAGGAGGAGGAAGAACAGGATGAGAAAAAGGTTGTCAAATGACCACATAACCTTTTTTAAAAAAATAATTACGCTTATGTCCTCAAAGTTAACGTCCATTTACACTATGGATGGACGGTCACTAACCCGAGGGGCACAAGTGATAAAATAGCAAGAAGTGAGGGGCACAACTGATATTACCAAAAAGATAGGGGCATAACTGATATTGTGATATCTCGGAGGGGCACAAGTGATAAAATCCCTTAAATGTTTTTGAGACCGAATGATGATTATCCATCCCATTTTAATGGTAAAGTTTGCAATTTTCTTGCGGTATGTATATTCTCTATTCATCGTGTAGATGTTTTCATTTTTGTAGATTCTATCTCCTAAGTTTCTCGTCGTATTAGGGAGTTCATGACTCGAGTTCTCATACTCTTCTCTTTTATTTTCCTTGTCAAGTCAAAAGTTAACTCACAATACTTAAATTGACCAGAACCTAAATACAAGGAGGTTGAATTCGATTGTGTATACACGCTTTGCCTGTATAATATTTCTCATGTGAGAAGCAAGAATAATCATCCTTTTAATTCCTTAGTTTCTTGTTAACAAATAACATATAACTACTGTACAAGGATCAGATTTTTTAATCTACTAAAATTCCCAAATATTATCGCAAGTACCATTTTCCACAGGAGGATTTTTGCAATCAGTTTCTTCTCTAATCGGAGCCATCAGTGCATGTTGTGACAAGAGTGATACCATCTCTGAGCTTGGATTCTGTAAGCTGTAACAGTAGGGAGCCGATCACGATGGAGCTTAAAATGCGCGTAAATCAATAGCGGAATCTGAACATTTCACCTCTATGTATGTGCTACAGCACCACATTTAGCCTCACAAAATTTCAAATAACAATTTATTTAAGAAACTAATTAACCGTATATGTTGACACCCATAAAGATGGAACCGTTACATGACATCCAAAGCAATATACTGTGGCATTAGCTAACATAGATCTATGTTCTCCAACAGATTCGCAGTCATTCTTCGACAGCCAGTTATGACCTCTGCATGAAAATAAATCCAACAGCAGAAGAGTAGTACTAACTGAAAGCTACGTACCACTTACGGATGAAGGATACGTTGACAGTCAGCAGCACCGGGCATTGTCGTGAGATGGGGAGTCTGACATGAGAAGTGAAGAGCGAGACGCAGCCAAGTCTGAATTGCCGTGGACAAGCAACCAACCTTTGATATACAATAAGATGGCAACATGGCATAGATGTGTGCCTGCATGAATGCATGCAGCGGCAATTCATCCTTGGCTGCACATCACTCACCGCCTCTTCATGTCGAGAGGCCCTCTCAATCAGCTGTTCTCTTTCCTCATGTAGTGAAGATGAGATTGTGGAACTGTTGTATCTGCAAACAGGAAGTGGACATACACGTACACATATATAGTCATAGAACTGGGAGGGGAGGAGGAGCCGTAACTTGTGGAAGGCGTGGGGGTGATGGGCCGCCTCTTCCGGTGCAGCAGTTGTTCAATGGAAATGGTCATCGTCGATCCGATTCAGATGGGGAGGAACCGATCACTCCATTGAAGGAAGCAGTTGCCATGCCATTTGTGAACCGTCACGTCGCAGACTTTATGGGGTCACAATTGTGTCTTCCATGCATAACAGATCGGACATCTGATAGTTAGGAGGATGCAGCATTTACATAGAGTGAAGGGGAGGAAGAGTATATTCAACCGTATGGGTTTCCCTTCCATCTTCAAAGATGTTTTCGCACATTTACCAGAATATCGTTGGAGTAATAAATATTATATGGCACGGTCGTCACCAAAATTTGGCTGCAAAGATTCTATATTCTCAGTTTGCATGACGAGCGTGTGTATAGCGATATTAAATTCAGTGTAATTGTCGTCCATTTTTGCCTCAAAGCAGCTATATAAATGTGTTGGGAAAAACAACGGTATGTATTAACTGATAGCATGATGGAGCGGATGTAGTGCATTAACTTTCCAGTGATTGTTTGTTTCTGCTTGCTTCATGTAACTTTCCAATGATTTGAAGAATATTTCTTTCGGATAAGATAAGGATATGAATATTATTTTTTTGAGGATATGGATACAGATGTTGTTAAATGTTTTTTTGAACAGCTTCGGATGCTGTATTGTTGAACCTATGTGTATATATTGCATATGTGTATATCAACTTGTATATGTATCTCCAAATATGTTGCAGGATTACTTCCAATATTTTGCATCTGAGTTATTTTCAAATGTGAGAAGAAAAATAAAGATTTCATATTATTTAATTATTTATAAATTTACTATAATATTATTAATTTATTTTATTTATTTATCTTCAAATATCATTTTATTTAAGAAACTAATTAACCGTACATGTTGACACCCCTAAAAGAGTCGTACATAATCTTTTAATTCAATAAACATCGTCTTTTAAATCAAACGGACGGAAATACCCTTCTTTACTATAAAATCCTATTTTTTAACCCTTTTCTACTCTCTTCCACTCCGGTCAGAGATTGAAGGGAGTTTGTTGATATGATATATTGGGTAGATGCTGGTGTTTATGCTACTACTGCTTTGTTGGGGACTAATTGCTTAACATAACGTGGTTGTGTTGTGGATGCGACCCTGGTTCGAGCAGCCACTTCGTCGGCTGCTTATTGTTGCAGACGCACGCAGGAGAGAGGGAGAGTGGGTTAAGTGGGGGAGTTTACTTCAAGTGTCGAACGTGGCCTAAAAGCGTGAGATGGTCTGTTGTGCCATGGGCTGCAGCAGACTCTGCTGCACGTCCGGGAGCCGTTCGATCTTAATCGAGCGGTTCCCACGAATTCGCATGATTCGGACCCACAAAAAGTGTAAATTCGTGGGAACCGCTCAATCAAGATCGAGCGGCTCCCGAACGTGCGGTAGAGTCTGCTGCAACCTATGGCACAATAGACGATCCACTTCCACACAATAACTTGTCTGAATGTTGAATATGTCCTCCATATATATGGATAGAAAAATTGGATCTTTCATTTTATAAAAGTCGAATCAATTAAATCGGAATATAAATAGGTAAAAAGTGGATTTTTCTACTCAAGGTATAGAAGAAATTAATAGCGTAATTACTATATTTTATTCTTGATCGAGAAATTTTGGCATCCATCTTCAATTAAAGATTTTACACAAACGTCTCAAACTAGCATATGCTTCTACAAGCTGGTGTGCTTTTAACAACATCTTTTAAATTGCAAAAAGATATTTCCAGAACGACGATGTTGGTAATTTTAGACATTGATGGGACATAGATATGGCGTAGGGTAGATATGCTTGAAAAAAAAATAAACAATACAAATTACTAATAAAACTTCGTAAAGATTGAAACAAAAGCATATACATATAATCACTATTCACAAATCCTTCTCACCATTGCTTTAGAGGACATCTCACCATAATATGTGTTAATGTATGAAAAATGTAATTTTGAAATACATATTTTTATATTTGTGGGTCGAGCGAGCTGGGTTTTGTGGCATATTTCCATGGCATGCCTAGTTAATGGGAGGGACAAAAAATGGTCCGAGCTGGTCCATTCATGAAATTGCTTGGCACAAGTCCAGCCCATGAGCGAGATGGTGGACGGTCCTCTAGCCCACTGTCCAGGTCTGTTGATAACATGCAAAAGGGGTACCTTGTGTACTCCTAAAATAACAAGTGCATTTGGTCTTAACTCCTTGATGGACATGTGGATTCCACAACAGAAAAATATTTACTTATATTCTAGTATGTGTATGACACCCGAGTGATCCATTGTCCAAAGAGAAAAAGAGAAGATGGGAACCCAATTTTACTAATTCCATACTTGCCTTTTACAATGCATGGTGGAGCTCCCACGATCTGCAGCTAATAAAAGGGGGCAGATGGTCTCATGTAATACAACACCTGTTGTATTATAGCGTACGATCCTCTCGTCGCTCCATCAGTCCATCAAGCGAGTCCTTTGTCGATCCACTTCCTAAAGATACCTTCAAAATGACGCACATGGAGCTCCGACGACCGCTTGATCATGAGAGGGCGTGCCCACGTGACTTAGGGTCATGTGGTGTGAAATTTGCAGAGAGGTGCATTCACCTTTCGGATATCGACGCATACCTCCGCCTCCTGAGTAAAGTGCAACTATTCCCTAGTATTTTATCATATTTATACATGATTCCCTATCAACATTTATTAGCATTGTTTTTATTTCCAAAAATTGCAATTCAGTATCTAACTTATGCAATGAATATCTTGCAAAACTAATGTCCAATTTTATTGAAATTATTCTTGTATTAAAGATTGATTGATCCTAATATAAATGAGCTATTGTGGGTATTTTTATGATAAGAATTGAACTTATTGTGAACTTTTGATTGAAAAGTTGGTTCTGAGCTTGCAAATTAAATGTATATTCGAGAAATTGCGGAAATTTTTAATTTGGATATTTTGTTCCTTTAATGACAAGCACACTTTCGGCATATATCTTACTTTAATACATTAAGAAATATGCTAATATAAAATAATTTGTATATAGACTTTGGACTTTAAGGTGGTTTGTAAAATATTTTTTATAATCTAAATACATTTAGATATCTCACATTATGCTTTACATCATATGATTTATTGAAATTTATTTTTGTGCTTTATTTTTCTTTAAAAATCAAAAAAATCAAATCAAGTTATTGTTGCATTTCCAATTTCATTAATTCATATTGATTCTAGAAAATTATGATAAGTTCCCTTTTCATTTTTCATCATCCCAGATTTTTATTTTGAAAAATATTATAGTTTTAGCCTTACAATACAAAAACATATCAAAATTTTCAAAAATTATATAAAAATTATTAGAATGTCAAGAAACGCAAAAAATGTCATTTGAATTCCTTTTAAAATAAATTCTAAGAACAATAAGATTATAATTTGTGGGCTCGCTCATTTTGTTGCAAAAAGTCCTATTTTGTACATAGAGCTTATCTCCCTTTTAAAACTGTCTTATAAGTTTTTATTTTAATTTTATTTGCATATTTTTATAATACCCAAAACATCACAAAACTACTTAAAAACACGAAAATAATTTTTATTGTAACTTGTCACCATTAGAAATAATAAAAACATTGATCCATACCCATAATTTAATACTAGTGGAGAACCCGTGCAAAAGCACGGGTTGCACGGGTGTTAGAGATGTTGGGAAAATTAGAACAAGTTCCCTTTTCATTTTTCATCATCCCAATTTTTTATTTTGAAAAATATTATAGTTTTAGCCATAAAATACAAAAACAGATAAAAATTTTCAAAAAATATATAAAAATTATTAGAATGTCAAGAAACACAAAAAATGTCAACCGGATTCCTCATAAAATAAATTCTAAGAATAAATTCTAAGAAGAATAAGATTATAATTTGTGGGCTCATTTTGTTGCAAAAATTCCTATTTTGTAAATTGAGCTTATCTCCCTTTTAAAAACTGTCTTATAAGTTTTTATTTTAATTTTATTTGCCCAAAACATCATAAAACTACTTAAAAACATGAAAATGTTTGTTTCCCATTTTATTGTAACTAGTCACCATTAGAAATAATAAAAACATTGATCCATACCCATAATTTAATATAAGTATCAACTTATATTCATATTACATCCAAAGACACACTTGCATTCATGTCGCTTTTCCTTAGTGGGCAATGTCATCCATGAGAAACTCCATTAAGCATGATTTCGTCTTAGTCTGCTATACATATTGCGCTTGATTGCTTGTGGTACAACATGGGCTTACATCTTATGAAGAAGGGATCCAACCCGAAAATTGGGTTGTGGAATAAACTTCCCTCTGGTATTAAGATCAATATTCATTGTAATGAATATTATTAATTTTGTTTAACAGCTATTGACATTCATAGTTATATGGTTTGGGGGTATCTGCCACTTATAATCTCGGGTACACTTATAATGCACTTCTAAATTTCCTACTTTTTTCTCTACAATTAAAAAATTCTCACTCAGGTATTGCAACTCATATTAAGACTGATATTGCTGCTTTATTTAATTGCCTTGAGGGAGAAACTCAATTTACTTGTATTTTCTCATCCTAAAAACCGTATTTGAAAAATTAAGTTCACGTATGATTGTGGATTGCATTACTATTGTGGATCTTAATAAGGTAGTGAGGAGCATCAACTTGCTTGAAAAAGATTCACTCATTGCCATGACCTATACTTAGACGTCCCTCCCCAAGCACGTCAAAGGACAAATCAAAGTGGATAGAGTCGAGTTACCTTACATTATTGACTCACTCCCGGTTTTGTGTTTCTTTCTAGTTATACTAATATAGAATTGTGGACTTTTCTTCTGAATTTCCTTATATGAAGGTTTTGGTATGGACCTCCTACACTTTCTTTTTTGCACTTACGGAGGAGAGGGATGAATATAATTCTCCCCGGCTTATTTTAAAAACATAAGTATCGCATTTGCTTTAGGATTGTCTTTGCTGAAGATCATCACATTGATGATATTAAGAAGGTATTCAAGAAGCCATCTCAGAACAACAACAACAAGTCAACTGATGCAAATCTAATTCTTTTGCAGCATGTAACACATGCAAATACAAACATCCATAACGAGTTTTTTGAGTCTGCAGAAGTTGACTCTGACATGGCATATGCCTGATGAATCTCCGTATCATTATCTTTATTCTATCATTTTGCCTTAAAAACCCTAGTAAATGCGTATAAATACCCTTAATTTAGGCATTATAGCATTCAAGTATCGTTGCATAAATAGTGTATAAGATATAGTTTTTAAAGCTAAAATAATATAATAAATGAAAGAAAAGAAAAAGAATAAAATGCACAGATATTTTATGACCCTAAACCCTGAGACCTATTTCGATGACTAGGTCAACAAGGAATAAAGTATGGGGAGATAAGGGCCAAAATACAAGTAAAATTCTTATCTATTTTATTCATTTTTGGAACTTATTTTTAGTTCCACTTTTTATACTTCAAATAAAGAAACTTTGAAATAAAATTTGTAGATAATTAAATATAGAAAAATATAGATTTTATTTCATACAAAAATAATGTACAGATAAAAAGTTACGCTCAGATGAAGTTTCTCAAATCCCAACTTCCCTAACCCATATCTCTAAAAAAAACTCAAAATATATCAAATTCACTTTTTAATTGTATACTACTTTTAATATGCTATTTAATGAAGGTGATTTCATATTTTTTGTCGTTACGGTGTGAAAGATAGGTTTTGGACCCCAATTGCATAGTTATACCAATTAAAATATTCATTTTGTTTAATATTAAATATTTTTAAAATTTTGTATTTTTATAATTTTGTAAATATTATATATAATATATGTGCATATTAAAATAGAATAAAAATGTCAAGAAACCATTAAAATAATATACTCATATAAAATACATAGATGAATTACCAATAAGTATACAATATACTTATTTATTTAAGTGTGAATAATATATTAAGAAAATAAAATAAAATTATATTTGTGTACCTAAATAAGTATTAAATATATGAAATAATAAATTAAATTAATATAATATAATATATAAAATATAAAATAAAAGACTAAAATACGTAGATGAATATACGTATATATAGCCCCTGAAAACTAACTTATAATTATAAGTCTCTAAAAAACAAATAAAAATTATGATAAAGTTCTTCATAAAATAATAAATATTTTTTTTATTTTATTATCTAAATTAATAAAATTAATTATTATTTTTAGTTGATTTTTGATTTTTTTTCCAAGGCTTTTTCCTAGTTGGTCCACGTGGACCAACGAGGTACGTCAGAGACTTAATCGCGGGTCAACTCTGACCAGCCCTTTGTCCCCTTGTCGGACCATGGTTCTTGCCTTCTTCAAGATTTTTTTCACGGCTAGACCTTGAACCATTTGATTTCACGTTCTTCACGACTTTTATTCCTCAATATGTGATGATTCATGCTCTTTGCTTTCCTCGACCTGAGGATCAACGATTCGTCTCATCTTCATCGATCTTTGATCCTGCTCGTCAACCCTATACAAAAGCACCGCCAACTTCCACTTCGATCTTTGACCCCTCTTCCGTCATTGAACCCTAGACCTAGTCTTCGGGCCTTCTTCCTGGTAACAGCAGGAGTCGTTCCAGCCCTTCTGCGGTCCGATCGTGAATTGAGGAGGTCCAGTTCGCCAGAGTCACTTCGCCGGAGTTGCTTCTGGCGTGCCCCTAGTGAGCTTCTTTCCCCTCCTTTTTGTCGTTCGATTTCCCTAGAGTATTAGTAGTGTATTTGATGAATCTCCATTTCATCATATTTATTATATCATTTTTCCTTAAAAACCGTAGTAAATGCATGTAAATACCCTTATTTCATACATTTTATCATTCGTGCATTCGTGTACAAGATGTGTATAAAATACGGTTTTTAAAGCCAAAATTATAGAATAAAGAAAAGAAAAGAAAAAATAATAAAATATTGCAAATATTTTATGACCTAAAACTCCGAGACCTAGGCATCCCGATGACTAGGATGATAAGGAATAAAGTAGGAGGAGATAAAAGCCAAAATACAATAAAAATCCTTTCTATTTAATTTATTCTTTATTAATTTTTGGGATCTATTCTTAGTTCCACTTTTTATACTTAAAATAAAGAAACTTTGAACATGAAAGTTGTAGATAATTAAATATAGAAAAATACAAATTTGATTTCATACAAAAATAATGTACAGGTAAAAATTTCTAATCTAATATGATTGCAAAATCCCAACTTTCTAGACCCATATCTCTCAAATAAAAACCAAAAATATATCAAAATCATCTTTAATTGTATATAACTATTTAATGAAGGTGTCTTTATATTTTTTGGAATCGCGATTTGAAAGTTAGGTTTTGGACCCCTATTGTATACTTATACCAATTACAATTTTCATTTTATTTATTCTTCATTACTTTTAAAATTTTATATTTTTATAATTTTTAAATATTATTTATAATATGTGTATATTAAAACAGGAATAAAAACATAAAGAAAATGTAAAAATTAAATACTTGTATAAAACACATAGATGAATTACCTATGTCTATACCTATAGAATTAATACAACTATGTATTTAATTGTATTAATACTTAAGAAAAATAAATAAAAATATATTTAAGTCTATAAATTAAGTTATAAATATATAAAATAATAAACCAAAATAATAAAATTAAATGGAAAAAATAAAAATAAAACATTAAAATATATAGATGAAAATACTAATACATAGCCTTAAAAGGGAACTTGTAATTTTAAACCTCAAACAAAAAAAATAAAAATCATAATAAAATAATTCATAAAATAATAAACACTTTTAATTTAATAACCTAAAATAATAAATTCATTTATTATTTTTAAATGATTTTACAATTCTTTTTCAGGAGGTTTTTCCTAGTTGGTCCACGTGGACCAATTAGGTGGCTCGGACAGTTGGCCTATGGTCAACTCTCTGACCCCCCTCTTGCAAATCTATCAGACGTGGTTTTATCCCTTTTTTGCGGATTTTTCGAGGCTTGATCTTTCACAATTTCCTTGTAGACAGGTCTTACACACCCAATGACCATCTCGAAGCTTGCGTCACGAATACGCTCGATCTCCATCGTTCTTCTCGTCGCCTTGCCTCTTGTACAAAACCACCTTCCATTTTACATTTGATTTTTGAACCCTCCTTTGACCTGTTTTTCCTTCGTTTGAAGCCTTGGATTGAGTAAGGTGACAGTGAACTCTCCGGCTCTCGTGATGCGAGGTTAGGTAGGCCGTGGAGCGACTCCACCCCCATCTCCGGTCTCCGATCGTCGAGGTATATCTCTGGCATTTCATGCCATTGAGGTATGCTTTCCCTTTATTTTTCTTGCATATCTAGCTTCCTCTTAGTATTAGGAATCGATTACAAACCATCCGATTCGCCTTTTATCCAATCGACTACCTTTGCCACCACCTTGCCGGAGCTTGCTCCGACGAGCTCCTTTCTTGCCATTCTCCACCATATCACACCGCTACAGGGTCGAGGCATTTTACCTTCAACCCCATAACCATTCCCCTACAGGTACAAGCATCCCCGAAGTGCCTGGAGGCCATTTTTCCCTTTGTCGGAGATATATGGAGGCACTTAGCTTTGTCGCCTTCGTGGTTGTGCTACGACGCACCTATGGCGGTTTTGAGGCTTCCTGCACCTAAAGAAGACCTGCAGGATCATCATCATCCTTTTTGAAACCTGAGGGAGCGCCAGAGGCCAAGGATAAGGGTCGGGGGAGCCCGCCTCATTGCGAGTTCTTCCCCATTCTTCATCGTCATTTTCCGGTTGTTGGATCTGGTCGGTTCTTGGAGAGGAGCAGCGGACGTCGAATCTTCTGGAGCTTCCACTGTCGATCCCATTGGGGGATCTAATCTCGCTCGTCCGTTCTGAATCGTCATCGCACGTCCGGAGACCAACACGTGGCAAGTGGATTATCATCATTCGTCGGATCGCGCTGGGCGCTGGGTATTTTGCATATAAACCCTCATGATTTTTGTAATTAAATATTAGTATTAAATCTTTCATTTGTCGTTAGTACTTTTGTAATATTTATAAAAAGGCCCCTGAACTTTGAAGAATTACATATGAGTCATGGTCACGTCATCTCACGTGACGCTTCATGTGAGGGGACATTTTGCGGTCAGGCCCTTGGGTTCCCTGTTATTTCGATTCAGTCTACAAGTTATTTATTGAAGTTATATTTCTTTGGACATTTTGCATTATAGCCTATAAGGTCTTTAGAAATTACAGTTCTGTCACGCTAGTAGAGCACGTGTTTAGGCAGGTATTCTTTGACGTTTTTACAGGGAAGGGCTTCTGGCTTTGCATATTTATATTTGGTACTATAACTTTTTGAGTACATTATAAGTTTCTGTGAAAATTACACTTTAAACCCTGGATTTCTTGATATTTACAAATTTACCCATGCTAATAGTATGGTTTCTCTTTGTTGATTTTATTTATTTCATGCATCTATAAAAATTGAAAAGTCCCCAAAAAATAGGCATATCTTGTTGTTGCATTGTGCTTCCACATTATATTTTTATTTTACATTTTTGAAGCATTTTATTATTTTTAAAAATTCGAAAATATGCATTTTCTTCCCTGTTTATATTAGAAAATACATAAAAATTATAAAAGTTCTTTCAAAATTCCAAAAAAGTACATTTAGTGCTTATTTAAGTATTTGACAACTTTAGACCAAAAATCACTAAAAAATATAAAAGGGAACACATAAAAATTGTAAAATCCCTAAAACCTTTATAAAAATATAAAAATCCATAAAAATCACAAAAATATTTCTCTGTTTCTGATCTGTATTTCATTATCTTTATATAAAAATTAATGTGGAGAATTGTTGCCTTTATTTTATATTTTTCCTCTCCATTTTAATTTCAGGCATTTATTTTATTCTCAATTTTGAGTATTTTGAATTTTAAAAATACCAAAAAAATAAAAAAAATACAGAAAATCACAAAGACATTAGAAAATTATAAAAAACACAAAAAGATTTTATTTCCTATATTTTGGCTATTTTTACCTACTTTTCTCTCTCTTACCTCTCTTGTATATATACTCTTTATATAGTTGCATATAAATTAAAAGAAAAAGAAAAATACAAAAATATAAAATATAAAAAGAAAATGTAAAATAAAATAAAATTTAAAATCAAAATAAAAAAATAAAAAAACAAATATCAAATAAAATATATAAAATATAAAATTAAAAACCCACAAAAAATATCACATGTAGACAAATAAGTCACATTCATTTTTAAGCATCCATTGCCCCGATCTACCTCTTGCTTCTTGTGTTCGACACTCTACACTACTTGCACTATACACATATTTTGTAGAGTTATAATAAAGTTTAACTCCGTACATTTACTTTCATTGCTTAATTTATTTGTTATGGGTTAATTGTTATTTTATTTCGGATTTTGTGTGGTCGATTCGACGACTGTGTTCCCACCTTGTTGGAACATAAGATCGCTCGATTTTTGTGTTAAACAAATGGCACCGTTGCCGGGGAGCAACGACGCATAGATTGGGTTTTTGATTGATTATGATTATTTTTCTATATTTTTGCCTTATTTGTTTGCTCATTTATCTGGTATATCTTGTTGAGCTTTCTAACCCGCCTCTTTGTTGATTTGGTGTGAGGAACCATGGATCGATGGAGCTGCTCTACTCTAGGCACCTACGCACCCACATGAAGCCATCTTCGGCCTGCCAACCTAGCACCTTGGAGACTTATAAATTTTTTAAGACCGAGCATCATTTAGTTCCTTGCATCTATTTGTGTAATTTTATAAGAAAGAGACCTATTATTTGTAATAATATAGGTACTCTGAACTTTGGACTCTCGGGCCCAATTTCCAAGTGATTGTTCACTTGGGGGCTCACCGCAGTTTTGTTGATTTTCTTTGCATTTTTTATTTTGTTTCCCGGTTTGTTTTCTCTAATTTATGTGATTGAGCCCTTAGTTTTAGGATTGCTTACGATAGATTAAGGCCAAACAGCTAATATATTTGCTTGTACCTATAGTGACGTTCGGACTTAGTCAAATTTTGAATTGCTTCTCAGTTAGTCTCGAAACCACTGCGTCGCGAGAGTTCTCTATACAGAGCTTGCAGGACCCGCTGTGGTGGGCATCGAGAAGACTCCAAGATCAGACACTTCGGTTCTATTCTAAGTCATTAGCATTGCTTCTTCATGTTAAGAGCAATTTCTAAACTTAGGGTGATTTCATCAGTTTGCATTTGCATATAGTGTAGGTTTCAATTCTGCTAAGCATATTTGCATGTAGAGTGTTGGAGGCAAGGTGAGCATTTATGCTTTAGCATTCATCATCCTTTTGCCGCGTGCATTGCTTTTCTGCCTCTCTACCTCTGATTTTGCTAACCTATGTGCTAAGTAAAATTGACTCCTTGTTACGCTCATGCATTTCTCATTAAAAATCCAAAAAAACATGATAACAATAAAATTGGGACTGTTAACATTACTTGACTCTAAAAAAGACCAAAAAATAAAAATCTTTTATTGGGGTGAGTAATCCCCTCATTGTCTTCGATTTTACTTGCTCGCACCCCTAAGTGTTCGTGCAACATTTTGACTTCTCACCTAACTCTAAAACAGACAAGAGAAAAAGACCCCTCTTTTACGGTCTCTACCGAGTTGAGCAGGTGAATTGAGGGTTTGTTTTGTGTGAGTTTGTTTGTGCTTGCTTGTGTGTATTCTAGATTGCCTCTGCATATTTGCGTCTTTTTCTCACTATTCTTGATTTGACCTTCATGTTCTCTCGATCATTTTCCTCTTGTTTTGAGATGACCGACTAGAGCGTATTTTATCCGGACTTTGTGGATCCCTCATTCAGTCCAGTCGGTTCGCCTCCTTTTTTCCATGAGGACCTTTCTCCTGACTTTTGTACATATCCTCCTCAGCCGCAGATTCAGTCCTCGAATTTTTGTCACACCTACCTTCACATTTCCCTTCATATCCACCAGAGACTGCGTTATTGGAGTCAGCTTTCAAGAAATCCACTCTTGAGCAATTGACCCAAATGATGGATCATATGAGACAGAGGATTGACAACCTCGCTAGTATAAATAAGAGCAACCATGATATTCCACCATTTGATGAGATGGGTTCACTCGAGGATCTCCATGAGAGCTTGCAATCACCAAAAATACAGAATAACGAGCAAAATTTAAAAATCCAAAAAGAGTTCGGGAGACACGTGATCGATTCAGATTGTGAGGAGAGAGACCATCTGCCAGATCATTCTTCTGCACATCCATTCATAGCTTGTCCCACTTTTGACCCTGAGGATGCCGTTGTACAGACTGCTCTTGGCATTCCTCAGGGATATGCTGATTCTGACTTCTTCCCTTGTATGGAAGATGTCCAAAAATTCAAAAAAAATGTCGACTGAACCTGAAGTGGTGGCCACATTCATGAGATTATTTGTGCCCCATTTCAACAGGCCAAGACTGATTTATCTACTCCTCTTCATAAGAAGAGAAAGCAGAGGAGCATATCTGAGCATCATATCTTGACCATGGCTACTGCCCCTACCATCACACATCATCTTATTCCTTTAATGACAAGCACACTTTTGGCATATATCTTATTTAATCCATTAAGAAACATGCTAATATAAAATAATTTGTATATAGAATTTGGAATTTAAGGTGGATTATGAAATATTTTTCATAATCTAAATACCTTTAGATATCTCACATTATGCTTTACATCATATGATTTATTGAAATTTATTTTTGTGATTTATTTTTCTTTAAAAATAAAAAAATCAAATCAAGTTATTGTTGCATTTCCATTTTCAGTAATTCATATTGATTCTAGAAAAATTACAATAAGTTCCCTTTCCATTTTTCATCATCCCAGATTTTTATTTTGAAAAATATTATAGTTTTAACCTTAAAATACAAAAACATATCAAAAATTTCAAAAATTATATAAAATTCATTAGAATGTCAAGAAACACAAAAAATGTCATATGGATTCCTCATAAAATAAATTCTAAAAAGAATAAGATTATAATTTGTGGGCTCATTTTGTTGCAAAAATTCCTATTTTGTAAATTCAGATTATCTCCCTTTTAAAAACTGTCTTATAAGTTTTTATTTTAATTTTATTTGCATATTTTTATAATACCCCAAACATCACAAAACTACTTAAAACCATGAAAATATTTATTTCCCATTTTATTGTAACTTGTCACCATTAGAAATAATAAAAACGTTGATCCATACCCATAATTCAATATAAGTATCAACTTATATTCATATTACATCCAAAGACACACCTGCATTCATGTCGCTTTTGCTTAGTGGGCAATGTCATCCATTAGAAACTCCATTAAGCATGATTTCATCTTAGTTTGCTATACATATTGAGCTTGATTGCTTGTGGTACAACATGGGCCTACATCTTATGAAGAAGGGATCCAACCCGAAAATTGGGTTGTGAAATAAACTTCCCTCTGGTATTAAGATCAATATTCATTGTAATGATTATAATTAGTGTTGTTTAACAGCTATTGACATTCATACTTATATGGTTTGGGGGTATCTGCCACTTATAATCTCGGGTACACTTGTAATGCACTTCTAAATTTCCTACTTTTTTTCTCTACAATTAAAAAATCCTCGCTCGGGTATTGCAACTCATATTAAGACTGATATTGCTGCTTTATTTAATTTCCTTGAGGGAGAAACTCAATTTACTTGTATTTGCTCATTAAACCGTATTTGGAAAATTAAGTTCACGTATAATTGTGGATTGCATTACTATTGTGGATCTTAATAGGGTAGTGAGGAGCACCAACTTTCTTTGAAAAGATTCACTCATTCCAATGACCAATTCTTATGCGTCCCTCCCCAAGCACGTCAATGGACAAATCAAAGTGGATAGAGTCGAGTTACCTTACATTATTCACTCCTTTTTGTCGTTCGATTTCCCTAGAGTATTAGTAGTGTATTTGTTGAATCTCCATTTCATCATCCTTATTCTATCATTTTGGCCTTAAAAACCCTAGTAAATGCATGTAAATACCCTTATTTCATGCATTTTATCATTCATGCATTCGTTTACAAAATGTGTATAAAATATGGTTTTTAAAGCCAAAATTATAGAATAAAGAAAAGAAAAGAAACAAGAATAAAATATTGCGAATATTTTATGACCTAAAACTCTGAGACCTAGGCATCTCGATGACTAGGTCGACGAGGAATAAAGTTGGGGGAGATAAGGGCAAAAATACAATAAAAATCCCTTCTATTTAATTCATTCTTTATTAATTCTTGGGACATATTTTTAATTCAACTTTTTATACTTCAAATAAAGTAATTTTGAACATGAAATTTATAGATAATTAAATATAGAAAAATACAAATTTGATGTCATACAAAAATAATGTACAGGTAAAAAGTTCTGATCTAAATAAAATCCTAAAATCCCAAATTCCCAGAACCATATCTCTCAAATAAAAACTCAAAATGTCTCAAAATCATCTTTAATTGTGTATAACTTTTAATAAGCTATTTAATGAAGGTGGCTTTATATTTTTTGGAGTTACGGTTTGAAAGTTAGGTTTTGGACCCTTATTGTATACTTATAACAATTAAAATATTTATTTTATTTATTCTTAGTTATTTTTATAATTTTATATTTTTTAAATTTTTTAAATATTATTAATAATATATTTTTATATTAAAACAGGAATAAAAATATAAAAAAATCCAAAAATTAAATACTTGTATAAAACACATAGATGAATTACCTATTTCTATACCTATAAAATTAATACAACTATGTATTTAATTGTATTAATACTTAAGAAAAAATAAAATTGTATTCAAGTCTATAAAATTAAGTTATAAATATATAAAATAATAAACCAAAATAATAAAATTAAATATACAAAATAAAAATAAAACATTAAAATATATAGAGGAATATACTAATATATAGCTTTAAAAGGAACTTGAAATTTTAGACCTCAAAAAAACAAATAAAAATCATAATAAAATAATTCATAAAATAATAAACATTTTTCATTTAGTAACCTAAAATAATAAATTCATTTATTATTTTTAAATGATTTTACAATTCTTTTTCAGGAGGTTTTTCCTAGTTGGTCCACGTGGACCAACCAGGTGGCTCGGACAGTTGGCCTATGGTCAACTGTCTGATCCCCCTCTTACAAAGCTATCAGACGTGGTTTTATCCCTTTTTTGCGGATTTTTCGAGGCTTGATCTTTCACCATTTCGTGCCGCGGTCTTCATGACTTTTGCCCCTCGTAGACTGGTCTTACACACCCAATGACCATCTCAAAGCTCTTGCGTCACGGATACGTGATGAATACCCATTCATCACTCTTTATTCTTATATTTTAGCTACAAAAACCTTTGCAAATACATGTATATCTCTGTAAATACAAATAATTACCAAAGTGCATGCATTGTATAAAAGTAAATAATTAGCATGTTTTTGTGCAAAAATAAAAGAATAAAGAATTAAAAGAAAAAGAGGGAGATATTTATAATAAATATTGAGCAACCTAATCCCAAGGGAGGGCTCAGCATGGGCCTGACCACATAAAAGCCCAAGTAGAGAGAGATAAGGAAGCTCATGTGTAAATATACATGTAAATATAATAACAATATTTTCCTCTAATAAAATAAAAATAGGTTTGTATATCTGTATATACTTGTAAATACAAAATCAAAAGAAAAATAAGAAAATTAAAAAGAAATAAAAAGTACTTCTTCACTTGTATATATTCACCTTGTACATAGAACACCTTTCCCTATTTATTTCACCTTGTAAATATATAAATTTAATTCCATAAAATTTTGTACATATTCCATATACTATTATGTGAATAAATAAAATAAAAATCATAAAAACAAAAATCAAATAAAAAGAACAAAGATCAAAACCAAAAGAAACATTGTATACTTACCTTGTATATATATGTATATAAATATTTATTTCACCCTTGTTCATAAATAATAAAAATAAAATAAAAATATCAAAATATTCCTAATTTTATTCTTTAAATAAATAAAATATAAAATGGGAATAAAAATGCACAAAAATAATTAATTAAAAATCAAAAATTAAAAATCTATATTGTATATATACCTATGCATAGTACTATATTGTACATACTCTATTTTTATTTCAAAAAATTAATTAAAAATAAAAAAATAGTTTATAAATAAATAAACATTTTCCATGTTTTAAGTTTTTCCTAATTCGTCCATTTATTATTTTATTTCGAATTTCTAAATATTTATGACATGGCCAATTCTCATTGGTCCACGGGGGACGTTGACCCCCCGGTCAACTCCCCCCCTTGGACCACAGAGTTCGAGATCCGAGCCCTCGACCCGATTTCTCGATATTATCCCTACTCGATCTGACACCCAAATCCGTAAACCCTGGGTTCTACTTCTTCCTCTTGCATCCAAGATACACGCCCGACCGTTAGCCTTGGGATCCGCGCTCCGAGCTTCACGCCCGACTCCCATTTAGCCGGACACCTAGCCGTATATAGTCTGAGCTCCGCCCCCATTTTCACGCATCTTTGGATCAGCTCATTCCACCCTAGGACCTCCATAGCCCTCGCCTGAGTGACAGCTTGCGTTTGGCCGGGTTGCAGCGAGGAGGGAGCAGCTGGACCATCGATCCGGTGACTTTGTGCCGTCGTTCGCCGCCCAGACGTGGTGCTCGAGCCTCGGGCATCGACGGCCCTCGAGGCTAGGACCTAGAGATTCACCGGCTCATTCCCAGTTGACCTCGTCCATCAGGTAGCTCCAGTTCTTTCTCTATTTGGCTAATTTTAATTCACGCCCAAATCACCCCATCGCCGACTATCTTCGATTCCGACCATCCTCGCCTACATTTTAATCATCGGAGTCATCCATCACCTTCGCCTTTCCCCAGCGCACCTTCTGCACCCAGCCATCCAACCCATTTCGCACAGGAACTGGGGTTGGAGCTCCGCCACCGTCGCTTCGCCGGAGCTCCCCCATATCGACGCATCGTTCACCTCCACCACCTTTAATCGGGTCGAGGCACTTTGCCCTCGACCCAGGAGTTTGTTGCTTTGCTTTGCAGGTCAAGGTGAGCCCATCTGAGGGCTCGACGTTCTAGAGCAGCAGCTCCACCTCCGCCGGTGTCGCCTGAGCTCCCAGGAGCTCCGTTGCACCATCAGAGGGGACCTTCAGACGCGGGAGGCCCAGGCGCATCTTCTCCAATCTTCAGTAGCCTCCGAGGAGCTCTCCTGCACGCATACGAGCCCGGCGAAACTCGCCGGCGTCGAGTTCATCGAGTATCCTCCATAGCCGTCCATCTAGGCCTCTAGCTCCAGATCAGATCGCAGCTGTTCATTCCAAGAGCAGCCACCACCGTCCGATCAGTGGAGGATGGATCGGGACCGTCAGATCAGCGAGGGTTAGCTGCGCCTCTTCTCAACCGTCAGATCACCACGTGGCGTCCATCCAGCCATCGGCATATAATAAAGGGTAATTTACCCTTAGGCCCTCATCTTTTTAGTTGTTAAGATTTAGTCCTGTAAATATTAAGTTCCGTTGTTTTTATTTTGGACTTTTTACATAGTGGACCTCGTCATTTATTTTATTTGCACTTATGTCCCTGTACGTTGTGGTACACGTGCTTCGACACGTGATTTAGTGGGATATTTGCATGTATGGGCCTGATGTTTTAAGGTGTTTATGAATGAAAGTATCTTTTCAGTATTTGCATATATACCCCTGTAAACATTTTAACTCCTCATGTGTTGAATATCGTGGGTATTTTACACTTTCGCCCCTGGACTTTTAGTACGTGTTACTATTTAGTCCAGGGACTTAAGTTTTATTACAGAAAGGCCCTGACTACCCAGGTCACGCGCTTGGCGCGTGAGGTCTTGGAATTTTTGCACTGGACTCCCCTGAATTTCTGTGCTGGTTATTTTTAGGCCCTTAAAGTATATTTTTATGAAAAATAGGTCCCTATGACTGTGGGCTTGTATTTGTTGTGAATAAAATATCAAATATCATCCAAATACAGTAAAAATTTGACATGTGGCTCCTGCTACTGCGTAGGATTTTCACCGAATTTTGGGAAATTTTTGGAGCCCATTTACTATTTTTAAAAATTCAAAAATATCAATTTTTCTTACCGTCCAGTTCTAAAAATCACAAAAAATATTAAAACAACTTTAAAAATTACAAAAAAATTAGATACTGTTTGTCTTGCTGTGTTTGATTTTCTGACAAATTTTGGTCATTTTTGGACTTATAAAAACTATAAAAAATTAAAAAACCTTTAAAAACCCATAAAAATTCTAATAATTAAAAGAAAATAAAAAATTAATAAATCCAGTTCCTAATTTTTCCTTGTATTTTACACTTTACAGGAAAATTACCCTCAAACTTTGATAGGACCATTATCTATTTTATTTTGGCCCTCCAAGTCTGATTGGACAGTGTCTTTGATTTTCATCCTTGTTTTATTTTTATAAAATTGCATAAAAATCAGAAAAACCACAAAAATTAACCAAAAACATAGAAAAATATAAATAACATAAAAACATTTTTGTTTGAATTTTTGGGTGAATTTTGAGTAGTTAAATAATTATGTGAAGTTGCTTGTTTCCTTGACTTTCTTATTTCCTTTATTATTTAAAAATCCAAAAAAATTGAAAAATATTAAAAACCCACCAAAAATAGCTTTCATTTATTTGTTTTCACTTTCGACTACTTCGTAGGCCGCAAGGCCATCACGTGCTCCTTGAGTTCGACCATGGTCGCTATACCAGGTTAATCCAATAGCCAGGGCCACTATTGTTCTTCTTTGATTTCATCTTATTTTGGTGGTCTGATCTCATATTTTCTTGATTGACTGAATTATCTCCGAGATCCGGGTCGCAACGACCCTTGATCCATTTTATTCACCCAAGTCTTGGGCATTTTTCGATCATCAGAATGGCGCCGTTGTCGGGGAGCACGGTTTAGTAGTCGCATTTGATTTTTTCGCGGTTTTATTTTTCACGGTTTTCTGTAGATATTTTTGTATAGATTTCATCTGACCTGTTTATATATAATAATCTGGTTTGTGACACTCTGTTTGTTTTCTTGCGAGGGCCCAAGGATCGAGGCGGCTTTCTTCGGAAGCCGAAGCAACCGCGAGAGTCGGAGGCGGCTCTCTTCTCTACAGAGCCGTAGGAGGGGCGAGAAGGAGTGCGGAAGCCGCGGATTAGTTTAGAGTAGTTTAGATTTACTTTTCAGACTATTTGTAATAATACAGGGACAGGACTGAGATACTTGGACTTGAGAGATTCTCGGGGTCTGTTTCGCCGAGCACCGGTGTGCTCGGGGGACCCCTGGGTTTTATGCGGCTTTTTCGCGGTTTTGTTTCCTTTACTGCTTATTCGGTTTCTCGCAGTTTTCTCTCGAGCCCCTAGCTTTAGGATTTTTTGCTTGATTGTGACGTAATTCATAGGATCCAAACACCGTAATACATTTGCATGTTCCTATAGTTCGGTAATTAGACCTATAATAAAAGATTAATAAAATAGATGATTCACTACCTTCGAGCCTACGCGCCGCGAGCCCACCCCATCAAGCGCTACTCCTAAACTCTACCTGTCGAGAAGAGGAGGGGTGGGTCTAGACCAGACTCTTGGATTGGGGGTGGTGGTTGACTAGTTGTTCTTTCGAGTAGCACTGATGTTTAGGGACTCAGTTTTCTGCCAGCACCATTTAGGTAGTTTATTTTCAGTCTTTCAATTCTGCGCGGATCATTTTGCATGTAGACTGCTGGAGTCAGGTATGCATATCTTACTCTGCATGCATCATTGATTTTTCGCGCATCGGCTTTTTCGACTTCTCCCCCCTGATTTTTGGACTTAATAACTAGGAGAATCGAAAAATTCGTTAGGCGATTTCTTTAAAAAATACCTAAAACCAAAAACAATGAAACCGGGACTGCTAATCACACTTGACCTAAAAGACACCAAATTGAAAAATCTGTCTTGGGGAGAGTAACCCCCTCCTTGTTTGGTTTGGATGAGCGAGAGAGTGACACATACCTTAGGCTAGAGCCATATCTAATTTTTCTTAACTGATTACCGGCTTTTTGTACGGGACAGTCGGTTGAGAAAAATTTGGATTCCTATTCAGCTCACGTATTCGCTCTGATAGACTGAATGATCACCTAAAATAAAATTGACAAGATAATTGACTGATACCTTTCGGTCTTCAGCTCACGTGCGTAGGTGAATTAGGGGTTTGCTTTTTCATCTTGTGTGATTTCTAGATCCTTTCTGCCTCCCCCCCATCTTCTTCTCTTCTTCTGTCTACCATCCACCCTCCCTTCAGTCTTCTTCTTCTCCTTCACCCCTGGATGATGGATCCCTCTCACCTCGAGCCGAATCTTGCGGCTTTTTCTTCACCATCTGACCATCAGTCCAGTCCACCTTCTAGGGAGGTCGGATCTCCGACCAACCTCCCGATCCCTCCCTCCCATCCCATTCATTACTCTGGGCATGCTGCGCTTGACGTCCGAGGACACTAGACAGAGCAGATACGAGACCTGGACGAGGCCATTGCTGAGTTGAGTGTGCACTCCGTTCGTGATCATAGAGAGCAGTGGAGATCACCAGATAGATCCTATCCCAGATCGATGGAGGAGCAGAGATCATAAGGAGCTCAGTCAGTTTCTACATTACGTTCATTCGTCTTGGATTTGGATTACATTCAGCGACTGCCGACATTTTCAGGAGAGGCGCACAAGGAGCCTTATCTTGACCTGTCCGCATTCGAGGAGTTTCGTAGAGCACATAAATATTCAGACATCACTGCAGAGGAGCTGATGAGGAGGACCTTCCCATTTACACTTCACGAGAGAGCCATGAGATGGCACTGACGATTGGGTAGGACATTCGATACGTGGGGAGAGATATGCCAACAGTTCTTACAGATATACTTCCCCCCGCGTAGAGCAGAGTTTATGCGGTCTTTGATCACCGAGTTTTCAGTTGACCCCCAGGAGCCACTGCATGAGGCATAGCCGAGGTTACTTGACCTCTTGAGGAGATTTCCAGACCATGGACTTCCACTGACAGACCTGATAGAGATCTCCATGCGGGGGATGATCGCAGAGCAGATAGCACTGGTGATTACCACATGTGGCGGTTCACACCGCAGTTTCGACATTTGCCTACTGGATACCATCTCGAGTTTACTTTCACAGAGATCTTCTTCGCGAGATACCCTAGTCGGGACAACACATACGGATGATGCAGTACCAGTGCGGTGTGTCACTTCACATGAGGATTCAGTTTTTACACACAAGCCCAAGGACTTGGATGATGCAGCCCCACAGAGTACAGAGAAGATGACTGCTATAGCAGAGGTTCCGGCCCAGAGTCTTCTCGAGTTCCCATTGATTTTCTAGCTAGAGTTCGAGGCAGCCCCAGAGTTCCCAGTTGACGAGTCTTGGATATTAGATCTTCTGATACTCCAGGAACCGGAGGAGCCCCCGCTACTACAGCCATTGTCTCAGCCACTTCAGATTCCAGTCCCGGAGGATTCAGCCACCTTTCTGCACAGATACTTCTCGGAGTCCAACAGCAACCAGGACTCAGCCCAGCTGCTACAGCTCGATGAGGGACACCACTTTGAGAGTTCAGATACAGATAGTTCTGTATTCGAGCCTTTTGTCCTCCACTCCGACGAGATAGACACACTTGATGAGGACCAGTTGGCAGCCAGCATAGCCTCAGAGCGAGGATCAGCCGCAGACACTTTGCCAACCTCCGCGGCGTTGACTAGTACCTTCTCATACTTCCAGATTGCCAAGAGCCAGATTTCAGATGATGACGCAGCCTGGTGCACCGAGTGGATATTTCACTGCAGCGCAGATGCCTATCTAGCTCCTGATCCTTTACTATTCACCTCTGATCTTGCATTTCTCCCCGAGGGTTATCTGCGGGAGGATGCCGCACTCGATGAGTACTCGGTTTCACCTTCTGATAGTGTTTCCGATCTGGCGGAGCTCGAAACCGAGTCTTTAGATCCTTCTGATTCTGAGTCTTCTCACCACGATGACCCTCGCGAGGATGAGCCCATCTAGGAGATATTCGATGATCTGTCTGATCTACTTCTATTTCATGCATCGGATATCAGTCTTCTTAGAGAGTCTCCTAATCTGGATTGTCCATACCTTCTTGAGACACTGATTGACGTGGAGGATTCTATTACTGATCCGTCTTTCTCCACGTTTGATTTCTTCAGCTCCACACTTTCACTCAACTCTGACCCAGAGCCGACAATTTCCTTTGTGCTATCGGATCACGATCACTTACTTCCACATCATTGGCTGGTAGCAGACACCCGCTTGATTGCATACCTGGGTGTCTTACTTTACACTTTTGTTTTCGTCGTTGTTCTCACACCGAGACTGCGGCGACAGTACAGCATTCGACTTACCGATGTCGTCCTGAACCTGGATACCGCATTATCCTAGCCTTTGCGCCCATCTAGGGGCGTAAAATCTAGCGCTTGTTGAGAGGCACCTCAACATTGTACTCTTTTGTATATGTGTTATGTCTTAGTTTGATCTTTCTTTCTTCCGTTTTTGTTTTCACCCCAGGTCTCTCTTAGGATTATCTTTGCTATACTTAGGATATTACTCATCCTAAGTATGGGGGGGTGGAAACATCGGGTTGCTCGTTCGTTCTGTTTCATCACTTCTATTGTTGCTTATACTTAAGGTTCTTAACCTTAAGTATAGGGGGAGTGATGCCCCTCCTTCTTGTATATATCTGTTTTCTTCGTGTCTTTCTACCCCTGTTTTGCTGCCTATACTTAGGGATATTTCACCCTAAGTATAGGGGGGTAGGCTCTGTACATCCTTCACTCAGATTTCCCTTCATGTACAGCTTGCTATACTTAGGATTACTTGATCCAAAGTATAAGGGGAAAACACTGAGTTCTCCTCATTCTATTATTTCATTCATCTCTGTATCCAGCCATTCCTTTTCACTTCCCTAAACTAAGCACGAGGTATGTCTTCTTCATCGCTCTTGATCACTTTGAGGACATCGTTCGAGCTAAGTATGGGGGGGTGTGTATATATTTCATATATACTTTAGCCATAACTCGTACTTTGTGTGAGTGTGCGAATAAATAAAAATGGCAAAAAACTCATAAAAATTAAAAAATTTTTCCCTTGTATATAAAATTCATCTTACCTATTTATTTATACAAATTATTTTTGTACAAATGATTGTAAAATGATTTGTGTAAAGGATTTGTAAATATTTTCATATCAAAATTATGTATATAGTACAAAATTTTTCCAAAATGTTTTGAAAACAAAAAGTTTGCAAAAACCTTGTAAATGTTTGTAAATATTTTGCAAAACTCGCATTCATGCATACATCCATTTTTCAAACATTTTTCAAAAATTTTGCACGATTGTAAATATTTGTAAAATGCACATTTGTAAATAGCATCTTTGTAAAGATTTGTATAATTTTTTTCCTGGATTATAGTTGACATCTAAAACTAGCCTGGAATTAAATTGGGAAATGGAGCTTGATTAAGATCTTAATCCACCTAATTCTAAGAGGAACCTTATAGGGCTTAGGTTTAAGGCTTTTCAGGTCCATTGGGACTTAATTCCTTGAGTTCACTAGGCTATGAGCATATGTCATCTTAATGAGCCTAAGTAGAACACTTAACAACACACGCATGACTCATAGAGATAATGTCTTGACTTGCACCAACACTTTACACATAGCTCTCCACGAATGAGGTGGTGAGGAGGCAGTTTCCTTTGGCTTGGGGAAGGAAGTGCGTCTCAACTTGGTCTGGTGGTGATGAAGTCTAAAGACAGAAGTTGTGGGTTGCAATAAAGCTTCAAAAGAGGGATAGTCTACTGGCTCAAGAGGAAAAACTCCTTGTATGTATGCTGCACCATGTAGATGTGTTGTACAGGTGCACAAAAAAATTTGCAAAAAGAAAAGAACTCCAAAAAAGTGGTGGGTCGGATTGAAAATTTAATAACCCCACCGGAGTGTATATAGTCAAATAAAGCAAAAGCTTATGGTATACATGTTACATCTCATGAAGCTTGCAGCGGGAGACTCAGCTACACTGGTTGAGCTCCCAAGGATACGTGGCTACACTGGTCATGGTCCATTCTTCATCTTCTTCCCCCTCTTCTTGAGCCGGTTGCACTTGAACTTAGAAGGGAATACCCCGCTTCTTGAGGAAAGAGTTGCTAGACCGAGGCATTAGAGTTACCAGGCTGGGGGAGGTTGTTTCTTTGTTACTTCTGAGGTGGGGAGCTACATATCACTTACACCGCATGGAAAGATTCATAGTCATTAGAGTAAAGATTCATAGTCATTAGAGTTTGTGTATGTAGACTTGTTCTGATCTGGTTTATTGAGGAGTCTTGTCCATAGATTGGTGGAACTTAGAGGCTGTTGAGTTTTAAGCTTATGTCCAAATAAGGTTCCGACACATTAATAATCCAAAGATCTGGTCGAGCTCCATATTTCAATTTAATGAAGGCAAGTTTAATAATCATCCTTAATCTATGTATATTCTCCTCTTTTTCTTTTTCTTTTTCTTTCTCTTTTTCACTTCTTTTTCAAATAAGTGTTTGCTAAGGGACTAGCAAAGTTAAGTATAGGGGGGTGATGAATACCCGTTCATCACTCTTTATTCTTATATTTTAGCTACAAAAACCTTTGCAAATACATGTATATCTCTGTAAATACTAATAATTACCAAAGTGCATGCATTGCATAAAAGTAAATAATTAGCATGTTTTTATGCAAAAATAAAAGAATAAAGAATTAAAAGAAAAAGAGGGACATATTTAGAATAAATATTGAGCAACCTAATCCCAAGAGAGGGCTCAGCATGGGCCTGACAGCATAAAAGCCCATGCAGAGAGAGATAAGGAAGCTCATGTGTGTAAATATACCTGTAAATATAATAACAATATTTTCCTCTAACAATAAAATAAAAATAGGTTTGTATATCTGTATATACTTGTAAATACAAAATCAAAAGAAAAATAAGAAAATTAAAAAGAAATAAAAAGATCTTCTTCACTTGTATATAATCACCTTGTACATAGAACACCTTTCCCTAATTATTTCACCTTGTAAATATATAAATTTAATTCCATAAAATTTTGTACATATTCCATATCCTATTATGTGAATAAATAAAATAAAAATCATAAAAACAAAAATCAAATAAAAAGAACAAAGATCAAAACCAAAAGAAACATTATATACTTACCATGTATATATATATGTATATAAATATTTATTTCACCCTTGTTCATAAATAATAAAAATAAAATAAAAATATCAAAATATTCCTAATTTTATTCTATAAATAAATAAAATATAAAATGGGAATAAAAATGTACGAAAATAATTAATTAAAAATCAAAAATTAAAAATCTATATTGTATATATACCTATGCATAGTACTATATTGTACATACTCTATTTTTATTTCAAAAAATTAATTAAAAATCACAAAAAAATAGCTTATAAATAAATAAACATTTTTCATGTTTTAAGTTTTTCCTAATTCGGCCATTTATTATTTTATTTCGAATTTCTAAATATTTATGACATGGCCAATTCTCATTGGTCCACGGCGGACATTGACCCCCCGGTCAACTCCCCCCCTTGGACCACAGAGTTCCGGATCCGAGCCCTCGACCCGATTTCTCGATATTATCCCCACTCGATCCGACACCCAAATCCGTAAACCCCGGACTCTACTTTTTCCTCTTGCATCCGAGATATACGCCCGGCCGTTAGCCTTGGGATCTGCGCTTCGAGCTTCACGCCCGACTCCCATTTAGCCGGACGCCTAGCCGTATATAGTCTGAGCTCCGCCCCCATTTTCACGCATCTTTGGATCAGCTCATTCCACCCTAGGACCTCCATAGCCCTCGCCTGAGTGACAGCTTGCATTCGGCCGTGTTGTAGCGAGGAGGACCATCGATCCGGTGACTTTGCGCCGCCGTGCGCCGCCCAGACGTGGTGATCGAGCCTCGGGCATCGACGGCCCTCGAGGCTAGGACCTAGAGCTTCACCGACTCATTCCTAGTCGACCTCGTCCATCAGGTAGCTCCAGTTCTTTCTCTATTTCGCTAATTTTGATTCACGCTCAAATCACCCCGTCGTCGACTATCTTCGATTCCGACCATCCTCGCCTACATTTCGATCATCAGAGTCATCCATCACCTTCGCCTTTCCCCCGTGCACCTTCTGCAACCAGCCATCCAACCCAGTTCGCACAGGAACTGGGATTGGAGCTCCGCCACCGTCGCTTCGCCGGAGCTCCCCCATATCGACGCACCTTTCACCTCTACCACCTCTAACCGGGTCGAGGCACTTTGCCCTCGACCCAGGAGTTTGTTGCTTTGCTTTGCAGGTCAAGGCGAGCCCATCTGAGGGCTCGGCGTTCTGGAGCAGCAGCTCCACCTCCGCCGGTGTCGCCTGAGCTCCCAGGAGCTCCGTTGCACCATCGGAGGGGACCTTCAGACGTGGGAAGCCCAGGCGCATCTTCTCCAATCTTCAGTAGCCTCCAAGGAGCTCTCCTGCACGCATATGAGCCGGCGAAACTAGCTGGCGTCGAGTTCATAGAGTATCCTCCATAGCCGTCCATCTAGGCCTCCAGCTCCAGATCAGATCGCAGCCGTTCATTCCAGGAGCAGCCACCACCGTCCGATCAGTGGAGGATGGATCGGGACCGTCATATAAGCGAGGGTTAGCCGTGCCTCTTCTCAATCGTCAAATCACCACGTGGCGTCCATCCAGCCCTCGGCATTATAAAGGGTAATTTACCCTTAGGCCCTCATCTTTTTAGTTGTTAAGATTTAGTCCTGTAAATATTAAGTTCCGTTGTTTTTATTTTAGACTTTTTTGCATAGTGGACCTCGTCATTTATTTTGTTTGCACTTATACCCTTGTACGTTGTGGTATACGTGCTTCGACACGTGATTTAGTGGGATATTTGCATGTATGGGCCTGATGTTTTAAGGTGTTTATGAATGAAAGTATCTTTTTAGTATTTGCATTATACCCCCTGTGAACATTTTAATTCCTCATGTGCTGAATATCGTGGGTATTTTACACTTTCGCCCCTGGACTTTTTAGTACGTGTTACTATTTAGTCCAGGGACTAAGTTTTATTACAGAAAGGTCCCTGAGTGCCCAGGTCACGCGCTTAGCGCGTGAGGTCTTGGAATTTTTGCACCGGACCCCTGAATTTCTGTGATGGTTATTTTTAGGCCCTTAAAGTATATTTTTATGACAAATAGGTCCCTGTGACTGTGGGCTTGTATTTGTTGTGAATAAAATATCAGATATCATCCAAATCCAGTGAAAATTTGATATGTGGCTCCTGCCACTGTGTAGGATTTTCACCAAATTTTGGGAAAATTTTTGAAGCCCATTTACTATTTTTAAAAATTCAAAAACATCAATTTTTCTTACTGTCCAGTTCTAAAAATCACAAAAAAAATATTAAAACAACTTAAAAAATTACAAAAAAAATTAGATATTGTTTGTCTTGCTGTGTTTTATTTTATGACTAGTTTTGGTCATTTTGGACTTATAAAAACTATAAAAATTACAAAACAACTTAAAAACCATAAAATTCTAATAATTAAAAAATAAAAATTAATAAATCCAGTTCCTAATTATTTCTTGTATTTTATACTTTAGAGTGAAATTACCTTCAGACTTTGATAGGACCATTATCTTTTTTATTTTGGCCCTCCAAGTCTGACTGGACAGTGTCTTTGATTTTCAGCCTTGTTTTATTTTATAAAATTCCATAAAAATCAAAAAAACCCCAAAATTAACCAAAAACACAGAAGAATATAAAAAAACATAAAAACATTTTGTTGAATTTTTGGGTGAATTTTGAGTAGTTAAATAATTATGTGAAGTTGCTTGTTTCCTTGACTTTCTTATTTCCTTTATTATTTAAAAATCCAAAAAAATTGAAAATATTAAAAACCCACCAAAAATAGCTTTCATTTATTTGTTTTCACTTTTGACTACTTCGTAGGCCGCAAGGCCATCACGTGCTCCTTGAGTTCGACCCTGGTCGCTATACCATGTTAATCCAATAGCCAGGGCCACTATTGTTCTTCTTTGATTTTCATCTTGTTTTGGTGGTCTGATCTCATATTTTCTTGATTGACTGAATTATCTCCGAAATCCGGGTCACAATGACCCTTGATCCATTTTATTCACCTGAATCTTGGTGGATTTTTCGGTCATCAATACGCTCGATCTCCATCGTTCTTCTCGCCACCTTGCCTCTTGTACAAAACCACCTTCCATTTTCCATTTGATTTTTGAACCCTCCTTTGACCCGTTTTTCCTTCGTTTCTTGAAGCCCTGGATTAAGTAAGGTGACAGTGAGCTCTCCGGCTCTCAAGATGTGAGGTAGAAGGCCGAGGAGCGACTCCACCCCCATCCCCGCCTCCGATCGTCGAGGTATATCTCTGGCATTTCTTGCCATTGAGGTATGCTTTCCCTTTATTTTTCCTGCATATCTAGCTTCCTCTTAGTCTTAGGAATCGATTACTACCATCCGATTCACCTTTTCTCCAATCGACCACCTCTGCCACCTCCTCGCCGGAGCTTGCTCCGGCGAGCTCCATTCTTGCCATTCTCCGCCATATCGCACCGCTACAGGGTCGAGGCATTTTGCCCTCGACCCCATAACCATTCCCCTACAGGTACAAGCATCCCGAAGCACCTAGAGGCCATTTCTCCCTCTGCCGGAGATATATGGAGGCACTTAGCTCTGCCGCCTTCGGGGCCGTGCTACGACGCACCTATGGTGGTTTTGAGGCTTCCTGCACCTAGAGCAGATCTGCAGATCATCGTCGGCCTTTTTGAAGCTTGAGGGGAGTGCCAGAGCCGAGGATCAAGGTCGAGGAAGCCTGCCTCACATAGAGTTCTTCCCCATTCTTCATCGTCATTTTCCGGCCGTTGGATCTGGCCGGTTCTTGGAGAGGAGCAGCGGACGTTGGATCTTGTGGAGCTTCCACCGTCGATACCATTGGGGTTCTAATCTCACCCGTCCATTCTGAATCGTCATCGCATGTCCGGAGACCAACACATGGCAAGTGGATTATCATCAGTCGTCGGATCGCGCCGGGCGTTGGGTATTATGCATATAAACCCTCGCCATTTTTGTAATTAAATATTATTAAATCACTCATTTGTCGTTAATATTTTTGTAATATTTATAAAAAAGGCCCTTAAACTTTGAAAACATATCAGTCCTGGCCACGTCATCTCACGTGATGCTTCACGAGAGGGGACATTTTGCGATCGGGCCCTTGGGTTTCCTATTATTTCGATTCAGTTGATGAATCCCCATTCATCACTCTTTATTCCTTTATTTTAGCTAGAAATCTTGGTAAAATACCATGTAAATGTTTGTAAATAGAATAAATTCTCAACTTGCATGCTTCAAGTAAATAGCCATAATTAGCATGTTTTTGTACAAAAACAAAGGAATATAGAAATAAAGAAAAAGAGGGGAAATATTTAGAATAAATATTGAGTGATCTGAACCCAAGAGAGGGCAATCATTGGCCTGACCGCAAAATAAAACAAGTAGAGAGATATATGGCTGCTCATCATTATACATATTTTTCCTTCATGTATATATATATATATATATATTATTTTCATAAAATAAAAAATTTATGTGTTTCTCATAACTTGTATGTATTTTTAGAAATAAATAAAAATGAGAAAAATAAAATAAAAATAAAAAAGAAATTCTCTCTCTCACCCTTGTATATACCATGTATATATGTACATATACATATTTATTCTACCCTTGTAAATACATAATAAAAATTACATAAAAATTATTTTATATCCCATATTTTATGTTGTAAATAAATATAATATAAAATAGGGATAATTATGCAAAAATAAAATAATAAAAATTAAAAATACCTAGGTATTTTTACCTATATATAATAATATACTATGTATATACACTAATTTATTTTTAAAAAATAAATAAATATCACTAAAAATAATTTGAAGAAAAATAAACATTTTTCATGTTGAAAATATTTCGAAATAAAATCATTTACTATTCTAAAATGAATTTACAAATAATTTATGAATGAATTAATCTATGGGGGATGTTGACCCCCGGTCAACTCCCCCCTGGACTCGTCTCGACCCGATTTTCTCCCATTTTTTCAGACGTGATCCGCCTCCCATTTACCCAAACCCGGGCTCCGATTGTAGCTCATTGATCCGTGATTCACTCCCACTCTTCTCTCTTGGGGTCCCGTGCATCGGATAGCGCGCCCGACTCCCATCTTCCCGGACCTTCACTCCTATATAGCCTCGCCTCCAGCCGCATTTTAACTCACCTTTGGGTCTCGTCTTCGACCCCAATGACCTCCACCTTCTTCCTCGAGTGACAGCGAGTGATTTAGGGTGTCGCAGCGAGTGATTGGAGGCGTTTTCCTTAGGTCCGACGACCATCGTCGTCGAGCTCCGCCGCCGATGCAACCCGAGCCTCTGGAGACGTCGCTCCATCGAGGCGAAGATTGTAGGAAATCCAGCATCTCCCCCACAGACGATTCCCTCCCATCCTCTGGTACCCCTGTTAGCGTCTTGATTAACGAGTAAATTTGATCTTTCATCTTTCGCTCCGCCAGCTCGCCCCAGTTGTCGGAGCTCCTCCACCTCGTTTTAGCCGTATAGATAGGTGCATCGACCCATCGTCACCCTCCTTCCACAATCTGATCACCTCGATCTTGACCATCCGAGCCAAGATCGGGTTAGGTCCCTTCCGTCGCCTCCGCTGGGACCCCCCTTGCCAAATCACCCCGCTCCTCTTTGCTGCATGTTAAATAACCCATGCCAGAGTCTTCCTCCGAGCACGAGCTTCCCTTTGCAGGTGAATAAGCGTGAGTTACACCCCTGAGTCGCATCTCGCATACCTCCTCGGAGTCACCTAGGTCCTCCCTCCCTCGCTGGAGGATCGAACCATTGGGAGCTCCGTCGGTCACCACCACCAGATGCGGAGCGACGAGGCGCGTCGAAGCCCTCTAGCTGATCACCCTTAGGACGCGCACAACCACTCTAGTTCACCGACGAAGTCCGCTGGGGAGGAGTTCTTCCAGATCTCCTCTTCATCGTCAGATTGCACACCATCTCTAGGCTCCATATAGGACGTCCAGCACCTGCCATTGACAGGTCGTTAGGTCCCATATCTAACAGTCTCCGTACAACCACGTCTACGCCAGAGGACCACCGTCAGATCTGCCAGGAGGTGGGACCAGAGCCACACGCCCATCCATCCAGTCCCCGCCTGACATGTCCCCCTCAGGCGACCCACACGCGTTTTGGCTGGGTATTTTGCGCCAGACCCCCTACATTTTATTTCAATTTATGTTTAGTATATTAAATAAGTTAGCACACTTGTACATTTTGCATACTAAACCTGTAGTTTATTGTATTTGCCACTTTAGTCTTATTTTATGGATGTACGTGCTTCGACACGTTACTTTTCTGGGATAATTGCATGTAAGGGCTTGGGTTTTCTGTCTGTCATGGATAGAAGTTATATTTTGGATATTTGCATATATACCCCTGTGTGTGAATGAATTGGACATGTACTGATTTATTGTGAAATTTACAATTGAACCCCTAGGCTTTTCAAACGTGTTTCTTTTTAGCCCTCCGAACTTGCTTTTATTACATCTAGGTCTCTGTGTGTTGTGTCTTGTTTATTAGTTGAATAAAATATCAAATCAACTCTAAATATAGTGAAATTTGGATACGTGGCTCCTGCCACTGTGTTAAAATTTCACTAATTTTTTGGGACATTTTTATTGTTGTTTGCTATTTTTAAAAATTCAAAAAACCTCTATTTTTGCTACTGTTTAGTAGTCGGGGAGCACGACTTAGTAGTCATTTTTTATTTTCACGGTTTTCTTTTTCGCGGCTTTTTGTCCATAGTTGTACATATATATTTTTCTAATTTTATTTGCTCATTTTTATAATAATCTGGTCTGTACATTCTGTCATGTTTCTTTCAGGTCCTGAGGACCGAGGTAGCTTTTTCGGAAGCCGATGCAACCGCGGCAGTCAGAGTGGCTCTTTTCTGTATTGAGCCGCAGAGCGTGAGGAGCCGAGTAGGAGTACGGGAGCCGCGCAAACAACCGTAGAATAGCCGTAGTTTAGTTTAGATTGTCGTAGCATAGCTTTTTGTTTCCAGCAAGACTATTATTGTAATAATACATGACTCAGACACTTGGACTGTTTCGGTGATGTTTGGGTCTGTTTAGCCAAGCACCGGTGTGCTCGGGGGACCTCACCGCGTTTTTCATCGGTTTTCGTTTTATCGCTTTTATTAATTGCCTATCTGATTTACGCGGTTTTGCCTTAGCTTAGGATTTTCTCTTGATTGTGACGTAATTGATTAGGATCCAATCCCTAATTATTTGCCTGCTCCTACTAGATCGTAATTAGACCTAAGTAAATAATTCACAAAGAAAAATCCAGATTAATTAGACTCTAGTCCAGGGCCTTGAGGAGTCACATACAGTACGTACAGGATCCGTGTGGCGGATACCGAGTGGCTCCCAAGATAGACTCCGGACTTAGGTTTGATTAACTGGATATGTGCTTAATGTGTAGAAATTGCTTTGTTTAAGTCGGTTTCTCGTGCATCATATAGGTAGTTTATTTTCTGCCTTTACATTTATGCGCGGATCACTTTGCATATAGACTGCTGGAGTCAGGTACGCATCTCTTACTCTGCATTGTCATTGATTTCATCGCGCATCAGCTTTTTCATCTTCCCCCCTATTTTCGAACTTAAATAATCAGGAGAATCAAAAAACTCGTTAGGTGTTTGCTTGAAAAATACATAAAAAAAGAAAAACTATAAAATTGAGATTGCTAAACACACTTGACCCTAAAAGACACTTCACTTAAAAACTTGTCTTGGGGAGAGCATCCCCCTCATTGTATGGTTTGGATGAGCGAGAGAGCGACCTGCACACTATGCTAGAGTCATATCTGATCTTCGATCAGACTACCGGCCTTTTATACGGGACAATCTGTTGGGAGGATAAGATTCCCATCAGCTCGCTTAACCGCTCTGATAGAATGACATTATCACCTAAAATAAAATTGACAAGATAATCACCCGATCTCTTACCGTCATCAGCTCTGTGTTGTGTAGGTGAACATGGGGTTTGTTTGCTCATCTTGTGTGTTTTCCAGATCTCATCCACCTGACTCGCCAGATCAAGATGATGGGCATGAGGTCTCTTAGGCATCCTTTGCTTGCATCGCTTTTCAGCACTCCAGCCCATTCATCTAGGTTGGTTCGTGAGAGCCGAGACCCGCTCTCTGAACCCGAGTTCGATTCTGCCATGTTCCCCCTTGAGCACCTTTCTTCCACTTCTGAGATACCAGTGCTAGTGCCAGATCAGAGACAGCAGACAGATGATTTATCGGCACCTGAGTTTGGGTCATTTGCCTTTGCAAAAACCATGGCCAGCAGCGAGGAGCGTACCGAGGGTCAGAGGCTAGAGATGATGACATATGTGTTGGACCAGGGTGCGATCAACAACACCCTGTTAGCTTCCCTCGAAACTATGCGGCGACAGATACGGGATCAGGGAGCTTTCATGGTGGAGATGAGGAGAGAGATGGAGAGGCTGAGGACAACGTTCAACCGAGAGCCACAGGAGCGGGAGACCAAGATCAGCCGGAGGAGCCGGTCCAGCAAGCGCCAGCCAGACCGATGCGAGAGTTGCACAACCACGGATCGATGCTTACACACCGATGGATCGTTCTTCCAGCGATCGTGGGGGACTTCAAGTTCCCCCCACAGACACTTCAGCTTCTTCCCCGCTTCCACGGGCTCGCCACTGAGGAGCCACATCTTCATCTCCAGGAGTTTGAGATGATTTGTAGTACCGTCCACGATCGGCAGGTGGACGAGGACACCATTCGAATGATTGCCTTCCCTTTCTCCCTTGTTGACCGAGCAGCCAACTGGCTGAAGCATTTGGGGAGATTTGTGACTACCTAGGAGTAGCTCCGCACCGAGTACTTGAACAAGTACTATCGACTCGGGTGGACCAATGCAACGAGGGTCCTGATCAGCAACTTCTCCATGCTCCCCAACGAGCAGTTCCATGAGGCATGGGAGAGGTTCAGCCGACAGATACCCGCACCATGATATCTCGAAGCTGAACCTAGTTCAGACCTTCTTTTGCGGACTGACACCAGAGCTGCAGGACTTGGTGAATACTTATGTGGCGGTTCCTACTTCGCCAAGGATGAGGATCAGGTCTGGGCCATCTACGAGGAGATGGCCGAGAACTATACAGTGATGTCCCAAACCTGACTCTACACTTAGGGACGCCCCCAGCCACAGGTCGTGCAGTTTCAGAGGATAGAACAGGTCGATGCTGGTCCTTCCACTTCGTCAGTGACAGCCGCACAAGCAGAGTCTATAGCCGTTGACATGGGCATCATCAGCGAGAAGCTGGACCAGATCGAGTTGATTGAGAAGAAGCAGTGCCAGGGCATTACGCAGATGGATCAGATGGCACAAACGCTGAGTGACCTGAAGACCCAGATCATGTGTCTCCAAGAGACACAGACGGCTTCTCAGCCCCGTCTCAGGTCACGGGGAAATCCGAGCATTAGTGGTAGCTCGTCCCAGCACTCCAATCAGCGTAGATAGGTTTATCTTATACAGGAGGAGTCGTACCAGTAGCCACCACAGTTCTACCAACCACCACCATCCCAAGACACTCAGATGGTGGTGTATCAGCCGGACCAGCCCCTGGCAGTACTCCCCCACCCACCTACGAGCTGGAGTCGGTGATGGATGTCAACGAGATTCGGTAATGACTGACCCCTTCTCAGTATCTAACGAGATCATCCCGGATTCCACTCGTAAGCCAGAGGCACCAGTTCCCAGCAGCAACCTCCAATTCAGGGTGGCTAGTACGGCCAGTAGTGAGAGACTCACCAGCAGCCCCAGCCCCGGTACAGCAGCAACAACCATCCCACCACCAGCAGTATGGTCCTCGTCCCAATCAGTAGGGACAGCCATGGAGGCGAGAGCAGCCTCAGCAGCAGTATCATCAGTAGTACCCCTCTCACCATCACCAACAGTAGCTGCCTTACTACCAGCGAGGCCACCCGTCAGGTTCTCATGGGGCAACCTATGAGAACCCCGCCTTGGATGATCTAGCCCGCCTCATGTCCGAGCAGCAGGCTACCTTTTTACGGGAGATGGATGAGTTCCATCAGGAGATGAGGGAGATAGTGAGAGGGAAGGTTGCCATCCCTGCCCAGATTGAGTCCAACCCGAACAGCCTCAAGAGGAAGTCTGAGCAGGTTGAGTTCACTGAGATTACCGCTCCTAGTGCTTCACTTGGTGATATGTCTGCATATATGTTTGATGCTGATTTCGTTACACTTAGGAGCGGTAGGAAGCCAGCAGGCAGCGCCTCATCTGAGCGACGATCCCACACCACTCCAGGAGCTCCATGCGAGGTGGAGAGCGGTGCTGATGCCGCTCAGGAGCATGATGATGTCAATGGCATTGATGCCACCAAGGATGTTGATCCAGCCGACGGCACTGAGGTCGTCGCTTCACCAGATGGAGGAGGTGGTACTGATGCCACCATTTCGGTTGCTGAGCCAGAGCGTAGTACTGATGCCGTGAGTCCAGATGCCGAGGGTGGTACTGAGGGCACCATTTACCGTTCTGCTAGTCCTGTTGCTTTTCCTTCAGTGCATGTATTATCTCAGGACATTTCTGTAAATAAAGGAAAGGGTTTATTATTTTCGGATCCATCTGTGTTGCTTAATGATGTATGTGTGGATTCTATTGTTCATGAGCATTACAGACCCTCTCCTAGTCCTTCATCTGAGAAGGACTCTGTAGTCCCCTTTCCCCGAGCACTTCACTTGGCTAAGGGGAAGAAAAAAGAAAAACAGAAAAAGAACCATCAGATAGAGTTCAGCCAGTAGGTAATGGACAGATTTCAGATACAGCTGACTATACAGGAGGCCTTGGAGCACATACCTCTCTTCCAGCGATCACTCAGAGACAGGACCACAGTTAGGAGGAAGAGGCGAAACCACCAGTCAGAGATCCATGTGCTCACTCGTGCCACATGTTTCACGATTCATAACCGTCTTTCAGCCAAGAGGCCAGATGCAGGAGCACCGTATGTCAGATGCCACATCCATGAGCATAGGTTCAACCGCACTCTATTAGACAGCGGCTCTTCGATCAACCTACTGCCGGCAGCCCTTCTCGACCGCTTCAAGTTGGGCCCTCTACGACAGAGCAGGACGGTCCTTCCGTTTGTTGATCAATCTGTCAAGAGGCCGAAGGGGTTGCTGAAGGACGTTGTCGTCACGATTCAGGGCCTGAAATTCCCCGTGAACTTCATTGTGTTGGACATGGAGATCCCTGAGTCCGTGACCGATACCCCCATCATTCTAGGATGCCCGTTCTTAGCCACAGCCAAGGCAGTATCCGATCGTGATAGCGGGAAGGTGTACTTTCGCGTCGAGGGCGAGAGTATACAAATAGAGACGGTCAAGGATACTAGATCTAGAGATTCAGCTTGCTCAGAGCCAACTTCATATTTAGAGCATACAACAAAGGTAGGGCGAGACATCCACCAGGACTACGATTTTGTGATCACAGATGACGAGGCAGTTTAGGCAGATCCAGTAGCACAAGCCATCCTCTCACCTTCAGAGTTTGCTGATGCAGATACGCTAGCAGAGGAGAGCTTGGAGAGCACATTCTTGGTCCATGATACATCTCAGGCAGCAGAGCCGATTCCAGATCGTGAGGCATATTTTTGTTGTGATTCTGATACAGATCCCTCGGAGTCAGATTTAGACTGGGCAGAGTTTGATGATTTGATACCTTGTCTGACTTCACAGAGCCTACAACTTGGGAGGAGGCTAATCCCGCACAGAACAGAGACACACCAGCAGAGCATCCTTCGCCAGATTCAGATTGCGAGCGAGAGTTCTCATTCTCCCATGCAGATTTGGCCGCATTCACTCAGACTTTTCAGAGGCCAGATCCGCCGGCACCTACTTGTCCAGAGCAGAAGCCGCAACCATCATCGTTGAAGTATAGGTTCCTTGCGGGTGAGCATGAGATGTACCCAGTCATTATCTCTGCTGATTTGACTAGAGAGCAAGAATCCCGTCTGATGGGGGTTCTTGAAAAGAACCGCAAGGCGATAGGATGGAGTGTAGCCGATCTCCAGGGGATAAGTCCGACCCTGTGCTCCCACCATATCTATCTCGAAGAGGACGCGAAGCTGTCGCGTGAGTTCCAGCGGTGGTTGAACCCGAATCTTCAAGATGTTGTCATGAAGGAGATCTTGAAATGGTGGAGCGTCGATTTTATCTACCCCATCTCCGACTCCAAATGGGTCAGTCCGTTGCATGTGGTGCCCAAGAAGATGGTCATCACCATAGTTGTTAGTGAGTCTGGAGATCGCTACTCATGTACGCACTTCTTGGCGGGTCTGTGTGGACTACAGACAATTGAACCAGGCCACCAAGAAGGATCATTTCCCCCAACCCTTTATTGATCAGATTATAGAGAGGCTGGCAGGGAAGAGCCATTACTGTTTCTTGGACAGGTACTCTGGATACAATCAAGTGGCCATTGCGCCCGATGACCAAGACAAGACTACCTTCACCTGTCCCTTCAGGACATATGCTTTCAGACGCATGCCATTTGGATTGTGCAACGTTCCGACGACATTCCAGAGATGCATGTTGTCCATCTTTTCGGACATGGTGGGGGAGTGCTTGGAGGTCTTCATGGATGATTTCTCGATCTACGGTGATGGATTCAATTCTTGTCTTGACTGTCTAGACCGAGTCCTTCAGCGATGCATGGTTCACCTTGTGTTGTCTTAGGAGAAAAGTCACTTCATGGTTACTCAGGGGACGGTGCTTGGCCATATCATCTCCAACAGGGGCATGGATGTTGATCCGACCAAGGTGGATGTCATTAGAAAACTCAATCCACCGTCCAATTTGCTGTAGTTACAGTCTTTTCTAGGGCACATCAATTTCTGTTGACGCTTCATTCATGATTTCAGTAGAATTGCCGACCGTTGACTGATCTGCTGATGAAAGACACCGAGTTCCTTGTTGATGATAAGTGTCTATCGTCATTTGAGACTCTCAAGAGTCGTGTTGTAGAGGCTCTTGTTCTCCAGCCGCCTGATTGGTCTCTCCCATTCGAGATCATGACAGATGCCTCTGCTTTTGCCATGGGGACCGTGCTAGGATAGAGGAAGGATGGAGTCCCCTTTGCTATTCACTATGCTAGACGTACTTTGGATGCCGCTCAGCGGAATTACACTGTCACAGAGAAGGAAATGCTAGACGTAGTCTTCGCCCTAGATAAGTTCAGATCTATCATATAGTCATCAGGTACCTCATGGTAAAGAAGGATGCCAAAGCCAGATTGACCAGATGGATCCTTCTACTCCAGAAGTTTGATATAGAGATTAAGGATAAGCCTGGAGTCAATAATGTGGTGGCGGATCATCTCTCCCGATTGGAGTATCTTGAGGATTCTGAGCAGATTGAGCCTATATGTGAGACCTTCCCAGATGAGGCGATCCTTGCTATTGCCTCTCTCCCATGGTATGTCGATATTGTGAACTATCTTGTCGCCGAGAAAGTTCCACAAGATTGGCCTAGGCAGAAACTTGAGACCTTCCTTGCGAAGGCCAAGTTTTACCATTGGGAGGATCCCGTTCTTTATCATGAAGGGGGGATAGTATCTGGCGTCGATGCATTCCTCAGGAGGAGCACCATAGCGTCCAGGAGGACATCACTCAGGGAGGAGAACGGCACAGAAAGTGCTCCAATCCGGCCTATAGTGGCCTACTCTCTTCAAGGACTCTGATGAGTTCGTGAAGAGGTGTACTGACTGTCAGAGGATGGGCACTTGTGGACAGCGTGATATGATGCCTATGCAGCCCATTCACTTCCGTGAGGTTTTTGACGCATGGGGAATCGTATTCATGGGTCCATTCCCTAGGAGTCAGGGATTTGAGTACATTTTATTGGCCGTTGATTATGTGAGTCGTTCGGTTGAGGCCATCCCTGCCCGAACCGCAGATGCTAGGACTGTTTGCATATTTTTGAGGAAAAATATCATTTCACGGTCTGGGGTACCTCGAGTGTTGATTTCTGACGGGGGGTCTCATTTCGTCAATAACAAGGTAAAGGCCCTTGCTAGCGAGTTCAGCATAGACCATCGAGTAGCCACTCCATACCACCCTCAGACGAATTGTCTTGCTGAAGTGTTGAACAGGGAGATCAAGACTATATTGAAGAAGGTCGTCTGCCCTGACCGAAAGGATTGGTCACAGCTTTTGGACTCAGTCTTGTGGGCATATCGGATGTCCTTCAAGACACCTTTGGGTACATCTCCCTTTCACCTCTTTATGGCAAGCCCTGCCATTTACCTGTTGAGCTGAGACATAGGTCATTTTGGGCTGTTACTGATATACTTTTGGATCCAGTGAGTGTAGGAGATCATAGGAGGATAGAGTTAGCAGCCTTGGAGGAGCTTCGTGATACAGCCTTTTCGAGCAGCCGAAAGTATAAGGAGAGAGTGAAGGAGTGGCATGATTCTTATATCAGCCACAAGCAGTTTGAGACAGGACAGAGAATATGGATGTTTGATGCTAGGCTTCGTTAATTTCCAGGGAAGCTACAGAGCAAATGGAAGAGACCCTATCTAGTTCGAAAGGTGCATGACAATGGGAGTATTGACATATCTGAGTTGTCTTCTGATGCTACCTTTCGTGTTAACGGCCAGCAGCTCAAGCCATATCTAGATCATAAGCCACAGGTCGTTGATGTTTCCCCGATTCACTTTGCATGAGATGTGGTCTCTTGACTCTCATCTATTGCATCTCACGCCTAATTATCACGGTTCTTCCGACTTGTATAGATCCAGTTGTCCATATCACTCTATTCTTTAGTCCCACGCCCCTTCTTCATCTTACGATTTTGCTATACTTTACCCTAAGTATGGGAAAGTGTAGGACTCTCGGGTATTCTGTTGATTCTTTCTACCTCCGTTTTGCTGCCTATACTTAGGGATATTTTACCCTAAGTATAGGGGGGATTGACCCTGTACATCCTTCCACTCGGATTTCCCTTCATGTACAGCTTGCTATACTTAGGATTACTTGATCCTAAGTATAGGGGGAAACACCGAGTGCTCTTAATTCTATTCTTTGATTCGTCTTTGTATATACCATTCCTTTTCACTTCCCTATACTAAGCACGAGTTATGTCTTCTTCATCACTCTTGATTCACTCTGAGGACATCTTTCGAGCTACGTATAGGGGGTGTCATATATATTTCATATATACTTTAGCCATAACTCGTACTTTGTGTGAGTGTGTTAATAAATAAAATGGCTTAAAATCCATTAAAATTTAAAAATTTCCCCTCGTACATAAAATTCTTCTTGCACATACCTATCTATTTATAAAAATTATTTTTGTACAAATGATTTGTGTAAATAGTTTGCAAATATTTTGATATCAAAACTATGTATATAGTACAAAATTTTTGTAAAATGTTTGAAAAATAAAAGTTTTCAAAACCTTGTGTAAATTTTTGTAAATATTTTGCAAAACTTCGCATTCATGCATACATCCATGTTTTCAAACATTTTTCAAAAATTTTGCGCATTTGTACAATTTGTAAAATTGCATCTTTGTAAATATTTGTACAGTTTTTCCAAATCATGGTTGACATTTAAACTGGCCTGGTATTAAATTGACAAATGGAGCTTGGTTAAGACCTTAATCCACCTATTCTAAGAGGAACCTTATAGGGCTTAGGATTAAGACTTTTCAGGTCCATTGGGACTTAATTCTTTGAGTCCATTAGGCTATGAGAATATGTCATCTTGATGAGCCTAAGTAGAGCATTTAACAACGCACACATGACTCTCAGAGACAATGGCTTTATTTGCACCAGCACTTTACACATAGCTCTCCACGAATGAGGTGGTGAGGAGGCAGTTTCCTTTGGCTTGGGGTAGCATATGAGGGCAGTACTTCTAGGCGGAGCAAGTGCATCTCAACTTGGTCTGGTGGTGATGAAGTCTAAAGTCAAGAGTTGTGGGTTGCAATAAAGCTTCAAAAGAGGGATAGTCTACTGGCTCAAGAGGAAAAACTCCTTTTGTATATATGTTGCACCATGTAGATATGTTGTACATATGCACATAAAAAATGTGCAAAGAAAGAAAATCTCCAAAAAAAGTGGTGGGTCTGATTGAAAATAAAATACCCACCGGAGTGTATATAGTCAAATAAAGCAAAGCTTATGTTACACATGACCATCTCATGAAGCTTGCAGTGGGAGACTCAGCTACACTGGTTAGAGCTCCCAAGGATACATGGCTACACTGGTCATGGTCCATTCTCTTCTTCCCCCACTTCTTGAGCCGGTTGTACTTGAACTTAGAAGGGAATACCCCATTCCTCGAGGAAAGAGTTGCTAGATCGAGGCATTAGAGTTACCAGGTTGATGGAGGTTGTTTCTTTGTCACTTCTGAGGTGGGGAGCTACATTTCACTAACACAACACAAGGAAAGATTCATGGTCATTAGAGTTTGTGTATGTAGACTTGTTCTGATCTGGTTTATTGAGGAGTCTTGACCATAGATTGGTGGAACTTAGAGGTTGTTAAGTTTTAAGCTTAAGTCCAAATAAGGTTCCGACAAATTCATAATCTAAAGGTTTGACTGAGCTCCATTTTTCAATTTAATAAAGGAAAGTTTAATAATCAACCTTGATTTCCCATCTTTTTCTTTTTCTTTCTCTTTTGCACTTCTTTTTCAAATAAGTGTTTGCTAAGGGACTAGCAAAAGTAAAGTATAGGTGGGTGATGAATCCCCATTCATCACTCTTTATTCCTTTATTTTAGCTAGAAATCTTGGCAAAATACCATGTAAATGTTTGTAAATAGAATAAATTGCCAACTTGCATGCTTCATGTAAGTAGCCATAATTAGCATGTTTTTGTACAAAAATAAAAGAATAAAGAAATAAAGAAAAAGAGGGAAATATTTAGAATAAATATTGAGTGACCCGAACCCAAGGGAGGGCCAATCATTGGCCTGACCGCAAAATAAAACAAGTAGAGAGAGATAGGGCTGCTCATCATTGTACATATTTTTCCTTCATGTATATGTATATTATTTTCATAAAATAAAAATATTTATGTGTTTCTCATAACTTATATGTATTTCTCGAAATAAAATAGAAATGAGAAAAATAAAATAAAAACAAAAGTAAATTCTCTCTCTCACCTTTGTATATACCATGTATATATGTACATATACATATTTATTTTACCCTTGTAAATACATATTAAAAATTAAATAAAAATTATTTTTTATCCCATATTCTATGTTGTAAATAAATAAAATATAAAATGTAGGTAATTGTGCAAAAATAAAATAATGAAAATAAAAATAAAATATACCCATGTATTTTTACCTATATATAAATATACTATGTATATACATTAATTTATTTTTAAAAAAATAAATAAATATCACTAAAACTTAATTTGAAAAATAATAAACATTTTTCATGTTGAAAATATTTCGAAATAAAATCGTTTACTATTTTAAAATTAATTTACAAATAATTTATGAATGAATTAATCTGATTGGTCCACGGGGGATGTTGCCCCGATCAACTCCCCCCCGGGACCACTCTGCTTCGCGGACCTCGTCTTGGCCTGATTTCTCCCATTTTTCCAAACATGATCCGCCTCCCATTTACCAAAACCCCAGGCTCCGATTGCATCTTCTTGATCCGTGATTCACGCCTGCTCTTCTCTCTAGGGGTCCGACTCCCATCTTCCCGGACCTTCACTCCTATATAGCCTCTCCTCCAGCTACATTTTCACTCACCTTTATCTTTTGTCTTCGACCCCAGTGACCTCCATCTTCTTCCTCGAGTGACAGCGAGTGATTTAGGGTGTCGCAGCGAGTGATTGGAGGCGTTTGCCTTAGGTCTTGCGACCATCGTCGTTGAGCTCCGCCGCCAACGCAGCCTGAGCCTCTGGAGGCGTCGCTCCATTGAGGCGAAGACTGTAGGAGATCCAGCATCTCCCCCACAGATGATTCCATCCATCAGGTACCCTTGTTAGCATCTTGATTAACGATTAGATTTGATCTTTCATCTTTCTCTATGCCAGCACCGCCCCAGTGGCCGGAGCTCTGCCACCTCATTTTAGCCGTATAGATAGGTGCATCGACCCATCGTCACCCTCCTTACACGATCTGATTACCTCGATCTTGGCCATCTGAGCCAAGATCGGGTTAGGTCCCTTCCGCCGCTTCCGTTGGGATCCCCCTTCGCCAAATCACCCTGCTTCCCTTTACTTCTTGTTAAATAACCCATGCCGGAGTCTTCCTCCAAGCATGAGCATCCCTTTGCAGGTGAATAAGCGCGAGTTACCCGCTTGAGTCGCATCTCGCATACCTTGCTGGAGTCACCCAGGTCCTCCCTCCCTCGCTGGAGGATCGAACCGTTGGGAGCTCCATCGATCACCACCACCAGACGCGGAGCGACGAGGTGCGTCGAATCCCTCTAGCTGATCACCCTTCAGACGCGCAGAGCCACTCCAATTCGCCGACGAAGTCCACAAGGGAGGAGTTCTTCCAGATCTCCTCTACACCGTCGGATTGCACGCCAGCTTCAGGCTCCATCTGGGACGTCCAGCACCTTCCACTGATAGGTTGTTAGATCCCATATCTAACGGTCTCCGTACAGCCACGTCTACGCTAGCAGACCACCGTCAGATCTGCCAGGAGGTGGGACCAGAGCCACACGCCCATCAGTAGTCCCCGCCTGACATGTCACACCTCACACGACCCGCACACTCTTTGGCTGGGTAATTTACGCCAGACCCCCCGTATTTTATTTCATTTATTGTTTAGTCTATTAAATAAGTTATCACACTTGGATATTTTGCATACTAGAACCTGCGGTTTATTGTATTTGCACTTTAGTCCTTATTTTGTGGATGCACATGCTTTGACAAGTGACTTTTCCGGGATAATTGCATGTAAGGGCTTGGGTTTTCTATCTGTTATGGATTTAAGTTATATTTTGGATATTTGCATATATACCCCTGTGCATGAATGAATTGGACATGTGTTGATTAATTGTGAAATTTACATTTAAACCCCTAGACTTTTCGCACGTGTTTCTTTTTAGCCCTCTAAACTTGTTTTTATTACATCAAGATCCCTGTGTGTTGTCGCTTGTTTATTTGTTGAATAAAATATCAAATCAACTCCAAATCTAGTGAAATTCAGACATGTGGCTCCTACCATTGTGTAAAAATTTCACTGATTTTTTGGGACATTTTTATTGTTGTTTGCTATTTTAAAAATTCAAAAACCTCTGTTTTTGCTATTGTCTGGATTGGAAAATCAACTAAAAATATTAAAAACCACCCAAAAATTCTAAAAAAAATAGGTATTGTTTGTTTTAGTGTTTTTTTGCTTCATTACAAATTTCATCTAATTTGGATTTATAAAACACCTAAAAATTGAAAATTCCTTAAAACCTTATAAAAATCAGTAAAAATTCTAAAAAAATAAAAAAAATGCAATTTCTTCTTCTGTATCTTTGTTTTTAGTTGTTGTTTAATATAAATTTGTCTCCAGATTTTTAGAGTTACTTATCTATTTTTAAATAACCTTTCAAATCTGGCTGCACATTTGTTCCCTGTTTTTCCTTTTTTCTATTTTTATAAAATTAACAAAAAATAAAAAATCCGAGAAAATTACGAAAAAAATTTAAAAAATATAAAACCCAAAAATATTTTTATTATATTTTTTTGAGTTGCTTTGATGTGTTGAATAATTAGTTGAGTGTGCTACTTTTTGCCTCTTTATATATTTTCTTCGTAATTAAAAATACAAAAAAATTAAAAATCATAAAAATCCACCAAAAATATTTTATTCTTTTATTTCATTTTTAGACTACTTCGTAGACTCTTTTGAGCCAATCAGTGCTACTTGTGTTAGACCTTGGTCGCTATACCAGGTTAAATAAATAGCGAGACCGCTATTCAGTTTTTAATTGATTACTCTTATATTGGTGGTCTATTTTTCTTGATTGATCAATTCTCGCTATTTGGGTCGCAACGACCTTGATAGTTTTTTACCTTAACCCGGATTTTGTGGGATTTTTCGATCATCATCAGTCTACAAGTTATTTATTGAAGTTATATTTCTTTGGACATTTTGCATTATAACCTATAAGTTTTTTAGAAATTACAGTTCTGTCACGCTAGTAGAGCACGTGTTTAGGCACGTATTCTTTGGCATTTTTCAGGGAAGGGCTTCTGGCTTTGCATATTTATATTTGGTCTTATAACTTTTTGATTATATTATAAGTTTCTGTGAAAATTACACTTTGGTCCCTGGATTTCTCGATATTTACAAATCTACCCTTGCTAGTAGTGTAGTTTCTCTTTGTTTATTTTATTTATTTCACGCATTTATAAAACTCGAAAAATCTCCAAAAAAATAGGCATAGCTTGTTGTTGCATTGTGCTTCCACGTTATATTTTTATTTTACATTTTTGAAGTATTTTATTATTTATAAAAATTCGAAAATATGCAATTTTTTCCTTATTTATATTAGAAAGTACATAAAAATTATAAAACCTTTTGAAAAAATTCCAAAAAATATGTATTTTGTGTTTATTTAAGTATTTCACAACTTTAGACCAAAAATTACTAAAAATATAAAAGAAAACTCATAAAAATTGCAAAATCCATAAAACCTTTATAAAAATATAAAAAATCCATAAAAAATCACAAAAATATAATCTTTGTTTCTGATCTAAATTTCATTATATTTGTATAAAAATTAATGTGGAGAATTGTTGCCTTTGTTTTATATTTTTCCTCTCCATTTTAATTTCAGGCATTTATTTTATTCCCTATTTTGAGTATTTTGAACTTTAAAAATATCAAAAAATATCAAAAATACAGAAAATCACAAAAACATTATAAACGATAAAAAGCATAAAAATATTTTATTTCCTATATTTTGTCTATTTTTACCTACTTTTCTCTCTCTCTCTCTTACCTCTCTTGTATTATACTCTTTATATAGTTTTATATAAATTAAAAGAAAAAGAAAAATACAAAAATATAAAATATAAAAAGAAAATACAAAATCAAACAAATTTTAAAATCAAAATAAAAAAATAAAAAATATCAAATATCAAATAAAAAATATAAAATTAAAAACCCACAAAAAATAGCACATATAGACAAATACATCACATTCATTTTTGAGAATCCATTGTCCCGATCTACCTCTTGCTTCCTGTGTTTGACACTCTACACTACTTGCACTATACACATCTTTTCTAGAGTTATAATAAATTTTAACTCCGTACATTTACTTTCTTTGCTTAATTTATTTGTTGTGGGTTAATTGTTATTTTAATCTGGATTTCATGTGGTCGATTTGACAACTGCGTTCCCACCTTGTTTGGAACATAAGATCGCTCGATTTTTAGGTTAAACAAATGGCATCGTTGCCGGGGAGCAACAATGCATTGATTGGCTTTTGATTGATTATGATTATTTGTCTATATTTTTACTTATTTGTTTGCTCATTTATTTGATATATCTTGTTGAGCTGTCTAACCCATCTCTTTGTTGTGGTGTGAGGAACCATGGATCGAGGGAGCTGCTCTACTCTAGGCGCATACGCACCTACACGAAGCCTGCTTCAGCCTGCCAACCTAACACCTTGGAGACTTAGAGATTTCTTAAGACAGAGCTTCATTTAGTTCCTTGCATTTATTTGTGTATTTTTTATAAGAAAGAGACCTATTATTTGTAATAATACAGGTACTCTGAACTTTGGACTCTCGGGCCCAATTTCCAAGTGATTGTTCACTTGGGGGCTCACCATAGTTTTGTTGGTTTTCTTCGCATTTTTTATTTTGTTTCCCGGTTTGTTTTCTGTATTTTGTGTGATTAAGCCCTTTGTTTTAGGATTGCTTGCGATAGATTAAGGCCAAACAACTAATATATTTGTTTGTGCCTATAGTGACGTTTGGACTTAATCAAATTTTGAATTGCTTCTCATTTAGTCTCAGAACTACCGCACTGCGAGAGTTCTCCATACATCGCTTGCAGGACCCATTGTGGTGGGCATAGAGGAGACTCCGAGAACAGACACTTCGGTTCTATTCTAAGTCATTAGCATCGGTTCTTCATGCTAAGAGCAATTTCTAAACTTAGGGTGATTTCATTAGTTTGCATTTGCATATAGTGTAGGTTTCAATTCTGCTAAGCATCTTTGCATGTAGAGTGTTGGAGGAAAGGTGAGCATTTACGCTTTAGCATTCATCATCGTTTTGCCGCTTGAATTGCTTTTCTGCCTCTCTACATCTGATTTTGCTAACCTATGTGCTAAGTAAAATTGACTCCTCGTTAGGCTCGTGCACTTCTCATTAAAAATCTGAAAAAATGTGATAACAATAAAATTGGGACTGCTAACATTACTTGACCCTAAAAAAGACCAAAAAATAAAAATCTTTTATTGGGGCGAGTAATCCCCTCATTGTCTTCAATTTTACTTGCTCGCGCACACACTAAGGATTAGTGCCAAAATCCCATTCAACCCCTAAGTGTTTATGCAACATTTTGACTTCTCACCTAACTCTAAAATAGACAAGAGAAAAAGACCGCTCTTTTACGGTCTCTACCGAGTTGAGTAGGTGAATTGAGGGTTTATTTTGTGTGAGTTTATTTGTGCTTGCTTGTGTGTATTCTAGATCGCCTCTGCATATTTGCGTCTTTTTCTCACTATTCTTGATTTGACCTTCATGTTCTCCCGATCATTATCCTCTTGTTTCGAGATGGCCGACTGGAGCGTATTTTATCCGGACTTTGTGGATCCCTCATTCACTCCAGTCGGTTCACCTCCGTTTTTCCAGGATGACCTTTCTCCTGACTTTTGTACATATCCTCCTCACCCGCAGATTCAGGCCTCGAATTTTTATCCACACCTACCTTCACATTTCCCTTTCATATCCACAAGAGATTGAGTTGTTGGAGTCACCTTTCATGAAATCCATCATTGAACACTTGACCCAGAAGATGGATCATATGAGACAGAGGATTGACAAACTCGCTAGTATAAATAAGAGCAACCATGATATTCCACCATTTGATGATATGGGTTCATTCGAGGATCTCCATGAGATCTTGCAATCGCCAAAAATACAGAAAAATGAGTAAAATTTAAAAATCCAAAAAGAGTTCGGGAGACACGTGATCGATTCAGATTGTGAGGAGAGAGACCATCTGCCAGATCATTCACCTGCACATCCATTCACAGCTTGTCCCACTTTTGACCCCGAGGATGCCGTTGTACAGACTACTCTTGGCATTCTCATGGATATGTTGATTCTGACTTCTTCCCTTGAATGGAGGATGTCCAAAATTCAAAAAAATGTTGACTGAACCTAAAGTGGTGGCCACATTCATGAGATTATCTGTGCCCCACTTCAACAGGCCAAGACTGATTTATCTACTCCTCTTCATAAGAAGAGAAAGCAGAGGAGCAGATCTGAGCGTTATATCTTGACCATGGCTACTGCCCACACCATCACACATCGTTCTATTCCTAGGAAAAAGAACACTGTCACACCTTTCATTAGTTGCACCATCTCTGACCACACATGTGATCACACTCTCCTCGACGGCGGTGCTTCGATTAGCATATTACCCTTCTCGTTGGTACAATCTCTTCACTTAGGCCCTCTAAAGAAGACCAGGATGATAGTTCAGTTTGCTGATGGATCTATCAAGAGGTCGAAGGTTATCCTTGAAAATGCTGTCATTTTGATTCAGAGCATGAGCTACAATGTTGATTTTGTCGTATTGCCCATGGAGATCTCCACAGGGGAGTACTCTCCAATCATCCTAGGACGACTATTCCTTGCCTCTACGAGGGTCATTATTGATCATGGATTATGAGAGATTCGTTTCCGTCCTGTTGACGAGAGCGAGGTGGTCATCACTGCATCTACTGTCGATCAGAGATCTGCATCTGATGTGACTACACCTATTCTGGTTGACCCTAAGGCCTATGATCTTTATGAGGATATTAGAGAGACTTTCTTTATGACCGATGATGCAACCCGAGAGTTCCTCTCCAAGGAGGAAGACTCGAAAAGCATAGACCTTGGAGTTTCCTCTTCCTGTGATTGGCCTGTGTTGATGGCATCCACGGGATTTACATGATTGACACCATTGAGCGGAGGGCAGATACTGATGAGACTAAGGCCGAATTTGATCTTATTGCTTTCATTCAAGAATTCGGGCCTTTTGATGAGAAATGATTTGGTTGAGATTGTATAGGACGAACAGAGTTCGACTACTTCCACTGATGAGTTCGTGCCTTTTGGTTTTGACCTGGACGAGACCTCACAGGATGACACTAACTACACTTCTTTTGATGATAATGAGTTCGTCCCATTCCACTTCGATATCAGAGAGACTCCTAAGGCCAGACCTAGTTGTACTTCTTCCACTGATCCGTCTGTGCCTTCACACTCTAGGGCCACTGAGGACCTTCACCCCATCGATCCTGATCGGTTTGTGTCATCCGAGGACCCCGATGTCGACCTGCACCATATCAGATATATTCCTTATAGGTCCCACAAGAAGTTTCACTTTCAGCCTTCTTGATCCTTTGTACATCCATCTTTGTTGTATATTCGCTCTTGGTCATCTCTGACCCTCTCTCGTTTTGCTCATCCACCCCATTCTCGTGTGTGCCTTGCTTAGGACATACTTTGCCCTAAGTATAGGGGGTGGATGAGCTGAGTGTTCATTCTTCATTCCGTTTCATCACTCATGTTGTTGCAATACTTAGGGCTTCTTTTACCCTAAGTATAGGGGGAGTGATGTGTACATCCTTCTCTATCTTTACTTCCATCTTCTGATCTCTTTTCTTCTTTTCCTTTTCTATTTTCTTTATCTACCGAAAAGGTGTCGCCCCTTTTAGTCAGTAAACTATACTTAGGATGCACTTTGTCCTAAATATGGGGGGTGCACCCTAATTTCTTCCATTCTTTGATCCTCTCCATTGTCTCCTCTTCTTGTCTATACTTAGGGATATCTTAACCTAAGTATAGGGGGAGACAGTATGAGTATGATCTGTTCATTCCCATCGGTGACCCTCCCTACTTTATGTACAGTCTGTTATACTTAGGATCATTTGATCTTAAGTATAGGGGGACGGTCAACTTCTCATTCATTTAGTCCATTCCTTTATTCTTTAGACTTGTCTATACTCAGTACGAGTTATGTCTCTTTTTCACTCTGATCTATGAGGACATAGCTCAAGCTAAGTATAGGGGGTCGTATATACTCTGTATATACTTTAGACATAACTCATACTTTCGTATTTTTCTTAATAATTATGGCTAATAATACTATTAAAATTCATTAAAAACCTTAATAAAAAGATGTGATTATTTCTCAAATTCTTTTTGTATTTACTGATTAATAAATCAAGAGAAATATTTTTTGCAAAATATTTGAAAAATAGTTTGAAAATCTTTTTGAAAAATCCTTCGAAAACTATTTGGAAAATGTTTTGTTAAATATTTTCAACCTTGGTAACAAATTTTGGTTTGTAAAATTTATTTTCTTTATGTGAAATAAAAATGTTGTAAAAACGATTTGCAAATGTTTGGAAAATGGTAGAAAAATATTTTGAAAAATCTATATATATTGTTTGAAAAAACTCTGCAAAATGATTTTCAAATGTGTGTACATGTTTGTAAAAAGTGTTTGTAAAAATTATTTTGGAGTATAGTTTTCCAAAATTGTTTGAAAAAAAACCTTTTTCAAATAAGTTTGAGGAGTATAGGCATCACAATAAAATTCATTATATATACCTATAAAACCGAGCACTTACCCCTTGTAAAGTCCTAAAAATCTGCTTCTTGTAAATGTAAGATGCATTCCCGTGTAAATATTGTACCTAGTTTTTGGCCAAAAGTTTTTTGTTTTCAAAAATCCAAAAAACATTTGCAAAATTAAAAATACCAAAAACATTTGAAAATCTTTTTGAAAAAACCTAAAAAATGCATATTGCATCATCTTTTTAAAAATCAAAAAAAATTCAAAACTTTGAAAATTGCATCACAAAATTATTTTCTGCATAGCATTTGCATATCATTAGCATTTTTCGGATTGATCTTGATGGTTGAATAAGTGTAAGTAAAATCTGAAGATTGGAACTTGGTTGGACCTCAAATCTACCTAATACTAGGAATCTTATAGGAGCTAGAATTGAGGTACTTCAAGTCTAGTTGACTTAATTCTTTGAGGATCACGAGTCTTGATTTAATGGATTCTTGACTACCTAAGTATAGTATTTCGGAGCACACACATGACTCTTATCGATAATGACCTAACTTGGACACCTGCACCTTTCACTTGGCTCGACTCAATTGGAGTAGTGAGGAGGATGGATTTGTCGGTATGAGACGCACACAGGTGGAAACATTTGTCCTTCTCTAGGGAGTGAAGTGCACTCCACCCGTCCGGTGATGATGAGTTTTGAAGACAGGAGAGTGTGGGTTGATATAAAACTTCAAAAGAGGGATAGTCTATTGGCTCAAGAGGAAAAACTCCTTATGTAAATGCTGTTGTGAATAGTATTTCATAAAAAAAGAAACAACAACTCCAAAAAAGTGGACAGGCCTGTACAAAAATAAAATGCCTATCGGAGTGTATATATTTATAAAGTTAATAAGCAAGCTTGAGCTTCAAAGTCAAATTATGTGAGCCTGCAACTTGATGACTTGACTACACTGGTCTTGCATCCTAAGATAGGTAGCTACACTGGCTACCATCCATTCTTCTCTTCACTCCTTCCTCTTGAGCATGTTGCTACTTGAACTTAGAAGGGAATATCCCGCTCCTCGAGGAATGAGTTATTGGTTTGGGGAATCATTGGTTTGTCATACTGGAGAAGTCAGTCTCTTTGCGATTTTAGTTGGTGAGAGCCAACATCACTTACACTGTACGAGTCAGACTCATAGTTATAAGGGTTTGCAAATGGATTGAAGTATTCTAACCTGGCTATTGAGCGGACTTGAGCAGAGTTTTGAGATTCTTGAAGGCTGTTGGATTTTAAATCCGGTTCTCATTAAGGTTCCGTCTGCACTCCAAAGGTCCGACTTGAGCTCCAAACTTTGATTTTGTAAAGATAAGTTTGATAATTGAACCTAATCCAATTTTTTTCTTTTTCTTTTCTTTATTTTTCTTTTCTGCACTTATTACATAAGTGTTCGCTATGGACTAGCAAAGGCAAGTATAGGGAAAAGATTAATCTCCAATTTATCATCTTTATTCTATCATTTTGGCCTTAAAAACCCTAGTAAATGCATGTAAATACCCTTAATTGATGTATTTTATCATTCATGCATTCATGTACAAAATGTGTATAAAATACGGTTTTTAAAGCAAAAATTATAGAATAAAGAAAAGAAAAGAAAAAGAATAAAATATTACAAATATTTTATGACCTGAAATCTCGAGACCTAGGCATCTCAATGACTAGGTCGATAAGGAATAAAATAGGGGGATATAAGGCCAAAATACAATAAAAATCCCTTCTATTTAATTCATTCTTTATTAATTTTTGGGACCTATTTTTAATTCCACTTTTTATACTTCAAATAAAGAAACTTTGAACATGAAAGTTGTAGATAATTAAACATAGGAAAATACAAAATTGATTTCATACAAAAATAATGTACAGATAAAAAGTTCTGATCTGAATAAGATTCCAAAATCCCAACTTCTCAGACCCATATCTCTCAAAAAACTCAAAATGTATCAAAATCACTTTAATGTATATAACTTTTAATAAGCTATTTAATGAAAGTGATTTCATATTTTTTGGAGTTACGGTTTGAAAGTTGGTTTTGGACCCCTATTGTATACTTATACCGATTAAAATATTCATTTTATTTATTCTTCATTATTTTTATAATTTTATATTTTTATAATCTTCTAAATATCATTCATAATATATGTATATTAAAACAGGAATAAAAACATAAAGAAAATGCAAAAATAAAATACTTGTATAAAACACATAGATCAATTACTTATGTCTATACCTATAGAACTAATACAACTATTTATTTAATTGTATATAATACTTCAAAAAATAAAATAAAAATATATTTGAGTATATAAAATTAAGTTATAAATATATAAAATAATAACCAAAATAATAAAATTAAATATACAAAATAAAAATAAAACATTAAAATATATAGATGAATATACTTATATATAGCCTTAAAAAGGGAACTTGTAATTTTAAACCTCAAAAAAATAAATAAAAATCATAATAAAATAATTCAGAAAATAATAAACTTTTTTTATTTAATATCCTAAAACTAATAAATTTGTTTATTATTCTAAATTATTTTACAATTCTTTTTCAGGACGTTTTTCCTGGTTGGTCCACGTGGACCAACCAGGTCGCTCGGACAGTTGACCTACAGTCAACTGTCTGACCCCCCCTCCTGCAAAGCTGTCAGACTTGGTTTTGTCCCTTTTTCACGGATTTTTCAAGGCTTGATCTTTCACCATTTCGCGCTGCGGTCTTCATGCCCTATGATCATCTCGAGGCTTGCGTCGCGGATACACTCGATCTCCATCATTCTTCTCGTCGCCTTGTCTCTTGTACAAAACCACCTTCCATTTTCCATTTGATTTTTGATCCCTCCTTTAAACCATTTTTCCTTCGTTTCTTGAAGTCCTGTGATGGTGTGTCTGGCAACTCAGGTTAAATATATAAATAAACAATGGTCGTTGTGACCCAAATCACCAAGCGCGGTCAATTGAGAAAAATTTGTTTTAAACCACTTAAAAGATAATCAAACAATTAATGTAAATGTATGTGGTTTTGCTATTATATTTATCTGGTATAGCGAGCCGCGTCGAACACAAGGAGCACGATTTTAGAACTACGTAATCAATTTTCGAAATTAATTTTCAGTCGTTTATTTTTAATTTTTTTAATTTTCAAAGCACACGGAATAAAAACACACCACACTCTTTTTGTATTTTTCAAACTAGTAAGAAATGCTCAGAAAATTATGAAGAAAATATTTTTTTTATTTTATATGTTTTAAAATATTTTTGGTAATGTTTTTAAATTTTTTTGATGTTTTTGTGATTTTATAAAAATAAAACAATGAAAATCAAGAGAAACAGTGCACAACCAAGAGTATTTCGTGACTTAAAAATACTTTATGTGCTCAGTGCTCCTGGAAATTATTTGTAATATAAACTAAAAATAAATATCTACAATCAGAGATGAAGATCAGATTTTTTCGATTTTTTAGAATTTTTCTATATTTTTTTAATATTTTTTTGTTTTTCGTAATTTTTAGGAGTTTTATAAATGATCTATGGAGGAAAATTGTATAGAAATTAAAAGATATCAAAACACACCTACAATATGTTTTGGAATTTTTAGTTAATTTTCGAATTTTTATGAATTTTCTAATTTCGGGCTAACCAAAAGATATTGTTTTTGAATTTTTAAATATATCAAAAGTAAACAAAATGCTATGAAAAATTTAGACATTATTTAGGCACATAGCAGGAGCATACACATTTTTTTGAGAATTTTCAGATCAATATAAACATTTATTTCATTCAAAGAGAGCAAGCAATTTATTGTGTGGAAGCACAGGGACGTATATGTAATTATTGAAAAGTTTTTGCAGAGAATGTAACAATAATAAACTCAAAGGTAAAAAGTATAATTTACCCAAAGATATTTCTGAGGCGAGGATTCTTTTACAAATATGAAAACCTTCAGAAACTTTGACGTAATTTTTCCAAAAGATTTTTTTATTAAAAAAACCTATAAGGTTTGCTCTTCTTCGATGCTTCTCAAGTCCAAAGGGGAGGAAGGAGGGTAGCCGCCGCCACATTTCTTCCTCTTACGGGCGGCGTGGCGGGCATGGTGGAGTGGCGGTCAAAGGGTTGTTGGTCGGCGGAAGGCGGAGTTGCGTTGCAGCAGCTGGAGGGCGCTACCGCGCAGGCGAGCGGGCGGCGGAGGCTCCTGGTTCACGGATGCTGGCGGAGAGCGAGAGGCCCGCGCACAGAGGCGCAAGAGGAGGGTGCGGTCAGCGCATCCCTACTGGAGGAGCACCGAGGGGGCGCTGCTGTGACGGCTTCGAGCAGCGAGTGGAACACGGGTGGGCCGACGATGGAGGAGCCGTGGTGGTTGCGGCTTTAGGCGACGGAGGAGGCACACGGGGTGCAGTGTTCGTCGACTGGCAGGGGGCTCCGCGGCCGTCGCGCGGTGGGCTGATGGTGAAGTGCCTGGAGCGGGCAGTAGGGGGTGGAGGCCCTGCCGCCTGTTGTAGTTAATTTTTTTTATTTTTTTATTTTTGGTTATACAAAAACTGTAAGAAGAAATAGTAGAAAAGTTTTTTTAATTTTTTTAACATAAACTGTAAACAAGATCTTAATAAAATATTATTATTATATTTTTATGTTTTCCTACAAAACAAAGGTTAGAGAGAAAAGAAGAACAACTACATTTTTTAAATTTTGATTATTAATTCCTGTAAAAAAATGTTAGAGAGAAACAACTATGTATTTTTTTTGTTTTTATTTATCGACAAAATGAGGATGTGAATGGGGATCCAATGGAGTGTGAGGAAAGGATCCGTGTCTCCAACCATTGTGCGTGGTCGGAATTAAATGATTGCATGAGATAGAAATGAAAATGGAGTGATACAAAAATGAGATGGAAACTTGTTGTTGGAGGCGGATCAAAATGGGATGATATTTTTTAAAATTTTAGAATCTAGATTCTAATCAAGAGACCAAAGCAAAAAATTAAATCTACGGTTTATTTAAGCAAAAATACGAGAAATAAAATGGATCTCACTTCGGAGTCGGATACATCGTTATGGCCTCAACGAGGGCCGGCGCGCTATCAACAGACGGCTCGAAGGCTGGGCACCCTTCTTCAACAAGATAACTCTTGGAGATCAGGCTCCTCTCCACCAAGGATTGATCAAGAGGAAATGAGGGAGGAGGAGCCCAATAATAAGAAGAAGAAAAATAAAAACGGAAAATATATACAAAGAAGGAAGGTAATTAGCATGTATTTAAATTAATTATTTTTCATTTAAAATTGAATTTCGGAATAAATTAAAATAAATAAATTAAATAATTTCCAAAAAATAATTAGCCACCTTAATGGTGGTTATTTAAGGTATAATATCAAATCTCACATATTTGGTAGGTTATTAAATCAAATAATTAAATATAAATTTCGTAATTACATTAAATTAAATCATTAATATTAGATATTTTATTTTTTTATGATTTTTATATAAGGAAATTAGTTGTGTACAAATATTATGTACATATAATACAATATACACATCTACAAATAAGGAAATAATTTTTACATTTTTTAACTTTTTTTATTTGTATTTTTTATTTTTTTGATGAAAATAATATTTAAAATTATGTACATTATAAAAAAATTATGAATAAAATAAATAACGGTGAAACTGCACAAAACATCCCAGAAAACCGACTTTTTAACCGTAACTCCAAAAATTATGAAACCACGGCCACTTGAAAGATAATTCAATTTAGAGTATAATGGAAGTGAGTTTGGTTCAATTTGAGTTCGTATGGAGTCGTAATTGGTAATTCGATTATCACTTTGCGGTTTTTTCTGAGTGTGATTATTTGTAATATGTACATTTTTTTGGCAATTATTTTTATTATTTACAATACGTTTTTATTTACAACTTTTATTTAAAAAATATTTAATTTGAGGTCAAATTATGTAAATAAAATAATACAAGTTTCATACAAATATACATGGAATCTATGTGCAAAATATTTTTGAATTTTTGAATGAAAGACCATATCTCCCCTTACTTTATTCCTGGTCGATTAGATCAAGTCTTGACCTTCTCTTGGAATTTAGGTCAGTCTGTATTTATTGCATAAACGCATCCTCTCTTTTCTTTTCTTCTTTATTCTTTTATTTTGAATGGAAAAAGTGTTAAAAATGCATATTTAACAAATGCATGCAAAATGGTAATTTCATGAAATTAGTGGGTATTTACAGGTGTTTAACTAAAGAAATGAAGTTAAAATAAAAGAATAAAGGCGATGAATCGTGGATTCATCACCTTGGATTGAGCAAGGTGACATAGGCTCTCCGGCTCTCGAGAGGCGAGGTTAGGCGGGTCCAAGAGCAGCTCCACCCACATCTCCAGCCTCCGACCGTCGATGTCTATCCGTGGCCTTTCATGACATTGAGGTTTGCTTTCCCTTTATTTTTCATGCATATTTAGCTTCCTCTTAGTCTTAGGAATCCATTACTACCGTCTGATCCGCCTTTTATCCAATCGACCACCTTCGCCACCACCTCGTCGGAGCTTGCTCGGACGAGCTCCTTTCTTGTTGTTCTCCTCCATATCGCACCGCTACGGGGTCGAGGCATTTTACCCTCAACCCTAACCATTCCCCTGCAGGTACAAGCATCCCCGAAGTGTCTGGAGGCCATTTTGCCCTTTGTCGGAGATACATGGAGGCACTTAGCTCCGACGCCTTCGTGACCGTACTATGATGCACCTCCAGTGGTTTTGAGGCTTCCTGCACCTAGAGCAGACCTGTAGGATCGTCGTCGGCCTTTTAGAAGCCTTAGGAAATGCCAGAGGCAGAGGATCGAGGTCGGGGAAGCTCGCCTCACTACGAGTTCTTCCCTGTTCTTCATCGTCATCTTCCAGCCGTTGGATCTGGCCGGTTCTTGGAGAGGTGCAGCGGACGTCGGATCTTCTGGAGCTTCCACCGTCGGATCCCATTGGGGGGTCTAATCTTTCCAGTTCATTCCGAATCATCATCGCGCGTCCGGAGATCGACAACTGGCAAGTGGATTATCATCAATCGTCGGATCGCGCGAGGCGTTGGGTATTTTGCATATAAACCCTCACCATTCTTGTAATTAAATATTAGTATTAAATCTTTCATTTTACATTTAATATTTTTGTAATATTTATAAAAATGCCCCTGAACTTTGAAAAATTATATTTCAATCATGGCCACGTCACCTCACGTGGTACTTCGCGTGAGGGGACATTTTGCAGTCGAGCCATTGGGTTCCATGTTATTTCAATTCAGTCTACAAGTTATTTATTGAAGTTATATTTCTTTGGACATTTTGCATTATAGCCCTTAAGGTTTTTGGAAATTACAGTTATGTCCCTACTAGTAGAGCACGTGTTTAGGCACGTGTTCTTTGGCTTTTTGCAGGGAAGGGCTTCTGGCTTTCATATTTATATTTGATCCTATAACTTTCTGAGCACATTATAAGCTTCAATGAAAATTATACTTTAGTCCCTACATTTCTCGATATTTACAAATCTGCCCTTGCCAGTAGTGTAGTTTCTCTTTGTTGATTTTATTTATTTCATGCATCTATAAAACTCGAAAAATCTCCAAAAAAAATAGCATAGCTTGTTGTTGCAATGTGCTTCCACGCCATATTTTTATTTTTCATTTTTGAAGCATTTTAATATTTATAGAAATTCAAAAATATGCATTTTCTTCCCTATTTGTATTAGAAAATGCATAAAAGTTTTAAACCATTTTAAAAAAATTCCAAAAAAAACAATTTCGTATTTTTTTTAAGTATTTTACAACTTTAGACCAGAAATCACTAGAAGATATAAAAGAAAACTCATAAAAATTGCAAAACTCCTAAAACCTTTATAAAAATAAAAAATCCAAGAAAACTCACAAAAATATAATTTTTATTTCAAAGTTTTCTATATTTCATTATCTTTATAAAAAAATAATTTGGAGAAATTTTGCCTCTGTTTTATATTTTTCCTCTCCATTTTAATTTCAACTATTTATTTTATTCCCTGTTTTGAGTATTTTGAACTTTAAAAATACTAGAAACTACCAAAAATACAGAAAAATCACATAACATTAGAATAAAAAGCACAAAAATATTTTATTTTCTATATTTTGGATATTTTTACCTACTTTTCTCTCTCTCTCTCTTACATCTCTTGTATATATACTCTTTATATAGTTTTATATAAATTAAAAGAAAAATAAAAATACAAAAATATAAAATATAAAAATAAAATACAAATTTTTAAAAGTTAAAATCAAAATAAAAAAATAAAAAATCAAATATAAAATATAAAATATAAAATTAAATACCCACAAAAAATAGCACATATAGACAAATACATCACAGTCATTTTTTAGCATCCATTGCCCTGATATACCTCTTGCTTCCTGTGTTCGACACTCTACACTACTTGCACTATACACACCTTTTGTAGAGTTATAATAATTTTTAACTCTACACATTTAATTTCATTGCTTGATTTATTTATTATGGGTTAATTGTTGTTTTAATCCGGATTTCGTATGGTCGATTCAACGACTGTGTTCCCGCCTTGTGTGGAACATAAGACCGCTCGATTTTTGCGTTAAACAATATTGTAGTTATTTTACCACGTCTGAATCCCTTTCATAGTTGGAAAAATCCAAACTCTCATCCACGGCGGAGCTTAGCTCCACCACCTATTTTCGACCACTCCACATCACGCCTACTTCGTTAAACACCTCACCCATCTTCCCTTTCGTCCGTTGACCGCCCCAAGAACCACACTCATTTGGATCTCGCACAGATCCTTAGATCTGACCTCCTCACTCCACTACTCGCCGGAGGTCCCCGCTTGACATACCTGAAGCCATTTGCCCCGTTGACCGGCCGAGGCATTTTACCCTCGACCTTGCATTTTTTGTATAGGATCGAACTACGAGGATTGGGTGGAAGAGTATCTAGAGCATCACCGAAAGTACCTGGGACCTCTAGGACCCTTCAACCTCGCCGACGCGCTCTAGCAGTCCTCAGCCCCATTTCGAGCCTCCAGTCCATAGAGGAGCCCTCCAAGAATGTTTTTTGCCATTTTGGAGCTTCATCGCACATCGGAGAAGGACGCCATCGCCGAAGGAAGCTCTCTACGGTGAGCTTTCTTCCTTGTTCTTCCACCAACCGCCCTCACCATAGGATCAAGAACTCAAGCTCAGATCACCTCCCAACCATCGGATTCGCCATCACATCAGCCGTTGATCACTTCTGGGATCATCTAATCACGACCATTGCAACGAAGCATCATCTCCTCATTTTGTGCCGACACGTGTCCAAGTGGGAAGAGGAGCGACGTCCGATCCGGCGTGTAGAGGGGTATTTTGCGTTACTCACACCTTGATTTTGTATTTAATAAGTAGTCCATAAACTTTCATCCACAACAACTTTTATTTTATAAAATTAAAACCCAGACCCTCAAACTTTTGATATTTACTCTTAGGTCCACGCCACGTCACCTCACGTGACATATCACATAACGTGGCAATTTTACGGTTGACCATCTAGGGTTTTGTTTATTTCGCTTTATTCCATAAACTTTGTTATCCAGTTGTAATATTTTTGGGAAAATTGTAGTTCAGCCCCTGGATTTATTGTAATTGCATTTAGGTCCCCCCTTGTATCTCACGTGCTTGTGCATGTGAGCTTGGCAATTTTACAGAGAGGCCCTCATGGGTCTCGTATTTTATATTCGATCCATATATTTGAATATTAAATTATAAAGATTGTGGAAATTGTACTTTGGCCCTTGAACTTCTGCTATTTACATTTATACCCTTTCTAGGAGTGTAGTTTCTCTTTGTTGTACCTATTTATTTTAAATAATAATTTAACTCGAAAAAATACAAAAAATAATTGTAGCTTCCCAATTGCATGTACTTTTATGCACAATTTTTATTTTGCAATTTTGAAGCCTTTAATTTTTTATAAAAAATAAAAACATCCATTTTTGTCCTTTTTACACTAGAAAATACATAAAAATTATAAAACCTTTTTGAAATTTTTTCAAAAAATATATATCTTATATTTATTTACCTATTTTACATCTCCAGACCAAAAATAACTAAAAAATATAAAAGAAAACTCATAAAAATTGAAAAAAACCCTAAAATATTTATCGGGATGTTCCAACAGTGAATTCGTGGAGGATTGTTGGAATTAACTTTGTTGGGATATTTTGATGCAATTTGATGGTCAATATCAAGTTATGTTAATGTATCTCAATTCCTGGAATTCAATATTTCAACCCTATCAGGTGTTGTTTAGTCCCACATCATGAAGTGTCAAAACTGGCACTTGATTTTTATATGAGAAGTCCTGAGACTAGTCTAGAAATAAACTAAATAGGACTTTGGACCACCACACGCGCGCGCAAGCGCCCGCCCGCCCGCACCGCATTGCGTCGGTCGGGCCAGATCGGGCATGGGCACGGGCTCGAGCGTGGGCATGGCATTGCTGCAGCTGCAGTTATGGCATGGCATGAAGATCGGGTCAATTTTGTTTAACCGTGTTTGAATTCCAATAGACGTGTCCCTTAATCCTCTCACGTTACGTAATCACCCCGACGGCTTTAAGTATCTCTCAAAGTCATGGATGAGGGTTACGAACATATAATTCTCATACCCACCGTCTCTTTTTTCCTCTCACAATCTCGGGTTTCGTCTACGGAGGTGACTTTCGAGGATGTTCAAGCGTGGTGTGCACCGTCGACGAGCTTGGAACCGTCGTACCTTGGGAGCGGCACGTCAAGGTCCTGTGTGTCGGTAAAATAGAGGGTGTTGTCTCTCTAAAGGGAGTCCTACAACAGAATGCTTCGGTTGTGATCTCTAACTTTCTTCTTTTCTTTGTCGCATTGTTTGCCATGATGTTTGTTTCCAAATTTTCCCGTACTCTAATATGCATACAATCTTAAAATAGATTTTTTCTTATCAATAATGATATGGATGAATACATACATTGGTTTAAAGTGGAAACCTGTTGAAAATATAATTGTTGTATGTATGTTGATGCTAAGTTTTTCTACAAAGACATCGCTCGACAAATAGATACCATACAAATGGGACCTGATCTGTCGATTTTATAGATGCAACCCTTCGTGTTGTTGGAATCAGAGATAAGCCCCTCTGTGTTTTGTATTTCGTACTGAAACCATTGTGGGTTATTTTATTTGTATTTTAGTCCTTCCAGGATCTATTTGCGATCATTTTATGTGTTTTTAATTAAGTTGTTATTGCAAAAAGATCCCTGACCTGCATTTTTCATATCTTGTTCACCATTTATCCATTTTGAATGAAATTTATCTTGTTAGAAAGCTAATTAAAAGCACTTTGATTTGATTTAATTGATTCTCTATTTTGATTATCAATTCACACATTAAATTCAGAGTATTTGTTAGACTTTTAGTTGTTATTTTTAGCATCATTTCTTATCTATAAATTGAACAACTTATCTTAATCAAACCTCGACTCGCTTGCTAAATTGAGAATTGATTTGAGTAATTAATCCCTTATTATTTCATCATTAGACTACGATTTCTTTATCTCATTAAGATGATTTATGATTTGATCTGTTCAAATATGCCTCTAAAAATTGATGTTTAATTAAAGCCTAAATTATTATGTTGTGATCAATTAATATTAAGTGGATTAATTTGAGATTAAGTGGGAAAATATTCTTGCATTTTGCTTAGTGCACTGTATAGTGTATATCATTTTGTTGGCATCAATCAGCATTTTTATCATTTAATATCTTTGCATTTAAAAATCTAAAAAAAAGAGGATGCATTGCATTGTTTGCATTTACTTAAGATAGATCCACTAATTATTTATTTAATTAAATATTAAAATTATAGGTTAAATCGGTTAATTTTTCATTTCCTTGTGTTCAATCTTGAACTTATTTAGAAAAAATTAGGACGAGTCCTCTTCATGGAGATTATTTGACTTGATTCCGATTAGTTCCTAATTGGTCGTATTACAATGTATCATTATTAACATAGACAAGTAACAGCAATCAAAGCTCTTCGTGCGAGATTATTTTGATTATAATGTTTGATTTTGAGTTGAGATCAAATCTGTGATTTTTCCCATCACATTGAAGGTTTTCCACATAAAAAATCGTTCGTGCATCAGTGCTTGATTTTTTGTGGTTGTAATTTTTTTAATTATAACTGATATATTGTGCATGATATGCTTATTATTTTGGACATTTTCCGTAATATCTTTACGACGAATTTGTTTCTAACCTGTACATATTGGGAAAATTTTCAAGTTGCACTAATTAACTTTGGGTTGGTGTTCCGTGATGCTTCCAAGGGCATAATAACCTAAATATAAAATTCATGGATCTTAATAATATCTATAACTATACTAAAGCTGGGTTTTTTCCAGCTTTAGTCCTATAGTTGACACATGTTGCTCTCTCTATACTCCTTTCTCTTCAGAAAATAACCCTTCTATCAGACACGTGGACTCTTCTTTCTTTCACTTTATTCTCGGACCTTTGTTTATCTCGCACCCTAATATCCGCACCCTCCCCACCAAATGTCACAAAGGCAATGCTACTTTGAGTCTATTCTCTTCTCCTATTTTTATTTCACTTGTTCTCTTCCTTGATACGGGAGATTTTGTCATATTACCATCCCCCTCTTTTTTTAATCTCTAATTATTCTTTCCTCTTTCTCTTTGTGGAACATGTCTCCCATTTTCTGTCTTTTCAATTTTTTATCTCTGCAGAAAACGTGTGGTCACGTTCCGCATTCATAGGGATCCAACCTCCCCCCTCCTTTCTCTCTCGCCTCTCTCCCTTCTCACAATTCTCCCTCTGCGATTCAAGTACTCTCTATTCTCTCACAAGTTTTTCACCTACTTCTCTCTCACCAACTCACATTTTATTTGTAGTATAAAAGATATCACATTCACCATTCCTAAGCTACATACGGTGAACAACATAGTTTTCCTAAAGTTTTCTACAAATTTCCATCTTAATATTTTTTACATTTCTTTATTTTTAAATTAGATTGCTTAAGATCAATACTCAATTTTTGTTCGTATATATTGAAATATCATAATAAATTATTAGTAGGTCTGCCTGTAATAATTTCCAGGATCGTAATATTGGTAAACTCAAAATGTCAAATATACTCTGTCTTTTGAAACTTTCAAATTTAAGGTTGTTACTATCTAAAGTTCCTACATATATCGTTGTCCGATATTTGATGTCATTCATTTTGTACATATCATCCTATAGCTATAACATTTTAAAGGATTGTCCTCTATATTTTAGTTAAGGTCACAAGGCATATGTTCCATGATGTGCGTGCGTGCGTGCGTTCACATTCCCTTTTCGATTTTTATTTATAACGACTCTATAAATATCTATATAATAGAAAATATGTTAAAAAGTGAAGAAAAAGAAATAAATTGCTCTCCGACATGTATTCGTAATAGATTACATCGTAAATATAGTTTAATTGTAGTATAGTTTAAATTAGATCATTTTAAGCATGATGCGATTATATTAAATGTAACTCCTATTTTGGAGTTTCTATACTTAAACGGCCTTATAAATATTCAGCATACTTGCATATAGAGTTATCCATACAAACGACATAGTGACTTTTTAATTTTCCATATATGGCATTCTTACCCATACTACCATTTAAATATTTTATGTATCTTTTTATGCTACTTCATAATAGGTTTTACCACTACATTGGTTTCTTACCCACATGACGTTGAAGCAAAATAACATTTTTTATAGGATCTCTTCATACATTCATACATAGACACTTATATACTCGATTTTTTTAGGTCAAATAAAACTACGTTTATGTGTTTATGTATATGTGTATGTATTTCTAACTATATATAAGTCCATTTATAAGAGATTTCTACATAGATATATAATCTGATATTATGATCTAATATTTTAAATATTTTACAATATTATACAAAAAAAATGATCCTATAGATATTTTAAATCACATTGATTTTTTGTAGATGTTTGAACTTGTACTTGATTACATATATTCATACACAAATTGTGGTTGGTTTTTACAAATAATCCCTAAAATACTCCATGTTATATATGATGGTATTAGTCCAATTTCTATATTATATGCATATATTTACACACGATACAATTGTATAAGAGGTTTCTTACGTATATAGTTATATCTATGTTGAGAACATTATTTAAATGATATATCATATGATTTATATGTTACTAATATCCTTTTCTGATTGACTGTATATCTCTTATAAAAAAGAGAAGAAAAATGCGACAGTTTTTTCAATGGAATCCCTAATGAAAAATACACACCACTCCTAACCATTACCTATATTCCACAAAATTGTGCACCACAAACATAATCTAATGAATGGACCTGTAATTTCATTAAAAGACGTTACAATTTCTTGTGGAAAAAATGCTTTGCTTATAACAGTTCAGAACAAACGATTGTTTTCTTTAGGATTTTCTTTTATTTCCATGTTGTATACAATGTGATCCAATTTTTCGATTCCATTAGAATCGATCTGGGACAGATGGATTCGAACCTCCAAATAACATAACCAAAACCTATTAACTTACCGCTTGGCCACGCCATATTTATATTAAAAAATGAGCAAATAAACACTAATTTAATTTTAGTACTTATGGGCCATTCGCCAATTACACATTTAGATGAAGCAATGAATTCGTCTAGACTTTTGACAGAGTCTATAAGACCACGACTGATCCTGAAGGGTAACGAAAGTGCGGTACGTAAAAACAAGTATCGAAAATGCAAACTTACCCACGATCTATTTGTAATATTTGAAAAAAATGCAGATCGAGGCCCTTAACTTACATGTGTAATGTGTAATGATCAATTTTTTATTTATATTTTTTCTCATCAATATCTTTACATATATAGATAGGTGTTCTTTAAAAGATTAACATACTTATAGTTCAGATGTTATATAATCCTAAATAATTATTTCTATAGACAAAAGTTGTATTGTCAAATGCATTCAGTTAAATAAGTTACTTATGCTATATTATGAATTGATTCCAAATAATAGTTTAGAATTTTTCATTACATGTGTATTATGCTTCATAGTAGAATATTAATTCTATTATTAATATATGATAGTTGGGTCTAAATAGGTTACACTACAAAGAAAAAATAATTTTGCAGCATATAATTATTTTATCAATTTATAACAGTTATCGTTCACTCAGTAATATTCGATGTATAAGGTCATATTTTTCAAATGTACTTAAAAAATATGAAAAATCTATAATCATTGACATATAAATGATAATGAACAATAAAAATATTACTCATTTCCATAATAAAAAAGCTGCAGAATTTTACACCACCAATCAATTACAACGCTCTTATATCTATATTCCTAACCATTTCTTATATTAATAATTTAACAAGTATTATAATATGTAATATCCAACTAACAAGCATTCAAGTGATTAATAAATAATTTTAACCTTATATTTTTTATAAAAGTGTGAGTTCGTGTGATTTAATGAATACTGATCAAATTTAGCATTATATTTTAGAACTATTTCTGAATTCTGAGCATTTTGATGCTTAATAAAAACTTTTCAGTGAAATTAACTACATATTCAATCTATGTATAATTTATAGTTAATTTTTTTAAAGTAACTAAGAAAATAAATACAATAATTATTTAAGAGAGGAAGTGCAAATAACTTCTTTTCAATAGAACAAATTTGAGTAATATGTTGTTTCTCTATTAAAAAAAGAAAATGTGGATTTCTTCGTTAGAAAAAATTAGAACAACATATTTAAGAAGAAATAACTATTATCTTAAAATTGATTATTATAATTGTTATATATATAGTACTTTATTTAATACATATTTGTTTCAGATATTAGTTCCATATATACTATACTTTAATTCATACATAATTCGTCCCATTGGATGGTATCTAACCCCATTAGTACCTAGACTCAATCGCCCATAATCTGCCTTTCAAGCAAGGTAAAACGAAAGGGCATCTATCTTTCTCCAGAGGGAGAGGGCTGTTGAAAGAATACTGTCTGGGAGATGACTCTTTCTTCTCCCATAAGGATCATTGGTTGAGAGTGAAACCCCACTTATAACCATTTTCTTTACTTGATATACGAATTATAAATCAAGCTTTTAACCAGTTTACATGACCATTTCGTCCTTATCTTTAGAACAAACATGGCAATCACTCTAAGGTCTTTTTATATATGAAAGTTGAATGGTTTAGTTTTAAGATACTTTCATCAAATGCGATTGACTACATGAATGGGATGAAATACATATTCGTGGTAGGTTTACTTCTTAAAACTAAATATCCCACAGATTTATCTTTTCTGATATATCTTGAATTTTTTGTATGCTTGACATTGGTGCTTTAATCAGTGAGATATATCTATATCATTTTCTAATGTTTTCCATATTACTATCTCCTGATTCAATTTAATAATATTATGTCACCGCAGGGAAGCCCGGGTATAACACTAGTATAATATAAATCAAGGATGCTGCTTACGTCTCACTGTAAGCTTTTGGTCCACAGTGGATTTCGGCAGTTTCCTGTAAGAACGCGGGCATGGTCTTCCTGGTAATTAAACAAGTCGCAGAGCGCAGCACAAGGAATCTTCCCACGCAAGGCTTTCCACACGGAGTCGAATAAATCAACTCTTCCCATCGCACAAAACTATATTTTTGTATATATAATCAAAGAGTTGTACCTCTTTATCTTTCTATCTATCTTTCTATCTATCTGTATATAAAGAGCTGCACACATTCTCTTCCACTTCAACCCCAAATCTCCATCACTACTGCCTCTCCTCTTCTTCCTCATCTTTCTCTCTCTCAGGTCTATACAGTTGTACTTCAACCCAACCATGAAGGTATCCTTTTTCTTTCTACCAGTCTTTTCATAATCGGGGGATGGATTCCACTCTCTGTTCGTCCAATTAATCGGTCTCCTACTTTGATTAATGGTGCAGCAAAAGATAATGGTCGGAGTTCAGATGGACGACGCCAAGAAGAGATCCAGGGCCCTCAAGCTCATAGTCGGCTTTCCCGGTATTTATCTAATTTTTCACCTTGTAATCAATATTAATTAACTTAAGGACGGTCGTTAATGGTCAAATTACTGCAGGCGTGATATCTGTGAGCATAGAAGGGGATGCCAAGGCACAGATTGTCGTGATCGGAGAAGGTGTCGACTCTATAGTGTTGGTCTCGGCACTGAGGAAGAAGATGGGGTTCGCCGAGCTCAAGAGCGTCGGCAACATCGAGGACAAGAAGGCCGAGGAGAAGAAGCCCGCTGCCGCAGCGGCACCGCCAGCCGCGTCGATTGTTGTTGTGCCGCCCACGAGTTGGGCGTATCAGTATCAAGTCGGCGCTCCTCATCAACACGCCGTGTACCCGCAGGAACCTCTCGCTTACAACTACGGATATAACTACAAGCATGATGAAGATTCTTCCTGCAGCGTCATGTGAAGAAGATTAGTGGTTTGATCGTGGGACGTTGAGGTTGTAGAAAAGGATTCGGTGGCGTTCTGTTTGCTTATTCTTTTAAGAATTCTCATAAAATTACAGAGTATTGAAGCTCTGCTGTAAATTCCATGAGCGAGTTGTGAAATACTAATACATCATTTTTGACATGGGTCCAAGTATCATAGATCATTAAAATGCAACACCAGAGAGCGAAATTCAAGCAGAGCACTTGTTTTCTTTGAGCTCTTCATGGAGCTCAAAGGATTTTTAGTTGCTAGTGGTTTGATCCTGGTTTAAAAAAATTGGACTGGGTCGGCCGATCGGACCGGTTGGATCGGGAACTGGTCACAACTCTTTCATTTCAGCTGATTTCATCTAATTAATTTTACAATAATAAGAAAATAAAAAATTTGTCCGAGTGGTGGTCTGACCATGTTGACTATGGTGGTCAGATTGGGTTGACACGAATAGACCCAATTTTGATAATTTGGTATTTTTTAAAAAATTTGGTTTAAATCCTTTTTTTAAAGTTTTTTAAAACCTTAGGTTTGATTCGAGAGAAAGAGACGTCAATGTGAGAAGTCTGCGTTGTCAGTTCATCCAATCAACCATAACTGGAGCTCTGGATTTCCATGACCGGAAGCTCCATTTATCTTCAGGTTCGAGCTATGCACCTACAAGTGGAAAGTTATTCTAATTCTCAGATCGAGTCCAATCCCTACATAGTACATAGCCATCGAGATTTCATCAGGAAATATTGATTGGAACACTACCCACATTATGGCAACGCATCCGAAGAAGCGACGGCTAGTAGCTAAGGATGCAAATGATTGGATATGGATACGGATGTAGGTGTTGCTATATCCTTATTCTTTTATATAAGAATACGTATGCGGATACGGATATTGAGGGATATAAACATCTTTACCATATCTTTAAAAAATAGATACTAATATAAAACGGATACTAATCACAAAAAAGTTAATATTAGGAATACTTAATTTTTCATATTATCTAAAATATACATGTAATGGATGGAATACATATGATATAATTGTACCATTTTATTGTAATAATTGTACCAAATGCAGTAGAAGAAGATATAAAACTATTTTATATATAGTTGAAAATAAATTTGTAATAGGGAGCGAGATGGTTGGCACGCATCCTGGGGTCATCCGATCCTCATCCAACGGATCCCCTGCATTACAGCATGCGTTGTAACAGCAGAGGATCCTCTCTGCTTTTATGATGTGTGCACCAACGCTACGCACACACTTGCCGTCAACGCCCCACCCCCCTCCTTCCCCCTCCACCCCTACTCTCCAACACACACACACACACTTACACACTCTCATGCAAATTTTTACCACTTGTGCTCATGCGTGCACCTATTTACTACTCATTTGCATATTACGCACATACACACATTTATGCATGGACAAATGCAAATTCATGCAAATGCAAACAAACATGTACATTCTTACATACATATACACATTACGACGCATACAGACATCTACACACTTATATACTCGTACTATCTCTCTTTGACACACATGCACATACGAACATAGATGCAGGTTTACACACATAGGCGCACATATAATCACACTAGCATGCACGCGCGTACGCGCACACATCACACATCTACAATATTGCACATTCGTGCACATTATACTTACACAATACTTACCTGCTCCGCTTGATCACACCAGACTCTCTTTATTATTGCTTGAATGATTTCAGATACAATATCGGGTGGCACCAAGTTCCCTTTCACACTGTAAAAATAATTCTAGTAGCACTCAACAATCCCCACCATCAGCACTCAACCAGTCATGATGCAGGAAGGGGAGCAAGCATCTCAACAATCTAACCCTTCACCTCTCAGCCAATCAGGAAGCAGGAGGGGGTCAGGCATCTCAGCCTGCCATCCCTTCACCTCTCAGTCAATCAAGATGCAAAAGTTGAACTAGATATCTTGCTAATCCAACCCAACAGCTTTCAACCAATTAGAAGGCTGAAGGGATATCAACCACATCATCAATCCTCTCCACAATTCTTAAACATTGATATGTAGTGCATGCAACTTCCATGCTTGGATCATCATCAATGGTGTTGATGTGCACTTTATTTTATGCTTGGAAATCAATAAAATTTGAACATCTTCATCTTGTCCATCGTAACAGACTTGGCGAATGTATAAACAGAGTTTTTCAATGTGTGGATCTTCTTTAACTCAAATTATACATCTTCTAGTTGCTCCAAATGAAGTGGCACTTTAATTATCATTGAAAAATTGACAATATTCACTTTCTTTATTCAATTTTTTATCATACCCTTCAACTATATCATTTCTTTACATGCTTCAGTTGTTGCCATATATTCTAATTATGTGGTCAAGATGGCTATTCTAATTATGTGGTCAAGATGGCCACAATCCTCTACAGTCTTGAGATCCAATTAATAGCTCAACTCCTTATGATATGATTGTACCCTATTGTGCTTCTTTCCTACAAATGATATTCCTCGCTAGTTGAGCCGTGCATCTAGTGGTACCATAAATTTACTTCTTTACATTTTTATACACACTTGTTATGCAAAGCCTTCTTTCCTTTGTGTAGTGGGACTAAATCCCACATCTTATAGCTTGTAAGGAGTCCAAGCCATCCTTGATGGCTAACTCCCACGTCTTCCTTGTCTCACCTATTGCAGTGGGGGACGTTGAAAGTCTCAGATCGTGTGATGGAAGACCTATCCATGTGATTATCCAAGAGAGCAGACTGATATGACACTCTATCGTGGTGTACTTGAGGTGATTCTTGTAATGGACAATGTGATTTAAAGTGTCTTGACTACTGGCACTGCAAGAGTGATCATCCAGAAACTAAACGGCTTACCCCAAGTCTACGACTCGGCCAATGTATTGAAGGATGAAAAGATGCCATACCATGGCTAACTATAGCTTCCCTAAGGTAGGGGATGCAGTGAAATCACTGACTAGTGGTGCTATTGATAAGCGTGGAAGCGATAATCTCTACGAGAATGAAAGTAAGTCTCAATGTGTTGCTCTGCTAGGTGATGAATCTCCATTTCATCACCTTTATTCTATCATTTTGACCATAAAAACCCCAGTAAATGCATATAAATACCTCTAATTTGCATCAATTAACATTCATGCATTATTATGTAAATATTGTATAAAATACAGTTTTTGATGCCAAATGAAAAAGAATAAAATATCAAAGATATTTTATGACCCTAAACCTCGAGATCTAGGCATCTTGATGACTAGGTCGACAAGGAATAAAGTAGAGGGAGATAAGGGTCATCAATACAATAAAAATCCCTTTTTATTTATTCATTTATTATTCATTTTTGGGACCTATTTTATTTTCCACTTTTTATAGCTTAAATAAAGAAACTTTGTATATGAAAATTGTATATAATAAAATATAAAAAATAAAAAATATATTTCATACAAAGATAATATACAGTGTAAAAGTTATAGCCTGAATAACTTTCAAAAATCCCAAATTCTCATACCCATATCTCTCAAATAAAAACTCAAAACATATCAAAATCATCTTTAATTGTATATAACTTTTAATAAGCTATTTAATAAGTTGGTTTCATATTTTTTGAAGTTAAGGTGTGAAAGTTAGATTTTAGACCCCTATTGTATATATATATACTCGATTAAAATAATCATTTTATTCATTCTTTATTATTATTATAATGTTATATTTTTATGATTTTGTAAATATTATTTATAGTATATGTACATATTAAAACTAAAATAAAAACATAAATAAAACATTACAATAAAATATGTTTATAAAATACATAGCGAAATACCTATATCTATACTTATATAATAAATATGCCTATTTAATTAAGTGTATATATTACATCAGAAAGATATAATAAAATATATTTAAGTATCTAAAAATAATTTATAATTATAAAAATAATATACTAAATTAATAAAATAAAAATAAAAGACACAAAAAACATAGATAAATATAACTATAATTAAGCCCTAAAAAGTAACTTGTAATTATATTCCTCTAAAATAAATAAAAATCATAATAAAATACTTTACAAAATAATAAATATTTTTTATAAACTAAAAAATAAAATCATTTATTAATTGTTTTGATTTTATAAATCATTTCCAGGATAATTTTTCCCGGTTGGTTCGCGGGGACCAACCAGGTTGGGGCACCAGTTGACCCCAGTCAACTGTCTGCCCCTCGTCCTGTAGCTGTCAGAAATGCATTTGGTTGCATATTCCCGCTTTTCCTCCCATTGATGCAAGCATCGATTGCGAATGCTCTCTTCACATCTTTTGTTCCTCGTTCTATGATGATACACGCCCAGATGAATCCTTGGGCTTTGGATCGCCGCAGCGCTGGCATCTCCTCATTCTTCTCAGACCCTCGTCCATCATGTACATAAACCTTCCTCCACCTTATTCTCTCTCTTGAACCTCTTTTGACTTGTTTTGGCCCTTCTTCTTCGAGCTCCAGATTGAGTGATGTGGCATGTCTCTCTCCATCTCCTTGGAGGTGCAACTAGGCGAGTCGAAGGGTGTCTCTACCCATCTCCAGCCATCTTGGCCATGAGGTTCAACCTTGCAGCTCGCGCTGCTCGAGGTCTAATCTTTTCTTGCTTTTTCTTGGCGTAGTTTAATCCTAGGTTATTTCCCGCACTTTATTTCGTGTTTAATCTATTACATTAGTACTAATCCCCTATCTCGAAGTTCACCTGAGTTTCACCTCTGACGAGCCCCCACCGTGTCACCACTCATCTTCCAACCCTGCTACATGGTCTAGGCAATTTGCCATCGACCCTATAACATTCTCTGTTTCTGACGAAATTTGAATGACATGTTAGAGGGATACAGTTATGAAATCCATAGAAGCATTTTTAAAAAAAATAAAAATGAAGTAGGTATGTTACCTACTCCATGGAGTAGAATCCCTTTCCTCATATGTGTGTGTACATATACATATATAGGGGTCCCTTCAAATAGGACGCAATCCTTCCTGATTTCAGGAAGGCCAACCTCTTTTTGTAGAAAACACGAGCACTTTAGTAGAATACACATACGGTTTGTATTACAACTGCACATTATAAATATAAAACCGCATACAAAACTACGCATTATAATACAAAGATTAAAATTGCACATTGTAATACACATTATATATGTATTCTATTAAAGTTATCGTCTTTTCTACAAAAAGGAGGCAGCCTTCCTGAGCTCAGGATGGATTGCGTCCTATTGGAAGGAAATTATATATATATATATATATATATATATATATATATATATATATATATATATATATATATATAGGGGAGGTTGGGGAAGCTGCACTCGGGGTATAGCTAACTAGTTGCACCCAATCATTTTTTATTGTTTTTTTGTGTGCTTTTGAAATGAAATATAGGTAATTTAAATCACTATATATCATCATGGTCTCATGTCAAATTACTAAATTTTACATTATATAGAGAGAGAGAGAGAGAGAAAAGGGAAGTTACACTGGGGGGTGCAGCCAACTAGCTACACCCGACTATTTTTCTCATTAATCTTTGATTTTTTGAAGGAAACTTATAGGGGATTTACTTTATTTATTGTGTGGAATATGTGTTTCAAATTTCATGCAAAACAAACACTCCTAACATGCACATCTAGATATGGTCAATTTCAATAATTTTGAAAGCGTTAGAATATGATAGCATTGATGGAGATGATAGAAGTGTCGAATTTAGTTGAAATTGGTATGATATCATGATAATATATAGTAATTTAAATCCCCCTAGGTTTAATTTCAAAAATACAAAAAATCAACGAAAATTATGGCCGGGTGCAGCTAGTTAGCTGCACCCCCGGGTACAGCTTCTCTAGTAAGCATGCATTCTGGACCACATGATCCAACCATGAGAGAGAAAACAGAATCATGTGGTCCAGAATGCATGCTCTCATGCTCTCACATTTTTTTGCTCTCATATGATCACTCCTCTCCCTCCCTCCCTCACTCTCTCTCTATATGTGTGTGTGTATGTATATAATTACTTATATATATGTATGTATGTATGTATGTATGTATGTATGTATGTATGTATGTATGTATGTATGTATGTATGTATGTATGTATGTATGTATGTATGTATGTATGTATGTATGTATGTATGTATGTATGTATGTATGTATGTATGCATGTATGCATGTATGCATGTATGCATGTATGCATGTATGCATGTATGCATGTATGTATCTATGCATGCATGCATGCTATGCTATGCTATGCTATGCTATGCTATGCTATGCTATGCTATGCTATGATATGCTATGCTATGCTATGCTATGCTATGCTATGCTATGCTATGCTATGCTATGCTATGCTATGTATGTATGTATGTATGTATGTATGTATGTATGTATGTATGTATGTATGTATGTATGTATGTATGTATGTATGTATGTATGTATGTATGTATGTATGTATGTATGTATGTATGTATGTATGTATGTATGTATGTATGTATGTATGTATGTATGTATGTATGTATGTGTGTATGTATGTATGTATGTGTGTATGTATGTATGTATGTGTGTATGTATGTATGTATGTATGTACGTATGGACGTATGTACGTATGCACGTATGTATGTATGTATAAGGAGCTGAGAGCCTACGCCCATGGGTGTAGGTAACTATCTACACCAGACCTTTTCTTGCATGATTTTTGAGTTTTTTGAACGAAGCCTTAGGGAGATTTTCTTAATATATTGAGAGGAATATGTGTTTCAAGTTTCATGCAAAACAAATATTCCTAACACATTCATCTAAAGGGGTCAATTTCAGCAATTCTAAGACCGCTAAAATTTGATGATCTTGATAAAGATGATAGGAGTCTCGAATTAAGTTGAGATAGGAGATTTAAATCACTATATATCGCTATGGTCTCATTCGAAATTCAACTAAATTCGACACATATCATTTTCATCCAAACTATCGTATTTTAACGGTCTCAGAATTATTGAAATTGACCATATCTAGATGGGCATGTTAGTAATATTTATTTTGCATAAATTCGAAATACATATTCCACACAATAAATTAAGTAAATCTCCATAGATTTTCTTTAAAAAAATCAAAAAATAATAAGAAAAATGATCAAGTGTAGCTAGTTGGATGCACCCCAGGTGTAGCTTCTCTTTTCCCGATATATAAATATAAATATATATAGGACTAATCATGTGAGAGCCAAAAATTATGAGAGCAGTGAGTCTGGACCACTAGATTTTGTCATCTCTCTCCATATTGATTGGAAGAGAAAGATGGGCAAAATCTAGTGGTCCAGACTCACTGCTCTTACAAGATCGGTCTCTCTCTCTCTCTCTCTCTCTCTCTTTCTATATATATATATATATATATATATATATATATATATATATGAGAGGGCAAGGAGCCTGCATCGGCTGATGTAGGTAACTTACCTACATTAGGCCATTTTTTGTTATTTTTTTATTTTTCAATAAAATTTCATTGTGATTCACTTAATATATAGAGTGGATTATGTGAACCAAATTTCGTGGAGAAAAATTATTTCTAACATGCCCATCTGAAAGGGGTCAATTTTAGAAATTTGGAGACCGTTAAAATTTGACTATCTTGATGGATGGGATAGAAGTCTCGAATTAAGTTGAATTTGGAATGACACAATGGTGGTATACTGTGATGAAAATCCCCTAAGATTTCATTCCAAAAAATAAAAAAAAATAATGAGAAAATGACATGATGTAGGTAAGCTACCTACATCACCAGATGTAGGCTCCTTATATACATACACACATGCATGCATGCATACATACATACATACATACATACATACATATATATACATGCATACATATATATATATATATACGAGGATAGGGAGTATGCACCCTGGTGCATGTAATTTTACATGCACCAGGGCCTATATCTCCTACATTTTTAGTTTTTTGGAAAATGTTACCGTTTATATTCATCTATAAATCCCTCCAATATACCATTCGAATTTCGTCAGAAACAGAGACGCCTATGCCCTCCATCTAAAATAGGTCGATTACAGCAATTCTAAGACCGTTAAAATTACATGTTCTAGATGGAGCGCATAGGAGCCTCTATTTCTGGCGAAATTCGAATGATATATTGGAGGAATACATAGATGAATATACAATGTGATATTTTCTAAACAAGTAAAAAATGTGGGAGATATTGACCCTAGTGCATGTAACATTACATGCACCATGGTGCATGCTCCCCATCATATATATATATATATATGGGTAAAATGGAGCTTCCCCTTAGCTCCCCCCACGCTATTTCTCCCTTTTTTTGTTTTTTTTTTTGAAATTTCTTTCGTGAATTTTCATCAATATATCCATATATCATGTCATTCAAATTTTGCATGAAACGGAGATTCCTACGGCCTCCATCCAGAAAGGTCATTTTTAGCAATTCTTTTACTGTTAAAAATTGACGGTCTGGATGAGGGCCATAGGAGTCTCTGCTTTGCACGAAATTTGAGAGCATAATATAAGGATATAGTGATGAATATTCACGGAAGAAATTTTCAAAAAAAGTAAAAAATGGACGAAATGGCGGGGGGAGTCAAGTTAGCTCCCCTAAGGGGATAGCCCCATTTAACCCTATGTGTGTGTGTTGTGTGTGTATGCGCACGCGCGTTCGTGCGTGCGTGCGTGTATGCACGCATGCTTGTACGTGCGTGTGTGTGTGTGTGTGCATGTGTGTATGCGCGTGCGCGGCGCGTGCGTGCGTGTGTGCGTGTGCGTGTGTGTGTGCGCGCGTGTGGGCGTATGCGTGTGTGTGCGTGTGCATGCGTGTATGTGTGTGTGTCTATATAGGGAAAAAGGAGTATGCTCCCTGGATGTATCTAACTTATATGCTCCCACCCCTTTTCCCCCATTTTTGTATTTTTTTTGAAATGAAATCTATTGGAATTTAGTTCCCAATATGTCGTCAATGTTCATTACAAAATCAACTTGATTCGAGACCTCTATCCCCTCCATCAATACTATCAAATTTTAACGGTCTCAGAATTGCTGACATTGACCCCCCTTCAGATGGAAGCCATAAGAGTCTCTGTTTGTTACCAATTTGAACTGACTTGTTAGGGGATATAATGATGAATATACATATTTTTATTTTCCAAAAAAAATAAAAAAATTGAGGGAAAATGTGGGTGGGATTAGCCAATTGGCTACACCTAGGATGTAGCCTCCTTTAACCCACATATATATGGGGGAGGGGATCCTTCTCCCCCTCATTTTTTACGACTTCTTTTTCTTTGAAAAATGATTCTATAGATTTTTCATAACTATATCCCTCTAATATGTCATTCAAATTTCATCAGAAACATAGACTTCTATGCCATCCATCTAGAACAGGAAATTTTAACGATCTTAATATGTAATTATATCGACTTGTTCTGAATGGAGAGCATAAAAGTCTTTTTTCTGACTAAATTTAAATGACGTTAGAGGGATATAGTTATGAAAATCCGTGAAAGTATTTTTCAATAAAAATAAAAAGAAATGATAAAAAATGAGAATGAAGTAGGTGAGCATGGAGTAGGATCCCTCTCTCTCTCTCTCTTTATATATATAGGGAACACTTGAATTAAGGTGGCACCTCACCACAATCATGGTACGGTATTGCATTAAATCCGTTTGATCTTAATTTATGGCTATAATGAAAACCACCATACAAATAACCTCCAACTTGCTATTTTTATAAACGAAATTCAATATTCTATTTAATACATCATTATTTCGTTGGTCATTAATTAATCGGGTTTATATTCTAAATATAGCACCCATCATCATCGAGGTTCTCAATTAATCAAATTTTCTAAAACAAAACTTGATGGGGGTTTGCTCCCCCTCCAGTTCTTCGTCCTCTCTCGATGTAGAGGCGGTAGGTATGATTGGGTGTTTTTTCGAACATCAGCTATTACGGTTTTGTAATTTATAACACAGGATTTTAAAATATAGTAATCTTTTTGTAAATTGATAACAATTATTTCAAAACACGTTCAATCATATTTTCTGGAATATTCATTGCACTTTTTGTTCCTTTGAGTTCAATCATATTTTCTGAAATATTCAATCATTTGTAGGTTTGGGTCCCACGTTCTTTTGAGATCTACACATTCCATTTTTTCTTTTGAGTTTTGTTTATAGATTGAATTCTGTAAAATAGGAATGAAAATATCACCTAAAAGAAATAAAATTTTTATTAAGATTGTAAATATTTATTTACAGATTGAATATGTCCCATGTTGCCAGTAGCAATAAATGATTTTTTTATTATAGAATAGTGTACATCTTGTTATATTTTCGCCAAGAAGGTGATGTATTTTCTAAAAATGAAATTAGATGAAATCTCATTAATTATGGATTAAATACTAAAGGAATGAAGTTTACAGATTCAGTTGGATGGATTAAATATCAAATATGATGGTATATTTTACCTTTTGATCTACTAATTTACATAATTGATTGTATAATTTATATTTTGCTTCATTGATTTACAATTCTCCATGTATTTTTTACGTGTTATCCTTTTTAGGAATAAACGATAAATTGTTGATTGACTTTTTGTTTTACAGATTAGCACATAATTGTTAAATGAGAGCATGAATTTTACAAAATCTACACAAAATTTACAATGGATAAAAAATTTCAATGGACCCATGATATTGGGAATCACATCGATGGACATAAAAAATAATTTATACATTAATATCAATCTATTTTACAAAAATCACATGTATTTTACAAAAGAAACCACAAAGTTACAAAATAATATCGCATTTTACAAACGTGACTCCCACATAATATTCTAAAAAAAGACTATAAATTTTTCAAAATAAATCAAATGTGGTTTACAAAAGAGACTACAAATTTTACCAAAAATGTTGCAATTTGTAAATATTACTTACACAAAATGTTGGATGCAATAATATTTAGCACATACTATGACATGTATTTTCTAATTTGTGAATTAAAAATACGCTTCATATATAAATCCCCTAAAAATAATATGCATACGACGTGTAGAATATATAATGTGTTTGCAATTTACCGCATCCGATATATTTGGAAATATAGTTGTAACAAAAATCCCATCATTTTAGAAATATTTTACATGTGTACATCAATTAATTAGGTCATTATCAAAACATCCTATATTTTAGGAAAAACAACTATACAAAATACACCAATTTTTGTCGAATTTGAACTTTTTCCGTACATCAGTGGTTATGATTTTTGTAATTTACAGCACATGATTGTAAAATATATCCATCTTTCGTAAATTCATAATAGTTATTTCAAAATGCAAGCATTTATTCTATCATATTTTCCAGAAAATACAATGTACACATCTCGGGTTTTACTAAATATAGAATGTTTGATGACATATATTTGACTAAATTAACACTAATTTAATCCGTCCCAATTCAGCAATGTTAGTTGGCATGAAAATCATCTAGTGGTTTCAATCTCATTCGTACACTCATAATCCAATGGCCTAAGATGGCACCTTTCCATAATCAAGAAAAGGTGTCACCTCAATTCAATGTATATAAAGGGAATAGGGAATATGCACCAAGGTGTATCTAACTTGCATGCACCAAAAGCCTCAACCCTTCGATCTACATCCATCCAAGGGTTGCCACTTAATCCACTTTCCAGCAAAAAGATCCCCTCTCTGTTTCCCCAAAATCCAGACATGCTTTGGAAGGACCGCTCGAGAGTTCCCTCCCGTCCAACTGTTGCGAAACATGTGCATTGAGATCTTCCCTCCCGTCCAACTATTGTGAAACCTCCTCCTCCATTCTGTCCAGCTGCTACGAAACATCAGCCTCCCTCGCGTCTAGCTGCTGCAAAACCTCTGTCCGAGAGCTTCCATCCCGTTCAGCTACTGCGAAACCTCTGCCCGAAAGATTACCTCCCGTCCATCTGTTGCGAAACCTCCACCTCGCTTATCCTCTTCGCAAAATTTCCACCTCTGCACTACCATTTCCCTCCCGGTTCTGATGCTGACCAATATCATGCCATCCAACTCCCTCCCTTTCCATTGCACCCTAAGTCTCGTCGCTTGCTCACACCTCCCGATGGCGTGCCCTCTATATAGACCCGCTACCTCCTTGCATCGAGGAGCGTTGTGCACTATCCCTCGTGCCTAACGTCCAGCACTGACAGTGTGGACTCCTGATACCCAAGAGCCCAAGGAATTGCCTGCGGGAACTCCCGATGCCCCTGTAAATTGTTTATCTCGAGATATTGAAATAATTTTATTATTTTACTCTAAGATAATAACGTTTCGTCTATAGAGTTCGACACTGTTTAGATTTTTATAGATTTGTACTTTGGGGTTTTCGTATTCTTAAGTATTGTGGAGTTTAATTGCATCATATATTTACTTATATATAGCTGAATGAAATGGTTTACTTCAATGTTTAATGGCACACCATCCCTACTGCACGATGCATGGCATTGCTTGCTTGAACTCACGATATTTTGGATATTCCATGCACGTTAGTGGGGGAAAAGCCACATTATGCAACCATCTACGGAAAGAACGGATCAATATGATGTAAACATTGGAGTCTTCCCAATCATCGAATTACAACACGATCAATTTAGCATCCGTGATCTTATTGTCAAAGCTAAAGGGCGGCCCAGAAAAGTTGAAAGAATTAAACCTGATATAGAGACATCTTCTTTACAAGCAGAAATAAATAAAAGAACATGCAGTTTTTGTGGTGAAAAAAGGCATTACCAGACTACGTGTAAAGCAAAGGTAACTATTTTTATTTTTTTCAACAGTGACCTATGTGCAAGTAATTTTTATGCAATGTTTAATATTATTCTTCTTTCGTAATAGGAGCCAACGTCATGATTATTAAGTTACTTAGAGGATCATATTATCGGGAAAGGGGTCGAACTAGAACATCCACATGGACCATGATTGTGGTTCTATCAGTACATGAATTTATAGATAGTTTTGTGCGAGCACAATTCTTAGTTGGTTAATTACAGTCCTGGGTGTATGGAAAATTTTGATTGAAGATGAAGGAGGCTTTAGTTAGTTATGAATTCTAAATCTCATGTTATTGTAACTAGATATTTTAACTTCTCACTATGCCTTTTTATTTCAACTTAAACCGATTGCCATGTTGTGGCAAATTCCACACTTTCAAGCATTAAGAATGCTTTGAATTTCTTTCAAAAAAATAATGCCATGTTTACATGGATGAAAATGTTTGTCCTGTCATCTCTAGGTTATTCTTTTGCGAAAAGTGTTTTACCTCGAAAGATTGCAGTTGAGAATGATGCATGTTGGAAATCTCAAGATCTGGAAATTTAGATAAACTTGAAGCCATTTTATCCAAATATCAACAAAAGCATCATTAACGTATGGAGGTGACAACACTATTACAGAGAAGATAAATCTACTTGGAGTAGACAATAAAGACAACCAGAACTATAATATTTTGCAACTCAAACTATTATAATACTACAACAACTAGCTACGCCGACTTTCATTAGCTTCATCACTACGACTTGATTGTTTCTCATCGTCCCTCATGTCACCACTGCTTGAGCCATGATCTAAACAAAAGAATTTTATTATTAAGTCGATAGTATATCACGTAACTATGCACGAGGATTGCCAACTTAACTTTTTTCTCAGTCAATAATTATACGAGTAGATTCAGCATTATGATAAACAAGTCATAATATATCCAAATTCCTCCAAATGCCCACCCTACACATCTTCACTTACAGGGATATCAGGAGTTCCCGCTGGCGAATTCCCTGCATCCTGCAGTAGGGATGGTGCAAGGGGCTCTTGGATATCAGGAGTCCATACTGTCAGTGTCGGACATCGAGCACGGGGGATGATGCACAGTGCTCGCTGGAATGAGGTAGCGGGTCCATGCGAAGGGCGTGTCATTAGGAGGTGTGAGCAAGCGACGGGACAGAGGGTGCAATGGAAAGGGAGAAAGTTGGACGGCACGATTACGATATGCATCAGAATCGAGAGGGAAATGGTAGCGCGAAGGTAAAAATTTTGTGAAGAGGATGAGTGAGGCAGAGGTTTCGCAGCAGATGGACAGGAGATAAGCACTCGGGCGGAGGTTTCGCAGTAGCTGGACGGGCGGAAAACTCTCGAGCAGAGGTTTCACAGTAGCTGGGCAAAAGGGAGGCAGAGGTTTCACAGCAGTTGGACGAGAGGGAAGCTCTCGATGCGGAGGTTCCGCCACAGCTGGACGGGAGGGAACGCTCAAGTGGTCCTTCTAAGGCATGTCTGGATTTTGACGAAAAGGAGGGGGGTCTTTTTGCTGGAAAGTGGATTAAGTGGCAACCCTTGGATGGAGATTCAAGGGTTGTGGCTTTTAGTGCATGCAAGCTAGATACACCTTGGTGTATACTCCCTATTCCCACACACACACACGCACGCACGCACGCACGCACGCACGCACGCACACACGCACACACACACACACACACACATACATATATATATATATGGGGCCTTTCAAATAGGATGCAGTTCTTCCTGAGTTAAGGAAGGTCATCCCTTTTTTGTATAAAACACGTGCACTTTAGTAGAATACATATACAATTTGTACTATATGTGCATGTTATAAATACAAAGCCGCATACAAAACTGTGCATTATAATACAAACATTAAAACTGGACATTATAATACAAAATTGTATATGTATTCTACTAAAGTCATCATGTTTTATACAAAAAAGGGCTAGCCTTCCTGAACTTAGGAAGGATTTAGTCCTATTTGAAAGAAATCCTATATATACATTGGGACCCTTTCAAATGAGGTGGAGTCTCACCGATATTGTGGTGAGCCATCGAGTGGATTCGTCAAATCTCAATCTGACGGTCGCATCAAAAAGCTCATCCAAAAGGGATTTTTCGTCATATCGATTTCATTAAATTCGAGTTTCATTTATTGATTTCAAATTGTCATTCGAAGCTTTTCTCGATTTGGTATTTTCACAAATGTCTTTATTGACTAATTTTCGATTTTTTTCCAAACGATCTGAACTCGACCATAGCTTTGTAAAGTACAACAAGTTTTTTGTAAAATATATTTTACTCTTTGTAATTGCATCAATGATTTTTTTATTACTGTATTTTTATTTTGTAAATTGTTATATCCATTTTGTAAATGGGTACATTCATTTTGTAACTCCAACGAGTTTTTGTAAGAGTTTTTTCCTCTTTGTAAACTTCAACTTTTTTGTAATTGTGGGTGTTTGTTTTGAAAAAATTCCGTGAATCTCTGTAACTGTATCTCGCTCCTTTGTAAAATTCACGCAGATATCTGAAAACCAAAAAAAACATGAGATTTGTAAAAACAGTGAATCAAAGTGTAAATAGGAATGTCATATACGTAAAATAATTAACTCACAATGTAAATCGGCGTCGTCGCCCTTCATTTGGTTTCGCTTGCTTGATGTATCTAGCATGGCACCACCGTCTCCATGCACCACCTTCATCGCCACGCATCACCACCCCTCCATGCCTCGCCATCGACGTCTCCGAGCACCTCCTCCATGCATCGATCGTTGCCACACCCTCCCACTCCTCACATTGAAGCCTTCATGCGCAGCATCCTCCACGAACTGGCCCTCATGCCATTCCATGGACTGTGATCGACATCACCACGTACCGCCATTGCCGTCGTCATCGCACGACATCATAACCTCCTGGCACAGGCATCACCTCCATGTGCAACCGCCTTTAATGCCTACATGAGAATATGTTGGCAACGAATCGCGAGAGAGGGGGGAGGGAGGGCGTCGTTCTCAATCAATAGAGAGAGAATGGAAATGAATTGCTCTCTAAAAAAATAGGATCTATAGTTGTCACATTCTATTTTTAGAATGTGACAATGACGAAAATGGATTTTTCATTAATTAAATATTAGCATTAAATGTGATTTAATCTCAACCGTGTGATTAAGATCTAAAAGCCCTTATTAGTGGCTCACCACAAAAGTGGTGAGGCACCGCCTCATTTGAAGTTTCTATACATATACACACACACACACATACATATATATATATACATATATATATATATATTACATACATACCTCCAATAGGACACGATCATTCTTGAGTAGGGTCGCCTCTTTTTCGTAAAAAAATATAAGGGATTTTTACCTAGCAGACCCTATAATCTTTGCCAATTACCTCTACGACAATTGAAACATACTAATTCCTCCCTCGATCCCGTAAACTTGCTCCGTCTTACCACATGAACCCTACCGTTAAATTGACATATCTAGAGTTAACTTCCTTGTGTTAAAACTGAGTTAATCTAACTGATCCGCGATCAGACGGCTAAAATTAACTAAGAAAAAATAATCCTCCCTCCTCTAACAGCTTTCCCTCCAACTGTAACTGGGCTAGAGGAGATGGACGAGAGACTACTAACGGCTCAGGAGAGGACTGGGGGCTTTGAGGAGGAGGTGTTGCTCGAGCACGACAATGCAGCAGGGTGGGGGTGCGACCGGGGGGGGGGGGGTTGGTTTGTCGACCTAGAGAAGGTGGGGCGACGTGGGAGAGAGGGGAGGGGGCTTCAAGCAGCGTGGGGGAGGGGGGCTTCGAGCGACGTGGGGGAGGGGGAGGACTTGGAGCAGAGGCGAGGGCCGGGGCTTCAGGCGACACAAGCGAGGGGGGCAGCCTTCGATCAGGGGCGGGGGTGGGGGCCGAGCTTCGGGCGACGTAGGCAATGGGAGCGGGGTCGAGGCTTCCGGCAGGGGTGTGGGGGGCTTCGAGCAGGGGAGGCGATGCGGGAAGGCATGGGGGCTGGGCGCGAGCGCGGGGATGACGTTGCGAGCAGAGGGGGTTATGGGTGCTAAAATCTCTAATATTAAAGAAAGAATGTAAAAGAAACTGATCGATTTTAACGAGCAAATGGATGGGGTTAACCACAGGGTGTATGAGGTAAGGTTAGCAAGATTACATGGTCGAGGGAGAAATTAAGATGTTTCAAAGGTCGTAGAGGTAATTGACAAAGATTATAGGGTCTACCGATAAAAATCCTAAAATACAATGACTTTAATAGAATACGTATACATATTGTATTATAATATGCAATTTTGATGCTTGTATTATAATATCCAATTTTATGTTCAATTTTCTTTTTATAACATGCAGTCACAAAATAAATTGTATATGTATTCCACTAAAGTGCTCATATTTTTTTACAAAAAGGGAAGGCCTTCTTGAACTCAAGGACACATCCTATTGGAAGGATCCCTATATATAAGTTGTGTTCATGGACACATACTCCTTGCATACTCTATCTATCTATCTATATAAAATAAAATATTTTTTGGAATATCGAGTAACAATATATTATTTTTTAAGAGGGATTACGATTGTAAAACTGTATTTTCAAACCCCTACTGTTGATTCTTTGGAAAAATCTGACTTGATACAAATGAACTACCATCAAACTCAACTCGGTTATTTGCTATCTTAAAAAAATTCAAATATAAGCTACCGGATCTTTTTTGAAACTTAAACTCATAACCCAACTGGAACATCGGTTCATTTGATTAGCAGCCGTAATTCATTTGTTTATAATATGTAGACTATGATAAGGAAAAGGGTTTTGACAATGAGATGAGACTTACTATCAAAGAAACGATTTTGTTTATGGAAAGTAAATATTGGTTATAATATACAGCAACAAATGTGGAAAAATTAACTACAAAATGAAGAAATAAGATTGTATTGTGATCGTGTCCCTACAGTTTTCTCATAACAAAGAGGGAAAACAAAGCTTTTGATAACAAGGTAGACTAATTCTATTTTAAAGAGCAAAATTAATGCTTTTCAATCACCTGAAAACTACCAAGATAATCAACATCAACTTATCATCGAATGCAACAGACCATGACTTTCAAAGCTTTCAGATCGCTGATTCACATCGAGATTGAGATGTCAAGAGAATAACAGAATGGGTCGTGGAGCTTATTGAATTACAAAACTATTACTGCATCGAATCACAAATGTTGCCCGCGGCCAGAAACTTACACTGGTTAACAATTAAATAGCAGTGTTTTGACTCTTACAAATGCTAACAATCACTGTGCGTCTAATCGCAGGCAGAGCACTCGCTGGTCAAAATCTTACACCCTAGAGCGACAGCACAAATAGAGCCCTACGAAAAGGCGGAATGCCTATATTAGCGAGAGGAATCGAAGAAAGCCATTACAGTGTCAACTGTCCATGTTTGATGTCGGGAAACATACTGCATACCTGCATATCGAGTTCGTAAGAGATCGCAATGAAGTTCATCAGCTTACAACGACACCGCAAGTAATGCATTTCTGAAGGGACCCTTACCGATGGCAGCATTGGCCTCATCTCTTGGCCCAAACAGCAAGTAAAATTGGCAACACGAGCAAGAATAGAATTATCTGAAACAGGATTATGAGATAGTTAAGTTTCATGTGTGATGATAAAAACAGAAGATGAGTGAACTTGTTCGTCACTCTACCAGCAGCATTCTGCGATTTGGCTTGTCTTCGATGTATACATTGGACCCTCTGAGGAAAATGAGAAAGTATTATACTCATAGTAAGCATAAGACCTCATCGAGGAGGAAAAAATGTAGTAAACCTTTTGTCTAGCATGCCGGAATCAAGACAGGTTTTCTGTATAGCTTCCACCCGCTTCAGCGTGAGAGAGGCGTTTGGGTCTTGGTTGTTAACCTGCAAAAGAATGGCATTGTGTATCCTTTCTGCTGAATGTATTATACTTGCACAGTAATGACTTATCATTGATGAAGTGCAATCTAATACAGACCTAGAAATTAGATGACTTCACTCAGCTCTCCCACTTCCAACCTACTGGCCACCCTCAACCCTGCCCCAATGGGTAGATTTGATCAGGCTCATTCACATACCCCTCCCACCCTTGGACTGGGACACGGTTGACCTAACTCAAATGACTAAATGAATTGATCTTGGTAAACAGTTCGATTGAGAAATCAGTTCTACGAAGAAATATAGACCAGAATGGAGATCGATTTGACCAAACAAATTCCAGGTTTTAGAGCTAAAATATTGGATTTAAACATGATCAATAATACATGTGTCTATGAGGAATTGGAACAGTTCATCGTCTAGATGTCTGAGGTAATAGTTCTAATAGAAATAATAATTACATCATTGTTACTGAAGATTCCAATATAAGAATTTCTGCTTATAAGGATAGCTATAATCTAGATATTACATGGGAGACGATAAAACAAAGGGATTTTTACTCGGCGGACCCTATAAACTTTTTAAAATACCTCTACAACTTTTTGCACAATGTAATTACCCCATCGACCTTCTAAATTACCCCAAGAACCCCCACGAGCTTCAAACAGATTAACCGCAGGGTTTATGGGGTAAGAGTTGGCAAGTTTATGGGGTTGAGGGGAGAATTAAGTTGTGTCAAAGTTCATACAGGTAATTGGCAAAGTTTATAGAGTCTGCCGGGTAAAAATCCCTAAAACAAAATGCTTAGTTTTCAGTCCCTGCTCTACCTAGAGTTGAAGCTTGACATGTTGTGCACATAAGAAATAATTATTATTTATGCTATATTTTTATTGGGTTTTATAGGTATAATGTAGGGAAGCTATGGCCTTCTATTTCTAAAAACGAAGCTAAACAGAACAAATAATACAATGGTGACAAGAATGCTACCTTATTCTTTAGCATTTGTGAGAATCCATAGAACGCACTATATACATCTGACATTGATTTTGTCTGGTCAATAATCTTGGCAGCTAGACCTGAATTCATTGACTTGTGAATAATGTTATTCCAACCCGTCTGATAAGAGTTACTTAGTACTATACAGAGAACTAATAAAGAAAATAGAATCCAGCAAAAATACTCAACATTTATAGAGGGATTTTACAAGGGTCTCTGCACATGCATGACAAATTAATTTCTTTCAAAAGAAAAAAGGTTTGGACATCGAGAAGACACCCATCCAAAAGAGCTCCCATATATTCACAGCTTTAAAGCATACATTTACCACATGTGTGACAATTTAAACAGCTAAATGCAAGTAAGATTCCCTAATTACAAAGAAACCCAAATGACCTAAGTTAAAGAATAAATCGAGCAGGTAACAAATCTACCTATGGGAAATATATTAGCAGATTAGGCATAGAAAGCATTCCATGTCCCCATCTAGTTAGTTTTCTGTGCTTTAATATCAGTCAGAAGGGGCGTTCAGAATACTTCTTTTTGACCAATAATCAGGATACTTTAGATGAAGACTCACGAGAGTCTCCATATCAGTGGGTTCCTTGCACTATTTTATTAAAGGTACATGCGACTTGGTTCAAGAACTCGAATCCACTCAAAGGTGTTAGGTCAAGTTTTTGTTTTCCCATCCATGGAAAGGGTCTAAAATAGCTCAGAATCGGTCCTTCTCGACTTACGGGTTTGTGGATTCTTCATATTTAATGATGTTGAGCTGGGGAATAAAAATTGATGCTTTAGATGTATGCAAACGCACCACACCAAGACCTGTATCCCGTACTTACTGAGATGGGGTATAGCTTCATTTGCCATATATTAGTGGAGATCAATAATGTTCTTTAATGAAATTTAAGCCCCTACCACTCTTCATATAGATAGTGGCTATGTCTAGGGTGTACACTATAGAAAGACTATATATATATATATATATATATATATATATATATATATATATGTATGTATGTATGTATGTATGTATGTATGTATGTATGTATGTATGTGTGTATATGTATATGTATGTACGTATGTATGTGTGTGTGTGTGTATGTATGTATATATGTGTATGTATATATATTGAAAGATATATATATAGGATATCTTTCAAATGGGACATGGTCCTTCCATCCATAATGAAAGCCAACTATATTATTCGTTGGATCTTTACAATATCTCCATCAACGGTTGACAAAAAACCACCTTCGAATTCAAATCCGCTTATCGTATGAGAGTCACACCTCTAAAAATGAATTAGTTTTTTTATTTGCAACAAATCTCCGAATTTTACGCAAAATAAAATTTCCTAAATTAACTATTGCAACAGATCAACGGATATTGTTTGTATTTTTTCCTAATAAATATGTCGATTTGTGTGCTTTTGTATTCTGAAACATTAGTTTTGTATAATACTTTCCTTATTTTGTACATCAATTTTATCGAATTTAACATAAATCCGTGATCCTCCAGTATTTTTCCCTTTATAGACATCCCTTAAATTTAGGGATTGTTTGTTAGTATTCCTTTAAAAACAACGGTATTTTAGTACGAGGTCAATTTTTTTTATTTCATAATATTAGTGTATATCATCTACGTACTACATTTGCATCTTAAAATATTATGTTGTGCAATACACAAGTCTAATTATATATCAAAACCCCTCATTTTAATCATCTTTTCTACCCCTCTCGTATCGAAATTATCTTTTTTGACATTCCACCATCCTCTTAGATGGAAATTTCGTCATTAGACCTCCCATAAATCTAGGAACGGATAGTTAAAGCCCTTCCTTAAAAATAGCAACTAATGAATATGGAAACATTTTGTTTTGTATAATCTTTTACTAATATCTCATAATCATGTCTGTTTTTGTATTTTAATTTTGTATTTGTAGAATACGTACATTTTTTGTAAACAAAAACCCATCTTCTTCACTCATTGTGTCATATTCGCATTTCCGAAATTTCCTTATTAGACATCCCTTAAATTCAGGAATCGATGGTTATTGCTAATCCGATTTTGTATAATAGGGTGGTTTTAATCACATCCGTTGAAAGTGGATCTAATGGTTACAATGTGTGTCCTTCCTTAAGAATGGAAGGACCATGTCTCATTTGAAAGGCCCCTTATACATACATACATATATGATTACCCCGTAGGGATACAACTCATTAACTCTAATAATATTGAAGTAGCAGAAGCCTCTTTTCATAAATCGGTTGCTATAATCAATTTATACCATTTTTTAACAACGGCCAAGTGGTTGCATGGTCCTTTAAATCTGCTTTTTGATATGTTTGGAAGCTGCAAACGTTCTGCTTTAGCACCCCCAAGAGATATATCACGGGATTTTTACACCCATGACTCTCTATACTTATGAAATTACATGTTGAACCTTCCATTATCTCAAATTACAAGTAGAACCCTGGATAGTTGCTAACCATAACTTCCATCAAATTTCCACATTAAACTTAATGAGATTCATTAAAAATTGGCATTTTTATCCCCATGATTCATTAAACTTTTGAATAATGCACATCCCTCCTCTTGCTGTCTCTCCTCCCCTCTCCTTGCTGCAAAACCCTCCTCTCCCATTTCCACTGCCTAGCATTCCAACATCCACAACCTCCCTATATCCCCCGCCCCCAGTCCTACTCCTCAACGCAGCCTCCCTGACCCACATCACCATCGTATCCTCCCAGTTCCCCCTCCCCATCCTTCCAAACCTCTCTCGACAAGCCCTCATGTTGCAAGCACCACCATACCGCCATCACCTCTCCAAGCTGCTAATCCGTTAATGAATTATATAAGATTCACTAGAAAAATAATCATACGATTCATATCCAACCAGCAGCAAAACAGGAAGCATGACATGTGAGTCTGAGAAATCGGATTACCAATTAACACAAGAATGGGTTTTGGGGAGGCTTGCAAGTCAGCTGACTAGATGAGAAGGTCCTGTCATAAATGATGATGGAATTTGGAGATGGGAGAAAATCATATGATCATCCTTGTCAGTTGAGAGAAGGATGGAGATGAGGAGCCAATCGCACAAAAAATAGGGGAAGAAGGTCCTCCCTGTGAACCTTCCCTTCAACTAACGAGCCCTCCCTATACTACAACCACTTCCACCTCCCCGGTCTCCCTCCTATCCACGGGTCTCCCCTCCATTGATTCATGGCGACGTCGTGATCGGAAATCAGTGTTGTCAAAGGCGGGAGGCACTAGGGTTCCAAAACACTCAAGGCACTGGGCACTCGCTTGAGACAATCGAGGCGCTAAAGAAATATTGTCATGTCCACTCCCACTAGGCATTCCTAATACATATGAATGTATTTGCACAAACAACATTCCAAGCTCTTAGCATAAACATTTACATAGAATCTATTATAATAATTTATAAGCAAGCTATATATTTTTTATAATTGTGACTTCCACACGTTAATGGGGGTGAACCTAACCGTCTAGTGCTCCCCACCCCCTCCGATCCCGAAACAAATTTTCTATATGAATTTCATATCCATATGCAATCAAGACGGATTGCTATGTAAACAATATTTGTGCAGAAATCAAATAAAAGGATGAGGCGAAAACCTAACCCAAAATGATTAGGGTGACGACGTAGAATCCAATGATGCCTATGTACAATATAAGGAGGTGGAACGCAGAAACTGTGGAGGAGGAGCAACTACAAGACAAAGGAGCTAATGGTGTTGATTAGGACGATGAAGATCACAAGAGGTTGCAAGCATGGGAGTATTTTGAAATAGATTGCAAGTGAGGGTTTGCGATATGAATGGTTCAACATTTTTTTAAAAATCGAATCGAATCTCCAAGATGATACCCTACTAACACTAAAGAATTCAAGCTTCTATAAGGCGTTCACAGGAGCAACTCGTGCTCTCCATCAAGGTACTCATCTCTAATCTGCCTACACCAAATTGCCTCGCTTGACTCCAGGCGAGGAATCAAGGCCTCGCCTCGCCTGAGCGCCTAAGGGAGAACCGGCTCGCTTTTGACAACACTGCTGGCAATGCCCAAATCCGAGCCTCTGTTGGCATTCTCTTTGATGCGGATGTTGTGAATGGTGAACTCAACGTTGATGAACTCGAATTCGAGGGAGAACTCATTGGGGGAGAATCGAGAAAGAAGGTTGGACTTGCTAATGCAGGAGTCATCGATAAGCACGACTTTGAAGAGGTAGCAGAACCAAAGAGAGAGAATGGGGGAGAGGGGGGAAATAATACAAATCACATAATATCAACCATAGGATCTATGTGAGATTAGATTAGCCCGAATAGCTGGTTAGGTTATTGGCTAAAGTAGCAGCAATGGCCTATGCGTAAACGGAAGTCACTATTCAGGAATATGTTGTCATTCGGAATTACAGAGGATTCATCGCATAATTATGAAAGTTTATAGGGTTGTGGATGTAAATTCCCTTTAAAACACATGTGGATGCTCGAGGCTCATACCACGAGAAAAAAAGGCCATGCATCAAGGATCTTTTTTTTTGAGATGATGGAGGATGATCATCCGATGCCGGAATACCACCCAAGTTTCATTAATCAAGAAACAACATATTACCATCACTAACATACACTTTTTTCAGCTCCATTCTCATTGCAAAGACACCTCACATCTTAATCTCCCCTTGTGGAGATTTTGATGTCATTGATGTTTGAGTTTGACATAGTTGAAAGAGAAAGAGAAGCTACGCTAACATAGGAGAGAGGTCTGAATCGAGGCCTACTTGAGCTGAAGGATTTTCTGATTTTATATCATGGGAGAGGGCTAGAATTTCCAAAAAGGATAATATAAGATTGAAACAACTCCGTACACCAGCAAATTTTAGTTGGACAAACTCAAAGGGCATGTTTGGTTACCAGGTTATCTCGGGGCTCCGTAAGGTTCGTATACCAACATTTGGTTAGCGGGGCAATGCCAATGGAGGAGAATTTGATCAAGAATAGCAAATGCATCCGGGAATTGAAGGTACCACTGAAGGTAAAGGTATGTGTTTGGTTGTTTAGACACAAGAGGTTGATGACAAAGAAACTCAGACCACGCATACTCCCCAATGATGACATTGTTTGTCCGATTTGCGGGGATTGGGAGGAGAGTATTAGCCATATTTTTTCTAATATTTGAAGGTGAGAGAAGTGAGGAGCATCTCCGGAATCACTCGTTGGGATGTGTTATCTTGGAAACACTTTTGGCATTCATTGGTTGCACCATTCTATCGTACACACAAGGAGCGGAGTTTGGACTTTGCGTATGTTGGGTTATATGGTTGTCCTAGAATGTGCTGACTTTCAAAGGAACAAGATACTATATGGATAATGTCGTTATATTATCGTATTCGTTATTAAAGAGTTGGGTCGATACATACAAATAGTTCTTTTACTTTTGTTGAGATAGATATTTGTATTTATTTTTTATTTAAATTTATTATTCCTCCGTCTACTTTATGTAATTTTCATGTAAGGCCTTCCTCCTATATAGGCGAGCCCTATGGTCACAATGGAAGGCATCTGTTTTTTTTCCTTTTCCACATGGTATCAGAGCGACGGTAATAAACCGAAGCTTGTGCCCTAGCTGACCCCTTCCCTGCCTAAACCTGAATGTCGGCGGCGGCACACGTCGCAAGCAGCAGCAGCAGCCTATAATCGCCACCGTTTCCTGCTGCATGAAGGATCTTCCATCGGTTGCCCTAGCCGCCCAAAGGGGGGCTCAATCACAAGAGGTCACCATCATCGTCCGTTGAGGCTTCGAAATCGCTGCCATGAGCGATTTTATTCACTAATAAGTCTGATTTTGAGGTTTTTAAGGTGGCTTATGATCATCTAAACCATGGAAGGCCGTATCGATATCGATATCGTTTCGGTCTGCCTGGAAATGGATATATCGGGATATATCGACGTTATATCGACGATATTGGTGGAAATGTCGAAAATGGCGCAAAAAAGCTAATTTTTTGGTATTTTTTCAGAAATTAAGGTCATCTAAGATATTAAAACAACAAAAAACATACAAATACACACTTATATCACACATATCGGTCCATTTATAGACCATATATCGCACATATCGGTATCGCACATATCGATCATATCGATATTAAAATTGATTCGTGAGTTATAAATATTGGAAATGGATTTCATTCAAGTTATTATAACATGAAATACTACAAATATACACCTAGAAAATACATATAGATCATTTATGAGGACTATGATCCTTATAGTGCACATATCGGTCATATCGAACATATCGCTGATATTGTTAGTTGTTGACATACTATATATATTGAAAATGGAGTTCATCCAAGCACTTTGATCACTAGATAATTTACAAATGTACTCTTACTCTCTTAGATAACACATATCGATCATCTATGAACCTTATATCGCATATATCGATACGGTTGTACTCTTAGTTGTTGACATATATATATATATATATATATGTATATATATATTGAAAATGGAGTTTATCCAAGTTCTTAGATCACTAAATAACGTATAAATATACTCTTAGATCACACATATCAATCATCTATAAAGCTTATATTACATATATCGATCATTTCGAACATATCGATATTAATGTTGATTCGTGACTTTATAGATTTTTTTGAAGAATTGACTTATAGATATTGGAAATGGATTTCATTCAAGTTTACAACATGAAATAACTTGTAAATACACACCAAGTTGAAGAACCATTATATGCACCCTCCCGTCGCACCATACCCTACCAGTACGAGGGTCTCGCTGGTGTGTATATAAATCATAGATTGTTTTAATACTAGGTGTAACTAGATAGGTAGTGGAATCAAGCTTGCATGAATAATAACATTCATATATAGGGATATCGACGAAATATCAGCGATATCGATCGATATCTTGTATTTTTTGTACTGAATCTATTCATTTTTGACCGATATCGGCCGATATGGCGATATATCGCCGATATATCGGCGATATCCCTGTAAAAGGATATACACTCCAATTTCGATACCCCTAACCTCTCAATACCGATATATCGGCGATATATCGCCGATATATCGCCGATACGGCCTTCCATGATCTAAACTACCTTAGTTACTCAGAAAAACTTCTAACAGGTAGAAGAGGTTGTGATATGAGTCTACACCTACAACCATCTTCTCGTATGTCTATGTAGACGCATTCATCCTTGTCTACAATCCCAATCTCCATAGCAGACATCATCATGTCAGACAACGATTTGTGAGATCGATTGTCGATCACTACTTTTTTGTGCAGAGGACCCAGAGAGGTACTATTGTCATTCTTGTTTACGTTAATGATATTATTGTTAAAGGAGATGACGAGCAGGGAATTCAAGGTGCCAAGGATTTCCTAGGTCAACAGTTTGTGACCAAGGATCGTGGACATTTACGTTACTTCCTTGGACTGGAGTTTGCCAGGAATCAGCGAGGTTTGGTGATGATCCAGAGGAAGTATGTTACAAGTCTTCTTTCAGAGACATGCATGGCAGATTGCAGACCTGCCACTACTATTGATTCAAGCATGAAGCTCTATGATGATGATACTGAGGAGGTCGACAAGAAGAGGTACAGAGAGCTTGTTGGTAAGCTACTATATGTGACTATTACCAGGCCCGACATATCCCTTGTCGTGAGCAAAGTCAGTTTATGGAACAACCCAGACAGGCAAATATGGATGCAGTTAGGGATGGGCATTGGGTTGGGCCGGCTCGGGCCAGCCTGAAAAACCCGACCCGACCCAAGCCCAAATGGATAATCGGCCAGGCTTGGGCCGAAGTATTGGGCCCGAAATTTTTTTGGGCCGGGCTCGGGCTTGGCTCGGCCCAGCCCAATCCGGCTTGAGGGCCCGGCTCGATATTAACCCGTTGCCTAGCCCAAACCAATCTCCATGCCATGTACCTAAGTTCCTTCTGATTAGACGAAAAGGTTATTGCTGGCTAGCATTTACATATAGGTGGTATTTAGTGCTATTTGCATGACGTGATCACAACCACAACTGCTTCATATCATTAAGATGGATTTTTTAGTTGGGAAAAATGATGTCCGCATTCTAGTATATGATTTTTTTCATAAGAAAGCTTATGCTATTGCAACTCTCGCGATTAAGAAATGTAAATTTTGTATAAACTGGAAAAAATTGAAAAGGAAAACAAGAATTATGTTACAGAACAATTGCTAATAAAGGATTACAGAAATTGCTAAACTCCACCCATGAGTCTACCGAGGGTTCAAGTTGTCATCTAGCTTAACGATGGGAGAAGTGGATGCATCGATATTTTCTATAAAGTTATATTTGCTAATGGACAAGCATTTGGTGTCTAATTAAGCAGAAAATGTGAGGTTTTCGGTGAAGAAGGGAGTTTTTCCCCCTTTTTAGAGAACTTAGCTGTAAGAGAACCGGAGGTAAGAGCGTAGAAATATTGAAATTTCGTCTCTCGTAAGAGAAGATTGTGGTCAAATATGAAGATTGTATACCGGCCCGACCTAGCACCAATAGATGGGTCGACCGGGCCTGGGCTTGGACCGAGCCAAAAAAAACTTTGCGGGCCTAGGCCCGGCCCAAGGCCCGTAGTTTTTAAATGGGCTTAGGCATGGGCCCTTCAAAGCCTGGCCCAGCCCGGCCCATGCCCATCCCTAGATGCAGTCCATATGATTCTGAGATACCTGAAGACTTCACCTGGTGTGGGACTTCTTTTCAGCAGAGGCACAGCTCTCTCAGTTACAGCATGTGCAGACGCAGATTACGCTAGGTGTCCAAAGGATAGAAAGTCTACATCAGGGTTTGTTGTGTTCATAAGGAATTCTCTTGTTTCATGGAAAAGTAAGAAGCAGAGGTTGCCAGATCAAGTGCTGAGTCAGAATATAGGGTCATGGAGCAAACTAACACGGAGATGATGTGGATCAGATCAGTACAACCCGGCCTTCCAATACACCTCCAATGTGATAATCAGATTGCTCTTTTCATTGCCAATAACCCAGCCTTTCATGAGAGGACAAAGCACATAGAGGTGGACTGTCACTACACTCGCGACATGATACAGAGGTCTTATCGCCACTACACATGTCAGCTCGGGAGATCATACGGCAGATGTACTTACAAAGGCCCTAGTTAGAGGACCTTATCACAGATGTTCCAAGCTGAGTCTGATCGATATCTACGCTCCAGCTTGAGGGGGAGTGTTGAGATATTAATTATTTTTATTATTATATTCTTATTTTCTATTTCTTTTTTCTTGTAATTTTTCCAATAGATTCCTCTCATATTTAACAAAACCCTAGGGCCTCTCATAATGTATGAACTATTTTTCCCTCAACATGCCGCACTTCCACTTAGCGGGCGAGATAGAAAGATCTCTTAGGAGGCTACCTCACTGCTTGAGTTTTGATTATCGTTCTGCCAATAGGCTTGGTGATGGCTACATCTAAGTTCAATTACAGTGGAGATAGCTAAGAGATGAGATCAATTACAATTGAGTAGGTGAGAGTTAATTCAATTACAATAGAGTTGACTACAGTTAAGCTTGCTACCATAATCACCAATCATCAGAAATCATCAATCATCGACAATTCATCGGATCTCATAATTACTACTAAGCGATAGGATAAGCTAGTGGACATATTGGGAACTTAGCTAGGATGCATTACACTCCACCGCATGCCTATGGAGGCACCCCAACCCTAAGGTACCTTCTCTCCTTAGAGTCATATTGCGAGGTCACACTCAGACCAAGACAATAGACAATCCACTAGACTTGAAAAGTTAGATAAAATCACGAATCAGATCAGAACCTCATCATTCTCATTATTAAGATCCCTAAACAAGATCTCTAAATAAAAAAAGAAAATAACATACACATATGGGTTACTGCCTAATATATGAAAATGTTATTATATACATAGAAAGTTAAGGGGTAATGGAAATCATGGAGCATACAAATAGGGCAACTTGAAAATCATTCACCACGCAAGTAATTATAAATGTCATTTGTCGTTGCTTTTCTACTTGCTTTCTTTCAGACAAACTAAATTACTTGTTATTATTTAATATGTTGAAATGTACACAACATTTGTTTACGTCCTTTTTGTTCCTTGCATGTTTGGTAGGCAAAAAGCATGTGTTGCAGTAGCTAGCTGAAGATTCCAAGCATCTGCTGCTATACCAAATGGTACACATTTGTTGTTTCCATACAGTTGTTGATATATAAATACTTTTTCTTTTCTTCGGTCACTTTTTGGGAATACATGTACATCATGTATTGTTCTCTTTTGCCACATGGAAACTATATGGAAATTAATGCAATGGAAAGTTGGTGGCACATCTTGTTGGATATGTGGTTGTGTATATTGATTTGAATGTCATGGCAAAATATGAAAAATTTCCCCTCGATTTCATGTACCTAGTGCGACCATTATCGAATGTTATATTGCAAATGTCGTGTAAACGAGTTCCCAGATCTGAGAGTTTCAAAGTTCGGTATCAGAGCCGTAGTATCCTAATACACACAATTGCAGTATTACAATTACAGTCGCATTAAGTTCTCGGATAGCGACAGTGCTCCGACTTGTCGCAAATCCAAGAGGGAAATATGGCATTCAATTTCAATAACCACAGATATCACCAACTACATTTAATCTTTATATAATATCCCAAGAAGAGAAAAACATGATTATAAATGTCAGCCAATATCAACCGTTATGATTAATGATTTTGGTTCTCGTGCAAAACCATGATGTCCAGATTAAACCAGGAGATGGTGGATCATTTGGAGCACATCATGATCGCACTCACCGACCTCCATCAGCAGCAGGCTGCCAAGCGAGGTTGGTAGGATAAGATCTTACCTCACTAGACCTAGATTGCAGACAGACAGACAGACCGACATGGACATGAGATTCGAGGAGTTGTCAGAGTTCACATACCATCCATCTCAGGATGGAATATGACAGGACCAACATCAGTTTGTTGAGGTACAGCAGCCTCATTTTGATGATCCACATGAGAAGATACCAGAGTATGGACCCGAGGATGGAGATTATGACAGGGAGCAAGATCCTGTACACATTGTAGATGAGGATATACAAGAGAGACGTTTCCGGAGCTCGTCTGGAGCGGCACCTATGCCACGACGATCATTTGAGCTGATATGACGACGATTTCAGCAGCAGAAGCCAGCCAGGCAGTCGACCTACAGGTTCGGTATTTTCTGGCAGTGCTCACTCATCTCCAACGACTACCTTAGGAGGAGCACTCGCCATACGTGGTACAGGTTTAACACGACCATATGGGTCGTAGAGAGCAGATAGAACCCAAGCAGAACAACCTCAGAACACAGGTACGACTACCACGCCTACCCCATCTGTGAGATGTTACTTGTGCAATGAGTGGGGTCATTACCAATCTCAGTGCCCATAGGCTTCTAAAGAGCCTCGACCACAGACACAGCCGTCATCATCGCAGCCACAGCGTGTTGGGAGTTTTCGTGGCAGAAACTCCAACTTCAGGAGGTTACCGAGACAAACACAGAGCGTGACAGGTTCTAGTACCGTACCTACTAGACAAGGACAGCTACATGCAATAACCGAGTAGCCGAGCCGATCAGCAACCGATGTAGTGAAAGGTATGGTCTCAATCTTGGGCCGATCTTTCCATGTTTTATCTGATTAAGGAGCGACGCATTCTTTCATTGCTTCGAGATTACTAGCTTCAATAGGTAGAGTTGCAAAGACTCCATATCCTCCTTATCACATCCATGGGCTAGGTGGCTAGTTATTCATCATTTTCTTGATAGTTAGAGGTTTGTTAGTATCGATTGGTGGTTACGAAATGATCACAGATTATCTACTACTACAGCTTGATGAGTTTGATTTGATTTTGGGCATGAACTGGTTATCGACTTATCATGCTCTAGTTTACTGCTTTAGGAAGACAATTGTCTTCAGGATTCCGGATTTACCCGAGTTCACCTTTGAGGGTACATTACATGACTCCAAGATGGAGTACATCTCAGTATTGAGAGCCCAGAGACTAGTTGATCAAGGGTGTGATTCAAATCTAGCATTTGTTCAAGATACATCCGATCATGAGCCGATGACACATGACATCAGAGTAATATCACAATACCTAGACGTATTTCTTGATGAGTTACCGAGGTTACCTCCTGAGAGAGAGAGAGAGAGTTTGAGATCACATTATTACCCAATGCACAGCCGATCTCGATGGCATCATATCACATGGTCCCAACTGAGATGAGAGAGCTGAAGGTGCAGTTGTAGGAGTTACTTGACTTGGGTTTCGTGAGACCGAGCACTTCACCTTGGGGTGCTCCAGTTCTATTTGTCAGGAAGAAGGATGGATCGATGAGACTACGCATTGACTACCAACAACTGAATAAGAGAATGGTGAAGAACCGTTATCCTTTACCGCGCATTGATGATTTATTTGATCAGCTTCAGGGATCTTCAGTGTTTTCGAATATCGACCTTCGATCCGGTTACCATCAGCTGAGGATTCGAGAGTCTGATATTTCAAAGACAGCATTCAGAACTCGATATGGACACTATGAGTTTGTGGTGATGTCGTTTGGGCTCACCAATGCCCTGCAGCATTCATGGATATGATGAACAGGATCTTCCGTCCATATTTGGATAAGTTTGTGGTGGTGTTCATTGATAATGTACTAATATATTCTAGGAATGAATGGGATCATGTGAATGATCTGAAGATTTGTCTTGGACACATTGCGAGAGCACAAGTTGTATGCCAAGCTGAGCAAGTGCAAGTTCTGATTATCCCAGGTCTCATTTCTTGAGCATGTCATTTCTGGAGCAGGCATCGCGGTTGATCCTGAGAAGATTGAGGCAATCATATCTTGGAAGCATCCCGTGACAATCACTTAGATTCGGATCTTCCTTGGATTAGCGAGCTATTACAGGCGCTTTGTCAGCGGGTTTTCACGCATTATTCTTCCTCTGATGCAGTTGACACATAAGGGTGTTCCTTTCATTTGGGATGATTCATGCAAGCAGGCCATCAAGACACTGAAGGAAAAATTGACGGTGGTGCCCATTCGTGCACTACCTTCAGATACCCACTACTATACAGTCTACACAGATGCCTCGGGAAAATGTTTAGGAGCAGTGATGATGCAAAGAGGTCATGTGATTGCTTACACATCACGTTAGTTGAGGTCGCATGAGCGAAATTACCCCACTCATGACTTGAAGTTGGCGCCATGAAGATCTGGTATCACTATCTTTATGGGGTGAACTCTGAGATTTTCACAGACCACGAGAGCTTGAAGTATATCTTTGATCAGAAGGAGCTGAACATGAGACAACGCAGGTGGCTTGAGCTATTGAAGGAATACGATTGCACGATCTCTTACCATTATGGTAAGGGAAATGTGGTGGCAGATGTACTTAATAGGAGACCTCATGCAGAGGGTACGACAAACTGGCTATATGATGAATACCCATTCATCACTCTTTATTCTTATATTTTAGCTACAAAAACCTATGCAAATGCATGTAGATATGTGTAAATAGGAATAATTAACAAAAGCATGCATCTTGTAAAAATATGTAATTAGCATGTTTTTGTGCAAAAATAAAAGAATTAAGAGTAAAAAGAAAAAGAGGGAAATATTTAGAAGAAATATTGAGCAACCTAACCCAAGGGAGGGCTCAGCATGGGCCTGACCGCATAAAAAGCCAAGTAGAGGGAGATAGGTGCTCATGTGTAAATACCTATATAAATAAATAAATTATATTTTCCTCAACCAAAAATATGTTGTAAATATTTGTACATATTTATACACTATTAAAAACAAAATAAAAATTTAAAATACAGAAAAACTCAAAAACACCTTTCACCATGTACATAAACCACCCCCCTTATCTATTTAACCTTGTAAATAAATTTATTTATTTTCAAAACTTTTTGTAAATATTCTATGGTATATATATTGTAAATAAATAAAATAACAAGAATCAAAACAAAAATCAAATAAAAATAACAAAATTAAAAATACAAAAATACATTGTGTATATACCATGTATATAAATGTATATAACTATTTATTTCACCCATGTATATAAATAATAAAAATAAAATAAAAATATCCTTTTATTCCTCATTTTATTCTATAAATAAATAAAATATAAAATAGGAATAAAAATGTATAAAAATAACTAATTAAAAATCAAAAATCAAAAAAACCTATATTGTACATATACCTATGTCTAGCTATATATTGTATATACCTTATTTTTATTTCCAAAAATTAATTAAAAATCACAAAAAATAGAAAAAAATAAATTAAAAATATTTCATGTTTTAAGTTTTTGAAAATTCGGTCATTTTATGGCCCAAAAAAATCAAATAAAAATTCAGGCCTTGGCGGGCTCTGATTGGTCCACGGGGGATTGTTGACCCCCGGTCAACTTTCCCCCCTGGACCACAGAGTCGCGGATCTGCTTTTGGACCCGACTTCTTTCAATTATCCCCACCAGATCCGATCCCCATTTAGCCTAACCCAGGGTCCTAATCACCCCCCAGGTACACGGGAATCTCGCCCGACATCGATCCTAGGGATCCGTGCTCACTCGAGCCGGACCCGAGCCCTTCTTCCCGGACCTGCAACCATATAAAGCCTGAGCTCCGTCGCATTCATTCTTCATCTTTGGCTCTCCACTCTCACTCCCGTGACCTCCATCGCATTCAGTGAGGTGACAGCTCCAGTTTGCCGGTGTTGCAGCGAGGTAGGGGTGCCCAGACCACTGATCCGGCAGCTTCGCGCCGCCGTGCTCCGCCGCTTGCAGGAGCTCGAGCCTCAGGCAGTGACACCCTTCGAGGCGACGACCAGGAGCTAGCCAAGCTCCAGCACAGTCTCCCGCATCATCCAGGTAGTCGATTAGCCCTTCCATTTAGCTTAATTTTTCATTTCGCCCAAATCGCATCTCCGACGAGTTCCCCTGATTCCGGCCATATCGCGCACTTTATCGATCATCGGAACCCACACACACCTTCGCCATCCTCCGACGCACGTTCTTCGCTCTTTCATTCAACCCAGCTCGCCCCGGAGCTGGGAGTCGAGCTCCACCATCCTCCGCTCGCCGGAGCTCATCCGCCCCGACCCACAGTCCACGTTCACTTCGCTTCTTCGGGTCGAGGCACTTTGCCCTCGACCCGCGAAGCTTCTGGTGCCTTTTGCAGGTCAAAAGGAGGGCATCTGAGCCCCCCTTACATCCAGACCAGAAGCCCGTCGCCGCCGACCTCGCCGGAGCCCCTCCAGGGCTCGGCCGGGTCATCTGAGGCCTTCACCAGCTGCGGGACGTCACCGCAGATCTGTTTCGATACTTAGCAGCAGCTGAGGAGTACTACTGCAGGCGCACGAGGCCGGCGAAGCTCGCCGGCGGAGTGTTCTTCCTGCATCCTCCTTCACCGTCCGATCAGCCCCGCCGCTCCAGTCTCGATCCTGATCGCCCATCCACTGAGGAGCAGCAGCCGTTGATTATCTCGAGGGGCTGATCCGAACCGTCAGCACAGAGGAGAGAGGCCCCCAGCGCCTGAGCCGACCGATCACCCACGTGGCCACCTCTGCACCGTCGATCTGGCCCAAGAGCTGAAGAAGAAGAGCGCCGCCCATCCAGAGCCGTCGGATCCTCCACGTGGCGCCTATCGAGTCGTCGACATAATAAGGGGTAAATTACTTAGGCCCCCTCGTAGTTTGAGTCTTTTATTTCTAGTCCTGTACATATTTTAGTTATTTTATTTACGTAGGGTAAATTGCACTCTGGACCTCGCGTTTGTTTGTATTAGCAGTTATGCCCCTGTGTATGTGAGCCCACGTGCTTCGTCACGTGTACTTTTGGGCTATTTGCGTCCTTTATCCTGTAGTTCTGTTGGGTTATGGAATGAATATAAACTTTCTGGTATTTGCTTTTATACCCCTGTGAGCGTTTTATTTGAGCATGTGCGTGTATTAGTGGGTTAATTGCGATCGAGCCCCTGGACTTTTTGGTACCAGTTACCACAAGGTCCAAGGACTTAGTTTTTCTTACCAGAAGGTCCTTGAGTGCCCCAGGCACGCGCCACGCGCGTGTTTAGCTGGGATTTTTGCACCTTGACCCCCAGACTTTCGGGTATTTGCACATTGGTCCTTGTGCACAGTGCCCCCTTTTGGATTTTGAATAAAATATCAAATCACCTCCAAATCCAACGAAACTTTGACACATGGCTCCTGCCATGGTGTAGGATTTTTGTAGATTTTTGAGGACATTTTTGATCTTGTTTGCTATTTTAAAAAATTCAAAAACATCTATTTTTGGCACTGTTCACTTGAAAATTCACAAAAAAATATAAAAACACCCCCAAAAATTCTACAAAAATTAGTTACTGTTCTTTGTGTGTTGTTTGATTTTCTAGCCAATTTTGGCTATTTTTCATTGAGTAAAAACCCTAAAAATCTAAAAACACCTAAAAACTCATAAAAATCATATTAAATAATCTAAAAATCCAAAAACAATAATTTTGGTGCCCAAATTTTCCTTATTTTCTATAGAATACAGGAAAATTACCTCCAGGGCCATCTGAGATCCTTAGATATTTTATCTTTGGGTTTTGGGCCCTGCTGGACAGTACCCTATCTTTTTCTTACTGTTTGATTTTTAGAAAATAAAATACACATTGGAAAAATCTCAAAAATTAACCAAAAACACTTAAAAACTTAAAAAACATAAAAACAATTTTTCTCGAATTTTTGCTCACTTCTGGATACATTAAATAATTAGTTGGAGCTTGCTTGTTTTTGTACTTCTTTCATTTCCTTCACATTTAAAAATCCAAAAAAAAAATATAAAAACCATTAAAGACCACTAAAAATGCTTTTTCTTCTTCTCTGATTTGTTGACTACTTCGTAGGCTATTTAGCCAAACCGTGCTCCTTGTGTTCGACCCTGGGAGCTATACCAGGTTAATCCCATAGCTAGGACCGCACTTCGTGTCTGATCTTTGATTTATTTCGCGGTTCGGTTTTTTTTTCTTGATATACTTAGCCCGAGTGATTGAGGTCGCGACGACCTTTATTTCTGTACCTTTACCTTAGTCGTTCGGGCGGTTATCACTATACACGTGGGATATGCTCGCAGTTATGACTGATTAGCATCATCAGAACAGTGCATCCATCTCTATTGTCGTACCTCCATGATTCAGCAATCTTTGGAACCGCATAGTAGATGGACAGAAAACAGATCCTTGGATTCGACACAGATACATACATACCGTCAAGGACGAGATTGATGATTTAGTTGTGGCAGAGTCTATTTTGTGGAAAGCTGGTCGGGTCATTGTGCCCAATGATGAGCAGTTACACAAAGATATTCTTGATGAGGCATACAGTTCACGACTATCTATCCATCATAGTAGCACAAAGATATATCGTGATTTACGCTGATATTTTTTATGGAATGGGATGAAGTGTGATGTAGCGCATCATGTTATCAGATGTATGACCTGTCAGATGGTCAAGGCAGAGCACAAAAGACCACCAGGATTACTGCAGTCTCTCCCCCATTCCCAGGTGGAAATGGGAGAGTATCTCTATGGATTTTCAATTTTGTCACAGGTTTACCAAAGACACCAGATAGCCATGAATCTATTTGAGTCGTTGTTGACAGGTTGACCAAGTCAACCCATTTCACACATGTCAGCATGACTTACACTCCATCCAGATTGGTTAGACTATATGTGCAGAACATTATCATGCTACATGGTATACCACGAAAGGTGGTATCTGACAGAGTCTCGAGGTTCGCACTATTGGCATCAGTTAATGTCAGTACTACGGACAGAACTGAAGACGGGTTCTGTGTACCATCTGCAAAACGACGGACAGAGAAAGCGCACCATTCAGACGCTTGAGGATTTACTATGCACGTGCACATTGGAGTGGAAAGGGTCCTGAAAGGACCATTTGTCATTGGTAGAATTCACGTACAACAACAAATATCATTCCAGCATCGATATGGCACCATTCGAAGCCCTATACGGGCAGAGATGCCTCACACCTCTCAGTTGGCGTGAGGTAGGTGATCATGTTCTTTACTCCGTAGATCTTCTGAAGGAGACTACGAAAACTGTTGACCTTGTGAGGCGAAAGCTTCTTATGGCACAGAGCCGCCAGAAGAGCAATGCATAGTGTTGGAGAAGAGATTTGGAGTATCAGGTATCCAATCCTCTTCTCTTAATCCTTTTACAATTATGACTTATTAAGATTTAACTTAATCTGAACGCATCTCTTGTAATTACACGTGGAAGATTGGGTATTCCTCTGTGCATCTCTCACAGTCTCATGAAGGGAATTCAGAGGTTCCGTGTTCGTGACAAGCTGGTACCACATTATATTGGACCATTTGAGATTCTTGCCAGAGTGGGGAATGTAGCCTACCAAGTAGCCCTTCCTCCATGTCTTTCTGTTATTCATGATGTATTCTACATATCCAACCAGATGAAGTATTTATACGATCCTCATCATATCATTAGCTACGAGAAACTTGATGTGGAGCCAGATTTGACATATGAGGAGAGGTGAGTGCAGATCCTTGACAGTGTTGTGAAGAAGCTTCGCAGCAAAGAGATTTCCTTGGTCAAGGTGTTATAGCAATGACACGGTGTCAAAGAGGCGAGATGGGAGACTAAAGCAAACATGCGGGTACGATACCTGCATCTCTTCTCATGTAATTATTAAAACAATCCCTTGTAAAAAAATTAATGTTGAAAAAATATGGTTTGTTTTTCCTTTGAGGTTTTTATTAGTCAAAACCCTTTGAGGTTTTATGGCCAGATAAAAATCTAAACAAGACACATAGTAATCTTGATTCGAATCTCGAGAACAAAACTCCCTTTGAGGTTTTTATATTTGTAACATTCGCGTCCAAATAAACCAAACCCGATCCGATTAGGGTCCGTTTAATCCAATAACATTATCAATCGATATTAAATAACCTAAATCGATCACTCGATCGTAAATCAAAATTCATTTGACTACAGTCGATCAAAAATCGATCGATCGTAATGCGTGCCACGAAAAAGCCGCAACGCAAATTGGAAATCACAAAACAAACTAAGATCACCTAAAAGTCCGATTCGATGAAATAAGACCAACAGAATCGATTGTTAGTCAATCAGATCGACTAATATTTTTAAAAAAAATGAAATTTAATCACAAACCCAACCGTATCTTGAGAATTTCGAGAATTCATAACCGATCTAAAATACATGAATATTATACTCATTTTGATCATCTTTCAGAGACGATCGAAATGAACTATTATACACCCAAATCCGAGACTCGAAGCGCAAGTACGAATGATTTTGAGAATTTCAAGAAAATACAAAATAAAAGTAATAAAAATATTATTGTGACTTCAGCGAGCTAACATCAGCATGCTGATGTCAGTCAAAAAATCCACTTGTCAACAACTTCTCTTCTCTTTTCCTTATTAATATCTCCCAAGACTTTTTTCTCCTCTAATCTTTCTCCCAAACCCCATCGAGAAAAAGCTCCCAAATTCTTGCCAAGTTCCAACAGAAAGGGCACATTCATCCTTCATTTTTTTCGGAGGTTGGGAGCAGTTGCTCCAAGCAGCCATAGCAGCCGGAATCACCTGCAGCTGCTACTGCAAACGACAACCCCAAAGAACTGCAGCCCTTTCCCCTATTGCTGGAGACTTGAAGCAACCATCTGTAGCTTCTCCCTCTGTTGGAGCTCCTACAAGGAGTTGTTGATTCCCATTTAGAGCCATATGCTGCTCTATTTGGATCTCAAGATGCCGCTCCAGCATCTGAAGTGTTGTTGCTACATGCATGTTTGAATCTCCAAGTTTTGGAGATTCGAAAGGTACAATCCTACTCCTTGTGAAATGCTTGTTATCTCTATCCAAATTTATAAAACTCCTGATTACAAATTTGAATTTGGTGAAATATTCAACAATATAATATTTTTGTATTTGAATCTAAGAAATAAAATTTAATTGGAATTGTGCCGGTCATGGTGACCCTCATATATGACCGTGCGAGGGTGCGGTGAAACTCAACTAGGCGGAAGATACGAAGCCCAGTTAAGGTAGTGACCATCAAATGCGCGGGTCTAGGATCCCAAACTTTTTTATGGTTTTACGCGAGTTCAGGATGAATTGATCGGAAAACAAACTATAAAAGCGATCAGATAGCAGCTCTGATGTTTTGGACTGTGATAGTGGATCCTGTTTTGATGCAGTTAGTGCCTTTGTTATAGGATAATGAGAGTTATCACAATTGATGGAGTAGACCGTTCAATTAGATCTGTAAAGACATTAATATAAGATATAGGGTATGATTATATACTCTAATGATCTAGGTGGTTAATAAAAATCAGTGACAACTAAAATTGTGTCGGTCATGGTGACCCTTACACGTGATCGTGCGAGGGTGCGGTGAAACTCAACTGGGCGGAAGATAGGAAGCCCAATTAAGGTAGCGACCGCCAAATGTGTGGGTCTACGATGCCAATCTTTTTTATGATTTTATGTGTGTTCGTAGTGTTTTATGCCTCGTAGGAATTCTGACTTTTGATCAGTTCTGTTGATCCTTTGTTTAAGGGTTCGTTTGGTTGCCGGGTTGGGTTAGGTTGGGGTACCCCTGTTAATCGTAAACTGTGAGGAGGGTTTGGAGGTTGGAAGGAGGGGTACACCGGTGCACCCCAACCCAACACTGCTACCAAACGAAGCCTTAGAGTACCTAGGATGGGGGTACCTCATTTTTAGTTTTCTTACAAGTTTTTCTGCCCGAACCGGTCAGGCCAGTTTCTAGAGAGACTTTTCGAGAGAGTCTCTCTCACCCGTCTCAGTGGCATAGTTTTGGAGTAGACATATCCCTCTATTGGACTGCACTTCCACTTAGAGGGCGAACGGAAGGGTCTCTTAGGGGGTTACCTCACCGCTTGAGTTTTGGTTACCATTCCGCCAATAGGCTTGGTGGTGGCTACATCTAAGTTCAATTATAGTTGAGATGGCTAAGAGATGAGATCAATTACAATTGAGTTGGTGGGAGCTAAGATCAATTGCAATTGAGTTGAATACAGTGAATCTTGCTACAAGAATCATAATAAATCCTCAATCATCGACAATTCATCGGATCTCATAATTACTCCTGTGAGCGATTGGATAAGTTAATGGACATGTTAAGAACTTAACTAGGATTCATTACACCCCACTGCATGCCTAAGGAGGTATCTCAACCCTAAGGTACTTTTCTCGTCTTAGAGTCATAGTGTAAGGTCGCACTTAGACCAAGACCACAAACTATCTAGTAGACTTGAGAAGTTAGATAGAATCACGAATCAGATCAGAACCTCGTCATTCTCATTATTAAGATCCCTAACAAAAGAAAATAACATACACATACGGGTCACTAACTAATATATGAAAATGTTATTATATACATAGAAAATAATGGGGTATTGAGAAATCATGGGGCATACAAACAAGGCAGCTTGAAACCCATTCACCATGCAAGTAGTTGTAAGTTTTATGTCATTGCCTTTCTACTTGCTTTCTTTTGGACAAACTAAATTAGTTGTTATTATTTAATATGTTGAAATGTGTTCGTTGACATCCTATTGTTCCTTGCATGTTTGGGAGGCAAAAAGCTTGCGTCGCAGTAGCTGGAAGATGATTCCAAGCATATGTTGTTATACTAGACAGTACACTTTTGTTGTTTCTATATAGTTGTTGGCGTACAAATGCTTTTCTTTTCTTGTCACTTTTTGGGAATACATGTACATGATGCAATGTTCTCTTTTGTTATATGTAAACTATATGGAAATTAATGCAAAGGAAAGTTGACGGCACATCTTGTTGGCTATGTAGCTGAGTATATTGATTTGAATGTCGTGGCAAAACGTGAAAAATTTCCCCTCAATTTCATGTATCTAGTGTAACCAATGTTATATTGCATTTGTTGTGTAAACAGATACTTGGATCTGAGGATTTCAAAGATCCATATTGATAGATTGCTAATACTTATTAATTAGATATTCGATTACTTATTTGCATCATATTTGTATCCATGTATATCAACATACATAGTACCTGTAAAAGATCTTGAACAAATCAACCTATGAAGCTTGTTAAGTCAAAAACTACCTTCTTAGCTCCTTGCATAAGTAGTGAAATCAAGCAACAAAGTTGATATCGATGATATAGTACTGACATCGATGTTATCAATCAAAATGGTAGAAAGTATGTACTAAATACATCATTTTTTGTTAATATGAGATGATATATCATTGATATATGGCTCTATATTGGTTGATATCGATATCTTGGGTAATATCGGTATTGTTAACTAGTCTATGGATGTATCATGTGGATATACGGGATATTTCAATCCATGTTGACAACAAGCTCGCCACCTATATTACTACTAATCATGGCGTTCATGAGCGCACCGAGTACATAGAAATGGATTGTCACTTTATAAGGGATGCAATGCGTGAAGAGAAAGTTACTACTACTCGCATTTCTATAGAGTTTAAGCTTGCAAATTTTCTCACAATTTCCTTTTGAAGAAATGCATTCCTCCAAAATTGGGCATGATGAAGAGATATAATTCAATTTGAAGGGGATTTTTAATGCTTTATTATTTAGTGTTTCATGTATTTATTATTTCCTATGAGGATATCATTGTATTTTCTCCTTTTGATGATTAGGGCGTCACCACTATATTAGAAACCTCACACCCTCAATAGTATTATCTTATTTTATCCAACTTCCACTATCTCCAAAAGCACTAACGATAATTGAGCACCGAAAAAACAAAAAAACAACCAATATATAGGAATTTCATATACTTCTGCAATTACATTATGTACTATATCAATAACAAGAAAAACGGAGAGCCAAGAAGGCATGGAAATATCATGATTTCAACATTCCAGCAAAGTAACGTGTGCAATTGATGGATTATTAACATGTCAAAATTTTAATCAAAATGATATCTTGTAGCTCTTACCTCGTCGCATTTTCACAACTCCTCTAAATACTCCAATGTTGTCGTAGCATAATGCAAGGGTTCCTATCGCCATAATCTGATAAAAGAAATCATGCATGTCACATCGTTATTATAAGCTTTGAAACAATTATGACAAAGAACTAGCATCGAATGGTCACACAATACTAACATGTTGTGTACAGCTTAAGACAAAACAACATTACATGTTACAATATTATGCTTGAAGGCATAATTTTCCAAAAGATGGGACACAATAACAGAACTGTGTGGCATTTGATGAACAAGAAAATCATCCTCAAGCAATGTGCATCTGTCAGGTGGTATGGCTTGAGTGTATGGTTGTTGAAGGACGGACAGGGCACATCGCTACATGGTCTAGAAATTAAATGTGCATCCAAAATGACAAATCTGACGAGGCCAGGCACCCCAGACAAATATCTGGCAAAGTTCAAATACGACCGTGGAAGAAAAATGAGACCCTCCAAGGAGTTTGAGCACCCAATCTTTCAAGCCATTATGGTAAGCCAAGATGAAGTTGTTGAAGGAAAGTTGTGTTATTATTCCAAGGGAATCCTAGGCTCTCTTATATAGAGACGGTCCATGGGTAAATTACATAAGATGGAACGGAGAAAATAAAAAAGGATAAAAGATACATCGACTACATAATTATCTCTACACTCTACCTCAAGAAGGAGCATAGATATTAATCATGCTCAGCTTGGAAGTACACTTCTGGAATGGTCCTCTGAGCCATGGCTTGGTGAAGATGCCGATAGTCTGCTCCCCTGAACTAACATGTGAAGTAGAAATCAGGCCCTTATGGATCATATCTCTAGTGTAATGGCAATCTACTTCAATATGTTTAGTTCTTTCATGAATGGCAGGATTATTGGCAATGAACAATGCGGCTTGATTATCATATTGTAGCTGCATGGGTAGAGGTACATCTATATGCAAGTCTTCGAGTACAACTCGAACCGACATCATCTCCGTACTTGCTTGTACCATGGTCCTATATTCAGATTCAGCACTAGATCTAGCCACAATTGTTTGCTTTTTTGCTTTTCTAAGAAACTAGATAGCTACCCACGAACACTGCAAAAATTGAAGTAGACTACCGATCCTTAGGGCATCCTACATAATCAGCATCCGCACATACCGATATAGATAAACTTGTTTCCTTTCTAAACAACGACCATGTGCCTGGAGACAACTTTAGGTACCAGAGTATCATATATATGGCATCCATATGTACCCGTCTCGGTTGTTCCATAAACTGGCTTACCCGACTGACTGCAAAGGCAATACCAATTCGAGTTATAGTGATGTGAAAAAGCTTACCCACCATTTCTCTATACCATTTCCTGTCAACTTCCTCTGTATCATTATCATATAATTTCATGATGGGGTTCATAGGAGTAGTTGAGAGTCTACACCCAACCATGTCCGCCTCGATAAGCATATCTGTAATATATTTCCTTTGGGTCATCACAAGACCATGTGCATTCCTGGCAAACTCCAACCCCAGAAAGTATCGTAGAGTACCAAGATCCTTTCTAACAAATTGACGGCCCAAAAATGCTTTTGCCATCTTTACCCCCTGAGTATCATCTCATGTAACCAAAATATCATCAACATACACCATGATGACAACCGTACCTCTAAAAGTCTTCTGAACAAACGAGTGATCTGCATTTGATCTCTTGAATCCTTGTTGTTCAATTAGATGGGAAAGCTTCTGAAACCATGCCCTTAGGCTCTGTTTAAGGCCATATATTGCCTTATGAAGTCTACACACCATATGATTCTCCCCCTCTTTTGAAGCACGTCCTTGCGGTGATCACAAGACCATGTCCGTCTCTATAAGCATATATGTAATATATTACCTTTGGGTCATCACAAGTCCATGTGCATTCCTGGCAAACTCCAACCCCAGAAAGTATCATAGAGTACCAAGATCCTTCGTAACAAATTGATGGTCCAAAAATGCTTTTGCCATCTTTACCCCTGACTCCTGAGTATCATCTCCTGTAACCAAAATATCATCAGCATACACCATGATGACAACCGTACCTCTAGGAGTCTTTTGAACAAACAACGAGTGGTCCGCATTTGATATCGTGAATCGAATGCAAGTTTAACATCAAGGTGAAATAAGGGTCAATCATGTACCACAGCAACTGACAGAAGAATACGAAGAGTGGAATGACGGGCAACTGGAGAGAAGGTATCCATATAATCCACGCCATAAGTCTGAGTAAAGCCTCGCGCCACTAGTCGTGCCTTGTAATGATCAAGGCTACCATATGTCTGATACTTGATAGTGAATAGTGAAAAGTGCCTAGATTACCCTTGTTAATTCAATCGGATTAACAATCGAATTAAGTTTTGTCGTTCGTTGCAGTCGGGTAATCGAGAACTTATCAAAAACCACTCAGATCAATATTCAATTAATTTCAAGCGGCAAATTTATTTTACTTGGACAAGCCCATGGTCGAACTCAGGGAGGCAGTTGTCTCCTTAGGTAAATTTTCAGTTAATTTCAATATCATATTTTCAGACGAATATTTTTTGTCTTTTTGTGATTTTTTTATGCAACTATGCAGGCACAATGCAATTTTAAGCCAAATTTTAAATTAAATCAAGAATGTTAATGAAATGAAGTCCAAAATTAATGAAACTTGGCCAGAAAATGATATGAGATGAGACTAAGCTACTGCAATTTTTTTTAGGTTTTAGACTCTAATTGAATTAAATATGAATTTAATCTGGATGTAGGGTAATTTTTGCAAAGTTAATTTTAATAAATACCAAAGCACATTCTTTTCAGGTACAAAAATTATCCTAAATATATCTATGTGAGATGAATCTAGGAAAATTAATAAACCTAAAAAATGATGCAAATTGGACAAATTAAAAATCTATCTAGCAAAAGACCAATTAATTTATTCAGACCTCGGGATGCGTGCAAATGATTTGATTTTGGACACAGCGTAGAGCTACTTCACCTAAGTCTAATGTGATTTTATGGTGATTTTTGGGGCAACAAATAATTTAATAATAAATAAAAGGCACACAGTGGGCAAATTATGTCAAATTCCACCAAAATAATATTAGTAAATTAAATGAAGCTCACAAAAATATGACACGAGTTCACACAGATAAAGGGACAAGTTAAACTACAACATGCAATTTTTGGAATTTAAAAATGGTGAGAAATGGACACCTAAATATACGTGCAAACACAGGGACCAAAATGCAAAACAGAAAATAAAATTGCTTAAAATAAAATATGCATACAGGGACTAAAGTGCAAATACCTATAATGCTGGGGGTATGGATGCAAAATTCCCCTTGGAAAACGTGCTCCTCATGTGACACGCCTGGCAGGGACTGATTTGCAAATCTGGAAAGTTGCAGGGGCTTCGATGCAATTTACCCAACACATACGTGAGATGCACGTGAGATGCTAGGCTCGGGAGGCGTAGGAGGCTCGGACAGAGGCTCGGGAGGTTCGGCCGTGCGTCGGTTGCTGCTTCGGTTACTCCGAGAACTGCGGCACCGTTAGATCAGGAGAGATCCAACAGCTACGGGGGATGGAGACGTGGCGTGATACTGGCCGTTGGATTGTGATGGAACCAACGGAGGCTGAAGCTCGAAGCAGATGCAGCATGGCTTGATTGGGGTCGTTGGATCAAAGTGATAAAATAGCGACTGTACGTCGTCTTCTCCGGTCCGCCGCCTCCTGCGGCGGACTTAGCGGGGCTCCGGCAAGGTGGTTCGGGCTCTGCCGCTCATCCCCATGCTCGATGAAGGTCGTTGGAGACTCCTGGAGGGCTCGGATCGATCGTGGAGACGTAGCGGAACGTCCGGAGGTCTTGGATGAAGCGGGGGCGGTCTGGAAGCCAGAGACGTTGAAGCTCAAATGCGAGCTCCGGTGAAGTTCCGTTCAGTAAAGAAGGGGCTCATGTTGGAGGTATCTACCAGGGGATTGGAAGCTCAAATGATGCTCCCGGTCGTCGTTCGAGGGACGGTAGAGGGCCCGAGCTCAAGCAGCTCGTCGGAGGAACTGCAATACGGCGTGCCTACACCGTGGATCTCACCGAAGGTGAAGACCTGTCGTCGCTCGATTTCTCATGCAATTGTTGTCACTAATAGGTAGCTCATAGCTCTAGGACACCTCTCGCTATGCCGGATGGGGTGGAAGTTGGCCGGAGATGGAGTATTTATAGAGAAGAGATTGAGGGGGTGATATACGTGGAGTTTGCGGAGCGCAGGAGAGGGTGCCATGGGGATCATGGGTGCTGGCGAGGACGGTGGAGGTCGGGGCTACGTCATGGGGATGGAGATGGGCGAAGACGGTGGTTGTAGTGGTGCCAAAAATGGAAAGGGGGAGAAGGTGAGGCGAGGTGGGTGACGTGTGTGAGGAAGGCGGCTGGAGGAAGACGACAACGCCTCGACTGTTGGATCTAGCGATCCAATGGCTCTGAGCGAGGCGCCAGGGAAGGGTCTAGATCAGATCCAAGTGATGCAATCGAAGGGTGGCAGGCGAGCCACATGACGGAACGGGGACGCGGCGCTGAAGGACGATGGGGATTGAATCTGAAGCGGGGATCGAATGGCTAGAATCGCAGCAGAGATGAATGGCGGAGATGGGGGCGTCTTGGGAACGATCCAGCGGTGGAGATGTGTCCACGTGGAGGGCTGAGAATGATGTGGATACCAACGGCGTTGATGAGATATAGAATGAATATCCAAGGGTCGAAGTGGAGGCGAGGATGAGCGGCTTGGATCTGAAGTGCGTGGAGGTGATCGGATGGCTGTGGAGTACGCTACATGGCGCAATGAGATGAGGGCGCTGGTGATCGGCCCATATGAGATCTTGGCCCAGATCAGACGGCTGAAATGAGATGCGACGTGAACGGCCGAGATCTGGAGAGAAGAGGCGCCATCGAACGGTGGAGGAAGAGGGGTGCGTGCCGCGTTATGGGTAGGGTTGTGTGGCCCAATCAGAAGGCGTCACGTGGCCCAATCAGAGTCCCATTTTTACCCACCCCGTAAGTATTGTATAATATATACAGAAATACGCGAAAGTACAAGATATGGGCAAAGTATATATATATAATATATACACGCCCCCTTATACTTAGCGTGTGTTATGTCCTCAGAGCACAAAAAGCGAGGAAGATGGCATAGCTCGTGCTAAGCGTTGGAGAGCTAAAAGGACAAAAATGTATAGAAGTCGTCCTGCCCCCTATACTTAGGCTCTGGCAGCCTAAGTGTAGAAGAAGATCAAAAACGGGGCAGACGAGGCAAAAAGGGGAAATGGATGAGAATATATACATGATAGGCATTGGTCCCCCCTATACTTAGGCTCTAGTAAGCCTAAGTATAGGACAGGAGTGAGTATGAGGACCGATAAGATCTGGAGGATGTACAGTGAATTGGACTCAGGTGATCTCCCCCTATACTTAGGATCTGGTCATCCTAAGTATGGAGCTGGGGCGAGTGATTAGAGTCGCGGGAGGGAGGGATAGGATCTGCATCTTCTCGATGCTACTGATGGCAAGAGCTCACTACTGCAAGGTCTCATGTGCGGCTTTATGTGTATCAACTGAGCCTGCCTCGCGTATGAATACAATCTCTTCGACATGGACTAACTGTTCATTGAGTTCGATGAAGTGTTTCAGCAGTTGTCCAATAAATAGGGATGTTTGTGCTCCATATGTGAGATCTAATATCTCTACGCATCCACTATCATGTACAGCACTGACTATAAATGGACCCATCCACTTGGATTTCAGCTTTCCTTGGAAGAACTTCAGCCTTGCATTGAACAACCATACCTTCTGTCCAGGAACAAAGGTCTTTCGTCTGATAAATCTATCATGTCAACGCTTTACCTTGTCATTGTACACCAAACTGTTGTCGTATGCTCGGTTTCTGACTTCCACAAGCTCGTTCAGATCCATCTCTCTTTGTTTCTGCCCTAGGTGTGTGTTCCAGCTGACCTTCTTGATTGCCTATTCAGATTTGTGCACTAATTCAGCGGGCAAACGGCACGGCTTCCCAAATACCATCCTGAATGGGGAGGCTCTTAATGGTATCTTGTAAGCTGTCCTATAAGCCCACAGGACTTGATCCAAGATCTGAGACCAGTCCTTACTTTCTGGGCAGACGAGCTTTTGTAATATAGTTTCCACCTCCCTATTCGACACCTCAGCCATGCCATTGGTTTGTAAATGGTAAGGACTAGCAACACGGTGTTCGATGTCGTAATCCTTCAAAAGTTTCTTCACATCTATGTTTACGAAGTGGCTACCTCCATCATATATCAACACTTTAACGATCCCGAACCTTGAGATGATATGATCTCTAATAAATTTACAGACAATCATGTTGTATGCGGTTTGGGTTGGGATAGCCTACACCCACCTTGACAGATAATCTACCACAAGAAGGATATATTCAAATCTGTGGCTAACCGGGAATAGGCCCATGAAGTCGATGCCCAAGGCGTCAAAGACATCACAAACGATGACAGGTTGCATCGGCATATATCCTTGGAACCAACGGTTCCTCCCAATCCCATTCACCGGCATACTGGGCACGACTTTGCAAAAATGAGCGCATCACAAAACAGAGTCGGCCAGTATAAGCCACATTGAAGTACCTTCCATACAGTCCTCTTCCCGAAGTGGTGTCCTCCTGCCTCCAGACTGTGGCATAAAGTAAGGACACTCTTATATTCCTCCAGAGGAATACACCGTCTCCAGACACAATCCGGTCCTTCAAAGAAAAGGATCGGATCCTCCCAATGGTAATGTCTTGAATCCGACTTAAATCGATCTATGTGGCTCTTGGGCCAATCTTTGGGAACTTTCTTGGAGATCAGATAATTCATGATATTGGCATACCATGGGAGTGAGTCGACAACAAAAATCGACTCGTCAGGGAAGAAGTCTCAAATTGACGTATCATCAGAAGCATCAAGATCCTCGAGACGGGAGAGGTGATCAGCTACTGCGTTCTTCTTTCCAGGTTTATCTCTAATGTCCAAATCAAATTCTACTAAAATCCACCTAAGAAGACGCGCCTTCGCGTCCTTCTTTTCCATTAAATATCGTAGTAATGTATGGTCTATGAACACAATCATCTTTGATCCAAATAAATGAGATCTGAACTTATCCAACGTGAACACTACCGCAAGCATCTCATTTTCCATAACTGTATAGTTACGCTGAGTGGTATCAAACACTTAGCTCGTGTAGTTTATGACAAACGGGACGCCATCCCTCCTCTGTCCTAACACAGCCTCCACAGCAAAATCTGAGGCGTCCATCATGATCTCAAAAGGAAGAGACCAATCTGGGGCTTGTAGGATCGGGGCGTCCATGATCATCCTTTCTAATTGCTTAAAGGCCTCAAGACATTTATGATCGACAATGAACTCCATGTCTTTGCTTAAAAGCTCAGTTAGCGGTCGTACAATCTTCGAAAAATCCTTGATAAATCTCCGATAAAATCCAACATACCTGAGGAATGACCGCAACTGTTTCACGTTGATTGATAGCTGGAGTCGTCTGATCGCGTCCACCTTGGCAGGCTCAACCTCCATTCTGTCACCATGAAGTGACTTTTCTCCCAAGAGAGCACCAGATTGACCTCACAACATCTTTTGAGGACTCGGTCTAGATTCCTAAGACAGGAATCGAAGGAATCACCGTGGACTGAGAAGTCATCCATAAAGACTTCCAGGAATTCACTGACCATTCCGGCAAATACAGCAATCATGCACCTTTGAAATGTACCAGGAGCATTTCAAACCCAAAGAGCATGCGCCTGTAAGCATAGGTACCAAAGGAGCATGTGAATGTGGATTTCTCCTGGTCCTCAAGAGCAACGGCTACTTGATTGTAGCCCAAGAACCCGGCTAAAAAGCAGAAAAATTCTTTCCCCGCTAATCTCTCTAAAATCTGATCAATGAACGGTAGGGGAAAATGATCCTTCTTCATTGCGGCATTCAGGCGTCGGTAATCCACACAGACACACCACGACGTGGGTACTAGCGTCACGATCTCCTCTCCGTCCTCGTTGGTAGTCGTCTGAATTCCCGATTTTTTTCGGGACGACATGGATTGGTACCACCCATTTCGAATCGGAGACGGGATAAATAAAACCCGCGTCACACCATTTCTTTATCTCCTTCACGACCTCTTATAAATTTGGATTCAACCTACGTTGGAATTCACGGGATGGTTTAGCCTCATTTTCTACGTAGATATGGTGCGAACACAGAGCGTGATTTTTCCCATAGAGATCAGAGATGCTCCAGCCTATCACCTTTCGGTTTTTCTCCAGGATCTCTAACAAGCGAGATTCCTGCTCTTCGGTCAATCGAAGAACTAATGATGACCGGATACTTTTTCTCTTGTCCCGTAAGGAAGGCGTACTTAAGTGTAGTGGGTAAAGGTTTGAGCACAGGTAAGGTGTGATCATCAAGGAAGTCTAGTTCAATCGAATCCAGCTCCGTGCTGGTAGTGGCTGGATCTACCTATGAAGTTACTGCCACCAACTCATTCAACTCTGGAGTCGGATCGTCAAAAGTTTCCAAGCAATTGGCAAAAGCCACGTCCGACTCATCATTGTCATCTTCTGATTGTCCTAAAGAGGGAAGGACTGACAAGCCCAGTTGAGCCTCTATGTTATCGAAGATATAGGGGGATGCACTTTCTGCGATGTACTCGTTCCTAAGGGTCTCGCAAATTGACTCATGCACAAGATCTTCTCCGGAGGAAAGGGACTCATCGGTGCTAGCCGGGTTCTATCTTCATGGTCCAACGGTGTCTACATGAATACAATCTGCTTCGGACGAAGAGTACTCGGTGCTGAATTCTGAATCTGGTCTCTGCCACCTGGTCTGCTTCATCTCAAGTTCCTCATCTTCGCATGGAGTTTGGAACTGGATATTCCCGATCCTGTAATCAAATAGAGCCCCTGTTGTTCTGAGGAAGGGCCTTCCTAATATGATATGCGAATCTCTCCAATTTTGAGGGGTCTCCATATCAAGGACTGTAAAGTCCACCATATACTCCTGACCTCGACTTTAATGATAACATTCCTCAATTCTCCATGGAACCTCTTGGTTGATTTATCTACAAACTGGAGTAGTGCTTTGGATTTCCTAAGAGGTCCGAGATTAAGCCGCTCATAGAAGGTTGTAGGCATCAAGTTAATTGAGTATCCGTTGTCAAGGAGAGTACATGCAAACGTAGTGTCATCGACATGACTCACTACATAATAGGCACACATGTTCCTTCGTTTCCTTGGAAACACATTCTTTATTGTGAAAGTAGAGGCTACTGACAGAACGTGCTTCTCAACACAGCTTTTGGTCTTCCTGCTGACCCTAGTAGGTGTGCATCTCACCTTAAGGTACTTATGGAATGCAGGTGTTAGGTCCACATACTTATCAAAAGGGATTGTGACCTTGATGTATTTATTACAGAATTCTGCCATATCAGGGTCATCTTTTTGTATTTTTTTAGTTTTCTTCTTTCCACCCTTAAGAGCTTGGGGGAAAGGGATTATTGATGCTAACTCAGATTCTGAAACTGAAAGGTCTTCATTGAAATGAGAAGCTGAGTTCTTTACAAGACTCTGACACTGATACTGACCCTGACTCTGACTCTGACTAAAAGGAAATTGTTGTTGCGAAACCGGTGATGCATCTTCCGCGACTGTTGAAACATCCTCCTCAGATGGAGGTGCGAGCTCCTCATCGATTTCGTTGGACTCACTGCTGGTGCTATTCTCCTTCTTCTTTGAGGACTTGGAAGTCCTCTTCTTCTGCCGGTGGTGGTGGTGGTGCTGCTCTTCTGCCTCCAAGTTTTCCTCAGGTAAAAGCTTGGCGACATCTTCCTCTGGTGCCCGTGCCTGATCAGGTACGATCACGGTCCTTCCACTCCTGAGGAACATATGATTAACATTATCATACGAAAGGATCTCATGTTCAGATAGAGAGTTATCTGAATAGTATACCTGATCACTAGGTCGGTTCTGACCCTGATTCAGGCTATTTAGGTTGACCTTAACCTAGGCGGGAATTGGGGTCCTTGGCGCCATTTGTTGATCATGGATGCGTGAAACGCTGTTCAGATCAGTTTGGATATCCAAGTAATCATTTTGTATCTGTTGGACCCTGTCAGTCAGGATCTGGATTGCCAAGGTGATGGACTCCAATTCACTAGGGGGCGGGGCTTGCTGCTGCTGACTAGAGGACGAGTGTCTATATTGACCCTACTACCCTTTCCGATACTGCTGCTGCCGGGAAGGTGGTAAAGGATCATGTTGGCCTGCGTGGAAAGTGCGATGTTGCTGATGCTGTTGAGGCTGATACCCTTGTCCAGGTCGAGACTGTACGAAGCGTGGTAGGGGGACGGAGCTGGTTTCCTGATAAGCTAAGGAAGGTCGATGAGGCCGATTGTTCCCTATCCCCGACTGTCTGCCGACGGGGTCATGATTGTACCACAGTTCGTTGATCTCGAACACTGGCGGAGGCTCCTCGTAGACTGCCTCCACTTATGGGGGTGTGTATTGCTCCTGCTGAGTGTACTGGTGCTCCTCTACCCAGCTACCCTTAGGCCCCTATACCTGCTCTTGTACAAGATGTACTCACTGTACTGCTATAGGTGGTGCAGAAGGGGCAGATGGCCGTATCTTGGCTACCTTCTCAGTCAATTCCTCCACTTGTTTCGGCAATCGCGAAAGTGCCACAAGGTCGGTGACCCTCTTGTGAATCTGCTTGACCATGGTTAACTTATCAGCTATTATGCTGGGGATGAGGTCATCCGTCAGATCCGCTACGGTCCTCCTAGTTGTCTCGTTGGATAGGCTTGAGGGAGACAACTGATAGACCCTGGTGGCCTGCGATCTGCTTGTTTCCGCCATCTGCTCCAGAATTTTCCATACGGCATCTTCGTTCTTGTTCAGATAGCTTCCTCTACAGGCAGCACTCACCAGCCCTTGCATCTCCGTGGTCATGCCACAGAACAAGATCGTTTTTGTAATGTCATGGCAGAGGCATTTCTGAATTAAGTCATTGAATCTATCCCATCCTTCATGGAATGGTTTGTTGGGTCCCTGGGAAAAACTCGCAATCTTGGTTTTCGTCTGGTTAGTCCTACTGAGTGGGTAGAACTTCTTCAAGAATAAATCCTTGAACTGCATCCAGGTCGTACATCTCACCCCGAGATTTTTCAGCCAATGAGCAGCCTTATCTCCTAAGGCAAACGGGGTAACCTTCAGCCTGACATAGTCTTGCCCAACCCTAGGATGACTAAGGTTGTTGCACACCAGCTCGAAGTCCCTAAGGAAAGCATATGGTTCCTCATTGGCATTCCCATTGAACTTCAGTAGCAGACTCTAAAAATGGGGCTTCAGCTCGAACGCTTCAGGAGGAACCACGAGTACAAGCCAACTATGCATCTCATTTTCTGTTGGGTTGTAGGCATCTACCATGGGTCGGTCAATTCCACCCACCGTGATTACATGTCCCATCCTTGCCACCAGATTTGCATTCTGTAGTTCGACTGCGGCTAGGCGGGCAAGGATTCGATGTATCAGGTCATCTCTGTGTTCCTCTTCCTCCGGGGGTTTCTTAGGAGACATCTTTGTCTCTGGTTCATCCTCTTCACCTGGGTAAAGAAGATGGTCTGGGTTAGAGGGCATATCAATGAAGGCATTCTCACCAAGGCGGTGGTCTTCCTCGGTGAGATCAGAAGAGAGAAAATGGTTGGTTTGAAGGTAACCACCCTGAGAGTGATGGATCCCGAACTCAAGAGGGTCATGAGCTCGGGTTGGCCCAAGTTGCGCTTGGGTCGAGGAAGATGAACTTCGTGAGGGGCTCAAGGAAAGATTTGTGTATCGAGACTAGATATCCCCCCACTCAGTCATCTTAGATGGCGAGAAGAAGAATCGGGAGTATAAGATAGGATTTTACTCCTACCTGAAGTAAGCAATTGAATCCAAACCATGATTTTCACACTCAACACGGTGAAGGACTCGAAGCCGGGTCCGATTAGTCTGGTTGATTTTAAGTGTGATTTTTTTCAGACAAGTAGCAAAGGTTACATGACCTATAGGGAAGTCGGCTCAAAGCCGGATGTGTCTTCCCTATTTAACCTGTCGCCTAAGATACCGACGTTATTCCTTTCTTCGCTCCTATCCCAAGCTGATGAGTTCAAAGACCTGCTCCTATCTACCTGCGAACAGGCGAAGGCTGACAAGGCTGGTACTTCACCCCGAAGGGTTACTAGCAACTAGTCGCGGAGCACCGCTAGTTCACCCCTATCTACCTGTGAACAGGCGGAGGTTAGTATTAGTCAGTGAACTTGAAAGAATTCAACTTGTGATATTTGCTAGGATCGGGGTACGTGATATGGAAGGCGGAGATTTTGGCTCTACCTTAGGGTATGCACACACTCTAGTACCCTCACTCAGCCTGCAATCAAGATCGACGTTAATCTCCCGCAAACAGAAATTCCGATTTTGTTGATTTTTTGTCAATTTTGTTTAGCAGTCCCGATTTTAAGTTAGGTGATCACTAGATTAGTCCAAGCACAAAGCATGCCTATCGTCCAGTCTCAATTTCCTTTATACCAAAGTTTGAAAACCAAGGGGGAAGGAGTCGAGAAAAGCCGATGCACGATAAAAACAATGATGAATGCTAAGTAGAGAAGACTTACAGTGATCCTTACGCTTTTTATGCAGGATGCAAAACAAAATTGAAAAAAAATAGACCATATGAATGCAAGCGATGAAAAGCCGCTCCTAGACAGGCAGTTATATTAGCGAGTGAAGCACAGATTGAATTTGGCTAAGATCTGTGGTCTAAGTGTGTCTTTTAAGTGTGAAGTGTGGTCTTAGAATTTTACGAGTACAAACAGTTCCTAAAGTGCTCTAAGAGCCGCAAGTGCAGGTCCTATTCTATGCAAAGCAATCCATACAGCATACGGGGATACATTTTTCACTATACTTACACGCACGAGAACCCAAACGGGAACCGCTAGAAAAATGAAAAATGAAAATAAAAGAAGATTACAAGTCCTCACAATCACTCAAATTATTTAAATGCAAGTTCCTGGGCTCGTCTGGCAAAGCGCCTTCGACTCCTCGTTTTCCTTGTACGAAAATAAATGGAGGTCAGATAAAGGACGACACAAAATAAATAAAAATAAATGACAGAAAAATATTCACAAGAAAAGCCATAAATCAGACTAACCGGGGATGAAAAATCGGCAGTCAAAATCCTCTAAAAATTAACTTAAGTCGTGCCTACCAGGCAACGGCGCCATTTTGAAAAGTGCCTGCACTACCCATATTAATTCAACTGGATTAACAAACGAATTAAGTTTTGTCGTTCGTTGCAATCGGGTAATCGAGAACTTGTCAAAAACCACTCGGATCAATGTTCAATTAATTTCAAGCGGTGAATTTTTTTACTTGGGCAAGCCTAAGGTCGAGCTCAGGGAGGCAGTTGTCTCCTTAGGTAAATTTTCAGTTAATTTCGATGTCAGATTTTCAAAAGAATATTTTTGATCTTTTTGTGATTTTCTTTTATGCAACTATGCAGACACAATGCAATTTCAAGCCAAATTTAAATTAAATCAAGAACGTTAATCAAATGAAGTCCAAAATTAATGAAGCTTAGCCAGAAAATGATATGTGATGAGATAAGCTACTGTAATTTTTTTGAGTTTTTAGACTATAATTGAATTAAATAGGAATTTAATCTGAATGTAGGGTAATTTTTGCAAAGTTAATTTTAATAAATACCAAAGCACATTATTTTCAGGTACAAAAATTATCCTAGATATATCTATGTGAGATGAATCCAAGATAATTAATAAACCTAAAAAAAGATACAAATTGGACCTATAAAAAATCAATCTAGCAAAAGACCAATTAATTTATTCAGACCTCGGGATGCATGCAAATGATTTGATTTTTGAGTACAACGTAGAGCAACTTCACCTAACTCTAATGTGATTTTATGGTTATTTTTGGAGCAACAAATAATTTAATAATAAAAAAAGGCACACGATGGGCAAATTATGTCAATTCCACCAAAATAATATTAGTAAATTAAATGAAGCTCACAAAAATATGAGACGTGTTCACACAGATAAAGGACAAATTAAACTACAATATGAAATTTTTGGAATTTAAAAATAATGAGAAATGGACACCTAAATATGCATGCAAACACAAACACAGGGACCAAAATGCAAAACAGAAAACAAAATTGCTTAAAATAAAATATGAATACAGGGACTAAAGTGCAAATACCTATAATGATAGGGGTATGGATGCAAAATTATCATTGGAACACGTGCTCCTCACGTAACGCGCATGGCAGGGACAGATTTGAAAATCTCGAAAGTTGCATAGGCCTCAGTGCAATTTACCCAGCCCGCACGTGAGATTCACGTGAGATGCTAGGCTCGGGAGGCGTAGGAGGCTCGGACAGAGGCTCGGGAGGTTCGATCGTGCGTCGGTTGCTGCTTCGGTTACTCCGAGCCTAGGATTGGGGAAGAGGCTCGGATGGCGTGATGTGGCGATTGCGACACCGTTAGATCAGGAGAGATCCAACGGCTGCGGGGGATGGAAACGTGGCGTGATATTCGCCGTTGGATCGCGATGAATCTAATAGAGGCTGAAGCTCGAAACAAATGCGATGTGGCTTGATTGGGGCCGTTGGATCAAAGTAATCCAACAGCGACTGTGTGTCGTCTTCTCTGGTTTGTCGCCTCCTGCAGCGGACTTGGCAAGGCTCCAACGAGGTCGTTCGGGCTCCATCACGCCTCTCTGTGCTCGACGAAGGTCGCTGGAGAATCCTGGAGGGCTCGGATCGATCGTGGAGACGTGGCGGAGCGTTCGGAGGTCTTGGATGAAGCGGGGGTGGTTTGGAAGCCAGAGATGTTGAAGCTCGAATGCGGCTCCGACGAAGTTCCGTTCAGAGAAGGGGCTCCTACAAGGTTAGCTGATGCCAAAAATGGAAGCTCGTGCTCATGGGAGTACGTACGTGTGCGGTAAGGCCTATGAGAGAAGTGACGACCGTCAGTGAACGTTCTTCCGCCGTGTCCGGCGGAGCTATGTTCGGAGATGAAATTCAATGGGTCGTCAGGGTGAACAAAGAGTGCGCGAAGATCAGAGCTTCAGGGTGAAGCTCGGTGGATGGTTGGGTGAGAGTAGAATCGATCGGAGAAGGCGGGAAAATTAAGAGAAAAATAAAAGGAAAGAAGAAGAAGATCGGAGGAAGAATGGAGGTATCTACCTGGGGATTGGAAGCTCAAATGACGATCCCGGTCGTCGCTCGGGGGACGGTAGAGGGCCCGAGCTCAAGCAGCTCGTCGGAGGAACTGCAGCATGGCATGGCTACGCCGTGGATCACACTGGAGGTGAAGACCTGTCGTCGCTCGATTTCTCACGCAATTGCTGTCACCAATGGGTAGCTCAGAGCTCTAGGACACCTCTCGCTATGGCGAATGGGGTGGAAGTTGGCCGAATATGGAGTATTTATATAGAAAAGATGGAGGGGTGATGTACGTGGAGTTTGCGGAGCGCAGGAGAGGGTGTCATGGGGATCATGGGTGCTGGCGAGGATGGTGGAGGTCGGAGCTACGTTATTGGGATGAAGATGGGCGAAGACGGTGGTTGTAGTGGTGCCAAAAATGGAAAGGGGGAGAAGGCGAAGCGAGGTGGGCGACGTGCAATAGGAAGGCGGCTGGAGGAAGACGACGACGCCTCGACCGTTGGATCTAGCGATCCAACGGCTCTGAGCGAGGCGCCAAAGAAGGGTCTGGATCATATCCAAGTGATGCAATCGAAGGGAGGCAGGCGAGCCACGTGGCGGAATGGGGGCGCGGCGTTGAAGGATGATGGGGATTGAATCTGAAGCGGGGATCAAACGGTTGGAATCGCAGCGGAGATGAATGGCGGAGATGGGGACGTCTTGAGAACGATCCAGCGGTGGAGATGTGGTCACGTGGAGTGTTGAGAATGAGGCGGATACCAACGGCGTTGATGAGATCTAGAATGAATATCCAAGGGTCGAAGTTGAGGCGAGGATGAATGGCTTGCATCTGAAGTGCGTGGAGGTGATCGGATGGCTGTGGAGTGCGCTACGTGGCGCAATGAGATGAGGGCACTGGTGAGCGGCCCAGATGAGATCTTAGCCCAGATCAGACGGTTGAAATGAGATGCGGCGTGAACGACCGAGATCTGGAGAGAAGAGGCGCCATCGGACGGTGGAGGAAGATGGGTGCATGGCGCGTGATGGGTAGGGACGCATAGCGCAACCAGAGGGCGCCACGTGGCCCAATCAGAGTGTCTGAGAAAGAATATGAAATAAGAGGGAGAAAATGACCGAATTTGGAAAAACTCAAAACATGAAAATTGTAGATCTCGATGAGATCTACAAGTTTCATGTTGACCAAAAACGTAAAAAAGGTCGAATAAAGTAATAAAATTCAAGGATACAAATATACATACATATAGTATACAATGGAGGCCCAAAACTCAAGTTTTGCATACGAGCTCCGATTTAAATGAAATGGTCTCATTGTGAAGGTCTCTGAGTATATCAATTTAAAAGTGAGTAGACCTAGATCGGAGGTTGAATGAGAGAGATATGTGCATTCTAGTCCATGGTCTCCAACTTAGTTTGGGATTTTATTTGTCAATTTTACAAGTTAGTATTTTTTGGTATTTTTCTTGTCTTATTAGTAGTAATATATACATTATAGAGTAAAATTATGGGTTGTAGGGTTATTATAAAATATATATAGATAGGTGATTTTTATAGATGAATTTGGCTTCTTATTTCATGCAGATGTAAATGCTAAAATGCAAATGTTATCCATGCATGCATGAATGCTAATTATGCAATATTGGTGGAAATATGCTCTTAAATACTCGGGAATAAGGCTCTATTTTCAACTTTAAGAGTGATGAATCACATATTCATCAAATAGCCATTTGAAGCTAACAACTGATGCTCCAGAGGGAGCCGGAACCAAGCTCCATGTACCCCGTGACTGTAGGGTAGCCATCTCCTCCTCCATGGCAAAACGCCAGCAATCAATTTTCAAGGCATCTTGATAATTCTGTGGTATCTCCACAGAAGACAAAGTCACTGCAAACTTTTGAAAGTCCCATGTGAGGTGATGGAAGGAGATCTAGGAAGCAAGAGGATACGAAGCACAAGTGTGTTTCTGCTTCCTTATAGCAATAGGGGCATCTAGATCATCAACCACAGTACTCGTCGGATAATATTCCTCCTGCAATGATGAACCCTGCACATGCACAATATTCGACCCATCATTAGTGGTACATCTGGACATACCTGAGGCGTAGTGGATGATTGACGTGCAGCATGAGCAGGACCCGACCGTCGTGTATAATATTTTAGTAATGGTCAGACAAGTGGTTTTGGTGGTAGTGGCGGTGGTGGTGGTGGCGATGGTGATGTTGGCGTGACCACAGAAAGTAGAATGGACATTGGTGGACTCACAATAGGAGGAGGAACATAGACCTCGTCATTAGATGTGGATGAGGCCAATTTGTCACCTGCAGGAGAAAAGTACATAACATACTCAAAGAATGTAACATCAGCACTGAAAAGATATTTCATGTATAAAGGATCATAGCAACGGTATCCCTTCTGAGTCTGAAAGTAACCCACAAAGACACATTTGACAGCCCTAGGCGAGAGCTTGTCAAGATCGGGAAACAAATGATGAACAAAAGCAACAGCACCAAACACACGAGGAGCAAGTGAGAATAATTCCTTATCTGGAAAAACAACAAAAGGGGGGATTTTCTCACCAAGAACCGAGGACGGCATACGATTGACCAGATAACAAGCTGTAAGGATGGCATCTCCTCAAAAAGAAATAGGAGCACAACTCTGAATAAGAAGGGTTCGAGTAATATCAAGAAGATGATGATGCTTTCTCTCAGCGACTCCATTTTGTTGAGAGGTGTACGCACATGTGGTTTGATGAGTAATACTTTTTGACGAAAAATATTGTGAAAGAGAATGAGTGCAAAATTCCAAAGCATTATCAGTACGAACATATTTCACATGGGAGGAAAACACATTTTGCACTTCATTGATAAGATTTCTGATAACATCTCCTGCTTCAGATTATTCTTTAATAGAAAAAACCCACGACAAATAAGAGAAACCATCAACCACTACAAGATAAAACATGTGTCCCTGGTGATCAGGAACACAACTTGGACCCCAAAGGACCCCAAATATCGACATGAAGTAATTCAAAAGGGGAGCTAGTGCTCAAACGCTGACAACTAGGGAGCTAACTCTATGATGTTATCCCAATTGACAGGCTTCACACCGGAAGGAAGAACTCGGAGAGATTCTGAGGCAAGAGATGATGCATCTTCAGAAGGGGAAGATGACCAAATCGTAGATGCCATGTATATGGAGAGATAGATCCAGCTACATGAGAGAAGACGCCAGCATATGAACTCCGGTTCAGACGATAAAGGACTATCCTGCTCAGAACCACATTCAATCACCATGCTCGTTAGAATGTCCTAACATATAAGAGAAGATGGGTCAAATATAGCGCGACGGTATAAATCCTTCGTAATCTGACTAATAGAAAGTAAGTTCATCGAAAAATCAGGGGCATGTAAGACATTCTGCAGATGCATGGACACAGTAACCTCCCCCAGTCCAATAATGGGTGAATGAGTCCCATCAGCTATTACTACTGACCGCCCTGGTGGAATCTCCTTGTATGACATAAGTTTGTCTCTGTCGCGGCAGAAAATGGTGGTGGCACCAGAGTCCATGATCCAATTTGAGACATCAGAAATTATAACATGATGTAAAAGCATAAGCACTACATGACTTGCTAGTCGTGGCAAAAGCACTGGCAGAAGAAGACACAGCAATATCCGAAGGGCTACAGGAGAATCTGTAGAAACATGAAGCATAATATCTCTCAATCTCGCAACAAGTTCCTCGAACCTCTAATCTGAAGTAGATGCTGACAGGGATGCAACATGTTCGGCTACTCACGCCGAGGTTGGAAATCCATGCTTAGAACAGCATGTATCCTCAGAATGGCATGTACGATGACAAAAAGTGCATGGCTGACGAAAACGACCACCTCGACCACGAGGGTCCACGGCCACGCAATGAAGAAGAGCCACCCTCTCCCTCTGGAAGCAGCCATCGCCGAGGGTAGTGGGTAGAAGCATTGGATGAGACAGAGATGCGGCTAAGCCTCCGAAAGACATCCTCCATAGGAGGAATGATAGCATCGGAAAGTATCTGTGATCGAGCAGCATCATATTCATCATCAAGGGTGCAAGCAGACTCCCACCATGGTAGCATTCCTAAATGTCTTCTGCTGCTCGGGAGTGGCCGTGAGAGGAATAGTGTTGTAGAGTTTCTCAAACATACCCCGCAGGGATGTATATAAGGAGTGAAGTGGCTACCCATTCTGCTTCCATTGTGAATATGTCGTGCTGGAGTATGTAACATCTCGGTCTCATTCCGCACCGATGAATATGTCATTGTCAGTATGTCCCATATCGCCTTAGCGGTGGGATGATGCAGGACATCATTAGCAATCTCCATCGACAACGTGCCTGACAACCAGACCTTGGCATATGAATCACCAACCTCCCAAGAGGCATAGATCCCAATCTTCTCTGTCAGCTCTTCCTCGGTAAGAATATGTTTCTTACGTTCAACTTCATGAGGTTCATGAACTGCATCACCCAGAGCTCATAGTTCGTCTCATCCATCTTGGCTATTGGCGTGGGACCTTTGAACGCGCCTATGGAGGGCATATCGACTTTGTGTTCTGACATGTCGTCGGAGACGAAGAACTAGGATTTTGTAAACGAAAAGACAAGTGTCTACATAAACTGCATAGGATTTGAGTGTGTATGTAGACATTACGCACTCAAATCCATGGATATGGTGGAGAAGGCAACTGCGGCAGGGGCTGACTGGAGATGAGCCAGCAGTGGTCGCCAGCTAGAGAGGGGTCGGCGGGAGGGGGGCCGACGGCGGGAAGGAGTAAGCGCCGACAGGAAGAAAGGAGGGGAGGGGTCGGAGGCAGGCGACGTTGAGGAGAGGGGCGGCGGGGCGAGAAGAGGAAGGAGAGGGGTGGCGGCATCGAGGAGGATGGGCGGGGGGGCAGCGGCTGTGGCAAGGGTTCTAGGGTTTTGACTCTGATACCATGTTGGAGGAAAGTTATGTGTTATTATTCCAAGGGAACCCTAGGCTCTCTTATATAGATACGGCCCATGGGTAATTACATAAGATGGAACAGAAGAAATAAAAAGGGATAAAAGATACATCGACTACATAATTATCTTACGAAGTTAAAAGGATAAAAAGCGAAAGATTGCCAATCCAATATGTCAAGACCCGGGCAGCAAGCCAGAATCCTAAGGACAAGTCAGGGGCCAAAGTGGTATCTAGGATAGGGCTGCTCCAACTCCAGACAGGAGGTGAAGAGACAGAAGAGAACAGTAATATAAAGAATAACTGCTAGTGTGTCTGCCCAAGCAGCAGCGATGTGTCCAACCAAAAGAATGGGCCAAAGATGTGTCGTGAGATAAAAATGCAATTATTGATACACATCCACTCCTCCTGAGGCAAAGAGTAACTGCAAATCATGCATATACACATGGTCAGCATGGACAGAGTGTGCACCAGGACATTTATTACCGACTTGAGTCCCACTTTCAGTCCTAGCCATAAGATAAAAGCATATCAAAACTCCCAACCATCTACCCACTATGTAAGATGGAGGAGGTTCACCGTACGAATACACACAGAGAGAAAAACCTGACCATAAAGACCTTGTAACCTTTATTAGTGCATTGAAGAGAACACTACTTTTGGTGTTTGCCTGTTGCATGTGCAACCTCTTATCTCATTCATCGAGTTTAAATATAGTGCAAGGGTCTAGTTTTAACACAAGTTGGCCTACTCTCACTGCCATCCTTGTTGAGAGTCCTCATTCCAAGGCTTCATTTTAAAGACCACTACAAGTTTGTGAATATCCAAAAAAAATGTATTACACAGAAAATTTTAATCACAAGTCCTATAAAATAACAGTGTACGTATTATGAAGTAAAAAAATAATGAATGTTCCCTAAAAGACAAAGAATGACTACACAAATTTATTAGTCCTCCATAGATCAGTAATTGGAGAATATAAATCTCGATTCACTGCATCAAACCTTTGCTCAATCTGCAGCACATAACCACATGAAATACACAATGAAAAAAATGTTATCAGTGTAGCACCACTAACTACTAAAACAGGTTGAATTTCTTTGCAGACATGGAGCACCACTAAGGCAATAACTGCCAGAACAGATTGAATTTCTTTGCAGGAATGGGGCCCACAACATGACCATCAAAAAGCATCTTGTTGTCTTTGATACACCAAACCTTCTCCTTGTACACCTCCCAAGCAAAAGCTCATTTAAATATTGACATCACAGCTACATGTTCTCCGCATCTTGCCACACACTCAGTGAAGGGGCATAACAAGATAAGATAGTGCATATTTCCTATCCATTTCCACCACCCCCCCCCCAACACTTAGCTAAGTATACTCCAATTACCAACCTGTTTCAATGTAATGGCTGCTTGAAATTGGACTGCACCTTGAGAGGCACCTTCACCTTCTAAAGCAGACAGCAGTGAAGAAGAGACCCCTTCACCTTGAATGCGTAGCTCAAGTCACTATAAACAAATACAATGTGAATGTTTAAAGGGAACTATTTCCGAGTATGTGGTTAACAACGTCACGATGACGCTTCATAACATTAAACAAATTTCTTAAGCAACAAGTCAGAGATGGAGAGATGAAACACCATTATCACAACAAACAAAACAAGCAACAACAAAGCCTTTCCCACATTAAGTAGGGTAGGCTACATGGATTCTTTGCCTCCATTTAGATCAATCTTGTTGGGCTTAGATCCAAAAATCTAAGATCCCTTCAGATAGTCTCATTCCAACACTTATTGGACCTTCCTCGCCCTCCCTTAGCCGTCTCAACACCCCAAAACTTGTATCTCCCTAACTGGTGCATTAGCCGACCTCCTTTGCAAATGGTCAACCAACCTTAAGCGGTTTTCTCTAATCTTATCCTCAACCGGAGCTACACCAACTTTCCTCCCGATTGCTTCATTCTGAATCCGATCTTTACGCATACGTCCACACATCCACCTTAGCATTTCCATTTATGCAACTGCCATTCTCTGCACATGTATATGGTTCACAGGCCAACATTCAGATCCATAGAACATATATTAACAGGTCTCACGGCTGCTTTGTAAAACTTTTTTAAATTTTAAAGGAATTTTCTTATCACATAGAACAGTAGAGACTCATCTCCACTTAAACCAACCTACATTTATTCTATGAGTAATATCTCCATCAATTTCCATGAAACACATGTATCACCAAAAAAATCATGGATCTTTATGCTGAGTGGGAAACCCGAATAGGCCTCCACATGCCCTACTTTGCCAATAAACATTTAAGTAGAAGAGGAAGTCTTCTTCGTTCTTATCATGTCTATGAACAAAATTGCCACCCTGCATACCACTGCTGCTCCCACTCCAAAAAAATTTGATCTCCTTAGCACCCACAACCTCTTCTCAAAAACACTTACCACCACATAGCAAGCTAGGAGAACCCTGCTACATAATCTTCACTTCCAGCAATAACCTTAAACACCCACTTAGTCGATGATACATCATTCATTTTTCCAGTTCCTGAATCCCATGATAATAATACGGTACTTAAATTGAAAATTGAACTCGAAATATTATCTAAATTTAACATCATCCGTGACTACCATAAAATGAAAATGAAAATATATAAACTCGAGAAAAAAGGCCAACTACCTGCGGAATAGCACAGAATCGAAATGTTGCATAATCCTGCAAGGCAGACTATACTGCAGACAGTCTTCTCCATGCCGCAATGCATCTGTAATCATGTCATTCAAGCATTCTACAGATTTTCTTGAGAATTCCTCATACTTTAAGTCCTGATATAAATATGTATATTATCAAAAGCTGTTATTAACAAAAGGTTACATTTGGCAACACATACACTGACATAAGTGATGCAATCCAGGATATCATGTACAGCCTTCCATGGACACACCAGTTGTCAGGTTATGACAGTAGAATATCGACAGGAAAAAGAAGCAGGAGGTTGTGCTAGAGTGAAACACCTCAAGTTTGTCTGCATATTTGCTCCATATTTCTCTGGGCCAAAACATTCGACATTTTGGTATTTCGTTGATATCTTCTAAATAATCTCGAATTATATTTGTTTTCTGTAGTTATAGGGCAGGCAGATGTTAGTAGCAAATTGCAATGCCCATTTTTATATTCAAAAAAATTATATAAAAAAGACAATATACAGTTACATGTGTCAATTGCTTACCTGAAGAAATAAACCCATTGAATTTGGAGAGAGAATCAGGAGCAAGCTTTTCTAAGCCCGAGGCATGAAAAAGTTTAGACAAGCCCAATCCAACTAGTCCTGCTACATAGTGGCAATACTCGTCATAATCCTCAACTGTTGTCACCTACAAGTTTTATATTCCAAAAAGTAAAAACTCAACAGGAAATCATTGATAACCACCCAAACTATTTCTCATTGAGCAAAACTAAATTCTATATTGTCGTCGGGCAAATAAAATGTCATAAGGTTATTTCTTAATTGATATCCACACTGTGGACGGAAGAGTTTCTTTATAGACTGATCCGGACTTGATTGACATTGAAAATTTTGGAAGGGAAATAGGACTCATCAAAGGTAGCATGTCAACAACTATGAACTTGTTAGAACGAGGATCGAAACACCGGTATCTTGAATTGTTAGAAAATACGAATGTGGAAGCATAACAGATTAAAATAATAAGAAATATGAAGAACGTGAGATTTAACGTGGAACTCTACTCCCTAAGGAAAGGGATGAACTATGGGAGAACCCATCAAAGTATTGATGTATGCATTGTACTTTCTCACTGGATACAAGGGGTGACGGGCTTCTTAAATAGACCATATTGAGTTTTCCATATCCCACAAGTGGTAGATGTGGGACTAAACAACTGGATGAGGTAAATGGATCCTGGAGTGATCCATTTACCCATCTACTACAAGAGTGACGCATAACCAAAACACTCTCCCTCAAGCTGGAGCATGCAATGCTCAGCTCAGCTTGGACAAACGGAAAGAAATCTCAACTCACTATACAAGACACTACAGACTATATAAACCCAATGCGCACAACTGTCGACTGTTGATGCAGCGTGACCCCAAATTATGGGGCCACATTTATTTAATTAAATAATTATCAATTTTATTTACGTTTTTAGCGGTCATATTGGTCTAATTAAATAATTGAGATCGTCTGTGATCTCAACGTTTATTTCGTAGAGTTTAAATGTAATTTGGGTCAATTAAAATAATTTAGGGTCCAATTAAGGTAGTTAGAGGTCAATTAGGATTAATTTAGTTGTTAATTTGATTTATTTACTATTTTTGTAAACCCTCTCTCCTATATAAAGAGAGGGTAGTCCATTGTTCTAGTCAGTCAAGTATGAATTAAAATTGAGATTTTTATCTCTATCCCTCTTTCTCTCTTCTCCCTCCGCGGTCTTCGCGTTCTTCGTCTTCAACCCCTCGTTACCGACGAGATTTCTTCTTCTCAACCCCTCCATTTCTTCTACCAAATAATTTTCCACCGTTTAAATTATTTCCCGCGCGACGCCGAATTCCCATTTGCATCATTTGGTATCAGAGCATGGCATTTAGATCGTCCCCACGATCTAACGATCCGTCCCGGCGCTCGCACCGACAGCATCGTTCGTCCGAACAAACACGACGAGCCATCTCCGCCATCGACGCCACCTTCAAAGAGACGGGGGACATGATACGTGATTTGCAGGCCAACCTCCAATCCATGTCTCGGAACCTAATGGCCTACTTTGAGGCCTACCGCGACGCCCAAGCAAAGCCGCCGACCTCCGAAGCCGTTGTCGCGAGCTTTGACGACGAAAAACTCGCCGTGGAAGCCGATCAAGCCGCTGTCCAGATCGTTTTGGAAGAAAAAATCGAAGAAAGGGGCGAAACGCTTGCTATTCAGAATATTTCAGATCAGTCCCCGTCATCAACGGCAGCCCCCATGGCAGTCCTAGCCCCTCCAGCGGCTCCCCAGGCCGCCCAGGTACTTCCACCGCCCTCCCAGGCCCGCGCGGCCGCCAGCCCTACCCCGACAACCCCTCCGACAGCCCCATACCCCCCCACGGTTCCACCTCCGACCACAGCCCAGCACCTTCCCCTGTGCCCTTCCCCTCCCATCCCTTCTCTTCCCCCCCCCCCCCCAATACCGCACCCCCCCCCCCTTTCACTGTCTCCCTTGCGTCATGCGAGGCAGCACCCCTCCATTACCAACCCCTCTACACGCCCCCGCAGAACCCTGCTCACCCTGCCGCGTCATCATTCCAACCCTCGCGTCGCCCCTCGCGCGGGCTGTTCACTACTAACGGCGCCGCCCCGAGCCTGCAGGCCACCTCGCGCGCCTCCGCCAGCTATCCACGAGCCGACCACCGCGTGCGGCCTTGTCCATGTCACCGCGCCACTCCGACGCCGCAGCGCCTCCCGCATCCATCCATCGAGCAGCTGCCGCCTTTTGTTACGGAAGAAGGGAACCCTATCGAGATTTGGGGGAACGACATCCCAAGAATTGAGGGGATGGATATTGAATTGGGAAAATTGCAAAATTAAATTCCCTAAAATCCATATTTGCAGAAAGGTCCAAGGCCATAGAAATGTGAGGAAAATTGAAGGGGTACGAAATTTGCAGGGACGCCCCCCAATTGGAAAAAACTACAAACGTAACGCGGAAAGTGATCGCATTGGGGAAATTGAAGCCCCAATTCAAGGATGATTTCTCCAACTATCCACCTACATCACGCAATTCGTCGGGAGCCGAATTTTTAAAGCGGTGGAGAGTTGATGCAGCGTGACCCCAAATTATGGGGCCACATTTATTTAATTAAATAATTATCAATTTTATTTACGTTTTTAGCGGTCATATTGGTCTAATTAAATAATTGAGATCGTCTGTGATCTCAACGTTTATTTCGTAGAGTTTAAATGTAATTTGGGTCAATTAAATAATTTAGGGTCCAATTAAGGTAGTTAGAGGTCAATTAGGATTAAATTAGTTGTTAATTTGATTTATTTACTATTTTTGTAAACCCTCTCTCCTATATAAAGAGAGGGTAGTCCATTGTTCTAGTCAGTCAAGTATGAATTAAAATTGAGATTTTTTATCTCTATCCCTCTTTCTCTCTTCTCCCTCCGCGGTCTTCGCGTTCTTCGTCTTCAACCCCTCGTTACCGACGAGATTTCTTCTTCTCAACCCCTCCATTTCTTCTACCAAATAATTTTCCACCGTTTAAATTATTTCCCGCGCGACGCCGAATTCCCATTTGCATCAACTGTTGTCGAGAACGTTGCTTCTCATGCCGTGCAGGTGAGGAGAACGAACTGGCTGGAGTATGAGGCAGACTGAATCTTCTCGTCGGACAGCATGTGCTATGTACTGCACCTGTCAGAGTCACTACAACTGAAATGAGTCTCCTCGTCGGAGTACTCTAGCTCGCCACAACATGTGGACAACTGCTCCATCTCTGAAAGGGCCAAAGAACGTCGCAAATTATCCATATGCAGATCTCTGAAGATAGACCTCAAAGTGGGTTCTCTCTCATAGGAACCTCGGAAGGATCTCGTACTGGAGTTCACGAATACTGGAGAATGGAGTCTGAAGAAGTCTCCTCGTCGGAGAACTAGATCTCTCCCATACTGGTCCAGAGAATGGGATCTTTGAGTCTGGAGTCCCTATGAAACTACATGAAAACTCTAGCCAACATGCAATAGGGAATGGGATCTCTACTCTAGAATCCATATCAATTACATGAAAACCCCGATCGAAACACAAAAGATGGGGACCACAAACAATGATGGCATACAAGTGCACGTCAAAAAGAGGACCGCATACATGTGTGCGTCTGAAACTAAAGACTCGGAACAAATCTGACGTTGAGTCTGAACATCTGTATAATTTGGAATATCTGGCTGGCCTAGAGAATCTGACATCAGAATCGACCTGTGGCTCTACACAATATTCCCCCTTTCTCCCATACCTATCAGAACATAATGACATAAACAAAGTTGAGAGAAGACAATAAAATGGGGGTAAACAAAATCAAATAAAGTGTGACATTTTTCTCATCTTTTCTACATCATTTTTTTTCTTTGGCTATTTCATTACGCTTTTTTCTAATAGCTGTCATTTTTTCCTCAAATAAGCCTATTACATAGTTTTCAACTTTTCAAATCATTCATTTTCTGAAACATTTTTTAAGTCATTTTCAATTTCCCTTTTTTGCGTTTTTTAAACTTAGTACAGCTTTTCTTTTTTGTACGTGCCATTTCAAAAACAAAAATTTTTTTGAACTATCCACACCCTTTTTTATGAAATACAAAGCCCACAAAAATTTTTTGAAACCTGGCCTCTGTTTTTTTGTAACATGCCTATTTTTTTAGTTGCTCCCTCTTCCTTTTTTATTTTTTACAGCCCACTTGGGCCTAAAACAGCTTACCCCTTTTTTTAATGTTGGCAACTTGGCACCCCTTTTTTATTTAGGTCGTACCCTATGGATATTTAAAGTTTCCAATCGTGGGAACTCTTTTCTCACACCGTCGTCGCCCTAAGGGTTCCCCGATGGGAACCCCACTTTTCATTCTTGCACACCGCCCCAATGGGGGCACCTGCTGGCAGCACTCCTTTGGTGGGTGGCGACCATCCAGCCCTATTCTCTAGGCGTCGCATACTTGCGACTCACGCACGACTCGTGCAAGAACCCAAGAGGCGATGGCAGTCGCCCTCCCATCAGTACGGTGGCACCTCCAGGCAGAGAACCACGTGCAACCCTAGGTAACTATTGCACATGTGATCCCACACCAAGCTACTATGCAATAAATGTTATTGCAAATATCATTCCCAGATCTAAAATGAAGTAGTACAATTGGGGTTATGTACCATGGCCATCTGGATGATCATACAACTATTAATTAAACTGTTGAATCATAAAGGTTGGTACTTGGATGAATATCTAAAGAGTTAGATCGAAGACTCATCAAGCATCGTCAAATGATTATTAAGAAATGATCTCCAATCTGAATAGGAGATGGCAATCCTTTCCCTTTTGGCTGATATCTGTCCGATGCAGGTCCTCTGCATAGGAATAGAGATCTGAAGGTGTTAGATAAGTTAGGTCAAAGAGCTGACTTAACGAGATCGACATAACCAAAGACCTGTGTCGTATACTATCACGATATAGGCACGTATCCTCTGATCGGAGACAGACGTGTTACAATATGTCTGAGTATATGCATTTGGCATACTGATAGGTCGATCTAATCAAGGTCTATACAGCGACGTGCTTGTGTGCATACAAGGACATATGAATAATACGATCCCCTCAAAGGGATCCTATAGGTTCATTTACTGAACCGGAAGGCATGAGCTCACTCATGAGATATTGGAGTCAAATTCCGTGTACGGTCATCTTGCTTTGGAAGCTTGACAGAATGTATAGATTTGATATATGCTTTTGGAAAGTATATGATCAATACCTAGATATGATATATGTTTTTGAAATGTATATGATTGATACCAACTCACGATGATTAAATGAGAAACTCAATGATAAAACCCTGAAGAAGACAGTCTAAATAGATCTAAAAACTTGGATTTATTCTAGGTCTTCCAATATACAAGATATACATGTATTAGGAATACCTGAGGATGATGTGATCATAAACGATTGTATAACCATGACACTTCCATTCCGAGGGAATGATATAACAGGTATAGATTTTAGTGACTCCTTTCATAGAGAAGCGATCTGATCTTACTCCAAATGTTGGACATTGATCTGAATGTGATTCAGATACAATGAGAAGTTAGATCTACGTCTTTGATTTAATTAAACATCTACGGGAGGTCCCTGAGATCTGGATTTGAGATGTGATCTCAATATCCAAGTCACCAAACGTGGAACGTAAAATCGCATTGTCCTTATGTCCAAGTATCCGGGGAGAAGGCGCATTATTCTTGAAAGAGTTCAAGGATAATGTCAGTGTTGATAATGTGTCTGAACATTGAGGAAAACTGATAGTTAAATATGATTTGATTATCATGGATAATATGAATTTGATTCATATTATTTGGCCATATAAAGAGAGTTATATATGATAATTAAATTTGATTTAATTATCAAAGATGTGAATAATGTGAAAGTGATTCATGTTATTTGGGCACATGAAAAGAGTCATCTCAGATAATTAAATGTGATTTAATTATCAAAGATATGATTAATGTGAATATATCTATCCATAATAATCATGGATAATATAAATATAATTTAAAATACATTGGAGAGATTTAATTGTAAATAAAATTACAAATTACAAGTTGTTGTGAATTGGATTTGAAAATAAATAAATAATTGTAAATCTATTTTACATATTATGTTTGATATATGAATATGATTCATATTTGTCAATGGCATGATTGAAGTTTTCACAAATTTAATTTGGAATTATTTTTGTGAAGATAAATGCAATAATGGTTGTTACATATTAATGTATAATACATATATATTATGGATGAAATAATCCCACCTAAAAGGTGGTAGTCCACCTTGACTTGTTCAAGGAGGGTGACGGCCACCCTATCTTAGGGAGGGTTGTTGTCCTCGTATTCAACAACAACAACAAAGCCTTTTCCCACAATTAAGTAGGGTCGGCTACATGGACTCTTCGCTTCCATTCAGATCTATCTTGGGCCAATCCCGAGCTTATATCCACAAAACTAAGATCCCTTCGTATGGTCTCTTTCCAACACTTCTTGGGCCGTCCTCTCCCTCTCTTATCCGGCTCAACATCCCAACACTCGCATCTCCTAACTGGTGCATCAGCTGATCTTCTTTGCAAATGTCCAAACCACCTTAAGCAGTTTCTCGCATCTTATCCTCGATCGGAGCTACACCAACATTCTTTCTGATTGCATCATTCCGAATCCGATCTTTACGTGTGTGTCCACACATCCACCTTAGCATTTTCATTTCTGCTACATTCATTCTCTGCACATATCTATGTTTCGCAGGCCAAAATTCAGATCCATAAAGCATAGCAGGTCTCACGGCTGCTTTGTAAAACTCTCCTTTAATCTTTAAAGGAATTTTCTTATCACAGAGAACTGCAGAGGCTCCTCTCCACTTTAGCCAGCCTGCATTTATTCTGTTAGTAACATCTCCATCAATTTCCCCATCATGTTGCAGAATAGATCCCAGATATCTAAAGGAATCTCTCTTCTGAATGTTATCGTCACCAATCTTCACCTCGATTCCTTCACCATTGCTTCCATCAAAGGTGCACTCCATGTATTCCGTCTTAGCCCTACTTATACGAAATCCTTTAGTCTCCCGCTCATGTCTCCAGACCTCAAGCTTCCCATTTACTCCATCTCTAGTCTCGTCAATTAACACAGTATCATCAGCAAATAACATACACCAAGGTAACTCATCCTGAATGTGACTGGTCAACTCGTCCATAATCAAAGTAAAAAGAAATGGACTCAAAGCAGAACCCTGATGTAAACCAATGTTGATGTCAAAATATCCAGTCTTCCCAGACGGGGTCCTTACACAAGATAAAGCCCTATCATACATGTCCTTTATGAGGTTAATATATAGGACAGGTATTTGTCTCTTCTCCAACACTCTCCACAATATCTCTCGTGGGACAGAATCATAAGCCTTCTCCAAATCAATAAAGATCATGTGGAGGTTCTTCCTTTTAGCTCTATAAATCCCCATTGTTCTCCTCAGCAAATGGATGGCTTCAGTCGTTGAGCAACCTGGCATTATCTATGTATTTTTATTAAAATTAAATGAGCTGGTTGTTATCTTGATAAAGGATATAACTAATTATTTTAATTAATTACTTGTTGCTTTTTGGGAAAGGAACTAATCAAGGTCATTGATTAATAACCTCTTAATTTAAACCGTTGGATTAAGAGGGCACATAGATTGAGATCCATATACATCCAATTAGTATAAAGGATGGGTAACCCTTTCTTTTTAGACTACACATAATTCCAAGAGGAATTAAACTCTCTTCATCTCTCTCTACCCGCATCCCCTCTCCCTCCTCCTTAGAGTGGCCATCTACCCTAAACCCTATTGAGGGTCGTCGTCATCACCACATTGTTGTGTCACCACTTTGATCGCTCATGAATCTCTATCTTCTTCGGTGCACCTCGCTCGTGAAGAAGATGTCGGATCTCGTGAGACGATATCAGGAAATTCGTCGTTTGGATCATCAACTTGGATTGCGAGGTGCATGTGTTTCATCAATACGCTCGCAAGCATCTCCTTTGTTGGATCGGACTTGAGACAGGTGATCTTTTTCTTAAGAGTGTGCTTGGTTAGCGGGTTAAGGCAGGTTAAACTGGTAGAGGGTAACTCATTTGTGGGTTTTGGTATTTGGATAGAGGGTTAAATTGGGGGTGGGCTAGAAGTGGGTTTGTTGTGATATGATTGTATTGAAGTTTGAAAAAGTGAGTAGTTATTGTGATGTGATTGTATTGAAGTTTGAAAAAGTGAGTAAAAGTGGAGTAGTTTATAATTTATATATGATATGATGATATAATATATTATTTTTTGATGGAATTGGTGATGGAGAGTTGATTTATTTAATTTTTTAAAAAGAAATAAAGAGGGGCCCACATGGAGAGAGAAGGGGTGGGTTAAGGGGGTAAACTCCCCAAAGAGGAGTTTTACCCCCCTTGCCGAATGGGGCCTTAGAGACTCGATCGTAACCACGTTTCGAGGTAAAACTAATACTTAATTGTGGTTTAGACGAAATAATCTGAAAAGTGTTCTTCGATCACGTAGTTTCATAGTCCAAGTTTTTTTAATTTCTGTTGCTCTGAGCAACTAGTACGAGTACGACTAGTCGCTCCCGATCGCATATGATGAGATCTTCACGCTTCTGTGATGCGCTTAAGAATATTCCTATAAAACTAAGATGACATGGGAATTTTAAGTTGTGTGAAGTTTCATTGCATTTTGTTCATGCAACCCAGTTTTGTGTGATTTTTGCCATGTTTAAATGCTTAAAATGTGAGTTTAATCCATGGATTACGTTTCTCATTAAATTAGCAAACGGTAGAACTTGAGTTTGCGTGATTTGGAATACATTTGCTCAAGTTATGATTGTTTTAGTGGACATGTATCCAATGTTACGGAAATGGTATTTTAGAACGTGATCAAGAGAAAACCATGATTTTTAAATATCTAGAAATGCGTCTTTATCACTTGAGTTCTATTATAAATCAAATTGGCAAATCAAAAAAAAATGATTTGCGTGATTTGGATTTTATTTGATCAAGTTATGCTAATTTTAGTATGTATGGGTCACTGCAGGAAATTACATACTTGATCATGAACCTCGTGATTGTCATTCAATTAGAATAATGGAAATTAATGGTTAATTATCTGAAATAATTATTGATGAATATTTTTAAAATATTTAATGATGGTTATTTCCTTGAATGGCACTGCCTTAACCAAAAATGATAAGATAATTGATCTTAATCACAATTGGATACATCCTTTCCAACAAATATTGATGCTTGAATAGGAATGATGATTTGTTTAGCAAATCTCATTATAATATGAATCAAAATGATTTTGATAAATATTATATGGTATAACTTCGGTTGAAAGACCGATTATCGTCTCAAATACAAAATGATCAAATCGTATTATCCTGACCTGAGGCGCTTGGTATCTAGCCATGGATCGATGGGGTAGCAAGTTGCTCCATGAGTATGCTGGAGATGGGCAAGGCTCGAATTTTTTAAATGGGCATGGGCCCTTCAGGGCCCGACCCATGCTCATCCCTTTCCACGAGTGGTCTGTCTCACATCCTATGCGTACTGGTCATGACAGCGGATAAGGAAAGGATAATGCTTGAAGCGATCATGATGTATTTTTCTAATTATTAAAATTTAAATAATATGTATTTTGAGATTATACCATCATTCAAGTAATAATCAAAATTGTTTGTTGGTTAATTGATCGGATTAATAATTAATTTAATATGATTAAATTAATTAGATCCAATTAAACACATCGTTATGAATAGAGTAGTATTTCCCATGGGATAATAATTATGTGAATATTGTTCATAATAATTAATTAAAATTTGAACATGATATGGAGGATCACAAAAGTGACATCCATGACCTCTCATCAGGGCGAAAGATTCCATCACCAGGGATTGTATGTAGGAGAAGCATGTCTGAAGTGACAGCACCTGCATGCAAGCGCATCTAGATCTCTTTGCTTCTCGAAAGAGTAAGGTTGTATGCATAATGACCCCAATATTGGTTCCTCATATTATTGGGGTGATATTGAATTACGCATAGCGAGTTCTAATCTAGTTGACAGTTGGTTCAATTATCGACAAGTCAACATCACCTTAGGGGTGGTGGGCATGTGTGTTAAAGATCGAATTGGGAAATACAAGTTGTACTTACAAGGCAGAATGAATTTCCGCTTCTTTTTATCGAGTTACAGTTTCTCATATTATTGGGGTGCAGCAAAGATAAGAAAGGATATCCCAGATCTTGTTTGAGATATAATGGTAAGTATATCTCTTACATTGAAAGTGGTTAAGGGAATGAGCTTTCAGTATTGACAAGGCAAGACAACTTTGATATAAAAATTCCTAAATAATATATATATATGCAAATTTCTTATTTCAGATAATCAACATTAAACCCACTCAATAATATACTCAATAACAACCAGTAAAATATCATGGATTTGATCCATGATCAAGATATTATACTTGTAATTTGACACATAATGTATGTGGTTGCAATGTGCAAGTTTCCTCATAATAATGAGGTATGACAATTAAATAGATAATATGACAACAACCTAGAGTTTGTATGTCTTTATAGTCTTGATCTCTCATCAAGTGTGTTTTGGAAGTATCATGTCGATGATGAACGTAATTGTGAAATAATCCTTATAAAATCTAAGAAGTTTTGGCATACATGTGTGCTTTCAACACCTGTAAACACTCGCTTGCTCCCCACAACACATACACCAAATGGAGCAGGAACAAGACTCCACGTATCGCAAGACTGTAACGCAGCTATTTCATCCTCCATAGCAAGGCGCAACTAAAAAATTTGTAATGTCTCCTGATATGCCACCGGTATGTCAACGACGGATAGTCTAACAACAAACCTCTAAAACTCCTCTGAAACGTGCAAGAGAAACATGGGAAGTAAGAGAGTACGTAGCACATGCACGTCTCTGCTTCTGTAAAGCAATGGGCAAGTCAAGGTCATCATCCTCCTTAGTGACCGAGACAAGAACAACTATAGCCACTTACTCATCTTGCTGTAAATGCAAAAGATCAGTGCCATCAGTAGAAACCAAGTGCTCATAACATACCTGGGGTATGCTCGATGATGGAGGAGGCTCATAAGCACGAGGTTGATGCTTGTAAACCTTTGGCAAAAAGACGGAGGATGTTGGTACATGTGGAGAAGGAGGCGGTGGTGGTGATGATGGTAGTGAAAGTGGAGGTGATGGAATGAGAGGTGTAGGAATCATAGGCATGATAGACGAAATCGAAGATAGACGCATGTCAACCTGTCACATGTAGGAGAGAAAAACATAATAGACGCAAAGAAAGTTACATCCACACTAACATAATACTTTCGTCGAACAGAATCAAAACAACGGTATCCCTTTTAAGTCCTGGAATACCCAACAAAGAAACACTTAACAGCTCTGGGAGAGAGCTTGTCATGGTCATGAGACATGTGATGAACAAAGGCAACTAACCTAAACACACAGGGAATGAGGGAGAAAAGATCATCCTCAGAAAACGTAATTAAGAAAGGAATCTTCTCTCCCAACACAGACAATGGCATATGATTCACCAGGTAGCAAGCAGTTAGAACCATATCACCCCAATAGAAATAAGGAGCACGACTCTGAATTAAGAGGATTCTTGTGACATCCAAAAGGTGACTATGTTTGCGTTCAACTACCCCATTTTGTTAGGATGTATATGTACATAAAGACAGACGTGCAATACCAAGGATTCTGAAGAACTTTGAGAGTTGTAAGCTACAGAATTCTAATACATTATCAGAAAGAATACATGACCAGCATCAAACTTGTTTGCGGAAAAATCGTTTTTATTTCATTAACATGATCAGCATCAGACTTGTTTTTAAGCAGAAATACCCAAGACAGTTTAGAAAAATCGTCAATAGCAACAAGATAAAATATGTGTCCTTGATTGTTTGGGATAAGATTCATATCCTAAATATCAAGATGGATCAACTCAAAAGTACTGACTACTACGACCCAGATGACTCTGAAAAGTAGACCAGTGATGCTTCTCAAGCTGGCAAGCCTCGCACTGGAGGGTAGAGCGAGCAGAAATCTGGAGAAGGGTGTAACACAGCTTCTACAGAGGAAGGTGACCAAACAGGAGGTGCCACACATAAGGGGAGACAAGTCCAGTGTGAAGCGCCAGCATATGGGGACTGGACCAGTCTATTGAGACATCCTTGCTCACGGCTAGATACAATCATCCTACCCTTAAGAATGTCCTGAAACACAAGAGAAGACAGATAAAATATGGCACAACAATGTATGTTTTTGGTGACATGAGTGATAGGCAATAAATTCATAGAAAAATCAAGAGCATAAAAAACATTTTGTAGACGCATTGTCAAAGTCAACTGCACCTCTATTACCACCCCTGTCCAGTAATGGGAGAGCAGGCCCCATCTGCTATAACTACATATCGGCATGGTTGAATCGATATGTATGTACTAAACTGCCCTCTATTACCACATAGATAGTTTGAAGCACCTTAATCCATAACCCATTCTAACAAATCTAATCGGTAACAGCTAGTAAAAGCATATAAGGTACCTAATGTGGTGGCAGATGCTGATGTAGCTACATCCGAAGATCTAGAAGGAGAAGTAGATGACCCAGGTGCAGGCATAATCTCTCTGTCATGATACAAGCTCATCGAACCTTTGATCAAATGCCAGAGGAGGAGCACCAGCAGGTCGAGTCTGATCTGCAGCACAAGCTGAAGCAGGAAAGCCATGCTTGGAGTAGCATGAATTCGCAGAATGACCCGATCTGTGGCAGTAAGTGCATGACTGACGAGGTCAACTACCCCTCCCCTACCACGGGTACCATGCATGCGTTACTTTGTAGAACTCCCTCTTCCACAAGATATGGCCATAGACGAGGAGGTCTATGAATGTTGAGTAGCACCAACACACTCTATAGGGAGCCTAGTCAATCTACGGTATGCCTCCTTCATTTGATGTATTGTGGCATCAGTAAGAATCTGTGATCGAGTGCATCATATTCAGGATCAAGAGTCGCCTGCTAGAAATACTCCAATCATCACCGAATCTCAGTAAGCCTTGAGTTGTTTTGGCGAAGCAACCAAGAGAATGAAACCATGTAGCTTCTAAAACATACCCTTGAGAGAAGTGTAAAGCATATGAAGAGGTGGTTCGTTCTGCTTAGATGTGAAGATATCATGCTAAAGTTGTAGTATCTTTGATTCATTCTTCACATGTGAGTAAGTAGCGGTAAGGATATCGTACATCGCCTTCGAGGTGGGATGACTCAGAATATCATTGGCTATCTACACGGAGACCGTCCCAGACAGCCACGCGCGTGTATATGCATCATTTGCCTCCCACGAGGCATTAACTCTAGTATTATCGATTGATTCGACCTATGTCAGAATATGCTTATTATCGTTGCATTGCATTAGGCTCTTGAATTGCATAACCCACAATTCATAATTAGTCACATCCATTTAGACAATGGATGTTGAACCTTTAACGACACCCAAGGATGGGATGTCGACTTGGGAGTCGACCCTGTTGTCTAATCTGATGACGACTACTACAATATTATGGTTGTAGACAAGGATGAATGTGTCTACACAGGCATACAGGAAGATGATTGTGGGTGTAGACTCATACCATAACCTCTTCCATCCTTTAGAAGCTTCTTCGGGTAACTAAAGCGGTTTAGATGATCAAACAACTCCCTAAAAGCCCCAAAATCAGACTGAACATATAACTAAATCGCTCTTGGGAGCGATTTTCAGACGTCAACGGACATTGAAGAGGACCTCTACAGTGTTGCAAGGATTGCAACCACTCAGAAGGAGAGAGAAAACACCCTTACGATGGCAACGGTGGTGCTGGGTGGATGTCATTGTTGTGGTCTCGCATTGGTGACGACGGTCCCTGTGTTGTTGTTGTATGGCACCTGCGACGACGGTGGCTTACAGCTGTTGCTACTGTCAAACAGGTTGGGAACGAGTCCCCTTAAGGTTTTTGGTCAGGAAGGGCAGCTAGGGCACAGGCTCCGGTATGGGACTGTCGCTTTGATAACATGTGGAAAGGAAAAGGATTGATAATTCCATTATAACCCTAGGTTCTCTTATATAGGAGAAAAGTCCTATGGGAAAATTACATAAAGTAGATAAAGAAATAAGAAATATGAATAAAGGACAAATAAAACATCTATCTCAACATTCCTTGTCTACTGCCAAAGCAAAAGGCCAAGGAAATCGATCGCATAGGGCACCCTCCTCTTGTCCAATTGTCCATCCAGAATCTAAACCCCTGACCATTCCCAACCACGGGTCGTATAAATTGGATCACCTCAGGTAACATAATATAGATACCCCTCTATAAAGTAGAGAATGAATCAATCGCTTTGGATGGTGTTGCAAGCTCCATTATGGCACCATAAATTGGTCGAATTAGCCCAACCAGCAAGTCATCATATTCCCTCCATATTCACAGGAACCATTTAACAATCGATGTCTTATTCAATTCCTTCAGCCTCAGAACTCCCAAACGGTCATCTTCCACGGGTTGTGCAACCGTATTCCAATCCAATATCCGAATACTAGTTGAAACTCTGAGGAGGCCTAAAAGAAACACTTATCACGGTCTTAAGACACTTTTGAACCCCACAAGTAGTAGTCATGCAGAAAAGGAAAAAGATAGAGATTACCGACATCACCGCCTTCACCACTACCAGACGCACTCCCCTAAAGAGACATGATGCCTTCCATCCCACCATATTTTTCTGCATCTTATCTAGTAAGGGCATTCAATCCACCTGTCACATTATTCCACCCACCAATGACATTCCAAGATATAAGATAGGAAAGGTTCCCTTGTAGGTGCCCAAGGCCACTTCACATTCCCCCTACTCCTCGATCATCAAGCCAAACGAGATGAAAATCGACTTCATCTCATTCATCTAAATCCTAGACACCTTTCTAAATAGATCCAAGACTACTTTAATACCTCTACACTCTGACCGATCTCCCTCAATGAAGAAATTTGTGTCATCGACATACTAAATAACTGGGATAGGAGCCTAAAAAAATAACTGGGATAGAAATGCCCTCCTTAGATAGCCCTTTTGCAAAAATCTTTGTTAATTATCAGCATGGACATGATTGACAAAGCACATGTCATAATGACGAATAAAAGGAAGGCAAGCAAGCACCCCTTTGTAATCTCCTTTTTCACTAGGAAGAAATCGCCTTCAATTCTGTCATTCACCAAAACGGATGCGGAAGTAGGGACACGCATCTCTTCATCCAATTAATCCAAAGGTTCGAAAGCTCCCTATGATGCAGTGAGGTCCATATGAATATCATGTCCTCACAATCATATACCTTGGAAAAATCGACCTTCTACACCAACCCTTTCACTTTCCTTCATCTCCAATCTGCAATTATCTCTGAAGCAATGGCCACTTTGTCCATAAGCTGCATGTCGAGGATAAAAGCCACTTGCTCAGAAAAAATGATGAAACCCAGAATATTCCTACGACAGTTGGCCATGACCTTAACCATGATAAGATATCGTGCATTTGACAAGGCAATTGGTTGGAAGTATTCAATCCTCTGCACCCATTTCTTCTTAAGAAACAAGAAAATGAAATAGCAATTCACCAATTCAAAGCACGCATTGTCATATCTAAAGTCCACCATCACGTGCATAACATAGCCCTACACCATCTCCCAAAACTCTTTGAAAAAGAAGGTAGGGAAACCATTCGGCCCTAGAGACATCCTTTGAACGCAACCTACACCATCGAAAATTGGTTTGGTCTACCCCTCTCCCACTTTGAAGAAATCCATTGCCTCCTTTGCAAAGAAACCCCTAACACAAATGGTGGATTCATTAATGAATATGGCATGCTCATCACATGCCCCTTTTCTCGACTCGCTCAATTTTTTTCATCAATCGAAGCAGATCCTTTCTTGGATCCTCAACAACGATAATACCATTATTACGTTACGAAGACTTTGTATGTCAAGAGATCGGTGGATTGCCATATGCGTGGTTCTCTGACCTGCATAACCGACTAAGATGATCCGACATCCTGCATTAGAAACATAATGCTTCTCCCTCTTTACACACCTTCGTCAAGTGCCCCCGCAAACCATATCAAAAACACAATATGTTGTGTTGAACTTCCCTCGGCGTTATCCATGTGTGATGTTTTTTTAAAGTTTTGGTGACATCCATCCATCTTCCTTGGGCCTCTCATCTCTATAATCGGACACCGATATCACAACCACGTCCATAAAGTCCACAACACCTCACATTGCCCCCATCGTGTTTGTTGTTGAAGGCCTAGTTTCGTGGCACTATCTCTCTTGAACAAGGAAGGCCATATCGATATCGATATCTTTTGGTTCGCCCAAATATGGATATATCGGGATACATCGCCGATATATCGACGATATCGGTGGAAATGTAGAAAATGGCTCAAAAAAGCTATTTTTGACGTTCTTCATAAATTAAGATCATCCAAGATATTAAAACAACAAATACCTTACAAATACACACTTATGTCACACATATCGGTTGTTTATAGCCATATATCGCACATATCGGTCATGTCGAACATACCATTGTTAATGTTTATATCCTGACCTATAGATATTGAAAATGGATTCCATTCAAGTTCTTATAAGTTATAACATTAAATAACTTATAAATATACACTTAGATGACACATATAGATCCTTTGTGAAGACTATGATCCTTATATTGCACATATCGATCATATCGAACATATCATTGGTACTATCAGTTGTTGACCTATATATATTGAAAATAGAGTTCCTCCAAGTTCTTAGATCACTAAATAACTTACAAATATACTCTTAGATCACACATATCGGTCATCTATGAAGCTTCGCATATATCGATCATTTCGAACATATCGATATTAATGTTCATTCTTGACATATAGATATTTTTTATGAATTAAATTATAGGTATTGGAAAAGGATTTCATTCAAGTTCTTTACAACATGAACTAACTTGCAAATATACTCAAGTTGAAGAACCATTGTATGTGCCCTCCTGTCGCTAGATATGTGTTTTAATACTGGGTGTAGTTAGATAATTAGTGGAATCAATCTTGCATGAATAATAGCATTGATATATAAAGATATCGGTGGAATATCGACCATATCGATCGATATCCAGGATTTTTTGTACTGAATCCAGTCATTTTTGACCGATATGAGCCGATAAGGCGATATATCGCGGATATATCAGCGATATATCGTTGAAATCCCTGTAAAAGGGTATATTGGGTGATTTCGATACCCCTTCCTTGTCGAAACCGATATATCGGTGATATATCGTCGATGTGGCCTTCTATGCTCTTGAAGGCCATTAGGACCCCTTGAGGTGGCGATCCAGCGTACGCCACAGCACCTTTTCCACGATTCTAGAGCCCTCTTTACCACGAGAGCCTTTCCCCGCTCCAAAGCCCTATCCATCAATTTTGTTGCTATATCAATGACCAAAATCCTCAATTCTTCCATTCGAATATCCACCTTAATAATCATTTCTCACATAATGCATCCACAAACCTCTTTGCCACCTTTTTTCTTTCTTATCCTTCATTTGGATATAAGGTAGGACATTCTGGGGTTTGGTTGAAAGTCTTTCCAATATCACAAAACTTTCTTCATCCTTGTCTTAAGGGAGTTGACTTTCTTTCTAGTCAAATTCAAGGTCGAACCTAACACTGAGACATCAAACAATGTTCAAGTTATCACTTTCCGGGAGGCCAAAAGGAAGACCATAAAAGTTAGTATTCTAATAAAACAACCAAAAATGAATTTAATAAGCTGCATGATAGTTCGTCAAACTTTTTACATCACAAGTCTTGGGATGATTGCAGGTCAAACAAATGAATAGGTGGTCGTTTACAACAGTAGCAAATTAAGTGACTATCATTTGGTGATGAAGGTCAACACAAATATTAAACCACCTTAAGCTACTTCTAGTTATCACTGTTAACATTGCAAACACACTTCCAAAGCTCACTTGCCTGCAAAGCATTTCTGTTGATGTTGGCTGACTGACTCGAAGAGGATACTAAATTTGCAACAATTTTAACATTAGAATTTACGGCTTGAGGGAATTATTAACAGAGGCATATCACCATAGAGTTTTGTATGCGATTGTGCTTCAAAGCTCAAGTCTTCAGTTAACTCACAATGCATTTCTATAGATGTTGGCTCAAAGTGACACGTAACGAAGTTATTTCAAGTTTCAACAAGTTGAACAGTAGACTTCCAGCTTGAGACTTTAACTAGTAATTTCAACGGATGGATACATAAATAGTATGGTATCATTTTATCCTTATTTTATATGCAGGATATGGTTGTGCATATTGACCAAATGAAGAAAGTATTACCATAACTTTGAAAATGGCTACATATATAGAAAGATGAGGATACAGATCAAATATAAATGTAAGAAAAAACAGCAACTATACAAACACAGATAGAGAGAGCAGATGTCTTGCATATTGCATGTATTTAATAGCAATTATATCAAATATAGATAACGAATGGCTAAAATGTTGCTACATACAATAATGTAATAAATTTACAACTATATTTACATATTAAAGACATACATTTCTTGATATCAAAGTACTATTTGTATCTGTTTCAAATAGAAGTAGATATCAAAGATAGTGTACAGAGAATACAGTACAGAATCGAAGATTGATGCATCCATATTAAGTTGCATCTGTACGTGCTTTTCAAAAAAAAAAAGCATCCCATTGTCAAAAAATAGGTGCAGTGTCAAGTGAACATGATAAACGAATCCCATATAAGTGGTGTGCATTTTGTTTAGCTTTAAAACACAAATAGAGAAAATTATTTGACAGTTAATACTGATTCAAGGGAGAAGAATTCAAAAATAATCATTTAGTCATTTACGTTGTACAGGGTGGCTCTTTCTTATTAAAAATCACATAAATCTTGCTCTTCCACAAGTCTCTAGCATCGGGTAGGATGGCTTTACGACATCACATAAGTTGTGGATCAGGTTTTCTATGTTTTGATTTTTTATGTTATCATTTATTATCTTCACGTTGAGAAAGAATCAAGGTTTTTATGAGAATCAAGTCAAAAAATCATGATGCTGATAAAGAAAAAATGTAACGATGCAACTTCTTTTTTACAGGTAGTTTAACAACAATATCAATAACATTAGCAATTATCGTCGACATTACAGTAGAATTTAGTTGCACACCTCTTTGCATATGAATTTAGCCATTCCTGCACCCATTCTTTTGGTAATATCCTCAATTGCTTCCTGATAGCTGAATTCGTAAGTAAAAAAGGTCAAAATTGATCTGAATATTAGATACTCCAACGACACTATCACAGCATCGAACAATTCTGTATCTATCAGATTCTGAGAATCAAATTCAAAGGAAGACCATGATTGCCATTGATAGTTAATTATATACATAACATGACATAAAAGGAGCTCAACAGATTTGAATTTAGGCAAGATGGCATTAGCAAATGTATGAAAATAATTCATCATTTCATCAAAAAATATGTGAAAATAAGCATCAAATCACCATGGTCTATGTTGTGAAAATCTCACGCAAGTCCTTAAGGCACATCCACAAGCAATTCCCTTTTAAAGTTCAAACAATATTAAAAGACAAGTGTACCCACTTATCTGATTCAAAAAAATTGTCCTCAATGAAAGAGGATGCTTTATTCTAGAGGACTACTAGTCCTTATAGGATAAAATCCTAGAGAGCTCGAAAAGGAAAAAATACATGAGTGCCTCTAGTGGGGTTACAATGATAAAATAACTAACAACTACTGACAATTACTAACACTCCCCCTCAAGTTGGAGCATATTTATCGATCATGCCCAACTTGTAAACTATCTATTGAAGGCGCTTCTTGGGTAAGGCCTTAGTGACAACGTATGCAAGCTGAAGATCGGTGGTAATGTGAGGAGTAGTAATCTTCTAGATCTGACAGCATCCCGAATAAAATGGCAGTCAATTTCATGCTTGGTTCTTTCATGGAACACGGGATTCGTGGCAATGTAAGTAGTGGATTTGTTGTCAAAGTGTAGTGGGAAAGGCGTGGTGACCTTAATGCCAAGTTCTTGTAGAAAAGTTAATAGCCACATGATTTCACAAGTTGCTTGAGCCATTGCCCTATATTATGTTTCTGCACTAGATCTGGATACAACAGTTGTTTCTTGCTTCTCCAAGTGACAAGATTTCCTCCAACCATCATGGCATATCTTGTGGTGGAGTGTCGATCCTCTGGTAGACGTGCATAATCAGCATCAGCATATGCAATAACGTCAATGTATCAGTTTACCCTGTAAAAAAGACCACATCCTGGAGATTCCTTCAAGTATCGTAGTATCTAAAGAATGTCTTCCCGGTGACTATAACAAGGCTGCTCCATGTGTTGGCTAGCTCTGCTCATTGCATAAGAGATAACCGGTCTAGTAAAAGTGAGGTAGAGAAGTTTGCCAACCAGGCTTCTATAACGAGTGACATCTTCGAAGATAGGATCAGAGGATGTGGAGTGTTTCTTCGGGTTTATCAGGATGCTTGAAGGCTTGCATCCAAGTAGCCCAGCTTCAGTAAGAATGTCTAGGCAGTATTTTCTTTGAGAGAGATGAAGACCTTCTACAGTGCGTAGTACTTCTATGCCCAAGAAATAACGTAATGGACCAAGATCCTTAGTGACAAACACTTTCTGGAGAAAGGTCTTGGTCTCTAGAATCCCTTTATCATCATCACCTGTGACAACCATATCATCTATGTATACAGCCGATATAACTGTACCGCTAGTTTGTCTTCTGACAAACACAGAATAGTTAGAGGTTGTCTTCTGACAAACCCACATTTCGTCGATATCGATATATCGACAATATCGAGACATATCAAGACATATCATTCGAAAATTGAATGGTTTTAGTATATAATTTCCGGGATATCGACTGAAATCGCCGATGCCTATATATATATCAATGATATTACATTTGTAAGCTTGATTTTATTACTTATTTTGCTACTCCTAATATTAAAACATATCATGAATTATATATTTTGTTTCAGGTCGGGGATGATGCCCCCACACCCCCCGAAGGGGAAGCGCACATGCTCCCCCTTGACCCAAGTAGGCTCATTGACCAGGCAGTGAGACCTCCTCTGGTAGGGTATGGTGCTACGGGGGGTGCATACGACGGTTCTTCAATTGGTGGACTTTACCCTCTTTGATAAATAAAGATAAAAACAAGTTTAATGCTAATCAAATTAGAATCATAAGTCCAGAATTCATCTCAGCAGTCAGTTATCAACATTAAATAGCCAGTAATTTGTGTGATATAATGTGTATTAGTGCGCTAAATACACTTCATTCTTACTCTAAAAAAAATACACCTCATTCTTGCATAGAAATGTGTATTTGTATGCCATTTATTGTTTTAATAACTACGATGATCTTAATTTGTGAAAAAAAAACACTTTTTATGTCATTTTCGACCAGGCAGACCGATACGACATCGATATCGATATTTCCTATCTTGCCCTTCATGGAACTCTTAGTTCTAAACTCCTCACGACTAGGAAATCTCTTTTACAGTATTGCATTAATTTAAATTTTTTATTTATTTTTGTGAATAGATAGATCTTTATACCAAAGAAACATTGCCTCATTAATCATTATGTACATTTTTTAATCAAAAAACACATCTCAATACCATTTATTATCTTCCATGAAGGAAACAGGTGTTCTAAGTGTTCTTAACTTAGCTACTTTGACTCCAATTCTAATATTTATTAATCATTGTTGGGAAAAATCAAAGAGATGTTTATTCCTGGGAATCCTAGGCTCTCATATATAGCAGAGAGACCTATGGGAAAATTACATAAGATGGATATAAAGAAATATAATAAAGAAGTACACATAGAACATAGAAATATCTCTACACTCCCCCTCAAGATGGAACATAGATGTCAATCATGCTCAGCTTAGAAGAACACTTTTGAAATGGTCCTCTAAGCAATGCCATGGTAAAGATATATGACGTTTGCTCTCCTGAACTGACATGGGAGGTAGAAATCAAGCTCTTCTGAATCATATCCCTGGTATAATGGCAATCTACCTTAATATGCTTCGCTCTTTCATAGAATGCAGGATTGTTTACAATGAATAAGACTGCATGATTATTACATTGTAAATGCATGGGTAGAGGTATATTTATATGCAAATATGTTAGCACTGCTTGAACCCACATCATTTCCGTACTTGCTTGCGCCATAGCCCTGTACTCAGATTCGGCACTTGATCTAGCCACAATCGTTTATTTCTTTCTTTCCCAAGAAACAAGAGAATTGTCAATAAACACTGCGAAGCCTGAAGTAGACTTCATGTCCTTAGGACACCCTACATAGTCTACATCGACACACACAAAAACAGAAAGAGTTGCTCCTTTCCTGAATAGTAATCCTGCAACTGGAGAAGATTTTAGATATCCCAATATCATATATATAGCATTCATAATATGTACATGTCGGCACTGTTATAAAACTCGGTCGACTAAGCCGACTAATCGATCTGACTAGTCGAGTCGGGGGATAGCCGACTCGACTAAGCCTAGTCGATCATTAGTCGATCAACCTGACTAATCAGGCCGACTAGTTGGCCTAGTCAGCCGACTTGTACATGGAGTTTTTTGCATTCTTTAAAGAGCTGAGCTCATTCCAATAACAAATTTCAAACTTGTTCACACCATCACATGGATATATCAGAATACAAGTGCTGAGTTCAAAGATCATGCTATCTACAGCCTACTCCGAAGCTTATGTGAAACCAATAAAAATAAAAAAGAATTTATGCAAGCTCCTCCTAAAGGATATACAAGACAATAAAATGCAGAATTTATGTGTTTTATGAGAACCAATGTGGAAATTTTTCTAGTACAAACTCCATTCTTTCACATGCACAAAAAAACACATATAGTTTAGATGCAAAAATGCTTGAGCAGATCAAAGCTCCTTAATTTTTTGGAGAACAAAATTTTTTATTTTTAAACTTTGTTACTTTTTTTAAAGAAAACTCATTCGAATATGCTTAATGTTATATTTAAAGTCAATTACTTCTTTTGTTTCATTATGATAGTATAGAAAATGTACCCACTTAATGGTCTAGTGGCAGTAACAGTGTGCCTACCACACAAAAAACCAAGGTTCAAATCCCACTCTTGGAGGGGTTACGTTAGGTAGTCGACGGTCGGCGTAAAAAATAGTCGAATCTTTAAAATGGATTTGAGCAAGAATCCATGTAGCCGACCCTACTTATAGTAGGAGAAGGCTTAGTACATTTTATGATAGTATAGAAAATGTAATAATCTATGTAAATATATAATAATATATGTAGAAAAATGATTTATATATTTAAAATAATTAAAAAAAACCAAAATCAACTAATAACAGACTAAATCTGATTAGTCGCCCGACTACCAATTAATCCTTAGTCAATGACCCCGCCGACCGAGTATCGACTATCGATTTCTGCAACCATATCTGTCGGGGCTGCTCCATGAACTGACTCTCCCGACTCACTGCAAAGGAGATATCAATCCTAGTAGCAGTAACATAGAGGAACTTTTCCGCCATCTCTTTATATCTCCTCCTGTCAACCTCATATATATCATCATATAACTCCATGCTAGGATCCATAGGAGTAGTAGAGAGTTGACAACCAATCATGTATGTCTCAACAAGCATGTTTGTAATATGCTTTCATTGAGTCATCACAAGACCATGTGCATTCATAGCAAACACTGACCCAAAGAAATACCTTAGGGTATCAAGATCCTTATTAATAAACTGACGACCCAGAAATTCTTTTGTCATTTTTATCCCCTGCAAATCATCTCTTGTAACAAGTATATCATCAATAAACACCATGATAGTAACAGTACCTCTGGGTGTTCTTTGCACAAACAGTATATGGTATGTATTTGACCTTTTGAACCCTTGCCTTTTAAATAGATCGGAGAGCTTCTAAAACCATGCCCTTGGACGTTGCTTAAGGCCGCATATTACCTTATGGAATCTACAAACCTGCTGACACTCCCCCAGAGGCCGATGCATGTAAACTTTCTCCTGTAGATCTCCATACAAAAATGCATTCTTAACGTCTAGCTAAAACAAGTGCCAATCACGTACCACGGCAACTGAAAGGACATGTAGAGTTGAGTGACAAGCAACTGGAGAGAACGTGTCCATATAATCCACACCATAGGTCTGAGTAAATCCCCGTGCCACCAATCTTGCCTTGTATTGATCAAGGCTCCCATCTGCATGATATGTAATAGTCAACATCCATTTGCAGCTGACAACAGGTGCCCTAGGAAGAGCAAATACCAAACTCTAGGTACCATGTGATTGTAGAGCAGCCATCTCTTCCGCCATAGCTAAACACCAACGACTATCCTCCAAGGCCTCCTGATAATTCCATAGAATATCGATGGCAGATAGAGCAATTGCAAGCTGGAATTCCCCGATCAGACAATGAAAGGAAACCTAAGAAGCAACTGGATATGAAGCACATGTACGCTTTTGCTTCCGAACTGCAATGGGTATATCCAGGTCATCGGGAACCTCCTACATCCGTGGGCTAGTCTCCTGCAATTATCCACGTGCATATACATCTACAGAGCCGTCGTTAGAAACAACGTTATCTAACAAACGTGAGGCGTGCTAGATGACGGGCGATGACCATGAGTAGATGTAAGTCGACTGCTATAGAATTTTTGTAATGGTAGAACAATGGGTACATGCGACTGTGTAGAAGGAGGTGGAGGTGGTGATGGTGGTGGTGGAACAGCAAGCACAAGTAGAAGAGAAAATGAACTTGTAGGGGGTGACATGTAAACCTCATCATCAGAGTCTGATGAATCCAACTTGTCACCTACAGGAGAGAAATACATTACATACTCAAAAAAATATTACATCAGTGCTAATATAATATTTCCTGCATAAAGGATCATAGCACCGGTATCCCTTCTGAGTAGCATGTATCCCCTGTATGACCTGGACGATGACAGTACGTGCAGGGCTGACGAATGCGACCTCCTTTACTACGAGGTCCACATCCATGAAATGAACCTCCTCTGCCTCAGGAGGTTGCCATTACCGAAGAAGTATGGCTAGTAACAGTGGATGCGGCAGTAATCCTGCTAATCTTATGGAAAGCTTCCGTCATGGGAAGAATAGTAGCATCCTTTAGAATCCGGAAGAGAGCAGCAAAATACTCAGGAACAAGGACTGCTAGGAATACACCAACCATGGTAACACTCCTACGTCTTCTGCTGCTTTGGGGTAGCCGTAAGAGGCATGAAGATGTGGAGTTTCTAAAACATCCCATCAAGGATGTATACAGCAAATGAAGAGGCTGTCTATTCTGCTTGATAGTAAATATATCACGATGTAGTTGAAGGATCTTGATCTCGTTCCTCACCTGAGAATAAGTTGCTGGGAGGATGTCCCACATTGCCTTAGCAGTGGGCAGATGTAACACATCATTGGTGATCTCTATCGTCAATGTACCTGAAAGCCAAACTTTAGCATATACACCATCTGCCTCCCACGAGGCATTAACCCCAGTTTTCTCCACCAGCTCCTCCTCGATAAGAATATGCTTCTTACCAGTAGACTTCATAAGGCTCATGAACTGCATAGCCTAGAGCTCATAGTTCGTCTCGTCCATCTTGACAATAGGTGTTGGACCTCTGAAAGCGCATGTGGCAGGTACGTCGATTTTGTTTTCTGACATATTGCCGGATGAGGATTATTAGGGTTTTGTAGACCCACGAATGGACGTCTATACAGACATGTGTGGATTTGAATGCATATGTAGACTTATGCACTCAAATCCATTAACTCAAACGGAGACCGATAACGGATTAACCGGAACAGCGTCTACAGGGGCTAGCGGCTACAGATGTTGGTGGCCGAGGGAGAGCAGATGGAAGGCAGTGGTGGCAATATGGCTCAACAGCAACGGAGCCGGCAGCAGCTTGGCGAGAAAGGACGGTGACGGTGGGGTGAAGGACGAGGGGTGACGATGGCGGTCTTGGAGATATAGAGAGAGCGACAACGGGTGTGGGTTAGGTTTACGGTTAGGGTACGGAGCTCCAATCTAGGACCGTGGCTCTGATACCAAGTTGGGAAAAAATCGAAGAGATGTTTATTCCTAGGAACCCTAGGCTCTCTTATATAGCGGAGAAACCTACTGGTAAATTACATAAGATGGATATGAAGAAATAAAATAAAGAAGAGGTACGCATAGAACATAGAAATATCTCTACAATCATCAATCAACATTAGCAACGGTATATTCGATATGATTGAAATGTGCGATATAATGGTCATAGACGATAAATGTATATGTGTGTATCATCTAAGTGTATATCTGTAAGTTATTTAATGGTATAAAAACTTGGATTAAATTCATTTCCAATATCTATAAGTTAGCAATCAACATTAATAGTGATATGTTCGATACGACAGATATACGTGATATATGGGTATAAACGACAAACATGTGTGATATAAGTGTGTAATTGTAGGTTATTTCTTGTTTTAATGTCTTGGATGATCTTAGTTTCTAAAAAAAGATAAAATAAGATTTTTTAACCCATTTCCAACATTTCCACTGATATCGACGATATATCTTGATATATCATTTTCCATGCGGACTGATATGACATTTGTTGGGAAAACATAAAAGTTATTTATACCTTGAGCCTTAAGCTCTCTCATATAGGGAGAGACCTATGGGCAAATTATATAAAGTAGACAGGAGAACAGAAAAATATGTATCTAGGGTACAGAAGTGTATAACACATCTCGACACTTACCCTCAAGATAGAGCATAGATATCTATCATGCTCAGCTTGGATGAACACTTCTGAAAGGGCCCTTTAAGTAAAGTTTTGGTGAAGATGTCTGTCGTCTGGTCTCCTGAACTGACATGAGCTGTAGAGATGAAGCCTTTCTGAATCATGTCACGTATATAATGACAATCAACCTCAATATGCTTTGTCTTCTCATGAAATGCATGATTGTTAGCAACGAATAGTGCAGCCTAAATATCGCATTCCGGCGATATTGGAAGAGGAACATCTATGTAAATCTGTTAGGACTGCTCGAACCCACATCATTTATGTACATGCTTGTGTCATCGCTCGAAATCCAGATCTAGCACTAGATCTAGCAACAACAGTTTGTTTCTTGTTTTTCCATAAGACGAGAGAATTTCCAACGAATATAGCAAACCCTGATGTGGATTTCATGTCCTTTGGACATCCTGCATAGTCTGCATCTGCACATGTTGAGATAGTCATAGAGTCTCCCATTTCAAATAGTAGTCCAGCACCCGAAGATGAGTAGAGATACATTAGTATAATTTGTATATAAGGAAACAAATGGTTACGGATATATCTGTATCCGATCTGTCATCATATATGTTTTATACATATTTTGACATTCGTATTCGTTTTAAAATGAATACGGATATGGATAACATTTTGATATCCATAAACATCCGTATCCGTATCTGTATATCCATTTCCGTATATAAATATAGTCATAGATTTATTTTTAACCCTATATAACATAATTCTATACCTTCTTTTACCATATTTGTATAATTTTTATGATACAAACACATTTAGTAAATATATATCATGTGTTTTCCATCAAATTCGTATATATTTAAGTTGATTCTGTAGAGTATTTCAAACATTACTCGTATGCAATCAATATCCGTTTTACATACGTATCATTTTTTTAAGGATATGGTAAGATAGTTTTAATATATGTCAATATACGTATCTGCATCCGTATTTGTATTCAAAAACGGATAAGGATACGATAATACCTATATATGTATTTGTATCCGTCTATTTGCATCTCTATTTGTATAGCATCCATATGGGCTTGACGAGGTTGTTCCATGAATTGGCTCACCCGGCTGGCTGCAAATGAAATATCGGGTCTAGTAATGGTAACATAAAGAAGCTTTCCAACCAGCTCTCCGCATCTTCTCTTGTCCACCTCATCAATATCATCATTATAGAGCTTCATGCTTAGATCTATGGGTGTAGTCGTAGGTCGACCTCCAAGCATACTCGTACCACTCAACAAGTCAGTAACAAACTTTCTCTGAGTCATCACAAGCCCTTTTTTATTTTTGACAAATCCCAATCCCAGAAAGTATCGTAGGGCTCCTAGATCCTTGGTAACAAATTCACGACCTAGAGATCCTTGCACATCATCTCCTGTAATGAGTACATCATCAAGTGGCTTTAAATTTCAGCGAAATTCGGTCGAATTTCTGTCGAATATCGATATCCAGTCGAAATCAAAATTCGACCGAAATGATCGAAATATGGGGGTCTAGTACAAAAAATGATCGAAATGACCGAAATTCCGGTCGAAAATCCGTTGAAATTCCACTGAATTCTGTTTTGGTCGATACCGAAATGGTGATCGAAATCAACATTTAGGGCATTGCATCATCAGCATATACCATGATAGCAGTCATACCTCTGGAGGTTTTCTGTGTAAAAATAGAATGACTGCATTCGACTGTTTGAACATTTGCTTTGTAAACAAGTCTGAGAGCTTATGGAACCACGCTCTAGGACTCTACTTAAGGCAATAGATTGCCTTATGGAGTCTACACAACTATGAGCACTCCCCCTCAATAGCAAACCCTGGCAATTGTTGCATGTAGACTTCCTCTTGAAGATCACCATACAGAAAAGCACTCTTGACATCCAACTGAAACAGTGGCCAATCTCGCATCACAGCAGTTGTTAAGAGAATACGTAAGGTAGAATGGCAAGCAACAGGGGAGAACGTGTCAAGATAGTCCACCCTGTACGTCTGTGTAAACCCATGGGCAACAAGTCGAGCTCTGTATCGATCAATGGTACCATCTGCATTCTGCTTCATCGTGAAAACCCATTTACAACTGACTATAGACGCCCCAACAGTGGCGGGACCGAGGCTCCAGGTACCTCTCGACTGAAAAGCAACCATCTTTTCTTCCATAACTAAAGCCACCGATCGTCCTGCAAGACCTCTTGATAGTTCTGTGGGATGGTCACGACAGATAATGCACCTACAAACTTCTGGAAATCGTCAGTCAAGAGATCAAAGGAGACCATGGACACAATAGGATATGTAGCGCAGCTGTGCTTCTACTTCTGAAGCGTAATGGGTATGTCTAACTCAGTAATCTCCACACCTGTCTCATCTACGCTTCCCTACTCAGGTAGATCATCAGACCCATTATTGGTGTTAGAGATTACCGTATATTGTTGTTTCTTTATTTACCTCTATTTCCTTATGCATTGTTTCCCTATGTATCATTGTTTCCTTATGTATTGTTTCCCTATGTAACCCCACAGGGGTATTTGTGTAAGTTCTCCTCTGAGCACCCTAGGGTTTAGTCCTATATAAGGACCCCTAGACCTCACAGAATAAACGCACAATATTCTTCTCTTCTTTTCTCTACATGGTATCAGAGTAGCGGTCCTAGACCGGTGCTCTGACCTAATGTTTCCCTCCTACCACCGTCCGCCCCTTCTTCTTCTCTCCCATCCACGACACCCTACGTTAGGCGTGCGCATCTTGGGCTCCTGCGCCTTGGGCTCTAAGCCCTGGGCACCTCGCGCCCCTTGTGCCACTCGCGCGCAGCGCCCCCGCGCGCTCCCTGCCCCTGCGCGCCCCTGCACCGTGTCCCTGCACGCCCCTGCCTCGAGCTTCTGCACGCACCTCGCCGCTGCAGCCCTAGGCCCCTGTTCGGCTCCGGATTAGGGCATTCCGCCTCCACAACTCTCTACTAATGTGCAACTAAGGAGGCTCTACATATCAACTACAACTTCATCTAGGTCACTTTTTCTTGAACTAGAGACGCTATCATGACGTCCACCGAGACCAAGCCTACGTATCCATCTTCTTCTCTAATGGTACGAGGCACATCTATCAAGTTGAAAGGCTCGGAAAACTATGTTCTATGGTCTCGATCCTTCAAGATATTTATTGGTGGCCAACGAAAGGGTGCCATCCTCACGAAGACTCCTGCTATCACTGATGCAGAATATGAAGCCCGGTTTGTCGACAATTGCCAGGTAATTACTTAGATGACTAATAGTGTAGATCCAAATATTGTTGCAAATCTCTTATATAAAGATACGACAAAAGCCATATGGGAAAATCTTGAGCATACATATTCCCAGAAAACAACCAAGTCTCGTCTCTCTGATATGTACACAAGAATCTGTCTACTAATCAAGAAGAGACCAGTCTAACTGAATAATACCGGACACTTACAAGCTTGTTTGAGGAACTTCTAATCTTTCAACTTGCATGCTGTGATAAACAAATAGGCGAACGTGCTGAGTGGCAGGTCTACAGGTTTCTCTCGGGACTTCACCCGAAGTACAAAATTACAAAAGATCAATTTCTAATGGCAGATAAATTGCCTACGATCGAAACCATATTCGGTCGACTACAAGAACTGGAAGCTCCGGTTCAAAATTCTCTGGTTCATTATTCCACAGAGACAACAGCCCACTATTCATCTGGGTAAAGAGAACGACAGTCTTATCCTAGAGGCCGAGGTCGTGGTCGCGGACGTGACCTTGGACGAGGTCGTGGTCGTGATTCCTCTACTGGTCGTTATCCTGCATGCATACGTTGTGGTCTCATGAATCATCCGTCTGAACATTGCAGGGCAACATTTGGAAGGCAACCAAGTGCTCATAACACTTATGACGATGAATCACATGATACGAACAATGATACAACTACTCAGAGTACAGATGGACGACATGCTCCATTCACTGCTTCTGAATAATACTCGTCTGCGACAACTTCTAAATGATTCTGCTCCCTCAACAAAAGACACGACCGCATATGCTGCTACTGCTAGCCTTGCCACTACATCAGGTACAGTAGTAAACTCAGTTTCTGTTACCAAACATGCATGGATTATTAATTCTGGAGCTTCCACTCATCTAACGGGAGATGTAAGTCTACTCACCTCATCTCAACCCTCTACCTCTATAAAGAGCGTTCGTGTTGCCAATGGGGATCATTCTCCTGTTACTGTTGTTGGAACTATTGAATTCTCCAACAAACTTCGACTGACAGATGTGCATTGTGCTCCTGCTTTCCCGCTCAGTCTTTAAGCTGTTCAGAAGCTATGTCGTGAGCTACATTATCGTGTTATTTTTTATGAACTCTGCTGCTATTTTCAGGACATCCGGACGAGGCAGATTTTTGGTGGGGGACGTGAGAGGAATGGCCTATATTACCTCAACATCCCTACCACTTCCAACTTTGTTGGCGCCACCTCCATCACTGAAGATCCCCTTCTATGGCATCTTCGTCTGGGACATCCTTCTGTCAAAGCTCTCTCTATGATGTTCCCTGAACTGTCTACGCTAAATCCTTTTGAGTGTGAAGCATGTCAATTCGGAAAACATCATAGAGTTTCCTTTCCTGTTAGAACTGAGCCTCGTCGCACTACTCCTTTCTTCCTAATTCATTGTGATATTTGGGGACCCTGTCCGGTCAAAACCATTAGTGGTAATAAGTACTTTGCTGTTTTTGTGGATGACTACAGTCGCTTATCTTGGGTATTCTTGTTAAAAGAACGTTCAGAAATTAATATCGTTGTCAAGAACTTCTTTCATTATGTCAAAAATTTCTTCTTTACTACTATTAAAATCTTTCGTTCTGATAATGCTCTGGAATTTACTCAGAATGACTTGATAAGCTTTTTTGCCTCCCAGGGAATCAAACATCTTGCCCATATACATCCCAACAAAATGGGGTTGCTGAAAGAAAACTGAGACACCTTCTTGATATTGCTCGATCCTTACTCACCCATATGAATGTTCCCAAGATATATTGGAGCAATGCTATCCTTACTGATGTTCATCTTATAAACAGGGTCCCCTCTGCTTCTCTACATGGCTCCACTCCTTTCAACTTACTATATCCCAAGGAGAAACCTTTCCCTCTACCCTTACGAATTTTTGGATGCACAGCCTTTGTCCATAATTTCCATACCACAGACAAATTATATGCTCGTGCTATCAAATGTGTTTTTCTAGGGTATTCTCAAACTCAAAAGGGATACATATGTTACGATCCTACAAGACATCGTTATTACGTTTCTCTTGATGTCACATTCTTTGAACAAAACATCTTCTTTACTCAAACAGTGTTCGATATTCCCATAAAATTCCCCCCTCCACTAATTGTGTATAAAAGAAGAACTGTGTCTAATCCTGTTCAGGTTCCTTTACCTATTCCACTGTTGCAGGACACTACGCCATCCTCGAGTGCTCCCACCAATGCTACCTCGGATAGTCATCAGGAGCTACCAATCGCACTACAAAGAACAAAGAGGCAATGTACACTTCACCCAATATCTCATTTCACCTCTACTAATGGGTTATCTTGCTCTCACAAAAGATATGTAGATGCCATAATGGCTATTTCTGTTCCCAAAGATCATCATAGTGCATTACAAGATGAGGGATGGAGAATGGCAATAAATGAAGAAATGGAAGCATTACAGTCTCGAAAAACATGGGACCTTGTCAAATTCCCTCTTGGATGTAAACCAGTTGCATGTCGCTGGATCTTCACGACAAAGCAGTCCCCTGACGGTTCTATTGATTGTTTAAAAGCAAGACTCGTAGCAAAGGGCTTTACTCAAACATATGGGGTAGACTACTTTGAAACATTCTCCCCTGTGGCTAGAATGGGATCCATACGAACTATCATCTCTGTGGCTGTGAACAAAGGGTGGCCTATGTTTCAGTTAGATGTCAAGAATGTGTTTCTATATGGAGAGCTTGACGAAGAAGTCTACATGATACAACCTCCAGGTTACGAAGTTGAGGGGGGGTATGTATGCCGACTTCACAAAGCTATCTACGGACTAAAGCAGAGTCCAAGAGCTTGGTTTGATAGACTGAGTATAGAGATTGGCACCATGGGCTTCCAGAGGACTACATCTGACTATTCGGTTTTTGTCAGGAGGCGACAGGATGGTGTTGTAGTTCTTGTTGTATATGTAGATGATATGATTATTACTAGAGATGATGACCAAGGGATACTAGAAACCAAGGCTTTCTTGCAAAAAATATTTGTCACCAAGGATTTTGGACAACTTCGCTATTTTCTAGGCATAGGAGCTCTACGTACTAAGAAAGGCTTACATATGTCACAGAGGAAATACTGCCTTGACATACTAACTGAGACAGGACTACTTGGGTGCAAACCCTCAGGAATTCCAGCAGAGCCTAGAAAACATTCTGCATCCAATGATCCTCTCTTTGAAGACACTACACGATATAGGAGCCTGGTTGGCAAACTTCTATATCTTACAGTTACTAGACCTGATATATCTTATGATGTAAGCAGAGCCAGCCAATATATGGAAAAACCATGCTACAGCCATTGGCAAGATGTTCTTCAAATCCTTCGCTACCTAAAAGACTCTCCAGGACGAGGAATCTTCTATGGAGCAAATGGTCACACAAATCTTATTGCATATGTTGACGCCGACTATGCAAGCTCTCCTGAAGACCGTCGATCTACAACTGGATATGCCATGATGGTAGGAGGAAACCTGGTTAGTTGGAGAAGCAAGAAACAAGCCGTTGTTTCAAGATCTAGTGTTGAAGCTGAATATAGAGCAATGGCTCAGGATACATGTGAGATCACGTGGCTGCTCACTTTTCTACAAGAACTAAATGCTGCTACATCCACTCCTATTCCCTTGTACTGTGACAACAAATCAGCTACCTACATTGCTACCAATCCTGTGTTCCATGAGAGAACAAAACATATTGAGATTGACTGTCACTTTATCAGAGATGTTGTAAGAGGAGGGAAGATAACTACGCCGCACATTCCAACTGATCTTCAACTTGCTGATATCTTTACCAAGGCAGTGACTAAGAAGCGACTTTCCTGGATAACTTCCAAGTTGGGCATGATTGATGAATATGCTCCAACTTGAGAGGGAGTGTTAGAGATTACCGTATATTGTTGCTTCTTTATTTACCTCTATTTCCTTATGCATCGTTTCCCTATGTATTATTGTTTCCTTATGTATTGTTTCCCTATGTAACAGTACATAAGGAAACAGTACATAACCCCACAGGGGTATTTATGTAAGTTCTCCTCTAAGCACCCTAGGGTTTAGTCCTATATAAGGACCCCTAGACCTCACAGAATCATGGACGGCCATATCGCGATATATCATCGATATATCGTCGATATATCGGTATCGACAGGTCACCGATATATCGCCTATATGGACGATATCGGGTATCAACAGGCCAAAAATGCACAATGAATACTGGATGTCGGAGATATGCGTCGATATATCGCCGATATATCGGCGATATATCGGTATTGACATTGTATCGATATGATGCCGATATCGATATGTCCTTCCATGCACAGAATAAACCCACAATATTTTTCTCTTCTTTTCTCCACGGTTGGAAAAAAATGTATTCAGAACATACCTCACGAGTGTTAAATGATGAGCGGTGACCACGAGCAGAAGTAGGCCGGCAGGTATAGTGACAAGGCAAGGGTGGAACCGAAACCATAGTAGGTGGTGGAGGTGGGGTAGGTGATGACGGTGGTGACGGTGGTGGTGGTAAGGCTGCTAATTGAACGGAATCATTCGAATTCGATTAGGATTCGTTCGATAAAAATTCGAAAAAGTTCGATTCGAAACCAAATGAACTGAATTTGAATTTAACTTGAGGATTTGATTCCCAAATGAATCGAATCTGAATTTACCCGAATTCGTTCGATAATAATTCGATTTGATTCGATATTTTATATCCATACACACACATATATATGTAACAATATATTTATATATACACAGTACATACATATACATGCATATAATACATACATATTTACATATATACATGTAACAACCACTCTGGATTGATTAGGATCTTTTCTGAATATCCATGTGCAAGTAATTATAGTATAATTACATCAAAAGGTTGACATGCATCTATTCGAATTCTTTTGCAAGTAAATAGATGTAGAAAAGAGTATATGGATATGTATTAAAAAGCTACTACATTTCATTTATATTGAAAGATTTAGCATTTGCATTATATCACTAAGTATAATATATGCATGCAACTAAAGATACTCTCAAACCAATTTATTACATATATTAAGTGGTTAATTTTAAACTTATAATCATATCTAGGCTCCATTGATATAATTTATCATGCTCACCCTTCACCGCTATGATTTCCGTACTCATAGTATCACGCTATACCGGCGTGACTTGGCAATGTGTGACGTGTATATGCAACATTAGCCCCCCTAATGAGATTCAATCTCCTTCCTCTTTATAACTAAGTTTAAGTGGTTTGACTGCAAAATTTTATGAGTTAGAAATATAGGTCCTTGTGTCGGTTATACAAAAAATCTAAGTTCATGTATTTACTTATTATTTTAGACTAGTGACAGTAGCTTAGGTATGACTTACTTTGTATAAGTACAATAATCAATCTTGGCATACTATTCAGATAATTTTGAGGCATTAAGAGTATACAAAGAACTCTAAGCCATACCAAATCTAATATGTATATATATGTATGTATAATCCAATTAGTTAAAGAGTAAATATAAAATATAAAAAAGAGTAAAAAATATTAATCTTGAAATCTAATTGGAAAGATCAAATGCTGATTGTTATTGTAAATCCTCACCCACACATTTATTTTCATGTTCCCACATTCCTTACAATGCCTTTTCCATTATCCCTTTCATTATCTACCAAAGACCCTAAATACCAACGATATATTATGGTGGTCTTTCTCCTAGCATGTGAAAATGATGATTTGCTACTTCACATTCCTCCTTAACATTTGTCGTGATTCAAAATTTATCAAGATATATCCCCTTTCTTTTTTGTAGTTTTTATTCCTGACATGGTAATTCATGATGACTATCATTATCAAGGCGACATTTATCATCACATGAGCAATATACAAGTTCTTCTCGTCATATCATCACATGACCAATATACAAGTTCTTCTCGCCATAATGTAAGTTGTTCCATTGTACATCAAAAATTCATATATTTCATTTTCTGGCTCAGTTTTTTATAATGAATATCCTCACTCTTAATGAAGAGGTGTTATCTTGATACATTATTTTTTTTTACTATTCTTATTATTGCAAATCCCACTCTTGTAAGGGTTGCGTTAGGTAGTCGACGGCCAGCGTAAAAAATAGTCGAATCTTTCAACATGAATTTGAGCAAGAATCCATGTAGCCGACCCTACTTATAGTGGGAGAAGGCTTAGTACATTTTTTTATTCTCATTATTTCAATTAATAATATTAATTTGTATCAACTTTCTATATAAGTTTGATCTTGTCTTGCTTTAACATGCAATGATAATTATAATGTAATCAGCTTTTTTGTAAATGGTATTATATCTTTTTGATAAGCTTATCTAATTATATTGTATTTATACATTTCTTCATCATTTAAAAAAGAGTATATTTAGATTTTATAAGACATAATAATTATAAAAATTATGCACTTTTATCCACTATATTGTTTGATTTGATATTTTCCTCAATTTTATACTTTTTTCAACTTAACTTGGTAATATACTTTTAAAATTAGATTTATACAATAAAATATTTATATTATATTATTATTCAAATAATATTATTTATATAAGTTCTAACACGTCAATTAACATTTCAAATTCAAAATAAAATGAATCGAATTTGAATATTCAAAACTTCAAATGAATTGAATCTGAATTAAAGTTAGTAAATTCGTTTGAAATTCGATTCGAGTTCGGAGTCAAAATTTACATAATGAATTGCATTAGAATCATCATGTATTTGAAGGTATTTGATTCTATTAGCGCCCCTAGGTGGTAATGGTGGTGGTGGCATGTATATTTCATCATCAGAGTCTGAGGAGGCCAACCGATCATGTAGGGGAAAAGTACATCACCGACTGGTCCGACTCAAAGAATGTGACATCTGCACTGACATAATACTTCATGTGCAGTGGATCATAACACATGTACCCCTTTTGTGTTCTGGAGTACCCTACAAAAACACACTTGACAGCCCAAGGAGGGAGTTTGTCAATACCTGGAGACAACTGGTGTACAAATGCGAATGAGCCAAACACACGAGGAGTAAGTGAGAATAATTCCTTCTCGGAAAAAGCAAGAAAGAAGAAAATTTTCTCACCAAAAACTGACGAGGCATGCAATTAATATGATAGCATGTCGTAAGGACAACATCACCTCAGAATGAGTGTGGAGCACAACTCTGAATGAGAAAGGTTCGTGTAACGTCAAGTAAATGACGATGTTTCCTTTCTGCAACACCATTTTGTTGGGAAGTATAGGCACATGATGTCTGATGAATAATATCTTGGGATGAAAAATGATTGGCAAGATAATGAGTACAGAATTCCAAGACATTATCAGTTCTCATAAATTTTACAGAGGATTAAAATACATTTTACACTTCAGTGAGAAAAGTTTTAATAACATTTCCAACTTCAAATTTATTCCATAATAAAAAGACACAAGACAGACGAAAGAAATCATCCACTACAATAAGATAAAACATGCATCCCTCATGATCCGGAACACGACTGGTACCCCATATATCTATATGGAACAACTCAAAAATGGAGCTACTGCTCCATCCCTGACGACTGGGAAATGACGACCTATGGTGTTTTCTCAAATGACAAGCCTCACATTGAAAGGATGAGTGAGGAGAAATCTGGGGCAAGCAAGACACGACATATTTTCTGGAGCGGGAGATGACCAAAGCGCATGTGCCACATGGAGGAGACAGGTCCAGCAGAAAGAGAAAAGATGCCAGCATATGGAGTCCGGGTCAAGTGATAGAGGCCACCCTGCTCACGGCCACAACCAATCACCTTGCACGTAAGGATGTCCGAAAATCCCAATAAAGATGGGTCAAAAATAGCTCGACAATGTAAATACTTTGTAATCTAACCGATAGATAATAAGTTCATGGAAAAGTCAGGTGTGTGCAGCACATTCCGTAAATGCATAGAGGGTATCAAACTAATCTCCCTCTATCCTGTAATTGGGGAGTGACTCCCATCTGCAATAACCACCATATGTCCTGGAGGGACATGTCTGTATGCTATAAGTTGATCCATGTTTCCACACAAGTGATGCGTGGCACCAAAATCCATAATCCATTCAACTACATTGGATCCACAACTGCTAGTGAGCGCATAAGTACTACCTGAAGTGCTAGATGAATGAGGCTGAGGCAGCCACATCAGAGTGACTCCGAGGGGATGAGGAAGACGTGGCAGGACTGGTTGGAGGTATGATGCCCCTCAATCGTACTACAAGATCATCAAACCGTTAATCCATAGAAGAGGGAGTTGGAGGCTCAATCTGCTCAACCACACGAACAGAGGCAGGAAATCCATACTTAGAGTAGCATGTATCTTCGGTATGTCCAGAACGATGGCAAAAGGTGTAGGGCTGACCAATACGACCTCCTCTGTTGCGAGGTCCTCGTCCACAAAACTGAGAAGTGCCTCCTCGACCTCAAGAGGTAGCCATCGTTGAAGAGGTCTGACTGGTAGTGGAGGATGGAACAGTGATCCGACTGAGCCTATGAAAGGCTTCCTTCGTTGGAGGAATGGTAGAGTTTGCCAAAATCAGAGAACAGGCTGCCTCATACTCAAGATCAAAGGCTGCTAGGAACACACCAACCATGGTGGCATTCCGATAAGTCTTCTGTTGCTCAAGAGTGGATGCCAGAGACATGAAGTTATAGAGCTTCTCAAAGATCCCACGCTAGAATGTATATAACGAGTGAAGAGGACGTCCATTCTGCTTGATAGTAAAGATATCATGCTGGAGCTGTAGAATCTTCGTCTCATTCTTCGCCTGAAGTGGTAGCAAGAATATCCCACATCGCCTTAGCTGAGGGCTGGTGAAATATATCATTGGCGATCTCCAATGCCAATTTTCCAGAAAGTCAAACCTTGGCATAAGCATCATCCGCCTCCCATGAGGCGTTAATTCCAATCTTCTCGGTGGTTTGTCTCGGTAAGAATGTGTTTCTTACCTGTAGACTTCATCATACTCATGAACTGCATAGTCCGCAGTTCATAGTTTGACCCATCCATTTATACTAAGGCGCAGGACCTCTAAATGTACCAATGGAGGGAACATCAACCTTGCTTACTGACATGACAGCTCGAGAAGACTAGGAATGAAGGCTCGACACGGGCTTGTCTACACTGACATAGAGAGATATGGTTGCATGTGTAGATTCATGCAACCAATCTCATTAAAGACAAAGGACCCCAACGACGATGGCCTTAGAAGAAGGGGGGTCGATCCGTGTGGAAACGAGGGTCGCAAAGACCCAGGTGGTGGCGCCCTGTGGTTGCAGGGTGCCTAGGCGTCTACAGGGGCCACGTGGGACCCCATGCGAGGGTTGTGGTGGCCCAGGCGGTGGCTGCGGAGGCCCTGGCGGGGGCTGTAGGGGGGGGGGGCTCTGGCGAGGCTGCGAGAGCCCGACTAGACAGTGAGGGCTCGGGCGAAGCGGAGGAGGCCTAGGCGGGGGTGGCAGAGCCCGTGCAGCAGGGGCGAGAGGTGGCAGGCAATGACGACAGGGGTCGGCAGCTAGAGGCGACAGCACCCTACGCGGAGAGGAGGAGGGAGGGGCTTAGGGTTAGGTTTCGGAGCTCTGATCTAGGACGGTCGCTCTGATACCATGTTGGGAAAAACATAAACATTGTTTATTCAATGAGCCCTAGGCTCTCTTGTATAGGGAGATACCTATGGGAAAATTACATATAGTAGACATGAGAACAGAAAAATATGTATAGAGGGTACAGAAGTATTTAACATATCTCGACAATATTGATATCGATATTTCCTACCATGGATGTATCTCAACAAGAAGCGGCATGGTGCATGTGAAATCTTGGTCTTTTTCGAGGCCAACGTAGAAAAGTGAAAACTATCTCCAAGGTCTCCAATTTGGAAGGCAAAGGGACAAAGCCTTTAGCCTTCCAGCGAAGGAATCCCTTCGCTCAACCACCGCTTTGACGACACGAAGCTCCTCCACTGCTAGTTGGAAAATAGTCTTCCCCAATCTAAGCTGCACTTAAGAAGGAATTGTCCATCCTCCGATTACAACCTCTACCACGACATCTCCCCTTCCCTCAAGACATCGGAGATGAAGGATACGATCTTCATGAAGCCCTCAAAAAGTCACTCTAGCGACGCAAGGTCTTGTGAATAGAGAAAAAGACCTTTCAGCAGCAGAACTTTATAGGACATCATATGTGTCTGACCATCCTATAGGATGCGTCCCTGCCATTTCATCCCTCTATTTGTTATAGCAGCCTCCAGATCACCTAGTAAAAACTGCACCTCCGATGTTGATAGACCTCACACACATACCACAGGGGCCTCAAGATGGATAACATCGTCACCGAACAGTGACCCAATCTTCCACTTTATGTCCTCCATGGCTCTGTATGGATAGTCCACCTGAGACATGCCAGCCCCTACTATATCCAAGTTTAACAGTGCTCTTGTCATCTCACCGGTAGCCTCCAACGCCCTCCACAACCTCATCGGGCAAGACCGAGTACGTTAGCCTACATTATCGCGCATGTAACACTTCATTGCATTTTGGAAATTCACAGTAAGATTAATGGATTTCTGCAGTGGTTACTTGAGGGATGAGATCTCTATACCCATACTCCAATAAGTGGATGACACGATTCTTTTTGTTGAAGGCAGGGCGGTCGGTTACAGGGGACTTTCTGTGGTCCTGGACATTTTTAGTGAGGTCTAGAGTTTGAGGCTAAACAGGGAGAATCCTGAATTTGTTCCATTCGATCTAGTGGAGGCAGAGATTGAGTTGTGCGATGGATGGTTGTGGTCGCCACGCAGGGATCTACCGCTTCGATATCTTGGTGCTCCTTTGGTGGTTGGGCGGATGTGTGCCGTCGACTGGTTACCAATGATTGAGAAGATGGAGCGGAAATTGGCAGGATGGAAGTCGGTTTGCTTGTCTAGGGGTGACAAGCTCGTGTTGCTGAGATCAGTTTTGTCGATGATTCCTATCTTCTTCCTAACCTCGAGGTTGATGCCTGTGAGTATTAAGAGGAGGCTTGAAACCATCATGAGGTGATTCTTTTGATCCTTATTTGGGAAATCTAATGGATTTCCCTTGGTGGATTGGAAGATTGTGGCATGCCCTAAGGGCTAAGGAGGATGTGGGTCTTGGCATTCGCAGCTTGGAGGAGATGAACAAGGCACTGCTTTACAGGTGGGTTGCTCGTATTTGGGGTGACTATGACAGTCTGGTATGCAATCTTATCCGGGGATATATATGAGCATGGGCTTTCCTTCCTTGGCACCATGAACATCAATTATGCACCCTCCCTCTTCTGGAAGGGTATAAGCAGCGTGGCGTAAGAGATATGTATTTTTATGAGATCAGTGGTTGGTGATGGCACAGGTTTTCAGTTATGGACCGATGATTGGAGCAAAGGGGGGGACCCTAGACGTGAGGTTCCCAAGGTTAAGGGCATTGGAGGAGCACCCGGATTGTTCGGTGGCGGATGTCTAGGAAGGGCACTCCTCGTAGTTCAAGTCCGAGTTCTCTGGGCAACGTGTGGAGGAGCTCATGACCATGTTGTCTGAGATCGAGGCTATGCGAGGTCCTACGGATGGTCTGGATTATTAGGCTTGGTGTAATGGATCTTTCTCGGTCCGTATGGCTTATAGAGCCCGATCTTGGAGAATGTGATGCTGACTGCAGGAGAATCTGGGAGTAGAAGGTTCCAACTCAGGTGAAGGTTTTCTTGTGGATTTTCAGGGAGGGGGAACAGTGCTAACGAGGGCCAGATTTGCATATTTGTTCAGGGGACTAGCCCTGAGTACCCAAGGTGCATGGAGGAAGCAGAAGAAATAGACCATCTCTTCTTCAAATGCGATTAGTTCCCCGAGTATCTGGAACTGACTCGGTACTCAAGCGGTTCAAGCTGCCAATGTTGAGGAGTTTTGGCATTCTATTGTTGCAGTTTGGCCCGGTACGGACAAAGAGAGATCAAGGGTTGTGGCGGTGACCTGGGCTATCTGGTTGGCCAAAAACGGAGTTCTATTTCGTCAATATCATTTTTATGCTGATAATGTTGCCGTGCACGCCAATACGTTGGTTGAGAGGAAAATCGCCTAATTTGGTGTTACTTGTAAATGCTTTTAGGTTCGTAATAATTTCTCGATGATGAATGGTGAAGCTTTTGGGTATGTACTTATACGGTACAGGCCTTTTTTCAAACATCATTAATAGAATGAACCAAGTGTTTTCATATATTGGAGTGTAATTTGAACATGAAATGCGTATAAATTTCCGATAAATTAGAATATGCCTAGCATTGATAGGATAAATTCATATTCATCCGTGGAATATACATTTCAGAATTACATGCATCCATTTTACATAGTATCTATATTTTAAAGATTTTTTTAGAAGTCCATACATCAATCATAGTATCTATATTTTAAAGATTTTTTTAGAAGTCCATACATCAATCATATTATATTCATATCCATATTCGAACTAAAGAGGGATAAGGATATGAAATCACATATATCCATATCATACCATTTTCATCCGAGATATTGAAATAAAGCATACTTTTCCATATCTTGACCATGAATGCTAGCCAAATGTAAAAGATGCAAACCACCTAATACTGAATGCATGATTGGGAGGAAAATCCACTACTCAAAAAATGTGTGGAAGTAACTCGCTTCATAAGAAGTCTAAACATTGCCTCTACGTCATATAAAATTTAGCACATGAAACCCACTAGTTTTAAATGGGATGTGAATCAGACTTACTGGTTACAGTAATAGGAGGCTAAAATATCCAAGTACATTCTCATAGAACGTCTTCACATTTCCAGCTTTTTCTAAATCTTTGAATAGCTGAAAAGAGCCCCAAACCCAACAACCACCAAGTGCAGATGTAATTTTGATGTTGGGCTGAAAGATAAAAAGATACACGTGGATCTCTGAAGGTTTATATTTGTACCCCGCCCACCCTGTATCCCGGTACCATGTTATCAAAGCTGTTGCAGTATGTTTACTATTTCAACTCACGTGTTATGTAAACAACACAGTAAAATGTATTGATCGTGAGGCCTTAACGAAGTTGGTATTAATAGAACAAAAGTAACAGAGCATAACGGAAAGCATTTGAAGTGGAGATAATGAAAGGACAGTAAGGTAATATAATGATATCTAGTTTCTTATAGCTTAAAAAAATATCAGAAATGCTTTTAGAGACTGATAAGAATAACTCAAAACTGAAGACAGAAACATTTTACTAGTTAATCTAAGGGGGGAAAGCCAACCTTATATCAAGCTCCAAGAAAGCTGTTGAAACATTGTGAAATTCGTCCATCAAAATTTTATAGTCCTTTACACCACCTGTACACTCCAAATGAAGCGAGGTGAAGTGCTTAAAGCATATCTATACAATTTTTCCAAGGATAAATGAGATGGGATAATCAAGGTGGACTATTATGATCACCTCCATGGAAGGAAGCTTCTTCGCAATTAAATGTAGCATGCATCTATTCATATAAAATTATGAATAAACCATAGTATAGGATACTCATATTTGCTGAATTTGGTGATTGCAAAACCTCTCATATCATCCGTCAGAAGAGTAGTCATCTTATTGATTTTGGTGATACAAGTCAAATAAAGCACCAGCAAAACAGATTTAATAAGAAACTAGAGCAATAGAACTCGAAACTTACAAGAGAAATGCCAGGAAGGATCATATATGTGGCGGTGAAAAGAAAGTAGAATGGGCAATTTGATGCCTGAAGGTATACTTGTATCATCCTCTGCAATCGGAAAATGACACTTGGAGATGAGGTGAGTGCTGAATTCTCATTTATAAGATTGACTAAAATATTTAATCGAAGTGAAGTTAGTCTATTTCAGGAACTCTAAATTCTGGAGAAGAAAGGATTTTCTACACAAACATGGGTTAAATGTATATGCTCCCCGGGAGCATATAAGAGTATGCTCCCACCTCCTCTTTCATTTTTTTTATTTTTTTGAAATTAAACCTATGGGAGATTTACTTATAATAATAAGTAGAATATATATTTCAATTTTTGTGAATAACATACATTTCTAAATTATCCATGTGGAAGGGGTCAATTTCAGCTATTCTGAAACCATCAAAATCTGACAGCCTTGATGGATGGGATAGAAGTCTCGAATTAAGTTAAATTTTGAATGACATCATAGTGATATATGGTGATCTAAATTCCCCCATATTTCAAAAAAAATAATAAAATATGTAGAAAAAAGGGTGGGAGCATGTAAGTTATATGCTTCCACGGAGCATACTTCTTTCCCCTACACACATGTAAACCTTGTAATTGCACATATGCACCTTGGGATTGTACAACTTTAGCATATATACACTTTGGTAACGACTTTAACAATAGTTGTGCTTTGAAAGATCACACTAAAATATCAACGGTTAGATAATAAATTACTAACCATTCCTTCAATAGCAGATAATGTCATGATGATAAAAGGGTATATATGACAACAGTGTATACTTTAAAGGGGGCATGTGTGCAATTATAAGGTTAACATGGGTATATGTTACTACACAAGTATTCCATGGGCATATATGTAAAAGCCCATAAAAAGAATAATATGACATCATATAAGGGATATCCTCATAACTCCAAACATCAGATTTGAAATACACCAAACACCTTCCAGTTAGCATGGTAAGATAAGATGTGTGTTAAAGTATTCATGAGCATGCTTTAGACGGTTTGCTCAAATTAAATGCTCGAAGGTTTGTTGTGCAAATATTTGGTGTCCTATTACCAACAGATCTATAACCAAACTTCAGGTCGGTGGTAACTTCATCAAAGAAAGAGTTTATGCTTAAAAACATAAAAAAGAAATAGATGGAGGAGAAGAAATAAAATGACAAAAGAACTAAATGGTAAATTCAAGTTTAATTTATATTATAAAAAAGACAAGAAATGAAAGAACACTGCTGGAGAAGAGTTCCACTTTGGGAGCTCAAATATAGGTGGTGTAATATAAGATGAACAAATATCGATCAACAGAAGTTCAGAACTGAATTTGGAGATCCAAATATCATATTCAAATGCAGGTTGTGACTTGTAAGCCACGCAGAGAAGTTACGCTAATTCCTTTGCTGATTTTGGATGTTTGTTATAGCAAAATTGCTATGGATTCACGCCTCATTAAAAGCACAAGCAACACTATTGTTAGAGGAACCAACATGTTATAACCACAAAATCAGAATTACAAGCTGCTAAGTATATCTTAAGAAGACATGATTGACAAGAAGTAGAACATGAAAATTTATAAGATTTTTGAAACAAACCTACTGTATCAAGGCCTCTGAGCACCAAATAGAAAATGCATACCTGTCGAGAAATACAAAAACCATTACAAGCCCAAAAGGAAAACAAACTTGTGAGTATTTTGGAAGAAGTTTATAAAGTAAAATAAGAAAGGGGCACCATAAAGTTGAAAAACTAATAATAACCCAGGTGACTTTTTTTTCATCATTGACAGGTGATTCCAAGTAACCATCACATGAATGAAACAGGAGCCAATATGTGCTAGCCATTATACAGTTGCATCGAATCAATTGGATCATTCCAAACTTGCCTTCCTCCTTGATGATTATCTTCCAAATAAGAGAAACCAACCCGACAGCATCCATTTCCCTCCTTTCCTCTCCAAAACCCTTGAACCAACGTAAAGTTGCAAAACATCAAACCATTGTGGCATACAATAAAACATATTTCAATTTCATGGAGTTCCCTTCCATTTACATAGACAGTGTGAGCAAAGTTTTCCATAACTTTATTCCATTATCTAATTCGGTTTTAATGAAATGGTGTCGAAAAATCCAGTTCAATAGGAATATTTGAATTATCTCGTGTATGCCAACATAGTCATGGTAGCGTATGGTATCCCAATGCAGTTTGGATTATTAAAACACATCAAAAAGGAAACAAAATATCGCACATCTAATATATCCCCCCACTTCAAGTTCTTTAGCAGTAAGAAACTTTGATGTAACTTATGTATGCCATGCCTCTTCACAACAGAATACATCGCACTGTGATCTAGATTACACTGAAACACTTAACATTAATTTTAAAAAAATCCCCAACCTTGTATATCCCCCCTCCCCCCGTCAACCATGTGTTCAAACACAATTTGTGTTGCTTTTTTATATAACATTTCGATTTCATGGAATTCCTTTTTCATATATACGAACTCCCCTTCAATTTCTTCCATAATCCGATTCCATGATCTATAATTACCTCGCCTACGGTACGCATCTTCACGGTAAAAACCGACAAATGCATAAAAATCAACACAAAGATCGCGCCTTTAAGACAACTCCCCTCTCCAACTCAATCAACAGAGCGCCCTAACGCGGATGTTATCAACAACAACCGCTAAAATCGAAGGAAGGTCCCACCTTTCTTGTGGCAAACGCCAAGGATGCCAAAAAGGAAGACAATGGCATACCGCGTTGCGGAGGCCGGTGCCGAGCTGCTGGATGACGATGGCGAAGCTTCGGGAGACCTTTTGGAGCATGGTGTAGGAGAAGGCCCAGTGGGGATCGGGCGGGATCTGCTTCTCGATCTTCATGGCCGCCACCTTGAGCTTCAGGAGCGCCACCAGGTCCTCCGGGTGCTCCAGGATCGCCCCGACCACGCCCATCTCCACCACCACCGCAACCACCGAGAGAGCAAGCAAGAGAGAGATGATCGTGTGTTATGGGTGATGATGGGAAGGCGATGCCTTCTATTTATTATCTTTCATTGGTTGCGGAAGGCATGGGCATCTTTTTTGGCACGAGGGGATCCATCCGCACGGTTATTTTAAAAATAATAATTCAATCTTATAATCGAATAGTATGTGCTTTGTATAAGGGGAAAATGGTACTACCGTCCACTTGGGGAGCTAATTTGGCTTCTTTTACTTTATTTTTCTTCATATTTTTTTCAAAAAAAATATTTAAGTGATTTTCAGCATTATATCATTATATTATATCATTCAATTTTCATGTGAAACAGAGACTTATCTGACCTCCATCTAGACAGGGTTGATGTCAACAATTCTGTAACTGTTTAAAAATGATTGTCTAGATGAAGGTCGTACGAGTCTCTGTTTCTCACGATACTTGAGTGACATGATATAAAGATATAGTGATGCATTTTCACGGATTCATTTTTTAAAAGAATTTAAAAAAATAGGGAAAATGTGGAGAGACAAGTTAGCTCCCCCAAAAGGACATCCTTATTTTCTCCTTTATATAATCATTTTAAAATATAAGAATTTGATGTTTACGATCAACAAATTTAATTATATGTAAGTGAAAAAACTTGTTTAGAATCTAGGGATTGTTACACTTGTATTTCTTTGAATTTTTCCAATAATACTTGGTATTTTCACCCCATGAACCCTATGATAATTGTAAATTACATTCTCGGCCTTGTAAAAATCGTTATTACTCTCCACACCTCATAAACCATGTGGTTGATAGACATCCATTTATCCGTTAAAGATAAATGGAATCCGTAAAAAACAAAACTCTTTTACTTTATATAATTTACAACTCATATTGTTCTTGTTCCTACTCTTCCCTCCTAAATGTCCCTCCCCCTCAACACCTTCCCGCACCTCCCCCACCCTCTTGGATGATTCTGCAACCATTATTAGATGCCCCTTCACTGAATCACCCCGCAACAGAATTCCTTTCAGCAGCAACAAAAAACTGCTACTATCCCATTTTTAAAGAATGAGAGGAGGTTGCGAAAGGAGTAGACGGAGGGGAGGTGGAAGGAGTGATGGTAGAAGGTGGGGGCTGAATGCGGAGGATGGGAGGGAGCGATGGAGCTCGAGGAGGAGGGAGCACGCAGTGGTGGCAACGGGGAGGGAGGAGGGGATGTTGGGACACTTGGAGAGGAAGTGGTCGGCCACCTCGAGGGCGTGGAGCTGAGGGTGCATGGCGTGACTAGTGGAGGAGGAGGGAACCCGACAGCAAGCATCGAGAGCAGATCTAAGTAAGCTTGTCCGTAAAGGCCGCCAGGTTGGCTGCCACCATATAGCAGAGCTCTGTCAGGGGCTCCATTCTTGCTTGGCTTTCCCAACGCGTAGGACGATGTGTGTTGTTATGTCTCTGTGGTGGAAGGAAGCAAGGGATGAATGTTTGAATGAAGAAAGAGTAATATGAAGAGGAAGAAAGAAATAAGGATGAGGTTAGATTAACCCACGATATTGACTTGAGTAAAAGTAAATTTAATGGCAATGATGTGAGGTAAGACAGAGCAAGTTTATAGATTAAGGGAGTGATAATGATGTTTCAAATATCGAGAAGGTGATTTGCAATTACTACAAAGTTCATGGGGTGCAAATCCATCATGGGGTGCAAATCCAATAATACTTATCCTCTTAACTTTTTTCAATTTACATTGTTGCACTTTTCTCGGTATATTAAGAGCATAAGTGTAATAATGGAAGGTTCTCGCTATGAATTTTGTAAGAATATAGGTTACAAGTATGATTCCAAAAAATTAGCGGTACATGTATTATTATAAAACTCAAAAGAACAAAGTGGGAAAATGAAAATCCTTGAAATTTCCAAGACTGAATTTCGGAGAAAAAGGAATACATCATTCATTTTTATGGGGGTAAAGGATAAAGGAGGATAAGGGGGTTTATTCTTCATTTCTATTCAGTTGAAAGGATTAGGTTTTAGAGGGATAAAGAAGGATGTGTAGTTGTTATTTGCCATTCTATGTTCGGTTGGTTAAGAAAGAAGGAATAGAAGTTAATTATATTAGATAAAGATGTTTAATTGAAAGATATACACGCATTTTTATAACAGGAGAGGTCAAAGATGGAGGGATATGGTCCCTCATTTTGACTCCATCAGTAAAAACAGTAAAAGCATTGATCGAATATCGAGAGACCTTAAATTTGAGGAATAAAAAATGACAAGTGCTAGGCTTTATTTCTCTCACTGTCCCTCAAACAAACAGTTTTTAGCGTATTTTTAAGAGGGGTTGTGATCATTTTATTGTGGAATAAAATCGTATTATCAGAGTTTGAACGTATAAGTACAAAGAACGCCTTTATTTGATGATTACAGTAGATTTGAGGTTTTGAGAGATTTGTGTTGACGCGTTGGACTACGATTTTTTTTGTTCATTTTGACCCTTCAAGGCCAAAAGCAAGAAAAATAACTCATGTGATTCATATTCGGCATTAGCAAAAGGGCATGGGATTTTTTTCACATATGCACTCGTAAAACATGTATAGTTACGAAATGATCCTTGTCATTTTGTACATTGCATGTCTCGTATGTTCAAATCGTGATGTCCCAGCGGCGCAGCTTGTTGCCCGCTTGCCGTCTATTTCGATGTAAACCTTTTTATCTTAGTATCTTTCAATAGATTGTAATCATTCATCCAACAACATAAACTTTTGGCAATATGGACCGTCGCGAACAATATAACAGCCAATATATATCACTCGTCGCTAAATTTCAAATACAATAGTTATATACATTTAACAACTGTAATATAGCGATGGATTTTAAAAATTATGTTGCTATAAACTCATTTTGTTGCAATGTGATGCTACTATTGGTAGATTGGTTGGCAACGGTAGGCAAGAATTGAAGCCAGACACTCTTTACTCGTCAAAGAAGCCAAGCCATGCAGTTTGGTAACTGTATTGGGATTGAGGAATCTCCTATCAAAAGTTTAGCCAGATAGATAATTATTATATGAATAGTAGTTCTTTAGATGGTTAGGAGGGCTAAGTAAATGTGATGCCACATTGCTTATGAGTTGTAATTATTATTATTATTATTATTATTATATTTTGATATTAACTTTTTTTATTTGACATGGTTAATGAAATGAGATATTTACATCCATAACCTTGAGTATTTCCGTAATTACCCCAAATACCCTCAATAACCACGAATTACACCCAGAACCCCGAATAATATTTAACCCTTACATGACATAACCCTGTTTCAACTTCCGTCAATTTATACTGTTAACTTTGACAGATTCCATCTATGCTAGACAATTTTACCCCTCCAATAAAATCACATTTCTGAAAAGTACCCCATCTCCTTCCCCAATCGCCTGCAACCTCCATCGCCTGCAATCTCGACGCCCCCCTCCCGAAGCAACTGCCTCCATCGCTTTCACATTCGTGTCTGTTACCTACAATCCCCTACCACCATGGCCTGCAACCCCCCGCATCCCCCTCTCCCCCCCCCCTCCCCGGTCGCCTGCAACCCACCCGTGCCCCCTCCCCCCAATCGCCTGCAACCCCTAGGGTTGGGCATGGGCCGGGCTCGGGTTGGGTTCGCCTTGGCCCGGCCCAAGCCCATTTTAGAATATGGGCTAACGGGTCGGGCCTAGGCCCATTTTATTTTCAAAAATTAGGCCCAAGCCCAAACCCGTCCCAAATAAAATGGGTCGGGTTCGGGTCGGGCCGGCCCAATTTAACACCTATGTATACGAATATCATGTCTTCCATTCTTCTTGCATTTGTGTGGTTGTTTCTTATGCATGTGTGCATGTTTAAAACTATAAAGTATGCTAACTAATTTGTGATTTTAACATTAGTTGTATGTTGGAAATACAAATGTGGTAAAAATATGGCGACTTAAACCACCATTCAATTCACCATTACATATTCTATTGTAGATGCGGGCACTATGACCCAATACAAATTGGTTACTTACAGTTGTACATGCTGTAACACTTGAGGACACAGATTCCATTATTGCATATTAATGTAATAATCTTGTATATTAATGTAATAATATCCTCAATCAACTATTGGATATGATTATTAATGTATCTAAGCATTTATTCTACACTTGAATAAGGATAGTAAAGTTAGAACATGGTATTTGGAATGAACATGAATATAATTGATATAATTATACCGTACTGGATATAAATATACTTGCTTTAGAATGGATCGGGCTATCGGGCTAACGGGTTTGGGCCTTCTAAGGCCCAAACCCGGCCCGTTAATCAATATGGGCTCATTTTAGGGCCCACGGCCCGCCCATTAAATTTCGGGTTCGGGTTTGGGTCGGGTTTTGGGCCGGGTCGGGCCGGCCCAGCCCAATGCCCCCCCCCCAATCGCCTGCACCCTCGCCCGTGCCTGCAATCCCTTGTCACCATCGTCTGCAACCCCCCGCATCCCCCTCTCCCCCCCAATCGCCCGATCGCCTGCAACCCCCGTGCCCCCCCAAATCGCCTGCACCCCCGCCCGTGCCTGCAATCCCCCGCGTCCCCCTCTCCCCCCAATCGCAAATCGCCTGCCCGTGCCTGCAATCCCCTGCACCCCTCCCCTCCCCCAAATCACATGCACCCTGCCATCATCGCCTGCAACCCACCTCCTCCCAATCGGCTGCAACCCCCACCATCGCCTGCGACACCCCCCTCCCCCCTGCGTGCGCCTGCAATCCGCGAAACCCTCCCCCTCCCCCTGCTTGCAATCCCGAAGACCCCCCACATGCGATATCCCCGACGGAGCACCACCTGCATAAAGCTCCTGATGAAGCTTCCCTTCTCCATCCCAGCTTCCCGACGACAGCCCTTCATCACTCTGCCGTCCTCCAGCACCTTCCACGAGCCGTCTTTTTTTTTTCTTTTGGTTTTATTGTAGCCGTTAGATCCATGCTTAGTTAGATAAACTCAACGGTATGGTTGAGTTAGTGATTGAAACTAACGGAGGGTTATGTATGTGAAACAGAACAACTATTCAGGGTTGCACATGTAATTCGTGATTATTGAAGGTATCTGGGGTAATTACGGAAGTACTCAGGGTTATAGGTGTAAATATCCCAAAAAATTATTATAATGAAAAATATGGGATATGTACTGCTAATTCCATCCCAGAAATTAGGGCTGGCTATCGAGTCCAACGAGCCGAGCCAAGCCCTAGCTCAGTACGCAGGCTCGATAAGTCCAACTGGGCCCGGGCTCGGGCGCGAGCCCTTATCGAGCTCGGTTTGGCTTGTTAAGGAAAATAGGCATTTTTTGGTAGAAAAGTGTTGTTACCTAGGCTCAAACACACAACCTTCCTTACCAATAAGCCACTATAAGAGTCGCATACAAAAGTTAGATTATAATATATATTGTAACATTCTATTTGCTAATAAAAAAGGAGGAAATACTAATTATCTAATTATAACCTAGATTAACATAGATAAAGTCTAGAAAGTACAAGTCTACAACAAAGTCTACCCAACGTTACCATTACATAAACCACATAAACACATAGCCCACCATTCACAATGTTGCAAAACTAATACAAATAAAAATAAAAATCATTACAGATTCATAAAAAAGAATATATGTACATGTATTCCTTATCGAGCCCTTTTTGAGTTAACGAGTTGAGAAGGACTCGGCTCAAGCTCGGCTCGTTATATTATCGAGCTCAAAAATCTGACTAGAGTTTGGCTCAATAATCTAATGAACCAGGCTCACAAACCCTTATCGAACCAGGCTCGAGCCTGGCTCATCGAGCCGTGACTCAATAGAATGCAGGGGTAAAGTTTAGGATAACCTAAAACCAAACGTGGTTATCCTTGATGAATAATACATGACTGAGATTCTAACTGACTTATGTTATATGATTCCTTGAAGGATATGGGAAAAATCTTAAGTGCATCACGGAAGCGTGATGATCGCATCCAATGCGATCGGAGCGACTAGTCACAATAGTTACTCGGTGCAGCGGAATTTAAAATTTTTAAATCGTATGAGAAAAAAACACATGATCATAAGAACATTTCTGGGATCGGTTCATCTAACCACAAAGTATTAGAAATATCTCTTTAAGCGTGGTTGCAATCACTTGATCTCTAAAGCAAGAGATCCTCCTGACTCAAGTCTGGTCCACGAAGATGACACTTGCGAGTGCGATGATCAGACATGTGCTTCCCGTAATCCATGATGAAGATCCAAGCCTTGAATATCCTGATTTTGTCCAACAAAATCCGACGTCTTCTACTTGTGCTAGAAGCACCAAGAAAGACGGAGATCCACGAGCAATCGAGGGACAGCATGATGGAGTAGCGACGACTGCAATTCTCTCAAGAACTCAAAGTGGACGGCCACTCTTAGAGAGAGATGGGGCATGAGAATGATAAAAGGAGAGAGAGAGAGAGAGAGAGAGAGAGATTGATGTGTACTTGAAGGTCTAGGGTTGTCCTGTCTTATATAGTAGTTTGGGAGTCCATGGATCACAATCCAAGGGATACACAAAATCAACGGTTAGATTGATTTGTGTTTTTAATCAATGGCCATGATCATTGTTGTTTAATAAAACAACAACTTATTAGTTCATATAAAATTACATATGTGTTGCATTATCATCAACATAATTTAACTTAATAAAATTAATTAACACAAGATAAGAGGATAAAAACCTCCTCCTAAAAAGATGGGGCGTCACCCTTGAATAATTCATGGGTGACGCCACATCTCCATTAGGTGGGTTTTTATCTTCTTTATTTTATGAGATAAAATCACGTTATCTTTTAATTATTTGCAACAATATTTATCGTAAATATATTCACTAAATTAATTAGCGAATATTTCAATCATGTCATTGAAAAAATGTGCATCACATTCACAATCCAAACGAAAAATGTAAATCACAGTTCCAATTAATTGCCCAATGTGAATCCAATTAACATCAACAATCAATTAGTAAATATTATTTACAAATATGCTCTCCAATATATTATAAAACATATTTATAATATACATCGATATTATGGATAGCATGGATAGTACTATCCACATTCTGCATTTCTCTGATAATTAAATCTCATTTAATTATCTTGGATAGTCATTCTCATAATATGAATCTCATTTAATTATCAATATCTTGTTGCTTGGATATATAATTCATCAAAGGAATTATTCTTGAACTCTTTCAAGAATAGTGTGCTTTCTCTTGTAGATAAGGACATGACGATATCTCAAATCCAGATCTTATGGACCTCCCATAAATACTTGATTAAATCAATCCCGTAAACTTAATCTTCTCATTGCATTCAAATCTCATTCAGATCAATGTTCAACACTCGGACTAAGATCAAGTTACTTCTTTACTGAGAGGAGACACTAAAATCCAGACCTGTTTCATCACTCCCTCATGATGGAAGCGTCATGGTTATACAATCGTTTATGATCACATCACCCTCAGGTATTCCCAATACATGTACATCCAACATACCGGAAGACCTTGAATAAACCCGAAGTTATAGATCTCTTTTAGACTGTCACCTTCAAGGTTTTATCATTAAGATTCTCATTTGATCATTGGTATTTTGTATCGATATTATACTTTCCAAAAGCATATATAATACCTCTTAATTATGTCAAGCTTCATAAGCGAGACGACCATGCATGGAATTTATCGATCCCAATATCTCATGAGTGAGCTCTTGTCTTTCCGGTTCAGAAGTGAACATGTATGATCCTTTTGAGAGATCGTATTACTTCATGCCTTATATGCACACCAGCTCGTCAGTATATAGACCTTGATTAGGCCATCAACCTATTGGTTTGCTAAATGTACATACTCAGACATATAGCAACACATCTGTCTCCGGTCAGAGGATGCATGCCTATATCATGACAACATACGACATATGTCTTTAGTTATCTCGATCTCTTTAAGTCAACTTTTTGACCTAACTTATATGATACCTCAGAATCTCTATTCCTATGCAGAGGACCTACATCAAGAGGTCGGTCAGATATCAGCCTTTAGAGATAGGATTGCCATCTCCCACTCGGGCTGGAGATCACATCTTGATGATCATTTGACGGTGCTCGATGAGTCCTCAATCTAACTCTATAGATTTTCATCTAAGCACCGGCCTCTATGATTCAACAATTGAATCAATAGCTTTATGATGTCAAGACAGTCATGGTACACAACCCTAATTGTACTAAGGGACTTATTATGCAAATTAGCTATTCTTCATTTCAGATCAGGGGATCATATTTGCAATAACATTTATTGCATAATGGCTCGTCGTGGGATCGCACGTCCAACATTCCTAACGTATGGAAGGAGGTACATGAAAGGTGGCATGACAAAAAAATACGTGAAGGTGGTTTGTAATATCTGATAGTTACAGGGACTTTCATGCAATGCCCCAGAAAACTATAGGAAATATTAAAATGTCATATAACATGTCAGCACGAAGGCATAAATTTGTCAGAATTCATTTACATGAGTAAATCATGTTTACGATGAACTCTCAAATCTTGACAGATTACATCATAACTCCCATGATCCATGTAATTATACCACAACCCTTAGCCTTACCCCATTTAATATGTAGACCCTTTTACAAATGTTTGTGATATAAGAGTTCCTAAGATTAAATTATGCTTAGGGTGTAGTATTGGGCTCGACTCGGTCCGAGCCCGTCAATTTTCCGCGGGTCTTGGGTCAGGTCGAAGTCCATTTTTTTAGCAAACCAAGGACTCGGGCCCGACCCAAGGCCCGTGTGATCAGGCTCGGGTTCGGACCGAGCTCAGCCCGCATCTATTTTGATTCCATGAAGTTGCACTTTGATTCCAATTTATTGTTATTGATATAATTCATCTATAACACATGAATATCGGATGTATTCGTATGATATAATATTACTATTCATGGACGAAGGAAATATTGGATGTGTTGTGACTATAAATCAATGTACCCTAAATTGGTTCTAACATGATATTTTGAAATATGAGGGCTCGGATCCGGCTCATTTGTATTTCGTGTTTGGGCCCAGCACGACCCGAGCATAATATTATTGAAATATGAGGGCCCGCACCTGACCCATTTATACATAGGGTTCGGGTCGAGTCCGAGCTTTTACGGGTCGGGTCAGGGTCGGGTCCGGATCGACCCGACGCAATGCTCAATCCTAGTTGTGCTGCAGTTTACCAGGCTATTTGTATAGCTACCACGATTATAGGGGTTATCGTGTAATTAGACAATATTTTGGGCAAAATGTAGTGCAACAATCCGTCGAAAAAAATGGCGCCTGATTGTCCGCGTTTGGGAGTTCCTTCAGCGGACGAGACAAGCATGAATCACGTGCCATCCGCGTGCAAACGTAGAAGCAATGCACGTGATGCTGTGATGGCCCATTGGCGTGTGCACATTTTTATGATTTTTAACATTTTTTTACATTTTTATTTTATTTATAAAGTACAAACCATGCACACTTGTACAACAAATGAAATATATAGATCCCAAAGAAATTGCAACAAATACTCTTGTATAACTAAATGAGCATTGTATTCTAGATCTGTTTTAACGAAACCTTCATATCGCTAGATAATTTCAACTTGAATAATTGTGAGTTTCCTCAATTTCAAGCTCATAAAAGTCCCAAATGAGAGAATCTACATGCATTTATTAACAATTGATTTTATTTCATATGTTTGCATTTATTTGTATTTTTTATATAAGTTATGATAAGAATCAAGTTAGGAATTAATAAAAATTATGTAGAAAATCATAAAGTTTTGTTAAGTTTATGTACACATGGTATATTGGACTCGAAAGTCATAACTCATGCCTTTCACCCCGTGATTTTTGTGACATTTTTAGTAATTATTAATAATTGTAAGTTGATGTTAAAAGGTGAGTTTGATCAACCCATCATTTTTATATAGTTGTGGATCAAGGAAGCTGCTGCTTTTGAGATTTTTGTATAATATCTTTTCAACTCATTTTAATATGATTTTTATTGGTAGATTTTTCATTGATAAATGTAATTATAAGTGAAGAATGTTTGAAAAAATATTCACATGTGTTTTTCTGAATAAATTAGTGAAGTTTGTACAATATATACATTATTTCTTGGTGTCATTTTATAAAGTAGTTATTTTTTCTCTATGTACACTTCTTATCTCTCTCTATTTTATTATCAGTCGACCAACCTAGTGTTGTCTCAAACTATGGGTTAGGTTTGAGTTTGTAAATATTTAGAATGTTTTCTCTTCTCTGTTTCCTTCCCTTCTTTATTCTTTTATTTTACATTATTTAGTGTTAAAGACATGTCTATTCATAACATATATTTTAGGATTTTTATCAATTGTATCCCTTTGAGATATTACAATATTAATTATATCTCTCTCTCTTTAGGAATATCAGTGGTGCCTTTACCTTCTTGCAAAATTCACAGTTTTGCCATTATGTTAAGGTAATTAAGGGCATAACCGATATTACAAATGGGAAGAATTGTGAATTTTGCAAGAAGACGGAACACAACTAATATTGCAAAAAAGAGAGGGGCATAACAGATATTGCGATATCTCAGAAGAGTGCAGTTGATAAAAATCCTATATTTTTATCAAAGAATGAAATTTAATGGGTATTTACATGTATTTTACCTCATATTGTAGACACAACGAGAAAAATAAAAAAGACGGATAATAGATTCATCACTTTATAAGCGAAGCTTGAGCTACTTTGAATTTTCTCGTTTTTTTCATGAAGGATATGGTAAGATCCTTAACGCATCACAGAAGCGTGAGGATCGCGTCGTATGCGATCGGGAGCGACTAGTTGCACTAGTGGCAACGGAAATTAAAACTTTTTTTCATGCAATGAAACCACATGATCCAAGAACGATTCTCGGATTATTTCATTTAAACCACAAACAAGTATTAGGGATACCTCTTGAAGCGTGGTTGTGATCGAGTCTCTAAATGAAGAGACCTCATGTCTCAAGTCCTATCCGACAAAGGAGATGCTTGCGAGCGCGTTGATGAAATGCGTGCTTCTCGCAATCCATGTTGATGATCCAAGCGACGAATCTCCTGACTCATCATACGAGATCTGATGCTTTCTTCATGAACGAGGCGTGCTGAAGGAGACGGAGATCCACAAGCAAAAAGTTCGGCATCATAACATCGACGTTGCGGCGAGAGCGACTCTCTCTGGGGCTCCATGGTGGACGGCCACAAGAGAGAGAGAGGGCGTGTAGAGAATGATAGAGTGAGTTGTTGTAAAATTGTAACCTCTTAGAAGGGCAAGGGGCGTCTCTTCTTATATAGGATTTTAGGAATCCATGGATCACAATCCACGGACTACGCAATATCAATGGGTGAGATTGATATGTGATTCTTTGAATAACCAAGATGTTGTTGGAAATAGCACAACAATTAATTTAATTTATATTAAATATATTTGATAAATCAGTATAATTTAATCTTAATTAAAACAAGTAATCTTGGAGATAATGGTAAGGAGAATCTCCCCTTTCATATAGGAGTGGTGGACGACCACCCTTTCCGTATAGGAATTGGTAGTCGTCCCTACTCCTAGTAGGAGTAGGAGATTACCAATGCAATCTCCAAGATTGCATGATTCCACCTATCTCCAATATTTACAACAATAATTGTTGTAAATTATTCTATAAAAATAATTCATAATTATTTTGAGAATATTGCAATCCTGCCATTGAAAATTTGTGATTCACATCACAACCTAAAATAAAATGTAAATTACATTTTCAATTTAATTGTCCAATGTGAATCCAATTCACATCAACTATTAATTAACAAATATAAATTACAATTACCTCTCTCTTATATATTATAAATCACATTTATAATATATAAGATTAATATGTATAGTGCTATCAATATTATTCATATCCATGATAATTAAATCACATTTAATCATCTTGGATCTTTATTCTCATGTTTCCAAATAATATGAATCACGTTCACATTATTTGCATCTTTGTTAATTAAATCACATTTAATTATCTTAGATAACTCTCTTTATAATATAAATCAAATTCATATTATTCATGATAGTTAAATCACATTCAATTATCAAATTTCTCAATGCTCGAATCATATATCAACAATGAAATTATCTTGAACTTTAACGTGCTTTCTCCGCAGATACTTAGAGATAAGGACGGAGCAATTGTATTGTTCCACGTATAGTGATTTGGACATTGAGATCACATTACAAATCCATATCTCGGACCTCCCATAGATGCTTGATTAAATCAAGACCGTAAATCTTAACTTCTCATGGCATCTGAATCACATTCAGATCAATGTCCAACATTTGGACCAAGAGCAGATTACTTCTCTACTGAGAGAAGTCACTAAAATCCAGACATGTTTCATCATTCCTTAGGAATGGAAGCGTCATGGTTATACAATCCTTTACGATCACATCACCCTCGGGTATTCCCAATACATGTACATCCAGCATACTGGAAGAACCATAATAAACCGAAAGTATAAGATCAATTTTATACTGTCTACTTCATGGTTTTATCATTAAGTTTCTCATTTGATCATTGGGAGTCGGTATCAATCATATACTTTCCAAAAGCATATATCATACCTAGGTCTTGATCATATACATTCCAAAAGTATATATCAAACCTACAAATTCAGTCAAGCTTCCAAAGCGAGACAACCGTGCACGGAATTTGATTCTTCTCAATATCTCATGGGTGAGCTCATGTCTTCCGGTTCATTAATGAACATGTATGATCCCTTTGAGAGATCGTATTACTCATATGTCGTTACATGTACACCAACGCGCTGATGTATATACCTTGGTTATATCATCAACCTATTGGTCTTCCAAATGTACATACCCAGACATATAGTAACACATCTGTCTCCGGTAAGAGGATGCATACATATATCGTGATAACATACAACATAGGACTTTGGTTATCTCGATATCGTTAAGTCAACTATTTGACCTAACTTATCTAACACCTCTTGATATCTATTCTTATGTAGAGGACTTACATCAAGAATTCGGTTAGATATTAACCTTCATAGAGAGTATTGTTATCTCCTCCTCAGGCTGGAGATCATCTCTTAATAATCATTTGACGGTGCTTGATGAATCCTCAATCTAACTCTTTAGATATTCATCCAAGCACCAGCCTCTATGACTCAACAATTGAATCAACAGCTATATGATCATTAAGATGGCCATGGTATATAACCCTAATTGTATTGAGGGAGATATTTTGCAAATTAATTATTCTTCATTTCAGACCATGCGATGATATTCTCAATAACATTTATTGCATAATGGTTCGTTATGGGCTCGCATATCCAACAATCTCCCACTAGCCCAAAGAGCCATTAATGGGCTAATCTTTAAACCCACACTCATGTGACAATCACAGACTATTTAGAAAAATAGTTAGGTAAGCTGATCGGTTACTCTGTTCTCGAGAGACTATGTCAAGTCCTTTTACGGCACTTGCATATCCCCTAGTAACAGTGCTTGTATCCAATGCGAATGTTGCATCTTATGCAACCAATACTCAATTTTGTTAAAGCAGTTATAGTTTCCTTGACACTACCACTCAATATTTTTTATAACCAGTAATTTCATAATCCTTATAGAATACCCTTATTCCCGTAGATCTCTATCTCCTAAGGCATCTGCAATTAATATCTTTTACATCTCTATCTACAAAGTCTTAAGTTCTTGGTGATAGGACTCTGATATCACTATCTCTAAAGTCTTGTTATCTTTGAAGATTTTGTTGTTAGTACAATCAAGTGTTTTATTTCCATAGCAGGATTAGCAACAGTTTACTACTCCCACTGCATGCCAGATATCTGACTTTTTGTACACATCTAGCATACACTCGACTTCTCATAACTGATGCACAAGGGCAAGCAGTTTTTAGCATTCACTTCCTCAACTCTTTGAGGTATTATCCCTTCAGATAGGTCAGTACCATATCTTAAGGGAAGGAAGCCTTCCTTGGAGTTTTTCAAAAATGGAATATGTCCAAGGCGTACCACTAATGTGACGGTCTCAATACCCTCTTCTCTTTGCTTCTGAGCACCTTCAGAACTAAGACTAAGAAGTATCATTGAGATCATATCTCAAGGTATGGAATAATTAGATTATAAAACACTTATTATTATCCTTATATGATTAGGATATCGTCTACATTTAGCATGACGAACACAATTACACTCCCACTATACTTCATATGGTTCACTGAGATTCTATCTGAAATCATAACATTTATAATTTCATAAATCTTATGTCCCAACTACAAGAAGCTTATTCGAGTCCATAGATAGATTTATTTAGCTTTCACATCTTGATTTTCTCAACCATGAAGTCCCGGGGCTACCTTATGGGAATGTCCTTGGAGAGGTATTCATAGAGGAATGCAATCTTGACTTCTATCTTGAAGATGTCAAAGTCAAGTTGTGTAGCTATAGTTAGCAATATTCTGATGGGTTTAAGCATGGTTACTGAAAAACAAGTCTCATTGCAAGCAATGTCTTCCCTTCAGTGTGTAGCACATGGCTACGAGCCATGCTTTAAAGGTCTATACATTCTCATCAGATTCCCTCTTTCTCTTAAAGATCCATTTACACCTTTTCGCGTCTTACCCATATAGGTGGATCCTCGAGGGTTCATATACTACACTTGTATATGAAGTCTACCTTAGACTTTTATTGCTAGCATCCATTTTTCCATGACACGATCTTCAGAAGCTTCATCACATGAAGTTAGATCATTATCAGACTTAACTGACACATGGAATCCATCCTCAAATTAATTTGAAGAGGTATGAGTGTTTCATCTTTAATTGTTCTTTTAGTTTCTGATTTCAGGAGCCTCATTATCTTCTTAAGATTAAATGAGTTCATTCACGTCATTTTCATCTTGATTCTCAAGAGAGATCCTCTAAGAATCAAATTCTCAGAGACGAGATCTTTTAAGAATCTCAAGGTCATAAAGTAGGTATCCAATACCATTCTTTATTTTCTTAATGAAGTAGCACTCTCTAGTGCAAGATTCAGTTTACTAGCATGGAACCTTATTAAGGATAATATCGTAGTCTCTACTACAAATACATATACCTTGGAAACTAAGAGATAATTATGCTAAGATTCATCATTGATCAAATCAGGTCACACATGATCAATTTTATCTCTCTATAAATCAATTGAGTCTAGGTTGCATTAGGAGGAGTGGGATGGGAATGATATTTCTTTCTCCATAAGATATTCCGTGAATTCATCTAATATGTACTGACTACCTAGATTAGATCAAATTCATTTTCATCCTCCTTTAAACTTTGGTTCTAACCCAAAATTATGAAATCTTTGAATATTTCAAAGCTTTCTAAGGTGAGGGGAAGAAATCGCATATCACAAATAATCTTTAAATAAATATCACATATCTATAATTTTATTCTGATATAGATGGTCCGCATACATCAATATGTATGAGATATTGAATACCTTGGCATCTAACACCATTCCCAAAGAAGGGTGTATTGGATATTTTACTTAGAATACAATATTCATAAGTACATAATATTTGAAATTTCAGACATTCTAAAGCTTCATCTCTTACTAGTCTATTGATGTCATCAATAGACATATGTCCAAGGATTAATGCTAGATTATTGTCAAACGGTCCTCATCCTCCTATTGATCCTTAAAGGTTTAAAGTTTCAGTATTAGAAATGTTAATGAACCATCCATTAATTTTCTAATTTGGTAAAGTCCACTAGATGTTAGATTACTATCTAAAATATATCCATCATAACTCTCTATGACAGGTTTATTCCAGAATTCATGTTTATTTCCAACATTTAGAAATAAACTATGAGTGTATTCTAATGTCCAGGTCACAGAGACATTCTCTAAGACTAAGGAGACTCCCACTGAAAATAGGAAGTCCATCTATCCAACAGAGATTGTTGCAACAATTGCATCAATATCCATGTAGTTGACTATTAAACCTGAAGATCAAATTCCAGTCTTCTAATACATATGCAACCAATTGCAAGTATCATTAGAAGAATGAGATACAATTAATAGACTTCGATCTTATCAAATAAGAAAGTCAATTTCAATGATTATATGTAGATGTAGATTATTTTAATGTACTATCTGAGTCCTTCTCTAAGGATTCTACATAGACTTGCTAGTCATACTATCAACACATCAACTTATGCAGTATTGGCATTCATCCAACACTTTGGATGTCATATGGAAGTCATAGAAGTACAGTCAACTCTTTGACTATCCTTCTCATCTTGAGCCTGACCCATGCTTCCACTACGCTCCATTCATCTATCAACAGCCATTGCTTTTAGACAAATGATCTCTTATGTTGAATTCAAAAGATTTCAATATAAGAGTATTTCAACATTTATATATGCCTCATTTAATTCATACAATATGAATATTATAAAGTTTCATGAATGACTAGAGTATAGATAGTAGAGTGATGGCACATCATATCTAGATCCATCTAAACTCTAAAAGACTTTGGTTCAGGTAGATAGTCAAACATTTTGAATACACCATCTCTTATAGAGCTGCCATTTTGCATGATGTAGTAAACCATGTCATTCAAGATTAAATGTTGAGAGCATATATGCATGCCAAAACATCATCTTAGATTTTATAAAGATTATTTGACAATTACGATCATCATCGACATGTAACTTCCAAAGTACATTTGATAAGAGATCAAGACTATAGAGGCTTATAAACCCTGGGGTTGTAGTCCTATTGTCTGTTTAATTGTCATTCCTCATTATTATGAGGAAACTTTCACATTGCAACCACATACATTATGTGTCCAATTGCAAGTACAATATCTTGATCATGGATCAGATCCACGATATTTTACTGGTTATTATTGAGTATAGTATTGAGTGGGTTTAATGAAGGATTATCTGAAATAAGAAATTTGCATAAATATATATAAGCCTTTTCAACACTGAAATTTCATTCCCTTAATCACTTTCAATGTAAGAGATATACTTACCATTATATCTCAGCAAGATCTGGGATGTGAACCTCCTCAGATCCGGGTATCCGTTTACGTCGTATTCGTAATATAGCATTCACTATTATCACATTAAGTACATGAAGATCAGTGAAAATTTTTCGCGCTGCTTTGCTTTTGTGTATGACATTCACATCCAATCAGCATTGTATCAACCATAGAATAAAACATCAAAAGGTGCCACCAACATCTCTTTTTTATTAATTCTCATAAGTATATAACATGTACATAGAGTCTGACAATACGTACAATAATCCCAAATTTTTAAGTAGAAGAGAAAGGGAGCATAATACATCATAATTTGAACCAAAAACTGAAACAAAAGTAACATATCGTCTGGTATACACACAATCTCTTGAAGCCATCAACCCGCTATTGTGTTAAAGGCTCCTTGCCTACCATGCATGCAAGGAAGAAAAGGCATCAGCGGGCGCTGGTACTTCCCATAAACTTATAAAAAAATTAAACTGGCATTTAATATGTTCAAAAGCAAGTAAGTAGAAAGGTGGAACAAATAAAGTTCACATCTACTTGCATAAGTAAAAAAATTTTCAGACTTGTAAGCATCTCCCATAAGCACCCATTATTTCAACATTTTTCATATATAACATATTTATTTCATAATAAAATGATCATAATTGTATGAGTGTATGTACATATATATTTCTACATTATCGTATTGACCAGATATCACATCTATGGATTTTGACGATGTGAAAGATGGAATTGGATTGTTTATGGATTCACTTGATTATCAAGTCTAATAGATAGTCATTTCCTGCCAACACAACTTTTGATTGTAACTCTCCAGATTTCAACTTCAACTGTCTCAGATGCAACTTTAGATGATTTAGATATAGATATGGGTGATTTAGATGTATAAACGGCAAGGTCTGCTAGCGAAAGTAAAAACTCAAGCGGCAAGGTAGCCTACAAAAGGGCTCTTTCGTCTCGCCCTCTCATTGGAAGTGCGGTCCAATAGAGGGATAAATCTACTCCAAAACTATACCACTGAGACGGATGAGAGAGACTCTCTGGAAAGTCGCTCTAGAAAACGACCTGACCTGTAACGGGTAAACGAGCTCGTGTGAAAAATTAAAATCAAGGATCCCTCGCCTGGGTATCCTAAAACAGAGGGTCAGTGTATTGGTCTAAAGTTGGAATCCCAACGAGGCGTAAAAACACCGCGAGCTCGCGTAAAAAACCGAAGAAGGGATTGGGATCCTAGACCCGCGCACTTGGCAGCCGCTGCCCCAACTGAGCTTCCTATCTCTCACCCAATTGAGAGTCACCGCGCTCTCGCACGGTCAGGAGTAAGGGCCACCGTGACCAGCATAATTAATTGCCATTATTGATTCATAATTAATCATTTATCTAAGTCAACCTCCCTTAGACATATCAGAGTAAGGTCATATGTTCCTTCCTTCTACTTGGTATTCAATATTAACCAATGTAGTCTGGGTTCCAACCTTTACTCATATACCTAGTAGAATCCCAAATCACAAAAAAAAGGTCTCGATTAAAAGAGATTGCAATCGAGTCAATAATCACCATGACCAAGAATAAGAGTGCCCAAGGTATGCTACTCATGTGAAACTGTTGCTTGACTACTCATTTAAGCTATTAACTTTGCTTTAGATAAATACATAAGTGGAAAGATGCTACTCATGTGAGACTATTGGTATGCACTTCCTACCTGATAAAGAAAAATGAAATTTTAAGTAGAGTCATCTCCATGTATTCTTTTCCTCGAAATAGAACTACTTGGGTTGTTCTCGGATTTAAATCCATTATATAAGAGTTGTTCACTAATGACTACAGTCAGGAATCATTCATTCATTTTTTATCATAGACACATTACAAAGATTATAAGTGATTTTCTTAATTGAAATAGAAGTACTAGGCATGAGTTACTAAAGGTTAAATTAAGTTCAGGAGTTACTGAAAGTTATAAATTCTAAGGTGATCAAAGAACATATTGTAAACAAGGACTTATGAGATGTCAAAAGTTAGTAAGCCTTCCTCCCAACTTTCTTTTATTTTTCCATCCCCACATATATTCTGGAACCACATATCAATTAAATGTCAAACTTCTGTTCCAGTAGACCATGATAAGCAATGCATAGAATAAGAGACTATCCATCACCTAACATCCAACATTTTCAAAAAAATATCTAATGAATCTTCGAAGAAAATGTAAATGATCACCATAGAATTGCTCATGAAAAATACACCAACTTGCATTAATTAAAGAATTAACTTTGTTTCAATTACAACACATCAGCCTTTGTATGAGTTTGAACTAAGGAATGATCAAGTATAAATGGTGAGATTTTTGCCTTATGTATCGTGATCTAAACATTCAAAATGGCCGTAACACATCCAACAAATTTAAAAGATCTAAGACATCAATAATCAGATATTGAACATGTGTTCAGGAGGTTGTGCCTTAATTGAGACGAGTTTTCCCTGTACAATTTACAAGCCCCCCACTATGCATGTGAAGATTTTCGTCCCTATTTTAAGGCATGATAAGCCCACACACATGAAATATCAGTACTCACACTGATATGTAGTTAGAAATTCTGAAACTTGAAATTTAGGATTTAGATGTGTGAAGTTTACACAATTTGCAACAAGAAAGAAATAGCATAGTACATGCATGGCATCAAGGAGGAGTTGAGGGTTTGTACATAAGATTAAGCATAATAGGCATGCATGGCAGCAAGAGGAGGAGAGGGATGTGCCTTAATTTCTTCCAAAAGTTGGAGGAAATCACATGAAATTTGGGCTGGAATCTGGGACAACAGCAGCTTCAAATGATTGTTTGGAGGCTCTCAAGACATCAGGCAGCAGCTTTGACTGCAAAGCAGTTGCTGGAGAAGTCGTAGCTGCAATGTGGCTTGGCTGAAAGGCTGCAACAACAACATTGGAGTGATGGACAATAGTTTCAGCAAGGCAAGGAAAAGAAATTTAGGCTCCCAACGGTTGGTTTTGAGAGGAAAAAAAGTAGAAGAGGATAATTATGGAGGGGGGTGGCTCTTCTTACGGCTGTAATAAGATAAAAAAGAGGGAGATGTGTTTGATATTTAAAGAGGCTTGTTGATAGAATTTAGGGAGGGTGAGGTTTAATTAGTTGACAAGTGTACAAGTTCTTGGAAGTCACTTAAAGGGGTATTAGGCCAAGTGTTGTGACATTAAAGAGACAAATGTGTAAGAAAGAGAGGTAAAATAAATGGCTGGAATTTCGCAACAAAAACTGTTCTGCTGCTATTTTATTATTATTTTTCCTTTTTATTAGAGATATTAAAGTCTTCCGAAAATGTACCTCGGATTTTGAGCGCAATATCTCGATTTGATCATCTCTAAACGACGATCAAAATGAGTATAATATTGACATATTTTTGATCAGGTTTGGATGTCCAAATAATTTGAGATACGATTTTGGTTTGGGGTTAAATTTCATGATTTAAAAATATCAAATGAACTCCGATTGACAAACGGTCGATTCAGTTGGTTTGATTTCATCAAATCAGATTTTTAGGTGGTCTTGGTTCGTTTTGCGGTTTCCAAATTTACGTTGCAACTTTTTCGAGCATGCAATACGATGCGACCGATTTTTGATCGATTTCACCCGAACAACTTTTGATTCACGATCAATTGATCGTTTTAAGTTGTTTAACATTGACCAACAACTTTATGGGATTAATCGGATCCAAATTGGATCGGGTCCAGGTTTGATTGGAAATCAGATGTTACATAGGATCTCCTTTCTTATATTTGCCACATCCGATAATATGAGAAACTGTAACTCAGATAAAAAGAAGCGAGAACGCTTTCCACCTTGCAAATCCAACTTGCACTCCCAATTCAGTCTTTAACACCCGAGCACACCATTCCTAAGGTGATGTTGACCCGTCATTAATTGAACCAACCGTTAACATGATTAGAACTCACTATGCACAATCCAATATCACCCCAATAATATGAGGATCTTATATTGGGGTCACTACGTGTACGTCCTTACTCTTTCACGAAGCGAGGAGCCTGATCCAGATGCGCTTGCATACATGAGTTGTTACTTCGGACAGGTGTCTCCTACATACAATCCCTGGCAACGAAACCCTTCGCTTTGACGGGAGACCATGGATGTTACTCATGTGATCCGCCATATCATGTTAAAATTCTAATTAATTATTATGAATCATATTCAAATAATTAATTCTTCTAAGGGAAATACACATCTATTCATAAATAGAGTGTTTCAATTGAATATAGTCAATTTAATCATATCATTCAAGAATGCTTCTCGGATTGTTTCATCTAAACCACAAACAAGTATTAGGGTTACCTCTTGAAGCGTGATTGCGATCAAGTCTCTAAACGAAGGGACCTCCTGCCACAAGCTCGATCCGACAGAGGAGACGCTTGCAAGCGCGTTGATGAAATGCATGCTTCTCGCAATCCATGTTGATGATCCAAGCGGCAAGTCTCCTGACTTGTCACACGAGATCCGATGTCTTCTTCACGAGCGAGGCACGCCGAAGGAGACAGAGATCCACGAGCAAATAGTTCAGCAACATAACGACGACGTTGCGGCGAGAGACTCTCTCTAAGGCTCCATAGTGGACAACCACAAGAGAAAGTGAGAGAGAGGGCATGTAGAGAATGAGAGAGAGAGAGAGAGTTGTTGTAAACTTGTAACCTCTTATAAGGTAAGGGTTGCCTCTTTTTATATAGGGTTTCGGGAGTCCATGGATCACAATCATGGACTACACAAATCAATGGATGAGATTGATTTGTAGTTCTTTGAATGGTCAACATGTTGTTAGAAAAAAATACAACAACAATTAATTTAATTCAGAGTAAATATATTTGATAAATCAATATAATTTAATCCTAAATTAAACAAAGTAATCTTGAATATAATGGAAAGGAGAATCTCCTCTTCCATATTGGAGTGGTGGACGACCACCCCTTCCTTGTAGGATTTGGTGGTCATCCCTACTTCTGTTAGGAGTAGGAATTTCCAATCAATCTCCAAGATTACGTGATTCCATGTTTCTTCAATATTTACAACAACAATTGTTGAAACTATTTTACAAAAATAATTCATAATTATTTTGAGAATATTGCAATCTTACCATTGGAAATTTGTGATTCACATCACAACCCAAAATAAAATATAAATCACATTTTCCATTAATTGTCCAATGTGAATTCAATTCACATCAACAATTAATTAACAAATATAAACTACAATTAGCTCTCTCTTATATATTATAAATTACAATTATAATATATGATTAATATGGATAGAGATATCAATATTATACATATCCATGATAATTAAATCACATTTAATAATCTTGGATCTCTATTCTTATGTTCGCAAATAATATGAATCACCTTCACATTATTTACATCTTTGATAATTAAATAGCATTTATATATCTCAGATAACTCTCTTTATAATATGAATCAAATTCATATTATTCATTATAATTAAATCACATTCAATTATCAATTTTCTCACTGCTCGGATATATATATCAACAATGAAATTATCATGAACTCTTTCAAGGATAATGTGCTTTCTTTGCAGATACTTGGAGATAAGGATGGGGTGATTATATGTTCCACATATAGTGACTTGGACATTGAGATCACATCTCAAATCTAGATCTCGGGCCTCCCATAGATGCTTAATTAAATCAAGACCGCAAATCTAATCTTTTCATTGCATCTAAATCACATTCAGATCAATGCCCAACATTTGGATCAAGAGCAGATTACTTCTCTACTGAGAGGAGTCACTAAAATCCAGACATGTTTCATCACTCCCTAGGAATGGAAGCGTCATGGTATACAATCGTTTATGATCACATCACCCTCAGGTATTTCCAATATCTGTACATCCTGCATACCGGAAGACCCAGAATAAATCAGAAATATAAGATCAATTTTACACTGTCTACTTCATGTTTTTATCATTAAGTTTCTCATTTGATTATTGGGAGTTGGTATCAATCATATACTTTCCAAAAACATATATCATCCCTAGGTTTTGATCATATACTTTCCAAAAGTATATATCAAACCTACAATTTCAGTGAAACTTCCAAAGCGAGATGACCGTGTACGGAATTTTATTCTTCCCAATATCTCATGAGTGGGCTCATGTTTTTTGGTTCAGTAGTGAACATGTACGATCACTTTGAGAGATCATATTACTCACATGCCCTTACATGCACACCTGCACGTTGGTGTATAGACCTTGGTTAGGTAATCAACCTATTGGTCTGCCAAAGGTACATACTCAGACATATAGTAACGCATCTGTCTCCAGTCAGAGGATGCATACCTATATCGTGACAACATACGACATATGACTTTATTTTTATCGATCTCATTAAGCCAACTCTTTGACCTTACTTGTCTAACTCCTCCGAATATATATTCCTATGTAGAGGACTCACATCAAGAGGTCGGTTAAATATCAGCCTTCAAAGAGAGGATTGCCATCTCCTCCTCAGGCTGGAGATCATCTCTTAATAAACATTTGACAATGGTCGATGAGTCCTCGAACCACTCTTTAGATATTCATCCAAGCACCAGCCACTATAATTCAACAATTGAATCAACAACTGTATGATCATTAAGATGGCTATGTTACATAATCCTAATTATACTAAGGGACCTTTTGTGCAAATTAATTATTCTTCATTTCAGATCAGGGAATGATATTCACAATAACATTTATTGCATAATGGCTCATCGTGGGCTCGCATGTCCAACATTTCATTCTTTGACTGATCCATTGCAGGTCTGACTTCAGGGCTAGGGCTAAGGTCTTGTGCAGTCCTACTACTCCCCAAAGTTAAACCATTAAATTAATAATGTGAAGGACAAAGTGAACCTACACCTTTAGAGAAGGTAGGAAGATCTATAGTTACCGTCAATGCCTTGCCCTTTAGATTATTTACATTTGGAAAACTACAACTCAAATGATCTTTTTACTCATATAATCCTATAATCTTTGCTTTATTACATCAATATATACTTTTGTTCTAACTTTCTATTCCTAAAAGCAATGAACAATGTAATCTAAGGCTGAATTATTGAAAATTCTCTTATGAATCTTGACCTTAAACCACTCATCTACTATTACTAGTGGTGGTCTGATTACCTCTGCATGGTCTATTATTGTTGGTGCGATTGTGGGCTAGAGATGGTTGGTGTATTGCAATTGTTGTGAAGGTTGGGTTATTGGACCACTGAAATTTTAGTGTTATCTCCACCCATGAACATGTATTGTCGGTCCTTATGGATAGAACCCAAGTCACATCCATACACAATGGATTAAAGTAATATTGTTGAATCTATGACATGTGTATATGATGGTTGAGATCATGTAATCAAGTTTGCTACTACTATACTTAGTAGCAATTTGACATGTGCTCTAAGGAGTCATTAGAAGTGCATGCGAATGTGTAGAGCCAGTTGGCTACTCTCCACCTTTGTTGCTAGGTCATCTATCTATTTTGCAATAAAGTTTATCTTATCCATATCAATTGGAATTGTTTTGCAATTAAGTCTACTTTGGCTAGTAATTGGTCGTAGTTGATTTCGAGATTGGAAGAAGATGATATGTTTTCTTCCTAGGTCATTACGACTTGTGTTGTTGACGATTTCAAATATGTACAAAAGAAGTTATGATAACAAAACCCAGAACCATAGCCACCCTGTCTTGGAATTTCAACCTAATCAAACCTTGATCTTTCCACTAAACCCATATTGCTTAAGCAGGCGACTCAACAATATTACAAGGTGTTTATATATGTACAACTCTAACAATACACTTGATTTGATTACATGATCAACTCTAAAGCAAGTAAAAAAGTTGGGCCTCGTATACCATCAAAAGAAAGTATGTAAATAATGCAAGATGACAACAAGAATGTTCTTACAAATTTAGAAGTAAACCCACAAGATTTTTTTTGAGGAAACGGTGGGATGTGGAGGTCCATCCAAAAAGAGATGATTGTGATCTCCAAGTGGGATTGAGAGGGAAGCACACAATGAAGAGTATCTCTAGATCATATTTCACAAGTTTTTGGATGAGGAGTATGAATGTTAATATGGTATAACTACTTGGGTGTATAAGTTAAGGTAGCACATGGTCATACTTACAAATTTTTCATGGCTAATTAGTCATCCAGAGGAGGTGCTAAGTGAGTTAGGTGGAGGTAGCAATAGATGGAAAAGTAAAATGACAAAACCTTCTCCAACTTTATGTAGGGTCAGTTACATGCGTTCTTATTAAATCCACGTTGAAAGATCATATTGTTTTTTACGATGGCTATTGACTTTCTAAAACAACCGTCCTCAAGGGGGGATTTGAATCCTGGTCTTTTGGGTGGTAGGCCCACTGCTCTACCACTAGACCATATGAAAAAATAATAATACTTAACAGAATAAATCAAACAATTGAACAAACATGTTAGCCACCTGAAAGGTAAGGCACTTGACTGGTTTAGAGTATTAGTCGACTGGATCATGACTGTTGTTGACCATAATTAGTTGGCTGCAATATAAATAGTTGAATAAATATCACATTAGTTGATTAGAGAAAAACACCAGTCTATTAAAAATAAGATAAAGTGCAATCAATCGATTAAAATGATGAGTTATACTGCTGAATGATAAGTTGACTGGTGAGAAAAAGTAGTCAGGTAAATAGTCGTTGAATTTAAATTCCAAGAGTTGTGCATGATGCAAAATATTCTAGATGTTATTTACAAATATATAGAGAAAAATAGAAGTATATGACCCACTACATGAAAGTCTTAACTATTTTTAGCTTTAGTTCTTTTCCTTAAGCTTTTGGACTTTAACATTGAGTTGAGCTTGAGTTTCGGAACTTCACTTGTGCTTGAGTTTGCTACTTTTTCCTTGATCTTTAGAATCTTATGCTTGAGCTTCTTCTTGGATCCTCAACTTCTTTGCTTTTAAGCTAGCTACAAGCTACAAACATAAGCTTTGCTATCATTAAAACATGCAAGGTCACACATGACCTAACTATTTCCAACCACACAAGGTCAAGCTTTGTAATCTCATGATGAAGGTGTCACTCCAATAATCTTAGATATAGAAGGCAGTGTGAAATGGCATGGTAAAGACGCACAGTGGGAAGATAAATGGGAGAATGGAAGAAGATGGTTGACATGGGTTCCAATAAATGCTAATCAAGATCTAAGTTTTATGCATTGTACACGTGTCCTCCTTCGAGAGGAAGTGTTTAAGTTATTTTTTTTAGAAAAAAATATTTACTAAAAGTTACTCAAAATGAAATTTTGAATCATTTTGTACTTTTGAAAACTTTCTTATGTGATCGTTTATTATTAACGATTAATCTTATAGTTACAATACATAAATATTTAGCAAGATACATTCATTTTCAATTTATTTAATTTGAGTATTTATATATATTATATATAAATACACTCTTATTATTTAATAATAAAATAGAAATTAAATTATTTTATATTGTAAATAATTCATAAACACATTCCCAATAAAGATAAACTGCGATTTTAATATGACATATATAGATTTTGTATTTATTCCATTTTATTGATTATATTTTAAGATACTCTAAGAGAATTTATCTTATATACCTTTAATGTTTTTAAAAGAATACATATTTTATGAATATTATATAATCAACATGTTTTTCTTCTATAATACATACATACATATATCTTTTGATTCGTTCAAGCGAGATCTAAGGTATCTGCCTGATAAGGAAGAATGCCTTCGACTATGGGTTATCATACTACCCTTAGTATAGAAATATCATCTTTGCACGAAAGAATTATGTTTGTCAAAGAAGGATATACAAATTCTAGTCAAGTTGTTTATATATCCACATACAATTTAACTGACCCTACTCTTGCTACGATATTTGCAAATTCAAATGCTACTACGTATTATATATAAAGAAGATTAGCAACTAAAGGGAAGGATCCAAAGGTACAAGAAGGGTGACACTCTTCGCCGCTCAAGCAACAACGATCAACTCTATTAGTACTATGGTGGATCGTGGAATGCAATGAGCATAAATTATGATAAATGACTCCAATCTCAAAAGGGATGCACATCATGAGCTATTTGCAGAGCAGCATAATACATATGCGATACAACCCATATAATTCTGTTTACTCACTTTAAATTGAGTATCCATTTCCTTCCTTTTTCGGACAGGATTGGAAATCCTATATTGACATATACATATGATATATTCCTCTGGTTTCTAAAACAGAGTAATGTAAAAGGAAGTTGCTTACTTACTCAATAAACATTTTAATTCATTTTAAATGTTAAACAATATTTAGTTTTTTATTTTAATTGTGAATAATCACATATCAAGTCGGTATTTGCACATGTTTTTATCTTAATTTATATGTTATAATGAAGAGTCAGACATATTCCTTTATCATCTTGTCATGTATGGTTTAAGTGCAGTCCTCAATGCTTATTAGCCTCATTCATTGTTCTTACATGATTCAATACATTGAAATAGGAGACAAACATGCAACAAGCTGCACCGGTAGTCCTTTTTGAATTGCAAAATAAATCCTTGTAACCAATACATTCATAGACCTAGGAAAAAATTACTGCTCAAGATTTTTTGTACTTTCTTCAAAAGCTCAACTTCTGGTGCTAAGAAACCAAAAGTATCAAAACTAAAAAGGATGAAGGCATGTCTTCAATATAGTTTGAGGGATTGGATAAATGCCCTTTCCTTGGTTCCACTTGATCACAAGTAAGCAATGAATCATCCTAGGTTACATCTAACTCTTTTTTCACAACCTAGTCTAACTCCACTAACAAATCTCTCTCTTTGTTGAGCCATAGATCATTATATCATAGCTTAAATAGGAGATCGATGCTTCACATTGTGGACTCTATTTATAACACCCATACCTCCAAAAATAGTCCCACATCTAAAACTTACAAAGTGTGAAAATGGACTATAAGTGGTGGAGATTATTATTTGACAACTTGGACTTAAACATTTTGGGTGGTTGTAAATGGATCCATTTAGACCCGAACCAAACAAGATGTCAGGGTCAGCTTTCCTTGATAACGGACTGGGGACCTAAGTTTGGGACGTTACAAATGGTATTAGAGCTAATTTTCCTATGATAGTGGAAAGGGCTACCTGAGAAGTGGAGCCACCGGTACAAGAGATAGGAGGAAATGGCTATCATGTGCTTTCATCTGCCACTGTCACTGTGAATAAGTGATGGACCATGTGATGGACCGAAAATTCAGCCTTTTAATAGTGCAGAATTAACACTTCTAATGTCATTGCAGTCAAGCTAAATTGGGTCCATCAAAAACCGTTTAATTAATCTGTTAATTAAATCAAACAACTGATTTTATTTCTACATGGGCAAGCCCAAGGTCGAACTCAGGGACACGAGCCTATTAAATATTTATTTAGACTCTTAATACCTATATTAAGTGATTAAAAATCCATAGGTCAATAAATGCACATGAAGACACGATGCAAATAATGCATACACATGAATCATACATTTTTAATTTATTTTTTATGCAACAAAATGCAAGGTTACACTAAAGAATAAATGCCCTAATTTAGTAAAATATTTAAGCAAGAAATTTAAGTTAACTTCATAATCAAATAACTAAGCAGGTTCCATTGAAATATTGATTAAGGCATAAAAAATATTACATAATGGACACTCCATTAATAAAATTACTCATCAAACTCCAGATCATCAAATAAGAAAACAAATTATGCCATAAAAAAGATAACAAAACAAGCTTTGAAATACAACTGAAATCACATCGATCGGAGCTCAGATGCTCAAGATATTCACAAAAGAAACCAGGAGCATAAATGCAAGCAAAACATGAAAATAAATAACAAACAAGTCTCTAAAAGGACAAAAATGTAAATAACATAATCGCGAGGCCTTCCCTGATATTTATCCACACGCGTGGGGGTAGAAGTGTAATTATTAAAACCCAAAGGGGGTCCTTTGTAATTTACCCCAAGTGCGCATGGGTGGAATGTGCTAATAAGACTTGTCTACAAATTGAAGAAATCGTAGGGGACTCCATGAAAAATACCCTCGTCTGCACGTGACGAGGCATGTGGGGCGAGGCTCGGCAGTTACGCAAGCTTGACGGAGGCTCAGAGCAGGCTCGGAGTAGGCTCGGACGCCGGTTCGGATTGGGAGCAAGGCTCGGAAGGCTCAGAAGTGGCTCGGGTGTCTCGAGCCTGTAGGTCTTGTGCTGAGGCTCGAGACCTGAGACATGGACGCTTGTGGTCCATCCGATCACGAGGATCGAATGACAATTGTAACTCTCGAAGATGGCGATGTAGATCCTCTTGGTCCGACCGATCTCACCAATCGGACGGTGCATGTACTCCTCGTTCTTCATCTCAGCTGCCTCCTATGATGGAAGAGGTTGCGCTCTGGCGACTCGACCGCAGCTCCGCCAGCCTCCCTCACCCGTGTCACAGGTCCTTTGGAGTCCCTGAAGATGCTGGATCGATCGTTAAAGTGAATCAAAGCTGCAAGACCACCTGGAAGCACTGATGTTGAACCATGGCTGGAGATGAAGCCTGAGAAGATACCTCCGATGAAGCTCCGGTAAATGAAGGCATTCATCTACAATGGTTAGTTCTGATAGACAAAGCATGCAGGTAAGTAGTACAAGTGAGTGTGAGCGAGATGGACGACCGTGAAGGGGTGAAGAACGCGACGAACGAATCTTCTTCTCCGGCGAGCTCGGAGAAGGATGGGTCGAAGTGGTAGGAGGTGATGGAGTAACAGGAGGATGAGTTAAGGGTAGCGTGTGAACGGTTGCGATGGGGGGAACTCAAGGAATGATCAATGGAAGGAGAATGTGTGAGTTTAAGGCTCATTAAATTAGATAAATAAAAAGAAAATACTAGTGATGATCGAAGAGGACTTACCTGGGCTTGAGATCCTAGGCGGATCTCGGATCTTCGCTAGACTCCCCTGGCTACGGGGAGAAGCTCAACAGTGGTGGAGCACCGTAGACCTGGCCTACCATGGCCTGGGGTCGACACCAAGGTCGAAGGCGGTCATCGTGCTCCATGGTGCCTCCTCGCTGTCACCGAGGAGCGGAGGAATGCTGGGCTGTGACCCACGTAAAGGTGGATGGGGCAGGATGAAGACGACGGAGGCGTATTTGAAGGATGAAGGTAGTGGTTCCGATGGTGGTCGACATGGGTTGCTTGGAGGATATGAAGCAACAGAGAGGGTTTCGTAGAAAGTCATGGTGTCCGCGAGGATGATGGATGAATGGTGTAGGTCATGGGTATTTCACGAGTGGATAAGATGGCGGAGAAGGTTGGGGGAAATGGAAAGGGAAAAAACAGTGCACGATATGGGCGACATGGGCGAGGAGGTAGATGGAGAAAGAATAGGATTCCTCGGTCATTGGATCTCACGATCCAACGACTGAGAAATGGGTGCCAGTGAGTGGTCTCGATCGCATCAATGAAGGCTTGATCGATGGTTAAAGTGCTAGACATGTGGCGAGCTAAAAGGAAGATGGGAGTGGACAGAGGAGATGAGAGATGGGAGTGGATCAGATGGTCGATGATGGAGCGGTAACATGCAGTGGAGATGGCGAGTTTTAGAGAAGATGGGACGGCGATGCGGGTGGACACGTGGTGCTATGAGAGAGAGGCGCTAATGAATGGGCGAGATTGAGTCTGGAGGTAGATCTAAGGGTGGAAATCAAAGGATGGAATGAGAGACGAAGATGAAATCTCTAGAGAATGATCGGACGGTTGGGAAATAAAGGCGCTTGGCGCGCAAAGGATCGGGTGATGTGGCACAATCAGAAAGCGTCGCGTGGCCCAATAAGGTAATTTGGATAAAGAATGTGAAATATGAGGGAGAAGGAGGCTGGATTTGGAAAACTCAAAACATGAAAGTTGTAGTCTCGATGAGATCTACAAGTTTCATGTTGACTAAAAACGGAGACGATGTCAAACAAAGGGAGAAATATTTTTGTAAGCGGTTTTAATGGTATAAAACACTATGATTTTAGCTTTGCTATTTTTTTGTATTTTTAATTTACTCCGTGACTCAAATATATACAACATTTTATCTGATTTTTGTTGACAATAGTCTAATCTAGGGGATTAATATCTGCGAATTAATGTAATGAAACCGAGTTTCATCACCGCCCTTTATTTAAACTGTGATCGTCCCCGAGCATATAAAAAATGAATGAGTTGTATTAATCCCCTTGTGCATGTGTGTACATGATCAAATCCGTTCAAGAACTCTCAACTTTAGAGATCCAAAATCTCAGAGTTCAGCCCAACCTTAATCAAGAGGCATCCAATTCCTCTAATTTTCCAGACTCTCTCTTTGATACATATAAACTAAGGATATGAATTTAAGTGCTGACTGTAATCACGAGAGTAGAGTCACAACATCACCCAAGTCCCCAATCCAATAAATTCTCCCAAGGACCCAATCCTCAACACTAGGGAATAAATCAAATATTGCGTCCAATCCACCATCTCTTTAGTTGTCAGACTTAGAAGTGTAGGTGGCACGGCAGTTGATGGAGGATTTAGGATTGTATCATTTCTTCTCTCCCTCTCATTGGAACAAGGATCCGCTCGAGTGCCTTATTACTCAACGCATATTTTTGGTATTGATCAGTGCGTCCGTCAAGAGATGTTACAGTCTTCTGCACTTGTTTTCCTGGGAATACACTGGGTGTGCCTTTTTTGGAGTACCTATCGTACTTTCTACACCCAGACTTGTAGCATTTACGATGTGGAGCCCTTTTTTGGTGCAAGCCCGACTCCTGGTCCTAATAGCGATGGTCCAAGTGGACACTTTGAAATGGTTGGGAGAGCTAGCCTTTGGTGGAAGCTCTGTTGATATTTGACTTTGTGGAATGAGATATTTTCTTTCAACATTGATATTTCTTTGTTTAATGTTATTTTTGGCTATCTCCACTGCTTTTACCAAAAGTTGGCGCACACTGATCATCATTTTTATTTTATTTACATCCTGGCACTTAGGTAAATTTTAAGAGATTAGTACAAAAACCAAGTTCTCATACCAACTAAAGATGTTGAAACTCAGGTTTCATGAAGCCTTCAATGATTTTATCCCATCATCGAGCATCATTAAATCTAGTACAGACTTGAATCCTTTATCTCGGTCCTTCAAGTGAAATTTCAACTCATCTCATCATGATCGCAGTCGTGTATGTGAAATGCTGATCATATTCTTAAGGTAGGAGACTAAGCATGCAATATAGCACACAAATCAATCAAACTAGAGAAATGTGGATAATGAAGTCGAAGACCCTGATAGCTAAGGTTGGTTAACCTAAAATCTCAAGACCTCATAAATAAGGTGTTCTCGAACATTTTTTATCATGTGTGGAAGTGAAAATGGTAGGGGGATTCAATCCAAATCCTTCATCCAATTTTTGAATTTTTTGTAACTCCTTAAAAGACTTAATGACTGCCTAAACTCAAATGAGTAGATGCATCTGCTTTCAGCCAGTATAGGTGCAACTACAGGCCGTAAAACGGAACTCGTTGCTTAAGGACGGAGCCTTACGTGATGTTCTCTAAATCACCTACTCTGCTAAGGGAAAACTCTCACTGAAGAGCGGCTACTTATTTGCGTTTAGTAGTCGATTTGACCTTCAAAGGGTTTTTGGTTTATCTTATTTTTATGGATTTTCTATTAAAGTTAGAACACTAGCTAGACTCATTTTCCTTGAAATTAAGAAAATATTTTCCAAACCATGTCACACATATAGATTTTCCAAATATTTTTCAAATGATTTTTCAAAATAAGCAAAACAATTTTTCAAATCATTTTCAAAAATATTCTTCTTGTAAAATAGTGTAACATAGTATAGAAAAAATTTTAGAAGTCTTAAAAACATCTTGTCCACTTAGTTAAAAATAATATACTTTAGTTTCAAAAAGTTTTAATTTTTTCAAAAATTTTCAAAATATCGCTAAAGTACTTATACCGTGTATACGGTATACCATCATATATTTAAACTTTGTTATGTCCTCATAGCACTAGATGATATAAAGCCAAAGCTCCATTCAAGTATAGAAAAATATACGAACCGAGGCGGATGCCCCTATACTTAGGTTAGATATAACTAAGTATCAAGGCAAGAAAAGATGAGTAAAAAAATCACAGGGACTCAGGTCCCCCCTATACTTAGGCTGAGAGTAGCCTAAGTACAGAGATGGATAAATGATGATGGGGAGACCTGAGAAGAATGAAGAAGTCAGGATGGATATACAAGTGAGTGAATGAATCTTCTAAGATGAATGGAGTACTTAAGGGCTAGGGCAGGGTGTCGGAGCAACCAAGGCTCAAACAAGCATGCAATACCCTTTGAATTCACCAACTCACACGTAAAAGCAATAAGTGTTGGTTGATTATCTTTTCATTTTTATTGGTGATTAAAACATTCTAATTTATGCAAGGATCAAGAAGAAATGTCAAATAAAAACCATCCTACGTAAACAAGGGTGTTGCTCTCCCAAAACATTATTTTACTCTATTTTAGGTCAACTTACATTTATCAGTCCCAATTTTAAGCTTAAGGTTATCACTATTTAAATGTGAACATAAATCAATCATTCAACCGTCTACTGCTCATTATCAATTTCCATTAACTTAGGTGATCAAGCCAGGAAGGGAGGTCGAGAAAAAGCCATGCAATCGATAAAAATCATGATCTAGGCTAAGAGAGGAAACTCACAGTGCCTTGATAAAATTTTACGAAAACAAGACTGAATTAAAATCTAAACCTAAATGTATGCAAGTTGATGAAAAACCACAACTAGCATGCTTCTATTAGCGGGGAAGAATAGTTTGAAATTTTGGCTAAGTGAAGCGGTGTCTACGTGCGTCTTGATTTAATGTGTGTCCTTCATATGATCGAATACATAAAATAAAATATGAAAATAGCTCAAAGAGTCGCATGCCTAATCCTAGGTCGGCACTCAAGTGGGGCGATCCCCACACAATCACAGAGAGCTTCGGTCATTTACACACATGATTCTTCGAACGAAGACCACTGTAAAGATGATTATTGCATGGGAAAAATTAAATACACGACAACGATTATTTTTCTCTTCGATTTTTCTCCAAGGTTTGCTTCTGCAGCTCCTCGTGCTCCTGCTCGTCGCCTCCTTGAACACCACGGGCCCTACCACAAAACAAGTGTTTGATATCAATTAAAGAAAGATTAATAATGCACAAACAACGAGACCTATGAATTAAAAATTACACTCAATTTAAATATTAAAAATCCAAGTAAAACAAAAGATGAGCCATGTCCCCGACAACGACGCCCATTGACGACCAAAATTCAACCATTTAATAATGTAGAATTAACACTTCTAATGTTATTACAATTGGGCTAAATTAAGTCCATCAAAAACCATTTAATTAATCTGTCAATTAAATCAAATGGTCAAATTTGTTTTTACTTTGGCAAGCTCAAGGTCGAGCTCAAGGATACGAGCCTTTTAAACATTTATTTAGACTCTTAATACCTAAATTAAGTGACAAAAATTTAGAAGTTAATAAATGCACATGAAGACACGATGCAAAAAATGCAGACACGTGAATCATACATTTTTTGTTTGATTTATTTGTAACAAAATGCAAGGTTACACTAAAGCATAAAAGCCCTAATTTAGTAAAATATTTAAGCAAGAAATTTAGGTCAACTTCAGAATTAAATGACTAAGCAGGTTCCATTGAAATATTGATTAAGGCATAAAAAACATTACATAATGGACACTCCATCAATAAAATTAGTCATTAAACTCCAGAGTGTCGAATCGGAATTGTGCTATGAAAAATATAACGGAAAAAGCTTTGAAACGCAACTGAAATCACATCGATCGGAGCTCAGATGCTCAAGATATTCACAAAAGAAATCAGGGGCATAAATGCAAGCAAGACATGAAAATAAATAGCAAACATGTCCCTGGAAGGACTGAAATGTAAATAACATAATCATGAGGCCTACCCTGATTATTTATCCACACCTGCGAGGGTAGAAGTTTAATTATTAAAACCCGGAGGGGGTCCTTTGCAATTTACGCCATGTACGCGTGGGTGACACGTGCTAATAGGACATGTTTGTAAAATGAAGAAATTGTAGGGGCCTCCATGCAAAATACCCCTACCCGCACGTGATGAGGCACGTGGGGAGAGGCTCAACAGTTATGTAGGCTCGACGAAGGCTTGGAGTAGGCTCGGACACGGGTTCGGACTGGGTGGAAGGCTCAGAAGTGGCTCGGGTGTCCTGAGCCTGTAGGTTTGGTGCTGAGGCTTGAGACCCGACACATGGACGCTTGTGGTCCATCCGATCACGGGGATCGAATGACAACTGTAACTCTTGAAGATGGCGATGTAGCTCCTCTTGGCCCGTTCGATCTCGTCAATCGGACAATGCATGTACTCCTTATTCTTCATCTCAGTCGCCTCATGCGACGGAAGAGGACGTGATCCGGTGACTCGGCCGCAGCTCTGCTAGCCTCCCTCAACCGTGTCACTGGTCTTTTGGAGGCCCTGAAGGTGCTAGATCGATCGTTGAAGTGAAGCCAAGCTGCAGGACCACCTAGAAGCTGTTGTTGTTAAACCATGGCTGGAGAGGAAGCTTGAGAAGATACCTTCGATGAAGCTCCAGATAATGAAGGAATTCACCTGCAATGGTTAGTTCTGATAGCCAAAGCGTGCATGCGAGTAGTGCAAGTGAGTGTAAGCGAGATGGACGGTCGTGAAGAGGTGAAGAATGCGGCGTCCGAATCTTCTTCTCCGGCGAGCTCAGAGAAGGATGGGTCAAAGTGGTGGGAGGTGATGGAGGAACGAGAGGACGATTTGAGGGGTAGCACATGAACGGTTGCGATGTGGGGGCACTCAAGGAATGATCAGTGGAAGGAGAATGTGTGAGTTTAAGGTTGATTAAATCAGACGAATCAAAATAAAATACTAGGAAGATCGGAGAGGACTTATCTGGGATTTTGGCGGAGCGAAGCTTGGGCTTGAGATCCTAGGCGGATCTCGGGTTTTCGTTGGACTCCCACAGTTATGGGGAGTATCGTAGCGGTGGCAGAGCACCGCAGACCTGGCCTACCATGGCCAGGGGTCAACACCGGGGTCGACGGCGGTCGTCGCACTCAATGGAACCTCCTTGGAGTCATCGAGGAGCGGAGGAATGCTGGGCCGTGACCCACGTAAAGGTGGACGGGGCGGAATGAAGATGGTGGCGGCGTATTTGAAAGATGAAGGTGGTGGTTCTGATGGTGGTCGACGTGGATTGCTTGGAGGATATGAAGCGATAGAGAGGGTTTCACGGAGAGTCATGGTGTCCGTGAGGATGACGGAAGAATGGTGTAGGTCGTGGGGTGTTTCGCGAGTGGAGAAGATGGCAGAGAAGGTGGGGGAAATAGAAAGGGGGAAAGCTGGTGTGCAAGATGGGTGACGTGGGCGAGGAGGTAGCGGGAGGAAGAAGATGATTCCTCGACTGTTGGATCTCACGATCCAACGACTGAGAAATGGGCACGAGTGAGTGGTCTCGATCGCATCTATGGGGGCTTGATCGATGGTTAAGGAGCCATCCATGTGGCGAGCTAAGAGGAAGGCGGGAGCGGACAGAGGAGATGAGAGATGAGAGTGGATCGGATGGGAGATGATGGAGCGGTAGCGTGCGGTGGAGATGAAGAGTTTTAGAGAAGATCGGACGGCGATGCAGGTGAACATGTGGTGCTATGAGAGAGAGACGCGCTGATGAATGGGAGAGATTGAGTTTGGAGGTAGATCTAAGGGTGGAAATCAAAGGATAGAACGAGCGGCGAGGATGGAATCTCCAGAGAATGATCGGACGGTGGGGAAATGAAGGCGCGTGGCACGCAAAGGATCGGGCTACGTGGCACAACCAGAAAGCACCATGTGACCCAATCATGTTATTTGGATAAAGAATGTGAAATATGAGGGGAAGGAGGCTGAATTTAGAAAAACTCAAAACATGAAAGTTGTAGATCTCGTGAGATTTACAAGTTTCATGTTGACCAAAAATGGAGATGAGGTTAAAGAGAGGGAGAAATATTTTTGTGAGCATTTTTAAGGGTATAAAACACTACGATTTTAGTTTTGTTATTGTTTGTATTTTTAGTTTATTCCATGACTCAGATATATACAATATTTTATCTGGTTTTTATTGACAATAGTCTAAGCTAGGGGATTAATATTTGTGAATTAATGTAATGAAATCGAATTTCATTACCATGTCACAACAGGGACATTGTAAATATAAGTGTGGGAGGTTGTAACACCCATACCTCAAAAGATAGTCTACAACTCACAAAGTGTGAGAGTGTGTTATAAGTAGTGGGTATTACTACTTGACAACTTGAGCTTAAGCATTTTGGGTAGTTGTCAACGGATCCATTTGGACCCGAACCCAACAAGTTGTTAGAGCCAGTTTTGTTAGATAATGAACCGGTGACCTAAGCCCGAAACTTGTACATAAGTATACTGATAAGATCGACCCGATTAAAAAGAGGCTATTGATATCTCAAATTAGATAAAAGAGTTATGCAGATAACCGTCTTAGAGAATTAGAATTTGCAGTTGGTGATCATGTTTTTCTCAATATTTCTTTGACCCATGGTGCATTGAGATTTGGACGAAAAGGAAAACTTAATCCAAGATACATTGGTCCTTTGGCGTGTTGGATAGAGTAGGCGAAGTAGTCTACCGCATTGCATCAACCCTCGGTATTTGTATATTCATAATATCTTCCATGTTTTCCACGTTGCGGAAATATATTCATGACCCATCTCATCATATTCATTATGATCTTGTCGAGGTTCGTAATGTATGAGGAGCGTCCTTCTCACATTGTTGTCCATCAAGAACATCAACTTAGAAGTAAGGCTATTTGGATGGTGAAAGTTGCTTGGCACAACCATTCAGATAGAGAAGCTACATGGAAACTTAAAGATGAAGTTCGAGAAAAATATCCTAAACTTTGAGGTATGTCTTTTAAATTTCGAGGAAGAAATTTCTTTTAAAGGGGGTAGAGTTGTAACATCCTTTATGTGTAAGGAAGTCTTGTAAAAAATGAAATTATTAAATTTTAAAAATCAAATAAATCAAAGTAGATGTGTATTATATAAATAATATGAATTAAAAATGAAATAACATAACTACATTGCCATTCAAAAGGGGAAACAAAAGTAAAAAAATAAAAACCCACGATCGTGCATAGCAAAATAATTATTTTTAAAAAGTTTGTTGCAACCAATTAAAAAAAGCAAATCATGCTTGGAAAGTCATCCACCGGTAAATGTTGGATTTATTTTCTACCTTAAAAAAGGCCAATCAAAAGGGGATTTAAACCCCCCAACGATGGGTCTCACTATAAAGAGAGATCCGACTACAACAAGGAGAATCATGTTATCGACTTTTCAATTCATATCATGCATGTATAATCACCTCATTTAATTATTGTCAACACAATGGGATTGACGAATCTAAGAAATACATATCGAAGTTGTTATGTCATAGCATAATCATGAAAATTAATAATTATGCAACTTTTTTGTTGACTTCAAATTTAGGCTCTCGCATAAGGAAATTTGAAATCCACGTATTATGATTAAGAGTTCAATCATAACTATATCATTATCCTATGTGAGTAAAATTTGGTGCAATGACTATAATAATCTTGTAGTCATAGGTAGGAGAATTAAAATCATGTTTGTTAGTTATCTTCAAATCAAGGATCGCGTAGGATGAGTCTTGTTTTGTAGTTACTCTTTTTAGAATTTAAACTTACTCGGTCTTTGTCCTTGCATCGTTTTGAACTATTCCAATAATCATCGAAAAATTATTCATTATGCAACTTAAGATTTTTTGGGTTACAAAGGTTTGTTAAATAAGCATTGAAATCCCACATGTTTGAGAATATAGTAAGAAATTATCGTTAGACTACCTGCTGCTGTTACAATTGTACAATTGTGTTATAAACCTCAAATTCGTTCAAATCAAGATAAATTACGTAATGACTAATTTCATGGATAAAAAGATAATATTCATCAAACATCCTTGTGTAATATTTAGAAACACATAGGATTGTGATTATAAACGATTTTTTAAATTACTGAAAGATTATTTTGAACAATCACTTCAAATAATAATTGTAATTTTAGTGGACTTTTAAGTATTCTCTACTAAAAAGGACTAAGATGACTAATGACATAATAAAATTTAAAGGAGGGATGAGTTATGTTGTTAGTCTATGAATCTCTAAATTGGTGAATGTCTACCTTTGTTATAGGATCATGCTTGACCACATGATTAGATCGTTTGTTTTGGAGAAGAAATTTATTGATCAATATTGAGGTATGTACATTAATTATATCGCATACTGTTGTTATTATGCCTACCATTAAATTTTTTAGCTATTAAATGTCGCTTTTATTCTACCTAGTTAAAATACTTTGATTGTGTTTTTATGTTTAACTCTAGGTATTCAAGCACTAATTTGATATTAAATCATTATGCATATGTAAGAGTTAGTTTTTTAAATAATGCAGAGTTAGATACATCATTGTTTTTTATAGGTCAATTTGTATTTTTAACAATTTCAGATATTTTATTGGAAATTACGTATTGTTTTGGCACAATCTTTGTGTAAGAGCAGACATTGTTCATTGTTAGTCCATTAGAGACTTAGACCTGGTCAGTGTCACGCAGACAATTAATTCTGCCAATTGACCATTGCAGACGGGTAATTCTGCACTACTCCCAGCCAATTTCCGCTACGACAATTGACTCAGTAGTGATGTTCATTACATTGGAGTTCGGATAGGATATCTCGTATTAGAATTTTTTATGATTTATAATTTTAACTTGTGGGAATGAGGTGACTTCTTTTTAAGCTCGGGCTGCCCAGTGTCGGCATATGGTATAGATTTTTCCATTGAAATTTATATTGACATTCATGGTCACAAAATATGTAATTATTCAAGAAAAGTTTATCGTATTGTTATTGTTTTCACTTGGTAGTATGCACAATTAAAGATTCATGATACAATTCATTGTTTTTATTGGCTTATATTCTTTATCCCATAGATTTTTGATCGTATTAGTTTTTTTATGTTCGAGAGGTATGAATACTTATGACATGTTCCATATCTTAATGGTGCATACCTAGTCAAATTCGTTTAACTAATATTGATTGCAACCTTGCACCTTGCAGCTTGGCAGAAAACGGAGGTGTTGGTCTGTCATCCGGATTGGATAGTCATTGCTATTCAAGTCCATAAAGTTATTGTACGATTGTTATTGACAGATTTATTTATTTTTAATCTATAGTTCGGATTTCTTGAGTTTTTAATTTATTGGTTAATTTTATTTATTCTTCAATTATTGTATATTTATGATTAATGTATTGAAACTTTTGTATCGCTCTTCGACTCGAAAAAAATGTTCACTATTTCAGAATGCTTTCGGATTTTCCCCATGCATCGAGATCGGGACGTGAACTACAACTCGAGTTGAATTAGTTTCGCTCTTAAGGACGTAATTTAGACAAAATTCAAGGACCTTTCGGTAATTTCTCCCGGGAAGTAACGCGTACGAGGAGGTCAAATGGGCCACCCCCGTTAACTGCTAACGACCTCCTATAATTTTGGAGACACCTGAACTGTCACCATTTCTCTTTACCCCAATGTGGGAATCTGCAATCCCATGCAACGTCTCTTCTTACAGATCTAGATTTAGAAAAGTTCGAGCTCCGCTGTTCGATCCCGTTTCTCTGGATTGTCCGCGCTCATATGGTGGTGGTCTTTCTGGATCCATACCTCAGTGCACGTAAAATGCTCGACAAAATACCGTAGAGGGGTTGTCGACGGATCCAGAGGTCGGAAAGCAATGGCAGGCAGGGGGCGGGAGGAGGAGTCGGTGGCGTCGTCCCCCACGTGGGCCGTGGCAACCGTGTTGACGTTGCTATTGGCTGTGTCATTGCTCATGGAACGCGCTATCCACCATCTGAGCCATGTGAGCATGTTTATTCTTCTCTTGCCATAAATGTGCTTGTTTTATGATCGATTATTCAGGATATGTGAAGGTTGTATTACATTCTTGAAGTTGACGAACATGATGCAAGAAGGTTCCAAATTCCAATGTAAGTTGATCGGGTATGGCGTGTTTCCATCGAGGATGAACCAAACTAACAATCTGACTGTTAAGACACTTTCCTTGGGAGATGGACTTAGACGCCATGATACGAAGCAACATTCTTCACGAATTTCCATCGTCGGGGATGGTTTGATTATAGGGGTGGATTTGAAGATGTAATTCTTTTTTTGTCTGGAGGCCAACTTTTACTCTCTTTGGTTGGTTGAAGGAGGTGCGCGTTAAAGATGTTAATTTTGTGTTTGGCAAAAATAACGGGTAACATGTGGGTTGGAGTAATTAGTGACAATTTTATTCTTATTTGTCCGGAAAAAGAGAATAACATGAATGATAAAAAGGGAGTGGTGGATTCCACCCCTTGCGGATCCAAAGAGTGGTAGTTTGCGGGATACTTCAATCCAACTGAGCGTGGAGTAACGCAAATAGTATAGGGTTAACCTTCCTAAATGAGGGGTAAACCTCTAATCAAGCTAGGCTTAACGATTCTTTCTCCCACCCTTTACTTGAGGTCTGAAGCTAATATTAATAAAAGATTTTTCGTGAAGGCAGAGATAGAGGTTGAATCTTTTTTTCTCTCAGCTTTCAAGTTGAATAGAAAGAATCAAGAAACAGCCACTCTTTCCCTTTGTTTCAAGGCCTTATGGCCATACCTTATATCACATTGTTTTTCAAGGCAATGTTGGCCATGCGCTTTAACTTTTCTTACTCCAAGGTCATGTTGGCAACTTCTAGATGCAAATGCCAAGTGCCTTCACTTTTGCGTTTTCGTGTAGATATCTTTGGAATCCATGAATACAGTTATGAGAGCCGCACAATATCGGGCTTATGAGTCAAAAGAAGCCATACTTTCATATTTTTTCATCAAATGCTTTGCAGTCAAAGAACAAGTTTACTTAAAGAAAACAGCAAAAGAAATATGATAGTTGGAATGAAGCCTGATTTTTCATTACAGTTTTACATGTTCTTTCTTTCACAATAAGATCAAAATATTTGCCCTAGATCTATTTCTGGTCTGTGAGGTTGCTTTGAATCTAGCAAAACATCAAGTTTTTTATATGATGTTTTCATTATAATTTTCAGTGGTTGAAACGGACCAATAGAAAACCCTTACATGAGGCTCTGGAGAAAATGAAAGAAGGTATTCTTTCCATTTAGTTCATTTCCAAAAGGGTGTTTTGATTAGTATTTTGTTCCTCATTCTATATCCTTCTATCTATCATTTGCTTCTTTTTTTTTTTATTTTTCATAACTTGCAGAGTTGATGCTGTTAGGATTTATGTCTTTATTTCTAACGGCCACGTCAAGAAGCTTTTCTAGGATCTGTATTGAATCAAAATTTGCTAGCAATAAGTTTACACCATGCACAAGGTCCGAGCTTGAAAAGAGCGAACCCGAACAGGGAGAAGGCATAGTTAACCAATCAGGACAGGCTCGCCCTCCAGTTGTGATTGAAAGGCTGTTGAAGGGTCATCATCGCTTTCACTGTGAGGAGGCACGTGACCAAATATAAAGATGTAATTATGACCTTCAAATATTCTCTTTCTTAAAGGTCAAGTAAACTGTGATATTTTTTCTAACAGACATATTGCTTTCTGAAACTTCTATTAAATAGGGCAAGGTGCCATTTACTTCATATGAAGTACTGGAACAGCTGGATCGGTTTACGTTTGTGATGGCTATAACTCATGTAACCTACAGTTGCCTGACAATGTTGCTAGCATGTCTAAAGGTCAGGTTTTCATGTTAAAATTTAATGTGCTCACCATAAGTCAATGATAGAAAATGCTATGGTTCAATTTCTTGATTCTGAAAAAAATACTTGTTCTGCTCTATTTAGCTGATTTTCACATTATTTGGGTAGCAGCGCACAGCAGGTGTTCATGAGGCGGCTACTCGCAGTGAAGGTGACGATGCGTGTGAACTCCTTTTGGGTTTGGCAGCGCACGTGACCTTCCACTTAAGCAAAGAACAAACCAGGAAAGAAAATAAAAAAAAGTAAAGTTGGGAGGTAGTATGGCCTATAATTCTCAGAGTGAACCCTGCTTTGCCAACTTGTGGCAAGAGAAACTCGATTGCCTTGTTGAATATGAGGGGCATTACACAGGGTTGCCGCCTCATTCCTCTTCTTTTTGTGATTGTTGGAGATACACTCATGGATTTTTTATAAAGAGTGAAAGGGTGTGATCTAGGGTTTAGGGTTTTAGGCTTTATGATTTAGGGTGAAAGGGTATGCTTTTCCCCTCGGTGCTTCTTCTGTGTTCGAGGCCCATGAGAGGTCTGATTTTGACAAAAAGGGTGATTTCAGACCTACAAAACACCCCTCCAGCCCTAGCGCGGACCCGAAATTGATGGGAATGGTTGTTGTTGGAGTATTTGGTTGTGCGTTATGAGTTGTAGCAGGGTAAATGGATCATGGAGAAGATCCATTTACCCACCCAGTTGTTTAGTCCCACATTGTCCACTGGTGGGACTTGAAAGCTCTGGAGTGGCTATATAAGGAGCCCCGGACCTCCTGTATCAATTGAGAAAAAGCAATGAAGCATATGCCTTTTTGATGGCTTCTCCCGTGGTTTCATCTCGTTCCTCACGGAGTAGGGTTCCACGTTAAACCTTGTGTTCTTCATGTTTATTCTTCTTTATTCTCTGATTCAGCTTCCGTTTTCTATTTTCTTAACATGGTATCATAGCGGATCGATTCTTGAGGATTTTTGTTGTTTATATTATTCGGGATTCGATTGAGAAGATCCAGTTTTTCGTTCTTGAAGATTGATGTTAATATCAGTTCATCTTCGAGAATTTCTAGGAAAAGAATCCCTCATGGCTTTCCAGGGTTTCGTATGTTCATGTTCCAGATCTGGTACCTCTCCATCGGAGGTCTTCACCAGGAAGTGCGTAACATGGCACCACAGGCGCATCCAAGTGAAGTCCAAGTTATAGGGTTTTTGTTGAAACCCTGATTGTGTTCGAATCCATTGCACTCGATGCAATTTCCAGATCCTTGGCGAACCTTCAGATCCCAGGCAGCAGAGCCCCTGTCGCAGCGGAGGTAGCGCCCTAATCTTCTAGAAGTCCAGATGCATTACGCGCAGATGGTGGCTCACCTCCTTCAAGAAACCCGATGAGGTGGCACCTCCGTCCTCTTCAAGCTGGCGGCGCGAGCTCTCCTTGCTACCCCCATCAGATCGTCCGAGACTCCGAAGCGGCACTGCCCCGGTGGCATACTCCAAACCTCCACGTGTGGCACGCATCTCTTCAAGCTGCTGGCGCATCAACTCCACGCGCATCGCACGCTCCAGACGGTACAGCCCTAGCTGCACTTAGGCAGCGGTCTTCCTCGCCATGCAGGAGCCCCAAGCTCCAGGCGGAGCTCCCACTCCTGTTCAAGGGGCGACGACGCTCCCTCCTTCATCGTGGCGGCGCCCTACGTACGCCTCTTAGCCTCGCGACCTCCGTGCATGAAGCCCCTCCATCGTGGCGGTGCCCGCGAATGTGCAGGTCCCCCATCGGGGGTGGCAGAGGGAAAAGAGGGGTTCCCAATCGGTGTTCCCCTAAATGTGCATGTGGGCTCATTTTTTTAAAAAAGGGCTCAAGGGGGCTACGACCGATGATAAAAAAAAGGCCCAAGGGGGCTGCGGCAATCCAAAACAGAAAAAAAGAGGGAGATTTGTTTATGAAAAAAATGAAGGTTGTTTTTAAAAAAAGAGGGAGGTGTACAAGAAAAAAACCGTACGCAAGTATTTCAAAAAAAAGTGTGATGGCTATTATAAAAAAGGAATAGCAAAAAAATGCAAGAAAAGCTGAAAAAATGTTAAAACGGCTTAAAAATGTGATGGCTTAAAAAAAAAGAAAAGCTGCAAGAAATGTTTCGAGGATATTCATGTTTTATGTACCCCCTATTTATCTTGTCTTCTCCCAACTTGGTCGACGTTCATATTCTCCGACAAATATGGGAGAAGGGGGATTATGGTGTAGAGTCACAGGTCTTCTTCCATATTCAGAGATTCATTAGAACATCCAGTTGTTCAGACTCTACAAAGACAGTTCAGAGTCCAGACTCGACAGATTGGTCAGAGTCCAAGTTCGAGGCACTCCATGATTGAGTGACCCATCTTCGAGTTCTCCAGAGAGAGACTCCAGTTTCAGACACACACGAGTATGCGGTTATTTTCAGAAGAGCACATGTATGCCATCAGTTCAGAGGTCCCCATCCTTTCTTATTTTGTAGGCCAGAGTTTTCATGTGGGTCATAGGGACTCCAGAGTAGAGGACCATTCCCTATGCCATGTTGGCATGGGTTTCATGTGGTATCATAGTTACACGAGAGCAATGCACCATTCTTTGAGCTAGATGAGAGAGACCCAGTTCTCCGACGAGGAGACTTTTTCAGACTCCATTCTCCAGCGATCGTGGACTTCGACGAGGATTGCACAACCACGGCTCCTTTTCAGTTAGGCCGTTTTCAGATATGGAACAATTGTCCACATTATTGTGGCATGCCAGAGTTCTCCGACGAGGAGACTCATTTCCAGTTGCAGTGACTCTGATAGGCGCAGTTAAGAGCACATGCTCTCCGACGAGGAGATTCAGCAGACTCACACGCCAGCCTGTTCGTCCTCCTCACCTGCACGACATGAGAAGCAACGTCCTCGACAACAACAGTTGTACGCGTTGGGTTGATATTGTCCGTAGTGTCCTGTAGTGTTGAGTTGAGTTTCTTTCTGTTTGTCCAAGCTGAGCATTGCATGCTCTAGCTTGAGGGGGAGTGTTGGAGTATTTGGTTGTGCGTCATGAGTTGTAGCAGGGTAAATGGATCCTGGAGAAGATCTATTTACTCCACTTAGTTGTTTAGTCCCACATTGTCCAGTGGTGAGACTTGGAGGCTCTGGAGAGGCTATATAAGGAGCCCCAGACCTCCTGTATCAATTGAGAAAAAGCAATGAAGCATATGACCCTTTGAGGGCTTCTCCCGTGATTTCATCCCGCTCCTCACGGAGTAGGGTTCCACGTTAAACCTTGTGTTCTTCATGTTTATTCTTCTTTATTCTCTGATTTCGCTTCCGCTTTCTATTTTCTTAACAGTTGTGACATGAGTCTGCACATACAACATATTCCCCTTCTGTTTGTGTAGACATATTCTTATTAGTTGCTTCCCAAGTTACATCCCTTCATGGTTTATATGTAATCATGCCAGAAAACAACGTCGATCTATCATCTTCTGGCGCTTGCAAAGGTCCAACACTTATCGTCAAATGGATGGGACCAACTGCGAGTTATGGGCCATGCATTTCATGAGCCTTATGCAGTGTAATGTGAAGAAGCATATTCTGACACAGGATGAGTCGACCAACATGTCTGGGGTTAATGCCTCTTGGAAGCAAGATGACGTGTACACACACATCTGGCTAATCGTACTCTTACCTTGGAGATAGCCTATGATAATCTACATCAGCCCACTGCTCAGGCAATGTAGAGCATCCTCGCCACTACCTATTCTTAGGCAAGGAATGAGATGAAGATACCACTGCTTCATTATGACATCTTCATGGCCAAGCAAAATGACCGTCCTATTCATACTTTCTATTTGTCTCTCAGGTGCATGTTTGAGAATGAGAAGCTCCACAACTTCATGCCTTTTGACAACATCTCTAGAGTAGTAGAATGCATAAAAAATGCTACCATGATTGGCTTATTTCTGGCGACTCCTGACTCTAAGTATGGTGCAACACAGACTCAATTACTAGCATGTACTTCCATATCTCCCATAGAGGAAGCCTATAATAGACTCAACATGATTACAGTTCCTTCTTCAGCCTCTACTTAGACCTCCTCTGTTATGGCTGCATCTTGCGAAAGAGGAGGCCCTTCTCACCTTAGAGGACATGATGCTCATAGTAGAGGAGGTGGACGTCCACATCAAACTTGTAGTTGCTTCCCCCATTCTGGTCACTCCGAGGATACCTTCTATCAAAATCATGGTTATCCAGCGTCTGCCCGTGTTGCAAAGTAGGTTGAGACTCCTACTACTCTGATTACTTTCGCGGAGCTGATGTTCGATGATCCAGTCTCTCATCTAAGGGATCATGACTAGTGCTCTTTCATACCCTTCAAACGTTGCTGCCTCTGCCTCTGCTAGCACCTCAGGTGTAGCATACACCCTTACTAGTCATGTTACAGGGCATGCATCTTTGAGTGGATCATGAATTCATATGCATCTCATCATCTCTATGGGGACAGAGCTCAGTTCTTGTCCCACAAATTAGTCCATCTAGGTAGATCTGTTATTATTGCAGATGAGACAAACTCTCCCGTTGTAGGAAAAGAGTAGAATCTGACACAGTCTATGCTTTTGCAGAGTATTCTTCATGTAACATCTCGGGCTTAGGTCCTTGGTTTGTTATCGGAGAAAACTAGCCCTTACAACTTGTTGGGTTTGTGCCCAATTAGACCTATTGACAACCGCCCAAAATGTTTAAGCCCAAGTTGTCAAGTAGTAATCCCCACCACTTATAACCTACGTACACACTTCGTGAGGTTTAGATGCGAGACTATCTTTGAGGGTTGGGGTGATACACCCCCTACTTATATTTACAATGTCCTCATTGCGACATGACCCATTACTTATTCCCAATGGCAGTGGCGGTTGCAAGCTCCATGTAGCCTTTTCCTCCTACCTCTTTGTAAGGGTGGGTCCACCGCTCGGGTAGCCCTTTCCACTATCATAGGGAAATTGGTTCTGATACCACTTGTAACAATCCAAATCCGTGTGACCAATGGAAGCATAATAAAGCACCACGTCATATCAGATACGAGAGTAACGCATGCACATAAAATCCACAAATCAAAAGATGGTCAAAAAAGGCAAGCAAAAGGAACCACTTGATAAACTTCAAAGAAAATGTCCGTTACTGAGTTGCTTTGACTTGGTTAAAGACAAAAGTCATACCTCTTAAGTTCTTAATAGAAATATACAAATAATCGATGAATTACAACTAAAAAAATAAAAAGAAAAAGAAACTAGTACCACCGAGTAGAAATATCTAATCTTTTATAAGCCACTTAGATTGCTTTAATAGCTACTTCTCCGAGGAATCTACGATAGGGCAAACCATAAGATTGACAAAATGCTCGTAAGCCAAAATTGCTTACCATGCTTTAAGAAAGATATGAAATTAAAGGATCACTTGATACAATTAATAAGAAGGATGATGTTATAGTTATATCCATAGAATTATCTAAGTTTTATACATTCTTAACAATGATACCTTAGAGTTGCATGCATACATTCTTATAATTAATTTGGTCTCTAATACCCATCACTAGCACTAGTGCTTTTCATTTGCACATTCGATCATACATTAACCACATTGTGATGACATCAATTGAGTCAATATGCGGGCTTTCCACTAGGTTCTACTGAACCTGAAACCCCCAGAAGGTGTTACCCTTTAGGCTATAAACGTCTGTTTCGGACTCAGTAAGGAACTCTAGAGGTGGCTCCCACTATCAAGTGTAGCACTTAGTTTCTCTTACTTTATAGTGCCATTACTCGTTATTCTTTAGTCTTCTTCTTTATACATCTAGTTGAAAAAAAATTGCTACAGATATAAAACTACCCATTTACAGCTCCTGATGATTTTGTTTGTTAGAAAGGTTATAAATATGCATATGTTCTAAACCCGAAGTATGCAGTGGTGTTCACATCTCACTGTCCCTTGTTCTATTTTTGTTATACTTATGCTTGTCATGAAGAGTGGAGGTTGGATCTGTCGTGGTCTAAACTTAAAGATAATCGAATGATGCATTTATGTTTTGCATGATTGAGGGAAATTGCCCTTCAAGATACGTATGGACTGAACGAAAAGGGGAACAATATATGTACATCATAACATACATTCACTGTAGGATAAACTAATTACTTAAAGGGAATGTTGGCACAATAATATGAAGGGTCCAATTCTTTATCATTAATCCTACTTAACAGGTTATAGTTGTATAACTAATTATCACACGGTTATGTTATGAGCAACTAAACAACTAGGGAGATTCTTAAAAAAACGTAGAGTCAAAATCACGTGTGGAACAATTAAGGGACTTACCAAAATTTTCAGGATTTTTGGCTCGCATTTCCTCCTTCAACTCCAAAGTAGCTTCTTCATGCTTCTGGTGTTTCCATAGGACTTTAACCATGGGGATTATTCAATGTTGCAACTGATTTTCCTTACAGTCGATGATCTTGATTGATTCTTCTACGTAAGATAGATCTATTTGCACTTCAGGAATCTCACACTTGACCATATACAAGGGATTAGTTATGTACTTAGCACCGAAACATGAAATACTTTATGTATATTCTTGAATTGAGGAGGGATATCGATCTGATAAGCAACTTCTTTAATTTTCTTGGTGATCATAAAATGGCTTATATATCTTGGGTTTAGCTTCCTCTTTTTCCAAAGCGAATGACTCCATGCATAGTTGAGACTTTTGATAAAAACTTGATCACCCACTTCGAATTTAAGATCACACCTCCGGCGATCGGCATAGCTTTTCTACCTACTTTATGCGGCTAATAACCTCTTCTTGATAATATCAACTTTCTTTGTAGTGTCCATGTTATTCTTTGGTCCTAGGACTTTCCTTTCGCCCACATCATCCCAACATAAGGGAGAACGACATGGTCTACCATATAGTGCTTCATATGAGGCCATCCCAAACTAGAATGAAAACTGGTATTATAAGCAAATTCAACAAGTGGAAGATGAAAACCCAGTTTCTAGCGAAGTCCAATGCATAAGATCTAAGTATGCTCCAATGTTTGTATGGGTCTTTCTGACTGCCCATCAGTCTGCGGGTGAAAGGATGTGCTGAATTTTAGATTTGTACCAACACATCATTCAACCTCTTCCAGAATCTGGATGTGAAACGTACATCCTGATATGAGACAATGGACACAGGTACATCGCGCAACTTCACTATCTCATGGGCATATAACTTTGCCATAGTCTTCGTAGTCTGAACACACCATATAGGTAAAAAGTGTGCCGATTTAGTCAATTGATCCACAATCACCCAAATGGAATCATATTTGGTACCCTTCATGTGAGGTAAACCCGCTACAAGATCCATAGGAATGTGCTCCCACTTCCATTATGGTAGATCCAATGACGGCAATTCCCCAAACGGTCTTTGTTGCTCAATCGTTACCAATTGACAAACGAGACATCTCGAAACAAATTTTGCAATTTCTCGTTTTATATTTTTCCACAAGAAATTTCTTTGCAAGTCCTTGTACATTTTCGTACTACTTGGATGAATAGAGTACATGGAACTATGTACCTCCTCTAAGATCTCCTTTTTATTCTCTTAATCATTAGGAACCCATAATTGATTCCTATATCTCCATCCCCCGTTGACTGCATCAACAACTCACTGGAAGGCTTCTTCAATGCTTCAATCATCTATGATAATTTTGGATCTATTTTTCGTGTTGACAACACCTTTTCAATCAATGCTGAGTGAATTTGCAATCCATCAACAAAAATATCACGGTTCCCATTTATAAAAGGCTTCCACTGAATATAATCCTCGACGAGCTTCCATTGCAATCTCATGCAGGCAAACTTAGCTTCCCATTTCATGTTGAGCGCATCTGCCACAACATTAATTTTTCCTAGAAGATAGTCCAAGGAAGAGTCATATTATTTCAATAATTCCAACCATCCGCGTTGCATCATATTCAAGTCCTTCTGAGAGAAAAGATATTTGAGCCTTTTATGGTCCGTAAGCACATGGAATTTCTCTCCATACAGATAATGTCTCTACAACTTCAAAGAAAAAACAAATGCAGCTATCACCATATCGTGAGTATGATAGTTACGTTCATGAATTTTCAATTGTTGAGACACAAGCTACGACCTTATTGTGTTGCATTAGAACAATGCCAAGTCCTCACCCTGAGGCATCGATACACTGTAAAACATCCAATACCCGAAGGAAGTGTCGAAATCGGAGTCGAACTTTTTAACCCTTCAAATTTTGGAAGCTCTCTTCACATTGTGTACTCCATATGAGTTTGGATTCTTTAATCATCAGTTTTGTTAGAGGTAAAGCTATCTTCGAGATATCCTGAATGGAACACCTGTAATAACCAACCAAATCCAAAAAGCTACAAGCTTCCATAATTGTCTTTGGTTGGTTCCAGTTCATAACTGCCTCAACCTTTGATGGGTCAACAGATATCCCATCTTTCAATATGTCATGGCCAAGAAATGTCATCTTATCAAGCTAAAACTCACATTTTGAGAACTTGACATAGAGCTGGTGATGTCTTAAAGTCTCTAATGCTGTCATCAAGTGTTCCTCATGATGCTCGTTATCTTCTGAATAGTTAAGGATGTCATCAACAAAAATTATGACAAACTTATCATGGAAATCATGGAACATCCTGTTCATAAGATCTATGAATGCCTTAGGAGCATTAGTTAATCTGAATGGCATTACTTGAAACTCGTAATGCCCACATCTTGATTTAAAAGCAGTGCTTAGAGCATCCTCTGACTTGACTCTTAGCTGATGGTAACCCGATTTTAAATCAATTTTTGAAAAGATAGCAGCCATCTACAATTGATCAAATAGATCATCTATTTGAGGTAAGGGGTACTTATTCTTGACTATAATATTATTCAGGGCTTGATTATCAATGCATAGTCTAAGTGTCCCATTCTTCTTCATAAAGAGTATCGGAGCATCCCATACACCAGGTTGAGTAAATCCCTACTAAAGATCTTCAAGCCACTTCTTAAGTTTTGCTAACTCCATTGGAGCCATGCGATAAGGTGGTTTGAAGATGGAAGATGATCCTGGTATGACTTCAATAGTGAAGTTAATCTCTCTATGAGGAGGTAAGCCAGGAAGGTCTTCAGAAAAACATCAACATACTCTTGAGCTATCGACATATCCTCAATGAAAACATGTTGAGCATCTGTCTTCACCACACTAGCAAGAAAAGCCTTACAACCCTTTGACAACATTCTTTGTGCCTTCAATAAGGAGACAAACATTTGCTTGATGGGTTTCATAAAACCCCTAATTTGGATCTCAGATTCCCCTAGCCTACACAACATGACTTTCTTTTCCCTATAAAGAACATGCGCATGGTTCTCGTAGAAACAATCCATTCCTAAAATGACATCATAATCTGTCATTTCGAGGAATAAATTTGCAACCAATTGTTCCTCAATCTTTATAGGTACTTCATGCAAGAAAGACCCAACGGTGCCGATTGCACCTGTAGGTGAAGAAACAAACAACACAAATAACATATACACAAGTTGTAACTTAAGCAATTTGGCATATTTACTAGATATAAATGAGTGAGAAGTTCCTGGATCATAAAATACTCTAGCCATGAACCTTGAGATGAGAAGTGTACCTTCTACGACCTGATTGGAATCCTCCGATTGCCCAGTTCTGATTGAGGATACTCGTCCCATGATCTTTTTTTTCGGGCTTACACTCTTCTACTTATCATCTCTCTGCTTCATATTTGGGAAATCACGGATGAAGTGACCCTTCTGATCACACTTCAAACAAGCTCCCGTTATCTTGTAGCATTCACTACGATATCTTCTCATGCAATGAGGATAAACATGAACACTTGCCATGGTACCCAGTCTTTATTTTCTTGTTAGGGCTTTTAAAGGTACCATGGTGAACACCAAGGCTTCCACTTCCCTTGCCCTCTCTTTTTAGTTGGTTTTTAGGTTAATTGATGTCTTCCATTGATAGCTATCGCTGCATCCACTGCATCGGTTTATGTCTTAGGCACGCTCCGTAAGACCTTAGCTCGTAAGCAAATCTTCAATCCCATCAGATATTTCTTTTCTTTCTCTAATTCAGTCTCACAAATTCCTTTTTAGTACTTCTCAAGATGATAAAATTGAGCAGTGTATGCCTCAACACTCATTTCATTCTGTTGTTGGTCAATGAATTCCTGCCTCTTCTTTATCCTTGCACGAATAGGAATAAAGTGATATGTGAAGTGCTTCACTAGATCCTTCCAGGTCATGTCATGGTGATCCTTGAAATGCACATTTTTGCAGGTCTCCCACCAATCCTTTGCTGCATTTCGCAACCTGAACATAACAAATGTCATCTTCTTCTCCTCTGGACAATCCAAAGCTCTAAATGCCTACTCGATCCCCTTGAGCCAGTGTTCTGCTTTCTCTGGATCAGGTTCTCCATTGTAAATGGGTAGGTCATGTCGTAGAACTTCTTCAAGGGAAGACCCTCAACCTTCGTATTCCTATAAAGCTTATGGACTTTCTTTCTTCGCGCATTGCTTGTCTTTCCATCCGAGCAGATTCTTGCTCTTTATGGAGCCATTGTACCATCTCCGTCATAAAATGCAGCTGTTGTTGTCGGGGATCCTCAAGCTCTCCTTCACTGGGCACAAGCTCACGTCCCGTTAGGCAAATGTGGGGAGCTATGTATTCGTTCAAGGGAACATGTCTCAGTGTGCTTTCCCGCCTTCTACAACGCAGACATCTCGTCACCTGAAACAACCAAAAATATATAATGTAAATACATTTTTAGTAATGTGATTGGAAATATTTTAAAACGTATTAAGTACATCGCCTGCCCAAACAAATGATAGATGGTGCTCCCACTGCTGTCTTAAAAGAGACCGATCAACTGGGCCCGACTCCATCTATTCCAAAAAATGTAGTTCATTATAAACAATCTAACATTGTTTAACAAGTCATAAAAATATTTAAAAATAGAAATTATAAGGTGCACACACTACATCTATTAGGACATTTCCTTCTATTATGATCCAATCCACCACAATTACCTTATGTATTTTGAATCCTCTCATGTGTACAATTTCTCCTGTTATGGCCGTCTACACTGCATGTTCTGTATTGGGATTGAACGATATTCTCCCTCATGTCCATCTCGTTATGAATCATTTTGGACTTTGGTCGCCCCCTTTTCCTTATCTTGGTATCATTTGGAATCACTACTGGATGGTCGAACTTGGGCCACTTGTTCCTATCACTACTCGGGTAGAACAAACCGTTATAGATGTGAGATTGTGTTTGTCATGTATACCAAGGACCTATGTATTCTTCCACAGTTGTGTTCAAGTGAGATAGCACGATACATGTATGAGAGTATGACATTCTATGAGCTTGCCATTTCTGACAGGTACATGATGCATTGCTAACCAAGATTGGCTGTTTTTTCCACATTTCAGCCCGAATCGTGTCATGCACTGTCTTGTGACGACCTCGTACATGTGTAAAAGAGCTCCTTGTATGCGAAAACGTCGATGCCCATTGCTTCTGTCAATCCAACATTTTAACATGTCATGCGCATATTTGGTGTATCTATCACTTGGGGTAATGCAATTGGATGCCTCTTCCCGACAATCACAGAAATAACTAATGCAGTTGTAGTAGGTCTTCAACACCAGTGCCGCAATTGGAAAGCTTTTTGATTCCTTAAAAGAACAACATTGTAGCTTTCAGAAAAGTTCGTTGTGGTGTAACCAAATCTGTACCCCCTGTCAAATGCAATCGTCCAATGTTCTTTAGGACAATCATGTGTGTCAAACCACTTTGCAGCATTCTCATCACACTCCTTAAGTTTGTCCATGTAAGTTTGCCACTTTGATTGCGAATAGACTTTTCTCGCCCTCATGACCATTCACTTCAATGATTGATTCTTGTGAGCATCATTGAAATTGCTATCCACGTATCGTAGACAGAAGTACCAATGGAAGTGTAATGGAAGAAATTGTACCTCCGGGTATCTAAGTGCAACACACATGCCAGGAGCACGGTTAGATAGCATACAAATCGGTCCAGAACGATTACAGAATACATGCAAATTCACCTTCTCTCGAAACAAAGCCCAACTAGGGCCATCCTCCTCGTTGACAAACGCAAATGCCAACGGTAGGATGTGGTTAGTTGTATCACTTGAGCAAGCAATTAGAATCTTCTGTTTATACCTTCTGTACATGTGTGCACCATCCACACTAATAATGGGTCTGTAGTGTCTGAAGACCATAATACATGGCCCAAATACCTAGAAGGCCCTCTTAAATAGCTCTCCTTCATTCACTGTTGTTGTGTCAATATCTGTAACCGAACCTGGAATAGCATCTTTAAAAACCTTAAAAAGATACAGAAGTTTGTTGTAAGATTTTCTCCAATCTCCATAAACTATCTTTATTCCCTTCCTCTTTACATCCCAAACCCTCCTCTGCTCACTTGGAAGCCGAAGTCATTCTGAATTGATGTCTGTAAATACGACACCTTCACTGAGATGAGGGAGATAATTTGATTTGATTAAGAAATCTGGGTGTCATGAAGTTGCAATCCAGCTGTGGATGGTCTTGATTGATAGCACGATTCAAGCAAATTATGCAGCTTGTCAACCATTGAGACAACAAACTGTCCATCAATTGGTCAAGGATGACCACACAATCTCCATAAGTATCCCCTAACCCGTTCATTGCAGTGCACATCCCATACCTTCCTATCCGATTCAACTACCGTGAAGTTCTAATGTCGTTTAATGTGGAACACCTTTACAGAGTACACCAGGTCGGCTTTGCATTTGAAAAGCATCCCATTCTTCAACTCGCTACTTAGACTGATCCCATCATCACAATTCATGCAATCTCCGCCATTCAAAATATAACCATCACCTCCTCTCATGCTCAGAAATGGTATGTCATACACGATCCGTGTTCCCAGATGATCATTCTCCTCACTATCATCATTTTCTATCTTGTCATCGATATTCTGTGGTGAGGGTTCTATCAACCTATCAAGTTTTGAATCATTATCATGAGTTCCTACACAAGAGCTCATATACACCACATGAGGAACATATGTATTTCCATCTTGAGGTACAAATCCATGAGATATTGATCCGAGCAGAGAAATAGTGACAATAAATATTATGGGCCGGTATGCAGCACCCATCTCCTCAGCATATTCCACAATCTCTCGAACATCATCATCAAACTCAATGCACCCTATGTAAAATGTTGCACCATCTTGGGCCATTCTATGAAACACATGTAATTTGTCTCCTTGCGATAAGTCTAGCCTGAACACAGACTTGATGTGCTCAATCAACCCATGAGTGACATTTCGTGACCAATCTTGATGCTTTTCATACGACCTTCGATATAGGTCACGTCCTTACTCGACTTCAAAATAGTCCCACCACAATGTCAAAACCAACGAACTTCACGAGACATCCTAAATTGCAATAGGTCGACAATCATTGATTAGTGATGAAAAAAATATAAACTTTAGCACATCCAACATCCCACTCAATAGCATATAAACTTGAAAATGAAAACCCCCCCAAAACCCTAGACCCATAATAGGCATTACCTTTCTTTAGGTCAGGAAAGGGGAAGGAGTGGAGGTTGGTTGGACATGGCAGGCCCGTCGCGAGGAGGCAGCCAACGATGAAGATGGGGCGGCAATGGTCGTAGCGGGTGGCAGTGGTAAGGGAAGAAATGGGAGGAATGGAGCTGGAGGCGTGTGGACCGGAATGCGTGGACGGGTTCTGTTGTCCATTGGATTTAATCCCCGATAAAAGCTGCCTCTTGAAGAGGCAACTTTAGCCCAACACTGCCTCTTCAAGATGCAGCTTTGTCTTAACCATAGACACCTCTTCAAGAGGCGACTTACCTACGGTACAAAATAAAAAATTTTGCTGACCATCCAGGGAAATAAGTTTATTAACTTACCCCTGAGACGAGACTTCCTCCTACTAAGAAGGTCTCCTTCCCCAACGGGGTGGATGTTCAGGAAGATATACTCTAGGGTGAAGCTGCGGGAATGTAGAAGGCAGATCCGTATGGCCCTATTTACCACTCTTGTGGCCTTGGTGGGGTGTTCGTTTTCCTAGGAGCCATTTCTAGTGCCTAAATGACCTAGGAGGGTGGGACAAATGCAGACGACCCAACTCAAGGGGTTCTTGTCCATGATGCTAGCCGGGACCTGTCTATACATGGGATACCTACGGCCACGGGTGGAGCTGAGCCAAGTCAAGAATTGTTTGATTGTCTGGATGTTGTCCCGTCATGTGGGACAAAAGCCGTTCGTAAATGAGTATCTTGACGTGGAATATCAAGGGTCTTGGGATGTCTGAGAAACTGATTACGGGAAGAGATCTGTGCATGAATGCAAAGGTGGATGTCATCAAGTTGCAAAAAACCAAGATTTCACAGAACATGGATTCGGCCTGGAGATCTGTTGGCGACTTTATTATGATAGATTTTAAAGCGATTGATTCATCAGAGACGTCGGGAGGCTTGGTATCTGGGTAGAATGGAGATCAGTTTTGGTTATGTGATAGTGAAACTAAGGGCAGGCATTATATCTCTACCTACTTGTGTAGAAGAGCAAATGATGCAAAGTTTGTTATTTTGAATATCTTTTAGCCAAATAGTGGAACTGATCTCTTAGATTTATTGGATGAGCTGTAGATGATTAGAACCATATACCCCTCACGTGCTTGGTTGATTGGAGGGGATTTAAATGTTACTCTATGTGTCGATGACATACCATGAATGCGTGGAGGGGTTGACATGGCTCTGAGGCTTTCTCTACTTTTGTTAGTGAATATGGTTTGCAGATCATCGACGCTGGGGTATGCAGATACACTTAGAGAAGCACACACTCGAGATCCCGCATCGATGGATTTTTTGTTTGGACTGAGTTGGCGCAGAGCTTTCTGTTGGCCCGAGCATGTGCCTTACCACAGGCCCACTCAGACCACACCCCCTCCTATGGTCCACGGGTGAGGATGTACGACCCAGATCTTTAAGTTTGAGCATTTGTGTCTACTGGAGGATGGATTTAAGGAGATGGTCACATCTTTTTGGCACTCACTTTGACCTTGGGGCTCGACAACAACTCGGATGGCCAATAAATTAGCATCTTTGAAGAAACATTTGTTGGAGTACAACATGAGAATCTGGATTGAATGTAGGAACGGAAGAATGATGGGCAAGATAATGTTGTTAGACTAGGCTCATTAGACGATGAACAAGATCTAATGGCAACTGAAATCGAGCTAAGAACACGACACCTTTAGGAGATTCAGTTGGAGGATAGGAAAAAGGAAGTGGAATGGGGATAGAGGTCGAGGCGGCGATGGCTTAAGGAAGGGGATAATAACACCCATTTTCCCACTCTATGGCATGTGGTCGGAGGCGTAGGAAGTATATACGCGACATTAATATACATGGCCATCAAATTTAGGGAGATGTGGAGGTAGGGTGTGCCCTTCGGGCCCATTTTTAGAACTTTAGTTGAAGAACTACCTGTGTTGGATGGGGGTGGTGTGGAAGAGGGATTTGGATCATGGCCTCAAATTTCAGCAAAATTTAGTCAAATTTCGGTCGAATTTCTATAGGTTACCAAAATTCGACCAAAATAGCTGAAATGACCGAAATATGGGGGGTCCTAGTACAAAAAATGACCGAAATGACTGAAATTCCATCGAATTTCAACTGGAATTTCTTTTTGATCGATCACCGAATTGGTGATCGAAACCGACATTTAGGGCCTTGGTTAGGATGATCTCTCTGTGGTAAGGCATTGGTTGCTCCTTTTAGGGACTACTCCCTTCTTCCCTTGTCTTTATAGCCTCGTCTAAATATCCATGAGGGTTGGTTATTTTCCTTGGATAACCGGGGCACTAGAGCAAAATGCCCCAGGGTCTTTTGACTGAACCTCGATAGGTTAGAAGTGCATGCGTGCTTAGCTATCTAGTACTAACCCAATACGTTTCCTTTCTTCTTTTATTTTTGGTTCTAATGCTATTCTGGTTACGGGCAACAAAACAAATAGTTGTAGTCCATGTAATTGATTTTCTGGAGGATTCCTTCTTTTTTCTTGCGCTTAATTGAGTCAAAAGGGGGGAACATGGTTTTGACTGCTTGATTAAGGCATTGCTCTTCCTTCTTATGAAGAAAGATAACCTATCCAGGATTGGTGACTTCAGACCCATTGCTCTCTCTAACGGGATCTACTTAATTGTCGCTAAGGTGCTGGCTAATCGCCTTCGGGTTGTTCTGCACGATATCATTGCTCCTGAATAGACATCGTTTGTTCCGGGTAGACTAATGGCAGTTGGATGGGTACTCGCATCGGAAATGGTTCTAGACTAGAAAAGGAGAAAGGAAAAAGGCGTGCTATGGAAGGTGGATTTCTCTAAAGCCAATGACCGTGTAGACTAGAGGTTCATCTGGACCTCATTACAGAAGAGAGGCTTTCCTGATATTTAGATTACTTGGATGAAGTGATGCATTACTGATGGGAGAAACAAAGTCGATGCATTAGACGTACCCGACGGCTCTCTTATATAGGAGAATAGCCCTGGGTTAATTACGTGATAAGTACACTGAGAAAAAGAAATTAGAATAAGACGCCCATTATATGATAACACTCCCCCTCAAGCTGGAGCATATATATCTATCATGCTCAGCTTGGACCAACACTTCTGAAACAGACTCCGTGCTAGAGCCTTGGTGAAGATATATGCTGTCTGATCTCCTGTAGACACGCGAGATGCGGATATGAGTCCCTTCTAGATCAGATCTCGAGTGTAATGACAATCCACCTCAATATGCTTCGTTCGTTCATGGAAAGCAGGATTATTTGCAATGAATAATGCGGCTTGATTATCACATAATAGCTGCATAGGAAGAGGAACACTATGAAAAGATCAGTCAACACCGATCTAACCCACATCATCTCTGTACTCCCTTGGGCTATGGCTCTGAATTCAGATTCTGCACTTGATCTGGGAACTACAGTCTGCTTCTTACTTTTCCATGAGACAAGTGAGTGTCCAACAAAAACAACAAACCTTGAAGTAGACTTCCTGTCCGTGGGGCATCCTGCATAGTTAGCGTTTGCACACGCTGTTACCTCCAATGAACTACCCCTATTGAATAGGAGTCTTGAACCAGGTGAGTTCTTCAGATATCTCAAGATCATATAGATAGCATCCATATGAGTCTTTCTGGGACACTCTATAAATTGGCTAACCTTGCTTACTGCAAACATAATATCTGGTCTGGTGATAGTCACATATAGGAGCTTCCCCACAAGTTCCCTGTACCTCCTGCTATCAACTTCTTCAGTGTCATCATCATATAATTTCACATTTGGATCCATAGGCGTCATAGCTGGCTTGTACCCAGTCATACCCGTCTCAGAAAGAAGATCCATGACAAACTTCCTCCGAGTCATCACTAGACCCCGATGATTCCTGGCAAATTCTAACCCCAGGAAGTAACGAAGGATGCCAAGATCCTTGGTCACAAACTCTTTACCTAGGAACTTCTTGGTTACCTGAATGCCTTGAGCATCATCTCCTGTTATAATAATGTCATCTACATAGACAAGAATGGCAACCGTACCTCGCTGTGTCTTCTAAACAAATAGAGAGTAGTCCGTAGTGGACCTCTTAAATCCCTGTTGCTCAATCAATTCTGACAGCTTTTGAGACCAAGCTCTAGGACTCTGCTTTAGTCCATATATGGCCTTATGTAGCCTGCATACCTTCTGTGACCCCCCCTCAGCAGTAAACCCAACTGGCTGCTGCATGTAAACTTCCTCGTGAAGGTCCCCGTATAGAAATGATTTCTTCACATCAAGCTGAAATAATGGCCAATCACATGAAACAACAACTGCTAGTAAAATCCGGAGCGTCGAGTGTCTTGCTACTGGAGAGAACTGTCTTGATAATCCACCCCATATGTCTGGGTGAAGCCATGGGCCACCAACCTCGCCTTGTAGCGGTCCACGCTCCCATCCGCATTATGCTTAATAGAAAATATCTATTTGCAGCTTACTATCGAAGCACCATGTGGAGGAGGGACAATAGACCATGTCCCGTGAGCTGTTAAGGCTGCCATTTCTTCTTCCATCGCCTGACGCCACCTGCTGTCCTGTAGTGCCTCCATATATGTTCTGGGTATAGTAACCACGAAAAGACCAACAACAAACTTCTTGTACTCGTCAGAAAGATGATCCGAAGAGACATGTGCCGCAAGTGGGTATTTGGCACAGTGACGATGTGGCTTCCTCAGGGCAATAGGAATATCCAAATCGTCCTCCTCAGTGTCCTCTACAGCAGAGTCATCCTCTAAAATTCCAGTGCCATCAGTAGAAACATCGTTATCAGGACATACCTTAGGCGTGCTGGAAGATGTGGACGGCTGATGAGCAGAAGTGCTAGTAGAAGACCTGCGAGTGTAGGCAATGGGTAAAAATTTCGACTGAGGTGGTGGTGGTGGAGGCGGTGGTGGCGGTAGAGTTTGATGTTCTGGTTTGGATGATGTGATAGATGGAGGCGGAGGAACAACAATATTGTTTGCATTGTCATTGGATAACTTGTCACCTGTAGGAGAAAAATACATGATAGACTCAAAGAAAGTGACATCTGTACTCACATAGTATCTCCTACTCGTTGGATCATAACATCGATACCCTTTTTGAGTACGAGAGTACCCAACAAACACACATTTGATAGCCCTTGGGGAGAGCTTATCATGACCAGGGGTATAATTATGCACAAACGCAATTGACCCAAAGACACGAGGTGTGAGGGAGAAAAGGTCCTTCTCGGGAAACACAATCAAGAAGGAGACCTTCTCTCCTAGAACTGTAGACGACATACGATTCACCAAGTAGCATGCAGTGAGAATCGCATCCCCCCAAAAAAATGAGGGGCACGACTATGGATCAACAATGTCCGAGTGATATCAAGAAGGTGGCGATGTTTGCGTTCCGTCACACCATTTTGTTGCTAAGTGTAACTACACGAAGTTTGATGAATAGTTCCCAGTGAGTTGAGGAAATCGGACAAATGTAATGTTGAAAATTCTAAAGCATTATCCATCCGAATGACTTTGATATTGGTAGAGAAGCTTCCATATCCCACCTTTCAAACCTGAGCTTGTAGCAGCCGCGACTATGACTCTGAGACTGGCCCTTACTAGATATGTAGCCCTCAGTCAGCCACTTCCCCCGTCGAGCTTCAAATGGTGCTGGGTCAGTAGTGGCGCTGCTCAAACTACTACTGCTGCTACATCGGATGAGATTGCAGTCAACGCGGAAAAAAGAGCGGAGGTGGGACAAAGCTTCTACTGCGGAAACCGCTTATTCCACAGCATCAGAGCCTAGTCGACAACTGCTGCCACGACTCAGTGGCTGCTTACCTAGTGCTACGATCCTGCGGAAACAAACCCGTCTCAACGGAGGTGGATTTCACAACTCTCACTGCTACAGCCTCAGTCTACTACTTCCCGGAACTAGACTCAGCAGAAACCAATGCAGGATGAACAGCTGAGTTCAAATCACTGCTGCAACTACAATTCAGAATCCAGCGGAGCTGATGAGACTGTGGAATGTGATGCTGTACCTGGTCGTTCAAATCACTGCTGCAACTACAATTAATCACCCAGCTGCGGAAGCATCAACAGCAGGATTGCAGCGGGTTTCAGGAAAAGCTTCCCCAAGATGTTATTAACTTCCAGAATAAATTTCCGAATAATAGCACCAGCTTCAGACTTTTGTTTTAACAAGAATACCCAAGATAATCGGGAAAAATCGTCAACAGCAACCATATAATACCTATGTCCCTGAATATCAGGTACATGACTCGGACCCCAAATATCAAAGTGAAAGAGTTCAAAAGACCGACTACTATGACGACTCGGATGAACTGGACACAAAGACCTATGGTGTTTCCCAAGCTGACAAGCTTCACAATCCAATGCGATACGTGTAGATATCTGCGGCAAGACATGATACATCTTCTGCAGAGGCAGATGGCCAGATCGGAGATGCCAAAGGAATGGAGAAATGGATCCTGAGGGAATAGTAGCGGCACCGGCACATGATGATATAGCAAGTTTATTTAAGCCTTTCTGCTCACGACCACGTCCAATCATCCTGTCAGTCAGTATGTCCTGAAACACAAAAGTAGAGGGGTCAAAGATGGCACGACAATGTAAATCTTTTGTAAGTTGGCTAATTGGTAATAGGTTCATCTGAAAGTCTGGTGCATGTAAGACATTCTGAAGACTCAAAGAAGATGTCAGGGTGATCTCTCCCTGACCAACAATGGGTAAACCGACCCCATTAGCAATGACCACAGATCTTCCTGGGGCAAGTGCTCTGTAGGTAGTAAACTGCCGTATGTCGCCGCACATATGATGAGAGGCTCCGGAATCCATAATCTAATCTGTTAAGTCCGAGTAAGTAGTACTGGTAAGTGCATAAGGTGTACCTGATGAGTTAGAAGATGCTCTGGTCGAAGCTGCAGAATTCGTTGAACCAGGAGACGAAGACGAGGGTGTAATGATCATATCACGAAGTCGTAAGACGAGATCATCAAAATGAGTATCTGGAAGAGGTGCAGCTGTAGCCTCAATCTGCTCTGCGACCCGTGTAGAGGCTGGATACCCATGCTTGTGAAAGCACGTCTCCTCAGAGTGGCCTGATCGGTGGCAGTGAGTACAGGGGCTACGATGTCTGCATCCCCCTCTACCACGAGGTCCACGACCCCGAAAATGTGACGCTCCTCCTTTGCCACAAGTGGCAGCCATAGCTGTAGGGGTAGGCTGGGCTGTAGATGCCAATGCAGTAGTAATCCTACTCAATCTCTTATATACCTCCTCCATTGGTGGAATGGACTCGTCAGTCAGAAGTTGAGTACGAGCAACATCGTACTCTGGATCAAGGGAGGACAGAAATACACCAGTCATCGTAGCATTTTTGTAAGCCTGCTGTTGTTCTGTACTGGCAGTAATCGTCATGAAGCTATGCAGTCTCTCGAACATGCCCCGTAGATGAGAGAAATGTACATGTAATGGCTTCCCATTTTGTTTCGTAGAGAAGATGTCGAGCTGCAACTGAAGAATCTTGCTCTCATTCTTGAACTGGCCATATGTCGCAGCCAGGATATCCCACATAGCCTTAGCTGTGGGTTGGTTCACAATATCATTTGCAATCTCCGTAGTCAACGTCCCTGGCAGCCAAATACGGGCATATGCATCATCTTGCTTCCATGTCGCATTTGTTCCAGTTTTGTCCTCCGGCTCGGATTCTGTCAGAATGTGCTCCTTGTTGTGGCACTGCATAAGGGTGCGGAACTGCATAGACCATAGTTCATAGTTGGTCCCATCCATCTTGATTATCGGGGCTGGGCCTTTGAAGGCACCCGAGGATGTAAACACGTCACCCATGTTGTCTGACATGATTGATGAAAAGCCTAGGACCGACGTAGATAACTAAGTAGGCGGTCTACAAAATCATATGAGGGGAAGGTTGTATGTGTAGACTCATACAACCATCCCTAGGCCTTGTTGAAGCGCTAACCCCCTAGCTCTGTGCCTCCCGGAGAGGTCGGCTAGACCCGTAGTGGCTGTGAAGACACCTAGGACCCGCCGGAGTGCGACATGGTGTCGCTAGGGCCGCTGGGAGGTGCAGTGCGGGCCCTTCAGGGGCTGCGCAGGGCCTTTAGGGGTTACACGTGCCCGAAAGATGTGATGCAGGGCCGTAGGGAGATGCGGTACCGCTTGGAGAGGCGGGGCGTCGCCTGGAGAGGTGGGAGGGGCGCCTGGGTTCGACGTAGGAGACCGCCTGGAGAGGCGGGGCGGTGCCTGAGAGTGGCGCGACGGGGCCCCTGGGCGCGGGGCGGAGCCGTCTGGGCGTTGGGGCGGCGGGAGTTGGGCGCTGGGGGGGGGGGAGGGGGAGGGTGGAGGGGCTTAGGGTTAGGGTTTTGGGTGGTGGATAACGAATCCCCGATCTAGGACCGTTGCTCCGATACTATGATGGGAGAAACAAAGTCGATGCATTAGACGTACCCGAGGGCTCTCATATATAGGAGAATAGCCCTGGGTTAATTACATGATAAGTACACTGAGAAAAAGAAATTAGAATAAGACACCCATTATATGATAACAATTACCATTGTATCATATGTTGTGCTTGTGAATGAACACCTGGAAGGGGGGGTATTTCCAATCCCAAAGGGGGGTGCGTCCGAGTTGCCCACTCGCACCCTTGCTTTTTGTGATTGCGGTTAATGCCTTGACAATGATGAAGAGACTTACTACAATTGCGGGACATTGTAAGGGTTACCATTTTGAGGATATATCTATCCCAATCCTCCAATATGCATATGATACCATGATCTTCTTAGATGGTAAGTTGGAGCCTGCTAGGAGTGTGTCTCTTATTATGGATATTTTTGGAGATATATCCGGTCTGCAATTTCACAGAGATAAGTCCATGTTTATATATTTTGACTTCTCAGAGGGGGTAATCCAAGAGTTGGGCTTGGTGCGGCAGTGCCCGCGAGGGACCCTCCCAACCACATATTTGGGTCTCCCACTGGTGGATGGACAGCTTCGATATTTGGACTGGAAGCCAATTCTCGACAGAATGGAGCGCAAGCTGGTTGGATGGAAGGCGAGATCATTATCTACAGGGGGTAAGCTGATTTTACTCAAGCATGCACTCTCACCAATTCCCCTATTTTTTGTTCCATTAGTTTACTTTCGACAAGCGTAAGGGCCACATAATGTTCTTTTGAGTGGATGAAAGACTATAGAAGGGAGGCATACATCTCGTCGACTGGGAAATCGTAACTGGATCTAAGAGCATTGGTGTTTTGGGTGTTCTGAAGCTTGAATCCATGAACAAAGCTCTCATGACCAAATGGGCTCTAAGAATCTAAGATTATGGGGTAAATCTGAAGACCTGATTTGCAGACTAGTACGAAAGATCTACAATATCCATGGTGAATTGGTGGGAGAATATACTCGACTCCCTTCCTCGCTTTGGAGGGGAATTCCACGGATTCTACAAGACCTGAGGGAGGTGTTTAGACTTCTAGGAGGAAATGGGGAAACTTTCAGAGTCTGGATGGATAACTGGATTGGGCTTGGAACCCTGAGAAAGAGGTACACGTGTTTGTTTGCACTTGCTGAAGACAAGGCATTAACGATTGGTAGTGCGTGGGTGAACAAATCCTAGAATCTAACATTTACGACACACTTCTCGGATCAAAGATTTCAGGAGTACTTGGTACAGCTTGAGGACTTGAGAGATGTGGACGGTATCAACCAGGAAAGAGATCACTTCATCTGGGATGGCGGCATATTCTCAGTTAAAAAGGTGTATAGATTTTTTGCATAACACCAATCTACCGAGCAGGTGATCTCCAACATGGACTACAAAATCATTTGGAGCAGCAGAATTCCGTAGAGGATCAAGATTTGTACTTTGCTTGCACCGTATGGAAGGAGAAAAATGAATAGTATATTCCTCAAAGCCTTAGAGCTCTCTTATATAGGAGAAAGGCTTTATGGGAAAATTACATAAGATAGACTGGAGAAATAACAAATATAAATAAAGACCAAGAGATACAAGAATCTCAACACTCCCCCTCAAGCTGGAGCATATATGTCTATCATGCTCAGCTTGGAACAACGACAGTGAAATGGACCTTTAGCAAGAGATTTGGCAAACATGTCTGCAATCTGATCACCTGAAGCAGCATGAGAAGTGAAAATCAGCCCCTTATGGATCAAATCACGAGTGTAGTGGCAATCGACTTCAACGTGTTTTGTTGTCTCATTAAAGGCTGGATTATTAGTTATGAATAGTGCTGCATGATTATCGCATTTGAGGTGCATAGGAAGAGGCACCTCAATAGTTAGTTCAGTCAGAACAGACTTGATCCACATCATCTCTGTACTCCCTTGTGCCATATCTCTATGTTTGGATTCAGCATTGGACTGAGCAACAACTGTTTGTTTCTTAGTTTTCCATGAGACCAACGAGCTACCAACAAATGCAATCAAGCTCGAGGTGGACTTTCTGTCCTTGGGTCACCCAACATAATCCGTATCTGCACTCTCAAAAATAATAAGAGATGTATCTCTTCTGAGCAACGGATCTGCACCTGGAGAAGACTTCCGATATCTCAAAATCATAGAATCTGCATCCATGTGAACATGTCTGGGCTGCTCCATAAACTGGCCGACTCTGCTTACAGTAAATGATATATCAGGCCAGGTGATAGTAACATTTAACAACTTCCCTACTAGCTCTCAGTATCTTCTTTTATCCACCTCTTCAGAGTCATCATCATAAAGCCTAGCATTAGGATCCATTGGTGTAGTGGTAGGTCTGCATCCTGTCATGCGTGTCTCAGATAGCAGATTAGTAACATACTTCCTTTACGTCATAACCACGCCCTTCTGATTTCGTGCAAACTCTAAGCCAAGGAAGTAACGTAGTGTGCCAAGGTCCTTGGTTACAAACTGTTGTCTAAGAAAATCTTTGGCTGCCTGAATGCCATGTTCATCGTTGCCAGTAACAATGATATCGTCAACATAAACTAGAATAACAATGGTACCTTTCTGAGTTCTCTTAATAAAAAGAGAAAGATCTGCAGTAGATCTAACAAAACCCTTTTGTTCAATAAACTTTGAGAACTTTTGAAACCAAGCCCTCAGACTTTGCTTAAGGCCATATATAGCCTTGTGAAGTTGGCACACCATACTAGACTCCCCATCAGCAGCAAACCACAGTGGCTGCTGCATGTAAACCTCTTCTTGCAGATCACCGTACAAGAATGCATTCTTCATATCTAATTGAAACAACGACCAATCACGGACCGCAACAACATCAATAAGAATCCTCAGTGTAGAGTGACGTGCAACTGGAGAGAAGGTATTCTGGTAATCCACCCCATATGTTTGGGTAAACCCACGAGCAACTAACCTGGCCTTATATCTATCCACAGTACCATCAGTACAATGTTTCACAGTAAAGACCCAGTTGCTGCCAACAACAGGCGCACCTGGTGGAGCTTGTACAACACTCCATGTGTCGCGAGATTGTAGGGCTGCCATTTCCTCCTCCATGGCTAGACACCACTGGCTATCCTGCAACTCGTCTTGATAGGTTTGTGGTATTTTCACAGCAGACAATGCCACAACAAACTTCTAAAAATCCTTGGAAAGATGATCCAAGGAAATATGTGAAGCAAGTGGATGCATAGTACATGCCCTTTTCTGCCTTCGAAAAGCAATAGGTACATCCAGATCTTCAGAACGTGCAGAAAGCGTATCATCCAAGCCCTCCTGTGCCGCAGTCTATTCATCCAAATCACCAGTGCCATTAGATGAACTTAAATGTTTGGAACATACCTTGGGCTGGATGATGGAGAAGGCACGTGAACTTGGGGCCGCTGCTGGTAAACCTACGGATAGAAAATGGGTGGTGGAGGTGGCGGTGGTGGTGGAGGCGACGATGATGGAGGTGGTGGAGGAGGTGATGGTGGAGTAGATCGTGTAATGGAGATTGGAGGTAGAGGTATACAGACCTCTTCTTCATCCTCTGAAGAAATAAGCTTGTCACTTGTGGGAGAATAAATACATAATGGACTCAAAGAAGGTGCCATCTATACTAACGTAGTACCTTTGTCGAATCGGATCGAAGCAACGATATCCCCTTTGGGTCTTGGAATACCCAACAAACACACATTTGACAGCTCTGGGAGAGAGCTTGTCAAGATCAGGAGGCATCTGATGAACAAAGCTACCGAACCAAAAGCACGAGGTGTAAGTGAGAAAAGATCCGTCTCGGGAAACACAATCATGAACAGAATCTTCTCCCCCAAAATCGAAGAGGGTATACGATTTACCAGGTAGTAAGCGGTTAGGACCACATCCTCCCAGTATGAATAAGGGACACGACTTCGAATCAAAATAGTTCTGGTAACGTCCAAAAGATGGTGGTATTTTCGTTCAACCACCCCATTTTGTTGAGAAGTATACGCACAGGATGTATGATGAATAATATCATGAGATCTTAGGAACTGAGAAAGCTAAGTACTGCAAAACTCTAGTGCATTATCTGACCGGATAAATTTGACTTTTGTTGAAAAAATATTCTTTATTTCATTAATGAAAGACTGAATAACATGACTAGCATCGGACTTGTTCTTAAAAAGAAAAACCCAAAACAACCTTGAAAACTCATCAAATGCAACAAGATAAAACCTATGTCCCTGATGATCTGGGACACGACTGGGACCCCAAATATCAAAATGAATTAACTCAAACAAACTATGACTACTCCGACCCTGACGACTCTGAAAGGTAGAGCAATGATGCTTCCCAAGCTGGCAGGCCTCGCACTGAAAGGTAGAGCAGGGAGATATATGTGGAAGAACGTGTTACATCTTTTGCAGAGGAAGATGACCAAATCGAAGGTGCCACATATAGGAAGAAACAGATCCAGTGCGATTGCACTAGTATGTAGATGTCCCTTTGCTTACGGCCAGCTCCAATCATCCGACCCGTTAGTATATCCTGAAACACAAGAGTATTAGGATCAAATATGGCACGGCAATGTAAATCTTTGGTGATTTGACTAATTGAAAGTAGATTCTTAGAAAATTCAGGAGCGTAAAGAACATTTTGAAGCCTCATGTGGGGGTCAACTACACCTCCCCCTGACCAGTGGTAGGAGATTATGTCCCATATGCTATTACAACAGATCGTCCAGGCTGAGTCGAACAAAAAACACTAAACTGGTCTCTGCCACCCCAGAGATGATGGGATGCTCCTGAATCCATGATCCATTGACAAATCTGCTCTGTAACAAGTTGTAAAGGCATATGCTGTACCTGATGTAGACGCTGATGCTGAGGCAACCACCTCTGAGGATCCTGAAGGAAAGCTAGTTGACCTAGTAGTAGGCATAATCTCCTTGAGTCGAGCTACAAGATCATCAAACCTCTGATCTGAAACAGGTGAAGGACTCCCAACCTGCTTTGTCTGCTCTACAACCCGAGCTGAAGTAGGAAATCCATGCTTAGAATAGCATGTTTCCTTAAAGTGACCAGATCTGTGGTTGTAGGTGCAAGGCTGACGGGAACGACCACCCCTTCCTCTGCCACGTCTAGAGCTCCCCCTACCGCGATATGGTGTAGGGCTTCCCCTACCTCGAGATGCAGCCTTAGAAGAGGATGTCTGAGACTGAAGAGTACTACCAGTGGATATAGAAAGTCTGCTCAATCTAAGATACGCCTCCTCCATCGGAGGTATGGTAGCATCAGTGAGAATCTGGGCTCGAGCTGCATCGTACTCACAATCAAGAGAGACTAGAAAACCCCAGTCATCATAGAGTCTCTATACGCCTTGAGCTGCTCTAGAGTAGCAGTCAAGGGAATGTACCCATGTAACTTCTCAAACATACCCCTCAAAGAAGTATAGAGGGTATGAAGGGGATGGCCATTCTGCTTCGATGTGAAGATATCGTGTTGTAGCTATAGTATCTTCGACTTATTCTTCGTCGGAGAATATGCAACGACGAGAATATCCCACAAAGTCTTCGCAGTAGGCTAGCTCAAAATATCATTGGCTACCTCTATGGACACAATCCAAGTAGCCATACGTGTGCATAGGCATCATTTGCCTCCCATGAGGCGTTTGTCCCAGTCTTGTCATGTGGCTCCATCGTGAGGATATGCTTCTTGCCTTGGCATTGCATCAAACTCATGAACTGCATGGCCTACAGTTCATAGTTTGTTCCATCCATTTTGATGATGGGTGCAGGAACTTTGAATGCACCCAAGGATGGGACGTCAGCTTTGTTGTCAGACATGATGACAACGATCTCCAAGACTGGGTCAGCAACAAGAAAGACCTACGCCTACACTGACATACAGGAAGATGGTTGTGGATGGACTCATACCACAACCTCTTCCATTCTTTTGTAGACTTCTTTAGGTACTTAGGGTATTTTAGGTATTGATGTCACACCCTAAGGGCCCGTTCGGTAGGAGAATAAACAGGAATAAGGTTGGGGAATAAGGGGAATAAGGGTCTATTCTCCGTTCGGCTGGAGGATAAGAATAAGGAGAATAAGGTGAAATGAAGGTAGGTAAGGTGAGATAAAGATAGGAATAAGAGTGAAATAAGATGAAATAATGGGGAATAGTCGTACCACGGGGAAGCGTGTTGGGGGCTTATTCCCCTTATTCCATTCCTCCTTATACCCCAAACGAACATGGCCTAAGAACCCAAATACACGACATTGGCAATGACGCAAGAGGTACAGGAGGCAGCAGCCCTCACAGGCTAGGGTGAACGACTTCGACTGGAGCCATAACCTGTGGATGACGGCAACGGCAGCGGCTTCGACTGGAGCCGCAATGAGGCATCACAGATCAGCGATGCGTGGAGCGGATAGACGGAGGCTCCATATGGGCTAGGGTTTTGGTAGGGTTAGGTTTCTAGAGCACAGGCTCCGGTTTAGGACCGTTGCTCTGATACTACATGGAAGGAGAAAAATGAATAGTATATTCCTCAAAGCCCTAGAGCTCTCTTATATAGGAGAAAAGCTCTATGTGAAAATTACATAAGATAGATCGTAGAAATAACAAAAGATGATCTGCCAGTAGGTTCCTCGCCTATGTTGAGCCCTTATAACCAAAGAAAAGATGATCTGCCTCTTCCACCTCCATCTGACATCGAGAGAATTTGGGATCAACAACTTGGATTAAATGGGCCAAACGGGCCCCCGTAAGTCTCCCTCTTCTGAAAAGACACATGAAAATCTTGATCCATATGGGAAATTTCCAGCTCCATATGCTTTTGCAGTCTGCTATGCACCCTTGGATCAAAAATCAAAGGACCCTTCAGCATCTTGTACACCTTATGACCGAAAATCTCTTGTTGCACCAACTCCAGTAATCTCTGCCCTCATCAGGCCCCTCCACGTTATCTAACTCCACCAAGATTGTTATAAGCTCCCCCAACCATTGATCAGAAAGATCAGATCTAAAGTTGGGGAAGAAAGAGTAACCATCCCCCACCTCCGTCATCAAGCAGTTCGGATTTACCACCAATGCCTTAAGTTGTAGAAACCTCTCACTGAATACCCCCTTTTTCACTCCAATTGTCCGTCCAAAATCTAAAGCCAGTACCGTCCCCATAATTGGTCGTAAGAACGGACATATCTGCTGCACCACACTGCAAAGTCCTCTCCAAAAGTAAGAAGACACTTGCCCTAGATCTCCGGTCTGGGGCAAAGTGGAGCCATACCCGTAAATATTCTTGATAAGCGAGCAGACCAAACTATCACAATCACCCCAGATATACGTGATCCACTTGCTGAACAAGGCCTTGTTCATCTACTTCAGGCTACACACATCGAGCCCACCATCCTTCGTTGAGCAGGTGACAGTCTTCCAATCCACCAGTGACAAGCCATTCATCTTTCCAAGTGATGTCCAGAAAAAGCGCCTCATGATGCTTTCAAGCCTCCTCCGAATCCAACCGACATTAGGCTAGATGAGATGAAGAAAATGGTGATCACAGATAAAATTGATATATAGGCATACAGATTTCCAACCTATAAGGTCTGTTCCAACTTCTCTATCATCGATATCCAATCTGCCATAAGCATCCTCCTTGCCACCAACGGAATGCCGAGATAACAAATCGACATATATTTCAAGGAGAATGAAACCAATTAGCACACATGTCAACCTCCCCATCCTCTAAGCTGAAAGGGACAAACTCCGACTTTGTTTTGTTAAGTCTCAACCCGGATACCGCACCAAAAAGTTCAATGACCATGGAAAAAACTCTGCAACTCTTATCCCCCCTCCCCCCAAAAAAGAATTGTGTCATTTGCACATTGGAGGAAGGGGATAAAGATCTCCCTAGAATAGCCATGACAAATCCCCCTCGACACCACATGATCAATCATGATGGCCAGAGCGTTACTCACAAGAACAAACAGAAGGGGGGGGGGGCAAAGGACATCCCTAACGGACCCCATGTTGCAGATGAAAGTGTCCCCCCTTTGGATGCTCGTTCACCAAAATGACACAAGAAGTCGTCGTGATGCATCTCTTCATCCAAGCAATCCATTTGTCTGGGAAGCTCCATCTCTAAGAGAGGCCCAGATGATTCTCCAATCCATACAATCATATGCCTTTGAGAAATCTACCTTTCAAAGTATTCCTTTTATCTTTCTGCGTCAATTCGTAACAACCATAGATGCTAGGACCACATTGTCCACGAGCTGTCTGCCTGGCAAGAAAGCGCTCTGCACTGGAGAGATAACTCCACAAAGAGGCTTCTTCATCCTATTTGCCAAGGTCTTCACCACAATCAAATATACCGCATTCGGGAGAAAAATCGTGTGGTAATCAACTCTTGTTGCAACATCCTTCTTAGGAAGTAATAAAATGAAAGATCTATTAAGCCTCTTAAAGCCATATTTACCCTCAGTAAATTCCATCACCTCCTTGCTTACAACATCCTAGAATTCTCTAAAGAACAAAATCGAAAATCCATCTGGTCTAGGGCAACCATCCGCATTCAATCCAAATACAACCTCCCTAATCTTCTGCACGGTAAACCGGCATGTCAATGAAGCTGACTCCTGTGTAGAGATGCAGTTTACCCCAAGCCCCAGCCACTTGGATCCACCGTGGTGTGGCCTCCTGTTCATTCCCCTGAAATAACCTGTCACCGCCCTTGCATCCTCTTCCTCCCCATAAAACCTTTCCCTCCCACTTCAACCGAATGTATCAAGTTCTTCCTCTGCCTTCCATTTGCTACTGCATGAATGTTGGCATCCCCTCCCTTCAGCCATTTCTGACGGGATCTCTACCTCCATTCTACCTCTCTTTCTATCCTCCTCAAGAATCTTCTGGATCACCCCTGCTAAGCAGTTCCTCCTCCTCTAGTTCCCTTATATCCATCCTAACCACTTCTACTAGAGCTTCGTTCCTTCTTAGCTCCCTCATTGCACGAGACTCCTTGTATCTCAACAATCTCGTAGGTGCGTTTGGTTACTGGGTTATCCCGGGTTAAACTGCAGGAGCGTAAACCGTTTTTGTGTTTTGGTTTTTGGATTGAGGGTTAGGGGTTGAACGGGTTTGTTGTGATGTGATTGTATTAAAGTTTGGAAAAGTGAATAGTTATTGTGATGTGATTGTACTGAAATTTGAAAAAGTAAGTAGAAGTTGATTAGTTTATAATTTTTAGATGATATGATGGTATAATATATTATTTTTTTGATGAAATGGATGAAATAAAATAATTTATTTAATGTTTAAATAAAGAATGGAGAGTGGACCCCACAAGTGCGAGAAAAGGGGGGTTAATCCCCAATACGAACGACACCTTAGAGCTGCTAGCTTCAGAGCCAGTCTGTCCGTAGCTGTCCTTTCCACCTTCAGTTCCAACCAGAATGCAATCAACATCTCACGGAAGCCATCCTCCATCATCCAACACTGTTCAAATATGAAGATGTCGTCCCCCTCCCACTACATGAGGCACAAAGGTATATGGTCCGACCTCGATCTATGCAGAGAGGAAACTGTTGCCAAGTTGTATGCCTCCAGCACCTCCACATACAACAAAAAACATCCAATCTGTGACGAAGATGATGAATTCCTGTAACGACCCCGATTTCGAGCGGCCCAGCGGAAACTTTTAAAATACATTTATCAAATGCCACGTCGGCCCCGGGGGTTACTCGGTTGCAGTCATTGCACATTTCACAAGAAAATTCAAGTTTATCATTACTACAAAAGGAACTACTACATGTTAGAGTAGTCTCTCAGGTACAAGGTAACCTAGCAAAAAGAGAACTCCTCGAGCCGTCAGATCTTCTAAGTTAAAATTTTCTTGTATGCCACCGTGTCTCCTCCTGATTCACTTTTTTGCAGTATCTGTGGCAGGACAACCACAGGAGCGTACAAAAATTGCTCGTAAGCAACATGCTTAGTATGGTATAAATAGGAGACAGAAAACTTATCAAATGCTTGTAATAACGATAAAATGACTAATGAAAACATATCCGAACATTATCAATTTTTTTTCAAATGTATCATTGAAAATCCATGGCAATAGACGAATCATAATATTCTTGGCAATCATTTTTCCATGGCAAAAATTTTGTTGACAATAATTCTGACTTTGTTGGGACTTGACAATAGCAATTAGTCAGTAATATAAATAAATATTAAATCATTAGTTAACCACTGGCACATGTGGTTCATTTCAATCAATCAATCAATAGTGACATCAGCTGATATATTTGTTCACTTAGGTTTCATTGAACCCTGACACCTCCGGTAGGTGTTGCCCTCTTTGGCCAATATGTCTGTCAGGACCCGACCATATGGACTCTAGTGGTGGCTCCCGCTTTAAATCGCGTAGCACTTAGCTCCATTGGTCGTTAATGGTTCCTGCAGACCCGGCACATGGACTCTAGAGGTGGCTCCCGCTTGCGCGTAGCACTTAGCTCCAAGTGTCGTTACGATGCCATTATATTTAATCAATTACAAACAAATCTTGGAAATCTTGCGATGTTATTTATTCAATTATCGCAGTAATACTAAATCAGACATTATTTTGACATAATTGTTTTAATACAGAATTTATCATACCAGATGCAATCTTAATAAATTTCAAATAAATTAAAAACTTAATGTACAGAACGATGATAAAATAACTAAGAAGTAATTAAAATGTGCAACCAGATGCCCTTCAAAAGGTGAAGTATAGAGGAATGCAAATATCTATTTTGGCAGCATAACGCTATATATATTTGATAAAATGGGCCAATAGCAGAGTCATACTATATTTGTTTGAGCAAAGGCAGATTGGTAAAAAAAATAACCATGCTATAATTATTTGGTCACATGACAAAATGGTAACAAAACCATACCTAAAAATATGTTGCTCTCCTTCTCTCTCTTCTTTCTCTCTTTCTTTCTCTTTCTTCTCTATCTCTCTTCCCCTTCTCTCTCTTCCCTCTTTCTCTCTCTCTCTTCACGCCTCTCTCTCTCTCTCTCTCCTTCCTCTCTCTGTCACGGTCCCTCTCTCGCACTCTCTGCCTCTTGCAATTTCTAAATGGGATGTCCCTCCCACTTGCTATTTATAGCAAGGGGAGGCGGTCCTGTACCTCTCCCTCTTTTATCTACACGCGTGACACCCCCCCTACTTTTCCCATTTGCAGCCACGCCCTCTACCATTTCCAGCGGGGGGCCACACACTCCTCTCCCTTGCGTGGTCCCCACGTTACCTCTGCCGACCCCGACCCCATAGTATCACAACCCACCCTACTTAAAAAAATTTCGTCCCGAAATTTATAAGTCAAAAGGCTTACCAAAGAGTTCAGGATACTTGGCTTTCATCTCGTCTTCAATCTCTAAAGTAGCCTCTTCATGCTTGTGATGTTTCCATAAGACCTTTACCATAGATATTGTGCGTCGTCTCTGCTTGTTTTCCTTCCGACCAATGATCTTGATAGGTCTCTCTTCATAGGATAAGTCGACTTCTACCTCAGGAATTTCATATTCAATTATATGTGAAGGATCGGGTATATATTTCTTTAGCATGGAGACATGGAAAACATTATGCAGCTTCTTGAACTGAGAAGGAAGATCAACCTGATAAGCAACTTCTCCAATCTTCTTGGTGATTGCAAATGGTCCTATGTATCTAGGATTTAACTTTCCTCTTTTCCCAAATCGAACAACTCCACGCATAGGAGAGACTTTTATAAACATTTTATCACCTATTTCAAAACTCAGCTCTCTTCTTCTATTATCGACATAGCTCTTTTGTCTGTTTTGAGCTGCTAACAATCTCCTTTTTATAATATCAACTTTCTCCACAGTGTCCAGTACTAGCTCAGGTCCAAGTATTTTCTTTTCTCCAACATCACTCCAACATAAAGGAGAGTGGCATGGTCTACCGTACAATGCTTCATAGGGGGCCATCCCAATGCTATTGTGGTAACTATTATTATAAGCAAATTCGACCAAAGGTAGATGGAAGTCCCAATTCCCTGCAAAATATAATGCACACGCTCGAAGCATATCCTCTAACGTTTGGATGGTCCTCTCTGACTGCCCATCTGTTTGTGGATGAAAAGATGTGCTGAACTTCAAATTTGTTCCCAATGCATCATTCAAACTTTTCCAGAATCTTGATGTGAAATGTGTATCTCGATCAGAGACAATTGATACATGCACTCCATGCAGTTTCACTATTTCGTGTACATATAGATTAGCTAGACTCTCTGTGGACTGGCCAAGTCGTATAGGTAGGAAATGTGTTGTTTTCGTCAGACGATCAACAATTACCCAAATAGTATCATACTTAGAACCCTTTGTAACTGGCAATCCTACTATGAAATCCATTGTAATGTGTTCCCATTTCCATTATGGTAGGTCCAATGGCTGCAGCTTCCCAGCTGGTCTCTGGTGCTCGATCTTTACAAGCTGATAAATAGGACATTTGGCTACGAATTCTGCAATTTCGAGCTTCATTTTTTCCACCAAAAATTTCTTTTCAAATCCCTATACATTTTTGTGCTTCCTGGATGAATGGAGTACATGGAACTGTGTGCTTCTTCTAAAATATCTTTCTTAATATTTGCATTATTAGGAACCCATATGCGATTCTTGAATCGTAAGCCTCCATCCATAGCAATAGAGAGTTCACTATTGAGTTTCTTTGAGGATTCAATCATCTGAGGTAGCTCAGGATCATCTTTCTATGTTGCTAATATTCTTTTAATTAAAGCAGATTGAATTTGTAATCCAATGATAAAAATAGTATGATCTTGATCCTTAAAAGGTCTCCATTCAACTAAATCCTCCATGAGTTTCCATTGAAGTCTCATGCTGGCGCATTGAGATTCCCGTTTCCTGCTAAGCGCATCCGCTACCTTGTTAATCTTCCCTGGGTGATACTCTAATGAGAAGTCATAGTCTTTCAATAATTCAAGCCATCTACGTTGCCTCATGTTCAAGTCTTTTTGCGAGAACAAATATTTAAGACTCTTGTGATCAGTCATTACTTGAAAATTTTCCCCATATAGGTAATGTCTCCATAATTTTAAGGCAAAGACTACTGCTGCTAGCTCTAAATCATGTGTAGGATAATTACGTTCATGTGTCTTCAGTTGTCTAGAGGCATAGGCAACAACCCTACCATGCTGCATAAGGACTGCACTGAGTCCTGACCCTGAGGCGTCAGTGTGCACTGAAAACCCTCCTGTTCCTGATGGAAGTGTCAATATAGGAGCTGAAGTCAACATATTCTTCAGTTTCTGGAAACTCTCCTCACATTGTGGACTCCAAAGGAATTTGGTATCTTTCCTTATCAGCTTGGTTAATGGTAAAGCTATTTTCGAGAAGTCCTGAATAAATCGTCTATAATAACCAGCCAATCCCAAGAAGCTACGTACTTCAGTTACAGTCTTTGGTTGATTCCAGTTTAAGACAACCTCAACCTTAGATGGATCAACAGATATGCCATCCCTAGAAATAATATGTCTAAGAAACATCACTTTGTCTAGTCAAAATTCACATTTTGAGAATTTAGCATAAAGTTTGTGATGCTTCAATGTCTCTAATACTATCCTCAAGTGTTCTCCATGCTGACTCTTATTTTCTGAGTAAATAAGAATATCATCCACAAAAACTATCACAAATTTATCCAAGAATTCCCGAAATACTCTATTCATGAGGCTCATAAAAGCTGCAGGTGCATTAGTTAATCCAAATGGCATTACTCGAAATTCATAATGCCCGTATCTGGATCTGAAGGTAGTTTTTTGAATATCATCTGTCTTAATCCTCAGTTGGTGATAACCTGACCTCAAATCAATCTTCGAAAAGATTGTAGCTTTCTGCAATTGATCAAATAGGTCATCTATGCAGGGTAAAGGATACTTGTTTTTGATAGTAATCTGGTTCAGGGCTCTATAGTCAATGCAGAGTCTAAGAGTCCCATCCTTCTTTTTGACAAATAGTACTGGTGCACCCCAAGGAGAAATGCTGGGTTGGATGAAGCCCTTCTCTAATAGTTCTTCTAATTGCTTCTTAAGTTCTGCTAACTCTGTTGGAGTCATACGATAGGGTGGCTTTGAAATAGGAGATGTTCCTGGAATAATATCAATAGAAAAATCCACTTCTCTAGGTGGAGGTAAACCAGGAAGATCTTCTGGAAATACTTCTGGGTATTCCTTAACCACAGGCAGACTCTCTATAGACATGGGTTGGGCATCGATCTTTACTATGCTGGCAAGAAAACCCACACATCCTTTTGATATCAGCTGACATGCCTTCATTGAAGAGATAATTACTTTCTGTGTATTTCTCTTGAAACCTCTAATTTGAAACTCAGGCTCACCAGGCCTACATAATACGACCTTCTTTTCCCTACAAAGAACATTTGCAAAGTTCTCGTACAACCAATCCATTCCTAGAATGACATCATAATCAGTCATATTAAGCAGAACTAGGTTTGCTTCTGACTTTCTAGTTTCAATTTCTATAGGAACTTTATGCAAAAAGAATTCTGCTTTAATAAACAATCATAAAGAACTTTTGCGAGAAAGCTTGAAATCAAAAGTGTACCTTCTATAACTTGGTTTGGATCCTCTGCCTGCCTAGTCATCATGGAGTATACTTGTCCCATAATTTTCTTCTTGGGTTCTGTCGTCTTTCCCTTATCATCAGAAGCTTTCATCATAGGGCAGTTACGAATGAAATGTCCCATCTGCCCGCATTTAAGACAAGCTCCACATTTAATTATCTAAGTTCTCATTTTTCTTGCATTCAAATAATATGAATCTTATCCATATTATTTATGATAATTAAATAATATTTAATTATCCATTTCTCAAATACTTGGATATATTAACAATGGAATTATTCTTGAACTCTTTCAAGAATAATATGCTTTCTTCGCGGATACTTGGAGATAAGGACATGGTGATTATACGTTCCACGTATAGTGAAGCTTATAACATTTCCCATAATGCCTTCTTCCGCTGTGGGAACAATTAGGAGAACCTAATTTTTCATTGGGTCTAGCTCCTTCCTCCTCCCTATTAGGAAATCCCATTTTCATCTTTTTGCTTGGGCCTTGAGAAGTCCCACTTCCAATCATCTTTCCAGATCTCTTTTGCTGATTTAGGGTCATATGATATTCTTCATTTATCACTGTGGCCGCATTCACTGCCTTGACTAAGGTCTCTGGCATACTGGCTAGAACTTTTGATCTTAAGCCTGTCCTTATTCCCATAATATATTTCTTTTCCCGTTCCCACTCAGTAGCACAAATCCCTTTGCCATATTTTGCTAGACTATAATATTTAGCTGTATAAGCATCTAGAGTCAAATCATTTTGTTGCAATTCAATGAACTCCTGTCTCTTCTTTAACCTTGCACTTAATGGAATAAAGTGCTCGGTAAAGTGATTCACAAACTTACTCCAAGGTATTTTTGGTTCATTCTCAAAATGAACACCTTTACAAGTCTCCCACCGGTCTTTTGCCTCAGCTCGCAATCTAAACATGGCAAAAGTAACCTTTTTCTCATCTGGACCATCTGCACTAAAAGTCAGCTCTATCTCCTTAAGCCAGTGTTCAGCTTTCTCAGGATCTGGTTCTCCATTATATATGGGCAGATTAAGCTGGAGAAATTTTCTTAAAGTTGCGCCTTCTCCTTTTGTTTGTTCCTGCATCTTAAAAAATTGTTCTCTTTCTTTTTGCATCCATCGTCCCATCTCCGCCATAAATTGGGCTTGTTGATATTGTGAAGGCTCAGGCTCATTATCCCTGGGAATAAGGTCTCCTTCCATCTATAATAAAAAAATCTAGGTTTACTCCTTAATAGCTAAGTCACAAAATCCTAAGTGTGGTTAAGTGAAGTTATGCTTTGATACCACCTGTAACAACCCCGATTCCGAGCGGCCTAGCGGAAACTTTTAAAATACATTTATCAAATGCCACGTCGGCCCCGGGGATTACTCGGTCACAGTCATTGCACATTTCACAAGAAAATTCAAGTTTATCATTACTACAAAAGGAACTATTACAGGTTAGAGTAGTCTCTCAGGTACAAGGTAACCTAGCAAAAAGAGAACTCCTCGATCGGTCAGATCTTCTAAGTCAAAATTTTCTTGTATGCCACCGTGTCTCCTCCTGATTCACTTTTCTGCAGTATCTGTGGCAGGGCAACCACATGAGCGTACAAAAATTGCTCGTAAGCAACATGCTTAGTATGATATAAATAGGAGACAGAAAACTTATCAAATGCTTGCAATAACGATAAAATGACTATTGAAAACATATCAGAACATTATCATTTTTTTTTCAATTGTATCATTGAAAATCCATGGCAATAAACTAATCGTAATATTCTTAGCAATCATTTTTCCATGGCAAAAATTTTGTTGACAATAATTCTGACTTTGTTGGGACTTGACAATAGCAATTAGTCAGTAATATAAATAACTATTAAATCATTAGTTAACCACTGGCACATGTGGTTCATTTCAATCAATCAATAGTGACATTAGCTGATATATTTGTTCACTTAGGTTTCTTTGAACCCTGACACCTCCGGTAGGTGTTGCCCTCTTTGGCCAATATGTCTGTCAGGACCCGACCATATGGACTCTAGTGGTGGCTCCCGCTTTATATCGCGTAGCACTTAGCTCCATTGGTCGTTAATGGTTCCTGCAGACCCGGCACATGGACTCTAGAGGTGGCTCCCGCTTGCGCGTAGCACTTAGCTCCAAGTGTCGTTACGATACTATTATAGTTAATCAATTACAAACAAATCTTGGAAATCTTGCGATGTTATTTATTCAATTATCATAGTAATACTAAATCAGACATTATTTTGACATAATTGTTTTAATACAGAATTCAGATGCAATCTTAATAAATTTCAAATAAATTAAAAACTTAATGTACAGAACGATGATAAAATAACTAAGAAGTAATTAAAATGTGCAACCAGATGCCCTTCAAAAGGTGAAGTATAGAGGAATGCAAATATTTATTTTGACAGCATAACGCTATATTTATTTGATAAAATGGGCCAATAACAAAGTCATACTATATTTATTTGAGCAAAGGCAGATTGGTAAAAAAAATAACCATGCTATAATTATTTGATCACAGGACAAAATGGTAACAAAACCATACCTAAAAATATGTTGCTCTCCTTCTCTCTCTTCTTTCTCTCTTTCTTTCTCTCTCTTCTCTATCTCTCTTCCCCTTCTCTCTCTTCCCTCTCTCTCTCTCTTTACGCCTCTCTCTCTCCTTCCTCTCTCTGTCACGCTCCCTCTCTCGCACTCTCTGCCTCTCGCAATTTCTAAATGGGATGTCCCTCCCACTTGCTATTTATAGCAAGGGGAGGCGGTCCTGTACCTCTCCCTCTTTTATCTACACGCGTGACACGCCCCCCCTACTTTTCCCATTTGCAGCCACACCCTCTACCATTTCCAGCGGGGAGCCACACACTCCTCTCCCTTGCGTGGTCCCCACGTTACCTCTGCCGACCCCGACCCCTTAGTATCACAATTCCTCCATGTGTACATGCGATCTACCCCAATAGTATAAATAGAAATTTATTAATAGTTTACAAAAACCAAGACTCAAGAAGAGAATTAACATGGTGAAAAGCTTTCTCGACATAAAATCTCTCCTCACAGAAGATTACCCATTACAGGCCAACCAAATAGCCCACATAATAGAAACAGATTTCAATGGCTCAACCATTGATCTAAACTGTGCTGACACAAGGGAATCCCAAAAGATTCTCAAGAGAGGAGAGGTTAATCCAAGACAACTCAGGCCATTCAAACTCCACGTGAGCAACCACATTATAGGAATAAATGGTTTATATCCTCTACATTAGATCTATGGAGGGGGTAGTCTGCACAAGCATTGGTAAAGAATCATGGCCTGTGATTTCATTCATAAAAACCAAATAAAAACATTCATTTTCAAAGATGCCTTCAGACTCCAGATTAGCTTGTAGTCACGTTGCAGATCACCATGGTCAAAGATAGTAAGACCCAATGGCTTCTTTACCAAGAAATTCCCCTCATGCCAACTTCAATGGTATCTGCCACAGGTAGAACACCCTTACCTGATCAAGATCCTCCGTCAGCTTAGCAGTATGGATGGTAGGGTGCCATATATTGTCGGACAATGCCTCATACACCATGTCAAGGTTACTTGCTAAGGCAAACTAATGGGGGAACCATTGCATAATCCCTCTCAACGATCACGAACCCCAACCAGAAGAAGTCTTGTGGAGATAAAAAAATTGGAATTGCAGCGATTACAGAATTGAGTAGCACCAGCTGACCTCACGAAAGACATGATGCTTTTTAACAATAAAGCTTACACTCCATCTTCTCGATGACAGGATGCCGATCAGAATGCCTAAAATGATTGCAAGACAATGGGAGCCCTTAATATGACAAAGTAAGGCTCCCACTTAGCAGAGATCCTTTCCTCCCACAATCTTTTATTCCCTGGTCCGAAAGTTCAAATGGAACAAAAAATACTTCGATTGATTAACAATCTGCCCAGGAAGTTCACCAAAAACCTTAAGAAACGTAAACGTCCTCTTTGCCTCCCCCACTCCACCCTCGATCAGAAAGATTTTATCATTGAGGTTTTATTGAGATGGTATCTAGAGGTAAAAACCCTTCTGCACAGCCAGCCCAACCATAACTACAAGCACATCAGCAACAAGGACAGATAGCTGTGATAATTGAAGATTGGCCTTCCTTCTTTGTTTACAAAAGAAAGAATAATTTTGAGAAGGAGAGATGCATGCAGTGAACTATGGCAGATGATGAAACCTTTTCTTTAGGATTAGTACCTAGACACAGAACTCATAATAAAAAGTCAAATACGGAAGAAGTATTAATTTAGAACATTGAACTTGTTATTGTTGTTTTAGAAATGCACAGAAGGTTTCTATTTGTATAGTTGATATGCACCTGGCTGAATGGTTCAGAGAAGTTACCCCTGCTGCTTGTATCTTCTTATTTCTCTTCTCTGTAACAGCTCTTGCTTTTAAATTCTGATATGGAACATATATTTATGAACAGATACATACATGGAAGACATGGGAGGATGACGCTCATGGGGACGAACAAGTTTACTTACCAGGTGAGTTGTTAAATATTCGAAGCACATATCTTCAGAATGACTCCATGTAGTCTCATCTTACAGTGAGCATTAATTTCTAATACCTGACAAAGTTTCCCTTTTTTAGACAAGTGCATTGACACCTGTTGTCAGTTTTTTAGATCTAATACTTGTTATATATTCAATGAAGGAAAGATTAAATGTTTGGAACACGCATTATACTGATTCAAGTCTGTGAGAATATACCGATAACTGGTTTTTATTCCAAAAACTCCTGCAATTTTAAGGAAATCCTTAAATGGCACTGGCAATCATCTCGTAAAAATACAGTTTGCCTTGTTATACAAGTATAATCATTATAATGTTGGTGATCTTGGTTGTGGCTGCTGTTTGCTTTGGAGTTTCTGAAAGTGGTGGTTTCATGTTGATGGTGGCCAATATTTTTGGTCGTACCTGTCATAGTAGTCACCACCACTTCTGGTTGTGGTGGCAGATTATTGCTCATGGCGGTGGGGGCTCTTGATGGCACTGGCACTAGTCATATTTGCTTATTGGGATGCTGGAGATTGTGTGGTCAGTGCCCCATGAATCAATGGAGGTCTGGTGGTCTGTACACAATAGGTGGCATAGAGGAGGCAGCCATTGCAGGAGGCAGTTGTGGGTAGTGCGCGTGAAAATGGTGGAGGATCTGATGCTAACTCGAAGCCCTTGAGAACAAAGGAGTTATGCGTAGAAGCTGTGATGCTCATAGGAAGGTTATTATGGGTTTTTTTGTTTCCAAAAAACCATCTCAATTTTGTAAGGATTTTGAAAATCTGTTTTTTTTAAAAGAAAGAAGGGTGCACACCTAAAATGGTGAGCACCACAGTTATATATTATATCGATACCTTTTGAAGTTCTTTTGTCATATACAATGCATAATCATTAATCCACAGGTAGAAGCATGCTGCTTTACAAGCATCTCTTAAATTCGAGCAAAGGCATGCTAATTGTTTCTACAAAGTGTATTATTTTTTTACAAATTTATTTTTTTGCATGACGTAATTGATTATTATAGGAAACATTTATCGAAACTGTGCTTGTTTGGACACTAAAAAAGTCAACGCCTCGAATGATGTTCTCATGTGTGTGTGTTCATGTTCATTTTTTTCAACTTGAATTTTATACACTTAGTTGATTTCATTATAATTATGGGCTCTTTAATAGCATCATGCCTTCTCTAATTTGTTGTATTACATGATCATTCTTATGTTTCACAATCATGGTGAGAAGTTTTGACTTTGTTGCACTTTGTCTTTAGCATCATTCGTTTACCTTGTGCCAAACAGAGTCCAAAACTGCATCCACAGTATGGAGGCAATCAACATTAATGGACTACCATGCACGTAATGCTTGGAGTAATAATGGATTGCTTCTTTGGATGGTATGCAATATACTTGTATTTTTTTCGACATTTGCAGTATCTTTTAATTCTGAATTTGGTCAATATTTTACTCAGGAAATCTATTATCTCTTGTTTTAGATTCTTCGAAAAAAGTCATTTTCTGTTCCATGATCATAACTGAAGATATAAACACCTTACTACTCTATTTCAAAGAATGGTCTTAAAAGGCTCTTAAATGGTTTCCCATTTTCCTGGATTTATGTGAAGCGTTCACGAAACTAATCTGCAGAGCTTGCATGAGAAGCACTAAGTCTCAGAGTTTTTTCATCGAGTTGCTTTCTTTCTCATTCATAGATTTCTGGATTTTTTGAAAAGGAAAATGAGTGTCAAGGAAAAGCCCAACCAAAAATCTTCTATATATTCATACACTCAAAAAATTACAAAGACCAGAATTTCCGGAGGCTCATGGCATGCTATCTCCATATACGTTCCTCCCCCTGGAAAACAATACCATTCTGTGCTAATCACAATGGCCACATGATAATTGCTAACCTTAGTCGACTCATTTCCCCTCCCAACCCCTCAATGGACACCCAAAATTCGTCCCAAGAAGAGCTATCCATGTAAGTAACACACCGCAGGCCAGACCCTCCTAGACTAGGCAAGACAAAAAGAGGTGATATGTATCTGTAGAGATAGTTCATAACATTATTATCTCTTTATGTATCTGTTTGTTATTTCATTATCTTTGATAGATCTCTCTGTAATTTACCCTTAAGGTTTCTCTCTATATAAGAGAGCCTAGGGTTTTCTGAATGATCATCGAAGTCTTTTCTCACAACATGGTATCAGAGCCACCCTAGGGCTCTCCCTACACGCCGCCCCTTCCCCACCCGCCGCCCTCTCCATCTCAGCGCCGCCCTCCTCGTCTCTCTCTCTCTCTCTCTCCAGTCTGCCGCCAACTCATCCAGGCGGCTGCCAGCCCGCCGCCGAACCTTCCCAGGCGGCCCCACCCTGTCGCCGAACCTTCCCAGCCGGCCCTTGAGCGCCGGTGACTCCTCCATGGCGGCCCCAGCCCGCCGCCGAACACCCTAGGCGGCTGCCAGACCGCCGCCGCGCCCTTCCAGGCGTCTTGGGCGTGACCCCAATGCAAGGGCTATAGGCCTCATCCGAGGCGTGCCCTAGTCAACCTCGTCTCTTCCGCAGATAAATGGATTTGAGTGCGTAACGTCTACATAGGCACTCAAATCCGATGCAGTTGGTGTAGACAATCATTATCCTGTCTACAAACCCTAGTTCTTCTCCAACGACAGTATGTCAGAATCGAAGGTCGATATGCCCTCCACCGGCGCATTCAAAGGTCCTGTGCCAATAGTGAAGATGGACGGGTCTAACTACGAGCTCTGGGCTATGCAGTTCATGAGTCTCATGAAGTCGAATGGTAAGAAGCACATTCTTAACGAGGATGAGCCCACCGAGAAGACAGGGATATATGCCTCATGGGAGGCTGATGATTCCTACGCAAAGGTCTGGTTGTCTGGTACATTGACGATGGAGATTGCTAATGATGTCCTCCATCAACCCACTGCTAAGGCAATGTGGGACATTCTTGCCGCTACATATTCCCAGGTGCGGAATGAGACAAAGATGTTGCAGCTTCAGCATGACATTTTCACAATGAAGCAGAGCAGCAGACCTCTCCATTCCCTATACACATCCCTAAGAGGGATGTTTGAGAAGCTATACAGTATCATTCCACTCACTGCTACTCCTGAGCAATAGAAGGCGTTTCGGAATGCCACCATGGTTGGTGTTCTACTTGCGGTTCTTGATCCAGAGTATGATGCCGCCCGATCCCAGGTCCTAGCTGATGCAGTTATCCCTCCAGTGGAGGATGCTTACAGAAGGCTCAGTCGCATTCCAGTCTCCTCCAGCTCTTCTACTCCACCCCCATCAGCGTTGTCAGTCTCGCGTGGGAGAGGTGGACCGCATTCTGGTCGTGGTCGTGGACGTGGCCGTGGACCCCAGGGAAGGGGTGGTCGCTTCAGTCAGACATGCTCTTATTGTCACCGCACAGGACGCTCAGAGGAGACATGCTATTCTAAGCATGGATTCCCAGCATCGGCACGTGTTGCAGAGCATTCTCAGTCTCCATTACCCTCTACTGCAGATAGTCGATTTGATGAACTTGTGGCCCGTCTCCGAGATATCATGCCACAATCATCTGCTGATTCGTCTGGTGGCTCTTCAGATATTGCTGCCACTGCCTCTGCTAGTTCATCCGCCGCTGCGAGCACCTCAGGTAGATCTACTGCATTCACAACACCTCATGATATATCTGACTGGGTTATAGATTCCGTAGCCACACATCATCTCTGTCGAGATAGAGGTAGATTACAGGCATACAGGGACATTCCTCCAGGCCGTTCAGTGCAGATAGCTGATGGTACCCATTCGCCCCTGGTTGGACAGGGGGAGGTCTTCCTATCCTCCACTATGCAGCTACAGAATGTCTTACATGCTCTTGAGTTCTCAATGAACTTGCTATCTATTAGTCAGATTACGAAGGATTTGAATTGTCGTGCTATATTTGACCGGTCTTCTCTCATTTTTCAGGACATACTCACGGGCAAGGTGATTGGCTGTGGCTCTGAGCAGAATGGTTTATATCGACTGGTTCAAGATTCCTATGCTGGCGTCTCATCTCTTTCCGCTGGACCAGTCTCTCCGTACATTTGGCACCTCCGGTTTGGTCACCTTCCGCTCCAGAAAATGCGTCATCTTCTGCCCCAGATCTCTCCTAGTTCATCCTTCCGATGCGAAGCGTGTCAGTTGGGAAAGCATCACAGGTCGAGCTTCCCACGTCATTTGAGTCGGAGCAGTAGCTCCCCTTTAGAGTTGTTACATATTGATATATGGGGTCCGAGTTGTGTTCCCGATCATCAGGGGCACATGTTTTATCTTGTGGTAGTGGATGATTTCTCGCGTGTGTCATGGGTCTTTCTTTTGAAAAATAAATCTGAAGCAGGAGATGTGATCAAGAATTTGCTTAATGAAGTGCACAATGTTTTTTCTACCTCTGTCAAATATGTTCGAACGGATAATGCCCTTGAATTTTGTACACGCTCACTTTCTCTATTCCTTTCGTCAAAGGGTATTATTCATCCAACCACTTGTGCGTATACCTCACAATAAAATGGTGTGGCGGAAAGAAAGCATCGCCATCTCTTGGATATTACTCGAACACTGTTGATTCAGAGTTGTGCTCCTATTTCATTCTGGGGCGATGCTGTTCTTACTGCATATTATCTGGTTAATCGAATGCCATCCTCAGTTCTTGGTGATAGGATAACTATCTCTCTTATTTTCCCAGGCAAGGATTTATTTTCACTGACTCCACGGGTTTTTGGTACTGTGGCTTTCGTTCATCTTCTATCTCCCGGACTTGACAAACTCTCTCCTAGAGCTGTCAAGTGCGTCTTTGTTGGTTATTCCAGAACTCAGAAGGGATACCGGTGTTATGATCCTGTGACTCAGCGGTACTTTGTGAGTGCTGATGTTACTTTCTTTGAGTCGGTCATGTATATTTCTCCTGCAGGTAACAGAATGGTACCATCCACTACCACTGATGATATCTATGTTCCTCCACCACCTACATTGAGTACTCCTGAGTTGTCTCATGTGTCCGTCTCCATGCCAGCACCACCACCACCACCTCCACCTCCACCCATTCCACGACCTATCGTATCACCGTTACCTAAATTCTATACACGCCGTTCAGGTCCTGCTCAGACTACACATCAACCAATCATCACGCCTCAGATATGTTCAGATGGCATTACTACTGACGGGTCAGGTCTGGTACATGTGCAGGATCCTTCAGTACAAGCAGACACTAGCCCATCCAATACGATAAATGATGATCTTGATGTTCCGATTGCCATTCGGAAGCAGAAGAGGCAATGTGCCTCTTATCCATTTGCCTCACAGGTATCTTTTCACCGTCTCACTGGTGACTTTCAGAGGTTTGCCATAGCCCTGTCTTTCGTGGATATACCACGTACATACCAGGACGCTTTGAAGAATGATTGCTGGAGATTAGCAATGGGAGAGGAGATGAGGGCCTTACAGTCTCGTGGCACATGGTCTTTGGTCCCTGCACCTTCTGATGCTTCAGTTGTGAGCTGTAAATGGGTATTCACAGTCAAATATCATGCAGATGGCACGTTGGATAGGTACAAAGCACGCTTGGTCGCCCGTGGGTTTACACAAACCTATGGTGTGGATTACATGGATACATTCTCTCCAGTAGCGAGACATTCTACTCTTCGTATTCTCTTATCTGTGGTTGTGGTTCGTGATTGGAGTATATCTCAACTAGATGTCAAGAATGCCTTCTTGTACGGGGACTTACAGGAGGAAGTCTACATGCAGCAGCCACCTGGTTTCACTACTGAGGGGGAGACGCAGATGGTCTGTAGACCTCACAAGGCGATATACGGCCTCAAGCAGAGTCCGAGAGCATGGTTCCAGAAGTTGTCCAGCCTAATTGAGCAACAAAGATTCAAGAAGTCAAATGCCGATCATTCATTGTTTGTCCAGAAGTCATCGGCAGGTACGGTTGTCATTATGGTTTATGTGGATGATATTCTTGTTACAGGAGATGATGCTCAGGGCATAGAGAGCGCGAAGGCATTCCTAGGCCGTCAGTTTGTTACAAAGGATCTTGGGACCCTAAGATATTTTCTGGGGTTGGAATTTGCAAGGAATGCACAGGGCTGGGTGATGACCCAACGGAAGTACATTACAGACTTCCTGACTGAGACTGGCATGGATGGATGCAAACCATCAAGTATTCCCATGGACCCTAGCGTGAGGCTGTATGATGGTGACACTGATGAAGTAGATAAGAGGAGATATAGAGAAATGGTGGGAAAACTCCTCTATATTACCATAACTCGCCCAGACATTCAATTTGCAGTTAGCAGGGTGAGTCAATTTATGGAGCAGCCAAGACAGGTTCACATGGATGCTATGCACATGATACTGAGGTATCTGAAATCTTCTCCAGGGTCAGGGCTGCTATTCAGAAAGGGCACAGACTTATCCATCTCAGCATGTGCAGATGCAGATTATGCAAGATGTCCTAAGGATCGGAAATCAACCTCAGGGTTTGCAGTCTTTGTTGGAGGCTCTTTGGTTTCTTGGAAAAGCAAGAAACAAACTGTTGTGGCAAGGTCCAGTGCCGAATCCGAATATAGGGCCATGGCTCAAGCCAGCACGGAGATGATGTGGGTTCGTTCAGTAGTAGAAGATCTACATGTAGCGGTGCTCCTACCTATGAAGCTTCAGTGTGACAATCAGGCAGTATTGTTCATTGCCAATAATCCAGCTTTCCATGAAAGGACCAAGCATATTGAAGTTGACTGTCATTATACTAGGGACCTGATCCATAGAGGATTGATATCTACTGCACATGTGAGCTCAGGAGATCAGACTGCAGATGTGTTCACCAAGCCACTGCTCAGAGGACCTTTTCAGAGACGTTCATCCAAGTTGAGCATGATAGACATCTATGCTCCACCTTGAGGGGGAGTGTAGAGATAGTTCGTAACATTGTTATCTCTTTATGTATCTGTTTGTTATTTCATTATCTTTGATAGATCTCTCTGTAATTTACCCTTAAGGTCTCTCCCTATATAAGAGAGCCTAGGGTTTTCTGAGTGATCATCGAAGTCTTTTCTCACAACAGTATCCTCCTCTAAAAATGAACACCTCTTGCTAGGGCTCACATCGCCCTGAAAAAATCTATCCAAGTATTCACTAGTCATCAACCGCTCCCTCCTCAGGGTCCATATGAAAAAGCGAACCCTTAAGGGAACCTTCCAGTGTCAAATGTATTTGAATTGATTTTAAGCAACTCCATGGTCAAAAGCAATCATGGAATAAAAGGCCACGTGTGCTTCTTTATCGTGAAGCGCTCATTTGCCCAGGTTCAATGGTCCTCAATATCTTAAAGATTTCCTGCGCAGTTATGGCTCCAAAAGCAACAGAAGCTCTGCAAACACTAGTCATTAAAATCACAATGGAAGTAGGGCATCCAACTATTAGTCTCCTTGCCCTCCCCAGTCGTACAGTTCACATCTGCTACGAAAGCAAAGAGTCTGGGAAGCTGGAATTAAGAACTCCCTGGACAGTCCAATCATCAATCCAAAAATGGAACTCCCGACCGTTCCCTTGGGTCAGTTATAAGAGAGGGGTATGTGGAAGGATCACACAAGGACCCCTCCAGAAGTTATAGAGCGCATTCACTGCTATCAACTGAGTCGAACCTAGAGTCACTCCTTAATGCCAGTGACCTTCATAGCCGGAACGTCACCATTCATTGCTTCTAAATTGAGAATTCCATGGCCACCATCCTTCTTATTATGCAATAGATTCTTTTAACTCACTAAAGGCATCCCCCACGCCTTGTTGTAGAGGCCCAAAATAACCTTTGCATCACTGCCTCTTACCTTTCCTTTACCCCACTAGATAACATATACATAAATAGGAAAAAACTAGGATTGTCAGCAACACTGACTTCATAAGTATCAAGTGACCGCCCCTCAAAGATAATCCGCACACCAACTAACCAACTTCCTCGAAAGATTTCTGGATATTGTTTAACAAAATTGTTAGTCCACACTGTTTGAGAAAAGAATTTATTCCTTTTCTTATTAAAGTCTACGCCCAATTATATAAAGAGATAAAGAGATAGAGAGAGGAGTACATGACAAAAAGACATGATCAACTAAGGATAATGTAAGGAGATTCCATTCATCACTTACCTTAGCTTTTAACATAATAACTCTAGACTGTGGAAAGATAATACCGAATTAATTCATACTGAGGCCCTAGGGTTCTCTTATATAGGAGGGAGAACCCTTCATGTTGAGGCCATAGGGTTCTCTTTTATAGGAGAACCCTGTTGAGCAAATTACATACTAAAGACAGAAAGAAAAGAAATCACATAAAACAGGAAAAGATGAAATATCTCTAAACACTCCTCTAGATGTAGCATACATTTCAATCATCATTATCTTGGAACAACACCTCTAGAATGACCCTTTGGCTAGGGCCTTGGTGAACACATCTGTTGTCTGTTCACCTGAGCTGACATAGTATGTAGAGATGAAGTCCTTCTAAATCATGTCACGATTGTTGTGTCAATCAACCTCAATATGCTTGCTCCTCTCATGGAAGGCAGGATGTTGGCAATGAAAAGAGCAGCCTAGTTGTCACATTGTAGATGCATGGGAAGAGACATGTCAATAGCTAGGTCAGTCAGAACGGTGCTGACCCTCATCATCTCAGTATTCCCTTAGACCATGGCACTATACTCTGACTCTGCACTGGATATGGAAACCACAGTCTGCATCTTGCTCTTCTATGATATCAAAGAGATTCCTATAAACACCGCAAAACCTGAGGTGACTTTCTATCCTTGGGACATCCTGCATAATATGTATTTGCACATGCTGTAACAACCCGGGATGCATCTTTGCTAAAGAACAATCCAATATTATGAGAGGATTTCAAGCACCTCAGAATCATATGAACTACATCCATATGTACATGTCTAGGCCGCTCTATGAATTGGCTGACTCTGGTTATTGCAAAAGAGATGTTTGGCTTGGTGATGATGATATATATGGGCTTCCCAACAAGCTCCATGTACCACATTTTATCTACCTCCTATGTATCCTCATTACATAACTTCATGTTGGGGTCCATGGGAGTAGTGGCATGTAGGGTTGCTAATCGAACTGGTAGGTCACCATTTAGAAATGCATTCTTCATATCAAGTTGAAATAAGGACCAATCTCGTATCACTGCAACATAGATATGAATTTGTAGTGTAGAATGTCGAGCCACGGGAGAGAAGGTATCGTGATAGTCCACCTTATACGTCTGGGTGAACCCACGATCCACAAGCCCCTTATACTCAGGTTCGATTAACTGGATCCGGTTCGAGTCCAGGTATGTTTACCACCCCACGATTGTAAAATGACCGTATCTCCCTGGTCCGATGCCGGATTTCGTTGTTCGTGGTACTGTTGGAATGGTCTCGAAGAATATTACACAATAGACTTTATTTGCTAAATTTGAATATTGGATCAAGTCTGAAATTTAAAAAGAAGTAAATGAAAATGTATGAGAGTCTTAACAAAACACGTATATCGAACCATGTCGAGATCCAATTTGTATGGTCGTCTGATATCCCTACTGTATTTTGTATTTTAACACATATAAGTGTCAAGGTCTCACACAGACCCTACTTAATGTGGGAAAAGGCTTTGTTGTTGTTGTTGGATTGTGATTCTTAACAAGTGCCTTTGAACTGTCAAGGACTACATCCAGCCAGAATTTTCAGATGTCTCTAAGCTCATATCAACCAAGCTATAATTTTCCCAAAAAAAACAATAAGCTGTAACTTCATCCTGGAAATAACTGTAGAGAATGGTATGCAGTTCATCCAAAAAAAAATGTAAACTCGTTATTTAATGACATTTGCAGGTGTGTTTTATTCGTCAATTTGGATTTACTGTTGGACGTGCTGATTATCTGACCCTGCGTAAAGCCTTTATCATGGTAATAATCAACTTGACCTTCTAAATCACGTAAAGTATGGATGCTTTCCAGTGATTTTTTTGTTAAACGTTATAAATTTCTATAATCTTTTACTCATACTAGTGTTATACTTGTTTTGACAACTGTTTATTTTTCCTGCAATTCTTGACCAGAATCAAGATTTATCCCAGGCTATTATTTAGAAATGTTTGAGCATTCTATTCAGCATTACATATTCTTGTATATTGCATTGTCTGCCTTTTGAGCTCTATCCGATGTGCTGCTTTATAGAAAATTCAACGTGTCTAATCGAAAAATCCTTTCTTCTTCTTTTTCTTCTTCTTCTTCTAATTTTTCTATCTTCCCATTCATTCCCCGTGGATTCTTTGTCTCCTAATTTGTTTCACTCTACTAATGAATTATTTATAATAATTCGCAAATCCAAATCGGCTAACTGCTCTATGATAGCACGTGCTCCGGTCGAGATTTCTCCATTTCGAAATACCTCGAAGCCTTGGGTAGTAAAAAAAGCGGATGCTGTATTTCCAGGATTGGATTTCATATTCGAATATTGAGTATTACATTTTTCTATCATCTCCTTTTTTTTTTAATTCAAATTGCAGAATCACAATCTTTCCTGGAGGTATGATTTTTATAGCTATATGGTTCGTTCCGTGGAAGATGACTTCAAGACAATTGTTGGCGTAAGGTATAAATACCATTGCTGGCATATAATTTCGGATTAATTGACCTGGATTTGTTTAGTTGGAATTTGCAGTTATTTCGTAGAATCATTCTTTGACCAGGAATTTTCACTATGAATAATATGCCAATTTGGTTCCAAGATAATTCAAGTTTTATTTGACCAACAGGAAATCACAAAGCATGATGTTATTTATTTGGAATTGAGGCTGAGAATGGCCTGTGTTGAGTTGTATTTTGTTCTTTCTGGGGTAGCAAATTGTAGACGAGGATCCACTAAATGCTTTGGCCTAACATTTAACTTACCACCCACTATTTCATAGAGAAGAAAATACAATTCTAGTATCTTGAGAGAATATGATTTATACTGCCCTGTTGTTTTTTACTTCAAAACTGTATGATTTTATTTGACTCCATACGATGGTAAATTGTGTCACCACCTTGTTGCTTACATGCTCTCGATTGCAACTTCCTGGTCGAGGATTTTTTATCTTCTTTACTAAAGAATGTCTTTAGGTTGAACCTGATAATAAAGGGGGTCTATGAGGACCCCTAATTTAGGTAGCGTCTCTAAGAATCATCGAGCATTCTATTCTAATATGGCCGAGGTGTGATAATAATTTAGCTAATTATTAATTGTAATTGTTGAGAGATATTTTGTAATTGCTTATTTATTCCGTCTTATTATGTAATTTGTCTTCTAGGGTTTCTCCTCTCTATGTAAGAGAGACCTATGGCCCTCATAATAAACAATTCATTATTTCTCTCTCCACATGGTATCAGGGCCACAAACCTAGTCTGGAGTTCGATACCCCTGAACCCTAGCCCCACCTGCCACCCCCTTTTCTCCCTCGCCGCCGTCAAACATCTTCATTGTCGTTGTCCTCCATTGGTTTTGCCTCCGGCCTCTTCTACAATATTGCTTGTGGCTACCACCACCACATGCAACACCGCTAGCCGCACCCGTGACATCGCCAGTAGCTTCTGTGACACCACTAACCACCCCTTTAACACTGCAACAGTCCCTCCTACAGTTTTTGCGGCACTCCAGCAGTGCTATCAAGGCCCCTTGGCCCTTGCTAGAAAATTCTAGGAACCCATTTATGAATATCATCGTGATTTAGTACACAATTTTGACATTTTTAGGGTGATTTCAGATATGTAAATCACCTAAGATTGTCTTAAAGAGTCCCCAAAATTGATGGATATAGTTGTGCCTTGAGTTTTAAAATTAAAAGAGATGCTTTAAAGCGATGTATAATGATAGAATATAGGAAACTATCACAAACTACAAAATAACGAAGAAGGAAGCAAAAAAGGTTGTAAGTGAAATCAAGCTGAAAGCTTATGAAGTTTTGTACAAAAAGCTTGACTCGAAGGAGGGCCAAAAAGATATATTCAAATAGGCCAAAGCAAGAGAAAGAAAGACCAAAGATCTTTCTTAAGTGAGATGCATCAAGAAGGAGAAAGGATATGTGCTTGTTACGCAAAAGAATATAGAGATTAGATGGAAGCAATATCTGCATAAGCTTTTCATAAGGGAAGGGAATAAATAGATTATTTTGGGAGATCTTGCTGGTTGTGAATGTTACTTGAATCATGCAAGCTATAGATGGGTACAAAGGAAAGAAGTAGAGGCTTTAAAGGCTATGAAATCTGGGAAGGGGTAGGACCTAATGACATTTCTATAGAAGTTTGGAGAGTTCTAGATGAATCAAATCACAAATTTATATAATGTTAATTAGCAACACAAGAAAATGTCTAAAGAATGGAGGAGAAGCATTGTGGTGCCTCTTTATAAGAATAAAGGAGACGTTTAAAATTGTTCGAATTATAGAGGTATCAATTTGATGAGTCATATTATGAAAAGTTGGGAACGTGTGACGAAAGAAGGTTGAGACTAGTTTCCAAAGTAATTGGAAATCAATTTGGATTAATGCCAAATCGTTCAACTATTGAAGCTATCTACTTGTCAAAGAGAACAATGGAGATTTATAGAGCTAAAAAGAAGAACCTTCGTATGATTTCTATTGATTTGGAGAAGGTTTATGATTCAATCCGAATGGAGTTTTTGTGGTGAGTTTTGGAGAGAAACAAGTACCTGTTCTGTACATTAACCTTCTAAACGATATGTATGATGGGGATTCATCTTGTGTAAGGATCCAATCTGGGAAGAGTGACTATTTTAACATCAACATTGGTCAGCATCAAGGTTTAGCTTTGATGGTATTCCTTTTTACTTTGATCATGGACGAGTTGACTAGTCCCTTTCAAGATGAGATAACTTGTTTGTCGATGATATTGTATTGATTGCTGAGACAAGAGACGGAGTAAATGAGAAGCAGGAAGTTTGGAGACATATCTTAGAGACTAAAGGATTCCATATAAGTATTGTTCGGACTGAATATCTGGAGTGTATATGTGATGGAAACAATGGTTAGGGACTCGAGGTGAAGAGTGGAGATGATAACATCAAGAAGAAAGATTCTTTTAGAAACTTGAAATCTATTTTGCAACTTGATCGGAAAATTGATGGAGATGTTACTCACAGAATAAATGTAGGTTGGCTAAAGTGGAGAGGAGCCTCTAGTGTCCTTTGTGATAAGTGATCCCTTTGAAAGTCAAAAGAAAGTATTACAAAGCAGCCGTGAGACCTGCTGTTCTCTATGGACCAGAATGTTAGCTATGAACCATAAACATGTGCAGATAATGACAATATGAGAAATGAAAATGCTAAGGTGGATATGTAGTCATACACGAAAAGATTCGGAATGATATGATCAGAAGGAAAGTTGGTGTAGCTCCGATAGAGGACAAGATGAGAGAAAAATACTTAAGATGATTTGGTCATTTGCAAAGGAGGTCGGTTGATGCACAAGTTAGAAGATGCGAGATTTGGGATGTTGAGCCCATTAAGAAAGGGCAAAGAAGGCCCAAAAATTGTTGGAATGAGACTATCCGAAGGGATCTTAGTTATTTGGATTTAATCCTGAGAATGGTCCAAAATAGATCTGAATGGAGACAAAGAAATTCATGTAGCCGACCTTCTTAATTGTGGGAAAATGCTTTATTGTTGTTGTAGTTGTGCCTTGAGTTTTTACTCACAACTGATTCCCTATATGATTGTGTAGACATCCTCAATTCGGTCTACAACCTCTGTTGTGTCTTTCCCTACTTCTCTCTCGTCATGTAAGAGAGTAACATTGATTTATCCTCCTCTGATGCCTTCAAAGGCTCGACACCCATCGACAAGACGGATGGAACCAATTATGAGTCATGGTCCATGCAATTCATGGGCATTATGCAATGCAACAACAAGGAAACTCCATTAAAGCCAATCGAGAATACATGGGAGGATGCTTCATGGTAGCAAGATGACACGTATACGCATGTATGGTACTCTTACCATAGAGATAGCCAACGGCCTTCTTCATCAACCCACTGCCTATGCAATATGGGACATACTCACAATCACATATTCTCATGCATGGAATGAGATGAAGATCATGAAACTTCAGTACACATCTTTATAGCCAAGCAAGACAGTTGCTCGCTTCATGCTTTCTACTCATGGTGCAGGGGCATGTTTGAGAAGCTTCATACCTCTGAACGCTTCTACAGAGCAATAAAATTCATATAGGAATGCCACTATGGTCAGAGTTTTTCTAATTGCACTTAACTCATATTACGATGCCGAATGCACCTAGCTTCTTACAGGTGCTTCTATACATCTCATACAGGAGTCCTACATCAGAATGAGCAGGACCATGATGCCTCATCTAGCCATTGCTCAAACCTCCTCTACGATGGCCGCATCTCATGGCAGAGGAGGTCCATCTTAGTTCATAAGATACGGTGTCCGTAGAAGAGGAGGTAGGCGTATAGTCACAGTTCTGGTTACTCGGAGGACACTTGCTACTAGAAGCATGGTTTCCCTCACATCTGCCTGTATTGTCGAGCAGGTTGAGCCTACTTCCACTTACGTTGATTAGAACTATTGACGGAAAATAATAATATATTGATTCATGATACCCTAGGGCTCTATTATATAAAGGACTACATAATGTGGACGGAAGAGATAGAAAATAACGAAACAATATGCAAACGTAGGATATCTCTACACTCTCCCTCAAGATGGAGCATGGATGTCGATCATGCTCAGCTTGGATCTACACTTCTGAAACTAGCCTCAAGTCAAAGCCTTAGTGAAGATATCTGCAGTCTGCTCCCCTGAACTAACGTAAGAGATGGAGATGAAGTCTTTTTGAATCATATCATGTGTATAATGGCAGTCCACCTCAATATGCTTTGTCCTTTCATGAAAAGTAGGATTATTGGCAAAAAATAGTACAACCTGATTGTCACAATGTAAGTGCATGGGAAGTGGTACATCAATGCCAAGATCAATCAAGATTTGTCTAACCCACATCATCTTAGTGGTCCCTTGTACCATAGCTCTGTACTCTAATTCTACGCTGGATCTGGCCACCATTCTCTATTTCTTGCTCTTCTAGGATACTAAAGAGCTAACAGTAAATACTGCTAACTCTGAGTTAGACTTTCTATCCTCTGGGCATCCCGTGTATTCTGCATTTGCACAAGCTGAGACATTGAGAGATGTTCCTTTCTTGAAAAATAGTTCGGCTCCTGAAGATGACTTCAAGTACCTCAGAATCACGTGTACAACATCCATATGTATCTGTTCTGGTTGCTCCATGAATTGGCTAACCCAACTAACAACAAATGAGATGTCCGGTCTGGTGATTATAACATAAGGTATCTTCCCAACCAGCTATATCCTCTCCACTTCCTCTGTATCATCGTCGTATAGTGTCATGCTGGAGTCCATACGAGTAGTTGCAAGTCTGCACCCGATCATGCATGTTTCTGCTGAAAGGTATGTAACATACTTCCTTCGGGTCATCACAAGACCGTACTAGTTCCTGGTGAACTCTAATCCCAAGAAGTATCGTAAAGGACTAAGATCCTTGGTAACAAATTGTTGCCCAAGTAACTCCTTAGACTTGCTTATCCCTTGCACATCATCTCCTATAACGATGATATCATTAACATAAACAATAATAACAACTGTACCTCTCTGGGTTCTATGAACAAACGATTAGTGATCTGCGTTCGACCTTGTGGACCCTTTCGGCTCGATCGAGTTCGAGAGCTTCTGGAACCATGCTCTTTGTCTTTGCTTAAGGTCATAGATAGCCTTATGAAGTCTACAAACTTGCTGACATTCCCCCGCTGTCGGGTGGTTCCACCTACCACAGTGAGTGCATGGGCCAGTAGAGTCTCACCCACGACCACGACCTAAGTCACAGCCTCGTCCAGATTCCCGTCCACGACCACGACTTGGATCGCGACCGCATCCTCCTCGCAAGCTGTATCTGCCTCCTCGCCCAGATGAGGCGATGTGTGCAAAGTTCTCTGTTGAAGGTAAGACAGGAGGCCGGGCAGCGGATGTCTCGAGCTCCTCAAGTCGGCCAAAGATGGCCTTCATTGTTGGCAGTATGTCTGATATAAGAAATTGCTCCTTTGCTGCATGGTACCTAAAATGCAGGCCATCAAGGAAGCGGTATACTTGCCAGTCAGAATGCTCTTGTATTTGTTTGGTGCAACATGAGGGCTGGAATATTGCAAGCTCCTCATACCGACTGGATAGATGCCTGTAGTACTCGATGAGGGTGGAATCACCCTGAGATGTCGACCAGATTCGCCTGTAAATATCTGCAAGGCGTGACTTCGTCTTCTTCTGGGAGTATGTTTGCTCGAGATCCTCCCACATTTCCTTGGCCGTATTTTTGTCAAGAAGATTTGAGTCAATATGAGCCTCAACACTGTTGGTCATCCAATTGATAACCAAATAGTTATCAGTTTGCCAGTTGTCGTACTCTTTGTCGTTTTCATCTAAAGGATCTTTAGTCAAAATGTAAAGTTTTCTCTGACCACCAATGAATACCATAAAAGATCGAGACCAGAGCACGTAATTTTCTGTGCCCTTGAGTTTGATAGTAGTGCCTTGTGCCATAATATTTGTGGCCAAGGGCTTTATCTCGGTAGAAGAAGGCGCCGTGGTGGTCTTAAAATAGAAAGACGATCCTGTGATCAATTAAGGATGCATATAAGAGCTAAAAAATGCCCTAAAACTCACGTTTGCCCTTGACGAAGGGCTAAAAACCCCCAATGGACAGCATATCTGGATTCTTGGAAGCGATCCGTGATGAGTTTTGGATCTCCAAAGAGTCCTATGGTACCCGTGGAGGGTAGCTGTGGGGCTGACGACCTTCGTAGGAGGTCCTGAAAGCGTCGGATAGCACTAGCGGGAGGGATGCTGCACTGGAGGCGATTGGAGGGCCTTGCGCGGGGCCCTAATTCAGGGAAGAGGGCCCGCACAGGCTTTTGTGAGGCTTGAAGGTGGCGGTGGGGATTTTAGATCAGAACCCTGGTCTAGGACCGTTGCTCTGATACCATGTGAAGAAGAGAGACAGAATGGGATATCTATTCCATAGGGCTAGGGTCTCTTATATAGAGAGAAAACCCTAGAGAATACAAGAGTAAAAATACATAAATACCCCCGAGGGGTTACGGAACCCGAATGGTTAAAGGTTACGGATGCCGAAGGGTTAAGGGTTACGGAACCCGAGAGGTCACAAATGTAATTGTAATATAATAATTCTAACAAAATGCTTATCAATGAAGTTAAAAATGTTTTCTCTTCTTTTGTGAAAATTGTGCGTTCTGACAATGCATTGGAGTTTTGTACTAGAACTCTGTCCTTGTTCTTTTCCTCTCGTAGCATAATTCATCAAACTTCATGTGCCTACATGTCACAACAAAATGGTGTTGCAGAGCGAAAACATCGGCATCTATTAGATATTACTAGAACCCTTCTTATTCAGAGTCATGCTCCACGCTCGTTCTGGGGTGATGCGGTTCTCACAGCTTGCTACTTAGTTAATCGCATGCCCTCGTCTGTCTTAGGGGAGAAATCTCCTCTCTCTAGCCTTTCCTGAGAAGGAGTTGTTCTCACTTCCACCCCATGTATTTGGCTGCGTTGGTTTTGTCCATCAGTTGGGACCAGGTCTTGATAAGCTCTCTCCCTGGGCTATCAAATATGTGTTTGTAGGCTACTCCAGGACACAGAAGGGGTATCGTTGCTTCGATCCGCTGCATCGAAAATATTTTGTTAGTGCAGATGTCACATTCTTTGAATCTGTGATGTTTTTCTCTCCTACAGGTGACAGTCTGACTACTTCTCGTTATGATACTGAGGTATTCATGCCACCACCTCCTGTGAGTCAGTTACCGCCGGTGCCATCTCCATCACCACCTCCTGTCATACCTTCACCTCCACCTTTACCACCTCCAGTGACCATTGTCCCCCCGTTACCAAAGCATTATACTCGTCGGTCCTCCTCTGCTCAAGGTCGTGGCCCGTCATCCAGTAGCCCTCAGGTTTGTTCTGATAACTTGATTTCTAACTATGAGTCTGAGGAACTATTGATACAGGGAATACAACAGGATGCAGGACATGCCTATAACTATTAGAAAGCAGAGGCACACATGTGCTTCCTACCCTCTTGCTTCCCAGGTCTCCTTTCATCGTCTTACAGACGATTTCCAGAGATTTACAGCAGCTCTATCTGCAGTAGAAATTCCACGCAATTATCAGGAGGTACTACAAGATAGTAAATGGCGTCTTGCTGTGGAAGAAGAAATGGCCGCATTGCAGTCCCGTGGCACTTGGACACTTGTTCCCCCTCCTTCCGGAGCTTCTATTGTTAGCTGCAAATGGGTCTTTACTGTTAAATATCATGCAGATGGTAGCCTTGATCGGCACAAGGCAAGGCTCGTGGCACGTGGTTTTACTCATACCTATGGAGTTGATTACTTGGACACATTTTCTCCAGTTGCTCAACATTCTACTTTATGTGTCCTTTTTTCAGTTGCTGTAGCACTTGATTGACCTCTATTCCAGCTAGATGTGAAAAATGCATTTTTGTATGGAGATCTACAAGAGGAGGTCTATATGCAGTAGCCTCCGGGGTTTGCTGCTGAGGGGGAGTGTCAGCAAGTTTGTAGACTCCATAAGGCAATATATGGCCTTAAGCATAGTCCAAGAGCGTGGTTTCAAAAGCTTTCAGACCTGATTGAACGACAGGGATTCAAGCGGTCAAATGCAGACCATTCACTGTTTGTGCAGAAGACGTCTAGAGGTACTGTGGCTATCATGGTGTATGTTGATGACATTGTTGTTACAGGAGATGATGCGCATGGAATCAAGATGGCGAATGATTTTCTAGGCAGTCAATTTAGGACTAAGGATCTGGGCACCCTAAGGTATTTCTTGGGGTTGAAATTTGCTAGGAATGCACATGGTCTAGTGATGACCCAAAGGAAGTATGTTACAGATATGCTTGCAGAGACATGCATGATTAGATGTCGGCCTTCCACGACTCCTATGGATCCTAGCATGAAGCTATACGATGACGATACAAATGAAGTTGATAAGAGGAGATACAGAGAGATGGTTGGAAAACTCATTTATGTTACAATTACCAGGCCGGGTATTGGGTTTGCAGTGAGTCGAGTGAGTCAATTCGTGGAGCAACCTCGATAGGTACATATGGATGCAATACACATGATATTGAGATATTTAAAATCATCTCCGGGCTCATGATTGCTATTCAAGAAAGGAGACACACTCTCTGTATCCGCATATGCTGACGCGGATTATGCAGGTGGTCCTAAGGATAGGAAATCAACCTCGGGATTTGCAATATTTGTTGGCACTTCTCTCGTTTCTTGGAAAAGCAAGAAACAAACTGTTGTAGCAAGATCAAGTGCCGAATCCGAATACAAGGCTATGGCCCAAGCAAGTACAGAAATGATGTGGGTTCGAGCAGTGCTATGCGATCTACATGTAGAGGTTCCTCTACCTATGGAGTTGCACTGTGATAACCAGGCTGCTCTATTCATCGCAAATAATCTTGCATTCCATGAGAGAACAAAACATATTGAGGTAGATTGCCATTACACTAGAGACATGATTCAGAAGGGCCTGATTTCTACTTCCCATGTCAGCTCTAGAGAGCAAACCGCGGACATCTTCACCAAGCCACTGCCCAAAGGATCATTTCAGAAGTGTTCTTCCAAGCTGAGCATGATTGATATCTATGCTCCAGCTTGAGGGGGAGATATTTGTATTTTCATATTCCATATGTATCTCTTTCTTATTATCCTTTTCAGTTTTCCACTTTATGTAATTTACCCATAGGCCTCTCTACTATATAAGAGAGCCTAGGGTTCTCAGAAATAACAAGCACTCTTTTTTTCTTCCAACATATCCAACATATACCATCGAGCTTTCTCAGTTCTTCTAGTCCCTTGGTATTATACCTCAGACTTTCTGTGCTTGCACTTCTCAGTAGAGCAATCGCAAACACCATCATCTTTTTGATGTTAACAAGACTCTTCTTATCCAAAGTCGTGCTCCCCATTCTTTCTGTGGCAACGCAATCCTCACTGCTTGCTACCTGGTCAACCATATTGCATTCTAAGTCTTCTTATCTATGTATTTTTGTCCTACAGATGACAAGATGACCATGTCTAGGTCTAGTGAGGAGGTTTACATTCCATCTCCTTATTTGGTTACTCCATCACCACCACCACTACCACTATTATCACCTCCACCTTCTACTCCCATGGTTCCTACTCATATGGCTCCTCCTATGGCTCAAACTTTCCATAGATACTACATTCAGAGGATGCCTATTGTACCCCATGCTTATGTGCATTCCCCATCATCCAACATGCCCCAGGTAAACTCTGAGCATTGGTGATCTATCTGTATAACAGGGGGATTTATATGTTGTGCATGCAACTCCTCATCTATAGGACACAGATCATCTATAGGATCTTGACTATCCCATTGCTCTTCAGAAGTGGAGGCATACACGTGCTATGTATCCTCTTGCAACCCATGTTTCTTTGGAGCATATCTCGGAGGATTTCAGAAAGTTTGTGGTGACACTGTCAGCTGTAGAGATCCCATGCACATATTAGGAGGTTGTGCAAGATAGTCATTAGCATTTTGCTGATTAGGGAGATGTATAACGTCCCTGGTTCTATGTCCGTTACTAGGGAATACTGGCCTAGACAACCTGTTGGGCTTGGCCCAACTGGAGCCCTTGACAACATCCTAAAATACTTAGGACCAGGTTGACTTGTAGTAGCCCCTACTACTTATAAGCTACTAACACACTTTGTGATTACTAGATGTGATACTATGTTTGGGGTGCTACAATCACCCTACTGATATTCACAACATCCTCATTGCACCATGGTCCATGCCTGATTCCTAGTAACAGTGACGACTTCACCTCTTGGATAGCCCTATCCTCCTAACTCTATAGTAGAGTTGGATCTACCTCTCAGGTAACCCTTTCCACTATTAGAGGAAATATGCTTTGATACCATCTGTAATGTCTCGAGCCCTATGCTCGGTCCATTATTAGGGAATATTGGCCTAAACAACCTGTTGGACTTGGGCCTAACTAGAGCCCTTGACCACAACCCAAAATGTTTAAGACGAGGTTGTCTAGTAGTAGTCCTGACTGCTTATATTCTACTACCACATTTTGTGATTACTAGTTCTGGTACTATATTTGGGGTGCTAAAAGATGGCTGCACTCCAGTCACGTGGCTCATGGAGTTTGGTTACAGCCCCAGAAGGAGATTCTATGGTTGGCTGCAAATGGGTCTTTGCAGTGAAGCATAGAACATATGGTAATGTTGATCTTTATAATGCTAGATAGACTTGTGGCACATGAATTCACCCAAACATATGGGGTGTACTATCATGACACATTTTTCCCCATAGCAAGTCATTCTACACTACGAATTCTCCTTTCTCTTGCAATGATACGAGACTGATCACTTTCTCAGCTTGATATCAACAATGCTTTCTTGTATGGAGACTTGCAAGACGAGGTCTATATGTAGCAATCAAATGGGTTTGCCGCTGAGGGGAGTGTCATAAGGTATGTGGACTTCATAATGCAATTTGTAGACTTAAGTAGAGTCCCAGAGCATATTTCCACAAGCTCATGACTTGATAGAACAACCGGGTTTCACGAGACCAATTGTAGATCACCTGCTCTTTGTACAACGAACACAAAGAGGTATTGCTGTCATTCTGGTTTATGTCGACAACATTACTGTTATAGGAGATGACTTACAGGTTATCCGTGAGGCTAAGGCATTCCTTGGACATCAGTTTGTCGTCAAGGACCTTGGCGAACTATGATATTTCCTTGGGGCTTGAGTTTGCCAAGAATCATCGATGTTCGGTGATGATACATAGGAAGTATGTTATAGATCTTATCCTAGAGATAGGGATGACAGACTGCATACTTACCACTGCTCCTATGGATCCCAACATGAAGTTTTATGATGATGATACATATGAGGTGGACAAGAGGAGGTACATGGAGCTTGTTGGGAAGCTCCTATATGTGACTATTACCAAGCAAAATATCTCCTTTGCAGTTAGCAAGGTCAACTAGTTAATGAAGCAGCCGTGATGATCTCACATGGATGTTATTCACATGATTCTAAGACATCTGAAGTCCTTTATGTTGGATGGGTTACCCTCCTTGTGGGAACCTAGTCCATAAATATAAGACAATGGTAGGCCTGGAAAGGGAAACATCAGTTTTCCTTTTAGGATTATGAGTCATTTTTTCCTAATCCTATTGGAAGTAGGAGTCCATGTTTCCTTATTTGGTCATCTCCATATAGTATAAATAAAGGGTATGGGGTGCATACCATGATCATCCCAACGCAAGCTCTCCTAGCACAAGAAAGAAAAAAGAGAGGAAGATGAAAGAAAGTTCGTGGTTGCCGCAGTGTTTGGAGGGAGTAACCTTTGTAGCAGTTCTTCTTCAACATTCTTCCCTATAGTTTGGCGATGGATTTACCATTGGGTGATATTTCTCCTCTCTATTATTCTCCATTGTTTGGTGATTTGTAGCACCGTATTGAGGGCCATCATTTTGTAAGCCACTCACGGGAGGTTACTTTGATTATAGTGCTTGGTTTTTGGTTGCGATCAACCCTGTGGTTTTCCCCCTCACATTGAGGGTTTTCCACGTTAAAAATTCTCCGTGCATATGTGGTAGATCTTTTATGTGATTGAGATGTTTTGCTCGTACTTGTAGTGATATATCGTGCATGATCTGCTTATCAACTTTAGTAATTTTTGCAATTCGATCCATACGAGGAATCTATTCCCAACATTCTAGGTATAGGGTTGTTCTTTAGCAGAGGAGCCTCTCTTGCCATCACAGCATGTGCAAATGCTAACTATGCATATTGTCCTAAAGACAGGAAGTCTACATCGATTTTGTGGTTTTCATCAGGAGTTCTTTGATATCATGGAAAAAATAAGAAGCAGATTGTGATTGCTAGATCTAGTGCGAAATCAGAATACAGAGCCATGGCATAGTGGAAAATTGATATGATGTGAGTCAGATCCATACTGATAAGCTTAGCTAGTGACACACTTCTTCCCATGCAGTTACTTTGTGACAATCATACTTCTCTATTCATTGCTAACACTCCCACTTTCCATGAGAGGATCAAACACATCGAGGTAGACTGCATATGATACAGAAGGGCTTTTCTCTACTTCCCACGTCAGCTCAGGAGAAACATATGTGTTCGCCAAGCTCATAGTCTGGGGGTTATCGTAGTGGTGTTGTTCCAAGCTGATCATGATTGACATCTACACTCCATCTTAGGGGATAGTATTGAGAGTCGTTGTGTATTTCCTTATTTATTTCATCTCTATTATATAATTTTCCCTGTAGAGTTTCTCCTCTCTATATAAGAGAGCCCTATGGCCCTAATAATAAACCATTCATTATTTTTCTCTCCATATTAATAATTGAGATATTATGAGTTAATCATCGATAGTGCCCACACCACTAACTATATTGCAATGATCCAAAGTTATCCATGAATGCGAATGTGTTTCCAGAAAGGATCACGTGTTTACAATTGATGTATTTTTATGTTAGTACCATGTGGAAAGAGTCTTTCCATGTTAACAAGCTTTTGGTTCATAATTCTCTCTATGGCCCTGGTTTTTCTTTGAACCTTCTTGTTGTTAACAAGAAGATTTAAGAGTAAAATTGCTACTGTTTTTTTCTAGTTGGGGACGGGGCTGTGCACACAAGGCTCTTCATTGGCTTCATCATGGTCTAGGTGAGATGTTGTGATGTTTCCACGATGTGGTCACTGGTGATTCCATTAGGTAGGCTATCGGCCTATGAGAAAAACTATAGTATTGAGATATTCCTAGAGGAGAATGAATAGTAGTTATCACAATTAAAGACCATATAAAAATATCCATAAATATTTTCAATTACAAATATGGGATCATAAAAATATAAATACTAATGCACTGTTATTTAACTGTGGGAACCCTAAAGAGATGAACACCAATGCACTGTTATTTTACCGCGGGAACCCTTACAGTGTTAAGACATTTTTCCAAAAAAAAAATAAAACTACGTAAACATTTCAAATTTTCATAGCTTGCAAAAAGGCCTTGGTTTGCTCTCATGTTCTTAAGCTTCATTGACTTTATTTTAGCCCTTTGAGTTTTGAGCATTGAATCTTGAGCTTTCGAGATATTGATGCTTTTAAGATAGTGCTTCTTCGCCTTGATTAGCTTCGACTTTATTGCTTTTTTCCTAGATTTTTTCATTGGCTCTCCTCTACCTAAGGAGTTAGTTACAAAAACAAATATACAAAATAACTGCCATCATTGAAATCTAAGTTACTAATACAAAATTTGGAGAAGAGAATGAATCGTTTTTATTCCATGAATCTAGGGTCTCTTATATAGAAATTGCAGAGAGCAAAAAGGAGAAAATACATATATGATCCCGATGGATTACATGACTCAAATAAAATAGAAGATAAAATTACTCTGACACAAACCTTTCAACTAAATAAAAAAATGAACAACTTTCTCACGAGCTTACCCTACCGAAAAGTACTTACACCCCTGCCACTTTAACCCTATATCCAAACACGTTCTAATATATAGAAAAAAAGAGTGGGTATAAATCCCATGATCATTTAAAAGTTCGAATGAACTTTAGGCCCATTTTCTTTACAATTCTTCATTTTTATTATTTTTCATGGGCCTAAAAGGCCCCAATCTAGGAAAAAAAGAAAGGGGAAGAAAAAGAAAAGAGAAAAGTAATAATATAGAGAAACTACTAAAAATCCAGGGAAAAGGAAGCGAGGAGAAAAGATGGAAAAACAAAGATCTTTTATTCTGCTTGTATTTCTTCTCAGAATTCGGTTAGCCACCTCTATGATTTCGACAATTGTAAAAGAAAGGGCCAATGTTACAGTTGAATGTAGCTCTACCTATGCTTGATCTCTATTTATAGACCTATATTTACTCTAAAAGGAAAAGATGCTCAATTTATCCCCATTCTTCATTATTTGTGGTCTTCGGTATTAAATCCTTTCTTTGAGGTTCCTATATAAGAGAATTTGTTATATGAGGTCTCTATATGAGAGACCCATTTTGAAGTGTTCATATAGGAATGAACTTTTTGAGGCCCCTATATGAGAGACTTGTCTCCATCTTTTCGTAAAGGTGAGACCTACGTTCAAGATCTACATTTGGGAGGTGACCATTTTTGTTTTAGCCCTTGTGAGAGATGGAAACGTCTTCCACCGAGGAGAGAGTGGACCACACATATTTGTCTATATGATATTAGATTCTTGTTGTAGTGCTAGTGATAGCGATTGGTGTTTATATATAACATGAAAGCCTTATTTCTACTCACAATGTTGTTGTCATTAACAGCAAAAGTAAGCGTTGAGGTAGTCTGTGTCATGTATGTAGTTAAGTGAATTTGAAATTTTATTTTGTATAGCCGAGCATTGTGTATTACATCTTGATGGGGAGTGTTGAGAGCAACAAAGGGTTGAGTTAAATAGATAATTTGATAATATCGAGATCCTTCTATTATGTAGTACGTGGTCTTGTGTATTGTCCCACCTTTCTTATTGAGAGAGTTGGGTGTGGTCTTGTGTATTGTCCCACATTTCTTATTGAGAGAGTTGGGTGTTACTGGAACCGGTAAACAGGATCATGTACTGTAAGTTTCAACGAGAAAGTTCGATAAGAAATCCAAGTATTAGGTTGCTTCTCCAGTAGAGCAGGGCAATCATCCTAACATGTCTTGAAGTCGAAGCATGCAAACTATTGTTTTGATGCTTGTTGTGTAATTTCCGTATTATCATGGTGACTCACCACCATATTCAGCATCGGTCACACATTCTGTGTTCCTTTTTTCTAAGAACCAAATTGGGTTCTCTACTTTAAGCGGGGATTGCATGTTTAGATATTTTCTCTTTAGTCCTTGTTTCTCCTTGTTGAGGTAATCCTATAAAGGAAAAGCTACTTCTTTGAGATTTCCAAGAAGGAAAGCCCAATTTGCTTGAGGTTCCCATGTGGGAAAGGCCTACTTGGTGATGGATACTTCCCTACTTTTCGAACTCCAGAGATCTAACAACAGATTGTTTTCAGTTCTACCAGCTACAATGGAGATGTCTATCTCTACAGTAGGATTGGCTCATGTTCTTCTTCAACAGAAATATCTGATTCTATATCAAATAATCTTTAGTAACTTTTTTTCACTCTCTAACTCACATGAAGGTCATTCACAATCCTCTTGCCCTCTTAGAGATCCCTACTCTCTCTAGATGCCTACTACTATCATGAACGGACCTTTTTTAAGATCCACCAACAGTTTTATGGAGAGAGGAGACTGCTAGCTTCTTTGCATTCTCTGGTTGGAGGTTAGGATTTTTTTCAAATGGTAGATTGGAATCGGGATCAAGGTTCAGCTTTGAGTCCATTCTTTTTTACTTCGATTATAGTCGAGTTGACTAGTCACATTCATGATGAGATACCTTGGTGTATGTTATTCGTTGATGATATTGTGTTAATTGATGAGACTAGAGATGGAGTAAATGAGAAGCTTGAGGTTTGGAGACATACATTAGAGACTAAAGGACTTCGTATAAGTAGGGTTAAGACTGAATATATGGGGTGCACTTTTGATGGAAGCAATGGTGAAGGAACTGAGGTGAAGATTGATAACGATAACATCTAGAAGGAAGATTATTTTAGATACTTGTGATCTATTTGCAACATGATGGGGAAATTGATGGAGATGTTACTCATAGAATAAATGCAAGTTGGTAAAGTGGAAAGGAGCCTCTACTATTCCATGTGATAACATAATTCCTTTGAAAATCAAAGGAAAGTTTTACAAAGCAGCCGTGAGACCTGCTATGCTCTATGGATCTGAATGTTAGCCTGTGAACCATAGACATGTGCAGAGAATGGCAGTAACAAAAATGAAAATGCTAAGGTGGAATGTTGACATACATGTAAAGATCTGATTCGGAATGATGCAATCAGAAGGAAAGTTGGTGTAGCTTTGATCGAGGATAAGATAAGAGAAAACCACATAAGGTGGTTTGGTCATTTGCAAAGGAGGTCGGCTGATGCAACAGTTAGGAGATGCGAGTTTTCGGATGTTGAGTTGGCTAAGACGGGGCGAGGAAGACCCGAGAAGTGTTGGAATGAGGCTCTTTGAAGGGATCTTAGTTTTTTAGATCTAAGTCCGAGAATGACCCAAGATAGATCTGGATAGAGGTAAAGAATCCATGTACCTGACCTTACTTAATGTGGGAAAAGGCTTTGTTGTTGTTCTTGTTGGTAGATTGGAATCTGGAGTTGGTGTATTTTTTTCTTGATAGTTATCTTCATTCTTAGTTTGTTTTCATTGACATCTATGTTATATACAAATAAGTTAAGCCTCCTTGCTTTATAATAATAACGACATACATTCCCTTTTCGAGTTTCAAGACAAATAAATGGTATCTATTTCTCTCATCTTCTTGTCACTCACCTAACAGGACAGAATGGAATTCACATCCATTTCTGTTTAAACTTTTGTTTTATCCCTATGGAGCAGATTGTAATGAATTGAGCGTGCATGCAGTTATCAATTAAAGATATAAAAGTCCATCCATCTTAATGCAGTCATTTCATCTAATAGTCATTTAGTTAATATGGACGGGTGACTTGCAACATATCTTTTAATTTGAGTTTCTTTCAGTGTGCCACTCTGGGGATTCGTGATTGCCTTCATGTTTTTTGATATAAATGGTGAGGATATTTCCTTCCTCTAAGAGCATAGTTTATTATTCATAGATCAACTATCTTAGTGGATGTGTATGCTTCAATACTCATGCGCATCCGTCATGAAATTAATTCTAATGCAGGTTCGGGTCTGTACTTCTGGGCTGCAGTTATTCCAGTAATTGTATGTTCTCTCTAGGCATTCTTGGAATTCACACCCGGGATGCTTTTCACATTTTTTTCTTGCTTTTGAAGCTTGTTTTGCTAGTTGGCACCAAGCTCCAACATATAATTGCCACCTTGACTCTGGAGAATGCAGCCATAAGTGGATGTTTTACTGAAGCCAGACTCAGGCCTCGAGATGAACTTTTCTGGTTTAAGAAGCCAGAGCTAGTATTAACATTGATACATTTTGTCCTTTTCCAGGTTCAACTGAGGGCTCATGTATCAATGAAGTTGAAGTTAACTGTTATCCTTTACAAGTATTTTAATATTGGCGTACTTTCTTTCTTGCAGAATGCATTTGAATTGGCATACTTCTTCTGGTTCTTGGTACCTTCAATGTCATAGATGCATTTTGTTTTGGTTTTGCAAAATATATACTCTTTCTCCCTTGAATTTAGTCTAACTCGTTTGGATTTCATATACTGATAGGGGACCTTTATTCTTGTTCACAGTGGCAATTCGGATATGATTCATGCATAGAGATAAATCGTTGGATGGTGTATACTCGTCTCATTTTAGGGTATTTATTTTTATTGCTAGTGTCTGTTTCAGTTGTTTATTAATTCTATATAAATATATTTTGTCACTTGGCAGGTTTGCAGGTCTATTTCTCTGCAGCTATAGCACGTTGCCACAGTATGTGCTGGTCACCCAGGTACGTAACATTGCATCTACTCATTTAGTTGTAATGTTGTGATAAGCTGTCTGCTTGTTGAAGTGGGGTGTATTTGGCAATATCCTCCTGCATCTGGATTTGAGCTTGTGATATATACCTGTGTTTTTATTTGCTTGCTCAATGGTTGTCTCTGAGGGTTGAACTCTAGATTTGTTTTCTGTTTGTTTAGCTGCGAGCAGAACTAGAAGAAGATTTAATATTAGACGGATTAAATGGTTCTAGGAAAAACATCCATCTAGTAGACAGAATGACTCATTAAGGGAAACAAAAAGATAGATTCTAGTTAGCCCCTTAGATTCAAAATGTGAAGATTGCACTCTCCCGAGACATTATTAAGTGCTGACATCATCATCTGGATCAAAATTGCAGAAAGGACATCCTTCAAGTTTTTTCTCTTCACGTATCTTCACAAACAGAGAGTTTTGGTTTAGATGAAATATGAAGGATTATATTTAGTAAGGAACATGGATGTTTTTCTTATCTAGAAGATAAATATATACATGAATTGTTAGAATTTGACGCATACTTCTTTGGGAGTATTTATGTAACATCTCTTTATGCTGTATGCCTTTTAGTGTGGAAAGAAAATAACGACATCTATTCATGAGGTCCTAGGGCTCTTTTGTATTAAGAAGAGTAATCCTGGTAGGCAAATTACATACTAAACAACAACAACAAAACCTTTTCTCACAATTAACTAGCTTCGACTACATGGGGTTTTACCTCCATTCAGATCAATTTTGGGTCATTCTCATGCTTAAATCCAAATAATTAAGCTTCCTTTGGATAGTCTCATTCCAATACTTATCGGACCTTCCTCTCCCTATCTTAACCTCCTCAACATCCCAAATCTCGCATCTTCTAATCCGTGCATCAATCAATCTCCTTTGCAAATGTCCAAATCATCTTAAGTGATTTTATCTCATCTTATACTCTATCAGAACTATTGAGATATTTAGATGTACGTTTATTATTATGTAATGAAAGGACATGTTTGTAATTGTTTCAGTAAATCCAATACTTCCTTTCTATATAAGGGAGTCCAATTCAATGAGAAAAGAACATGTGAGTTTTTTCATTTATTCTTATTTCTCAAGATGGTATCAGAGCCTTGAGAGAGGGATCCTCTCTCTTGGGATTCTCGTGTCCTAACTCCATGATAACTCCATGAAATCCTTCCACCACCACGCCAAGCCTCCACCTGCACCCTTCCTTCACATGCGCCATCGCCACTGAGCTCCATCGCCTCCTCCTGTGCCCTCCAAAGCTCCCTCATCACCGAGGTCCATCGCCATCAGATGCGCCCTCCGCCTAGACCCGAAGCTACTGCTGGGCCTCTAGCCCGAAGCTGATGTTGGACCTCAACACCCGAAGTTGCTGCTGGACATCTCTCCAGCATCCGAGTTTCTGCCGCTCCTTGTTGGACCCCTCCAGCACCCTGCATCGCCACCATCGCACCTCTAGAAGCAATCCAGCAACCTGTTTGCTCCATACGACGAGCCATCTCACGCTCAACGTCTCTGGATCAAGTCTCTTGGTATAGTTTGCCCTAGCTGTGGTATCTTGCATTTTTCTTCTTGCTGAGATTGGCTTTCAGATATGCTATTGAAAAAGAGAAAGTCCATCATGCTTTAGGGTGCATGATCTATTTTTTAGTGACAACTTATCCTTGTTGCTATTGTTGTGAGGGTTCGGTTGATACTAAGTGTCGTGAATCATGTATGAAGTAGTAGACTCTTCTACTCATGAAGGAGAGATGGAGAATCCCTTTTTTGGTACCATCGTCAAGTTAGATGGTAGGAACTATGTGCTATGGTCTCAGTCCCTTCTGAATGTAATAGAAGGGCATGACAAGGAGCACATCATTACGAAAGAGGGACTGAGCTAGAAAACTGGCATGATTGCAACATGGAAGAAGGATAATGCTATGATCAAGGCCTTAATTATGAGTAGTTATATCTCATGCATTGCGAATGATATTGTGTACTACAAGACAACTATGTGCATGTGGGACAATCTCTGCAAGACGCACTCCGAAGAAAAGAATTATGCCAAAATCCTTCAGACGTACGTGGATATGTCTCAATTAAAGAAAAACGGTCGCCCCTTTTCTTAATTCTACTTGGCATTAAACTCAGGATCCCAGAGGTTGAATTCCTGTATGCCCATATGCACGTGTCCAATGCAGATTTCCTTCAGGACCAATTGATGGTTAGACTCTTACTTGGAGGATTGGACCCTACATATGAAGCCCCCGAGCGCAGATGGTCATGGTCTCTGAGATTCCATCTATGGAAGAAGCCTTCAGTAGGCTTAGCAGGTTGTCTATATCCATTCCAGCAGAGACTCGAGTTGAGACCACCTCAGCCATGGTCGTGCCCTCAAGCAGAGGCCGAGGGACCTTCTTTCGAGATTGAGGACATTGTCTTGATTTTGGACGAGGAAAGTCCCCATGTACCTTTTGTGGCCGCATGGTCCACATTGAAGATCATTGTTGGGGGAACATGGTAGACCTTCGATGGTTCATCAGGCCATCCAAGTGCAGGCTGAAAATTTGTCAGGAATATCCCAAGAAAAGTATGAGGATCTGATGCGGTAACTGAGCCAACATGCAATTGCATCACAACCATCATCATCAAGGGTATGAACTACCATTGGCACTGCTACTGCCGATATAGCAGCCTTCGCTGACACTTCTGGTATACCTACTTTGTGTTATACATGTAGGATTGTATCTACTTCCTCTGATCCGTTAGTAGATTCCGGGGCATCATGACACATTAGTGGCAATAAAAGTCAGTTCACTGCATTCCGAGAGGTTGCACTAGGTCGTACAATTATCGTGGCAGATGACAGATTATCGCCTATCGCTGGATAGGGAGAGGTTCAAGTGGCTCTAAATATTTGGTTAAATAGTGTTCTACTTGCTCCAAAATATTCTATGAATCTTTTATCTGTATACAGAATTGCTATGCAGCTTATTCGAGCCATTTTTGATCTGGTATCTCTTGACTTTCAAGATATGTTGTCGGACCAAGTGATTGGTTGTGGCCGTGAAGAAGGGGGTGTGTACCACTTGACGCAATCTTCGTTTGCACGCCATGTCTCTACATCTAATGGAGAGTCTGCCTACACTTGGCACTTGCGTCTTGTCCATTTGCCTCTACCGAAATTAAGACAAATCCGACCTCAAATTCCTGTGTCAACATCCTTCCAATGTGAAGCTTGTCAACTTGGGAAGCACCATAAAAGCTCTTTCCCAAGTCATTATGCTGACTGGACTGGCTATGTTGATGACAGAAGATCCACCGTAGGTTATGCAATATATCTATATGAACATCTGGTTATTTGGAGAAGAACCAGAATGTGATTTCAAGATCAAGTGCAGAAGCTAAATATCGTGCTCATACAAATACCTCTACATAAATTTTATGTCTATATTATTTTCCATGACTTGGGCATCAAAGTTAGATTGCAATGAAGATATTTTGTGACAACAATGCTGCAATAAACTTGTCAAACAATCCTATAATGCATGACAAAACGAAGCATTTGGAGATTGGCAGACACTTCATCCATGAGAAGATTAATGTTGGATTATTGTGTCGTCTTTACCTGAAGTCTATCAATCGAGTTTTTGATATCTTCACAAAGGTGCTACCTACGGTACAATTTGAGTTGAATGTAGGAAAGTTGGGCATGGTGGACATGTATGTCCAACTTGAAAGCAACTGTTGAGGTATTGTGCTTTTATGGGCAAATAGATCTTTGGATGATGGACTGTTTACCCATCCTTTTCTATATATTATGCTCATTGGAATTCATCTTAGTGAAGAGAGCCCAAATCTTTAGGGAGGGAGACTAGGGATTTTCCCATGTGTTTTTTCCATGTGATTTTCCCTCTCCGTAGGGTTTTCCACATAAATCATTGTCTTTATCTTTGTGTGTGCTTCATGTCTTTGATTCTAACAACATTTTTCTTGATTGATCGTGTTTGTTCGTGTTTGCTTCCGCTACTCACAACAAGAACCAAACTAGCAGCCATGTTATCCACAGTGACAGTATGAGTCACAACAGCAGCCACCAAATCAAGAGTAGTTGCTGTATCGAGATCAACAATAAGATCATCCACAATAGAACCATGGTTGCGGTTGCATCTTCTGATCTCAGGTTATCCAAGTGTTATGTAAGGTACTAATAAGATCTTCCAGGACCGCCTGAGGGACAGCAGAGATTTCTTGAATAGAAGAAGCCACTTCAGGGTCAGGAACAACCGAGACATTTGTAACTTCGTCAGGAGCTAATGTAGTTGCATTTGCCTCATCACAAGGAGGAACAATAAAGCTATTAGTTATAGTAACAGGCAAAGTAATAACGGAATTTCTGTTCACAACAAGGACAGATTCATCAGTAGCAATGCAGTTCAATTTTGCAAAGGTCAGCTGATGCCCGGTTAGGAGATGTGAGTCTTGGGATGTTGAGCCGGCTAAGAGAGGGCAAAAAGGCTCAAGAAGTGTTGGAATGAGACTATACAAAGGGATCTTAGTTTTTTAGATCTAAGCCCGAGAATGACCCTAAATAGATCTGAATGGAAGCGAAGAATCCATGTAGATCATACTTAATGTGGGAAAAGGTTTTGTTGTTGTTGTTGTTGGGTACCTTGGGAGCAGAGCTTTACCGCTAAAGAGTTCAGTCTCAATAGTAACATCTGTTGAAGGGAACGAATTAGATGCATTACCATTAACCCTAGAGCTCTCTTATATAGGAGAAAAGCTCTAGGGTAATTTACATAACAAGGACAAATAAATACTACAAAATAAATGTTACTCTAACACTCCCCCTCAAGCTGGAGCATATATATCCAACATGCTCAGCTTGGAACAACAAAGATGAAATGGACCCCTAGCAAGGGCCTTGGTAAACATGTCTGCAACCTGATCTCCAGATGATACATGAGAAGTTGAAATAAGTCCTTTTTTGATTAAGTCTCGTGTAAAATGGCAATCCACTTCAATGTGCTTCGTCCTCTCATGGAAGGCTGGATTATTGGCTATGAACAGGGCTGCTTGATTGTCACATTTTAGATGCATGGGAAGAGGAACATCAATGGTTAAATCAGTCAAAACGGATTTAACCCACATCATCTCACCACTACCTTGGGCCATTGCCCTATATTCTGACTCTGCACTTGATCGAGCCACCACATTTTGCTTCTTACTCTTCCAAGCTACTGGTGAGGTGCCAACAAATACAATAAATCCTGAAGTAGACTTTCTATCATTAGGACATCCAGCATAGTCTGCATCAGCATAACCTGTGATGGATATGGAGGTATCTCTTCTATACAGAAGACCAGTACCTGGAGAGGACTTCAGATATCTCAAGATCATAAAAACAACATTCATGTGAGCCTGCCTGGGCTGCTCCATGAATTGACTTACCCTATTAACCGCAAAGGCTATATCCGGTCGGGTAATCGTGACATACAAGAGCTTTCCTACTAGCTCTCTATATCGTCTCTTGTCTACCTCCTCAGAGTCATCATCATAAAGTTTGACATTAGAATCCATAGGTGTAGCAGCTGGTCTACACCCTGCCATACCTGTCTCAGATAAGAGATCCGTAACATACTTCTTTTGTGTCATTACCATTCCTTGCTTGTTCCGTGCAAACTCCAGCCCCAAAAAATAACGAAGTGTACCCAAATCCTTCATAACAAACTGCTCGCCAAGAAACTTCTTGGCTGCTTGAATGCCCTGCTCATTACTGCCTGTAATAACAATATCATCAACATATACTAAGATGATCACAGTACCTCGCTGATCTCTCTTTACAAAGAGAGTATGATCCGCTGTGGATCTGACGAAGCCCTTCTGTTCAATCAACTCCGAGAGCTTCTGAAACCAAGCCCGTGGGCTCTGCTTCAGGCCATATATGGCCTTATGGAGACGACACACCATACTAGACTCCCCCTCAGCCGCAAACCCTGGCGGCTGCTGTATATAGACCTCTTCCTGCAAGTCACCATACAAGAAGGCGTTCGTGACATCAAGCTGAAATAGGGGCCAGTCTCGGACAACAGCAACTGCAATGAGAATCCGTAAGGTAGTATGACGGGCTACTGGAGAGAACGTCTCCTGATAGTCCACCCCATATGTTTGGGTGAACCCACGAGCAACCAATCTGGCTTTGTATCTATCAACCGTACCATCTGCCCGATGCTTAACAGTAAAAACCCATTTGCTTCCAACAATGGACGCACCTGGTGGAGGATGCACAACACTCCACGTACCACGTGACTGCAACGCCGCCATTTCCTCTTCCATAGCAAGACGCCACGGGCTGCTCTGTAGGGCCTCCTGATAAGACCGTGGGATGTGTACTGCCGATAACCCAACAACAAACTTGCGAAAGTCCGGGGACAAACGCTCCAACGACGCCTGAGAACAAAAATCCATCCCATATTTGGGATTCATCGTCCGAGCACGCTTCTGCCGTCTATGAGCAATAGGTATATGTAGGTCATCGACTGGAGGAGTGACAGTACCATCAGTACCCTGTACATCCATCTGCGCATTCAAATCACCTGTGCCATCAGTAGAACTCAAATGATCAGTACATACCTCAGGCGTGCTGGATGATTGAGCAGGCACATGAGCAGAGGGCCTTCGCTGATAGACCTGAGGATAATAAACCGTAGCCGGTGGTGGCGGTGGTGGTGGTGTTGGTATAGACTGTGGTGGCGGTGGTGGTGGTGGTGGTGTTGTAAACTGTGGTGGTGGTGGAGTAGACTGTGGTTGTAGATTAGAGCATGGAACAGAAGGAGGTGGAGGCGGCACATAGATGTCATCTCCTTCCTCTGAGTGAGTGAGTCTGTCACCTGTAGGAGAAAAGTACATAATGGACTCAAAAAAGGTGACATCTGCACTGACGTAGTACCTTCGTTTAACTGGATCAAAACACCGATATCCCTTCTGGGTTTTGGAATAACCCACAAAAACACATTTGACAGCTCTGGGAGAGAGCTTGTCAAGACCAGGAGAAAAACAATGAACAAATGCAACAGACCCAAAAACACGCGGTGTTAGGGAGAAAAGATCCTTCTCGGGAAACGCAGTCAAGAACGGAATCTTTTCCCCTAACACTGTCGAAGGCATACGATTAAGAAGATAGCAGGCAGTGAGAACCGCATCCCCCCAATATGAGTGAGGGGCACGACTCTGAATCAAAAGGGTCCTGGTCATATCCAACAAATGACGATGCTTCCGTTCAGCCACCCCATTCTGTTGGGAGGTATAAGCACACGACGTCTGATGCAAAATCCCATGAGACATAAGAAATTTGGACAATTGGGTACTGCACAACTCTAGAGCATTGTCAGACCGTATGTACTTCACTTTAGCAGAGAAAATATTTTTTATTTCAATAAGAAAAGACTGAATAAACTGACCAGCATCAGATTTATTTTTAAGAAGAAAGACCCAAGAAAGTCTAGAGAAATCATCGACAGCAACAAGATAATACCTGTGCCCTTGAAGATCAGGGACATGACTGGGACCCCAAATATCAAAGTGTAGCAGTTCAAATAGACCATGATGACTTGGACCTATACGACTCGGAAAAGATGACCTGTGATGTTTGCCAAGTTGGCATGCCTCACACTGAAAATTGGATTTGGGAGAAATCTGTGGAAGAACATGGATCATCTTTTGCAACGGAAGATGGCCAAATCGAAGATGCCAAGTGTAGGGTGACACCGATCCAGCCCTCATAGGAGAGACACCAGCATAAGAAGATTGCACCAGCCTATACAGACCCCCTTGCTCACGGCCAGTCCCAATCACTCTGCCCGTTAATATGTCCTGAAACACAAGAGTAGATGGATCAAATATAGCACGGCAATGTAAATCTTTGGTGAGTTGACTAATAGACAGCAAATTCATCGAAAACTTCGGTGCATAGAGAACATTGGACAGTCTCAAGGTAGGAGTCAACTGCACCTCCCCCTGACCAGTAATAGGGGAATATGTACCATCAGCTATCACCACCGATCGTTCAGATTGAGCAGGATGAAAGACACTAAACTGACCTCTGTCACCACAGAGATGGTGTGATGCACCTGAATCCATGATCCATTCGGATAGATCTGCCTTGTAACCCGTAGTAACTGCAATGGGTGTGGATCCTCTAAAGGCACCCGAGGATGGAACATTTACCTTGTTGTCGGACATGATGACAACAATTTCTATAGTCTGGAACTACAAGAGATTTAGACAAAGAAGAAAATGTCTACTTGGACATAAATGAAGGTGGTTGTGGACGTAGACTCAATCCACAACCCCTTGCATGCCTTGAAGATCTTTTCTTTCGGAAGAAGTCGATACTATTGCTGAGAGATGCACGGGTCCTGCATGATCAAACGTCTCGCCAAACAATATGCCCTACAACAATAGAGGGCTACAGCAAGCTAGAACCAAATCGCAGAATCGCCAAAACAGAATCACCTGCGAGCAGAAGTCACGAGCACAGAATCGCTTGCGAGCAGAATCACCAAAACAGAATCGCAGAATCAGAGGGGTAGCGCGCACAGAAGACACGCGCAGAGGGTTCTTTTCCCAACTCGCATATAATATAAATGCGCACAGAAGACAACTGCGCCAGAGTTCCCACAGACGGCGCCAGAGGAATACGCGCGGAGAAATCGCCAAGTCAGAGGGATATCACCAGAGAAATCGCCAGGATATCGCCCGGAAATCGCCCGCAAATCGCCCGCAACTCGCGCAGAGGGCAAATCACACCAGAGGAGTCTCGCATCAGAGGAGAAATCTCAAGGTCGCGCGAGAGGAGGGATCGCCAGGACTCTCGCGCACAGGAAGCGCTAGGGCACCGAGAGGCTGACAACACGGATTTAACCCCACATCTGCTGACTTGCGAGCACAGGGAAGGTGCTACAGGATTCAAGGCTCCAGAACTTGCGTGCACAGGCGAGATGGTCTCCAAAGATGGTCTCCAGAGGATTCCAGGCGAGATGGTCTGCAGGCCTTGCGCCGCTCAATCGACAGAGAAGCGCGCGTTCAGGCCAGCACTGTGAAGGCGCTGGAGAAGATCGACAGAGAAGGCGCTGGAGAAGATCGACAGCACTGTGAAGGCGCTGGAGAAGATCGCGCGATGAAGGCTCCTGGCGCGATGAAGGCTCCTGGCGCGATGAAGGGCGAAGAGCGATGGGCTCCTGGGCGCGATGAAGTGCGATCTCGCGATGGGAGAGATCTTCCACGATGGCCCCAGGGAGGCCAAGGCGCGACTGGAGGCCTCCCGCAGGGCGCGCGAGAGACCAAGCCCCGCCGCCGCTGCGACACGCGACGATCGGAGGAGAGAGAGGAGAGAGAGGAGAGGGCGGCGGATGGGGTTGGGTAGCCTAGGGTTTAAGGCTCTGATACCATGTTGAAGGGAACGAATTAGATGCATTACCATTAACCCTAGAGCTCTCTTATATAGGAGAAAAGCTCTAGGGTAATTTACATAACAAGGACAAATAAATACTACAAAATAAATGTTACTCTAACAACATCATTTACGGTGGTATCATCTTCCTTGGACTTAAGAGCCTCCGATTTAAATAAAGGACTCCGCTTGCAATTAAAAGTAGGATTACCAATGGAATGACAATTAGAGGAAACGAAGGTGAACAAATTCATACCTAAAAAGCTGGCGACTTGATTTGAGTCACATCTAACTAAAAATATGAATTAATAGATAACTAAAGTGATTAACCGAAAAATCCCAGTTGGATGATTTTATGTGTAGCTTGTAGCAGAGCCGTTAGAGTACCATGTTTTGGGTCTTACTGTGAAGATTTGACATTATGCTCTTATTCCAGTAACAGTATTAGAGACTACTGAACTTCAATTTTGCATATTATGGATTTTTTTTATTTGAAAATGGTCATTTCCTTTGTCTTGTTTGGCTTAACAATGGTATCAGATGGGATCCAAATACAAGGCAGCACTGGTACCTCCAAAGGTTAGAGAAATGGTTCATGAGTGGGGATCCAGTGCTCGCAGGAAAAGGAAAACTCGAGTTGGCTCAGATGACTCAGTAAGAAGTGCAACAAGCAGCAGCCGGTTAATGGAAGATCACTCATATGGGTCCTTGCACTCATTTGCGAAATTTGGAAGCTGGCGTGCAGGTTCTAAGCGCGACAGTTCGCCGTCCAAATCAAAATCCTCAGAAACGGGAGTTTCACGGTCAGTTTCCATGTCTGCGCTAATATAGTTCGAGATGATCAACTGATCAAACATGAACATGGGATGCAAGTTCTTGTTAGAGTGATCAATCGATTTTCAGCTGTCTTTAGTAAATTCTCACTGCTTTTTTTGTATATCTTCAATCCATGTCATGTGAAAAACCTGATCGAGGGATTGCTTAACAGTTTGGATTCGGCTTGAAACTTTTTGGTCCAGTATACTTTATTTTTGTGTAATATGTAGAATTTGTTTACCCTTTGAGCTTATAATACATATTAAATATGAATTCCTTGACACACAGAAATATGACACACAGATATAGAATATGAATATGGTTGTGGACATATGAATCATGTATTGCCATATACTTAAAAATAGATATGTATAAAGGGATGTGAATCAAATGCATAGAATAGTAGAAAACTCTGCAGATTAGTTAGCTTATATATAAATGTATTTCATACATCTATAACTAAATCTACAATCAAATTTATGTTTTAATGCATATATCGAAGTTACATCCATTTTAAAATGGGTATTGATAGAAATGTCAAAATTTGCATATGGTGCAACATCTACGGATATATCCATATATATATATATATATATATATATATATATATATATATATATAGGATTTATTTCAAATAGGACGCAGTCCTTCCATTCCTAAGGAAGGCCGCCCCTTTTTTGTATAAAACAGGGCACTTTAGTAGAATACGTATATAGTTTGTATTATAGGCGCACGTTATAAACAGTTTTGTATTATAATGTGCAGTTTTAATGTTTGTATTATAATGCGCAGTTTTGTATGCGGCTTTGTATTTATAACGTGCACCTATAATACAAACTATATACGTATTCTACTAAAGTGCTCTGTTTTATACAAAAAAGGGGCGGCCTTCCATAGGAATGGAAGGACTGCGTCCTATTTGAAAGGCCCCCTCTATATATATATATATATATATATATATATATATATATATATATATATATATATATATATATATATATGGGGAAAGGGAGCCTACTTTGTGAAGAAGGTAACTTACCTGCTTCACATTTCACTTTTTGCAAAATTTTTTATTTTTTTTTCAAAAATACAACCGTGGATTTTCATAATTATATCCCTCTAATATGTCATTCAAATTTCATTAGAAACGGAGACTCCTACGGTCTTCATCCAGAACATGGAAAATACAGCAAATCTGTGACCGTTAAAAAATGACTGTATGGATGGAGGCCGTAGGAGTCTCTGTTTCTGACGAAATTTGAATGACATATTAGAGGGATATAATTATGAAAATCCATGGTGACATTTTTGAAAAAAAATTTTTGCAAAAAATGAAATGTGAAGTAGGTAAGTTACCTACTTCACAAAGTAGGCTCCCTTTCCTCTCTCTCTCTCTCTATATATATATATATATAGGATTTTTATCCAATGCGCACATGGCTCATTAGAGTTTCGGTGCGCACCATTTGTTGGCCACACACGTGTATTACCAATTTAGTGGTTCCTATTTCGAAGGATGTTGTTTTTGGAAGGAGATTAATATGCAAAGCGATTTAACAATAAGTGGTATTCCAATTATATCGCGTCCTAAAAAATAGGAAGATCGTTTTGGAAAGAAAACATTCGAATCGATTATTTCTTGCTGAAAATCGAGATCCAAATGATCATGTCAGTAATACATATATAATAGTCAAGTAAATGGTTGTTGCGAGATCAGTAATATCCAAAACAACGGTCAGTAATTTACATTCATTGTATTACATGATGCAAAATTCAGTAATATATACACAATGGACAAGTAAGTGCTTATTGTGATGTCAGTATTATCCAAACAACGGTCAGTAATACATTCATTTTATTACATGGTGCATATTTCAGTAATATATACACACTAGACAAGTAAGTGCTTGTTGTGAAGTCAGTAAAACCATAACAAATGGTCAGTAATTTTCATACGTTTTGTTACTTTGAACAGAATTCAGTAATTTAGAGATGATACTCAAGTAATATATATACAGTTATCAAGTAAATTATTGTTTGTGTTCAGTAATCTATATATCCATGTCTTATATCACATGTTCAGTAATGTGTACGATTCTCAAGTAATAGCTACTATGAGATCAGTAATAACAAAGTAATGGTCAGTAAGTCATGTGCATTGCTCAAGTAAGAAAGTAACTATTTGTTAATGCAATGCACATTACATCGACAATGGTATTACTAACCATTTGTTATGTTATTACTGATCTCACAACACACATTTACTTGACCATTTTATACATATTACTAAATTCTGTACAATGTAACTATTTGGATGTAAATTACTGACCATTGTCTTGATATTACTGATCTCACAATAAACATTTACTTGACCGAATTATATTTATTACTATCGTAGCGTTTGGATTCGCGTGGAATCATATATTTGAATTGTTTCTTTCCAAAACCGTCTTCCAATTTTTAAGGACGTTGTATAATAGGAAATATAGGATTTTTTTAAATGCGTCGTAGCCTATAATTAGAAATATAGTTATTGTTAATACACGTGTATGGTCCAGAATGAGTGCTCATTGAAACGTTAATGAGCCCTGTGCGCATTGGATAAGCCCCCCCCCTCTCTCTCTCTATATATAGGGCATATCCAGAGAGCACTGTGCCCATTTGAGTTTTTTTGAGCACCAAACGTGGGTTTGCCACGTGTATTTTCATTTGAATGGTTTCCTATTTCGAAGGACACGGTTTTGGAAGGATATTAATATGTTTGAGCCTTTTCTATTTCCAATTATATCGAGTCCTTAAAAAAAGGAAGACGGTTTTGGAAAGATAAATTCAAGTCCTTAATTTCATTTCGAATAAATAGTCATTGTACGTTTGATCAGTAATGTATATATTGTATGTAAGTAATTATGTGTTGCGAGATCAGTAATATTAAAATAGTTGTCAGTAATTTACATCTCTAAATTACATTGTACTGAGATCAGTAATTCATTCATGTTACTCAAGTAATACATATTCAGTTCTCAAGTAATTATTGTTGTGAGATCAGTAATTAAGTATGTAAATTACTAATGTCCATACAAGAAGTACTTATTACAATTATCCATTTTACTGTACTCATTTTGATTGTTACTAATGTCCATCCCCGCCTTCTTTACTGATATAGTCTATTTAGTTACTTGCAATACGTCAAGTGTTACTAATAGCTACGTATACATTACTGATGCAGTCTATTTAGTTACTTGCAATACGTCAAGTGTTACTGATGGCTACGTATAAATTACTGATGTAGTCTATTTAGTTACTTGCAATACGTCAAGTGTTACTGATAGCTACGTATAAATTAATGATGTAGTCTATTTAGTTACCTGCAATACATCAAGTGTTACTGATAGCTACGTATAAATTACTGATATAGTTTATTTAGTTACTTGCAATACGTCAAGTGTTACTGATAGCTACATATAAATTACTGATGTAGTCTATTTAGTTACTTGCAATACGTCAAGTGTTACTGATAGCTACGTATAAATTACTGATGTAGTCTATTTAGTTACTTGCAATACGTCAAGTGTTACTGATAGCTACATATAAATTACTGATGTAAGTCTATTTAGTTACTTGCAATACGTCAAGTGTTACTGATAGCTACGTATAAATTACTGATGTAAGTCTATTTAGTTACTTGCAATATGTCAAGTGTTACTGATACCTACGTATAAATTACTTAACTTGTATTTGATAGAAAGAACTTGTATTTTATTAAGATACATAAGTAACTATGAATGGATTTTAATCAGTAAGAATGATAAAATAGAAAAGTAATACATGATATATTATTAGTAACATATGCAAATGTCATCAGTAACTTGGTATAATTTTCTGAAATAATGATTTCGCTATCTAAATCCAATTGTAAGACATCTATCTTCGCCCCTTTTGATACGATCTTTTCACGATTCAAATCCATCCACGAAGCATCGTTCATCATTGCTTCTTTGGAATCATGATCAGTTTCCATTCACAGATGATCCATCACATTTGAAACTGAAAATGAGAAGTAAAAAACAAACGATCAAATTCTACAAAAGAACAATAAATAAACGTCTAATAAACAACGAAAAAACTTACAAATTGAGGACTTGAAGACGATCTTCTTTCGTCGTTGGAGATCTTGAGATTTCGCAGGAAGACGAATCCATAGATGATTTTGGAAATTTCGAAAATAAATACAATGCAACATCAGAGAGACTTAATTGCGAATCAAAAAAAGGAAATCAGTCACGAGGAGAATGCGGGGGGAGTTTGTTATGGTAAGGATTGGCGCTAAAAAAGGGAATGGATGAGATAAAATATGATTATTAGATCATGATCTGAAGGATGAAAGCAAGGGCTCATTTGAACTCAAATGGGCACAATGCTCTCTTCCATCCCTAAGGAAGGCCAACGAGCATAGCCGTTAGATTCGAATCTAACAGCATCATCAATTCATTTGTCCAAAAGGGTATTTTGGTCTTCGTTTTTGTATTAATTATACATACCATTTAATATTTCAAAATACTAAATTAGATAGATCTATTTTTGGTAATTTTTCGTAATGCTTTATTTAGATAATGTGCTATTTTATAATGGGCGACATTACGTGAGAAGGATGTTTGTATTCTCGCATGTTTTTTTGTAGAGTAACTGGTTCCTTTTGTAGCAACCATATGTTTTTATTAGAATCCATGGTTCCTTCAAAATTTATCAGGCATTTGTAAAGTTTGTATGTTACTTTGTAGAATATATTTCATATTAGTATTATATTCATTATGTTTATATTTTCTTCAAGTATTTTTATGTTTTGGTCATTTATATAAAATCTGCAGATCTTTTGTAAATGTTGTGTGGCATTTTACAATGAAACGTCAATTTCGAAAGATACACATCCAAAATGTATATTTCACATCCAAAATGTATAATGCACGCAAAAAATGTATAATATAAATCAAATATACAAGATGCCTAAAAATTACAAATTGTCATCCGTGCCTATTCGATATGTAAAATACACATCATATATGTGTGATACATATCAAAATTGTATAATATGCATAATAATTGTATAATAAAATGAAATATGTAAGATATAATGGTTGAGATGGCTTCCTTGCGCTACCACCGCCGTGTTATACACGCCGCCATCAATCTACGTATTGTCGTTTTCCGCATGTGTGAAGATCTACACATATCGCCGTCGATCTACGCATTGTCGTTACACCCTGCTTGATGATCTACACACGTAGCCGTCAATCTACACGTCGCCGGCGATCCATACGTCAACCATATCAAACTCGTCATAGTTGATCCTCCCATACAAGAACTCCATACAAGAAAATAAAGCATTACTCCAATACTCCACATGTCTGTGCCTCTGGGCCATATTTTCTCTTCAACACTTCAGGGGGAATGTAGTAAGCACATCCAACAATGTCATTGAACACCTCCCCTGCAATTACAACAATCAAAATATTACAACACGATTCCTCATGCTTGGAGATGGAAACAATTGCATATTTAGGAGAGAGATTAATAACCTAGATATTTTAACCATTTACATACTATATTTAGATAATGAACAATGACCAAAATATGTTTTTGATTAATTAAATACTAATATTAACATACCTTTAATAACAACCGTCAGATTAAATATGAATGAATGAGATCGTTGGCCTTCCTTAGGGATGGAAGGACCAAGTCCTACTTGAAAGATATCCTATATATATATATATATATATATATATGCATCTCTACACTAGAAGCAACATGAGACCGTAAAATACATCGAAAATGGAAAATAGAAATTAAAAGAATCATTACCAAGCAACATTAGCATCCATGGTATATGTGGGTACCCAAGAAATTGATGCCCCTATATTCTTACAAAATTCACTGTTATGCCCTTCTGTTATTACGCTTGTGGTCCTATTTTACCTTAACAGAAAGGTAAAATTGTGAATTTCATAAGAATATAAGGGCACGCGTGTTATTGAAAAAGTAGGGATATAGTTGTAATTGTATAATCTCATAGGGACACGTGCAAAAAACCCTTTTCCTTCAATCAAAAATGAATTTTAAGTAGAAAATACGGGTTTTTTGCTACAATATTCTTGCAAATAATCAGTTGTGACAGTAGAAATAGGTGAATAAAAAGGAAGAGATTTTATATAATATTGTATAAGGTAGAATATGGGTTTTCTTTCATAATATAACCCTCTAAACCATTTTTACTCACCTATGGATACAAAGTTAAGGCTAATGACACTGATACATATGTATGTATGAGTTATCATTATATTTAGAGAAATTGACAAATATGAAAAAATGTTAGGATTCACTTGATAGAGGATGTAGATATACAAGAATTACATGTTGATAAATATAGTAGCACAAATGCTTTAGAGATTTAACTATACATGTATTGGATGAGACACATAACTAAATATCTAAACATGTGATGGATGAAGCACATATATTAAACATATTTATTTCATAACAGTTATTTCATAAATACACATGCTATCCAATATTCATCTAAATCGAGAGCATTTATTTCTTTTTTTTTCAAAACAACCAAAAGGGTGCAATAGTGTATATTTTGGAAAATGGTGTTATCATATAATATATAACAAACAATGCTATTCATTGCTCAACTCTTGTACTTGAAACTTGCAAAGAATGATACTATCTTTTGCTACATATTACTAGCAACGATTCATATAGCAACTTTCTCTTTCAAATTATGTATACTAATCTTCATTCTTTTAGCATAGTTTAGAGTAGAAAATCATGAGAAAAAATAATGAATAACCGTTGCTATTATATGATTATCTAATTAAAAAGTAGAAATTGAAGAAATCCCGAGCAATCAAGACATGGATCTTTCTTTTCCGAACTTCTAAGATCCCAGATCCCAACTACCTATCTCCTTTATATATGCTATGTTATGTTCCAAGCATCTTTCCTTAGGCTGTAAGCATCAAGCTGCGAAAGTGGCTAATGTCAAAGAATCTGAATTGAGAACCAGTGTTTCACACTTTAAAAGGCTAAGCTATGCATATTGAGTCGAGTTTTATTGTACTAGGGTAACGAACTCGGGTGGGCAATTAGTCCACAAGAGATGTTTCAATTAGAAGAAAAACGGTGTGCATACGAACCATATGGTCATAGCCACATCTGGTCAATTGTCTTGAACCTACGACTAAGCGCATAAATTGACAGTGATATAACCATGAATCTATATGTTATTTGTAGCAAATTTCAATAATTTTACGACAAATAATATTTGTTGTTAATATAATTGACATTGAATGTAGTGATGGCTTTCAAATTATTCGTAGTAAGAAATTGATTTTCTCTAGTGAAATATTCCTCTGTTCACAAAACCTAGAAATTATATGACACTATGTTGCGTTCTATCTATTTTTGTTTATTTGATATTATTATTGATAAAATAAACATGTATATTTGACGAGTACATATCATATTTACTCCTCCCACACATACACACATACATCAATATATATACATATACATACATACATATATATATATATATATATATATATATTGTGGACCTTTCAAATGAGGTGTGGCTTTTTTGAAATTGTAAAGGTCATTGTCAACTTAGTAAAAACTCTGTAACAGTTTTGTAGAAGTATGAACTACACATTGTAAAAAATGAATTTTGTAAAATATAGCATCAAAATTTAAATTAACATTTCCATCTAATATAATAATATTTTTCATAAATTTTTTTCACTATACATATTGTGTTAATATCTGTTGTTATATGTATGACATAAGAAAATGTAAAATAAATCGAAAAGATGCCTAAATAGGGGGTGGTTCACCACATATATGGTGAGACCCCACCTCATTTGAAGTTTCTATATATATATATATATATATATATATATATATATATATATATATATGGGGTTGATGGGCTGCCCCCATCCCATTTTTCACAATTTTTATTTTTTTGAAAAAATATCACCATGTATATTCATCCATATATCCCTTCTATATGTCATTTGAATTTTCGTCAGAAATAGAGACTCATACGGCCTCCATCCAGACAGGGTCGATTTAAAAAATCCTGCGACCGTTAAAAAAATGGCGTCTCGATAGAGGCCGCAGGAGTCTCTATTTCTGACGAAATTCGAATGACATATAGGAGGGATATAGGGATGAATATACATGGTGATATTTTTTCAAAAAATAAAAAAATGTGCGAAAAATGGGGTGGGGGCAGCCATGTTGGCTACCCCTAGGGGGCAACCCCATTTTCCCCTATATATATGGGTTTAGGGATTCTAAACCAAGATGTAGGTAACTTTCCTACACCCACCCCATTTTCAGTCAATTTTTCTTATTTTTTTTGAAATGGATCCTTGAGGGATTTACTTATAATATTAAGTATTTTCAAATTTCATGTAAAACAAACATTCCTAACATGTCCATTAGACATGGTCGATTTCAGCAAATCTGATATCATTGAAATTTGACTGTCTTGATGGATAAGTTAGAAGTCTCAGAATAAGTTGAAATTTGCATGACACGATGGTGACAAATAGTGATCTAACTCCAAGGATCCATTTCAAAAAAAATTAAAAAATTGAGAGAAAAAAGTGTGGGTGTAGGAAAGTTATCTACATCTGGGTTTAGAATCCATTTTCCCTATATATATACATATATATTAGGGGAAAATGGGGCTGCCCACGGGGGTCTAACTTGACTCCCCCACTCCATTTTCCTATATTTTTATTTTTTTGAAAATTACTTCCATGAAAATTTATCACTGTATCCTTATATAGTGTCATTCAAATTTTGTTAGAAACAGAGATTTCTATAACCTCCATCTAGACATTAACAGTCTCAGTCGCAGAATTATAGAAATTGACCCCGTCTAGATAGAGGTCGTAGGATTCCATGTTTCGCACGAAATTGGACTTAATATAGGGATATAATAATGAAATCTACAAAAGTATTTTCAAAAAATAAAAAATATGGAGAATATAGGATGGGGGAGCCGGGCAACCCCATTTTATCCCCATATATGTGTGTGTGTGTGTGTGTGTGTGTGTGTGGTTAAAATAGGGTGGGGGAGTTGTGGATGAATTTTATATACAATCTTGGGGTTTTTATTTTGAAAAACAAGTCTGAGGTTAGGTCTATCTTTAAATCATTCATTATTTGAAATAAAGAATATTTTCCTTTTTGCTTTGACAATGCCTTTGGGTTCTGCATAGTACAACTTTCTAAGTGCTTCAAGTCTCTTGGCATCATACACCAGACCTCATGTTGCTTACACTTCTTAGCAAAACGATGTTGCTGAACGCAAACACCATCACTTACTTGATTTTTGACCAAGACCCTTCTAATTCAGACTCGTACTGTACATTCTTTTTGGGTGATGCGGTTCTCACTGCCTGTTACTTGGTGAACTGTATGATGTCCATTATTTTAGGAGAGAAGGTTCATTTCTCGGCGCATTCTGGAAAAGGACATGTTCACCCTTAAACCTCGTGTGTTTGGCTTTGTGGCATTTGACATCACCTGGCTCCTGTCCCTGACAGGCTCTCCCCTATAGCTGCTAAATGTGTCTTTATAGCCACTTTCATACTAGAAAAGGGTATTGATATGACATTTTTTTAGTATGTCATGTATTTCTCTCTTGCTGGTGATAGGTCGACTTTGTCTGACTCTACAGAGAAGTTATGCATGCCTTTTATCCCTATGGAACCACCACCTCATGTACCACAAGCATCGTCACCACACTCCCACCTCCATCACCTCCATGACCTTTACTATCACCCCCTGCTCTTGTGACTCCTCCACCATTATCATATAGTACCTTGGCCTAGTTGTTGTCACATTTCCACATTCGCAGGCATCCAAATATCCTCCCTGCTCATGGGCCTTCCCCTTCATCCATCACGCTCCAGGTATATTCTGAGCACATTATGTATACTGATGGCACTAGTGATTTATCCATGTAGTAGGCTACTTTATAGGATAAGCATGTGCCCTCCCAGGAGGCTAGTTTACAGGTTGAGGAGGATGCATGTGATTTTGATGTGTCCATTGCAATGCATAAGCAGAGACATACATGTAATACATATACTCCTGCGACACATGTCTCTTTGGGGAATCTCTCATAGGATTTCAGGAGGTTTATCATGGGATTATTAGCCTTGGATATACCACAAACATATCAAGAGGTAATGTATGGCAATCAGTGGTGTCTTGCCATGCAGGAGGAGACGGTTGTGCTACAATCACATGGAGCGTGGAGTATTGTTACATCTCTTACAAGGGCATCCGTTGTGAGATGCAAGTGGGTGTTCACAGTGAAGCACAAGAAGATGGCGGCATGGATCATTATAAGGAAAGGCTTGTGGCTCATGGGTTCATCTAGACGTATGGGATAGACTATTATGATACTTTCTCTCCTATGTCTAGACATTCAACATTGCAGATCTTTCTCAGTTGCAATGACATGGGATTGACCCCTATATTAGCTTTATGTGAAGAATGTGTTGCTTTATGATGACATGCTTGAGGAAGTCTACATGCAACAACTGCTAGGGATCATCGTCGAGGGAGAGTGTCTTATAGTGTGTAGACTTCATAAGGATATATATGGCCTTAAGCAAAGTCCCAGAACATGTTTTTAGAATCCCTCGGACTTGATAGATCACCATGGGTTCATGAGGTCAAATGCTTTCTATATTGCTCTACATTGATGATATCACTGTTACAAGAGATGATGTGCAGGGCATTCGCGCAGCTAAGGAATTCTTGAGTCAGCAGTTTGTAACCAAGGACCTTGGTTATTTACGTTACTTCCTTGGATATGAGTTTGTCAGGAACCAAAGGGGTCACGTTATGATCCAAAGGAATGAGACATGCACGGTAGATTATAGGCCTACACTACTCTGTGAACCCGGTCTTGAAGTTATATGAAGATGACACATATGAGGTTGACAAAGGGAGGAACATGGAACTCGTTAGGAAGCTCCTATAGGTGACCATCATCAAGCTAAACATATCCTTTATACTGAGTATAAAATAGCAAGTTCATGGAGTAGCATAAATAAGCATATATGGATGCAGTCCATATGATTCTTAGGTACTTGAGGACCTCTTCAGGTAGTAGACTTTTATCTAGCAAAAGAACATCCCTTATCATTACAGCATGAACAGATGCATATTATGTGAGATGTCCGAAGAATAGAAAGTCTGCCTCATGTTTTGTAGTGTTCATAGGGAGCGCCTTATCATGGAAGAGCAAGAAGCAAGTGGTGGTTGCCAGAATGAGTGCAAGTCAGAATAGTGATCTATGAAACATGGGCGCATAGAGATGATGTGGGTAAGATCTGTTCTGAGTGACCTGACTATTGACGTGCCTCTTCCCCTGCATCTTTAGTACAACATCAAGATGCTCTTTTCATTGCCAACCATCATACCTTCCATGAGAGGACCACTCATATCAAGGTCGATTGTTACTATACTCGTGCCATGATTTAGAAGGTCTTTATCTCCACCTCTCACAACAGCTCTGGGGAACAAACAACAGATGTGTTGACCAAGGTCGTAGCCAAAGAGCCATTCTAAAGATGTTGTTCCAAGCTGAATATGATTCATATCTATGCTCCACATTGAGGGGGGAGTGTTGAGATATTATTTTATCTTTTCATATTTCTATGGATTTTCTTTTCTTTCTATCTCTATTATATAATTTGCTCAAACATGACTCGCCTCTTACATAAGGGAACCATAGGGTCTTGCTATTAATCAAGTCATTCGTTTTTCTCCACGTGTTAACCAACAAGAACATATGATGCAACTTACTAACCAATGCCATGTTTCTCTGTTGAAAGTGGATAGATCTAGGTATGGAAAATTAATTTTGATGTTTTACCGCAACATGCGGTTAAACGTAACAAATTTAGAAGACAAAAATTGCAACTCTCAACATAATAACACCAATCTCATGACTAATTAAAACAATAATGACGTAACCCTAAGAATATGTGTTCATTCGGGTATGATTAATTCAAACAATAAGTCTTCCAATCCCAAGTTCTCTATCAAATTTATCAATTTATATAATCATACATTGATTTGTACAGATCGATTATCTGAGACTCAAATTACTACTTATCGATTTCTAAATTAATTTTACTTTTAAACTATTTACATTTTGATGGGCTCTATTTAAAATATTTTGTAAAATAAATAAAATTTAGAATTTTAAAAATGCTATTATCGATATTTTCTAATAATCTTGCATATTTGTATCTCTTATTTTATTATAGCGACTTCTATACATTAAAATCTTCCTCATAACCTCCTAAAATAGTAGTTACTTCCAACAAATTCTTGATAGATACAATTCTCTATCATGATTAAGTAATAAATCTAAACATTTATGATTATTTCTTATAAACTTTTTTTCTAATTATTTAACTTTTAAAATGTTCCCCTACTTTAGGTTACATTAATATCAGGAGTATTCTGATTAAAGCATTTATCAAGCAATCAATGAAAATTCTATCAAAACTCGAGTACATAGAATTGACTAACTTCTAATAAGATCATTTTTAGTTAGGCTTAATTTATAAATATAATGGAAATATCACCAAGAAACATAATTTTTAAGTAAATTTTCATTTGATTGAGTATTGATCAAATTGCTGAAATTCAAAAGGCAAATGTCATGAACTAATAGTTGGGGGGGGGGGGGGGGGGGGGGGATGTTTATATCGATGGTTTAAGTGGAACTGTTGATGCAAGTGAGTATAGGTTGCTTCGACGATTGGGCTTGGTGGTGGTGGTTCGTCTCATCATCAGTCACACCAGTGCTGCGCTTTAAGGATCATTCCATCCTTTCCATTTTTCTTGACGTGAAGTGGAGGCGAAAATCTAATGGGAAACATCAAATTTGTAACTTTATTTTTTGAATAAATGGCTAATCCTTGACATTTGTGTATGTTAACATACCTTTGATAGCGAGCTTTCCATTTCCTCGAAAAAAATTAACCGTTGAAAGGTGGAGCAATCTACCTTCACATATTTTAATTAAGCGTTATCTTACAAGTATAAATCTACCTTTACTTTTAGAAAAAAAATAATCTGTAATATTTTATTGGAAGGTCGTGCGTTTTTCTCAAGAAAAAATGGCAACTTCTATGCGGTGTAATTGGTAAGTTTAGAAATATATATTATTTATAATTCTACGAACAATGTCTACTTCGTAAGCTAAACTATAAAAATAACAATAACATGGTCCCGTAGCTCAGTTGGTTAGAGCGTTGGTCTTATGAGCCGAAGGTCGCGGGTTCGAGCCCCGCCGGGACCAATTTATTTTAAAAAATTATTTCATAAATAAATTACTTGCCGGGCGTTCAGTTAAAACTTAAAATTGCATGGGGGGCTTTAGATAAAATTCACGTTTATCTGCTTACTATATTAAGAGAATACATATAATACCCCCTAATTAGAGGGGAATTTTTTTTAAGTATTATAACTCTTGAGCATCTGAGTTGCATTTAAGCAACACCAGTATGCAATACGTGGTCTTAGAATATTTTTTTTATGTTATAGTACTCCCATATATTTATGAAGTATATAAATTCCTGGATTGCAAAGTGAAGATATAACATAAAAAGTATCAGGATTCTTAATGGTATAAATAATTATAAATACATGGTACGATATATTACATGATCATTTATGTAAAAAAATATCATGTATTATATTTACATGCTCACTTATTGGAAATATTTATATGTGCATGAGATATAAGTATGTGATGAGGAATATTTATAGTAGCATCTAATGATAACCTCATGAATGTGTAATACCAAATTATTTATTCCAATATCCACGTATATTATAATATCAAAATGTTGTAAGATATTTTAATTACATACATGGAGGTCTTTGTAACATGATATAAATAGGAAATGTACGCGATATCAAAAATTTAATGATCTGGTCATAGTGCAGTATCACTATGCTTATTCAAAAGATTGAAACCGTGGGGTTGTACATGTGCGAGTTTGTCTCTCTTGTTTTAGAAAAGGAATTATATGGACCCTATGCAAATTAATTACCTTTATCATTTATATGAAAATATAATAGTAACATGGCGGGTAATTACAACTTGAAGGAGGCTTTTAATATTTATAGGAATTTTTAAAAATTTAGAATTTCATGGAAATTCTTTAAAGGGCGTCGAATTCATCATTTTTCGCCTACCTTCTATTTTTACTTTGGCATTTAACTGGTATGCTGAAGGGTATGCAAATTGGTATGGACATATTTTTTATTTATCCAATACAAAGATTTTAACATCTGTATATTTTTCCATTTTAAAATAGATAAGGGTATCATTATCACTTCAACATCCACAAATATATATATATATATATATTCATTTTCATATGTAAATATAATTGTAGATTTATTATTTGATATAATTATTACAATTTAAATACATTTACCATATGTATACACTACCACAACTTCGGTATATTGCAAGAATGATGTCCTTGCAACAACATCGCAATGCCCATACAAAGGAACTTAACGAGGACATATTTGGTAACTAGGTCAGCCTTGTTAACTAGCTCGTCGCTAAACCAAGCTAGTAAGAATCCATTAAATGTATTGAAATCTATCAAGTACAACTGAAATGTATTGTAAAGAGAAACAAACATATAATTTACATGAAGAGGAATGCATACTCACCTTAACCTCTCTAATGGTCTGGTGGTAGAAGGAGTAGCTCCCACTTTAAAAGACCAGGGTTCTAATCCTACTAATGAAAAAAAGTACATACTCACCTTGCCCGACCTATACGAGCTGCTTTAAAATGAAAATATAGACATACTAAACAAATATATTTGCAAATAGAATGAAGATACCGAAACACATGAACATATACATACATAAATGAAAAGTAGAGATGATAAAAAGTAAAACAATAATGGCGTACATATAATAATTTTAATTATAAATATGTTCATATATCTAAAATATTCAACTAATGTAATTCCAATGAACAACACTTCTTCTTTGATTGAAAGAACTTGCTAATGAAAGAAGTCGAAGATTTCTTCCCAAACTCTTTCTGAAATTGTGCCATCATTTCTTGATCCTCTTCGGTGCTCTCCTCAGTTTCTTCTTCACTTTTATGCTCTTCATATTCTTCTTCGCTTCTATGATCTATTGTCTCCTTTTGTGATCTAAAAAAATTAAGTTTGATGCAATCTTCTATAAACTTTAACGAGAAGTTTAAAGTCAGTTTGTAACCTTGATTTCCATGGGATGCCATGTCGATTGTTGTGACACCCTCTGGACTTGAATACTCCGCAATCCAAGCCACTTATACAACCCACATTCGTAACACAAAACAAAGATAGAAACATAGCACAAAAGACTATAGAAAGTGTAATAAGTAATTCCCCTTAACATAAAACATGAAACCATGTCCACAAAATATAATATACATGTACACCTGAAATGTTCATATACATATGCATACAATATCTCACAAAATGGTACAAGTAAAGATAACAAAAATATACCACAAAATGTGTACATATCAAAATAACTAAATCAAGCCCCCCAATGTCGCGACTGCTCCTGAGAACCTACCAGATTCACGGAAGTAAGTACATCATATCAAAGTTTCCCAGTACGATATTAAATAACTAAAGAGAAACACTAGAATCTAGAATGTACAAAAGTACATAACTGTATAAATCCCAACCCACACTGTAACTGACCAGAAAATATGGATCCTAAATCCTTGTCCTTTGACACCAGCATCATACATAATCTATGGTCTTGGTTCATGTAGATCACGACCATCTAAGTTTCTACCCAGGGTCCAAGGGTGTATGCTCTGCCTAGCTCTACACTGCCCTATCATCGTAAAATCTCACAGAGACATAGCATGGATCATAACCGCAATCATTTTTGATACGAGCATATCATGCTATGCTAGGAGTTTGGATCATTAGTACTCTCATGATTATGATTTTAGATCCCCACGACACATGATATCATATAATGTTAACAATGTTAACATGTCTATAAGGTAGCATACCATGGGACGACCTGCTATGAGACCACCTACTGTGGGGCGACCTACAATGGGACGGCCTGATATGGGACCACCTATCACAAGACCACCTCCTATGGGGTGACCTACTATGGGTGACCAGCCATGGGTGACCTAGCATAGGGTGAACTGTTGTGGCTAACCTGATATGGGCTATGGAGCGACATGCTATGGTGCAACCTACCATGGGTGACCTGACATAAGGTAACATGTTGTGGCTGACTGCAGTGTGCTATGAGGCAACCTACTATGGGCTACGGGGTGACTTGCTATGGTGTTCCACTTTGTTGTGAGGTTACCTGCTACATGTTCTTCTATGTTCAGGCTATGTGCACTACAATATTGTGATTTTGACCCAACTTTCAAAATGTATATTGAAAGTTGAACACCTCCGATTGAAAGATTCTTGGATGCGTAAGAAGCTTGTTGGGGGATCTATCTAATGAGGTATTCTACTCCCAAAAACAATAGCATGGGGCTTATTAGAAAATTTGTTAAAATCCTCAAACAATCAAGTGATAACATGCATCCAACCACTTGATAAGTGCATCTTAACAAACATGCTCTAAGCATTCTACATCATCTATTCTCTTTTCAAAACATGACACAAAAATATTTTGAGACATACAACATGTAACGTGGATCTTTTGGTTTAAAAAACATGCATGTACATAGGGACAATTAAAACATATAAACCAACAACAAGAGGAAGGAGAAACATCGTTACTTCAAAACTCGCTTCCTTGATACCTCCATTCATGTAGAAATAACATGTATAATGCACCATTGACGATGAGCACACACACACACACACGAGGATAACATTGAGCTCATTTATGCGTTGGTGGCTTTGGATTGTCGATCCGATGCACTCCAACGAGCTTCAGGGTGCTCCGATGAGGTTGCTTGTGGGGGAGGGAGTGGGAGATGGCTGCCCTAAGGGAAAGGATCTCGTGGGCAACAAAACGTTGTTTTGTGATAGAATTCCGGACATGGATCTTTATTCGGATCTAACATGAAACCCAACCTCACACTAAAATGGCCATAACTTGAACTCCCAAGTGGATTTGTCATGGAAAAGGTCTTGATGAACCCTATACAGTCGACTTGTCATTTTCACCATTTAAAAATCGACAACACTCCAGATTTAAAAATACAAAGTTTCACATTTATCATGCATATATCATAGATAGTTTGGACATCTGTGGAATCAAAGAGAATAACCATGGCTAGATGGGTTAGAAGGTTGCAAATACGAGGTTCGAGGGGTTGCATATGAGCATGATCAAGATTTAGCAAACTCCATGTAATAAGGAGGAAGACCATTGTGCCATTGCTTCCTCGACACGGCTATCACTCTCCTCTCATCTGGTACATATATTTAAAGTAAATTTAATAATATCATACACAACTATATGGAATAAAATGAATAAATACATTAACTAAGCACTTGATTTCATAAGACCTAATCTAGCTGAGACTAGATATTCTCTAGTTTGTGAGCATATTTCTCCTGAAAAAGTTTTAAATATCAATTCTGATATATAATATGTCAAAAAAATATTAAATATATTAAATATATCAGATTTTATTATTACTATGAACAAAATATAAATAACTTACTAGAACTTCATCCTCCTCGTGAGTATACCACATCTTTCCATGATCCTTCCCATGCATGTGGATCATGAACGACTTCTTCATCACAGTCGACTCCCTCTTTAGCAAACTTATAAGCTTAGCTCGAACCTAGTTGTGATGTTTCGAATCATTGCTCGACCTTATTTATTGTTTTAAGCAGTTTGTTGTACTTGTCGTCCTATGAAGAAAACCAATCATAAAAGATGCATACCTGTAATAACTCATTACTCGTAATAAAATATTTAATTTGAGACTTATCGTATAATATTTCTATTTCATTTATGGAGTACATGATGTAGGAGTAAACATTTTCATCTCCTCAAAATCGACCTCCTTCCTTCTAGTCTTCTTATATGACTCCTTCCTTGCCTTATGAAAGGTGTTGTTCGTTCTCTTATTCATAGAAAGAGTGAAAGAATGGAAACAATACCATTTGTCTAGTCGAGGGACATCGCGAAACCTACTCTATAATTTATGAAAGAATATTAATAATATAATTACGTATTAGTAATGTTGATTGAAAATCAACATTCTTTATGGGAAAGATGTCGAGCATCATCTTCTACCCACAAAAGGAATATGAAATCGATAACAATAAGCCATCCTCTAGTTATAAAATCCCTACAAAAGGAAATAATTTATATAATTTTTATTTTATATATAATACAGATAAAAACTTTTTTTTGAAATAATATCCTCATATTGGGTGCAAGAAGTATGAATGGAAGATAAACTATGGACTAAGGTCTTGATAGAGGTCTAGCTACATCCATGCAATGACATGTACACGAAAGAGTGGCCTCATCCATATATAGTGAAGGAGTAGGGAGAGAATTACTTCCCTCAGTTAAAAGTATTTGAGACTTTCCCTTCCAAATTCCATAATTCTTGTTAGATCAGGCTTCTTCCCCTTTCTGCATACCCCCCCCCCCCCCCCCCGGTGAGACCACCCTCAACCACAATTACAGCCCCTCCAACATGTGAGTGCATACCTAGAATGACATAATCCCTCTCCGTCTTTTGTTGATTACGACCCCTCCTCTACCAGCCTCCTTCTTGAGAACTTGACTAGTTCAACAACTCTGAATTTTCATTCCTATGTAGAGGATGTGTATCATGAGTGTCAACCGAACATTAGTTTTTAGAGATAATTGTCATCTCTTCTCAGATCGGAGATCCACTTTGGACATCATTATACTGTGTTGATTGTGTCTTCAATCTAACTCCTTAAATCAACCATACATCAATTCACGTAGTCTAACCTTTGGTTCATCGGCTCTATGACTGTCAGAGTGGCCATGATGTGTATCCCTATTTGTACAAAGGGACTTCAGTATTAATGCAAACTTAAATATATTCTATTTTAGAATGAGAACAATATCACAATGTACATTTTATCATTAAATGACTTGCTAGAAGCATCTGTGTCCAACAATTTACCACTAGCCCTTAAAGCCATTCTAAAACCTTTTTAAAACTACATACTCATGTACTTGATCATATATATTTTTTAATTCAAATAACTCAATCAGTTGATCACCCACTCTATTATCGAAAGCTATGCTTAGTTTTATTACAAACTTACCATTCATTTGTATTGCATCAGATGCAATCAATAATCAACAAATGAGTAGATTTTTATCTTCGACATTGGATTGGAAATTTGAGTCAAAATATCCTCAGATTGAGATATCCTTATCTCCATAGAGTAAGCTGAATCTATGTACCCTATGATATTAGCATGGTTATCCCCATAAACTTAGACATAGTCTTATGTCCTTACTTACTTGAGGATGTTTTTCACCGGAGTCCAGTGTTTTCCTCCATAGTCATATTATTAATGAGTTACCTTTCACACATATCAGATATCATGCCACGAATGCATCATGGCTGCAGACTTCTTGTAGGTTATGCATAAGGACATCTAGCCATAGCCTTATTATCCTCAAAACTTTAAGGTGTCATTCTTTAGATAGGTTAATACCATGTCCTAATGGAATGAATTCTCTATTGAATTTTCCATGCAGGATCTTTCAAAAATCACCTTCAAACCCAAGAAGTAAGATGCAACCTTGAAATTTTCATCTTCACAGTGATCATCACACTCATTATAATGAGTAGGATGTCATTTACATAAATAATGGGGAACCAAATGTGTAGCTCTGAAAATTTTGATTTCTTTTAAAAGTGTTATATCCTATTCAATGTCATACTCAAAAGAAGCACCTCATCGTAAGCTTTGATGTGACCAAGAATATGTGATTCTTAGTCTGAATGAAAGAGTTATGCCCATTCTATCATAAACTATTTTAGGTAGATCCTCAAGGGTCCTTACAACATTCTTGTGCATGGAGTCAACTTCAGACTGCATTGCAAGCATCCCTTTATCCCTATTATGATCTAGAAGTTTGGATCTGCCTCAAAAATAAGAACATGAAGGTTGTTGGTACTTAGTTTCATGGAATCTTAGCTAAAACATATGTTACAGTCTCTACTACATGTCCTCAGAAACTAAGAAGTAGTGCATTTTATTCATCATTTAGTTCACGACGCCCAGCCTGGATTGGTTGCATCACTTTGCCTCCACTGAGCTGAGGACTTCTTGAAGGACTAAGAATGGTAATGATTTCTCTATCCTTTAGCCATTCTTTGAATTCTTCTGAGAGGTACTCACTATCCATGCAGATGGAAATCTCGTTATCTTCCTTCCTATTTGATTCTCAACTAAAGTTATGAATTCTTTAAACTTCTCAAAGGTTTTGACTTGTGATATAATAGAAAGATAAAATAATACTTTGAACAATCATCGATAAATGTCATATAGTATTGATCTTCATTACACCAGTAATAAAGGACCACATACATCGGTAAGTATAAGATTTAGAATTTCTTTACATCTTACAGCTTTCTTTCTTAGCGGAAGGTGCATCCACATTTTAACTCAAGAATAATGTTTGTATGTTGATAAAATTTGAACTTTTAGAAAATTTTAATGTTCACATCTTCCTAGTCTATTGATCCTTTCAATAGACACAAGTACAAGTCTTTTATATCAAACCATATCTAAATTGTCAAAATCCTCCCTTGATCCTTTAGGTGTTTATTTCCGGTACTAGATATATGAATGGCATATTCATTCAAATCTAGTTCATATAGTCCACTAGATATTAGATTGTCATTTGAAATAAACTTACCAAGATATGATTTGAAATAAACTTACCATAATTATTTATGATAAGTACTTCTCAGAATAAATATCTATATATAACAAGCTTATATATACGATATTTGGATCCTAAGGACATGCTTTAAGATAAAGGCTTTCCTATTAGACAATGGCAAATATGTAAATTCCAATGGCAATCATTGCAACAATTGCATTGGATCTCATGCACATGGCATTCTCCCTTAGATGAGATCTTATGTTTTTCTAAAACAAATGTAACTAGGGATGCAATCGGATATAGATATATCAGTATACAGCCACAATCATATTCCTTTTTAAAAGGATATAGATATGTTTTTTTGTAGATATGGATATGGATATTGATTTTTATGTTTTTGTGCACATGTATATAAATACAGACATCATTTTCATTTTCAAATGATGCAGATATATATATAGGGTTAAATGGGACTGCCCCCTGGGGGGAGCTAACTTGGTTGCCCCCGCCCCATTTTACCCGGTTTTTTTTATTTTTTTGAAAATTTCTTCCGTGGAATTTCATCATTATATCCCTATATCATGCCATTAAAATTTCGTGTGAAACAGAGACTCCTACGGCCTCCATCCAGACAGTCATTTTTTAACGATAACAGAATTGCTAAAAACGACACCATATGGATGGAGGCCGTAGGAGTCTCTATTTCGCACGAAATTTTAATGACATAATATGGGGATATATTGATGAAAATCCTCGGAAGAAATTTTCAAAAAAAAATTAAAAACCCGAGCGAAATGGGGCGGGGGAGCTAAGTTAGCTCCCCCCATGAGAGCAGCCACATTTTACCCATATATATATATATATATATATATATATATATATATATATATATATATATATATATATATAGGAGGCTTATCCAATGGGCCCTATGCCCATTTGAGATAAGATGAGCCCACTCATATTTTACCAATATTTTCCATCATTTTGAGTTCAATGCTTATTTATTTACTGTTGTTATATCATATTCTTACTATTAGTAACTATTTTCATATAAAGAAAATCTTAGATTCACAAGAAATGATCATTAGTAAGAATAAAAATGAGACTAGTAATACAAATAATAATACAAACATTTGTATTACTTTAATGGTTTTTTTCGTGAAAATAGTTACTAGTAGTAAGAATATGATATAACACTTGTAAACAAATACCTATTAAGCTCAAAAATGTAGGAAATAATGGTAAAAAATGAGTGGGCTCATCTCATCTCAAATGGGCACATGGCTCATTGGATAATTTTCCTACATTGGATAATTTTCCTATATATATATATATATATATATATATATATGATTACACATTTTTATAGCAGATATGGATATAGATCTATGTATTACTAAAAGCATGTGTGTATCATATATATATTATCAATGTGTCCATAAACAAATATCTAAATATATTCTAGGATTAGAGGTAATATATGTGTTTCAGAGTCACTTCTAAATATATTACCTGGTAAAAAAATTCATGGACAACATGGTCTTGGCTTAGGGATTATTGCGGAATGGCATAGAAGGAACACGAAGGGACTTTTGTGGAAGGTTGACTTCTCAAAGGCCTATGATTATGTGGATTGACAGTTCATTTAGCATCTCTATTCATATGGGGCTTCCCGAATAGGTGGAACTCGTAGATGAAGAGGTGCAACATGACTACTTCATGTGTTGTTCTTGTGAATGGCCAGATAAAGGGAGGATACTTCTAGCTACAGGGTGGAGTTTGTTAGGGATATCCCCTTCTTTTTATTCTTGTGATGATTCTTTATCTTTTATGATTGATCGTACGCTGACAGGAGGTTTCTGCATGGGGTTCGCAAAGGAGGAGTTCTCGACCCCCCTACTTTTATACGATGAGGACATGATCCTTTTTTTGCGAAAGTAGAATCAAGAGTTCTATAGGCGTATTGGTGGTCCTCGACATTTTTTATGTTGTTTCTGGATTGAGACCCAATAGAGTCAAATCATAGTTCGTCTGTTTCGTCCTGTAGGATGCGAAATTGAGCTTTGTGCTAGTTGGCTATGTTCCCCTCGCAGGGACTTGCCATTATGCTACCAAGGGTTGCCACTAGTAAGTGGGAAGATGCTTTTGGCAGACTGGTTATCGATGATTGAGAAGATGGAGCATAAGCTTGCATGTTGGAAGTCTATTTGTCTGTCTAGAGGTGGCATATTTGTGTTGTTGCGCTCAGTCCTTTCTACAATTCCTATCTTCTTCCTGTCCTTCAAACTCTTGATTGTGGGAGTAAGGAAGACGCTTGAAAGAATTATGAGAATCTTATTTTAGACATTGCCAGGACAATCTGGCGAGTTACCTTTAGTAGATTAGAAATCGATGTCATGTTCAAAGGATGATGGTGGTTTGGGAGTTTGTAACTTGGAGGAGATGAACAAGACTTTGATTTAGGATGATTGTAGTAGTTTGGCTTGCAATTTGACAAGGAAGATCTATGGTAACGACTCATCGTTGCCTAAGGATGGGGCCCTTAGGCATGCTCCCTCGTATTTTTGGTGTGGGATCTGTAGTGTTGTGTAGGAGATTCATCCCTTTATAAGATACGTCCTTGGGGACAACACTGGTTTCAAGTGGACGACTAGAGTGAGAGCAGGCCATTGAGTGTAAGATTCATGTGGTTCATGGAGTTAGTAATGAACTCGGATTGTTCTGTTGTGAATGTGTGAGATGGGTGCTCTTTTTTCCTATACGAGCTCTCAAATCAGTGCTTAGAGGGGCTACTAGTGGTGCTAGCGGAGTTGGACAATGTGGTTGGGCCTTTAATTGGCAAGATTGCAGGAGCCGATGTGATGGGGTGTTCTCGGTTGGCAAGGCGTAGAAGGTTTTGAAATGGTCGGTAGATTTTGACCCCGGAAGTTGTGTGGAGTATAGTTGAATAATCTGGAAATGGAAGGTTCTGACATGTGTGAAGGCCTTTCTATGGCTATTCAGGAGGGGAAGGCTTTTGACCATGGATAAACTTGCTCGGTTCATTCTATCAGTTGATCCTGCATGTATGTGGCTTTTGGGTGAGGTGGAAGGCATATCACCTTTTCTTTAGGTGTGGGAGCTCAGAGAAAGCATGGGAACTATTTGGGAATCAGGAAATTCGTGTAGATAGTGTGTGTGTGATTTCTGGGAGTCCATTGGAGCAGACTAGAGTGACACAAAGATAGAGAGATTGAGCCATCTGGTTATGATTTGGGTGATTTGGCTTGCCAGGAATGGTATGATCCTCTGCCAGGAGTGTTGTTTATGGAGAGAACATTATCACACGTGCTAGAGTGCTAGAGGACCGTTGGAACAAGTAATTCAATTTTTGTAGCTGACCTGTTTACAAGAGTGTACTCTATTGGTGATTAATGGTGAAGTTTTTAGCACACACCTATATGCGAGGATCTTTTTTCTTACAAAAAATGCAAGAAAAATAAATAAAGTAAATTGCAAAAAAGGTCCAACTATCCATTAATTCCCAAGTAAGGCCTTATTTTGGAATTATCGTAATAAATGGTTCAACATTATTATTTTTTTCTTAATTGCATGTTTCCACAAGCTTCCACAACCCTTATATATATGTCAATTTTAAAACATAAAATTGAAATTTAATACCCTCTTTGTATCTTTTAAATAAATGACGCCTCTATTTAGGTATTTGAGCAAAAATGGGGCCTTTTCTTGGTAATTTACTTAAGTATATAACTATTTGTTATAAAAGTTTAGTTTAACTAAATTTTCTTTTCTTTTTTTATTTTATTGTATTTTTAGTTTGTAATTTTGACATTAAATTTAAGTTATAGGTTAAGTTTAATATCCATATGATAATCTGTATATGTTTGTACAATATTTATATCGGAGTTAAGGTTATTGATAACGAGGGAGCTTCGAGGGTGGTACGATTTCACAAGACAAACCACGGTCGGTGTGTTGACCTCTCAAGAATCCCTAATCAATCAATAATTAAACCATAAATATATAAAGCAATGCAAATAAATGTGTAAAGTTAAAAATTATTCTATTTAACTCTACAAAATGTGTGTATAATGCAAGTAGTGTAGAGTGTACAACACATGAAGCAAAACTGGTAGATTGTGCAATAAGGTGCAAAAAATGTGATGTGTGATCTCCTTGTCTATTTTTATGTGGGTTTTTAATTCATATTTTTAATTTTATTTTTGTTTTATATTTTTTAATAGATTTGATTTTTTGATATTTATCTTTTTATTTTTTTTAGATTTTTAATTTCCTTTTCTTATTAATATTAATGTAGGATATATAGGACTATATATAAAATATAGGAAAATGTAATTATAAATAATAATAATAAAATAATCAAAATTCAGAAAAAAAATGTTTTGGGGTAGTAAATAATTTCTAATATTTTAGTAATTTTTTGGATAATTTTGCTAATTTTATGTATTTTTAAAGTCAAAAGTATCCCAAATCAGGGATTAATTAAATAGCCAAAATTGAAACGAAGATGAAAAATAGAAAATGACATCCAAAATTCTTCAAATCAATTTTAACATATAGATAACAATATAAATAAAATTCAAAAATATAAATAAAGTTTTTTGGTATTTTGGGGGATTTTTAACTTTTTCTATTGGATTTTTGAGCTTTTTAATTTTTATGTATTTCCTTTTTCTATTTTTAAGGGATTGTTTTGGAGTTAAGAAATAAATAAACAAAATAATAAATACTTTTTTAGAATTTTTCAAGAACCTTTTCTATTTTTGGGTATTTTCTAAGTCAAACAGGGAAAAACTATGCTATTTTTTAATAAATAATTATTAAAATTCCTAAATTACAAAAATAAAATTATGACATGAATATGCAACCAATCAGGAGAACTATATCTAATAAATAGAGAAAACTCTAAAAAATACATGAAGTAATAGAGGCATATATGTAATCACAATAAAAGTCCAGGGCCTTTCTACAAGTTTCACAAAAATTTATAACTGAAACACATAATTAAAGGATTAAATAGAAATAAAAAAATCGTAGGGTACAAGCTGCAGCCCACTCCGTAGAAAAGAGAAGACCTTTTGCAAAATGCCTACAAACTCACCTCACGTGGGACGACACGTGAGGTGACATGGACTAGACTCGAATGCAAATACATATAGTTTGGGGGCTTGTTTGCAAATATTACAAAAATTATATAACAACAGAGGAAAGTTTATGTGCTAATAAATAAATTCAAAAACTACTAGGTCAAAGGTGCAAAATACCCAAAATTGTGCGGAGATGGATGGTTGAGATCGAGTCACTTGCCACGTGTTCGCTCCACAACACTTTATATCGGTTCACAATTGACGTCCCAAATTAGATCTCCGGGCGAAATCCTACGGTGAAGGCTTAATAGATCGGACGGTCCACGAACGAACTGGGGTGTTGTTCTTGATCCTATGGCGAGGAGGAGCGATGATTGAATAGGGAAGAAACCTCCTCAGAGCGAGCTTCTCCCAACGAGAGCCTCCTTCTCCAACATTCTTTCTTGCAACAACGCATCCCAAAATTCTCCTGGAGGGTCCCTCTATCAGCTGGGAGCTTCAAAATGGGCTGGAGATCGTCGAAGCCTTCCTATGAAGTTGGAGGAGGTGGGAAGCTCCAAGTACCTCCGGCCACGCTCAAAATCTCTCCATCTTGGCATTAGCATTCCAAAAACTTGTGCACAAGGTTAATGGCTCGAGGGCAAACTGTCTCGACCCTTTAGCACACGAAATGGGTGGTCGGTGAGGGTGATGTAGGTGCTCTAGCAGAATGGAGGTGGTGAGCACCCAAAGTAATATCCACGATGGATCTGGTGAACTGGAGATGCGGTGGGCATGCAAAAAATGATGGGCAAGAAGAGGGGGTGGTCTGGTGCGCCGGGAAATGAAGATATCACAATGGAATGTTCGCTAGAGCTAGCCTTCGGCGAACACCGAATTTTATGATTTAGGCTAAATCACGCAATAAAAATCCAAAACAAAGGCAGAGACTCAACCTAAGATTGAAATTAATCTAAAAGGCAATAAAAGGGTCACCTTAATGGCCAGAAAATGATGAGATAGGGACCTCGATGGCCAGGTGGCTAGAGATGATGGAATGCGCTCCAAACCTCAACTGACTCCGCTGAAATCTGCTGGAGAAGGTCATGTCACTACCTTCACTCCAGCACACATGATAGGGAGCCAAAATAGGGGCCCAAGGTGATTCAAAATGGAATGGAGGTCGGAGGTGAAGTTTTGTACAGGTGGTGGAGCGACTCTAAGGAATGAGGGAGATCGGCTGAATCCGTGCTCCTCGCCCCAATAAATCACTCACGCGTGATTGAAGATAGAACAAGGAAGGAAAGCACAAAAGGAATCCACACCAATTGTTGAAAGAATCGACGTGTAAAAAATCGAGAAAATGAATTCTGACAGAGGCTCATGCACAAGTCAGAGGAGTTGATCGTAGGTCAACCCTTGACGCGTCATAGTTGGTCCACGTGGACAAATCAGAAAAAATCCATCCAAAATTATTTAGAAATTCAATAATAATTAATAAAATATTTAACTAAAATAAATTTATAAAATAGAAGTTGTTTCTTATTTTCTATTTTATGTTATTATGATTTTTATTTTTTTGAGGTTATTTATTACAAGTTAATTATTAGGGTCTTATTTGTAGGTATATTTAGCTATGTTTTGATTCTTTTATTTTTATTTTTATTATATAGTTTATTATTTTATTTTCATATTTTATATATTTATAACTTATTTTTATATACATAAATATATTTTAGTTATATTTTTCTGATATAATATATATTTAAATAAATAGGTATATAAAATATGTAGGTATAAGTACTGGTATTTCATTTATGTATTTAGTATATATATTTTATTTTAATATTTTATTTATGGTTTTTTTTATTTCTAATATGCACATATGTTATAAATAATATTTACAAAATCATAAAAATATAAAATTATAAAATTAATAAAGAATAAATAAAATGAATATTTTATTTAGGTATAGTGTACAATAGGGGTTTAAAACCTAACTTTCACATACTAACTCCAAACAATATAAAACTGCCTTCATTAAATAGCTTATAAAAGTTACATACGATTAAAGGTGATTTTGATATATTTTGAGTTTTTATTTGGGAGATATGGATATGTGAAATTTGAGTTTTGGGATTTTATTTTGTGTATAAAAAGTACACCGTATATTATTTTTGTATGAAATCAATTTTGTAATTTTATATACATTTTTATATACAATTTTATGTAAAAAATTTTTTTATTTGAAGTATAAATAATAAAAAATAAGATAGGGCCCGAAATGGACTTATTGAAGAATAAATAAATGGGATTGTTAGTGTGTTGTTGGCACTTATCTCCCCCTACTTTATTCATTGTCGACCAAATCAATTCTTGACTTGATCTCAGGGTTTAAGGTCATAAAATAGCTTTGGCAATTTGTTATTTTTCTTTTATTTTCTTTATTATATAATTTTGGCATTAAAACAATATTTTATGCAGTATTTATACAACAAAAGAATGGATGGTAATTTGCATAAATTAATGGTATTTGCATGTGTTAGCTAGGGGTTTTAAGGTAAAATGATATAATAAAGGTGATAAAATGTAGAATCATCACCCCTTATACTTGTCTTTGCTAGTTCCTAGCAAACATTTATGCAATAAGTGTAGAAAATGAAACAACAACAAGAACAACAAAGCCTTTTCCCACAATTAAGTAGGGTCGGCTACATGGATTCTTCGCCTACATTCAGATCTATCTTGGGCCAATCACGAGCTTATATCAACAAAACTAAGATCCCTTCGTATGGTCTCTTTCCAATACTTCTTGGGTCGTCCTCTCCCTCTCTTTCCCGACTCAACATCCCAACACTCGCATCTCCTAACTGGTGCATCAGCTGATCTTCGTTGCAAATGTCCAAACCATCTTAAGCGGTTTTCTCGCATCTTATCCTCGATCGAAGCTACGCCAACTTTCTTTCTGATTGCATCATTTCGAATCCGATCTTTACGTGTCTGTCCACACATCCACCTTAGCATTTTTCATAGTGTAGAAAATGAAAATGAAGAAAAGAAAGAAAGAACTTGGATCGAGTTTAATTCTCAAACATGTCTGCACAAAATCAAAGTTTGGAGCTCAGATTAGACCTTGGTGTGAGAATGTGTGTGGAACCCGATCAGGAACCGGATTTAAAAAAAACACAACAGCCTTGAGAGTCATAGAACTCAGTTCAAATCACCTCAGTAGTCATGTCAGAACTAGTCTACATCATATACAAATCCTTATGACTATGAGGCTGACTTGTATGGTATGAGTGATGGTGGCTCTCCCCAACTGAATGACAAAATAACCGACTTCTCTAGTATGACAACCTAATGATTCCCCAATCCAACAATTCTTTCCTCAAGGAGAGGGGTAATTCCTTCTAAGTTCAAGTGTATCTGACTCATGAAGAGGGGGTCGAGAGAAGAATGGACGGTAGCCAGTGTAGCTACCTATCTAGGGATGCATGATCAGTGTAGTCAAGTCATCCAACTGCAGGCTCACATGATATGACTTTGATGCTCAAGCTTGCTTATTGACTATACAAATATGTACATTCCGGAATCCATTTTATTTTCAATCAGGCATGTCCACTTTTTTCATTTACATAAGGAGTTTTTCCTCTTGATCCAGAAGACTATACCTCTTTTGAAGCACTATTGCAACCCACACTCTCCTGTCTGTAGACGTTGATGCCACTGGACAAGTTGGGGTGCACTTCCCTCCCTAGAGGAGGATGAATGTTTCCACTTGTCTATGTATCAAACTGGCAAATCCAATCACCTCACCACTCCAACATGGTTGAGCCAAGTGAAAGGTGCAAATGTCTAAGTTAGGTCACGGTTGACAAGAATCATATGTGTGTCTCAAAAAGTCAGTTGAGGTGTCTTGAACCCAGTTCTGAGTCCCAGAGAATTAAGTCCTCATAGACCTGAAGTACCTCAAATCTAGTTCCCATAAGGTTCCAGTGAAGTTAGGCACATTAAGGTCCAATCAAACTCCAATCTTTGAGTTTACTCAGACTAGTTCAATTTTCAAACTCAATTCGAAAAGTGTGAGTGTTATGAAAATGTTGTGCAGAAAATATTTTTATGATACAATTTTTAATTTTTAACTTTTTATGATTTTTTGAAAATGGTTTTGCAAATTTTTATGCAATTTTTTAAAAGATTTTGCAAACGTTTTGGTATTTTTGGTTTTGTAAATATTTTTGTGATTTTTGAAAACAAAAGATTTTGGCTAAGAAAATAGGTACAAATATTAACACGGGCATGCATCTTACTATTTACAAGACTTGGATTTTTAAGAATTCACAAGGTATATGATAGTTAATTTTGTAGATATATTTATACAATTAATAAAGAATTTTGGTGTGATGTGTGTATTTCTCAAACATATTTGAAAATTATTTTACAAACAATTTTGAATACTAGTCTAAAATAATTTTTACAAATGATTTTATAAACATTTACACACATTTGAAAATCATTTTGCAAAGGTTTTTCAAACAGTATATATATTTCAAAATATTTTTTTAACAATTTTCCAAACATTTGCAAATAGTTTTTCAAAAGATTTTATTTCACACTAAGAAAAAATTTTACAAACAAAATATTTTTACAAAGGTTGAAAAGAATTAACAAAATATTCTCCAAATATTTTTAAAAATGTTTTAAACTCTTTTTGAAACATTTTGCAAGAAATACTTTTACATGATTGATTAATCAGTATATATAAAAAGAATTTGAGGAATAATACACACCTTCTATTAGTTGATTTAAATGAAAATTGTATAGTATATATATTATCTTATACAGTATTTTAGCCATACATAGGACACTCGTCTAGTCCACCCCCTATTCTTAGGATAAAGTATGTCCTAAGAAAGGCAACGCATGAAATGGGGTTTATGAGAAAAACGGTAGATAGAAGGAGATAAAATGAAAGCAAATATACAGAGTGTATATACAAAGATCAAGGTAGAAAGTGAACCTTCTTGAGGGACCATTGAGGAATGGGCTAACAAGGCATAGGTCGACATCAGGGCCCTCATTAGACACAAACTGATCAGGACTGACCATGAAGGTATCCTCAACAATCTCAGACAGAGAAGGCACATATGGGTCAGTAGAAGACGTATGGCTAGGTCCGGCCTTGGGTGTCTCAACTAGGTCAAAACAAAAAGGAACGAACTCATCTGTCTGGCCATGCTCATCCTCTAAAGTCTTAACTAGATCATCATCATCATCATCATCATCAAAAGGCTCAAATTCACTGATAAAAGCAATAAGATCAAACTCGACCTCATCAGTCTGTAATTCTGTCCTCCACTGAAATGTGTCAATCGTGTAAATCCCGCGGATGCCATCAACGCATGGCCAAATACCAGAAGAGGGAACTGCAAAGTCTATGCTTTCTAAGTCTTCCTCCTGGGAGAGGAATTCTCGGGTCTCAGTAGAATCCAACATGCAGCAAAAATCTATGATAGTCTCATCAAGGTCATAGTCCTCGAGGTAAGCTAAGATATGTGTAGGGGTGCTAATCGAATCGAACACATTCGCATCCACCAGGATTCTGATTCAATTCATTATAAAAGCTTCGAATCCGAATTTGAATCGAATTTCAAATGAATTTACCAGGTTAAATTTAGATTCAATTCATTTTGAATTTCAAATTTTCAAATTCGATTCATTTTATTTCGAGTTTGAAATGTTAATTGATGTTTTAGAGCTTATATAAATAATATTATATAAAGATTGATATAATATAAATATTTTATTGTATCATTCTAATTTGAAAGTATATTACTAAGATATGTTGAAAAAACTATATAATGAAGAAAAATAAAATACAATGGATAAAAGTATCTAATTTTTATAATTATTATGTCTCTTTTACAATTTAAATATTTTCTTTTTTTCTATGATGAAAAAAATATATAAATACAATATAATTATATGAGTCTATCAAAGAGATAGAATATCATCGACAAAAAAGCTGAACACGTTATAATTACTACTGTAGGTTAAAAAAATAGCATATGAAGATAAAACCTCTTCATTAAGTGTGAGGATATTCAATATAGAAAACCAAGCTATGAAAATGAAATATACAAATTTTGATGTACAAAGGAAAATTTTATATTATGGTGATAATAACTTGTATATTACTCATGTGTTGATAAGTATCGCCTGCACAACGATAATCATAATGGATTGCCATGCAAGGAAAATCAAAACAACAAAAAGGTAAAGGAGATATATCTAGATAAATTTCGAATCACAACAAATGGTAAGGAGAAACTCGAAGTTGCAAAACCATCATTTTCATGTGCTAAGAGAAATGCCACCATAATCTACATAGATTTTTAGGATATTTAGTGGATAATGAAAGGTGGAATGGAAAAGGCAGTGTAAGGAATATGAAAACATGAAAATAAATTTGTGTGTGAGCATTTTGATAATAATCTTAAATATATGATCTTTCCTATTATATTTTATGACATATTTTTACTCGTTTATTCAATATTTAGTCTTCAACTAATAGGATAATACATACATATATACATATTAAATTGGGTATAGCTTAGGGTGCTTTATATCATCTTATTTCCCTAAAAATTCTGAATAGCATGCTAATATTGATTATTGCACTTATACAAAGTAATTCATACCTAAGCTACTGTCATTAGGATAAATTAAGAAGTAAAGACCTGAACTTAGATGTTTTGTATAATTGATGCATGAGGGACCCACATCTATAAATCATAACATATTTTGTATTCAAACAATTTGAACTTAGGTATAAAGAGAAAATGAAAGAGATATGCTCTCATCAGGGGGGGGTCTAATGTTGCATATAAACGCCATGTATTGACAAGTCACGTCGGTGTAACATGGGAGTATGGAAATCATAACGGTGAATGTTGCACATGATAAATCATAACAATGGAGCATATATGGTTATAAATTTAAAATTAACCACCTAATCATTATAGTAAGTTGGTTTAAGAGTATCTTTAGTTGCTTGCACATGTTATGCTTGGTGATATAACACAAATGTTAAATCTTTCAATGTAAATTAAACGTAGAAACTTTTTAAATGCATATTCATATATTCTTTTCTGCATCTATTTACTTATACATTTCAACCTTTTGATGTAATTATGCTACAATTTTTTGCACAAAGATTATTCAGAAAAGATCTTATCGATCGAGAGTGGTAGTTACATGTATGTAGATAAATATGTATGTATTATATGCATGATATGTATGTACTATGTATATATAAATACATGTATGCATATATACATAAATGTATGTATATAAATATCGAATCGAATTATTATCGAACGAATCCATGTTAATTCAGATTTGATTCATTTGGGAATCGAATCCATAAGATAAATTCAAATTCAGTTCATTTAGTTTCGAATCGAACTTTTTTTCGAATTTTTATCGAACAAATCCTAATCAAATTCGAATGATTCATTTCGATTAGCATCCCTAGATATGTGTAGTCCCATCAGATGCAGGTCTCTGGTTAGCAGTAGGTGCAGTGATGATCATAATGTTTTCATCATTAGGATGGAAATGAATCTCTTCTGATCCATAATCAATAACAATTCTCATAGAGATAAGAAATGATCGTCCCAAGATGATTGGAGAGTGCTCCCCATGGGTAGGGGTCTCCATGGGAATAAAACAAAATCAACAGTGTAGCTTATGCCCTGAATCCAAATGACAACATTTTCTAGAATACCCTTCGGCCTCTTGATAGATCCATTAGCAAACTGAATGATCATCCTAGTTTTCTTTAGAGGCTCTAAATGAAGAGACTGTACCAGCGAGAAGGGTAGTATGCTACATGAAGCACCGCCATCAAGGAGAGTGTGATAACATGAATATTCAGAAATAGTACATCTAATGAAGGGTGTTGTAGTGTTCCCTTTCCTAGCAGAATGATGATAGTTGATGGCGTGGCAGTGTCCATGGTCAAGATATGACGCTCAGATCTGCTCCTTCACTTTCTCTTATTGGGTTGAGGAGAAGATAAATGGATCATGATCTGGCGAAGTGGGACATCAATGATCTCGTGAATACCACCGACCACTATAGATTCGGTCAACATTTTTTTGAATTTTTGAACATCCTCCATACAAGGAAGGAGGTCGGAATCATCATATATACAAGGATGACTAAGAGCAGTCTGTACAGTGTCATCCTTGGGGTCAAAGGTGGGACAAGATGTGAATGAATGTCTGGTCAAAGAATCTGACAAGTGGGCCCTCTCCTCGTAAGATAAATCAACCATGTATCTCCCGAAATCTTTTTGTATTTTTAAAATTTTCTCATTTTTTTATTTTTAAAACTTTCTCATTTTTTGTATTTTGGGTGATTGCAAGCACTCATGATTGTATTCAAGTGAATCCATATCCTCAAATGGCCAAGTGACATTTTGATTCTTATTTAAAATAGTAAGATTTTCAATCCTCGAATTCATATGTTCCATTGATCCAGTCAAGGTCTCAAGTGTGGACTCCATGAAAGGTGAATCCAAAATCTCAATATCGGATGAGTGGAATGATGGTGGTGGGTGAGCAAAAATCACATTTTGGGTCAAATTCTTCTTGGAAAAGTGTATTATCGAAATGGGACGGTGATGGTGGTGGTAATGATGGGTGAAAATCAAAATCTGATTCCTGAAATGATGGGTTAAGCAGATATGTAGAAATGTCAGGAGCAAAATCCTCTTGGAAAAATTGGAGGTGGACAAGATGGAGGGTATGAGGGGCCCGTAAAATCCGTATAAAAATCACTCGAGGTGGCCATCTCTGAAACAAGAGAAAATGATCGGGAGAGCATGAAGTTAGCAAAAATATGTGAAGAAAAAGGTGCAAATACGCAGATATGATCGAGGATACACACAAACAATCATAATCAAATATACACAAAACAAACACACTGCTCAAATCACCTACTCAGCTTGGTGAAAATCGTGAAAGTTTGGTCTTTTATCTTGTTTGTTTTAGAGTTAGGTGAAGAAAAAATATTTTATAAGCACTTAGGTTGGCTTATGAGATTTGGGCATTAACCATAGTGTGTACGTGAGCAAGTAAAACAAATACAATGAGGGGATTACTCGCCCCAAGATAATGATTTTTCTTTTTAGTCCATTTTAAGATCACGTAATATTAGTAGTTCCAATTTTATTGTTATCGCTTTTTTTGGATTTTTAATGAGAATGCATCGGGGATCAATTCCTTTTAGCTCATACGTGATCAAAATAGAGGAAGAGACGAAAAAGCAATGTGAGGTGAAAACTATGGTGTATGCTAATGAGAAATTCTTACCTTGCCTCTAGCTATCTTCATGCAAGGATGCTAGGAAGAATTGAAACCTATGTATGTGCAAATGCAATCTGATGAAATCACCCTATATGAGAATATACTATTAATGTGAAGAACAAAATGTCAACTTTCTAGAAATAAGACCAAGGTCAGGTCTTGGAGGTCACTCAGTGCCCGTCACAATAGGTCCTGCAAGCGATGTATAGGACCCCTCTTGGCACGCGATCTCAAGTTCAAATAATTAACAATCAAAATTTGACGAAGTCCAAACGAGACTATAGGTGCAGGCAAATGTATTAGATGTTTGGCCTTAATCTATTGTCAAGCAATCCTATGGTAGGGCTCAATCACACAAAACAAAGAAAAATAAAATCAGGAAACAAAAAACTAAAAGCAATGTAAAATGCGACAAAATCGATGATGCCCCCAAGGGAACAATCCCTCGGGCACTGGACCTTGTGAAGTGTGAAGTGTTCTGAGAGTGTCCAAGTTTTTATAATAATAAATATCCCTCTCTCACTTCAAATTACAGTTTATCTAAATACAATAAAATGCACAAGAAATTTTTACCTTCGAAATGTCTCCAAGACCCCTTTTGCTCCAATTCCTTTCTGACAATAGTTCCAAAAACGAAATTTTCTCTCGTGGGTCTGTAGGTGCTGCTAAGAGAGCATCCCTAGGTCCAGTGGTACCTCGCAGCAAATTCAAACAAGGAGAAGTGATTAGAAAATTCAACAATTATATCAAATAAATCAGAAAATAGATAAAGGAAAATATAGACACAAAATACAAGAAGGTACAATCAAATAAATCCAATATATACGCAATTGCTCCCCAGCAATGATGTCATTTGATAACTGGGGTTTTTCGAGGGTCGTATGATTTCACAAGGCAAAATCGTAGTCGGAGTGCTGACCACTCAAGAAACCTTAATCGATCAATAATTAACCCATAAATAGATAAACAATACAAATAAATGTGTGGAGTGAAAATTTATTTTATTTAACTATACAAAATGTATCTATAGTGCAAGTAGTGTAGAGTATCAAACATAGGGAGCAAAATTGGTAGATTGTGCAATAAGGTGCACAAAATGTGATGTCTGATCTCCTTGTCTAATTTTATGTGGGTTTTTTATTTTATATTTATTTATTTTATTTTTATTGTGGATTTTTAATATACTTTGAATTTCTGATTTTTATTTTCTTTCTATATTTTATATATATATTTACTTATTTATTTTAATATATAATAAAGGATTTATAGGACTATATATTCAATATAGTCTAAGTAATTATAAATAATAATAATGCTAAAAATTCAGGAAATAAAAAATTTTGGGTTTTAAATATTTTTATGAAATTTCTGTAAATTTTTGGTTAATTTTGCTAAATTTTATGTATTTTTAAAGTCAAAAGTATACCGAATAAGGAATTAATTAAATAGTTGAAATTTAAATGAAGATGAAAAATAGAAAATGATGTCCAAAATTCTTCAAGTAAAATTTAACATCTAGATAAAAATATAAATATAATATAAAAATGGAAATATAAAATTTTTAGATTTTGGGGGATTTTTATCTTTTTATATTTTATTTTGGAGCTTTTTAATTTTTATGTATTTTCTTTTTCTATTTTCAAGGTTTTTATTTTATTGACTTAAGAAATCAATAGACAAATACAATAAATAATTTTTTTGGAATTTTTCAAAAAAAACTTTTCTATTTTTGGTCTTTTCTAAGTCAAACAAGGCAAAAATTATGCTCTTCTAATTTTTAATAAATATTAAAAGGTCTTAAATTGCATAAATAATATTGTGGCATGAAAATACGAGCAATCATGACACTACATCTATTTTTGGCAATTTAAATTTAATATTATGGCATGAAAAATTTTTGGAGCACGGGAACTATATTTAATAAATAGAGAAAATACTCAAAAATATATAAACTAGTATGGGCATATATGTACTTACAACAAAAGTCATGGGCGTTCCTGAAATTTTCAAAAAAAAATATAAAAAGTAAATAGTTGATGGACTAAATAGAAATACAAAAGGCCATAGGGGTACAGTTGTAACATGCCCACAAACTCACCTCATGTGGGATGACACGTGAGGTGACGTGGACTAGACTCGAATGTAAATAAAGATAGTTCAAGAGCTTATTTGCAAATATTACAAAATTATAACAGAAGTGGAAAGATTATGCTCTAATAAACAAATTCAAAAACTTATGGGTTGAAGATGCAAAATACCTAGAAGTGCACTGAGACGGACGGTTGAGATCAAGTCACTTGCCATGTGTACGCTCCACAATGCTTGATACTTGTTCGTAGTTGACATCCTAGATTAAATCTCCGGGTGAGATCCTACGGTGAAGGCTCAAAAGATCGGATGGTCCACGATCGAACTGGGGCGTCATTCTTGATCCTACGACGGGGAGGAGCGATGGATGAACATGGAAGAAACCTCGTTAGAACAAGCTTCTTTTGACGAGAGCCTCCTTCTCTGACGGTCTTTCTTGATTCAACACATCCCAAAATCCTCTTGGAGGGTCCCTCTATCAGCTGGAAGCATCAAAATGGGTTGGAGATTGTCGTAGCCTTCCCATAAAGTTGGAGGAGGTGAGAAGCTCCAGGTACCTCCGATTACACTCAAAATTGCTTCATATTGTCCTTAGCTTTCCAAAAACCTACACAAAAGGTTAGTGGGTCGAGCGCAAACTGTCTCGACTCTGTAGAACACAAAATGGGCAGTCGGTGAGGGTGATGGATGTGCTCCACAAAATGGAGGTGGTGGATCACCCAAATTCATATCCACGATGGATCTTGGTGAACTAGAGATGTGGTGGGTGTTCAAGAAGTGATGGGAAGAAGAGGGGGTGGTCTGGTGCATCGGGAAATGAGGGTATCATAGTGGAGTGTTCGCCGAAGCTAGCCTCCGGTGAATGTCGAATCTTATGATTTAGGCTAAATCAAGCAATAAAATTCCAAAATAAAATCAAGGAATCAACCTAGGATTGAAACTAATCTAAAAGGTAATAAAAGGGTTACCTCGGTGTCCGGAAAACCATGAGATAGGGACCTCGACGATCAGGTGGCCAGAGATGGTGGAATGCGCTCTAAACCTCTCCTGACTCCACTGAAACTGGCTGGAAAAAGTCCTATCTCCCCCTTCATTCCAGAACACAGGATAGGGAGCCAAAACTTGGGCCCAAGTCGATTCAAAATGGAATGGAGGTCGGAGGTATAGTTTTGTACATGTGGTGGAGCGGATCCAAAGAACGAGGGAGAACGATCGAACCTATGCTCTTCACCCCCAAAAAATCACTTACCGTGAATGAAGACAGAACGAGGAAGGAAATCACAGAAGGAATCCATGCCAATTGGTGAAAGAATTGGCATGTAAAAAATCGAGAAAATGAGCTAGAAATTGTTTTGACAGTGGACCAAGCAAAAAAAATCTAGCCAAAAAATATTTACAAATTCAATAATAATTAATAAATGATTTTATTAAAATATATTTATAAAAAGGTTGTTTCTTATTTTCCATATTATTGAGTTATTATTTTTATTTATTTTTTTCGAGGTTATTACAAGATACTTTTTAGGGTCTTATTTATAGGTATATTTACCTATGTTTTGATTTTTTTATTTTGTATTATATATTTTATTATTTAATTTTCTTATTTTATATATTTATAACTTATTTTTTTATACATAAATATATTTTTATTACATTTTTGTAATATAATATATACATTTAAATAAATAGGTATATAAAATATGTAGGTATAAGTATAGGTATTTCATCTATATATTTAGTATACATATTTTATTAGTATTTTACTTATTGTTTTATTTTAGTTTGTACATATGTTATAAATAATATTTACAAATAAAAAAAATCAAAATTACAAAAATAAAGAATAAATAAAATGAATATTATATTTGTGTATATTATACAATAGGGGTCCAAAATCTAACTTTCAGATAATAACTACAAAAACAAAAATGAAACTACCTTCATTAAATAGCTTGTCAAAAGTTATACAATTAAAGTGATTTTCAAATATTTTGAGTTTTTATTAGGGAAATATGGGTCTGTGAAGTTTGAGTTTTGGGATTTTATTTTGTGTATAAAAAGTACATCGTATATTATTTTTTATGAAATAAATTTTATAATTTTACTTAAATTTCTATCTATAACTTTTATGTACAAAGTTTCTTTATTTGAAGTATAAATAATAAATAATAAAATAGGTCCCAAAATGAACTTATTGAAGAATAAATAAATGGGATTTTAGTGTATTTTTAGCTCTTATCTTCCTCTACTTTATTTCTTATCAGCCAAATCGATTCTTGACTTGTTCTCGAGGTTTCGGATCATAAAATACCTTTGCCATATCATTCTTTTTCTTTTATTCTCTTTATTATATAATTTTTGCATTAAAAATATTATTTTATACATTATTTATACAAAAAAGAATGGATGATAATTTGCAAAAAGTAATGGTATTTACATGCATTAGTTAAGGTTTTTAAGGCAAAAAATGATAGAATAAAGTTGATGAAATGAAGATTCATCAATTATATGTTTCCATGTCCATATCTATAATTAAGGTATGGTTTACGATTATCAATCTCTTCAGGACATTTGCTTCTGTAACCAGAATTTAAGAAAAGATAAAGATATGGTAACAACTATATCTATATATGTATCCATTCATGTTCATGTTTATATCGTTAGCCATGTGAGACCGAGGTGAATCATTCTTACAATAAATGTTATTGTTATTGATTCTTTCACTCCCTTTCTGAAATTAAATGAATGAATGCACTATAAGGTCCCTCGTACAATTTGGGTTATGTATCATGCCCATCCTAATAATCATACAGTTGTTGATTCAATAATTGAATCATAGAGGCTGGTGCTTGGATGAATATCTAAGGAGTTAGATTGAGGACTCATCAAGCACCGTTAAATAATTTTTAAGAGATGATCTCCAGCCTGAGTAGAAGATTGATGAATCCCCATTTATCACTCTTTATTCTTTTATTTTAGCTAATAATCTTAGCAAAGCATCACGTAAATAGTTGTAAATATAATAACTTAGCAATAAGCATGCATGTGTTAGTATATCATAATTAGCATGTATTTGTGCAAAAATAAAAGAATAAAGAATAAAAGAAAAAGAATGAAGTAGTTAGAATAAATACTGAGTGACCCAAACCCAAGAGAGGGCCAATTATTGGCATGATCGCCAAATAAAATTGGTAGAGAGAGATATGGCCACCTCACATTGTATATATGTACCATATGTGTATATAATTTATTTTTACAAAAATAAATGTAAAAATATTTCTTTAACTTCCTTGTATATATTCGTAAAAAGAAAAGAAAAATAAAATAAAATAGAATAAAATTCTCTCTCTCACTTGTACATAATACATGTATATGTGTATCCTTCCTTATTTATTTTATACTTGTAAATAAATAAAAAAATAAAACAAAAAATGTTTTATATAATAGTAAGTATATCTCTTACTTTAAAGTGATTAAGGGAATGAACTTTCAAAATTGAAAAGGCAAGATTAATTTGATTCGAAATTCTTTAATCAAAGAAATACAATTGAATATATTATTATATATATCTAATATAGTGCATTCTTAGTTTCAAAAAATGAAGCCCATGTACCCTCTTAGTAGGATTCTGAAGGTCAATCAATTGACTGGACCAAATTATTCAGATTGGATCTAAAATTTGGATCTTGTCCTATCTTCTTAGCGCATCTCTTATGTGTTATCAAACAACAAGCACACGGACTCGAAGGCTCTGGAAGAATTTTCTTATAATAAAAAATATGATGAAGATCATAATTTGGTAAGGCGTTACATTCTGGGTTCACCATATAATGTGCTTCAGAAACAACATGTGGAAATAGACATTTACCATGGTATCATGTTGAATCTGAAAGAAATGTTTGGTGATGTAAACCTCTCATAGCATTATAATATAATGAAAGAACTTATTCATTGCAAGATGCAGGAGGGGACCTCTGTTGGAGAATATGTACTCAAATATTTGGGTGCCTTTCTGAGCCGAAAACCCTAAGACCTGACATAGATGCAGATATGCAGACTGACTTCATTCTGTTGTCTATCCTTAAGTCTTTCAACAACTTTGTGGTCACATACCACATGAGTAAAGTTGATTATACTAATGGTGGTCTAATGGGTGTATTAAAGTCTGTTGAAGACGTAATGAAGAAGGATGGCCCCTTTGGTAGTGTACCTGTTGCACAAGTCAAAGTAAAGCATGATCGGAAGCAAGGTTCTCGGAAGGGCCTGATCCAGAAGAGAAAGAAGAAGAGTCAAGGTGTTGGCTCATCTTCTAATGCATCCACTTTGAAAGCATCAAAGAAAACCAATATCTGTAATCACTGCAAAAATCGGGGCACTGGAAGCGCAATTGTCCGGATTACCTGAAGTCGATCGACAAAGAAAAAAAACCCAACAGGTACCAAATCTACTTTCGTCATTGAAACTACTTTTCTCATTGCACAATAAAGAAGTAGGGTAATAGATTCTAGCATTTTTGTTCATGTATGCAATTTATTGCATTTGTTTCAGAAAACTAAGAGTCTTGATGAAGGGGGGAAAGCCATTCAGTTGGGATTTGATGCAACTGTTGCTGCAAACGCAGTCGGACCTGCCGACAATCGCTATCTAGTGGAAGAGTCCTAGTACTTAAAGAGTGTCTTTATGTACCCGACGTCAGAATAAATCTTATATCTGTATCTAAGCTTCTTAAAGCAGGATATTCATTCCTTTTCTGTAATAAACTAGTCATAAGTCATTGTGATAAGCATATTACGGACGGTGTTTTGACTTCTAATGGACTCTATGAATTGTGCATTAATGAACATGTCATGAATGTTACTACAATTAGTAAAAACCCTAAAAGATTCAGAAATGATGGAAATCATTCAAATATGATTTGGCATCAACGATTTGGTCATTTATCTGTTGATATGATCAATAGATTGATAAAGGATAGACCCTTAGATTTTCTATAGGTTCAATCTTTACCTACCTGCGAACATTGTATTCGAGGTAAAATGACTTGGACGCCTTTTTGTAACAAGGTTACAAGATGTGAGGGTATACTTGAACTAATACATACCGATGTGTGTGGTCCCTTCAGTACCGTGACCCGAAATGGATATCGATATTATTTGATGTTTATAGATGACCATTCACGATACGGATTTATCTTCCTATTGCGTCATAAATCTGAAACCTTTAAAAAATTCAAAGATTTCAAGGCTTTGGTTGAGAACCAAACCGATAGGAGGATCAAACATATTCGATCTGACTGAGGCAGAGAATACCTCTCAGATGAATTCAAAGAATACCTTAAAGAGAATGGAATTGTCTCTAATCTCACTACTCCGGTAACCCACCAACTTAATGGTATTACTGAAAGACGCAACAGGACTATCATGGATATGGTTTGTTCAATGATGAATAAAGCACAATTACCTCTTATTTCTAGGGATATGCAGTAGATATTGTGATATATATATCTTGAACAAGATTCCTAGCAAATCTATACCGAAGACTCCTCGTGAGCTCTGGTATAGAACCAAACCTAATGTTAATCACTTAAGGGTCTGGGTTGCTTGGTCTATGCGAAGAACATGGAAGAAAGTAAGCTAGAATCTCACTCTCGTGAGTGTTACTTCATTGGATATGTTAAAGATGGTATTGGATACCAGCTTTATGACCCTGAGACTTAAAAGGTTTTCGTCTCTATGTGAGATTTCTAGAGGATGACTTCCTTAAATGTCAAGACAAATTTTAAGTAAAGGAATTCATTGAGTCCCTTGAGGATTCTGAGATTCCTGAACCAAAAACTGATGAGATAAATAAAGATGAAACACCCATACCTCTTCGAAGGAGTTCGAGGGTGATCGCACCACCTGAAAGTTATGGATTCCATGTGTCAGGTGAGACTAACAATGATCCCACTTCATTTAATGAAGCACTTGTAGATCATGACATGGATAGATGAATGCTAGTAATGAAGTTAGAGATTGACTCCATGCATAAGAATGGTGTATGGACCCTAGTAGATACACCTGAAGGGTAAGACCCATTGGGTGTAAATGAATCTTCAAGAGAAAGAGGTGACCTGGTGGGAAAGTAGAGACTTTCAAGGCACGACTCGTGGCCAAAGGCTACACACAGATAGAAGGCATCGACTATGATGAGACAATCTCTCATGTGGCTATGCTTAAGTGCATCAGAACACTGCTAGATATAGATGCACCTCTTTACTACGACATCTGGAAAATGGACGTCAAGATAACTTTCCTCAATGGATATCTCGAGGAGGATATCTATATGGAGTAGCCCCAGGGTTCATAATCGAGGAAGGTAAAATATGCAAGCTGAAAAAAATCCATCTATGGGCTAAAACAAGATTCTCGTAGATGGAATGTCAGATTTGATGAAATCAAAAAGAGTTGTGATTTTGTGCAGAATCCTGATGAACCTTGTGTGTACAAGAAACTTAGTGGGAGCGACAATGTGTTCAACGTGCTTTACATAGATGACATCCTTATCATTGATAATGATATAGGGATGATGACCAGTGTTAAGATTTGGCTATCCCATACCTTCTTGGTGAAATATTGGAGAAGCCTCTTACATCTTGGGTATGAAGTTGTTCAGAAATCGAGAAAAGAGGATATTGAGATTATGACAACATGGGTACATTAAGAAAAATCTTGAACGTTTCCATATGGATAGTTCCAAGAAAGGTTTCCTCCCCTTAAGATATGGTATCCACCTATCTAAAGGGATTTATCCTCAAATTTTTGAGGAAAAGAAAGCCATGGTTGGATACCCCTATGCATCAACTGTAGGAAGCTTAATGTACGTCGTGATATGTACTAGGCCAGATATCTGTCATGCAATGGGAGTGGTAAGTCGTTACCAATCCTGATATGGAGAATAACACTGGAATGAAGTGAAGAACATTTTCAAGTATCCAAGACAGGCATAAGATTACGTCTTCGTCTATGGTGATGGTGGTCTCCAAGTCGTGGGATACAAAGATTTGACTTCTAGGCATATGTTGATGATCAAAAGTCGAAATCAGGGTTTGTGTTCCTATTGAATGATGGTGATGTGAGATGGAGAAGCAAGAAGCAGGATACTACAATATATTCAACAACATAAGCCGGATATATTGACGCATTGGATGTTGCAAAAGGAGGCAGTGTGGTTGCGCAAGTTCATCCTGGAACTTGGCGTAGTTTCCTCTGATACTCCTATCCCATTACTCTACAATAACATGGGAGCCATTGCCCATGCGAAGGAACCTAGATGGCATCAAAAGAGCAAGCACATGGAAAGGAAATACCACATCATTCAGGAGATTCTAAAGCGTGGTGACATCATCATCACTAAGGTGGCCTCTGTTGATAATGTTGATGACTTCTTACCAAACCATTGACACAGAAGGTTTTCGGCCAGCCTGTAATGAGAATGGGTTTAAGGATTGTACCTGAATAGTTCTGAGGGATAGTGGGAGATTGTTAGCCATGTGAGCCCGATGCGAACCATTCATACAATAAATGTTATTGTTATTGATTCTTTCACTCCTTTTCTGAGATTAAATGAATGAATGCACTATAAGGTTCCTCTATACAATTAGGTTTATGTATCATGGCCATCCTAACAATCATACAGTTGTTGATTCAATAATTGAATCATAGAGGTTGGTGCTTGGATGAATATCTAAGGAGTTAGGCTAAGTACTCATCAAGCATCGTCAAATGATTTTTAAGAGATGATCTCCAGCCTGAGTAGGAGATGGCAACCCATTCTCACTGGACCGATATCTGATCGGCCTCTTAATACATGTCCTCTGCATGGGAACAGATATTCGGAGGTGTCAGATTAGTTAGGTCAAATACTTGGCTTAACGAGATCGAGATAACCAAAGTCCTACGTCGTATACTGTCACGATATATGCATACTTCCTCTGACCAGAGACATATGTGTTGCTATATGTCTGAGTGTGTACATTTGGCAGACCAATAGGTTGACGACCTAAACAAGGTCCATACACCGGTGAGCTGGTGTGCATATGAGGGCATATGAGTAATACGATCTCTCAAAGGGATCATACAAGTTCACTTGAGAACCAGAAGACATGAGCTCACTCATGTGGTATTGGGACAAATCAAATTCCATGCATGGTCATCGTGCTTTGGAAGAATGACAAGAATTTGAAGGTATGATATATGCTTTTGGAAAGCATATGGTCGATACCAACTCCCAATGACCAAGAATGAGAAACTTGATGATGAAACCCTAAAGATGACAGTGTAAAATTGATCTATATCTTCATATTTATCATAGGTCTTCCAGTATGCAAAATGTACAAGTATTAGGAATACATGATGGTGATGTGGTCATAACCATGATGCTTCCATTCCGAAGGAGTGATGAAACACGTCTGAATTTTAGTGACTCCTCTCAGTAGAGAAGCAACCTGATCTTGGTCCAAGTGTTGGACATTAATCTGAATGAGATTCAGATGCAATGAGAAGATTAGGTTTACGTCCTTGATTTAATAAAGCATCTATGAGAGGTTCATGGGATTTGGATTTGAGATGTTATCTCAATATCCAAGTCACTATACGTGGAGCATATAATTGCCCTGTCCTTATCTCCAAATATCTACGTTGAAAGCACATTATTGTTGAAAGAGGTCAAGAATAATCCATTATTGAATTATATCTAAGCATTGATAATCGGATAATTAAATGTGATTTAATTGTCATGAATAATATGAATTTCATTCATATTATTTGAATGCATGAGAATGATATTCTGATATAATTAAATATGATTTAAGTATTATGGATATGAATATTGTGGACAACACTATCATATTATTGATATATATTATAAATGTGATTTATAATATATTGGAGAGAAATTAATTATGATTTATATTTGTTGATTAATTATTGATGTGAGTTGGATTCACATTAGATGATTAATTGAAAATATAATTACGTTTTATTTTGGGTTATGAATGTGATTCACATAATTCTATTGCCATGATTGTAATAATCATAAGATAATTATGAATTATTTTTTGTGAGATAATCTTGAAAATTTCATGAGATAATGTAATCTCATGAATTGAAATGAGATTGACTCATTCCAAATCAAGAGGTTGGACGCCCACATTGTCCTAAAGGGACTTGGCGGTCGTCCCCACCCCCTTTTTAGGGGATAATGCAATCTCTTCCTCCATTATCTCCAAGATTAAATAATTTAATTTAGAAATTAATTATATTAATTTATCATATATTAATTTAAATTCATTGTTGTTGTATTTTTACAACAAAATCATGGCCATTGAAATCAACACAAATCAATCTCATCCATTGATTTTGTATTGTCCATGGATCTCAATCCATGGACTCCCAAAATCTTATAAAAAAGAGTCACCCCTTGCTCTTCGGAAGACAACTTCGGCAACAACTCTCTCTCTCTCTCTCTCTCTGTATATCATTCTCAAGCCAACCCTTCTCCTTCTCCTTGAGTGGTCGTCCACTCCTCTCATAGAGAGAAGGTCGCCTTTGTCATTGCATCGCCATTATGTTGCCTCTTCGACACCTCTTGGGTCTCCGTCTTCTTTGGTGTGTCTCGCTCGTGAAGAATGTGTTCGATCTTGTGAAACGATATCTGTAGATCCATCACTTGGGTCATCGACTTGGATTGCTAGAAGCACGCGGTTCATCCCCGCGCTCACAAGCATCTCCTTTGACGAATCAAACTTGAGACATGAGGTCTCTTCTCTTAGAGGCTTGATCACAACCACGCTACAAGAGGTATTTCTTTATCTATTATGTGGTTAGATGAAACTATCCAAGAAGTATTCTTGGATCATGTGGTTTCATCAATAGAGCTTTTTAAATTCTGTTGCACCGAGCAACTAGTGCGACTAGTCGCTCTCGATCGTATATGATGCGATCCTCACGCTTCTGTGATGTACTTAAGGATTCTTCCATCCTTCATATATATTTATATATATGAGCTATATGACCTCCAAAAATGTCATAGTGTGTCATGACCTTTTTAAATGATAATGAATGCCACGACCTTTGAACTTATGATAATCAATGGAAGTTTGGACAGGATTATTGCTACCTCCTTCCTTGTGCATCAATTGATAATTTGTAACTTATGGAATAATTGTGGAGTATTTCCTTCTACAAACATGGCATAATTGGATAGTATTTATTATGGATGTTGCACCAATTGTATAACAATTAACAAGTAGCTTTGTTTTATATATTTTCAGCAACATCATAGTCCACATGATCAAACACTAATAAACATAGACAATAAATTATTAGTTCTATCAACATGGACTTTAAGTATAGAACTCTAAACTAATATGAAAAAAATACATTTCATTTAAAATTTCAGATAATCTCAAAAAAATTAAATTGAAACTGAACAATGAAATATTATATCAGGTGAATTCAAATACAGCTTCATTGTGCATGAATAGTGGGAAGCTCCTCACACTTATGAGAGTTAGAAATAAACTTATCTACATTTGACATATCAAATTATCTACAATTTCCATGAAGGAAGTTTTATTAAGCACCTTTATTTATTAAAAATATAAAATAAATGCATTCAATATAGGGGTATTTGACATGTATTTTTTTTATTTTAATTCTAATTTTGTGATGAATTATATTATATTATATATTATTATGAAATTATATAATATAAGTTCATCTGAAAATTTGATTTAAGTTGATTAGGTCTAATATTTACATTTTATGCATTTTACAAGTAAGTTCATAGATTAATGACCTACAATTTGAACATTTGATTTTCCATTTTTAAGATTTTGATTTTTAAAATGTTGCTATATAGTTATAGAATCAAGATAATATTTAAACATTATAATAAAATAAAAAGGAGTTATAAAAAATCAAGATAATTAATTGAAGTTAGGAACCCAAATGAACATCACGAAAACCTATTTTACACATTTAACATTTTTCTAGTTTTGTATCTTTTTTAGAATTCCGACGATATATAGTTATGAACTTCAAAAATGAGTGCGAGTAAAATGTATATTGTTTTTATAGGTCATGGAAGTTGCATTAAAATTACTTTTTTTATAAGGTTTGAGTTTATTTCGTGTATATAGAAGTTGGTATTTTTATTTTTTATATATAATGTATATAAAGATATGAAAAAATGTTAGTTTGAGCTAATTTATATAAAATAAGAATAGAATCTTAGAAATGTTTGAAAATTGGTATTATTTTTAGTACAATTGTACAACATGTCCAATAACTCAAAATCCCACCTTTTAACTATGATTTTTTGTTATTTTTGTTAATTAGACATTATTATTCTTTGAAATTTGATTAGCAGTTGATATTGGCACATTTAAAGTTGCTATAAATGTATTTGAACTTGTGAAGTTGATTCTAATTAAAATTAGGGTATATGTGTACTCATTTATTCTACTATGGAAATAATAGAAAAACGAATTAATTACAAAGAATTTGAACTAAGAACCTGACAAATTTTTAAAGTGCATATATAAGTTTATGGAAGTCTTTTTTGCATGATTGTGTACAACTATCATTTCTATTGTAAGAGCATGTTTGGTTACTAGGTTGGATTGGGTTGGAGTATCCTCTTGTGAATAATAGTTGTTTGGAGGGTTGGGAGGATTGGAATGATAATTGTGATGTGATATTGATTATGTATTATATTAACTTTTTAATGATAATAATATATTTTTTATTAATAATTATATTTGAACATGATTAAAAGATATTAAACCAAAGAAATTGTATGGTCAATACAAGTAATCCCAACCTAGGAATGCAGGGTTGGAGCTAGGGGTATACCAGGATACCTTGGCAACCAAACATGCCCTTTTGGTTTTTCCTACTTTATTCACAATCATAAATATTATTTCAACTCAATATCTAGGTTAGACTCATAAATATATAATTTGATTGTAATGAGAATCATCACTGACTACATCTTCAGCTGGAGCTAATGACATAGAGGATGCATAAATAGTTATGAGCAAAGTATTACAAGTGCGAGTTCTAGCTTTAGAAGGCGGTTTTCATGGAGCATGCCATCTCATGCTTAGGGATTTCAAAGGATCCGACAAAGATCGAAGTGGTGCTTAGTTGAAAATGATGAAAGAATGTCAAACGATCGTAGTTTTCTAGGATTTACTGGCTACTGATTGCGATCAACACTACAAGAAAGTTGATCCATGATAATAAATAATTTGAATATTCGTTATCATATCATACGAAATTAATGATCTTATGCTCTATATCGATGCATCCCAGGATGATTTGGGTACACTATTGAAGAGATTTGGGAAGATGCAATACACCAATCTTATTGCATTTGCATCCTAAGCCCAAGTTGTCTAGTAGTACTACTTATAAGATACTACCACACTTTGTAATAACTAGATACGATATTATGTTTATGGCGTTATAGTTAAAGCTACAAAAACAGAATTATAAGACAACCCAACATTGAATTGGCAATCGTGCTCACACAAATATGTGAAAAGTTTAGTTCTTCTTATTATCATTTCTATGTTACTCATCTCAACAATGGATTCAATCAAAGTTTCGAAGAACACAAATTAGTATGCATGTGTAAATTAGTGGAACCCACGAACTTTTTTTAAAAAAAATACTAGTATGGAAGGTAGCTTTTTAAAAACGATTGGCATAACTGTTAATAATAACCCATCGTTTCCTAAAATTAATGTATATTTTTAACGAGAATTGCCTGTACATGCTTATTATTTTGTATGAATTATTAAAGAAAATACTTGAAAAATATGTAATGGTCATTAGATCATACGGATTTGAACGCATCTATACATTTTAATTTACAGAATAGATACAATATTATAAACTCCATTTTCAGCCGCGTATATTTAAATACTGATTACGTGTTTTTTCTATTGATTAGGTCACTCTAAATGGAAATGGATGACACGACAAATTTGACCTAAATAAAGGATGAACTATATAATATCAGAGTGGAAATTGCCATGGCATTAAGATATAGCTGTGTTGATATCACGACAGAAACATTATATATATTTTTCTGCAAAACGAAATTTCTAGGGAATTCAGATCCTCTTACATCTGATCTCCTCAAATAATCACTTCAAATAAGTCTTATGTATATAGGAGAAACTTCCAATGAGATGGTGATTACATTTCGATTTTCGATTTCATCGAGTAAACTCTAGAATTGTTTAACTTGGGAGACTCCTTTTTATACACTAGAGGGAAGGGATTGGTGTGGCCTCATGATAAACCGAGATGGCTTCTCCCCATGGCAGCTTCCTCTCGTCCACGGCGATCGTCGGTAGCCTCGGCTTGCTCACTTTCAACTCCATCGCTGCCTCGTGCAGATCCGGTGACGATCCGGCAACGGTGGCATTTGCGTGGGGCTCCATCGTCAATGTAGCTCTCTTGTTTTGGTCGATGCGGCAGCTCGAGAAGGCGCGCGATCGCGGCGCTAAGAAGGGGCTCCTTAAGGCCATCGTATGGTCTCTATCCACAATCCTGTGCTTCATGTTCTCCTATAGAGTGGGCATTATCATGGATTCCTTCCTCGTATCCGTGATAGTGGGGAGGGTTAGCTGCGTTGCATCCGCTGTTGGGTTTTATCTTCTGTTTTTGTTTCCTAATCCTTGCAATAATTGACCGTCAATGTATGGATATGTGTTCGTATTTACGCAAATACGAATACAATGTTTGCGTTATGTCATGCAGTGGAGCTTTCGATGAAGAAGAGTTTATGCACGGCGTGTTTTATGTTAATCGATTTCTTACCAGCTATCCACAGAAGTATATTCGTGTTTGGGACGTCCGATTCGTATCGGATGGTCCGGATCACTCCGAAATCAATGTGGATCCAACCGTAAGATGCACTTAGACATAGAGAGAGCAGAGAGGATCTCTTTTGTGGTGTTGTGCATGTTGTGGTCGCGTGGTCGCGTGGTCGCGTGAGCCGCTCCATCGTGATCTAGTGGTTCGTACGTTTTTGCATGGTATGGACTCTCAAAAAATGCAAAATCGCATGTCACACGCCTATTGCAGACTCTACTGCTCTCCCGCCTACGGTAGACGATCCGTTCCCTTGAGAGAGAGAGAATGCTTGCTGAAGAATCGATTTCGTTCGGCAAAAATATGAATATGTACAATACTGAACAATAACTCACGAATATCAAGTGGTTATGTTTTACATTTAGTTCTTGGGTTAATTACAAAAAAACAACATTAGCTAAGTGTCTATTCCCAATTAAAGATCTTATTTTCAAAAATAATAAAGAGCAACCTTATCTTATTTTTTTAAAAAAATACATGCCTTCGTAAGCTTCAGCGACCCTTATAAGTTGATGTTGAACCATATAGTTGAAAGTGCATGCCCCTCTTATTTTTCTATTTTTGAAAAATGAGTGAGATAGAATCATAAGTTTTCTCCAAATCAATAAAGATCATGTGGAGGTTCTTCCTTTTAGCTCTATAAATCTTCATTGTTCTCCTCAGCAAATGGATGGCTTCAGTTGTTGAGCGACCTGGCATGAATCCGAATTGGTTTTCTTTTACATTGAAAATTTGCCTCAACCTTCTTTCGATCAAATGTTCCCAAATTTTCATAGTGTGACACATCAGCTTGATATCTCTATAATTTGAACAATTTTGGATATCCCTTTTATTCTTATAAAGAGGCACCACGATATTCCTGCAATTTTCAGGTATTTTCTTACTTCCTCTGATTCAAAATCGACACGTAGTTGAAACATTTTTTTAATTCATACTTAATTTTTCTTCATTTAGAACCAACATTTTTAAATCGGCAGGATGGACTATGAAATGAAACTATAGTTCAATTGGGCGACGATGGCGCATGCGTTTGTGTATATATGTAAAATGTATATGCTTTCTAGGAATAACTAACTTGGTTACTCTTACTTTTTTTTGCGTATTTTTGTCGAAATTTTTCAAAAGACTTTGATAAGTAAATGGCAATATTTTTCATTCAAATTTTGGGTAAAACAAACATTGATATGTTGTCCATCTGGAATGGTCGATTTTCAGCAATTATGAGATCGCGTATTCTTGATGGTGGGGATAAGATTTTTCAATTGAGTTGAAATTTGAATGATAAATATCGCCATTTAGTAATCAGAATACTCTATGTGTATTAAAAGACTTCAACAAACAAATACGAAAAAAAATGGGAGTAGCCAAGTTAATTAGGGCACAACCCTATTTAGTGTGTATGCACGAGTGTGCATGGGCATGGGTGTGTGTGTGAGTGTGTGGGTATGCGTCGTGTGCATGTGCGCGTATGTGCACGCGATAAGAGAGGAGACAGGGATTATCTGGGCTTGACACCGAATTTTCTAGAGCGGGCGATCATCTCCAGAAGTCAGAAGGAATGGAATTACTGGAAAGTCGGTCGCATGGGGAGGCAAGGAAGTAGTAGACAGAGGTCGAATGCGTCAATTAGGCCTCTCCAATTCAAGAAATTCCCCCACACTTGGACGAGATATATCGAGGCCTCGACTCACGTCGTTCGATAACCGAAAGAGTTCTCCTCGAAATGCATTGAGGCATGCAGTTGAAATCAAGCATTGTTTCATTGCCGAGGACGTAACCTAGTCAAATGCGATACTCGTGCATATGTCATGGTTGTTTCAAGCTTTTTTGTTTAATAAATGTTCCGCTTTCGCTATGTGTTACACTTTTATGTCTAATGCCTCAAGATATGGAGTGTTAGCTAAGGATGGAGTGGGCATTCGGTCACGTTGGGTGGGTTCGGGTTATTCGGTTTGGATTGAATTCGATTTCCGTTGAAAAAATGACAAGCATCGCCCGATCAAATTAAATTGGATTGAGATGTTTGGGTGACTGCTTTGGGTCGATTGGGTTGGGTGAAAATCAAATCACCCATGCGAAAAATTTTGTTAATTGAAGGTGAACTAGTGATGGGATAATTGATGTATGAAAAAGGATGTAAAAGTACGCATGTATCAAGCTCGATAGAGAAAAAGAAGATTGGAGGAGTCAAGGTTGACGTGAATGAAGAAGGCTAGGATTTGTTTAAGTTGGTATGAAGTTGTCTAGTTAAGGCTAAGGGATTTTGAAGAATAATCTGTCATCTAAAGTGTATTGTGATTGGAGCATAATTATGTGGTAATAAGGTAGGCTCTCAACTTTCTATAGTGTTGTATGGAACATGCTAAGATTGCTAGACTACAACACATAATAGCAACTGAAATAATACTTACTGAAACAAGGTTGGTTAATGAGTTGATAAGTTGGATTAGAAAATGAGAGTTATAAAATAGAAATATATAAGAGTTAAAGTAACATTATATATTAAGTATATATCAATTGGATCGGGTGGGATTAAACTTTAGATCATCCAAACAAATAGTTCCGACTATTTGCATGAGTGGATAGGGTAGAAGACATTCAACCCACTAACTAATCCAGAATCCATTGAAATAATAATAATTTGGATCCAATCTGATTAGATTCTGAGTCAACCCGTATAATGATCATCCCTTGTTATAGCCATGGGATCAAATTTCGCCGTGGATCGAATTTCCGATTTCGGTAAGTGGTCAAAATTCAGCTGAAATAGTCTATATCAACCTAAATTTGGGGGAGGAGGCAGTTAAAAACTGGTCGAGATGATCAAAATTTCGATCGAATTTCAATCCAAAACGGTCAAAATTTCATTTAGATGATCACCGAAATGATGACCTAAATCAAAATTCGGAGCACTGGTTATAGCTACTGGGATCAAGGTTTTTAGAGCTTCACAACAATGAACGAATCTTTATCTCTCTCCCACACAATACATAACCAAGATATTGGTCGCTTTCAATGGGATCGATTGCATAAATTACGCATAAATCCAAAAGGTCAATTTTTCCAACAGATCTTTGATCGTCGTCGTCTCTCTTGTAAAGTTTTCTTAACCTTCGTGCCTTCATTTTGCCTTCTGCAACTTCCACGCCAACTTTTTTTGTGCACAACTTCTTTGCAATTATGCGCAAATTTATCGTTTATTTTTTTATTATACCTATGATGTATTTATAAATTGCAATTATCCAAATCTGCTTCCACTGCTACACGCCAGCCGGGAGTGATGTATGATGCATGCCATCTGCATAAATACTATTATCATTATGGGATTTTATACTCGTGCCCTTCTGAGCTTTTGCAATAACGCTCACCCCCCTAAATTCTTACAAATATTCAAAGAAACGATCTCCTTATATTCCACTTGTGACCCTTGTATTGCAGTAACACAAGGGCGCTATTGTGAATTTTGTAGGAATATAGGGGCAAAAATGCAATTGCAAAAGAGTTGGGAGTACAAGTACTATTGCAAAAACTCTGATGGTCAAAAGTGTGAAAATCCCCATCTTTGTTTTACAAATTCACAGACTTACTAATAAACAGGACCGAGTTCATCAATTCAACTTGTAAGGAATAATGTCAATTTTTCGTAGTGAGCACAATCCAGAAATGAGCCAGCAGAGAGAAAAGGCAATGTCTTACAATGTCTTGCACTACGAGCTTATATGTACAATCCCATGGTAGAAGATAATACCCAACCACAACGAGTCCCTGCGAGCTCGATGCGGGGCGATACATCGCCTTTAACGATCCAAGTTTCCGTGAACATGAGAAGAAGAGATATTTATAAAGTACAAGACTCTTTCAGCGGTGACTTACACAGGCCATACAGAGACCTATCTCCTCCATGTCTATGTGGGTAAAACTTTTTTACAAGATAAATTTGTACATTTCTGTACAATTTCAGTAATGTCAGGGGCTTGCTTACCTCTGTTTTCTTGCGACAGGATACAAGACGTCTCGCTAAATGTCGGCTCGGTAGAAATGCAGCAGCTTGGAAGGCACGACCTTCCCCTGTGGAGCACGATATAATCAATCATAATCAGAATAAAAACTAACGGTCTGAATTCCATCCAAGAACCAATTCGTAGAGGAAACGAACCTGATGTTGTTCTTCACAAGTTAAGATGAGTCCCGTCGAACAATTAGTTAGCGGTTCGGGATCCTCCATCCAGGCACGGTGGCCCTGTATTGCCTTCAGTTTATAAAGGAACATCTGACAGGATACAAAGCATAAAAAAATGTCACCTTAGATTATATATAGGAAGCAAGCTAGGGTAACCTTCTTGGCATAAAGAGATGCACAGATTCCGATAGAACTCGATTCTTGGAACCAAATTCTCACGAAGTTTAATGATTCTGTTAATTGCATATTTCAATAAAAGGACCAAGATTCGAGTCAATTCTCTAAAGTCAATCTCGACATCAACAAGCCAGAGATTATTGTTAAGGAAATAACTAAAGGAAACATCGCCATTTCACCACAAAGGAATGCTAGTTCACTGAAGCATCTATCCAACTACTGATATTTTCATAATGATATCAATAAATTTCGTCACAACACATCAGCTGATATTTGCATTTGCCAAAATCAACCAATATAAGATAAGGTACTCTGGTGAAAATAGAAGGAAACCTCAGAAAGGTGAATAGTCGGGTTCTCCAGCTGCTCTTCTTTGACATCGGCACCACTCCCCTGACATTCTGGACAAAACACAGCAGGTATATGTCCCTTTGCAGCTCGTTTCCCCTTCCGTCCTCTACCACCTCTAGTCTTCACAGGCTTGTTATTTCTCCAGATTTCAAACTCACAGAGAAGGATCCAGTGTATAAGGCAAGATACGTGGAACACATGGAATGCCTGCAACATTTCAAAACAAGCATCAACATGATATTATCGAAGTTTAAAAAAGGGATGAGTACTATTCTAACATGGACAATGCCTTGTCAAAAGATCAGATCCTCTGACACAGGAACTCAATCTCTTCAATATCTAAGATATAGCAAACAAGGTTGAGATCATGGTACTAGCCCAGTCATTACAATTTGGAAAAATAAAAAGGATTGCCAAAAAGGATGCTCAATCTCTCTTATTAAATGTAAAGGGTAATTGGCGAGGTTTGAATTATGGTCCTTTTGGTGGAAGACACACCTCTCCATCACATCTTTCATGTGGATGGGTGCTCAATTAACACATGCCAACAATTCAGGTGGCATGTGCTATCTTCAAGGCATTCCCTTTCCCTACCATGGAATCCATGTCTAACAAAACGCAACAAAGTTCCCAAACTAAAAGCTATCCATAAAACCATAGCCTTTTTTGTGCATAGAAAAGATAATCACACACTCAGCAACTTCTCTAAAGGTTGATAGCGAACAAGAGCAGCTACAAACTGCCACTGTTTTGTAGGAAGGATGGGTCAAACAACAACAATAACAACAACAAAGCCTTTTCCCACAATTAAGTAGGGTCGGCTACATGGATTCTTCGCCACCATTCAGATCTATCTTGAGTTAATCCCGGGCTTATTAGGATGGGTCAAAACTCAAAAGAAATAAGCTTTTGTTGGTAAGAACCCCTTATTTTGTTTTTTTATTAGTGGAACATGTAAAGGAATAAGTTTAGGATATAGCTTAATTGGAGAGATGAATTGCTAAGTTATATAGACAAGCATATTTAAGGTTGTGTTTCGTAACATGCACAATTACTTGGCTATGTGTCTAGAAGACATAGCCATGCAAGCGCTAGATGGCCAATTCCACCGTAAACTCTTCTTGCAACCGAAACCTAGTTCGCATCCCAAAATAAATAAAAGACTGTCTTTCCCTTCAATTTAATTATCTAAACTCCATGCATAGCTATGGATATTATATGGGCAATTTGTGAGGATGCAAACGGTCGTATACGGATATAGGTATTACCGTATCCTTATCCATTTTTTTAATACGAATACAGATGAGGATACATATATTGACGGATATTAAAACTATCTTACCATATCCTCAAAAAATGGATACGGATGTAGAACGGATACTGATCGCACATGAATAATGTTAGAAATACTCTATAGAATCAACTTAAATATATAAGAATTGGATGGAAAACATAGGATATCAATTTACTAAATGTGTTTATATCATAAAAATTATATAAATATGGTAGAAGGAGGTAGAGAATTATATTATATAAGGTTAAAAATAAATCTATGACTATATTTATATACAAATATGGATATATGGATACGGTTGTTTGCGGATATCAAAATGATATCCATATCTGTATCCATTTTAAAACAGATACGAATACGGATGTCAAAATCTGTATAAAACGGATACGATGACAGATAGGATACGGATATATATGTATCTGTTTGCATCCCTAGCAATTTGTCTATCTAGAAATGGTGTGCTATTTTCTTCGCAGCATTACTATTGCGAAAATATCTTTTTCCATTTCAAGACTCTCCTCGAGTCATGGCTTATATAAGATCTTCTTTATGCCTTTATAATTAATATATTGGGGCGAACATCTTGGTGTGTATCCCCTTTTTGGATAAAAAAATAAACTCCTTGCAAACTAAAATGAAGGATTAGGTTTTACGAAATATCATATGGAATTAATAAATGTTCATTGCTGCAGCTTGAAAACGGGTACCAAACAACTAATATACAGCTAATTGCCAAGTGACCAGAAGCCAGTGGTGATTGATACTCATGCTGCGGAATCAGCAGAGAGATATCAAATAAAGGCTAGGTCGTAATTACGGCAAAGTTAATATATTAATTTGGAAATCAAATTTATTCCATCTCAACAACAACAATCCCGATATCTAGCTCATACGGAGGTGAGGAATAATTTAATCAGATCTAAAGGTTAACAATTATAACCATATTCCCATTCACAAAAGCAGAATATATAATCGAATTTAATATCCAAACAATGAAATCAAATTTAAGGAGCATGAAAAAGCCACTTGACAAAATAAATTCTCACCCCAGTCGAGTTCCTGCTGCTGCAAGCCAACCTCCCAGTCTTCAGATTCAACAAAGCTGCAACGTCCTTCCCCGGCAGCATCCTCTGCCGGCAGATATCGCAAATCCTCTCAGCCGCCAGCCTCTCACGCCGCCTCATCTCCCTCCTGATCGCCTTGCTCGACGTGAGCCTCAACCCATCGAAGCCCTCCTCCTTGGTGAACCGAACCGCCGAGCAGGAGCTCTCCTCGGAATCGCACTGCCCACTGTATTCCCTGGTATCTTCCTCTTCCTCGGGGTCAGAGAACGACTTCTTCAGCCTCTTCCTCGGGCTGCCACCGTCCTCCAAGTACATGCTCAGCTCCTCCGTCGTGCTCTTCCTCCCGAGATTACAATTGTAGCTCAAATTCACGATAGCAACATCGCACTCAGGCACAGCAGGCAGTGCACCATCACCAAGCCAAGCACACCAGATTCTGCATGTAGTCTTCCCGAGTTTCTCGGTGGTGTCGGGGAAGCTGGCGGACACGTGCCCGATCCCCGCAGTGTGGATGGGCAATTGGGAGAGCTTCTCGCCCACGAGGACATTGTTGATGATCACAGCTGAATTGTCATTGCGATAGTGAATTGCGGCGGGGGACGTGGAGAAGAAGAGGACGCCGTCGCTGAAGGGCCAGGGGGGGAGGGGGCCGAGGAGGGTGCGTCGGGCGGAGGAGAGGCGCTTGGAGTGGAGGGTGCCGCGGAGGTGGGACCAGAGGGAGGAGTCGCCGAAGCAATTGGTGAGGCAGAGGGTGCAGAAGAACACGATGCGGCGACCGGCGTCGCGGAGCTCCACGTAGTCATGCCCGCGCTGCCGGGCCTCGCGGAGGACGATGCGCGCCGCCGCCTCGCGGATGCTGAGGGCTCCGCCGCCGCCGCCGTTGGCGGTGGTGAGGGCGAGCTCGCGGCCGGACATGGGCGGAGAGGGGAGGAATTGGGGGACCCGGAAGGAAATAGTGAAATTTCGCGGGGCGTTTGGTAAAGCGGAACCCTAACTTCGGATGGGTTGAGGTTGAGGTTGCGGAGGTATGGGGGTTCGGGAGCGGCGCTTCTTGGAAGGGGAGAGCGGGTGGGGGAAGAGGAGGGAGGAGGAGAGGGGGAGGAGATGGAGGTGGAGGTGCAGCTCCATCGGACGGCGGAGGAGAGACCACGGCGCCTGAGCTGGAGGAGGAGAACGGGAGCTTCAGCTTCTCTCTCTCTCTCTCTCTCTCTCTCTCTCTCTGCAACTTTGTCTCTCTTGGTGGGGGAGCGGATAAAGGGGATGAAGGGCTGTGGGTTTGGATTCGGTTGGAAGGTAGCTCTATTTATTTATGAAGCAATATATGGTGGGGGATGTGATGCATGTGAGGGGCCAAAATAGTAAATCAACCTAAATTGTGGGATGGAATTGAAATAGAAATGAAAAAGGATATTCTAGGATGGATTTGGAGTGGAATTTTTATAATTTATAAAAAGAAAATTTTATAATTATTTTTATGTAAAATATTTAATTAGTATTAATCCTTGCTTACTTCATATTTACATCACAATCCTATAAACTTTCTTCCTCAGAATGCATGCCCTTTTTTGTAGTAAGTTTACTCAACTATGCTAGGAGAGGCTTCTTGTTGCTCATGTTCCCTTCTGTTAGAGATGAAGTTTTAAGGTTTGCTTGGTGTATCCGCTCAAGAGGATAGCAGTAGATCTACAGATAGCATTGGGTATGTGCTCGAGGCACGAGAGGTATTTCCACGCTCATTGTGAGTGTTCTTCCTCTCTCTCTCTCCCTACCTTCCTTCTCGAACATCTCTTCTTGGACCCAAGATCCCCAACTACTTAGATGAGATATTAACACGAGAAAAATTGGAGATGGCGATACTTAGATGTGAAAGTGAAATGTGGTCATTTAGACCAAGAGAACCATCGTAGCCTATTACTCAATGTATCCAACCATTTCCATTAAGAAAATTTTTTAAATTCATCAACAAAATAAAAAATACATGTCTCGTAAAATTATTGTTAGTATTTGCTTCAATCACATGTCATAGTTTAATTGAATAAAATAAGGTTTTGTGCACTTGTACCCCTATGAGATTCTGTAACTACAATATTGCCCTAACTTTTTTGCAATATTAGTTATGGACCTACCTTCTTGGGCCATTAGCAGTTATGTTCCTCAGGTTAGTTGTCATCAATCCCCCCCCTCCCCCCCCCTCATGATAAGTGACTCTCGAAAGGGAGGGTGGGTGAAGTTTCATCATTTTCCTTCGGAGCTTTATTGTTTTCTCGCATTGAGCTTTCTGTGATTCCTCGTTATCTCATTTTTCAGCAGTGTCAGATACAATTAGGAAGATGTTAATGACGGTCTTTAGGGCTAGGTCGATTAGGTTAAGCTTTTTGATTGTGTCACTGCGTGATAGGCCGCATAATTGCAGAGTTTTCTTAAATTGTCTATGGATGTTGATTGCAGCAGTTCATGCAGCCAACAACGAGTTGACTGCCAACCTCTTCTCAGGTTGACCAAGCATGTTAACATTCCATGAGAGGGGATTCATGAAGTAACTGAGGACTGTCCCTGCCATCTGAATGCCCACGCTCTATGCCACTTCAAGCACAAAGCTTCTTTTTGAATCCTCCGTAACCACGTCCGAGGAATGGTCAATCACCCTCCCTCCACAACAATCCCAGCAATCTATATCCTCCCTTGTTCCATGAGGGTACAAGTGCGATTTATTAGTATTCTTCTCTTGATTCATCCTTTTCCTTCCTGCCTACTACCTACCTCCACATCATCCCCGATCCTCCTCATTGTCCCCAACCCCCCTCCAATCCTTAACCTCCTCTACTATGTCCCACATCCCTACCCCCAGCCCTCTCCTCCTCATTGCCATCAACCATTCCCCCTCTGCCCCTCGACCCCCTCCTCTCTGCACGTGATCGCCTACAATCTCCTCTTCCTCCTCGTTGCTAGTCCCATCGGCCCACTACTAGTCCCCTCCGCCCCCTCCTCCTCGTCAGCTCAGCCCCTCTTCTTTGTCATTAGCCCTAACAACTCCAACTGCTTGTCAAGCTTTGAGCTTCTCTCATTTTCATTTCCATATCTACGTGGTAGTGGGCTTGGGACAGAGGGGCAGAGGAGATGAATGAGTTGCAAGCTTGAGTGAGCTTGGGGCAATGGGGGCAGATGTTGTGTGTCCAACAGGATGAAGAAGAAGATTATGGAGGGGTGCAACTGGAATAAGACTTTCCACTTCTGCCCCCCCCCCCCCCCCCGAGGGAACAATGCTTAATAGCCCAAAAAGGTAGAAGCACGAGTGATATTAGAAAAAAGCTTAGGAGTATAATCATAATTGCATAAACTCTTAGGGGCACAAGTGCAAAAACTTTTATCGTGCTTTAAACCTTCGACTATTGTGTCTAGCCAACCGATTTGTGGTTGTTAACCATAGGCATACGAGTACGGGCATCGCCCAAGTATAAAAAATATGTAGATGTACAAGTGTTATTAACAGAGTTTCAAAGAAAAAAACAAGTGTTATTAACAGAGTTTCAAAAATATATATCAAAATGTAGTAGTATTAGCGTATGTCATTGGACATAAATATACAAACATGCTCTGGATTTGCATCACAAAAAAGGCCTTAGGTTACAGTCTTCGGAACTTCCCAACTCAAACTAACGAGGAATATTCCATACCGTTCCTCTTATAGGTATTGTGGAATATTCTAAACAATACCTGGCCTTTTGGAATATTCCAACACAATGCTTAAGTTTGTCTATTTAATTAAAACTATTTCGCGGAATTAATTTGAATCAAAGGGTGGAGAGGAAGAGAGATCTGAGTGTACCCAACGGAATGAGGTTAGGTGTGATGTTCGATGGCTTTTTGTCCTGTTGTTATTTAATGTCCAAATACTCGTTTGTTGATCGGAAAAGGACGTGGATGTTATATAACTTTCACGCCACCACCCTTTTTACCATAATAGAACTAAGAAATAATTCTTATTCTATACTCAATCCATGGTCTAAAAAAAATAAAAACCCCTGACCCCCCCCCCCTTCCTTTTCCAATGGCCTACCCCTCCGCATCCGTGGTTTGCTTTCCTCCAAGCTTTCCCGCCACCCTCTTCCTCCTCCCTGACGCCCTCCCTCTCCCTCCTGCCCCTCTGCCTCTGCCGCTTGTCCTCCTGCCACCATCTGCCTCCTCCCCGATCCCCTTCGTCGCTTGTCGTCATACTCCAAGCCCTCCCGCCACCATCCGCCTCCTCCAGGCCCTCCTGCTACCCTCCGCCCTCCCCTTCATGTCATCCCACCTCCTCCACGACACCCTCCCCCTCCTCCTCCTCCTCGATGCCCTCCCCAAAGCGCTGCAAGCATAAGCAGCTCCAAGGATTGTTAGGCGACCACAGTTGTCGTCACACAGAGGACAACTAGTTGGAGCATCCTACTTTTCCCAATCATTAGATGGGGGTATCTTTTGAAAATATAATTGTGTTCAAGGGTAAAAGTATAAAAAATGATGAATTCCGTCAAAAATTAATGGGGAAACATGTGGAAGTTAACACAAGATCATGCCATGTACGAGTTAACAACTATTCAAGGTTCCTCGTGTAATTTGTGATTACGCGGGGTTATATACGTAGTTTCAAAATTACTCAAGGTTATGAGTGTAAATATCCCAATTTTTGAGATCGAATTAGGATATGTTTACGTTTACCCTTATATATCCATATTTTAAGGTAAGGGGTGGATTATTTGAGAGTCCTATCCTGGCTGGGAGAGCAATGCCTCCTAAGGTTTATGTATTATGTATCCCGATTTTTATCATAGTGAGATCTCTCTTTTCTCGTGATTTTTCCCGACTACATTGGTGGGATTATTCAATAATTGCGTGCTTAGATTATTCTACAACATCAACTTTTGTATAAATGTCATCATTGTATTGATAGCTCAAATTGTGAGATCTGTTATTAGATATTCATAGCTAGACAAAAAGAACATAAATTGTAAAAGTTACTACTAACATTGATTGAATGAGGAAAAAGCTCTAATAAATAATGAAAGCTCACCATTTACAAAGTAACCATAGCAATGATAAAGCCTAATATTGATACTTAGATCATTTTTTAAAAAAATTATTAGTTTGGACAAAAAAATCTTATTTTCTTATACGAGACAGGGTGAACGAGTTGGGTTTACCTCAAAAGTTCATTTAAGAAAACGAGGAAGAGTTACAACAATTGGGACATACGAATCGGATCGTCCGCAACAGCAGGTAGGCCGGGGACACATTGTCGCTTGAGCTCCCACCAACCGCCCTGACCGAGTCCCAAAACTTCATGCAATCATCCGCCTTAAGCCATCCTATTCCTGCATGTTCCCAGATTACTTGACAAAAAAACTTATTTTCAAGTGCAATAATGATTTACTTGAAATAAAAGCTGATAATTACTGTCATTGCGGCGAAAAAGCCATTTAAATATTTATTTATATATTGAAACAACCTATTTCCTTATTAATGGATAGGGAGGTCATTATTAATCACTTTCATTCCACAATCATCAACACTACTTAAATCCCCTTCTAGAAGAAAAAAATGTTTTCGACATCCCTCAACGATATCAAAGCAACATCATAAAATGAATGAGGTAATCGGAAAAGAACCATAATTTTCCATCACTGAAATCCACAAGGATATTGAAACTCTAAACAAAATTGTTTTCAGATTTTAGTTTGCTACAGATAAATCACATCCGAGATTGTTTCCTACAGATTCATCTGACATGATCTTTTTTTTCTGAAAACAAGGATAACATCTAGAACATGAAAATCCAAAATCAACAGATACAGAGCTTGTAATTTGAAGAATTCCCTTGAACTCATCCCAGCTAACTCTGCAAATAACTACAAAGCCACGAGATCTTTGCCTCCCTCCAAACGGCTCTAAGGAGATGGGGACCGGCCCTTTCGCTTCCCCAAGGAAGAGGACGGTATCGGTGAGCAGCTCCCCAAACCATTCTCGTTTTCAGTCTGGATGCACTTCAGCGGTTCCATGGAGCCGTTGGATGATTTGATCGTCTTCACAGTGGAGTCTTCGGCCGTCGAGGGCAGAGGACATCGAGTTATGCATAGCCAGGTCCTTGACTGCTCATCCTCGGTCTTGTTCTTCAGGGGGACATGCCATGATCCCCTTTCAGATTCCTACAGCATAGAAAAACAGACATGTAATTACCGAAGGGCTGCAATTGAAGTGATGGGTGAAATGATGAATCGTGACAACAGTTTCAAGATCAAGAAAGAAAGTGAGTGTATGTGCAGGTGGACTCTCTCTTCTGCTTGGAAAAAAAGACAAGGCAAGTGGACTCTCTCTTCTGCTTGGAAAAAAAGACAAGGCAATTAATTGCATCTGTGTTGAGATAAGTGGGTTGTATGTATACATGGGCCTCTTACGCAACCTAACTTGTGTTTTCTGATTTACAGAATTCAAAATACAATATTTCCAGCTAAATTTCCACATCATCCATGCATGCCATAGGAGGTTATAGGGAAAGAAAAAAAGGGTTGTGTGTGTTCCCTTTTGGCCAAAAACTGATGACAAGCCCATCATCTATGAATGTATTCCATCTTGACATCATACTGTTCAGGCTTCTCTCCTGTAGTCATATCCCCTGTCTAATTTAAAAATAACCTCCAAAACTTCTTTTATCAATATTCTGTCAAAAAAATCGATGGACAGCTGGTACAGCTTGAAATTAGGGATTAGGAAAAAATAGGGATTATCATCCCTTTATTTATTCCAATTTGAGTTCATCCTTAATTTAATTTTATATAAATACATTGAGATCATACATGATCTCTAAAGTTGACTTGGTTTTTTTAAGCCGAAAGAGGGAAAAACACGCTACGGTGTTCGCCCCATTTATATTTCATTACAAGAGGAAAAGAAAAAATATAGGGTTATGTTACAAGCATCATGACTCAAGGAGAATCTTAGCATGACTAATTACATTATCAAAGTAAAACCGATCATTAGCAAAAATCACAGCATTTCTTGCTAGTCAAATTGCCCAAATTGACACCAAAGGGAGAAGCAGTTCATTGGGAGAGCGTTGTTTTGCATTATACAGGAGCCCCAAAAGGCCTCACCATTATCGGTATTCACCCAGTCAAGCTCCAGCCCCTGCCAGACTGATTTGGTCTTCAAGCAAGGTAAGAACAGATGGTCACTATTATCCACCACCTCGTTGCAAAGCGGACAGATATCAGAGCCTCCCACAAAGAATCTTGAAGAGCGATCTCTGGTCATAATTCGCCCCCTTAGCAATAGCAACAGAAAGACAATGATGTGTGGCGGATATTTAAGTCTGGATAAACTTGCAACCATGGATAAGAAGTTCGGGGATCAGTGCTGGCAGCATTTCCACCGCTTTGCAAGCATGTCTAATTGAAAAATCACCGTCTGTCCAAATCCAGTGAGACGTCGGCAGCAAAAGAAGGTATCCACGAACATTATCCCAGCAAAAGAAGGCCTTACCATCAGCAGCCAAGGCAAGGAGATGGGGGAGGCAGGACACAAGTGGAACATTGTCACTCCAGTTTTTTTGTCCAGAAAGCAAAAGAACGTTCACCGCCAAAATAAGGTGAAACGAGGGCAGAACTGCAGCATCTATGAGCAGATGTTGTTCCAGAAAGCAGAGGTGGGAGAAGGGCGTTGCATCGGTAGAGATGTTCCTGGGCGTAGATATTGACTTGGTCATTTAAGTTGTATCTTTTAAGAGGCTAATTAGGGTTAGGTTTTATTTTTATTTTTCTTGTATAGATATTGTAATTCCACCCCTTATATCTCTCTATATAAAGAGGGAGGCTATTAGGTGTTGTTTAGAAGACAGATTCAGTTGTATTAGAAATTGGAGTTATTTTCCATCTTTGCCCCTCTTCTTCTTCTCTCCCCGCGCATCTCCATGCTTCTTCTAAAAGAATCCGTGTTCTGACGCATCTACTTCTTCCTCCTCTCACCCTCTAGATTTTCTCCCTCGTACATATTCGATTTTGCATTGAGTGGAATCAAAGCAATGCCTTTGAGACATCTGGTGAATCAACAACCCCGTTGAGCATTGGCAAGTAAAGTATGAAGCAAGATGTTTGGATTATGATGCATACTGTCATATTGACGAATAAGTTTCGCTACAAATCAAAATTGAAAGTATCAAGATGACTAGGATTGTAGCCACATTTATCAGCATTTTTTAATATTACAACACCGGTTGGAAAATAGAGAATGCGGAAGCGTGTCAGAATAAAGAGGTAAAACATGAATTGAACACGGAATTTTAACGTGGAACCCTACTCCCTAAGGAGCGGAATGAAACCACAGGAGAAAGCCTCAAAGGGCCATATGCTTCATTGATTTTTCTCTCATTGGACTACAGGGTCGTGGGGCTCTATATATAGAACCCACGGAGTCTCCACATCTCCAAACTGGTAGATGTGAGACTAAACTCTGGATGGGGTAAATGGATCCTGGATAGATCCATTTACCCATCTCCCATACATATGGCGCACAACTAAATACTCCAACACTCCCCGTTAAGCTGGAACATGCAATGCTCAGCTTGGACAAACAGAAAGAAACTCAACTCGCAATACATGACACTACAGACAATATCAACTCAACGCGCACAACTGTCAGCTACTGTCGAGGACGTTGCTTCCCATGTCGTGCAGGTGAGGAGGACGAACGGGCTGGATTGTGAGTCTGTTGAATCCACTATTGTAAAAGTCGGCCGACTAGTCGAGTCGAGGGGGAGTAGCCGACTCGACTAGGCCTAGTCGGCCATTAGTCGGTCAGCCCGACTAATCTGGCCGACTAGTAAGCCTAGTCAACCGATTACTCGGCCGACTTTTACATAGAGGTTTTTTATCTTTTTTATTTTTTGCTTTTTTTTAAATCAAACATATTCGAATATGCTTAATGTTATATTTAAAGTCAATTACTCTTTTTGTTTCGTTATAATAGTATAGAAAATATTCAAATCTATGCAAATATATAAAAATAAATATATATATATATAATAATTTATATTGTAAATATATAAGAATATATGTATAAAAAAATAATTTATAGATTATAAATAAAAAAATCAAAATCGACTAATGGCCGACTAAATCCGATTAGGCGTCCGACTGCCGATTAATCCTTAGTCAATGACTCCACCGACCGAGCATCGACTACCGATTTCTGCAACCTTGGCTGAATCTCCTCGTCGAAGGAGCATGTGCTCTGAACTACGCATGTCAAAGTCACTGCAACTAGAAATGAGTCTCCTCATCGGAATACTATGGCCCGCCATAACATGTGGACAACTGCTCCATCTCTGAAAATGGTCGAACTGAAAAAGGTCGTGGAAGTGCAATCCTCATTGGAGTCCATGGTCGCTGGAGAATGGAGTCCGAAAGAATTCTCCTCGTCGGAGAACTGGGTCTCTCCCATCTGGCACAAAGAATGGTACTATACTCTGGAGTACCTATGATACTACATGAAAACCCTTGCCACATAGCATATGGAATGGTCCTCTACTCTGGAGTCCTACGGCTCACATGAAAACTCTGACCGACAAAAACAAGAAGAATGATGGGGACCACTATAAAAGATGGCAAACATGTGCACGTCTGAGAAGAAACCGCATACTCGTGCGTGTCTGAAACTGACTCGAAATCTGAAGTCAAATCTGACAAAATCTCTGTAGAGTCTGGAAATCGAATGGTCTGGAGAATATCTAAATCTGACCTCTGAATCTGGAACAAGACATGTGACTCTACACAATACTCTCCCTTTCTCCCATACTTGTCGGAAAATGACGTCGACTATGTTGGGAGAAGACAATACAATGGGGTAAACCAAATAAGCCAATTACATTTTTTTATTTTTCATGCAACATATATTTTTTCCGGCTATTTCATTCGCAATTTTATAGCCTTCTCACATCATTTTTTTTTAATTTTTTCAGCTATTTCATTTTCTTTTAACAGTCGTTCACAATTTCTTTTTCATTTTTTCAAATAATCAATTTTTTTTTCGAAAAAAAACAAGGCCCCTTTTCACTTTCTTTTACCTTTTTTTCCGACCCAATTGGCCTTACAAATTTTAAGCCTCGGACCCTCTTTGAATTGGGCATGTCCCTTTTTTCTATGGCTGCCAAACCCGAAGGGGTATGCACCCCTTTAGGGTTCCCTGGAACCGAGGTTCCCAATTGATGTCGCCGTTGATGAGGATGGAGGAAGGGTGCCTGGTGGGTCATCTCGCGAGGCAGGAGCGTACGCCGACATGGGAGGAGAACGGTTAGCATCGTCGCAAGGGCTCGAAGCCTAGAGGGGCGTGCTCTAGAGAAGCGCGCCTAGTGATCGCGCAGATACTGGAAGTTGTGCGGCTGGAGCTCGCCTCTGCTGCGACGAGTAAGTGATGGGAGATCGTCTGGAGAAGGCCGCGCGCGATGGGAGCGCGAAAGAGGCCTGGAGGAGGGAGGCCATCGCACGGTGGTGCGCCGCTTCGAAGTGCGAGGCGACAAGGAGTAGGATTGACAGCGCGACGCGATTGGAGAGAAGTGTCGCCAGCAGAGTCGCGAGCGCCGCCTGGAGTCAAGGCACGATCACACAAGGAGCTTCTGGATGTGCCGCCTGGGGGATGCGGCGAGACTTGGAGGTTGTTAGGGTTCTTGCGCCGTTGGGATCTGCCGAGAAGGGCACCACCTAGGTTTGGGTCCTTGAAGAGGCATGCCTGGGCTCACGGGATTGTGCCGCCTCGTTCTGGGGTTTGCATGCCTGGAGGAGATCGAGAGCCCATGTTGTCTCCATGAGGGCTTCTCTGACTAGAACAATCATGGGATACCCTCAAAACCGCTGAACACAAATTCCATGGCTAGGGTTTCTGATGAAATCCAATTGAATGGTGACAGAAATTACCGAACAAAACAAGGGTTTCAGGAGAACCCTTTAAAATCGAATCTCGAATAAATGATAAAAAAACTCCTTGAAAATCGAACCTGCTCTGATACCATGTTGGAAAATAGAGAATGCAGAAGCGTATCAGAATAAAGAGATAAAACATGAATTGAACACGGGATTTTAACGTGGAACCCTACTCCCTAAGGAGTGGATAAAACCACAGGAGATGGCCTCAAAGGGCCATATATAGGACCCACGGAGTCTCCACATCTCCAAACTGGTCGATGTGGGACTAAACTCCGAAAGGGGTTTACCCATCTCCCATACATATGTCGCGCAACTAAATAATGCAACAACACCTATACAACACAACACCGGTGACGTTGATAACAACAACAAAGCCTTTTCCCACTTTAAGTATGGTCGGCTACATGGATTTTTTGCCTCCGTTCATATCTATCTTTGGTCATTCCCGGTCTTAGATCCAAAAAGCTAAGATCCCTTCGTATAATCCCATTCCAACACTTCTTGGGCCTTCCACGCCCTCTTTTAGTCGGCTCAACATTCCAAAACTCACATCGCATCACCGGTGCATCAGCTGACCTCCTTTGCAAACGGCCAAACCACTTTAAGTGATTTTCTCGCATCTTATCTTCGATCAGAGCTACACCCACTTTCATTCTGATTGCATCATTCCATAATCCGATCTTTGTGTGTGTCCACATCCACTTTAGCACTTTCATTTCTGTTGCTGCCATTCTCTGCACATGGCTATGGTTTACAAGCCAACATTCAGATCCATAGAGCATAGCAGGTCTCACAGCTGCTTTGTAAAACTTCCCTTTGATTTTCAAAAGAATTTTCTTATCACAGAGAACAGTTGAGGCTCCTCTCGACTTTAGCCAACCTGCATTTATTCTATTTGTAACATCTCCGAAGTTTTATCCATTACAAAATCCATATGAGAGCAGTTTGATGATAAGAAAGAAGAAAAGATAAAAGAAAGCGACAACACTTGAGAAATCAATCACGTGTTGATGAAGATGTTATTATCTTCAATATAGTTTCCAACCATCTAGTGTTTACTACATCGATATTGCATATCATTAGCCACACCATTTGCCAGCCTCGCATCCGTACTTCCAAGCCTCCAATCCAACCCATCTCATGGACCAACACGTCAAAGCATGCCTCAACCCTAGACCATCCTCCTCACTCGATGATTTAAAGGTTTAATGGCATGAATTGATTCGCCCCAATGCTTGCATTCCAACACTTCCTCTCCACCTCTAGTGGAGAATCGAGCACCATCCTCTCTATCAAGTTGGATTAGCAATTAGGGGCCTTTGGGCTGATTTGGAGTGGATCAACTCGGAGAGCTTGGTTGCTTTTTGCGGCAGCTTGCACAACTTCAGGGGCAGGGAAAGGAAGGAGTTATTGGCTCCGATTGCAAGGTTGTGGGGCATATGGATGGGGAGGAATGAGGCCATCTTCGCGGGCCAGCGGTTCTACAGGGAAAACGTGATTATCCTTGCCTCGCGCTATCTGGATGACTGGTGTTCTGGGTAGCCCTTAGGTGGCTTTTTGAGGGTGATCTTTGCTTTTGGCGCTTTCGTGTACCGTAGGGTCTTGCGCGTGCTTGGTTTTGTATTTCTCTTGTAACCTTCCTTGTCTTTTTTCTTTTTAATAAATTGGGGTGAACACCGCCGAGTGTCTCCCCCTTTTTTTCAAGCCTCAAAAAAAAGTTGGATTAGCAAGAGAATGACATAAGCTTGCAAAAGTCGGTGGTTGAGATATTAAGTCGTTCAGGTCAATGACGGATTAGTCGACGGTGGTCAGGCGACTGATAGGATTTAGTTGAATATAGTCAGTTTTGTACTTTTTAAAATATTTGAATACATAAATTCATATTTTACATATGTTTTTTATGAATTTATGTAGAATTGTACATTTTCAATATTGTTATAATGTAAGAAAATACGATAATTTCAATCAGCATTAAACATCTTAGATCTAGTTTACTTTTGTAAAAATAAGGGAAAATATAATTGATTGTCAAGAAAAAGTCGACCAACTAATCAGACCAATTAATCAATTGGTCGACTATTAACTAATTGATCTCTCTACTCAGATGGCGACCCCATCAACTCAATTAATATAACCAACTAATCAGTCTAGTTGACCTATTTTTGTATGTTGTCGCCTTACGCAACCACTACAACCCACCCAGGACTGCTGAGTTTATGTAATATAGGAAACATAGCAGTTCACCATCATTTTCACATTGATGAAAATCATAGCAATCATTGCCTTATCCATGTGATTGCAAACATCGTCGTTACTCGATCGATATATAGAACTTGTGCTCCCTCTGTCATCCTCCTATCATCATGAGTTGCTATCGTTGGATTGATCACAAGCGTTTCCCCTCTTTCTGTCGTCATCCTATCCGAAACCATAGCCGTCGCCACCATGCTATCCTCAAACCGGTTCGAGCATGCTTGGCTTTTGGAAGAGGGGTTTAGGGAGTTGATTTAGGAGAAGTGGCATGGGTGGCAACCTGAGGGCTCGGGAGTGGGGAGATTCACGACAAAATTATCTATGCTCAAAGAGTTTCTGATCATTCGGGAGAGAGCTCAAGAGCAAAAGAAAGGCCCAGAGAAGTGCGGCGTGGGAGGGGGTGACGCGCCTGGATGAGCTGGACGACCTGAGAGGTTTGGATCAGGATGAGCTGGGGGAGAGGGATGGTTTCCTGAAGATCTTGGTGCTTGAGGACAGAAAGGAGGAGGTCAAATGGAGACAAAGGTCGAGGTAGCGGTGGCTGAAGGAGGAAGACGCCAACACAAGGTTCTTCCATGCGATGGATTCGGGGAGAAGGAGGCGTAACTACATTAATGAGTTGGAGGTAGGAAGGGAGCATGTGTCCGGGGATGAGCAGGTGGGAGCGGCTTTTAAAGAAATTTTGTTTCTTTCTCGAGAAAGAGACGGAATGACGGGTGGGGTTGGTTGGGCAGAGGTGCGGAGGCCCTCTCGATCACGCAATATGAAGGCCTTGTGGTCCCATTTGTGGAGGGGGAGCTGAAGCGTGTGATCTGGGAGTCTGGGACCTGAATGCAGATGGTGCCCCAGGGCCAGATGGGTTTTCGGTGTTCTTCTACCGGGAATTTTGGGAGTTGAAGGAGGAGTTTCTGGAGCTCTTGGACGTGTTCAGACTGAGTAATTGCGGTTTTGAAAAGGTCAACAGGGCGCTCTTGTTCCTCCTCCCGAAGAAGGAGCATCTGATGGGGATTGACGATTTTCAGCTGATTGCCTTATCCAATGCTAGCTATCTTATTGTTGCGAAGGTTCTGGCTAACAGACTCAAGGTGGTTCTCGACTCTATAGTCCTGCAGGGACAGTCTGCTTTCATTCCGGGAAGAAAGATGGCAGATGGCTTGGTGATGGCCTCGGAGATTTGCCTCCATTGGAGGCGGGCAAAGGAAAAAGGGGTTCTATGGAAGATCGACTTTACGAAGAAGGAGCATACGATGGGGATTGACGATTATCAGCCGATTACCTTATCCAATGCTAGCTATCTTATTGTTGCGAAGGTTCTGTCTAACAGACTCAAGGTGGTTCTCGACTCTATAGTCATGTAGGGATAGTCTGCTTTCATTCCGGGCAGAAAGATGGCAGATGCCTTGGTGATGGCCTCGGAGATTTGCCTCCATTGGAGGTGGGCCAAGGAAAAAGGGGTTCTATGGAAGATCGACTTCACGAATGCATATGATTGTGTGAACTGGAGCTTCATTTGGACTTCTCTGAGACGTTGCGGTTTCCATGAACTGTGGATTTCATGGATGAAAAAGTGTGTTACGACATCTTCGTTTTCAATCCTCGTTAATGGCAGACCAGTCGCTGGTAAGCTAAATAAATCCGACTGGGACTTGGCCATTAGCAGATTCAATCAGAGATTGGCAGGCTGGAAGGCGAATCCTTTATCGAAAGGGGGTAAGTTGATCATTTTGAAGCATGTTCTTTCGACGATTCTTATCTTCTTCCTCTCCACTCGTCTCATGCCTTCGGGAGTGAGGAACAAGATTGAATCTATGATGCGTAGATTTTCTTGGTCAGATGGTAAGCAGTAGGGACCTGGCCTCAGTCTTGTGGCTTGAGAGGAGGTTACACGTTCGTAGGGAGAAGGGGGTTTAGGTGTCTGAGACCTTGATTGCATGAATAATGCGCTACTAGCAAAGTGGGTGGTTTACATCTGGGGGGACTCGTCGAGACTAGCAGCAAAACTTTTGAGGGAAATATACACAGTGAAAGGCACGCTTAGGGCAGGGAGGGTTCGATTCGAATCCTCTCTTTCGTCAGGCGTGTGGGCGGTTTTGCCACAGATGGAGTAGAATCCGAGGCCGACGCTTGGGGATGGTGAGTGGTTTCGCTTTTGGCGTGATAAGTGGACTGGGGAGGGGACCCATGAGGGGCGATTCCCGAGACTTTTCGCTCTTGCTTCTTCGAAGGACTACTCAGTGACTCAGGCAAGTCACTATGGGAGTTGGATGCCGAATTTCTTATGGACCTCTCACATCGCAAGCTCGAGGACATTTGCAGATTACAATCAGAGTTGCCGGCGGCCTTTGGCATCTCCAAGGGCAGGGATCTTTTCTGTTGGGCTGGGGCTAGGAGGTTCTACACAAAGAAGGCATACGAGGAGTTTAGGAGGGAAGAGATCAGCCAGGATAGAGAGCTCTGTGGGGACATGAAGATCATTTGGGCCGCTAAGATCCCTTGTAGGGTCCAGGTTTTCCTTTGGTGTCTGAGGAGAGACAGGATGTGTGACAAAGCGAGGAGAGGCAGATTGTTTGGTATCACGAATACGTCTTGCAACAGATGCAGCGAGCAGGTTGAGGATACATATCACCTTTTCTTCGGTTGTCCCTCGTCAGCTTGGGCGTGGAGAGAGATGGGGCAGGCTTGGTTCTCGACCGTAACTCTGGTGGATTTCTGGACTTCTGTGAGAAGAACTATTGGGAGCAACTCAATGGACGACTGCGCGTGATCTTTTGCGACATTGTGGGCCATCTGGTGCAGCAGAAATGATCTTATCTTCATGAATCAGATATTTTATCCGAGAAATTGGGTAGCCTATTGTAACGCTCTTTTTCAATTATGGTCATTCAGGTAATGTAAGCGGAACTCTTTATTAATGAAACACGATAAAGCCCATCTCGGGACCTCACCCACTCCTTCGTCAAAAATAAATTCTGGCCTACTCCACCGTCAAGGCCATGTGGACTACTATAGCCACTTTCTCCAATCGAGACATCACCCGACACTTCCTACCTCCCTCCGCCCATCACCTCTCGAAGCCACCCTCACACATCACCCATCACCTCAAAACCTCTTAGGATAATCCAAGATTTATAATACTTGGTCGAACATTCCACTTAGGAAGAGCATACAAGTGAAGGAATAACTTATTCCACGTTGAACTTGAAACCAATATAAGGAAGATTTAAAGCATGAAATGGAATGGAGACTAATAAATAAGTAGATTAAAGCCGGTGGTGCTAATTATAAATTCTTTCATGGGGTCGTAAGTAGCAGGTGTCATCGCAACCTTGTTCATATTATTCCGATGGAAGGTAAGAGGGTTGAGGGGTGATAGGGAAGCGAGAAGGAGTCTGTGGATCACTTTCGCGAAGTAAGTTGGAGAGCCATGCTTGACTGTTGGAGGTTTTTGGGCACCGAGGCATCTAGATTATTACAAAGGCATGGGGAGAACTTGACCAAACAAGTTTGAGGTGGACAAGATTAAAATCACAGATCTATAGTTGAATGCAGATGGAGTGTATGAACATGATGGTTTCTTATTCTCTTTTTTAAGAATTCAGAGATTTGGTTCGAGATGACATCCTGGCATTGGCGGAGGAACTTATTATACAAAATTATGGGTTTGATTGGGTCACTACGACCCTTCTTTTCCTACATCTCAAGAATGAGATCTTTGAGTAGGTGGAGGATTTTCGACATATTGCTCTTTCCAATGATGTTTATCCCATCGTGGTAAAGATGCTTGCTAACAGAGTACAATGTGTCATCAATGATAACATAGTACAACTTGTCATTGATGATATTATCCCATTGGTTCAAATATTTTAATCCATGAATCGCAAATGCTGGATAGTCTAGTGGTGACTATGGAGATTCTAGCTGACTGCAAGCATCGACAAGTAAAGGGTGTGCTTTGGAAAGAGGAATCTCCAAAGCATATCATTGTGATGATTGGTGATTTCTATAAGCATCTAGGTGATGTGAAGTTTTCCTACCCTGTGGATTAGTTAAAGGTGATGTGCCTTACCACTACATCGTACTCGATGTTGGTTAAAGGTCGTCCTCAGGGTGGTTTTTTCATCCTTAAGAAGGGTTTCGACGGGGTTGCCACCTTTACCATGTGCCCTTTGCTATTGTTGATGACGTACTTGCAGTCATGGTTTAGCAAGTTATGCAAAGGGGAATTACATCTAGATACCTAAATAACGATAGCTTCATCCCAGTTCGACAAAAACTCGTCCCACGTACGGTTCGGAGGCCGAGCCCCTCCCCAGCAGTAATGGTGCGGCTTAGGTCAACTAATACGAATAAGATAATAAGATGATGGTAATATTTTCTATTTCGGTTGTAAAAAAGGAGATGGATAGCAAGAGATGGATGTTTGTGGTTCTTGATTTTAACAGGGAGGTATTTGATCCGACCATCAATTGGTAGAAATCTTCTTTTGAACATTTGGGCTCTTAGATTTGGAGGTTGTAGGATATCATGTTGAGCTTGTTATGCCTAGTGGTTACTTACCTTTATCTAACTTAGGCGTTCCTTTGTCTACTGAGAACCTTAGATAGGTCAACCAGTTGAATGTTATGAAGAAGATGGAGCGAAGCTATATGAGTGGAAATCTTTATGTTCGTCCTTAGGTCGATTGATGTTGTTGAAGGCGGTTCTTCTCACTATAATTCATATTTTCTTCATCTCAGTGAGGCTCTTTTCGGATGGGGATTGACAACATATCAAGATGATTATGAGGCGGTTCTTTTGGAGCATAACTCAAATGTTGTGCCCTTGAGTCTTGGAATTTTGTTTCCTTGGCCTTTGATGAAGGGGGTCTTGGAGCTTTGAGGGTCAATAAGATGAATCAAGCCCTTCTCAGGTAGGTGGCTCGATTCTGGGGAAGTAGAAATGGACTTGCCTTACAGTTTGACTAGAGGTATCTATGGTATCCATGTGCAGAGCTCTCTTGCATCAAGACTGAATTATCTTTCCTCTGCAATCTTGATAGAGGTATGTTCGGTACTCTGAGCTTCTTGTGTATATGTTTGATGCAGCACAAAGTCAACAAATAGGGTCTCATTTTTCTATTTTTATCAGTTAAATTGGAGTCTAATTTTATTTACGTTTACTCGAGTCGTTGCAATTTTTATTTAAATAAAAGAGATCGTGTGTGATCTCGAACTAGTTATTCGGTTGTCAATTTCAATTTCAAATTTAAATTAGAGTCGATTAGGATAAGATAGATTTGAATTTTGATTCAAATCAATTAGAGTCAAATTGAATTTTATTTATATCTTTGTAACCCCACCCCTCCTATGTAAAGGGGATGGTAGTCTATTGTAAAGACAGTTCAAGTTGAAGTTCAATTTATTTTGAGATTTTTATCGCCCTCTCTCTCGTCTCTTTCCTTCCATACGCGATCTCCGCGATTTCCTTCTCCAAAATCCCTCGTTCTCCGACGAGTTTTCTCCTCTCAACCACTCCATTTTCTTCTCCACCGAAAAATCCACAATCAAATTAATTTCTCCGCCGTTGCGAAATCCTATTTGCATCATTTGGTATCAGAGCATGGCATCTATATCGCCCTCACGATCTGATGATCCCTCCCGTCACTCACGCGAAAAGTCCAAAGGATCTTGCTCCAACGATCGTGCATGGCATGCTGAGGTTAGACAAGCACTATCGAATATGCTCCAAGTTTGTACTGATATGCAAGCTTTGGCACCACAGATACAAGAGCCACGGAATATCGAGGCATTGGCGCGTCAACTTGAAGAGAATGCCGTCAAAATTGCTGCCAAAAAGGTTATTGATACACATCGTGCCCTTGAAGCGTCCATCCAAGTTCTCGAGGAAGAAAATCATGAAAAACTCGCCGGCAACAATGACTTGCTCGCAGTCCAGACCATTGCAGAAGAAAAAATGCCGACCTGCTCGCTGTCCAGGTATTTTCAGACCAGCAAACACCGTCTCCAAAGACGTTTCCAGCAAAATCCGCCCCAAAACAGTCCCCAGCACCCCCTGCGACACAGCCCCCACACCCCTTGCGGCGCACCCCCCCCCCCATCCCAACACCCTTCCCCGCCACCCCGCACCAGAAAGATCCCCAACCCCATTGCCCCCTCCCGCTGCACCCACAACGCCAGCCTTTTGTCACCCGCGACCCTCAACAGCCCTAGTCCCGCTCACGCCACCAGCCCCCAAGGCTGCAAAAATCATCCCAACCACGCAGCAGCCCCCTCGTCTCCTACCTCTGCTGTTAAACCCAACATCAACCGTGCTGCCACCATCTTCCATAACCACCAAAGTCCCTCTGCCAACTTCGGTACTCCTCCCACTGCTCTTACCTCCAACCATATGTCACCCGCACGCCCCCCAACACCTCCATCATCCTCTACCGCCAACACCGCCACCCCTGCGTTGCCTTAACCCCACTGTGATGCCGCCACCAGCACGCGCGTCGCCACTGAATCACCTTTTGGCCCTTGCAAGGTTCAGTCAGTGCACAAACGGAAGTCATCGTTGCTCCATGTGCTCGTCCTGTCGCCGTTCGAAGTTCGATGATGTCTCCTACACCCACCTAGTTGTCATTGACGCCTTCTTAGAGAAGCAAGGATTCAAACCCTAACTAGAAATCTCTCTCCCGTCGGATCCCCTGACAGAAGGGGAAATGGGATATTCTGGAAAAATTTAAAACAACCCCCTCTACACAAACATTTTTATTTTCAGCTCAACTTGAAGAGCTCATCTTACACATTTTATTTAAGTGAAGGGGTAAAAATTTCAGAGACGTCCCCCAATTGGGAAAAGTTACAAACGTAACGTTGAAAAGGATCTAATTGGGGAATTTGAAGCTATAATTGTGATTTTGAATTCTCCTACTGTGCATCGAAGATCAAGCAATTCATCGGGAGATAATTTTTCAAGCAGAGGAGAACTGATGCAGCACGAAGTCAACAAATAGGGTCTCATTTTTCTATTTTTATCCGTTAAATTGGAGTCTAACTTTATTTACATTTACTCGAGTCGTTGCAATTTTTATTTAAATAAAAGAGATCGTGTGTGATCTCAAACTAGTTATTCGTTTTTCAATTTAAATTTCGAATTTAAATTAGAGTCGATTACGATAAGGTAAATTTGAATTTTGATTCAAATCAAATAGAGTCAATTTGAATTTTATTTCTATCTTTTTAACCCCACCCCTCCTATATAAAGGGGATGGTAGTCAATTGTAAAGACGGTCAAGTTGAAGTTCAATTTATTTTGAGATTTTTATCTCCTCTCTCTCATCTCTCTCCTTCCCAGCACGATCTCCGCGATTCCCTTCTCCAAAATCCCTCGTTCTTCGACGAGTTTTCTCCTCTCAACCACCCCATTTCCTTCTCCACCGAGAAATCCACAATCAAATTAATTTCTCCACCTTTGCGAAATCCTATTTGCATCCATGTTCCTTGCTCTTGGCAATGAATGCTCTTTTATGTTATTGTCGGATAATTCATTGGGTAGTGGACCTGTTTCTGATCATTTCTTCATATTGTTTGCTTTAGCATCTGATCAAGATATGATGTTTTCAAGTCTTGATATAATGGCAGTTGGCTTCCCACTTTTTCAATATGACGTTTTCCAATCACAGACTCGTGGAATTCTTGCAGGTGATGGAGAGCTTTAGCTACGCGGCATGTCCCTCCGGTTGCCTTGACATTTGGGGTACGTGGATTGGTGAGTTCTCAATGAAGAAAGCATGCATGGCTATTTCAAGCCCAATTGTGTTAGACCCTCGTGGTATGTGGCGTAACTATAAGTTTATTTGGAGTGTGAAGGTGCCCTTGAAGGTCAACATTTTCTTACGGCTTCTAAAGATATTAATGACCAAGGTTCACATAGCTAAATTCACCCCGGATGCTGGTTGCTCTCTTTGTGGGTCTTGCCCATATTAGTCAAAGTGTCCCTTTTTGACAAATGATTGGGCCAGAGAGATGTGGCTAATCAACGACAATCAATAGGTCAACTATTCGACTCGAAGTATGGACCTTTCTGTTTGCGCAATTCAAAACTATGTTGGAATGAATGAGGCTTATAGCAGCTCGATGGGCTATGTGGTGTATTATCATCTGTTAAAAATTTAACGCCCTTGGGTTGTTGCAAAGAAACTAGATTCACATGAGACATTTCCTAAATCTGCCATAGATGGGTGTTTTTCAGTATAAAAACTACGAAACATTGATGCAACCAAAAACACTTACTTGAATTACAATTGAATACGCAGGAGGCATCTCAAGCTTCAATTTGTCTTTAAGAAAAGTATACCGCACCTGAAAAATAGGTTGGCAAAGGACCTATAATCACAATGCTCTGATATAGCAAGTTCAGTTTGAAAAAACTGAATTTTCTGAGCAAAACCACGAAAGCACATGTCAATATAAGCATAATAGGTGATTTCTTGAAAAATATATTGAGACACATAAAAAGAATGAAGATCTCTGTGGTATATAGCTAAGCATGTTCAGTCAAAAAAATCTTTAAAAAAATTGTTGGCATGAGAATTATAATCATAATGCTTAACTTTGGCAAGTGCAGATAGAAAATAAACATTCTTATGAGAAAGTCTCGAAAGAACACGTCAATAAAAGAATAAAATAGGCACTTTCTTGTTATATATATTTTTGAGGGAAAAAAATATATGCAGACCATAGTTGCCCATATCGGGATATATCGCCGATATATCGATATCGACGAGATGTTGGTATCGATATCCATGTAGATATCCTTTTCCAGGATATCGGCAATATATCGCCATATCGATTGAAATTGAATGATTTCAATACAAAATTTCCCGAATAACGAACAATATCGCCAATATTTCACCGATATCAATATATATCATCCATATATATATATATATATGATATTACTCTTTTAAGCATGATTTCACTATTTATTTTGCTACTCCTAGTATTAAAACACAACATGAATTATATATTTTGTTTCGAGTCAGGGGCGTTGCGCATCTGCTACCCCTTGACCCCCTCCCCAAGCTCATGGACCGGCAGCGAGACCCTCGTCTGGTAGGGTGTGGTGCTACAGGGGGTGCATACGATGATTCTTCAATTAGTGAACTTCGTCTCCTTTGGCAATAGAGACGAAAACAAGTCTAATGTTGATCAAGTTAGAATCACATGTCCAGAGTACATCTCAGCAGTCAGCTCAGATGTTAGCATTAACAACCAGCGATTTGTGCGATATAATGTATATTAGTGTGCTAAATACACCTCATTCTTGCATATAAATACTTATTTGTATGTTATTTATTGTTTTAATAACTAGGATGATCTAAATTCGAGAAAAAATCGATTTTTACGTCATTTTCGACTAGGTGAACCGATACGATATCGATATTTCCTACCTTTCCCTACACGGAACTCTTGGTTCTAAACCCCTCATGATTACTAATCTCTCTTACATCACTGCATTAATTTACATGTTTCGTTTATTTTTGTGAATTGATAAATCTTTGTACCAAATAAACATTGTCTCATTAATCATTATGTACATGTTTTGAATCAAATGACTCATCTCAATGCCACACATTCTCTTCCATGAACAAAACAGGTGTTCTAAATACGATTTAACTTAACTACTTTGATTCAAATTCCAATGTTTACTAATCACCAATCAACATTAATAATGATATGTTTGATATGATTGATATGTGCGATATAAAGGCCATAGATGATCTATATGTGTCATCTACGTGTATATTTGTAAGTTATTTAATGTTATAAGAACTTGGATTAAATCCATTTTCAATATATACAAGTCAGCAATCAACATTAACAGTGATATGTTTGATCTAACTGATATGTGCGATATATGGGGTACAAATGATTGATGTGTGATATAAGTGTGTATTTGTAGGTTATTTGTTGTTTTAATATCTTGGATGATCTTAATTTCAAAAAAACAGCAAAAATAGCTTTTTGAGCCATTTCCAACATTTCCACCGATATCGATGATATATCCCGATATATCCTTTTCCGGGCGTATCAATATGATATCGATATTCCTACCTTGATGCCCACACATATAATTAATAAAAGGAATTAAGAACTCCATGATATAGAACTAATCCCTTCAGTCATGACATGATATACAACAACAAAGCCTTTTCCCACAATTAAGTAGGGTCGGTTACATGGATTCTTCACCTCATTCAGATCTATCTTGGGTCAATTCTGGGTTTATATCTACAAAACTAAGATCCTTTCGTATGGTCTCTTTCCAACACTTCTTGGGCCGTCCTCGCCCTCTTTTAGCCGGCTCAACATCCCAACACTCGCATCTCCTAACTGGTGCATCAGCTGATCTTCTTTGCAAATGTCCAAACCATCTTAAGCGGTTTTCTTGCATCTTATCCTCGATCGAAGCTACACCAACTTTCTTTCTGATTGCATCATTCCGAATCCGATCTTTACGTGTGTGTGTGTGTCCACACATCCACCTTAGCATTTTCATTTCTGCTACATTCATTCTCTGCATATGTCTATGGTTCACAGGCCAACATTCAGATCCATAAAGCATAGCAGGTCTCAAGGCTGCTTTGTAAAACTTTCCTTTAATTTGTAAAGGAATTTTCTTTTTTTTTTTTTGAAGTCTAAAAGGTAGGGGGAAACACTCGGTGGTGTCCACCCCACAATATATTAAAAGGGAAAGTCGGAAATACAAAAAACAACAAGCGGGCCCGAGTGCCGAGCCCCACACATTACAGGTTCCAATCAACCAGTAGATGATTAACTAACGCACACACATTTTCCTTGTAAAAGCGTTGACCCGAGAAAAGAAGATCATTCCTTCCTCTCCAAACCGCCCACAGGATGGCCATAGGAAGAGCCCGCTCCCTCCGCGTTCTTAGGATGTTCGCATGGACGGATTCCCAAAATGAGTTGAAGTCGCCGCAGTTGCACCAAACCGGACCCATTTCCAGCCAAACTTGAGCCACCACAGAGCAGGTGAAGAAAAGGTGCTCGACCAATTCAATGGCCGCGCTATAGAGAGGACACGTATCTGAAATTACCCCGAGCAGCCTCGTACACCTATCCCTCGTCATCAAGCGCTTACGCCTAAGAGGCCACAAGAAAAATCCAATCCGCTCCGGGAGCTTCATAGCCCATATCATCGAGCAGTCCCTGTATAGCAAGTCCGAGCCAGCCGGTGGGGGTCTAGAGATTGCGCCATATGCCCCTCTCACCGAGAAGGAGCCCTCCCTCCACTCCCAGTGATCCCTGCCCCCGCCAGGTGGGCGCACCTCCCGTAGGAACTCCAGTAAGGCTAGAAAGTCGTCGAATCTCTGATCAGAGAGGGAAGCCGCGATAGCTGGGCACCAAAGGCCATCTCTCCAGCAAGACGCGACCGAGCAAGACTTGTCACTTGCAATTGCATACAACCGGGGAAACCGAGAGCGCAGCGCCCCACCCCCCGACCAATCATCAGATCAAAAAGCGAAGGACTCCCCCTGCTCGAGAACAGGCCTAAAAAGAGCGAGGTTGCTCACAAATGTCTTCACAACGCTGCGCCAGAAAGGGGACGAAGAGCTGCTGCCAACGATCAACGTGGGAGGGGCGTCGTTAACGTCGTAAATTTTCCGAATCACGGCGCAAGCGAGGTCATTACCCGGACCCCAGAGCCTGCTATCCCATTTGAGGAGAAGAGCCTCGTTCATTTGTTCCAGAGATTTCACCCCCAGGCCCCCATCCTCCTTCCGATGCAATACGTCCTTCCAACCCACCAGGTGTATCCCCCATTCCCGACCGACCCTTTGGCCCATAAAAAGGCGCGCATGCGCATCTCCAGCCGCTTCCGCAGCCCCGTTGGCATCTTGCGATTAGAGAGGAGAAAGATAGGAATGGAAAGGACAGATTTCAATAGCACCAGACGCCCCCCTTCGAGAGGATCGCCGCCTTCCAACCCGCAAGCTTCGCCTCAACCTTCTCCACCACTCTCATCCAATCGCGAATCCGAGCTCTCCCCAGAGACAAAGGAGTCCCCAGATAATCAATAGGAAGGGAGGATCTCCCCGAACCCAACACCGCTTCCAAATTTTCCGAGGCCAACTCCGCCTGCCCAAAAGGGATGAACACCGACTTCGCGTTATTTTTCATCGGGCATGATAATTCAGAAAACAGTTCCAGCATCATTGCCATGCTCGTAGCCTCCTCGATACCCCCCACGATGAAGAAGAGAGTGTCATCAGCGTATTGGGCGATCGGGACCTCCAACCCGTTTTTTGAGAAGCCTCTGGTGAGACCTTGTGCAGCAACACCCTCCGCCATATCGGATAGGACATCAACAGCGATAATGAATAACATAGGCGCGAGAGGACAGCCCTGACGAACCCCCCATGCGGGGTTGGATCCAGCCCCCCTCCGGGTTCCCGTTGATCAGAACAGAAAAAGACGTCGTAGAGATGCAGCGTCGCATCCAAGTGATCCAAATGTCGGGGAAGCCCTTTCTCTTGAGCACGCTCCACAGAAATCTCCAATCCAATGTATCATATGCCTTCGAGAATTCCACCTTCCAAAGAATGCCGCTAATGCCCCCTCTCTTCCAATCGGCGATAATCTCCGAGGCAAGCGCAATGCAGTCAGAGATCTGACGTCCGGAGATGAAAGCCGCTTGAGACGGCGAGACAATGTTCCCCAGGATAATATTCAGCCTCCGAGCGAAAACCTTCGCCGTGATTAGGTATAACGCATTTGATACGGCAATAGGGCGGAGGTCCCCGATCGAGGAGGCCGCCGAAGATTTGGGAAGAAGGACGAGATGGGCGTGATTGATTCTATCAAAGCTCGCGTTGCCCGTGCAAAATTCTTTAACCACTTCCAGCACCTCCACGCCGATAACATCCCAGAAGTCCTTATAAAAGGATATCGAGAAACCGTCAGGACCAGGCGCGGCGTCGTCGTTGAGGTCCCAAACAGCGACTTTCAGCTCCTCCAGAGTTACATCACGTATCAAGTTGTCGCAGGCATCCCTCGGCACCGACCTGGACCTCCGGCCCCGCAACCTCCATTTTCTAGTGATAGTAGAGGAGGAAACCTCCCTGAAGTAATTAGAGATGGCAACGCCCATCTCCCTCGTACCTTCCACGCGAGCCCCATCAATAGAGATAGAGCGAAATGAGTTATTTCTATGCCTCCCATTGGCACAGCGATGAAAGAAAGAAGTATTAGCATCCCCTTCCCTAACCCACTTTATCCTTGATCGTTGCCTCCACTCCGCAATGCGTTTCTTCTCCTCAATGATGAGTTTTCTTTGGGCCTCCGCACGAGTCGCGAGCTCCTCGGTAGATAGATCCCGGTTATCCTCCAGCACGTCCAGCGAATGAATGGTCGTTTCCGCTTCCCGTTTAGCTGCCTCCCTAGTCGTTCTCGTTTCCCTCTTGAAAGCCGCAAGCCGTACTCTCAAGGAGCAGAGCTTATCATGGAATTTCTTCGTGGCAGACCCAGATACCACCGTCGCCCTCCAAGGCAACGTCACGACCTCCCGAAAGGAAGGTTCCTGTAACCAGCATTTCTCATATCTGAATAAACCCCGCTGAACAGGTGAGTCTCTAGACCACCACAAAATGGGGTTGTGGTCAGAGCACACCCTAGGCTTCGCCTCCACCGATGCTAAGGGGAACCTTACACCGGCCTCCTCCTAGGCAAGAAAGCGATCAAGCCGCGAAGGAGACCTAGCATTCCTCCAAGTATAACCCATACCCATAGCATCCATAACCTCGAGACCAAGCAGATCAATGGAGTCCGCGAACGAGGAGGAGCCCAGATCCTGACCGCCTCTACCACCAGGCCTGTCCGAAGAAAAGAGAGTCACATTGAAAACCCCCCCCACCAACCAGGGGGTCCCGGCCGCGAACCGAGCCGCATCCGTCAAATCCTCCCAGAGTTGCGGGCGTAACCCCGCGTCACAAGGGCCATAAACGCACGAAACCGCGATCTTCATGGAGGACCTAGAATTGTCCAGAATCATTGTTAAGAGGTGCCTCCCATGGGACATGGAGTTGAAGGCCCATCTCGAGGAACGCCAAGCCACGATCATCCCACCTGAGGGCCCCGTCCCTTCCAGGGCCCTGAATTGATCAACCTCCCCGGCGTCGAACCCCTTCCAATCATGCTCCGTCAAACCGTGAAGCTTCGTTTCTTGAAGAAGGAAAATGTCGCAAGCCCACTCAATGCACCGTGCACCCACCATCTTCCTTTTGTCAGGGTCCCCCAACCCTCTCACGTTCCAGAATGAGATTTTCATTTGGAACCTTCGACGCACCCCCTAGTTTGTACGACATCCGCTACCTCCGCCACAAGGAATTTGAATGTGGATCCTGGCTGCGCTGAAACCCTGGTCGTCTTAGCTCTGTTTCTTCTACGATAACGCTTAGCGGATCTTCCCCCGCTGGCCTCTCCCACATGGACCTGGACAGAAGAATGAGAATCCTCTCCTGACGGATTCTCATGCGATGGAGGTTCGGGTTGTGAATCCGCAGATTGAGAATCGTACCGGAAGGTAGTCCCTTCCTCTGAAAACATGATGGTAGGCGCCGCAACTGCAGAGACATGGGGCGCTTCCGGCCACATAAAGGGGAGATGACCGGTGCGGGCCAAAATGTGTGTCTGACCCGAAAGAAATGACGCCCCCAACGCAGAAACGGGAGCCTGGATCGTCCTCCCACTGCCCGAACCCGAGGGGATCCATGTATCCATAAAAGCGTTTGCAAACGGGTCTAACCCCTCACCCGCAAAAGAAACGAAGAGGGTCCCACGTGCCGATTCAAGGTGTGGGCCCGCTAGGGGGTCGCCCACATTGCCATGCAAATGGAATGAAGTTGGGTACAGAGGCAATCTTTTTTGGAAGGACTCAAACCGCCGCGTGGAGAAGTTTAGCCGCAACTCTTCGTACAGGGGACGCCTTGGAAACCCAACCGCCTTCCCCACGACCGAGGCGGCCCACGCCCCCCTCAACCGACGTCGTTCGCGCTTCCTCGGCGGTAGGCGGAGGCGGAGGGATGTCGATCAGCAACTCGATCGGGAAGGAGAACCCTCCAACCTTCAAGTCCGTAAAGCAGCTCCTGACGCCAATGGAATCGAGGAAGGTCTTAGAACATTCGATCAGGATGGTCGTGACGTCGATCGAGGACCCCGGCCGGAGACCATTATCAACCACTTCACGAACGTGTCCCTACTGTCGCAATGCCTTTCGCAGGCACTCGACGGATCGGGACAAAAAAGGGACTCCCTTCACCCTTGCCATGCAAACCTCTAGCTCCTCGCAGGAGCCATCAGCGAACCGCAAACACCTCCAACTAACATCGCCTATGTCCCCGTTCCGTAACAGACGCTCCCTCTGGGCTTGCGTTAAGCCCCGAACACAGCATCTTCGATCTCCTAGCAGCACCACATCCCCTGAAAAACGAGCGCCAAAGAACCTGGAAAGATGCGATTTGACGATCTTTAGGTCGATACTCCCTTTAGTTGCGAACCCAATAGCTGCATGCAAGGACGTAGGTACCGGCGTAGTGTTAACGCTTGGCCAGGGACCCACCTCCCCTCCCCCGATGACGGAGGGTAGATGTGCCGGTGCACGACCACCCCGCGCGCCTTGCATTACCACCTCCTCAAATGAAGGACCACCTTGGTGTGTGGTGATCGAGAAGCCAGTCCTGAGATCGTCGAAAGAAGCAGCTTTACGTGGAGCGGGCTCCGACTTCACCACCTTGTTGCGCGAAAAGCAGTTGGCCTGGCAGTGGCCAACCATCCCACAGGCGAAGCATCTTGGTGGTAGGTAGCAAAAGGAGGCCAGGTGCCCTCTGCCACCGCACCTGAAGCACCTCGGCCCAAGCTTCCTGTGGGTCACTTCCAACCACTCTCCCCCGTCCTTCAAGCCCGAGTCACCCTCCGGAGAGAACCCCCGGTCAAGAGAGTCTCCGGGAATAAGGACCTTCTTCCCCTTATCGCGTGCCACCCGAACCCAACATGCGACCTCCTGCTTAGAACCACCGCCATGCACGCTCTCCCCAACAGCGAATGCTGAACGCCGCTCGTCGCTCGACGAACGCCCCGCTCTCCCTCTCTCTCTCGCTCTCGCTCTTTCCACCATCCGGGTATCTTAAAAGAATTTTCTTATCACAGAGAACAACAGAGGCTCCTCTCCACTTTAGCCAGCCTGCATTTATTCTATTAGTAACATCTCCATCAATTTCCCTATCATGTTGCAAAATAGAACCCAGATATCTAAAGGAATCTCTCTTCTGAATGTTATCATCACCAATCTTCACCTCAATTCCTTCACCATTGCTTCCATCAAAGGTGCGCTCCATATATTCCGTCTTAACCCTACTTATACGAAATCCTTTAGTCTCCAACTCATGTCTCCAGACCTCAAGCTTCTCATTTACTCCATCTCTAGTCTTGTCAATTAACACAATATCATCAGCAAATAACATACACCAAGGTAACTCATCCTGAATGTGACTTGTCAACTCGTCCATAATCAAAGTAAAAAGAAATTGACTCAAAGCAGAACCGTGATGTAAACCAACGTTGATGTCAAAATATCCAGTCTTCCAAGACAGGGTCCTTACACAAGATAAAGCCCTATCAAACATGTCCTTTATGAGGTTAATGTATAGGACAGGTACTTGTCTCTTTTCCAATACTCTCTACAGTATCTCTCGTGGTACAGAATCATAAGCCTTCTCCAAATCAATAAAGATCATATAAAGTTTCTTCCATTTAGCTCTATCAATCTCCATTATTCTCCTCAGCAAATGAATGACTTCAATCATTGAGCGACCTGGCATGAATCCGAACGATTTTCTTTCACGTTGGAAACTTGCCTCAACCTTCTTTCGATCACACGTTCCCAAATTTTCATAATTTGACTCATCAGCGTGATACCTCTATAATTTGAAGAATTTCGAATGTCTCCTTTATTCTTATAAAGAGGCACCACGATACTCCTCCAATCTTCAGGCATTTTCTTGCTTCGCCAAATAACATTGAATAGATTCGTAAGCCAAGTCGAACCACGCTCACCTAAAACTCTCCATACTTCTACAGGGATGTCATCCGGTCCTACACCTTTCTCGGGTCTCGTAACCTTCAAAGCCTCCTCTACTTCCTTTCTTTGTATCCGTTTATAGCTTGCACGATTCAAGTAACTTTCTCTACAAGCTAGATCACCCAAACTGATCTCTCCATTTCCTTCCCCAATGAAAAGTTTGTGGAAGTACTGCTTCCATCTAGTCTTTATATCCTTCTGAGTAACAACTAACAAGCACATGACCTTCCTCGTCCTTAATGCATCTAACTTGAGAAAGGTCTTTGGTCTTTCTTTCTCTTGCTTTGACCAACCTGAATATATCCTTTTGTCCCTCCTTAAAGTCGAGATTTTTATATAAAACTTCATAAGCTTTTGACTTAGCTTCGCTTGTGGCCTTCTTTGCTTCCTTCTTCGCTATTTTGTAGTTGGTGACAGTTTCCTCTGTTCTATTCTTAGAAATAGCTTTAAAGCAAGCTCTTTTTATTTTTAGCTTCTCTTGCACCCCTTCACTCCACCACCAAGCCTTCTTTTGACCTGAAGCTCCTCCCTTTGACTCGCCTAGCATCTCTTTGGCTATCTTTCGGATACAAGATGCTACCGCCTCCCACATCTCGTTTGCACTACCGCTACAATCTCAAGATAAGTCTTCTAAAAACCTTCTCCCTGAAGCTCGCTTGCTTTAGTGGCAGATTCCACCGTCTAGTTCTAGTTATCTTAGAAACCCTCATTTTCTTTACCAGCCCTTTCATTTGTACATCCAAGACTAACAAACAATGTTGACTTGTCAAACTCTCTCCTGGGATTATTTTGCAGTCTTTACAATACAACCGATATCTTCTCCTCAATGCAAAGTAATCTACCTGTGTTCTAGTTGGCCCATTCTTATAAGTAATTAAATGTTCCTCCCTCTTCTTGAAGAGAGTGTTTGCTATGAAAAGATCATATGCCGTTACAAAATCCAGGATGGCTTTTCCCTCTTCATTTCTATCCCCAAAACCATGCCCTCTATGAACACTAGCATACCATGAAGCATCTTTTCATGACATGCTATGCTGTGAAATATACAATCACATGTTGTAAGGAATGGGGTATGACCTAAACTTCCCTCACAGCTCACAACCATTAAGCACTACAAACAATCTGATCACCAGAAATAATAATGCTGATAGCTCTGATTTTTGTCGGAGTAGATAAACGCCTTGCAACTCCTCTGCAAGGCAAATTAATCAAGTGAGCTTGGCATTTAACATCATTTGACTTCTTCATACAGCTATACTTCGCAAGGAGCAGATAATACGACTTACCCCCAAGATATACAGAGCAAGGGGAACATCAACTTCTTTGCCTATCAGATAAACAGATTATTGACAAGGTCAAAGACATGGTTCTTTGTAATTGTAACCAGATCTCAGCGAAATTTATAGATATTGCAAATTCATAATGCAACAGTCACATGAATAGATGAAACATGAAGATCACTGATAAACAGATAAATACCAGAACAATAGGAGGAAACTTTCCACGAGGCACACAGTACCTGATGTCGCTCTTTCCAAGTGGGAACAAACTTGCTTCCAAGGAGTTCAAAAATGTGATCCCTCATTTCATCATTTGTCACAAGCAAACACTTGAGCTTAACTGCTGCATATAGCCAATACCTAATGTAAATGCATGATGTTACAATTTATAGCTTTTTGTACAGTTGCATGAACCACATAATATCTAGCAAGCTCTAGAACCAAATAGATTGCTAAATTAATAATCTAGGAACTAAGCATATGTCAAAGTGAATAATGTTTCCAAATCCCCAAGATCCCACAAATGGAAATACATTACCTTTAGGTCCGATAGGGTAATGTTGGTCAAATGGCATCTTATTATGGGACATTAAAATTGAACACTGTTATACAATTGTTTAGGGCAAAAAATCGATGGCTAGTTCTTTGAATAACTACAACTCTTTTCTTAACAGACCCACAAAAGAAGACTGAAAACATTTTTTGTCGCAACAATGAGATGTGGATCAGGAGGATGGAGGCACGAAGTGAGGGAGAACTCAAGCGGGGGTGGCAAGTAGTGGAGCCTGCAAAACGGAGGTAACCTCGTGCTATCCCTCAGATGCGGCAGGAAGGTATGGCGGTCGATCATGGCTGCCTCACGTGGGTTGTCGTTGCCGAGGGGTGGAGGGAGATGCTACAAATGCGGAGAGGCAGGCCATTTCACTGGGAGTAGCAATGCCATCATTTGTTATGCATGTGGTGGCACTGGACATCGAAAACAGGTGTGCGAGCAACAGCGAGGATCGGGGTTAAAGCATCAGCAATGGCATCCAAAGCAACAACAACAACATAGGACTTCCTTGGACAGAATTCTTGTTGGCATATGTCGCACCTCAAGATTGTCTTCATCAGGCGATGGTGGATATTGGCCAAAGACTGGGAACTTCCTTTGGCGGAGACGTGGTTCTCATGGATGATCATATGGTGTGCACAAGGGGGCTGTCTGAGGCAGAGGTCTGTTGTCTGTTAGATAATCGCAAGTCTGAGTTAATGGTGGACAAAGTATGATGGCAGAGGCCCACTTTCTGTGGTTGAGCATCACAGATGCTCACATAAAAAATCCATACCTTGAAAGGCCTCCCTTTGCATGCAAGAGATTGAGCCACAATTGCAAGACTCTTGAGAGATTATGGCATGGTAATCTCGACTCTCTCTGATGGACTATCCAGAGGCTAAGACCTAAGTGTCAAGGTTGCGGCGGCGATCCATGGAAACCATGTTCCTTCAAAGATGTACCTTCATGTAGGAAAGGCCTTTTTTCAGATCGCGGTTGAAGTTTCCATCGCTAGAGGCGGTGCTCGACAGGGCTCCGGTGAGTCGGAGAGCCCAGAAGGGACGACAAAAGCCAAGGGTAGCGGAAAAGGCATGTCGGATGCGATTCCAAAGGCGATCTCTTGGGAGCAGCATCACCCTGCTTTTTTTGAAGAGCCTGGAAACCTCCAGGTGGTTCGTACGGATGATACCCGGGAAAATGGACCCGAAAATACGATTCCAAAAGGCTTCAAGTTGGATCGTGGTTTAAACGAGTTGCTTTTTGGGACCTTTGTCGGATTGATGGGGCCTATACCCGGCTCCAACTGCAAAGAATTAGGGGCGACATGCAGTATCAGGCCGGACCTTAAGGAACAGGCTGAAAACCCCCTACTCGGGTCGGGTTCGAAAGATCAAGGGACAACCCATACTCCAATTCCTCGCCCGTGTTGGGCTTTACCCTTTCAGTGGAGACGAGGGGTCTCCCAACGAGAAATGTGAACGGCTGGAGGGTGCAGGCGGCACCCAGTTTGTCACTTTGCCCTCTACTGTGTCGAGCCCCGAGTCAAGGCTTGGAGTTATATATCTCAAAGAGACTCCGACCGGTGGAGATGCTGATGCGATAAAGAATGGAAATATCATTTCCTTTGAGAAAGATGCTGCGAGGACGAGTGGATTTCGGGAAACCATCTCTCTCCCACTCTCTCCCTCATCGATGTTCGGCACGAGCTACTCAAGGTTTTCGAAGTGAGAGAAAAGGAGGCGCAAGAGGCTCACCATTTATAAGGTTTGTGGGAAACCAGGTGCAATCCGGAGATTTGTTACAGACCCAAAAGGTACGTCAGATGCTCCCTAGGGATAAATGCCTCAAGAGAACCAGCAAGGTACCTTACATGATCAGACAGGCAAAATAGATACATGGATGGCTGATTTTGACCCAAATCTGGCAGACTGTTTGGGGATAATTCCACCCCAAGGAGCTACGATCGCCAATAAATGAATATTATTGCTTGGAATACCAGGGACCTTGGTAGGCCTGCAAAGAGGTTGTTTATGCGCGAGTTATGTGCAGTAGAGAAAGCAGATATAATTTTATTGCAGGAAACAAAGATGGCACATGGTGTTGGGGACTTGCGGAAGTCCATTAGCGGGTCCTTTTTGTCAGATTTCCAGGCGATTGATTCTGAAGGAGCTTCGGGGAGGGGGAGCTCATAACCGGTTGGAATGGTGACCGTTTCAGCTTGCTGGAGCCTGAAGTAAGGGGCAGTCGGTCTATTTCACAACTGTTGCAAAGAAGAGCAGATGAATCGAGATTTGAGATTACTAATGTCTGCAGGCCACCGAATGGATTGGGCATCTCTGATCTGGTTGACGAACTCCGTTTCGTGTGTCTAAGTACCCTTTAGATGCTTGGTTGGTAGGGGCGATTTCAATGTCATTCTCTGGCCTGATGATAGTCCAGGGAGGCACGGGGGGATAAATAATGGCTCGGAGGCAGTTTTACCCTTGATTAATGAACTGGGCATGGCGATTGTTGATGCTGGACGTTGTTGCTTCACATGGAGAAACAATAGATCGAGGTCACGCATTAATCGTTTCCTTGTCTCTACTGAAGTGCTACAGTTGGCGCATCTCTCTTGTGCTTGGGCACTTCCACCTGTGCATTCTGATCATACCATGATCATGTGGTTATCGAGCGAGGATGTGCAGCCGAGGTCATTCTTCGGATTTGAGCATGTGTAGCTGCTGGAGGATGGGTTCCGGGACATGGTTACAAATTTCTGGAGAGAGAACCAACTGCCTGGATCAACTACTATACGAATGGGGACCAAGCTATCCTTGCTGAGGCGACAGCGTCAGATCTTCAATAAGCATATAAAGGAACAATGCAGGATTAGGCGAAGCATAGCTCAGGAGGTGGTATGCAGATTGGACTCCACGGAGGATGGGTGGGAACTGACATGTGTGGAGATTGAAAGATCTAGTTAGCTCAAAGTAATACATGAGGAAGACAGAAAGAGAGGTCGAATGGAGACAGAGATCATGACAGCCTTGGCTGCATTGGGGAGATGCCAATACACACTTCTTTCACTCTGTGGCCTCTGGCAGAAGACGTGGGAACTACATCCACTCCATCACGGTGGGTGGGGTACAGATTCAGGGAGACCTACAGGTTGGGAGGGTGATGCGAGCACACTTTCAGACGCTGAGTAGGAGGTGTCTTGATTGGGGCTGGAGAGGGAGGGGGTTAATGGGATTTTGTCTTCTGATGTTGATTCTCTTGTTGCCCCGCTCATTGAAGATGAAATAAGAAAGGCGGTTTGGCAGTTGATATGGACAGGGCACCCGGCCCTGATGGTTTTCTGATTTATCTATAAGGAATTATGGTAGATTGTGAAGGAAGACGTGATGGTCGTAGTGCAATAACCATAAAGGAAAATTTGGGGCTTGAGCGGATGAATAAGGTATCGTTGTTTCTACTGCCCAAGAAGGAGGTATCTACCAATGCAGATGATTTCAGACACATAGCGTTATCTAATGTTATTTATTTGATTATTGCCAAAGTATTGGCAAACCTTTTGAAAGAGGTTCAAAATAAAATTATATCCCCTGAACAAACAGCCTTTGTACCTGGACGACGCATGGCTGATGGTTGGGTCCTTGCTTCTGAGATGGTTCTTAATTGGAAACACATGCATGAGAAAGGGTTGTTGTGGAAGGTAGATTTCTCCAAAGCATATGACTGCATAGAGTGGCGATTTCTTTGGGTGTCCCTACGACGGTGTGGTTTTTTTTATTGAAGCCAAACAAGGGGAAAAACTCAAAGGTGCCTGCCCCAGAATTGCATTAATAAGTAGAAAAGGAAAATACAGAAAATAGATTACAGATTACAAGATCCAGGCCTCCACCAGACCTTTCGCTTGGATACAAACAATCTCCCTATAAAACCTCTGTCCCGAAAAAAGCAAAGCATTCCTAGCCAACCAGATGGCCCATACGATGGCCAACGGATGGAGCAGCTCTCTCCTCGGGCGGTGCTTGGCGAGGATTAAGGACTCGTAGAAAGAGAGCAGGCCCCTCGTTCCAACCTAGGCCAGATCAGAACCCTCCCATATAGACATTGATTCGTGGCAAAGGAAAAAGAGATGTTAAACTGATTCAATCCCGATGCCACAAAGAAGGCACCTGTCAGAGACTGTCCCAAGCAGTCTGGCACATCGATCACGCGTCATCAATCTCTTACGTTTGAGGAGCCACAGGAAGAAACCAATCCGCTCTGGGAGCCCAAGCCCCCACAAGAAACAACAATCCCTAACCAGCCCGGCCGACTGCGAAGGAGGCGGCTTGCAGATCGCTGTATATGCCTTCTTGACCGTGAAGGATCCCCCCTCCACACCCAGTGGTCCGGTTCTCCGGACGGGCCAACAAGAGCTCTCAAGAAGTGAAGCAGGAGTAGAAACTCCTCAAGATGCTGGTCTGAAAAGTTAGCACGAAATAGCGACATCTAGTTTCCGTCATTCCAGCAGGAGGCAACACGGACGTCGTGATAAGAAGCCAGGGCAAACAAGCACGGAAAAAGGGTACAAAGCTCTCTCCCACCCATTCAGTCATCCGTCCAAAACGCGAAGATCTGACCTTACCCAAAACCGGCCTAAAAAGCCTGCGAAAGCGAGGAAGGATCGTCATGATACCCCTCCAAAAAGGAGAAGGTGTGAGACCACGACCACAACTCTCCGGAGAGGCACCATTCACAGTGTAAATCCGACGGATAAGATCAATGCGGAGGTCGACATTGCTCCTTCAAATCCTGCTCACCCACTTCAACAACAGGGCCTCATTCATTGCATCAAGTCGTATGACCCCAAGACCACCCTCACCCTTCGGAAGGGTGATAGTCTCCCTATCAACAAGGAGCATGCCAGCATCTTCCTAGTCGTTCTTGCCACACAGAAATTTCCACATCAGTCTCTAGAGTCTTGTGCGAATACCAACCGGCATGAGGCGCGTAGACATGAAGTAGATAGGAATCGTAGAAATCACCGCCTTCAGCAGTACAAGACGACCTCCCTTAAAGAGGAGCGAGGATCTCTAGCATGCGAGCCTCTTCTCCAACTTCTCGACAACAGGTAGCCAATCATCCAGTTTTGTCCTTCCATTAGTTAGAGGAATCCCTAAATAGCGAATAGGGAGAGTGTTGCACTCCGTACCTAATGCCTGACTGCAATGACGTGCCTCCTCATCAGATAAAGCAAACGGAACCACGGTGGACTTGTTTGCATTCTACGCTAGCTACGACATCTCACTAAAAAGCTCAAGAGTGTCTGATATGGCGCTGACCTCGTCTTTGTTGCCTTCAATGAAGTAGATGGTGTTGTCGGCATATTGAAGAAGAGGGATTCTAATGCCCTCCCTCGAATAACCACCTGTGATCCCACTATCCTGCACCCGAGCCACCATGCAGGCAAAAACGACTGAAGCGGTGATGAAAAGCATAGGAGCAAGCGGGTAGCCCTGTCTGACACCCCTCTACGGTTGGAAAAAAAACCCTCCGGGCGCCCATTCACAAGAACAACAAGTGATGCAGTCGTGACACAACGCTTCATCTATGAAATCCAAATCTCGGGGAAATCCCGTTTATACAGAGCCGCTCAGAGAAAACGTCAATCCAAAGTGTCGTAAGCCTTCGAGAAATCAACCTTCCAGAGCAGCGCCGTCACTCTACACCTCTTCCAATCAGCAATAATTTCAGATTCAGTAACCAAGCAGTCGGCAATATGTCGCCCAAGAACAAAAGCCGACTGGGATTGGGAGATAATGTGCTCAAGCACCCTGCTTAATCTGATAGCCTATACCTTAGCCACAATGAGATATAGAGCGTTAGACAACACGATCGGTCTAAAGTCTTCAATCATGTCGGTCACCTCGCACTAAGGAAGGAGACAAATGAGAGCCTTATTGAGCATATCAAACCTCGCATTGCAGCAACAAAACTCCAATACGACCTCCAGCACCTCAGCTCCCACAAAGTCCCGGAAGTTTTTGTAGAAAGAGACCGGGAAGCCGTCCTATCCCGGAGCTCCGTCGCAGTTCAGACACCATAACGTGACCTTCACCTCCGTCAAGGTGAACTCCTGAACCAAGCTAGCAGCGTGCACGGCAGAAAGCTGTGTGGCGCCCAACTCCAACCACCTCCAACGACTGCTCGGGCCTCTCGCGGAGAAGTTGTGAAAATGGCCAGTTATCTCCCTTCCTATCTCCCTGTTGCCGTCGACCCGGACGCCACCAATCACAAGCGACCGTATGGTATTACCACGACGCCTCCCACTAGCAACTCTGTGGAAGAAAACGGTATTTGCATCACCCTCCTTGATCCAAGCGTGCCTAGACCTCTGCTTCCACTCCACCACACGCTTCAAGTCCTCGTCAGCAATCTTCCACTGAGCCACTGCCCTAAGCTCCAATTCAGTGATACTCAGAGGCCTTTCATCCTCCAGGCAGTCCACCATGCTGACCTCCTCCTCAACCGCCGCCCCGACCGAACGGCGAGCCTACCTAGAAGCTCGCTTGAACTCGCAGGGCCGATCACGCAAGGAAGCTAACTTTTGCGTGAATCTCGCAGCAGCGGAACTAGAGACTGAAATATTGGACTAGTGGGAAGAGATCAGGTCCCGGAAGGAGTCCTCCATAAGCCAAGCCTTCTCATACCGAAAAAAACTCTCGACGACGAGTGTTCACCCGAGTCCCAAAGAATCGCAGTGTGGTCTGATCTCGTTCTCGGTTTACCAACAGCAAAGGACAGAGGATAAAGCTCGATCAATTCCACATATGCCAGAAAACGGTCGAGACAGGATCGAGATCCCGAGTTCCTCCATGTATACTCCGTGCCAGCTGCGTCCAGAATCTCCAAATCCAAAGAGTTCGCAAACTCAGCAAAATCCGTCGAGCCAGGATCCTGACCGCCCCGAAGTCTCGGTCTATCTGAAGAAAGTAGCATGACGTTAAGGTCCCCACCAATCAACCACGCAATCCCGGGGAAAGCCGCTCTAGCTGCGCGCAGGTCCGACCATAACTGATGACGTGAGGAGTGTTAACAAAGCCCATAAACGCACGAAAGAGTGATCACATTACTCAAGCACAGACATTCCAAGAGCACCATGAGGGTGTGGGTGCCCTTAAGCTCCGCCCGGAGTGCAAAAGTGGAGCTCTTCCAAGCCACAAGCAGACCCCTCGCAGAACCCAATGCCCCGACCGACAAATGCTCGTTTAGCGAAATCGCATCAAAAGTGTGCTAGATCATATCTGATACGATTTCCAACTTTGTTTCATGTAAGAAGACAATATCGCAGCCCCATTCCAAAAACCTCGACCCCAGTTTCCTCTTTATCGGGTCACCCAGACCCCTCACGTTCCAGGACATAATCTTCATTTCGAACCCTCGTGTGCGCACAGCTCACGCCAGCTCTACTATCAACGCCTTTCGCTCAGAGGGAGGCGGAAGATCCACGACTAATGCCCTCGCACATTTTCTTCTCATATATCTTTTCTCAGGCCCTTTATCATTCATCGAAACATGGATAGAATCTGCTCCTTCCGAAACAGCGACCTAACCCGGGGTCCCAACATCAAGCAAGCTAGAAGAAGGTCCCTCGGTACACTTGGATTAAGAAACCCCACTCGAGCCATCATACAAACATTGGGAGCCAGGGCATGGATTAGATAGCATGGCCGGAGAAAGACCAGGAGTGATGGCAGGGGCAAAAAGGCTGGAGTCCCAGGAACACAGCGTCTTCGCGCCCACAAGAGAGTTGAGATGCAAAGGATTAGCAAAAGCTTGGGTCGTGGTCAAACCAGGGGCCCGACTGATGCAAATCGGATTTTGCGTGACGAAAAAAATATTTTTTTGTTGGTGGTTTTCGGTGGAGAATAAATTGGAGGGGTTGAGAAGAAGAAAGCTCGTCGGGAACGAGAGGTTTGGAGGAGAGAAACGTAAAGACCACGTGGGGAAGGAGAGAAACAGAGATAGAGAGATAAAATCTCAAATTTTAATACCAACTGAACTGTCTAACACAATAGCCTGTCATCCCTTTATATAGGAGGGATGAGGTTACAAAAATAGAAACTCGGATTCAAATTGAAACTAATTATCCTAATTTGACTCTAACCGACTAACCGACTAATTTGAAATTCAAATCTTTAACTAATTAATTGAAATCACACGCGATCTCGTTTATTTAATTAAAAATACGACAACTCAAATAAACGTAAATAAAATTAACGGATAAAAGTAGAGAAAAATGCAGCCCTATTTATCCAGTTCACGTTGCATCAACTCTCCTCCGCTTGAAAAATTCGTCTCTCGACGAATTGCTAGATTTGCAGGCTTGGAGGTTGCTAAATTCGAATCAGCATCCTTGGTCATCCCGTGGAAGAACTGGTGTGGAGCAAATGGCGGGATCCATGCGTGTGGGATGTGAGTGTTGGCGACGTGGACTTCATGATGGAAGAGCAGGTGTGGCGCATATACGGGCGCCCAACCGGGATTCATCCCTTTGACATGGTGCTCGAAGAACTGATGAGGCATCTTCATGATGATAAACTCGGCCTTTGGAGAGTCCATAGTAAAGCAATAGCACAAGGAGAGTAGAGGAGGGGATGTGTCCAGGGAATTAAGCCATGGGGCCTTTAAATAGGTGAAACCCAGGATCCTAATCCTAATTGGATAAGGAGGGCACCCAAATTTCTTTATTTCAGCCCTGTTTTTTAAATATTCCTGCTCCAGGGGGTTGGAACGTAATTTTCGTACCCCTTTACTCAAGTTTCTCTTCTTAAATACCCAACATCTTTAACCTTTATATAAAACGTTTTAGAGGGTTGGCTATCTCTGCAATTTCTCCAAATTTGTTTCCAATCCCTACTTTGGGGGGAAACGGTCCTCTTCGATTGGAGAGTTCCAACCCATATTAGGGTTTCTTCAATCCGCGCACGATGTTGGCGCCATATATATGGGGGGATCATATGATGATGTCTTAGGGGATTGCAATGTGCTAATCGACGACAAGGGCCATGCCTAAAGCTCACACGGTGACGATCCAGGATGTGGCAAGGTCGCTTGGAATGGCGGCAACAGTCGTTCGGTGGTTTTGACGGGAGACCAAGGAAGTGTTGGGTGGCGCATCAGAGATGGGGAGAGGAGGGGAAGGAGATGCAGGAGAAGGGGAGCCGATGGCTGTGGTGAGGGCGCATGTAGAGAGGATGATGGGGAGAAGCGATGTGGGTAAGGAGACGAATTAGGGTTTCAGGCAGCACGACACGATCAGTCAGGCTACAGGCAGCCTTGCTACTTCGATGGAGGCTGCAACAATGTGTTAGGGGTGAGTTGGAGGCTGGATGGGGCGGTGACGCCGCATATGGTGTAGCGGAGGGGGTCTGTCGCATGGTTGGAGATGATGGTGACTTGGTTTGGGAGGCGAGAATATGTAGGGATGATGGTGTGGTTGCGACTCGAGTAGCTGGAGAGGCCTGCTTTGTGGCCAGCGGTACAACAAGGGGATTGAAGATGATAGGGGTGGATGGTGGCAGGACTAGAGATGGGGTTTCAGCGGCAAAAGAGTTCTGCGACAAGGTTGGGGATTTCGCTGGGGGTACGGGGTCAGTGGGAAAGGGTGTTGGGGCTGTTGGGAACATAGCAGGGGCTATCGGAGGTGGCGGGGTTGAAGTAGGGGGTACCTGGTATAATTCCAGAGGTGCGAAGGCGGTCGGAGGGAATAGCGGAGTTGATTTCGGGAGCGGGATCTGATCTGAGATGTGCTGGACAGCATGCATTTCCTTGGAGATGATGATTTCTTCTTGGTTTTCTTCTTGGAAATTCTGGACAACGGCTTCAGTGGTGGGAGGCTTCGATTTGGCGGCATTCTCTTCTAGTTGACGTGTCAATGCCTCGATATTCCGTGGCTCTCGCATTTGGGACGCCAAAGCTTGCATATCGGCACAAACTTGGAGCATATTAGATAGGACTTGTCTAACCTCGGCACGCCATGCACAGTCGTTGGAACGAGATCCTTTGAACTTTCCGCGTAAACGACGAGAGGGATCGCCAGATCGTGAGGACGATCGAGATGCCATGATCTGATACCAATTGATGCAAATCGGATTTTGCGTGAAAAAAATTTTTTTGTTGGTGGTTTTCGGTGGAGAATAAATTGGAGGGGTTGAGAAGAAGAAAGCTCGTCGGGATTGAGAGGTTTGGAGAGAAACGTGAAGACCACGTGGGGAAGGAGAGAGACGGAGATAGAGAGATAAAATCTCAAATTTTAATACCAACTGAACTGTCTAACACAATAGCATGCCATCCCTTTATATAGGAGGGATGAGGTTACAAAAAAAGAAACTCATATTCAAATTGAAACTAATTATCCTAACTTGACTCTAACCGACTAGCTAACTAATTTGAAATTCAAATCTTTAACTAATTAATTGAGATCACAGGCGATCTCGTTTATTTAATTAAAAATATGACAACTCAAATAAACGTAAATAAAATTAACGGATAAAAGTAGAGAAAAATGCGGCCCTATTTATCCAGTTCACGCTGCATCACTGACACAGCTGGGCCACAGGAATGGATCGAGCCCGCCTACGAAATGGCGTAGCCAAGTTAGCCAGATCAAGAGCGCTCGCGACCGAAAGGAGTGACAGAACCGGATTCGTGCGCCTAGGATAAGAAAGCAAGAGATCTACCCAAACGATCCGAACCTGAGGGTTCGCGCCCGTAAAATACGAAAAAAGCGAACCAGAACATGGACCCACCGCCTCAATGTGGGGGAGGCCAAGTGCCACAGCAAAATCATCAACAATCTGAAGAGGCATCTCAAGAACTTCATCGATGCATGCTTCGAAAACCATGCCAGAGATGGTTTCAGCCGACCGTTCAGTACCCGAAGAAGAAGAGGAAGAGTCATCATCGAGAACCGCCCATAACGGCGGAGGCAGCAGATCCAAGAGGCGGATATGCAGGCGAAAGGAGAAATGACCAACGGCCAAGATCGAGCCAGGGAGCAGGGGCACGTCACCGGAGCATTCCATCGCAAGCAAAGTAACGGCAGGGTCAGAGCCTGGAGTCGTGCCATCAACCAAGACCCGGAGCACCGAGCCAAGGTGCCTCAATGCCGACCCCAAGCACTTTAGATTTCGGGAGAGAAAAGGGATCCCTCGCACTTCAGCAACCCGCGCGACGGAGCAATCGAAGGAACCATCAGCAAAATGCGGTAACCTCCATTCAACGACACCCTAAAAGAACTCGGCAGAATCTCCTTTTGTTGCCCCGCCAAACCACGAACACAGCATCTTCCAACTCCCAAAGGGACCACATCCCCGCGAAAACTTCGCCAAACAAGAGCTGGAGCTCCGCCTCAATCGATGCAGCAGACACAGACTCATTCCTCTAGGAGCCTATGAGAAGGCCGTCCAGCCAGCCCGCTGATGGGGAGACCGAACCCGAGGTGAACATTATGACCACGCGAGATACTTTCGACCGAGGCCAGAGAGGTTCTCCCACTGTACACAGCAGAGCAGCCACAACCCTCGGCGCACGGATAGGGGCAGCGCCCTGCGCCGAACAAGAGAAACTGCGGTGCCTGACATGCCCGTAAGAGAAGCATTTCGGAGGAAGGGCACATGCCGAAGCCAAGTTCCCACGACCGCTACACCGAAAACATTTCCTCCCTAGCTTCCTATGCGAGACGAACGTCCAGCCCGCCCCGACCTCCTCTCCCACGACCTCGCATTCACAGATCGCCCCTTTATGCCACCAAACTCTCTTGCCCCTTTCGATTTCCCACCGAACTTGCTCTCTCCAACGCTTGTCACCCATCTTCCTCAACCTGTCATTCTCCCCTCCAATCTCTCTAATAACAGCTTTCGATCCTACGACAACGTGGTTTCCTGGAAAGATGGATCAGGTGGACGAAAAGATGTATTACAACGACCTCGTATGTGGTGCTTTTTAATGGGCGCCTGAGGTAGATTTTTTCCAACCACAATGGGGTGCCAGTCAAGGATGCATGTTGGCATTTCTCCTCTTCATAATTGTGGCTGACGCCTTAATTGTTATGATGTGTTTGGCATCTGAGGCAGATTGGTGTCATGTCTACAACAGGGAAGACATCTCTATACCCATCCTGCAATATGTAGATGATACCATCATTTTTCTTTGGGACGAGGAGACACAACTACGGATGCAGCACATATTTTGGATATCTTTGGAGACATTTCGAGCCTGCATTTGAATAGGAAGAAGTATGTATTTGTGCCTTTTGGATTCACATAGGGAGAGATTAATGAGGCTGCCTCTATTCTCTATTGCACCCACTGCTCACTTCCAGTGGTATATCTTGGTCTACCTCTAGTACAAGGGAAACTACAAGCCAGTGACTAGAAGCCAATCCTGGAAGATTTGAGAGTAGATTAGTTGGTTGGAAGGCGAAGACACTCTCTCAAGGTAGGAAGTTGATTTTGCTTAAGCATGTTCTTTCGGTGATCCCCATATTTTTCTGCTTGTCCAGGTTGCTACTTGTATGGGTGAAATCGAGACTTGAGGCAATGATGCGTAGATTTTCTGGACGAATGGTAGGCAGGACAACCGCGGCATTCACCATGTGAGCTGGGAGACTCTAACGAAGTCAAAAAAGAATGGTGGACTTGGCATCTTGAAGCATGATTGCATGAATAAGGCCCTCTTATGCAAGTGGATTCTTCGCCTGTGGGGAGGAGATGTGTTAGTCTGTCGGCTAATGCGGGCGATTTATGGCATCTGCAAATCTCTGTTTGCACCAGTCACATGATCCACGTCATCTTTGTGGCAAGACATAAGGAAAACTCTTCTGATAGTGAGCTCGCATTTGCAACCTATGGTGGGAAGGGATGATTTGTTTCGTTTCTGGCCGGACAATTAGATAGGCTTGGACGCAGTCAATGAGAGATATCCTCGATTATTTGCTTTGGCGGACGATCAATGTGGTTTAGTTCGTCATGCTTGGACGAACAATTCTTGGGCTCCGACTTTTACAGCGGATTTTTTGAACCAACATTTGGTTGAGTTCATGTCTTTACTTGATGATTTGGCAGACATCCGAGTCTTAGATTGTAGTGGTTATCATTTTGTTTGGGTGATATTAATTTTAGAGTCAAGAAGGTTTACCACTTAGTTTCTCATAATAAGGATGCAGCATAGGAGGAGCTCACACGGGATTGCAGTATCATTTGACGGAGTAAGATCCTACTGCAGGTTAAGATCTTTGTGTGGTTGGTCAGACATGGTCGTATACTCACGACGGTTCAATGAAATGAGCCTTTGAATACATGAGATGTACTATGTGAAAGTTGTGGCGACGGAAATGAAGACTTGGATCATCTTTTGTTTGGGTGCAAGGTTGCAGAAAGCGATAGTCGGTATGCAGTCGGCGGGGTCACCTACTAAGGATTAGTCGGCAGTCGGGCGACTAGTCGGAATTAGTCAGGCAAAAGTCGGTTTTGATTTTTTTTATTATTTTAAATATATAAATTATTATTAATATATTAATCTATATATATACTCAATCATAAATATGCATAGATTTAGCAATTTTCAATTTTATAAGAGCTAAAAAAGAAATAATTGCAGGAAAAAAGTAGCAAGTTAAGAACAAATGTTTGCTAAACATTAGCTAATGTTCACTGACAGATACAACATTTCAAAATAAAAATAATTCAGTCATCTCCATCATTGTCATCATCCAAATCAATCTCTTCTTCTTCATCATCTTCTTCATCATCATCTTCTTCTTCTTCAACTATGTCTTCAGGTAGAAATTCCTCCTCTTCTTCATTTATAGATGCAACATTTGAGCTCGAAGATGAAGCTCCCTTGCCACGTTGACTTTTTCTAAGCTCCAAATTCTCTTCTGCACCACTTGCATGAGCCACTGCTCCCCAAGTCAATCCGGAACCTGGAAAGACCTCCTCATCTTGAGCTTGTACATTGACCTCTCCTGTCCATTCACGTAAATATGCACGATCACGAGAGGAAAGCGGATCTTTTCCTTTCTCAAGACGGTGTTCCATCAGGTTGGAATTGAAACGAACATACACAAGATCGTTTAGCCTCTTTGTTTCCAACCTGCCTCTCTTCTTGGTATGAATCTGTAAGCAACATTACAAAAATTATGACTAAGACCTATATCACTTACTAATTTACAACTGGTATTTCTATTAGATGGGTCACTAGAGTCTTACCGAGTCAAAGGTGCTCCAATTGCGCTCACATCCAGATGGTGCAGAAGTCAAGCTCAAGATCTTGATGGCCATGTCTTTCAAATGTGGTGTGTCATCTCCATAATTGTACCACCAATTAGCTGATTAATATAGAATGGTTAGGTCAATGAAATCAACGATAATCAAAATTAGATTAATGGAAAATAATGTCTGAAATACCTAGATCAAAATTTTCATCATTTCTCATCCTCTGTCTCACGGCTAATGGCTTCCCAAATGCCCCACGACCATTTCTATAATCAACAAGCTCCTTTGTGGTGATAGCATCTTGTATATCCAAATCTGGATAAAATCGTTCCATGCAATCCATAAGACCTCTCTTCACCACAATATCTGCATCACCACCACACTCCGTGAAAAAGAAGTATGGGTTCAAATAGTAAGCCGCTAGATGCAAAGGAGTATCAAGTCTGCCCTTGGTCTTGGAGATAATAGCATCCACAAAAAACTTGTAAGATGACTCCACGCTATTAAAAGATGCAATTATCTCTCTCTTTGCCTCTTCAAGCCCTCCATAAACAAAGCCCATGGATGGGCGGTAATCGGCATCAACCACACGCAATAGACGAACCAAAGGTGTAAAAATAAATTTTAATTGCAAATGCGGTGTGGTTCCAAAAAGTAGCGCTGAAGACTATGGACGTCGCTTGTTCTCCCTTTTTGTTCTTGTACCATTTGCATGTCCTCCACTCATCTGAAGAAAACATTAACCTGAGCTTGTCTTTTTTCTCAAGAATGCTTTCTAGAGTGAGGAAAGTAGTAGCAAACCTCGTTTGCCCTGGTCTAGCGATGTCTCTCTTGTTTGTAAACTTCCGCATCAAGCTCAATGTTTTAGTGTGAGTATAAATAAAAATAGTGAGTGTCCTTGCCTTTTTAATTGCGCTCTTCACCTTTGTATCTTTGTCGATCTCCTCCAAAGCAAGATCAATGGAATGAGCAGCACATGAAGTCCACCATATCTGAGGATATTTTGTGAGCAGCAACCTCCCTGCTGCTACATTTGCCGAAGCATTATCCGCAACAACTTGAACAACATTCTCCACGCCAACTTCAGTTATGCACTCATCCACGAGCTGAAAAATGTACTCGGCATTGTGTGTCTCATCAGAAGCATCTATGGACTTCAAAAATGAAGTCCCCAAGGAGCAATTGACACAGAAGTTCATGATGCTCCGTCCTCGCATGTCCGTCCATGCATCAGTCATTATAGAGCATCCTGTCTTCTTCCATGTAATTCGATGACATTGCAAGTCATCGGAAATTTTCTTCACCGCCTTCTTCAAAAATGGGTCGCTAATCTCATACCTCGTAGGAGTCTTGAGACCTGGACCATACACTCCAATTGCCTCCACCATCTGCTTGAATTGTTTCGTGGTCAATGCAATGAAAGGGATCGTCGATGTATATGCCCAGTTGCATATATAGGAGACGACCCTCTCACGATGGTCCTTAGATAAAGCATCTTTTATGCTCATCTGACGTGTTCCTTGAACGGCGACAGTCTGTTCCAGAGATTCGGAAGATCGATGCCTTTTCGCAGATCCAGCATCTCCAGTGATGCCAATATTAATCTCATCTCTCATCTCAGCAAGGTCAACAGCTTTTTGACTCTTCTTTCTAGCAACGTCATCCAAGACCTGGATCATCATCTTCTTCGTATCTTCACCCACCTTAGGACATGGAGCCATGTTGCCTTTACGGTGCGCAAGATGTTGCTTGAACCTAAAAATACCTCCTTTCACCACCTTCTTGCACAACCTACAAGTAACCGTGTTCGAATCTGCACGGTTTGAAAGATATCCAAATTGCCATGCAGGATCACTTGATCATGGTGGCACATAAAAGGAAGAGTCACCACCAGAGGCGACATTCGTGGGAGATGTTTCCATCTACATTGTCAAAAACTCACAAGTTAAAGCTTGATATAAACAATTTAATAATTATTACTTTAATAACACACATTTTCGTTTTGCATTTAATTAAGAACAAACGAACTACAAGTCTACAACACCTAAATCAATTCAACAATATTGGCCACTGTCATCTCAATTCAATATCAACATGTTTTAAGCATCCAAACACACCAAAAAAACTTCCATATATAGCCGAAAAGGGGATGCAACTACACAAGCAATGGAAGAACTACGGGATGAAACTTCCATATATCACAACTTGAATTTATAATATATTTGGAAATAGAAATTTGGAAAAAAAATAGCAAAAAAAAATAAACCCTAACCGGGCCGGCGATCGGATGGCGAGGAGCAGGAGAGCAAGGATCACCGAACGGCGGGGAAGGAGTGGTCGTACTGGGACCGTGGACCGGTGGGAGACCACCAAGAGGCAAGCGGCATCGGGAGCAGGCGGCGTTGGGAGCAGGCGACGGAGGAGGGACTGGGATGCGCGGGGGAGAAGTGAGGATGAAAGGTCGAGTTGGGACTTTAGGTTACTGTCGGACAGTAACCTAAAGTTGAACCATTCGGGCTAAAGTTGAATCATTCGGGTCATCCCCGGATTCGGGTCCTCGGATCTGTGTTGCAGAAATCGGCCGACTAATCGGCCGACTAGACCGACTAGTCGGACCGACTAGTCGGTCCACCCGACTAAAGGCCGACTCTCTTAACTCGGGTCGGTCAGTGGGCCGACTCGAGTAATCGGACCGACTAGTCGGCCTAGTCGGTCAATTTTTGCAAGCTTGTTTGGGTGTAACCTCTCGAGATAGGTGTGGGGCGAGGTTGGATTTGTGTGGCTTGGAACCGCTTGCATCGTTCTGGCGATCGGTTAGAACAATTTGTGGGAACTCACACGAAGACAGTTCTCCTGTCTTCGCACTTTTGTGGGTAATTTGGAATGCCATGAATGATTGTATTTTCCGGGGTCATCGGTTGTAACCTAAAAATGTATTGGGCTACTTTAGAAGTTTATGTAGGACCTGGAACATTGTAGATTGAATATCTTTAAATATTAATATATTCTATGGTGGGTCCACCCTCTTTACTATAAAATAACAATGAGATGTGAATTTCATAAATAAGACTACAAGCTCAAATGCTCCATGTTATGGAAAGAATGACTTGTGATGCGATTAATGCATCACTTGAGGGCATAAAAGTTCAATAGCATAAAATGAGCGAAAAATCACTAGATGCAGAAAAAGAGTTGCCTAAAAGGAAATAAGAAAACCAGTTGACGCATGGAAAATGTACCAATCATCATTTGAGCCACTAGGTGTTGCATAGAGTACCCCTTGGGATAGCCAACCCTCTAGTGTCTCTTTGAGGAAAGGGCTTTTCATTAAAGATTGAAGACGCTTATTGTGTAAAATAACAAGCGGCCATTTCCCTTGACATATACGATATAGTTCATTGACAACAAGTTCAACCTGGATTATGCAAATACCATGAATCAGATAAGAAAAACTTAAATAAATTAATACATTCTAGCTGATTTTTTAAAAACATTCTAGCTGATTTTTTAAAAACAATAAGTTCTGTAAACTTGGAACATTGGAGGATAAAGTAACCTGTGCAAGAGAGAAAGATCCATCTGCAAAATTTTGCCGGTAAAGCGCAACGTTTGCACCATCCACTATAGCTTCATAACTACCATTGGCATCTAGCCACTCCTGAATAAAAAATGTCAAAGATAACTTTACATTTTGAACAAAGACAATGTTCAAGTCTGTTGTAACAAAAAGGACAGAAGAGAATGTGTCTACTCTTGGAGCTCAAATAAATGTTAATAGAAATTGATCTCTCGAGCAATATTGAACTATATAGCACCAATTACTACTTCGTTATGAGACATAGGAGAGGATCCATTTACACATTTAATATGATATACAGCTCTATCGAACAACAATGAGGAAAAGACCGCAATGGTTTCTATCAAATAAGAAATTATAAAGTTTCGTACAAAAGCTGTGGTAATTCACAAGTTACGAATAAGAGGAAACTAGGAAAGACAAATTTATAATACTCATTTCAATGGTCTCGCGGTAGTGTAGTGTGCCTACCAGGCTACCACCCAAAAGACCAGGGTTCAAATCTCTCCCAGCGTAAAAAATAGTCGGATCTTTCAATATGGATTTGAGCAAGGATCCATGTAGACGACCCTACTTAAAGTAGGAGAAGGCTTCGCCATTTTTTTACAGGAAGCTAATCTACAATATAACTCCGTTAATTTTGGGAGAAGTAATATTCGACTCATCTGCTACATTTGGGTATGAACTCTGTGAATGTCTTAGAATTGGTGAGTAATTACCGAACCATAAAAATGTGTCTATCCCTCATATGCTTTGGAAGAGCACTTCCTAGTGATCCAGATCATATAGAATAATCCTGCAAGGCCACCCACATTACAGAAGTGGATGACTTGCAGATATAGAACAGATCACACGAGCACAACCACCATGGTAGAAGAGGTTTATGCCCAAAAGGCGCACATCGTACAAGGGTGTGCCTCTAATTCACTACAAACAATAACAATGAGAGGCATCATCAACATCCCCAACCACCATGGAATAGCATGAAGCCAACCACCATGGAATAGCATGAAGCCACACCGAAGTAAATTCGTCTGGGCGGTACCTGTGGAAACTTATTCCACGGAACCCCCAGGCGAACTTATAATTTGTTAAGTACCCCAAGGAAGCCGTCACTTCAAGTCACGGCTTCCATTGGGGTTTATTTACATGGGAAAAAAACGCATGGAAGCCGCCTCTTGAAGATGCGGCTTCGGTTTTGGCCAAAGCCGCCTCTTCAAGAGGCGGCTTCCATGTAAATATATCACATGTAAACATACCCCAATGGAAGCCGTGACTTGAAGTGACGGCTTCCTTGGGGTATTTAACAAATTATAAGTTCGTCTGGGGGTTCCGTGGAATAAGTTTCCACGAGTACCGCCCAGACGAATTTACTTCAAGCCACACCTCTAATATCATAGGCCAGAAAAGGCTCTCCCTCACTCACTTGACCAGGCTCCCTCCCTAGTCCCTTCCCGAAAACTGCATGAAAGAGGAAAGGACCTGCTGCTATATGTTTGGCTTGTAAGATTAGAGCTGACCAGCATAATCAAAAATCATCTCAATCAAATTGCATAACTTGCTGAACGATCCACAAGACAAAGACCAGAAAGCCACCTGAAACTCCCCAAAGCCTGCTGCGGCCTCCCTCTCCCTCTCTGATGCGAGAGATGCGATCGCCTCCGCGAACCTCTCCGCCTCCTCGTTCCCAATATCCGCCCCAGCTAATCTCTCCCCACACCCAAGGCAGATCCCATCCTCATCCCCAACCCCAACCCCAACCCTCTCAACCCTCCACTTCCCCTTCCCCAACCACCCCTCCCCATGCCAACCACCTCCATTCCTAACAACCCCCTCCCTCACCTTCTCCGCATCCCACTCCACCCTCCCTCCCTCCTCCGCGGCCTTGCTCGCAAACCACCGTGTGATCTCCTCCGCGGTCTCCTCCTCCACGCACCCTCCCCTCCCACGGAGCTTCTGCAGGTACTCGTACACCTTCTCACCTCTACCCGCCTCGGCACTCACCTTCAGCAGAGCCCTAATCTCCCGCTCCTCCAACCCGATGCCCTTCTCCGCCATGTGCCGCTCGACCTCGTAGGCCTTATCGGAGTCGGCAGCGTCCCGGCAGTAAGCGAGGAGCGCGGGGGCGCAGGTCCGCAGCTTTAATTCTAAGCCGTACTTGGCTTCCATCTCGCGAACGAGATCGAAGGCGCGATCGCCGCTGTCGGCGGCCGCGATGCGAACTACGGAGGCGACGGAGGACTCCGAGGGTGGGAGGCCGGAGGAGAGCATGTGGCGGAGGATGGAGAAGGCGTGGGGGGCGGCAGAGGAGGGGTCGGGCGAGGAGGCGCATATGTGGAGGAGGGAGCTGAAATGGTCGGTTGAGAGGTGAGGAGGAGAGGACGTCTGGTAGAGGTGGAGGGCGCCGGCAAGATCGTTGGAGCGGGAGAATGCCGCGAGGGACCGCTGGAACTGCTGCTCCTCCGTGAGATTCCGCTCCCGCTTCTTTTTTTTCGCGGCGGCGGCGGAGGAGGAGGATGGCGGCGCCGCCGGGGACATGGCCGTTGGTGTTGGTAAATCCCTAGCAGAGTGCCGGAGAGGGGATTAGAGGGGTTTACGATGCGTTGGAATAGGATAGATAATTCGTGCCAAGGAAGTACTGGACCCTTTCTAAATTCATTTGGAGGATTTTTTTCAAAAAGGGATTTTTACTCCCACTGACATTAGAATATTTGTAAATTATCTTTTCAATCTTGTCAACATTGTTATCATCCCCTCGAACATGTAAAGTTGTTAACTCTTACACCACACATAATGTGTTTAACTCCCATCCATTTAGACGCTAAATATAATCGGATCTCGTTAAAAAATGTGCATATTACCGTCTTTGTTTAGCAAATTTACAAAAGATGGCATCATTCCCACTTCCCACCTCACCCTCCTCGTCAGACCCCCTTGCCCTACACCCCCGCCAGTTGTCCCCAGCACCATTACTCCTCGTCTTGTTGAAATTCCTTCCGTGCAGTGCCACGACAACGTCAATCTTCCAGAAACCGCGTTGGGTGGTAACGGGCGAGCGGAGGAGGGGTCGAACTGCTCAATCATGAGATATTAGGGTCGCACAAAAATACATTCATGGTCATTTTGTTTATGAAACAAGACATGTACTCAGAATATAATATATACTTTTGGAAAGTGTGTGCTTAATATTATCACCCAACGATTGAGAGGAAATCTATTGATATAACCTTGAAAGAGACATACAAACACAGTTTTAGCTCTAGGTCTATCAAAGTCTTCTTGTATGTAGTATGATTTGGGTATTGATAATACGTTAGGCTGATGCATTTATAATAGATTATATATACACTTTCATTACGAATGAGTGATGAAACCGGATGGACTTTAATGACTCCATTTTGTGACTAATTGAGAGAGAGAGAGAGAGAGTTAATTATATTAATCCTCACTCCACTTCACCCATTTTCGATGTCCATTTCTAGATCCAAATGTTGGAAATGGACATGGAAATTGACTCACTTCCGTAACCCACGAGTTCCAAAATGGTTTGAACAAAATGATTAGAAATGGAAATGGAACCTAATTCTATAACACATTTATGAGCTCTATAGAGTTTGAAGAAATGAAAATGGAAACAAATGGAAATGGATCAAAATGGTTATGCTCATAAATGGTTTAACCATGATATTGGATATCAAGTCACTCTACATGAATAGTATGATCTTCCTGAATCTTCAAGTATATATATTTGCTGGTCACAAGTCCCAACTGAACTTGGACTTGCACATTAATATATCCATTTAAGATGATAATGGTTATTATCACGGATATGATGGAACAATGTGAATATGATTAACATTATTGGTCATTAATTATTATGGATATTGATTCATAATAATTAGTATTTATATGAATACAATTCATGCATATTTTCAAGACACGAGTTTATCTTATAAATAAAATTCATACAAATGTAATTTGGATTTACATTTTATTTGGGATTAATGAATTGTATTCATTTGTTAGGAGGATGTTTTAATAAATCTACTATGTATGATATGTGCAATTAAATTTCATTGATATTATCAAGAGATAGTTAAATTAAAATACCAAGTCCTATTTGGAATTGGAATTAGAGAGTAGCATGGTCAAGTTCATCATGGAAGTCCATCATGTGTCAATGGGAGGCCAATTATTATTCGTTCATGTGGTTACTTGCTCTCTAAGTTTGGTGATTATCTTGGTGATAATGTTGGTTATATATTCAACCAACTATTTGAAGTATCATGAATACTTGATAGCCATCCAAGAGAAGATCATGGTCTATGATGTGGTGGTCCAAGTTGAGGAGTAGGACTCCTCATGGATGGGATGTCCATTGTATTTAAAGAGAGGCTTGGCCTCCACTAGAAATTCAATTCCAAGAGAGATCCTCGAAATTGTCTTGAAAAATTAAAATAAAAAAGATGTTGAGGACTCTCTTTGGTCGTCCGTCCCATATCTTCCAATAAGCCCTAGCTATCCACCAACATAGCCTCTTTTCTCCTCCTCATTAGCTTGATCAATTGTGAGAGAAGATGCCTTCTCCTTTGTGCTTCATGCACATGAAGAAGGACTTGATTTCATACGATGAAATTAGGAGATAGAGATCAACTTGGCAGAGAAGAAGATCTCAAGTTCGTGGGGAGAAACACAAGTCATCGTCATGCCCGTGAGAGAAAGCAACACATGGCCGGACTTGATTCGAGAGGTCTCTTCATTCAAAGACTCACACTTCAAAGGTATTCTTAAAAATCATGTGATTATGTCAATGGTTTGGAAAATACTTCTTTATACAATGTGATTCACATTATAAAACTTTTGTGGTATGTATCGCGTTCATACAATGAACACCTTTATTTACAAATTTGATTTACTATCTCTGTGTTCATGTGATGTGCAAGGTTAGACCCCCCCATCAAACTGTATCAGAATCACTTTTAAAGGATTCATATTACATCTGAGTTTAATAAACAATAGGCTATATTTCCCTATTGTTGGCACATTGTCTTTGCGATTATTTTCGTATTTTGAATGATCGATGACATATGTTGTTATTATTGTAATCCCCTAATTAGAATATTAATACTAAGATATATATGATGTCTATAAGGACTGGACTCATGCTCAAAGATCTGTGAAATGTTGTAGCATTCGGGAGAAGAGATAGATGTTGAAAACACCATCAAACTCCAATTTTCGATCAAAGATCCTAGATAATAATTATGGAATTTTTGGCTACTATTTTCGAGTAATATAATAATTTAAAATATTGGTTCATAAGTTATTAATCAAGTCTATAATCGATGTGAAAAAATTCACGAGATTACAATAGTGCGGCCTCATGAATCGGATTCTCCACTGGTAGAGTAGAAGATGTGTCGATTATTAGAATTACTTGTTCTTCCTATTTTTGGACTCAAATATGATGAAAATATATTTGATATGTTAACATCAAGAGTTGGGTGTGATATTTTGGAAATATTTGAGGTTGCAACAAACTTTAAGTTCACATTATATGATGCTTCTCATTTGAAGTGCAATGGTCGAGGCTTGCAAATTAGAACCCAAAATCATCGATTATATGTCTGGTTGTATAGAATAATTAGAATATCTATTTCTTATCAATTTCCTTTATTATTCATAGGCTTGCTTGATTGTTAAGCAATAGCTTTAGTAATCAACTTAATTGCTCGATTATAATTGAAACTTTTCCTATCATGTTTAAAATCGAGATTGATTTTGTGACTAGACTTGACTTGTCGTGGTGGTTACTTAATTGACACCTTAACATGTTAAGGAAGTGCTATCACCCTTCATTCTACATGACATTCTCAAAGATATCTTTCTCAAGACTAAACATGAATAGGTGATATTGTAATCTACTAAGATAAAAGAATATGGTTGTATAGATGGATTGGTTTATTTTATGGTGATACAATTATTTGTTGCCAAGATTGTTTTATTTATTGTTATTTAATTGGATTAAGATTAGCAATAGTCAATAATCTATGCCTCTATTTCCTTTATTTAGTTAATCATGAAAATATGATTTGAATGAAGTAATCATTAATTTAAACATGATATGGAAAGTCATAAGATGATATTACAATTGATTATATTTTTGGAGATGCTCATGAAAAGTCATGACTCTAGGATACAAGTTCACATGGAACAAACTCTTAGTTTCTTGAAGAAGTGGATCGTATGTGCAATGATCACGAAATTATTCCCCATAAAATTTAGGTGGTATTGGATTACGCATATCTTATCATTTTCTTGATAAATGATAGTTGGTTTACTTAACAAGATGCCAACTCCATGCATGTGTTAGGAACACGGCCCATCGATATTGCCACCTCTTGGATACCGGACCCATGGATACATAAGAGGATGTAGATACATATACGAATGCGCAAACGGTCACTATCATAGAAGCACATGAAGAAAAGAACAACTGAGTATAACGGTGGTCGGTCACCTCTCGCAACCACCTGAGAAGAAAGATCACTATATAGAATGAGTACAACTCTCTCTGTTCCCTCGCTCCCTCATCTCTTTCTTCTCTCTCTTCCTCTCCCTCTCTAGGGGTTACATTGTTCTTAATGGTGGTGGTGTGGAGACAATGCCTCCTACCCCCTATATATAGCCCAATTATAACCCCATAGTCCTATTCCCAATAGGATATAAATAGAATACAACTCAACAATGATTACGATAAGGAGTCCAATCCCATTAGGAATCTTAATTCTAATTTAACTCTAATCCGAACAATCTTCCCCTTTAGTTGAATTCCATCACGATCTCTTCAGTCTTGGGTCTGCTCTGGGCCATCTTCGTCATCAGCAAATCTCATTCGCAATGACCCACCGCCTCCGAGTGACGCACCCGTAGCTGGGTGCCCTCGACGTGCTACCCTGCACGATCTCCTGCCAGCCGTCGCTAGCAGAATTCTTCGACGGCTCTGGTCAATTCCAAGAGACCATCATATCATAGCTTATGAGGATTGTGCACCTGTCGCATTACGTCATCTCGTCGACGTCGATCTTTGCTCTGATACGTCGCATCATGTCCCTTCAACAATGTTGAACTTGACTCGGATACCATTTGTTAGGCACGGAAGTGGTACCAACTCTGCTCGAATACCACTTGTTAGGAACACAACCCACTGGTATCGTCACCTCTCGGATACAGGACCCCTGAATACGGAAGAGGATGTAGATACAGATGCAGATGCGCAATTGATCACCATCACAGAAGCACATGAAGAAAAAATAACAAGGCATAACGGTGGTCGGTCACCTCTCGTGACCACCGGAGAAAAAAATCGCTAGAAGAAGAACGAGTACAACTCTCTCTATTCCCTCGCTCTCTTATCTCTTTCTTCTCTCTCTCTCTCCCCCTCTCCCTTTCTCTCTAGGGGTTACATTGTTCTTACCGGTGGTGTTGTGGATGCAATGCCTCCTACCCCCTATATATATAGCCCAGTTACAACCACATAGTCATATTCTCAATAGGACTATAAATAGAATACAACTCAACAATTATTAGGATTAGGAGTCCAATCCCAGTACGATTCCTAATCCTAATTTGACTTTAATCCTAACAATATGTGGGGGAAAAGGGTATTAAAGACCGAACTGGGAATGCAAGTTGGACTTGCAAGGTAGAATGAGTTCCCGCTTCTTTCACCATAGTTGCATTTCCGCATATTATTCGAGTGCAATAAAGGTAGAAAGGACAAATAGATCTCACTTAAGATATTTGTATAAGCACACCTTGTGCTTTGAAAGTTAATAATGAAGAGACTTTCAAAGTAAGAAAATGTGAGAAGATTTCGATTTAAAATAATTCACCTTAATCAAGATTAACTAAAAGTGCAAACCTTCAATTTTTAGATGAAACCACCTACTCAACAAGTTACGCAAGATAAATCAGTTGACAAGTCCAAACAATTTCAATTGGATCCGAAATTTGAAACCTACTTGCAGTAGTGAGCACCTAGCATGTGCTCTCGACCATAAAGTATAAAGACCCTCAGATAGAGGGTGCCTTCTAATTAAATAAGAAGTGAGACAAATATCATTCGTTCATGTGTTTCTACATTCTCGGATCATTATCTAATATGCTTCAAAAGAAAAATATAAATATCTGATATGCTAAAGACATCTATCGAAATCTTAAGAGATGTTTGGAGATGTGAACCACACTTAGACTTACAACATATTGAAAAAGATGCTTTCTTTCAAAATGCAAGAAGACAACTTAGTTGAGAACATTACATGTAGATTGATTTCAAGTTGTATTCTCTCCTCAAGTCTTGCAATAATTTTATTGTATAATTTCAAATGAACAAATTGAAATTAACAATTGTTGAGTTACTTTCTTCACTAAAGTTTATTGAGGACTTCATGACAAAGGAAAATCCCTCTGGCATTGGAATGGTTGCACAAGGTAAAGGAAAGTGTGACATGAAGCATGGATCTCGGAAGGAGCGGACCCAAATTGAAAAGAAGAAAGACCAAGTTGTTGGGTAATCTTCTAAGTCTTCAACACATCCGACATCTAAGAAGACAGATGGTTGCCATCACTGCAATAAACCTGGACACTGGAAGCACGTCTATCTAGGATACCTAAAGACCCTTGAGAAGGATAAAGGTATACATCAGCATGTAATGAATTTATTTTCATTATTGAAATCAACTTAATCCATTTTCCCAAGTTTATATATGATTTTCCCATATAAGCATATTTAACATCTACAAATGAAATCAAGCCAAATCATTGGGTGTACATCCTAATTGTCCTCCAAATATTTTGTATTCTCATCTCCACTTAAATCCTTAGTTTAGAAATTCAATCTTCAAACGACATTCAAATTCACTCCATATATAATTACTTAAGTTTTTTACATTATAACAGTAGATTATATTAAGTAGTTTACATGTCAAATAACACATACTATATTTACTTGAATTTAGAAAGTTTAAATTATGCTTAAAATTTTTTTATCTCCATTAATTATATAAAAGAAGTAAGAAACGTATAATTTACATTCAGCCCATGGGCCTATTCGAGCTGGTCGGACCCAGACCTCGTATGGGTTTGGACCTTGAAGTATGGCCCATAGGCTAAAACCAACATGGGCATTGGACAAGATTTTTTATTATCTTTGTTCTACTCGATCTGTACTTTGACTAGTTGATGAATCTCGTATTCATCATACTAAAAGCCGTAAATTAAATCCCCTGCTTAATCAATCCAATAAAAATACCTATCAATTCTTTATTATTATCCTGTATCATATTGTGTATAATTTACCCTTAAATTATTGTATTTAATTTCCTTTATTTTTCTTGTAATTAATTTATCATCAAAAGCCCCTAAAAATGAAGTGGATAAATTGTCCATAATTCACTAACCATTAAAAGATACTAAAATATACAAAAACATCTCAAAACCACAAAATCTGTATTTTTATCCCCCTAAAAATACTCCCAAAAAAATACTTTTTGTGCAAATGACCTCTTTTGGCTTTTTCACCACATGAAAGTTGTAGATCTCATCGAGACGAGCAACTTTCATGTTTTGACTTTTTCCTAATTATGCCTCTAACTATTTATTTTGTATTTTTCTTTGTATTTATCTTTCTGATTTTTCTTATTGGGCCACGTTGCGCCCTCTTGGCCGTCCACGTGGCCGCTCCTCCTTCCGCCACCTGGCGCTCTTCCTTACCATCCGATCTCCTCCATTCCACCTTCATCTGAACCGTTCAGCCTTCGCCCACTTCTAGCCCTTGGATCTGATACCCACCATTACCTCGCGCCTCATCCGCAACCACCCGATCCACTCCCTATCACACGGCCGTTCGCACTCCACGTCCCCCCTTTTTTCTCCAGGCCGTTGGATCCTCGCCTAATCTAATCAGATCCGTCTACTAGCGCCTTGATCCATGCCGTCCATCGCCGCTCCACTTCCTAGCCGTTAGATCTCTCCTGAGATCAAATCTCATCCACCCGCGCCCGCCCACTTCTCAACCACTCGATCCTCGTCGCATCCTACGACTCCCATCGCTCCACGTCGCATCTTCACACCAGCCGTCAGATCATCAAGTCATCCAATGCCCTTTCATTTGCCACGTCATCCCACTCTCGACCACCGTAGGATGAAGCCTCCAGAACAAATCTCAGCCACTCGTCAGCGCCTGATTCCCCACCGTTCAATCATGAGATCTAATCATCGCCATCTACCTACGCTCGATTCTTCACCGTCGGATCAAAAGATCCAAAGGTTGGAAAGTCGTCTTCCACCTCTGCAACCCCTCTCCTCAGTCGTTTCACTTCGCGCACCCTCCGCCCCCTTCCACTTTTAGTCACTCATCCAACCACCCCCTCGATCTCCTAACGCCTTCCCCGCGTAGCCATAGCTTCCTCCTCCCTCGCGTAACTCCCATCGACCACCTCCAGTAATCCTCCTCCATTAAAAGACCCATTCAAAACCCTTATAACCGTCAGCCTCCGCCTACTATAAATCTCCTTCCTCCACCACTGTCATTCCCCATCCACCATTCTGGTGCTTCGACCCAGCCTTTGTCCCTCTGGTGACAGCGGAGGGGCCCTCGCAAGGAGGCGACATCGGCCGAAGCCTCGGTGAGGTCCACAATATCTCCCCCATGTACGCTCCGCCGCCCCGACGGTAGTTAAGCTCCCTGGACCGGTCGGCCAGGTCGAGCCATGACCCGAGGGTTGATCCGACCCTCAGCCTAGACCCCTTCCTCCATTGGGTCCCCCTCCCCGACGAGGTCCCCGTCCTCCTTCTTTTTCTTTGTTTTTCTCCTAATTCTTCCTCCATCTACACTTCACTCGACCACCACTTGATCATCCCCCGAGCTTCGCCATCTATCAAACCTACACGCTGATCCATCCTCTCTTCTCCAGAACCCCCCTTCGCTCCGACTTCCTTCTTCCCCTGCTCCGCCGGAGAAGAGACCTCTGGCCACCACTCTCGTCACTCGCCACGGGCCCCACTTCATTCACGTCACTCCCATGCACTGCACCATGCACGCTTCGGCTATTCCAACGTCTACAGGTCCAATCCCATCATTGATCGGAGCTCGCGTCGCCCCGCCGTTCTCGAGCTCTCCCTCCAAAGACCTTGCCTCACCGAGCAGCTCTAGACAACAATGGAGCATCGCCTATGCCCCAGGACCTTCGTCATGCCTCCAGCGAGCTTCCTCGATATTCAGATGCTAACATGGAGCACGTCAGAGCTACAAGTAGGTCGCCAGAGCCCCGCCTTCTTCGGGGACCTGCGGAGGAGGATGAAGACACAGGTGCCGTCTGACCTACGGGATCGGGCGGCTAGGATGATGCCACGTGGCAACTCCAGACTCCATCCGAGCCTCCATGGTGAATCTATAGGCTCGGGTGGACCAAACCTCGAGCCGAACCGTGTCCCGAGCCTGGTCCCTCACGTGCATTGCATGTGAGGTGTTGGGTAATTTATTCGAATGACCCGGAAGATCTATTATTTGCAGAATGTCCAGGTGGTTTTTGGTATTTGCATATAGGTCCTTCTAGGGACCTAAATGCAATATTTATCCTTTTATTTTCTTGCATTTTTATTACAATTATGCCCCTGCATTGTTTTCTTCATAACTTGAGCATAGTAGGTACGAATATCATGATTTTAGTGTCGTTTTGATCCTTGTACTGTCCTCTATATCTTAGCATGCTTAATTTTCTCATTTGCCACTGTTTTAATTGAAGTGATTTTTATGTGATAAATGAGACCCTGCTCTTCTTATTCTTGCTTGGATTTGATGATCGCTTTTCATGTTGAGATCAAATTGACTCTGATTTCTATTTCTTTATGATGCTCATAATTGTCGGCTATATTTGTATCCTTTTATTTAGCATACATGTAACCTTGCATATTTGCTCATCCATCACTTTATAATTGCATAAAAACCGACTAAAATTTGCATGTATCTTAGCATTGCATTTTAAATTGCATATTTCATCTTGTGGACCTGAAATTGAAGTTGATTAACACTTGTGCTTCAAGAATCGAAATTCGATAAACATATTAGGTAGCCGTGTCCCTGTGTCTGACCTTGGTAAACTTGCCAAGTATAAATACTCCACGACATTCAAAGATCGTGGTTTTTGTTGAACCAAATTCGCCTCCTGTACTACGACAAGTCATCAATCTTAAAGAGGCGAATTCGACGTTCATCAAATGGTGTCGTTGCCGATCGAGCCTCAAAATCTTCACGCGTACTATCAGGAATTAATCCGACTCCTTCATTCTTTATATGCTCGAGGACGAGAATGGTTTAAGTATAGGGGTATGATGAATCTCGTATTCATCATGCTAAAAGCCGTAAATTAAACCCCCTGCTTAATCAATCCAATAAAAATACCCATCAATTCTTTATTATTATCCTATATCATATTGTGTATAATTTACCCTCAAATTATAGTATTTAATTTCCTTTATTTTTCTTGTAATAAATTTATCATCAAAAACCCATAAAAATTAGGTAGATAAATTGTCCATAATCCACTAACCATTAAAAGATACTAAAATATACAAAAACATCTCAAAACCACAAAATCGGTATTTTTATCCCTCTAAAAATACCCCTCAAAAAATACTTTTTTGTACAAATGACCTCTTTTGGCTTTTTGACCAACATGAAAGTTGTAGATCTCGTCGAGACGAGCAACTTTTATGTTTTGACTTTTTCCTAATTATGTCTCTAACTATTTCTTTTGTGTTTTTTTGTATTTATCCTTCTGATTTTTCTGATTGGGCCACGTGGCGCCTTCTTGGCCGTCCACGTCGCCGCTCTTCCTGACCATCTGATCTCCTCCATTCTGCCTTCATCTGAATCGTTCAGCCTTCGCCCACTTCTAGCCCTTGGATCTGATCTCAGATCAGATCCCCACCATTACCTCGTACCTCATCCGCAGCCACCCGATCCACTCCCTATCACACGACCGTTCGCACTCCACGTCCCCCTTTTTTCTCCAGGTCATTGGATCCTCGCTTGATCTAATCCGATCCATCCACTAGCGCTTCCATCCCCGCCGTCCATCGTCGCTCCATTTCCCAGCCGTCAGATCTCTCCTGAGATCTGATCTAATCCACCCGCGCCCGCCCACTTCTAAACCACTCGATCCCTGTCGCATCCTACGACTCCCATCGCAACACGTCGCATCTTCACACCAGCCGTCAGATCATCAAGTCATCCAACGCCCTTTCATTTGCCACTTCATCCCATTCTCGACCACCGTAGGATGAAGCCTCCAGAACAAATCTCAGCCACTCGTCAACGCCTGATTCCCCACCGTTCAATCCTGAGATCTAATCATCGCCATCTACCTACGCTCGATTCTTCACCGTCGGATCAAAAGATCCAACGGTTGGAAAGTCGTCTTCCACCTCCGTAACCCCTCTTCTCAGCCGTTTCACCTCGCGCACCCTCTGCCCCCTTCCATTTTTAGTCACTCATCCGACCACCCCCTCGATCTCCTAACGCCTTCCCCATGTAGCCATAGCTTCCTCCTCCCTCGCGTAACTCCCATCGACCACCTCCAGTAATCCTCCTCCATTAAAAGACCCATTCAAAACCCTTATAACCGTCAGCCTCCGCCTCCTATAATTCTCCTTCCTCCGCCACTGTCATTCCCCATCCACCATTCTGGGGCTTTGGCCCAGCCTTTGGCCCTCCAGTGACAGCGGAGGGGCCCTCGCAAGGAGGCGACATTGGCCGAAGCCCCGGTGAGATCCATGGCATCTCCGCCATGTACGCTCTGCCTCCCCGACGGTAGTTAAGCTCCCTGGACCGGTCGACCAGGTCGAGCCATGACCCGAGGGTTGATCCGACCCACAGCCTAGACCCCTTCCTCCATTGGGTCCCCCTCCCCGACGAGGTCCCCGTCCTCCTTCTTTTTCTTTGTTTTTCTCCTCCTCCATTCCGCCTTCTTCTGAACCGTTCAGCCTTCGCCCACTTCTAGCCCTTAGATCTGATCTCAGATCAGATCCCCACCATTACCTCGTACCTCATCCGCAGCCACCCGATCCACTCCCTATCACACGGTCATTCGCACTCCACGTCCCCCCTTTTTTCTCCAAGCCGTTGGATCCTCGCTTGATCTAATCCGATCTGTCCACTAGCGCCTCGATCCCTGCCATCCATCGCCGCTCCATTTCCCAACCGTCAGATCTCCTGAGATCTAATCTCATCCACCCACGCCCTCCCACTTCTCAACCACTCGATCCCTGTCGCATCCAACGACTCCCATCGCAACACGTCGCATCTTCACACTAGCGTCAGATCATCAAGTCATACAACGCCCTTCATTTGCCATGTCATCCCACTCTCGACCACCGTAGGATGAAGCCTCCGGAACAAATCTCAGCCACTCGGCAGCGCCTGATTCCCCACCCTTCAATCCTGAGATCTAATCATCGCCATCTACCTACGCTCGATTCTTCACCGTCGGATCAATAGATCCAACGGTTGGAAAGTCGTCTTCCACCTCCGTAACCCCTCTCCTCAGCCGTTTCACCTCGCGCATCCTCCGCCCCCTTCCAGTTTTAGTCACTCATCTGACCACCCCCTCGATCTCCTAACGCCTTCCCCGCGTAGCCATAGCTTCCTCCTCCCTCGCGTAACTCCCATCGACCACCTCCAGTAATCCTCCTCCATTAAAAGACCCATTCAAAACCCTTATAACCGTCAGCCTCCGCCTCCTATAAATCTCCTTCCTCCGCCACTGTCATTCCCCATCCACCATTCTGGGGCTTCGGCCCAGCCTTTGGCCCTCCGGTGACAACGGAGGGGCCCTTGCAAGGAGGCGACATCGGCCGAAGCCTCGGTGAGATCCATGGCATCTCCGCCATGTACGCTCTGCCTCCCCGGCGGTAGTTAAGCTCCCTGGACCGGTCGGCCCGGTCGAGCCATGACCCGAGGGTTGATCCGACCCTCAGCCTAGACCCCTTCCTCCATTGGGTCCCCCTCCCCAACGAGGTCCCCGTCCTCCTTCTTTTTCTTTGTTTTTCTCCTAATTCTTCCTCCATCTACACTTCACTCCACCACCACTTGATAATCCCCGGAGCATCGCCATCTATCAAATCTACACACTGATCCATCCTCTCTTCTCAAGAACCCCCCTTAGCCCCGACTTCCCTCTTCCCCTGCTCCGTCGGAGAAGAGACCTCTGGCCACCACTCTCGTCACTCGCCACGGCCCCCACTTCATTCACGTCACACCCACGCACTGCACCATGCACGCTTCGGCTATTCTAACGTCTACAGGTCCAATCCCTTCATTGATCGGAGTTCGCGCCGCCCCGCCGTTCTCGAGCTCTCCCACCGACGACCTTGCCTCACCGAGCAGCTCCAGACAACAATGGAGCGTCGCCTACGCTCCAGGACCTTCGCCATGCCTCCAGCGAGCTTCCTCGACATTCAGATGCTAACATGGAGCATGATGGAGCTACAAGCAGGTCGTCGGAGCCCCGCCTTCTTCGGGGACCTGCGGAAGAGGATGAAGACACAGGTGCCGTCCGACCTACGGGATCGGGCGGCTAGGATGATGCCACGTGGCGACTCCGGACTCCATCCGAGCCTCCATGGTGAACCTATAGGCTCGAGTGGACCAAACCTCAAGCCGAACCGTGTCCCGAGCCTGGTCCCTCACGTGCACTGCACGTGAGGTGCTGGATAATTTATGCGAAAGACCCCGGAAGATCTATTATTTGCAGAATGGTCCCCAGACACGTGCCTTTCGTGCGTGCCCGGGTAGTTTACAGGGAAGCCCTCCAACTTTCAGAAATTACAAAAAGGTCCCTGCGTGCAATGGAAAAATTTCACAACGATCCAGGCAGTTTTTGGTATTTGCATATAGGTCCTTCCAGGGACCTAAATGCAATATTTATCCTTTTATTTTCTTGTATTTTATTACAATTATGCCCCTGCATTGTTTTCTTCATAACTTGAGCATCGTAGGTCCAAATTGCATGATTTTAGTGTCGTTTTGATCCTTGTATTATCCTCTACATAATTTTCTCATTTGCCACTGTTTTAATTGAAGTGATTTTTATGTGATAAATGAGACCCTGCTCTTCTTATTCTTGCTTGGATTTGATGACCGCTTTTCATGTTGAGATCAAATTGACTCTGATTTCTATTTCTTTATGATGCTCATAATTGTCGGATATATTTGTATCCTTTTATTTAGCATACATGTAACCTTGCATATTTGCTCATCCATCACTTTATAATTGCATAAAAACCGACTAAAATTTGCACGTATCTTAGCATTAATTTTAAATTGCACATTTCATCTTGTGGACCTGAAATTGTCCATAATTCACTAGCCATTAAAAGATACTAAAATATACAAAAACATCTCAAAAACCACAAAATCTGTATTTTTATCCCTCTAAAAATACCCCCCAAAAATACTTTTTTGTACAAATGACCTCTTTTGGCTTTTTGACTAACATAAAAGTTGTAGATCTCATCGAGACGAGCAACTTTTGTGTTTTGACTTTTTCCTAATTATGCCTCCAACTATTTCTTTTGTATTTTTCTTTGTATTTATCCTTCTGATTTTTCTGATTGGGTCACGTGGCGCCCTCTTGGCCGTCCACGTGGCCGCTCTTCCTGACCATCCGATCTCCTCCATTCCGCCTTCATCTGAACCGTTCAGCCTTCGCCCACTTCTAGCCCTTGGATCTGATCTCAGATCAGATCCCCACCATTACCTCGTACCTCATCCGCAGCCACCCGATCCACTCCCTATCACACGGTCGTTCGCACTCCACGTCCCCCCTTTTTTCTCCAGGCCGTTGGATCCTCGCTTGATCTAATCCGATTCGTCCACTTGTGCCTCGATCCCTGCCGTCCATCGCCGCTCCATTTCCCAGCCGTCAAATCTCCTGAGATCTAATCTCATCCACCCACGCCCGCCCACTTCTCAACCACTCGATCCCCGCCGCATCCAACGACTCCCATCGCAACACGTCGCATCTTCACACCAGCGTCAGATCATCAAGTCATACAACGCCCTTTCATTTGCCACGTCATCCCACTCTCGACCACCGTAGGATGAAGCCTCCAGAACAAATCTCAGCCACTCGGCAACGCCTGATTCCCCACCATTCAATCCTGAGATCTAATCATCGCCATCTACCTACGCTTGATTCTTCACCATCGGATCAATAGATCCGACGGTTGGAAAGTCGTCTTCCACCTCCGTAACCCCTCTCCTCAGCCGTTTCACCTCGCGCATCCTCCGCCCCCCTCCAGTTTTAGTCATCATCTGACCACCCCCTCGATCTCCTAACGCCTTCCCCGCGTAGCCATAGCTTCCTCCTCCCTCGCGTAACTCCCATCGACCACCTCCAGTAATCCTCCTCCCGTCAGCCTCCGCCTCCTATAAATATCCCTCCTCCACCACTGTCATTCCCCATCCACCATTATGGGGCTTCGGCCCAGCCTTTGGCCCTCCGGTGACAGCGGAGGGGCCCTCGCAAGGAGGCGACATCGGCCGAAGCCTCGGTGAGATCCATGGCATCCATGCTATGTACGCTCCGCCTCCCCGACGATAGTTAAGCTCCATGGACCGGTCTGCCAGGTCGAGGCATGACTCGAGGGTTGATCCGACCCTCAGCCTAGACCCCTTCCTCCATTGGGTCCCCCTCCCCGACTAGGTCCCCGTCCTCCTTCTTTTTCTTTGTTTTTCTCCTAATTCTTCCTCCATCTACACTTCACTCCACCACCACTTGATAATCCCCCGAGCTTCACCATCTTTCAAACCTACACGCTGATCCATCCTCTCTTCTCCAGAACCCTCCTTCGCCCCGACTTCCCTCTTCCCCTGCTCCACCGGAGAAGAGACCTCTGGCCACCACTCTCGTCACTCGCCACGGCCCCCACTTCATTCTCGTCACACCCACGCACTGCACCATGCACGATTCGGCTATTCTAACGTCTACATGTCCAATCCCTTCATTGATCGGAGTTCGCGCCGCCCCGCCGTTCTCGAGCTCTCCCTCCGACGACCTTGCCTCACCGAGCAGCTCCAGACAACAATGGAGCATCGCCTACGCTCCAGGACCTTTGCCATGCCTCCAGCGAGCCTCCTCGACATTCAGATGCTAACATGGAGCACGATGGAGCTACAAGCAGGTCGCCGGAGCCCCGCCTTCTTCGGGGACCTGCGGAAGAGGATGAAGACACAGGTGCCGTCCGACCTACGGGATCGGGCGGCTAGGATAATGCCACGTGGCGACTCCGGACTCCATCCGAGCCTCCATGGTGAACCTATAGGCTCGAGTGGACCAAACCTCGAGCCGAACCGTGTCCCGAGCCTGGTCCCTCACGTGCACAACACGTGAGGTGCTGGATAATTTATGCGAAAGACCCCGGAAGATCTATTATTTGCAGAATGGTCCCCAGAAATGTGTCTTTTGTGCGTGCCCAGGTATTTTACAGGGAAGCCCTCCAACTTTCAGAAATTACAAAAAGGTCCCTGCGTGCAATGGAAAAATTTCACAACGGTCCAGGCAGTTTTTGGTATTTGCATATAGGTCCTTCCAGGGACCTAAATGCAATATTTATCCTTTTATTTTCTTGCATTTTTATTACAATTATGCCCATGCATTGTTTTCTTCATAACTTGAGCATTGTAGGTCTAAATTGCATGATTTTAGTGTCGTTTTGATCCTTGTATTATCCTCTACATAATTTTCTCATTTGCCACTGTTTTAATTGAAGTGATTTTTATGTGATAAATGAGACCCTGCTCTTCTTATTCTTGCTTGGATTTGATGACCGCTTTTCATGTTGATATCAAATTGACTCTGATTTATATTTCTTTATGATGCTCATAATTGTCGGCTATATTTGTATCCTTTTATTTAGCATACATGTAACCTTGCATATTTGCTCATCCATCACTTTATAATTGCATAAAAACCGACTAAAATTTGCATGTATCTTAGCATTACATTTTAAATTGCATATCTCATCTTGTGGACCTGAAATTGAAGTTGATTAACACTTGTGCTTCAAGAATCGAAATTCGATAAACATATTAGGTAGCCGTGTCCCTGTGTCCGACCTTGGTAGACTTGCCAAGTATAAATACTCCACGACATTCAAAGATTGTGTTTTTTGCTAAACCGAATTCGCCTCCTGTACTACGACAATTCATCAATCTTAAAGAGGCGAATTCGACGTACATCAAATGGCGTCGTTGCCGATCGAGCCTTGAAATCTTCACACGCACTATCAGGAATTAATCCGACTCCTTCATTCTTTATATGCTCGAGGACGAGCATGGTTTAAGTATAGGGGTATGATGAATCTCGTATTCATCATGCTAAAAGCCGTAAATTAAACCCCCTGCTTAATCAATCCAATAAAAATACCCATCAATTCTTTATTATTATCCTGTATCATATTGTGTATAATTTACCCTTAAATTATTGTATTTAATTTCCTTTATTTTTCTTGTAATTAATTTATCATAAAAAAACCCCTAAAAATTAGGTAGATAAATTGTCCATAATTCACTAACCATTAAAAGATACTAAAATATACGAAAACATCTCAAAACCACAAAATCTGAATTTTTATCCCCCTAAAAATACCCTCCAAAAAATACTTTTTTGTACAAATGACCTCTTTTGGCTTTTTGACTAACATGAAAGTTATAGATCTCGTCGAGACGAGCAACTTTTGTGTTTTGACCTTTTCCTAATTATCCTCTAACTATTTATTTTGTATTTTTCTTTGTATTTATCCTTCTGATTTTTCTGATTGGGCACGTGGCGCCCTCTTGGCCGGCCACGTGGCCGCTCTTCCTGACCATCCGATCTCCTCCATTCTGCCATCATCTGAACCGTTCAGCCTTCGACCACTTCTAGCCCTTGGATCTGATCTCAGATCAGATCCCCACCATTACCTCGTACCTCATCCGCAGCCACCCGATCCACTCCCTATCACACGGTCGTTCGCACTCCACGTCCCCCCTTTTTTCTCCAGGCCGTTGGATCCTCGCTTGATCTAATACGATCCGTCCACTAGCGCCTCGATCCCTGCCGTCCATCACCGCTCCATTTCCCAGCCGTCAGATCTCCTGAGATCTAATCTCATCCACCCACTCCCGCCCACTTCTCAACCACTCGATCCCCGTCGCATCCAACGACTCCCATCGCAACACGTCACATCTTCACACCAGCGTCAGATCATCAAGTCATACAACGCCCTTTCATTTGCCATGTCTTCCCACTCTCGACCACCGTAGGATGAAGCCTCCAGAACAAATCTCAGCCACTCGACAACGCCTGATTCCCCACCATTCAATCCTGAGATCTAATCATCGCCATCTACCTATGCTCGATTCTTCACCGTCGCATCAATAGATCCAACGGTTGGAAAGTCGTCTTCCACCTCCGCAACCCCTCTCCTCAGTTGTTTCACCTCGCGCATCCTCCGCCCCCTTCCAGTTTTAGTCACTCATCTGACCACCCCCTCGATCTCCTAATGCCTTCCCCGCGTAGCCATAGCTTCCTCCTCCCTCGCGTAACTCCAATCGACCACCTCCAGTAATCCTCCTCCATAAAAAGACCCATTCAAAACCCTTATAACCATCAGCCTCCGCCTCCTATAAATCTCCTTCCTCCGCCACTGTCATTCCCCATCCACCATTCTGGGGCTTCGGCCCAGCCTTTGGCCCTCCGGTGACAGCGGAGGGGCCCTCGCAAGGAGGCGACATCGGCTGAAGCCTCGGTGAGATCCATGGCATCTCCGCCATGTACGCTCCTCCTCCCCGGTGGTAGTTAAGCTCCCTGGACCGGTCGGTCAGGTCAAACCATGACCCGAGGGTTGATCCGACCCTCAGCCTAGACCCCTTCCTCCATGGGGCCCCCCTCCCTGACGAGGTCCCCGTCCTCCTTCTTTTTCTTTGTTTTTCTCCTAATTCTTCCTCCATCTACACTTCACTCCACCACCACTTGATAATCCCCCGAGCTTCGCCATCTATCAAACCTACACGCTGATCCATCCTCTCTTCTCCAGAACCCCCCTTCGCTCCGACTTCCCTCTTCCCCCGCTCCGCCGGAGAAGAGACCTCTGGCCACCACTCTCGTCACTCGCCACGGCCCCCACTTCATTCACGTCACACCCACGCACTGCACCATGCACGCTTCGGCTATTCTAACGTCTACAGGTCCAATCCCTTCATTGATTGGAGTTCGCGCCGCCCCGCCATTCTCGAGCTCTACCTCCGACGACCTTGCCTCACCGAGCAGCTCCAGACAACAACGGAGCGTCGCCTATGCTCCAGGACCTTCGTCATGCCTCCAGCGAGCTTCCTCGACATTCAGATGCTAACATGGAGCACGGTGGAGCTACAAGCAAGTCGTCGGAGCCCCGCCTTCTTCGGGGACCTGTGGAAGAGGATGAAGACATAGGTGCCGTCCGACCTACGGGATCGGGCGACTAGGATGATGCCACGTGGCGACTCCAGACTCCATTCGAGCCTCCATGGTGAACCTATAGGCTCGGGTGGACCAAACCTCGAGCCGAACCGTGTCCCGAGCCTGGTCCCTCACGTGCACTGCACGTGAGGTGCTGGGTAATTTATGCGAAAGACCCCGGAAGATCTATTATTTGCAGAATGGTCCCCAGACACGTGCCTTACGTGCGTGCCCTAGTATTTTACAGGGAAGCCCTCCAACTTTCAGAAATTACAAAAAGGTCCCTGCGTGCAATGGAAGAATTTCACAAAGGTCCAGGCGGTTTTTGGTATTTGCATATAGGTCCCTCCAGGGACCTAAATGCAATATTTATCCTTTTATTTTCTTCTATTTTTATTACAATTATGCCCCTGCATTATTTTCTTCATAACTTGAGCATCGTAGGTCCAAATTGCATGATTTTAGTGTCGTTTTGATCCTTGTATTATCCTCTACATCTTAGCATGCTTAATTTTCTCATTTGCCACTGTTTTAATTGAAGTGATTTTTATGTGATAAATGAGACCCTGCTCTTCTTATTCTTGCTTGGATTTGATGACCGCTTTTCATGTTGAGATCAAATTGACTCTGATTTCTATTTCTTTATGATGCTCATAATTGTCGGATATATTTGTATCCTTTTATTTAGCATACATGTAACCTTGCATATTTGCTCATCTATCACTTTATAATTGCATAAAAACCGACTAAAATTTGCACGTATCTTAGCATTACATTTTAAATTGCACATTTCATCTTGTGGACCTGAAATTGAAGTTGATTAACACTTGTGCTTCAAGAATCGAAATTCGATAAACATATTAGGTAGCCGTGTCCCTGTGTCCGACCTTGGTAGACTTGCCAAGTATAAATACTCCACGACATTCAAAGATTGTGTTTTTTGCTGAGCCGAATTCGCCTCCTGTACTACGACAATTCATCAATCTTAAAGAGGCGAATTCAACGTTCATCAAATGGCGTCGTTGCCGATCGAGCCTTGAAATCTTCACGCGCACTATCAGGTTTTAATCCGACTCCTTCATTCTTTATATGCTCGAGGACGAGCATGGTTTAAGTATAGGGGTATGATGAATCTCGTATTCATCATGCTAAAAGTCGTAAATTAAACCCACTGCTTAATCAATCCAATAAAAGTACCCATCAATTCCTTATTATTATCATGTATCATATTGTGTATAATTTACCCTCAAATTATTGTATTTAATTTCCTTTATTTTTCTTGTAATTAATTTATCATCAAAAACCCCTAAAAATTAGGTAGATAAATTGTCCATAATTCACTAACCATTAAAAGATACTAAAATATACAAAAACATCTCAAAACCACAAAATCTGTATTTTTATCCCCCTAAAAATACCCCCAAAAAAATACTTTTTTGTACAAATGACCTCTTTTGGCTTTTTTACTAACATGAAAGTTGTAGATCTCTCGAGACGAGCAACTTTCATGTTTTGACTTTTTCCTAATTATGCCTCTAACTATTTATTTTGTATTTTTCTTTGTATTTATACTTCTGATTTTTCTGATTGGGCCACGTGGCGCCCTCTTGGCCGTCCACGTGGCCGCTCTTCCTGACCATCCGATCTCCTCCATTCCGCCTTCATCTAAACCGTTCAGCCTTCGCCCACTTCTAGCCCTTGGATCTGATCTCAGATCAGATCCCCACCATTACCTCGTACCTCATCCGCAGCCACCCGATCCACTCCCTATCACACGACCATTAGCACTCCACTTCCCCCTGTTTTTCTCCAGGTCGTTGGATCCTCGCTTGATCTAATCCGATCCGTCCACTAGCGCCTCGATCCCTGCCGTCCATCGTCGTTCCATTTCCCAACCGTCAGATCTCCTGAGATCTAATCTCATCCACCCACGCCCGCCCACTTCTCAACCACTCGATCCCCGTCGCATCCAACGACTCCCATCGCAACACGTCGCATCTTCACACCAGCGTCAGATCATCAAGTCATACAACGCCCTTTCATTTGCCACGTCATCCCACTCTCGACCACCGTAGTATGAAGCCTCCAGAACAAATCTCAGCCACTCGGTAGCGCCTGATTCCCCACCGTTCAATCCTGAGATCTAATCATCGCCATCTACCTACGCTCGATTCTTCACCGTCGGATCCATAGATCCCACGGTTGGAAAGTCGTCTTCCACCTCCGTAACCCCTCTCCTCAGCCATTTTACCTCGCGCATCCTCTGCCCCCTTCCAGTTTTAGTCACTCATCTGACCACCCCCTCGATCTCCTAACGCCTTCCCCGCGTAGCCATAGCTTCCTCCTCCCTCGTCGACCACCTCCAGTAATCCTCCTCCATTAAAAGACCCATTCAAAACCCTTATAACCGTCTGCCTCTGCCTCCTATAAATCTCCTTCCTCCGCCACTGTCATTCCCCATCCACCATTATGGGGCTTCGGCCCAGCCTTTGGCCCTCCGGTGACAGCGGAGGGGCCCTCGCAAGGAGGCGACATCGGCCGAAGTCTCGGTGAGATCCAGGGCATCTCTGTCATGTACGCTCCGCCTCCCCGGCGGTAGTTAAGCTCCCTGGACCGGTCAGCCAGGTCAGCCATGACCCGAGGGTTGATCCGACCCTCAGCCTAGACCCCTTCCTCAATTGGGTCCCCCTCCCCGACGAGGTCCCCGTCCTCTTTCTTTTTCTTTGTTTTTCTCCTAATTCTTCCTCCATCTACACTTCACTCCACCACCACTTGATAATCCCCCGAGCTTCGCCATCTATCAAACCTACACGCTGATCCATCCTCTCTTCTCCAGAACCCCCCTTCGCTCCGACTTCCCTCTTCCCCTGCTCCGCCGGAGAAGAGACCTGTGGCCACCACTCCCGTCACTCGCCACGGCCCCCACTTCATTCTCGTCACTCCCACGCACTGCACCATGCATGCTGCGGCTATTCTAATGTCTACAGGTCTAATCCCTTCATTAATCTGAGCTCGTGCCGCCCCGCCGTTCTCGAGCTCTCCCTCCGACGACCTTGCCTCACCGAGCAGCTCCAGACAACAACGGAGCGCGCCTATGCTCCAGGACCTTCGCCATGCCTCCAGCGAACTTCCTAGACATTCAGATGCTAACATGGAGCATGACGGAGCTACAAGCAGGTCGCTGGAGCCCCGCCTTCTCTGGGGACCTGCGGAGGAGGATGAAGACACAGGTGCCGTCCGACCTACGGGATCGGGCGGTTAGGATGACGCCATGTGGCGACTCCAGACTCCATCCGAGCCTCCATGGTGAACCTATAGGCTCGGGTGGACAAAACCTCGAACCGAACCATGTCCCGAGCCACAGAAGTTGTCCCGAGCCTGGTCCCTCACGTGCACTGCACGTGAGGTGCTGGGTAATTTATGCGAAAGACCTCGAAAGATCTATTATTTGCAGAATGGTCCCCAGGAACGTGCCTCATGTGTGTGCCTGGGTATTTTACAGGAAAGCCCTCCAACTTTCAGAAATTACAAAAAAGGTCCCTACGCGCAACGGAAAAATTTCATAGAGGTCCAGGCGTTTTTTGGTATTTGCATATAGGTCCTTCTAGGGACCTAAATGCAATATTTATCCTTTTATTTTCTTGCATTTTTATTACAATTATGCCCTTTCATTGTTTTCTTCATAACTTGAGCATCGTAGGTCCAAATTGCATGATTTTATGTCGTTTTGATCCTTGTATTGTCCTCTACATCTTAGCATGCTTAATTCTCTCATTTGCCACTGTTTTAATTGAAGTGATTTTTATGTGATAAATGAGACCCTGCTCTTCTTATTCTTGCTTGGATTTGATGACCGCTTTTCTTGTTGTGATCAAATTGACTCTGATTTCTATTTCTTTATGATGCTCATAATTGTCGGGTATATTAGTATCCTTTTATTTAACATACATGTAACCTTGCATATTTGCTCATCCATCACTTTATAATTGCATAAAAACTGATTAAACATTGCATGTATCTTGGCATTGCATTTTAAATTGCATATTTCATCTTGTGGACCTGAAATTGAAGTTGATTAACACTTGTGCTTGAAGAATCGAAATTCGATAAACATATTAGGTAGCCGTGTCCCTGTGTCCGGCCTTGGTAGACTTGCCAAGTATAAATACTCCACGACATTCAAAGATCGTGGTTTTTGCTTAACCGAATTCGCCTCCTGTACTACGACAATTCATCAATCTTAAAGAGGCGAATTCGACGTTCATCACTAGTTCTACTTAATTACGACTCAATAACATTAAAAATATTATAGGAGTGTCACTATTAAAACCATCCTTTGATAGAGGAGAAGGGTTGGGATTTTTCATCGATGATAGCTCTTCCCACTTAATTATACATTTTGTTCACAAGCAAGGTGTATTAGAATTGTCCTACAATCGAAAACATGTTTAGAGGTGTCAAGATAGATATACAAAGTAGATGTGCATTAACATGTAATTACATTGTTTCGCAAGAGTATACATGATCTTTCAAATAATCCTCATTATATCACAAAAAGATTAAGTCGAAGGAGCTAGTACTCCTTCCCAAGAAGACTAAGGAACAAGTGATTGGTATTTTCACTAAGACCTACTCACGACTAATTTTGAGAAGAACGGGACAAGTTCGACATACTTGGTGTTTACATTTAAATAGAAAGGAGAGTTAAGTTGCATTTCATTCTTTCGAGGTTATCGATAGTTGATGATGATACACTTACCCATTTTGACAATATATAGTCACCTCACTTCTTTTCTAATACAAATGTGTAGATTTCGAGGTCTATGCATTTGTATTATAAAAGAAGGAAAGTAAGTACTTATTAGTCAAAAAGGAAAAGTGGGTCCTCATACATGATCCATAACCATGAAAGAATGAATTACAACTCAACACTTTCTTTCCTTTTAGATGCAAAGATCAAGTATGTCCAACTTAACCTATTAACCTTGAGATCTACACATTCGTAATCGCGTGGGTTCGCCCTATTTCTTGAGTATTCCTATTAAGTTGTTACATTAATGATGTGGAAAACTCATCTAGATCAAATTTGGCTTAATTATATTATAAAATCTATACCTATATTTGCTTTTTGGCACTTCAATTATCAAACATATTTCATATCATACTTTTAAAAAGAGGTGTGAAGATTATGTCGCTAAGGCAAAGGAAATTGATGCAAGTTCTTCTAAACAGCTCAAAACCATCATTACAAATCAATTTTTTGAGTTATTGAAAGCATGACGGGTAAATCATCGATCAAAACCATCCCTTTTGATGAAGGAATTAGGAGTGTCCACTTGGAATGAATTTGCTTAGTGATTTATTCTATTATTATGTAATAATCATCAGAGAATTATACCAACATGAAGATTATAAGCCAAAACCTTAGAACCTTTTGACATCACTCCTTAGTCTTGCATTAATATATTGGTAGGGAAGCTAGATTAGATGTGCTAATAGAATTGAATACCTTAGAATATGCTAGGATTCGAATTCCATTCATTTAAAAAGTTTCAAATACATCAACTTTGTTTCAAATTTGAAATGTTATTTGATGTTCTAAAGCTTATGTCAGCTATTTTATATAAAGAATAATATAATTTTATGAATTTTATTTTATAATTCTAATTTTAATATAGATTACTAAGATATGTTAATAAAATTATATAATCAAGGAAAACATCAAGTATATAATATATAGTGGATAAAAGTATTTAATTTTTCCCATTATTATGTCTTTCACAAAATAAATTTGTTCTTTCTGGGATGTAAGAAATATATGTATAAATATAATTGTATGAGGTATATTAACGGATAAAATATTATCTATAAAAAAGTTGATTACATTATAGTTGCCATTGCATGCCCAAGCAAGATAAGACCAAGCTCCTATAGAAAAATAATACAAACTAATCTTATTATTTGAAATCAAAATAATAATAATAATTACCTACCAAGATAAAACCACTTCATCATTCATAAAAATCATCAACATCTAAAAGCTAAAACCATGATTCATACATGAATTTTGGTATACAAAGAAACAATCGGGAAGACCGACTATTTTAACATCAACATCGGTTTGCATCAAAGTTTAGTTTTGAGGAACCAAATTCCTAAGTAGTACCTGGGATTTACGTAAATACCCAGGTTCTACAAAATATTTTTATTTACATCGAAGCTACAGTGGTGTCGCATGTTGAACATGGGACACCTGAAAAGTTTTTTTTACCTCGTAACTGCAAAGGTAGTGCATCCTTAAGATGCGATATATATAGATCTCCCTGGATATGTTCCCCGATAGTTCCATGAACTTTCTCACATAGCACTTGTTCAACATGCGCTATATGAGAAACTTCCTGAAACAATTCCAGTAAGTTTCTCATACAGCGCATGTTCAACATGTGTTATGTGAGAAAGTTCCTGGAATAATTCCAGGAAGTTTCTCATATAGCGCATGTTCAACATGCGACATATGAGATTCTTCCTGGAAAATGACAGGTCAGGTCTGGAGATCTGATCCTGCTCTTCTGGCCTTTAGTCTTCTTAGGACAAGGGACTAGACAAGTCCAAGGATGAACCTCCTCATTTGCCAGACTAAGACCGTAGCCTATTCCAGCTCTTCCTGCTCAATTTACGTTCTTCTTTCATGTCGATGCATACACATTCACAAATGTCTCCACAATCACAAATGTGGGTTATAGATGCACACACATTCACAAAGGATACATATTGATGCACAAAGACAATCACATAAATTACATATATTAAATTGTCCACGGAGATACATTTTCATATTTGTATCACATTAACAACTACAAAGTGTACAACTCAACGCTTTCTCCAACACTGATCTGTTCTCGTTGTATCACGAAGATGGAAGGATAACAAATGGTTCGCCTCGTCTATCATGTTGATTTACGAGGGTCCAGTACCGTCTTCATCGAAGGTAGGCATTGGTGGTAGCGTGAGCGTGCAGTAAGTGGGTTGTGTTTCTATGGCGTCCATGCCTTGCCTCAACGGTGCCTGCGGCGTTGGCATGTCGTCACGTGGTCGCTTGACCACCGGTGTGACGAAGTCTGTTCCCAATTCCGTTGACGCAAGATCCTCATCTGCTGCAGCGGCTGCCTCATTGTCCAGGGGTTCCGCTACTGGTTCGCACGCTCTTCGCCGACCTCTTCCTCTTACTCTTCCTCGCCTGGCCTCTGCCTGAGCCACATCAACATGGTCGTAATATATTGTGACGGCATCTGCAAACTGAAATGACAACCATTGATCCATTTCTGCCTTTCCTTGTATCGCAATCTCGCAGCATTCCTCGTATCCAATATCATATATCCGGCCCCACTTGGCGAGCTGCATCCAAAGAAAAAATACATATAGGTAAATTTAATGGAAACTTCTTGAAGTAATTTACAACAAAGTTTATCCAAGAACTTACGTTGCTTGCCAGAGTTGCACCTAGTCATCCAACAAATCTTCTTGTAATCGTCTTATACCATTGATCGTAGGCGGGCTTCGCGAAGATCCCATTGGACTGATCGATATCAACGACTCTATCTTCCCGCTCATCCATTGGCTTATATACAACCAATGTTTCGCCCTCCAATCCACATGCACCTTCCCCCTCAATTCGATGGCATGGAGGTCCTGAAAGGTAAAGCAAGGATGTAGAATGTCTTGACGACCGTCAAATTGTCTCAGAAATCGGTCGGGGAAGTAATACTCCACAATGTGGAAGTATATCAAAGGTATTTGCGCCATCTAAATGCGATAGCATTCAAGACAGTTGGCAGGGAGACTTACGCGGATGTCTTCGGTATACGACGTCCACAATACCTGAATGGTAAAATTGTATTTAGATCAATGATTTTTTTGGGTTGAAATTGAATTAATTTGTGGATGTAAAATTACTTGCTCGAGTGATTGTATGTCAAAAGCTTCACAGTATGGTCTCACTACATGTGTAGGTTATCGATGATGCGCAAACGTCGTTGCCCAACGAACTCCTAACGGGCGCCCGTGCCACTGTATGTCTTCCCTCACAACAGGAGCAATGTGGGGGAAATGCTCCCATGCCCATAGCAGAAGCAGTGTGACGGAGCCTCTAATCTCCTCGGTTGCCATATCTGCCGCTAAACAGAGGTGTCTATATAGATACACAAGTACGGTGGATCCCCAGCTCAATGTCCCATAGTACTCCAAATCATGCAGATGTGATAGCGAAATAAGGGAAACCAATGATCCTGATTTGTCCGTGAATACTACACCACCAAGCAACTGCAAGATATAATCTCGAGCATGTCTCTATAGGACCACCTCGTCTAGATGTTCTGACAAGTCTGCAAAATCAGTGAATAACCAACTCGCTAACATCCTGCTGCCAACGATTTCTGATGGAAGTGGCTTTACACCCAACAGCTCCTCGCACGTATTAGCCCATGTGGCTCCAGGTGTAGTCTCCCCCGTAACAACAGATACATCAATTCGTAGCCCCATGATGAATGCGACGTCCTGCAAGGTGATGGTCATCTCCCCACTAGTCATGTGGAAAGTGTGTGTCTTGGGCCTCCAGCGTTCAACCAACGCCGTTACCAAATATCAATCTAGCGTGATGAATTCCAGCTCAGATATGCATCCAAAACTCGCTTGAGCTACATATGGCTGGAGTCAATCATCCAAAGGAATCCGGCGAACATGTGTCTCCCGACGTCGACAACGCAACCATGAAGATTCCTACAAGATAATTGTTATAAGGAAAACGAGTAAAGAAAAATGATAATTAAAAATACTTACATCGCCAGCTCAGACACGATGAGAACGATGTCGCTCCTGGAGAGTCAAAATGGATGGGTCAAGTGGGCCGGGATCCATCTGCAATTTTAAAAATTCAATGTTACAATATACAATGTAAAAAAGAAGAATGTACGATACGAGTAATTATGCAGCAAATTAAAAGAAAAAGAAGCAAACTTACTCAAAACAGGACATTTGCGCTTGTTGTGACCTACGCCACCACAATTATCACATTTATTCTTATTCCTTGCCACCGTCTGTGCATTAGACGTAGATGCTTGAGAATCCCTTGCGGTTTTATTGGGACATCCATGGTGTGTGTGACCCAGTATCCCACAAAACGAACAAATATTATGGCGAATCACATCTCTAACATTCATTTCATTATGAATTCTTGTTGTGCGTGGTCGACCTTTGCCGCGCTTACGCTTTGGGTCAGGACGTAGTTCTGGATAGTCCAAAGAAGCCCACGTTTCCCGATCACCGATGGGAAAAAATTTCCCTTCATAAACTTTCAGTTGGTGTAACCATGTGTACCACTCTCCAACATAGGAATCCACTTCCGCTCGACGGTTTAAAATGACCGCAATAGCGTGGGAACATGGGATACGGAAAATTTGCCACTTATTACATGTGCATTTACGTTGAAGCAAATTTACCGTATTCATTTGCGACCGCGAAGACCGCTAGACGTCCGTCGAACACCACTAGAAATCTCGAACAATATATCCGGCTACCTTTGTATTTGCGTTATTGTGTGCCCGTTTGTAGCTGCACTCCAACGGTTCAACTCTGTGGATGCGTAATGCATGAATTTGCGACCTGCAGCAATGGTTGCGCTTGCCTCTTCAACATGTTGGTTAAAGTATAACACACAATTATAAAAAGTCTTCTCGATCAACGCAGGAATTGACAAGCAACATGCATCTTTGAGAACTGCATTGTAGCTTTCGCTCAAATTTGTAATCATCTGACCAGACCAATAACCGTCGTCATAAGCCAAGGTCCATTGCTCACGACGATAATCATGAGTCGAAAACCATCTACCTGCTTATGTATTCCACTCTTGGAATTTCCTCATGAAGTAAATGAAATTTATATTAGTCGTTTGTAATGCTGCTGCTTGAATCAGGGCTTTCATAGAGCCGTTTTTGAAAACGCTACTGAAGTTGCTCGTGACGTGCCTTGAACAGAACCACCAATATGTAAAAGGTTCTAGTAAGTCCAAGTCAACATTTTTCATAGCAGATTTTTATCTAGAATTTCGATCGGAAGTGATACATATTGGCCCAGCTCGCATGCCAATTACCCTGATACGTACCAACGATAGAAACTTCTTCCATGAAGGACTGGATTCCTCTTCAACAATTCCGAACACAAGGGGAACAACATGTTTATCCCCATCAATCCCGCAAGCAATGAGCAATTTCTGTTTGTACTTCCCATACAAATGGGTCCCATCAAAATACTAATTAAAGGGTGGCAATATTTGAATGCCTCAATTGAAGGCTCAAATGCCCAAAAGTATCGTTGAAATCCACGGCAATGCGCTTTCCGAGAATCAGGATGGTCGCTGTATTTAATATCAATTTGAGTCCCAAGAATGTCAGCCTTCATTGCATGCAATAGATAAGGCATTTTAGCGTATGACTTCTTCCAATCACCAAATACAATTCCGATTGCCTTCCTCCGAGCATCCCAAGCCCTTTTCTTGGTAACCCAGTAGTTGTATATCTCCTAGATGTGAGCTCTACAACTCGAAACACGAACATTAGGGTCATCCCTCACGAGAGTTAGCAACGATCTGGACATGAATTTGTAGTTCAACTGAGGGTGATCCTGATTAACTGTAGGGTTTATACAAGTGTGTGACCCACCAACCTTGGAGATCACCCACAGTCCATCAAATTTTCAAAAATGTCCTCGTAAATACCAAGCACATCCATTCGATCTCTGTGTGCAAAAAACCGACCATATCAAGCTGGTGGGTTCCTTGACAATGAAATCATAGTATGTCAGAATGTGATACTTCTAGCGTAAATCAAATCTTCCCTACTTTTGAAGGTTCTACCCTTGCGTATTTCGTCAATGACACCATTATCAAGTCAAGACTTCTTTCAAATGTCGTCTTCATAGGTTGAACGAGTATTGGATCCTCTAACCCCACAATATGTTGCGTGCTTTGTTCATCAACTGGGATCTCCTCGTCTACCACATTATCGTCAACATTCTCCACTACCTTCTTCCAGGTCATCATTAGATCCCCAAGGGATGAAATCATCCAAAGCGTGATTAACCTCTCGCATCAACGGGTCACTCATTCGCCATTCCTGATCCGTACATGGCCGCGTTATAGGCACATCAGTGTCAAAGGAGGCTTCCATGCTAGGGACAACTGCTGGTTGTATGCTAGGGAAGATTGTTGGTTGTTTGCTACAGACAACTATTGGTTGTGTACTCGAGACAACGGATGGTCTCGTGGTATCGACAACAATGAGGACTTCGTTCGCAAAGACATCTTCAAAAATAATATAAGTAGGCATTGATTTCCCAATGGTCCAAGCATACACAAAAACTCCCTCGACATCATCATCATCGACGATAGAGGAAAATGATGGTTCTTCCCCCGAGTCTCGAGGGATGCGATGTAGCAATCAGATTTTTGACTATTGGCATCCAGGTTGAACTTACGGTAAACCAAGTTCAACATCTCATCGAACGTCATATTAGGCATTAATCCAAACCCCCGTACGTTGGTCGTCGAACCGCCAATAAGCGTACCCTCAAATGAAACATACAATAACACGTCTCCATTCCGACCTAATACGTGGACACAATGTACAAGTAAAAAAATACATTCATGAAATGAAGAATCATATGCATATTATATAATCAATAATCTCAACAAAAAATTTTTACCAAGTCCCAATGTATGCAATAACGACTAAGCCCTAGTGAGAGGCGGTGGAGGCTAGGACGGTACCGACAAAGAAGCTACGGAAAAGGAGTTTTTCGCGCACCTAGGAGTGATCAAAAACGAGGTTTGTAGGAGAGGGGGAGGCCGAGGACGACGGGTGCCACTGGGGAGTCGCGGGCGGCAGCAGAACATTAGAAATCACATATTGGATATGCGCTATATATATCGCATCTTAAGGATGCACTACCTTTGTAGTTACGAGGTAAAAAAACTTTTCAGGTGTCGCATGTTCAACATGCGACACCACTGTAGCTTCGATGTAAAAAAACATTTTGTAGAACCTGGGTATTTACGTAAATCCCAGGTACTACTTAGGAATTTGGTTCCAGTTTTGAGTCCATTCCTCTTTATTTTGAATATGGATGAGTTGACTAGTCACTTTTAGGATGACATATCTTGGTGTATATTGTTTGTCGATGATATTATGTTGATTGATGAGAGAAGAGATGGAATAAATGAGAAGCTAGAGATTTAGAGACACGCCTTATAGACTAAAGGATTTCGTATAAGTAGGGCTAAGATTGAATATATGGAGTGCACGTTTGATGAAACAATAGTGGACCTGATGTGAAGATTGGAGACAAATTCAAAAGAAAGATTGTGTTAGATACTTGAGATCTATTTTGCAACAGGATGAGGAAATTGATCGAGTTGTTACTCAGAATAAAAGTAGATTGGCTAAAGTGGAGAGGAGCGTCTATTGTTCTTTGTGATAAGAAGATTCCTTTGAAAGTCAAATGGAAGTATTACAAAGCAACCGTGAGACTTGCTATACTATATGGATGTGAATGTTGGCTTGTGAACCATAGACATGCGAATAAAGTGACAAAGGCATAAATGAAAATGATAAGGTGAATGTGGGGTCATACACGAAAAGGATAGTTTCAGAATGATAAGATCAGAGGGAAAGTTGGTGTAGCTCCAATAGATGATGAGAGAAAACAATTCAAGATGGTTCGACCATTTCCAAAGGAGGTCAATTGATGCACCAATTAGAAGATGCGAGATTTTAGATGTTGAGCCAACTAAAAGAGGATAATGAAGTGTTGAAATGAGACTATCCGAAAGGATCTTAGTTATTTGAATTTAAGTCCAAGAATGACATAAAATAAATCTAAATGGAGGTAAAAAAATCTATATAGCCAACACTACTTAATTGTGGGAAAATGCTTTGTTGTTGTTGTTGAAAGGAACAACTTACTTGATGGTGAGAAGATTTCGCATATTACTTACGAGATGATCTATGTTATCTTGAAAATGATAAATATCATCGTAGATTATCATGCAAGGATAACAACACAAGAAGATGGAGGCGATATCACTGGATAGGCCATGAACAATGATAAATGTAAAGGAGAAACTCAAAGTAGCACAACTATTGTTTTCACATGCAACAACATTGCCTACCAACGACCGCAAGATCTTTGGTCGATAATGAAAAAGAGAGGAAAAAAGCATAATGAATGAGGGAACACAAAAATAAATGTGATGAAGAATCAAAGACTATATAATATGTGTTCATCCTACTAGGTTTTACCACTAAACATATTCCACCTTTTTTATAATATTGAATATTTACTCAATTAACTAATAGTGTCATGCACGTAGTTTGCATTGTATATATGTATGTATGCGCATACTTATTTATACATATATGTAATATATGTATACATGCATGTATACATATCTAAATATCAAATAAAATAAATATTAGATTAATTCAGATTCGATTCATCGAATCCATGAATCCATGAGCAACTCATACTCAGTTTATTTAATTTCAAATCAAACTTGATTTTGAATTTTTAGAGAACGAATCATGTAGTCGAATTGTACCACATTTAAAACTCGAACCAAGCTGCATTGAAAAAACAAAAATTAGTATTTTGATATGAGCCAGACCTAATAAGCAGTTAAAAACATCCCAACTAAGGGCGCTGGAAAATCGGTCTCCGCTTGTCATTAGGAGTGGAATGTAAACACCATCTTTCTTCTCTCCATTGAGATATAATTCCATGTATAAATAACACAATTCTCTTGGTCTCCATCACTAAAAAATCTATAAAAGTTTATAAAAAAACCATGGAATGGAACATCCAGAACATATGGGTAAGTTCATCCATGTGTATCAAGATCCAAATTAAGGTCATCTTCTCTCCATGAAACCACTAAGCAAAGAGCTGCCAAGCCTGCACAAACCAATCACGATACTAGTTAGAAGCAACATTCTTATTGCCAAATAGTACCTTGAATTAGTTGCTTTATTAATACAAATACACCGGGAACATTTGAGAAGAAACATGAACCCAGGGAGAAGATCCCTTAAAAGAACTGATCCAACTCAGATGGATTCACCTTTCGGAATCATGCCACCGAATCTACCGTGCAGAAGCTTTTAAACATGGGGGGAGGATGAAATATTGAAAGTTTCATTTATAGAACAGAAGGATCTACCTAACTGCTTTCCGACCCGGAGGTCTTTTCTTTCTCCGCGGAAGCATACCGCCTGCAAGCAAGAGACTTTGCCCAAGGGTCTAAGGGAGTTCTCTGCGGTAATTGCGGCCCCGCTGGTCTTGCCTCTCGTAGTTCATTCTCTCGATCAACAAATCTGTTGGGAAGTGGATAAATGTGTTAGTATGCGCCATTAAACTTCGTTACAGGTGGTAGAATGGCATCTCAGGATGCCATCAAACAGATTGTGGAGCATGAGATCGACAAAAGCTTCTAATAAAGAAAAAAACTAGTACAAATTTCCTATAAATCAGGCAGTGAAAACATGCCTAACTGCTACTAATAACGAGCATTTTCGAATATTGAAACATCTGGAGTTTTAGCTCAAAACTGATGTGAAGTATAAGGGATGTTTTCTGTCTGTAGTCACAACAATTGTTATAATTTTTTAGAATTATAGTCATAAAATTTGCAAGACAATCTAATGATGATCAGAAATGCATTAGGATTAGACCCACTACTAAGATCAGAAATGCGACAGTCATACTTTACAACTCATATGCCTGTGAAGGTCCTGATCCGGCCATAGATATGGATCCACGACCATTAAGGAGACTTACACGTTTGTATCTATCGGAGCTACGAAAAAATGAGAACGTATTATCTGTTTGATAATCTCATATAGATCCTGCTACTAGCATATTATACAATTATCAGTATCTGACCCTTGGAAATTTTGTCAAACAGATTTCTTAGACAAATGTAAGTCCGAAAATGACCCACAACAGATCTGAATTGAGGCAATGAATCAATGTAGCAGACCATAATAACGTGGAAGACTTTGTTGTTATAGATTTCTTAGATAAAAAAAATTAGGTTGCACGAAGACATCGATAATGTATTAAAACTAATGTTAAAAAGTTGTCAGCTTATTCTTCATAAAGGTCACACAGCTTTAGATGTGAAAAGAAATTTGTGAAAAGCATATAAGCTTCCAATATAACAAGGACACCTTCCCAAATTTATCAACCCGTATCTCTTGATACAGATCCCTAAGCTTAATGTACGATTGACAAATTCAAAGTAGAAGGCTAAGGGTGTAGATTTCCAAATACAAGCACAATAGAATAATAAAAAGGAAAACGGTTTTTTCCGAGAAGAGCGCCAATAAAGTTTTTTGCATTGATGTTTTGCTTTCCATTTCCTATACTTGAGAAGTTGTGTTATTGTAACAATAGAAAATTCCAAAATAAGAAGTTCAAATGAGATAAAATTGGACTTCACATGGTAGGTATCCAAATTTCTATATGCAATTTATGGACCAGCATAGATTCGAATGGCAATGTATCCACTTCATTTACTAGAATAGATGCCTCTATAAAAGCACCATTCCCCTTCCAAGCAGCAAAATGGTAATTTTCCCATGTGTGCACCCTCAAAAATTCCCATGTGTGGGAAACACACCAAAGGGTAATGGGGATAACATCACTAACATGTCATGTTGATTAAAAAATACTAGCAAGACGTAAAGACTCCAATACAACCCCCAAATAGGGCTAGCTAAGGTCAGATGCAGATCTTTTTTTGCAGCTTTTGTTAGATCTAACTCTACATTCTGTTATCTATATTATCTGTGTTTCTTAGTGGCTTCAAATGCTCTTCTTCACAAATACTTTCTTACTATAAAGATCTTTTATTGCGACTTTCCACTATAATTCTCTCTTTACATTTTGCTATATTTAGGTACATCAGCCACTATAGCTAGGGTGGAGCATGGGCCTGAATCTGGCCCAACCCTGCTAGGCCCAAACCAAGGACCAAAACAAAATCTTGGTCATGACTCAATTTTAGGGCCCACAATCAGCCCAAGGCCCGAAATTTTGGGACTGGGGCCGGGTCAGTTTAGGTTGAGCATTGGAAAAAAAAAACATTTCCCTTAATTTGTATAGGCCCGCTGACCTTTTTGCTTCTTTTGGACCCGGGCCCAACTCGACCCAAAATTTTTGTGAGCTCAAAACCAAGGCTCGAGCTCGGACCAAGTAAATTTTGAGCCCGGTTCGAGTTGACCTTTGGGTCGGGCTCGGGCTGGCCCGACTCACTGCTCCACCAACTCTTCTTGGTGTTTTTTCACATGTTGATGTGGTTTTCATGTATCCTCTCCCGATGTGAAAGTCATTTCTTGATGACATTTTGCTCTGCTCTGTTTTTTTTTTTTGACATTTTCCCCATTGGTTCTTAGAATTGCCATATAGCTTCACTTTTTTATAATGAAATGCTATTTTCTATAAGGTAATGGTAGATGCTAACTGTAATTGTACAAATTAAGATGCTTCACATAAGATCGTTCAACATATATTCGTTCTTCCTTGTTCAAAATTATCGTTCCACGGGATAAGACATGATAGAGTCTATAAGAAGCTTGACCAGTGGAGAAAGGATCTAGACAGAAATTTGGCTAGAACCAAGATAGAGAATATGGATTGCAAGTTAAATCTCAAGGAAATTAGAAAGAGAAACTGGAGGAAATATCACCCATAGAAGTATAGAAGTAATGCAGAGTGATTGAAGTGGAGAGGAGCTACACTTGTTCTTTGCAATAAGAAGCTAAATTTGAAGATAAAAGTCAAATACTATAGGATTGCAGACTTGCGGTGTGACCCGCATTGTTCTGTCATTGGGTATTGAGCAGTATACTACTATATAGTTGTGCAAAGAATTCATCAGGTGGGTCTGCGACTAAACAAAAAAGAATCAGATTCGCAATAGAGCGTCAAACAAAAGATTAGTGGAACCCACTTAATTCGCACCCACTTAATGTTGTGCCTCCCACCCAAAAGACTAGGGTTCAAATTCCATAGCGGACACCTTTGTGTGTTTCGCCCTCTTGTTTCAAAAGAACAAAAAAACAAAAGATTAGTGTGGCATAGAAAGAAGACAAAACGAGACACACCTAGAGCATCATTTCGAAGGAGCAGGAAGCTAGAGGAACCTTACAACAGTCGGCAAGGAAAACCAAAGAATTCTTAGAAAGAAACTGCTGAGGAGATTTTTTGGGTCGAAATCCAAGTATGAATTGTATCTATTTGAAAGCAAATAATCCATCTACATGACCCTACTTAACATGAAAAAGGCTTGGTTATTGTTATCAAATTGTACCCATTTAAATGGTCTGGTGGTAGTGCATTGTGCCTACCATCCAAAAGACCAGGGTTCATATCCCTCCTTGTGGGAGTTGCTTAGGTAGTCGACAGCCCGCGTAAAAAATAGTGGGAGAAGGCTTCACCACACTTGATTTACTTATCGACTTTCCATATTGTTAACATAGAATGATTTTACTAGTAACACAAATATATATGTGGAAAACTCATCTGGGATGGTTTATACATGTGCCACCTAAGACATCAGTTCGAGGAGCGAGAAGCTAGAGGAACCTTATAACAGTGGGGAAGGAAAGCATGAAAATCTTAGAAAGAAATTACTGAGAAGGATATGGTTCTTTTGGATCTAAGTGCACGTGTGAATTAGATCTATTTGGAAGTAACGAATCCATCTAAATGACCCAACTTAATATGGAAAAAGGCTTGGTTGTTATCAAACTGTCAAAAGCCAATAAAACAATTTCTATATTAGATGAATTTACTGGAATTAAAACTTGATTTACTTATCCGCTTTGCATATTATGAACTGAAGAAATCAATGATTTATTACTGATAAAAAATATATAAAAGGATAAGCAAAAATTCAACATTATATATGACGCATCATTACCCGTGTGAACAGGATAGGGATATCACTGGTATCTAAGACTGGTACTAATTTAATTATACGGATATTTCATTGATGCCATGCAAATTTACTAATATTCACATATACCCAAACTCAGAGTTTATACAAAACACTCGTAAACTTACATTAAAATAAATGAAATGCTTCCTCGTTATTTTTTTCATCCATAACAGTGTTAATGTCAATATCTTTTGAAATAGAATGAAACTTGCAATAAAATCTAAAAAAACATGTTTTATTTTAGAGTTTAATGGGGCTTGGCTGCCCCCGCGCCGTTTTCGGCATTTTTTTTTTTGAAAAATATCGCCATGCATATTGATCCCTATATCCCTTCTATATGTCATTCGAATTTCATCAGAAACAGAGACTCCTACGGCCTCCATCCAAACAGAGACTCATTTTTTAACGGTAACAGGATTTTTTAAATCGACACCATCTCGATGGAGCCCGTAGGAGTCTCTGTTTCTGACGAAATTCGAATGACATATAGGAGGGATATAGGGATGAATATACATGGCGATATTTTTCAAAAAAAATAAAAAAACGCCGAAAACGGCACAGGGGCAGCCATCCTTGGGGCAGCCCCATTAAACTCTTTATTTTATCCTCCTCCTCCTCCTCCAACCTTGACTCTTTGGTTTCTATTTCCTTCTTGTTGGTCTCCGCATCTCCTTTTCTTCATTCACAACAGCAGAGGGTGCTAAAGAATAAATAAAACAAGGGATATTTACACCCATAACCCTGAGTAATCTCGTAATTACCCCGGATACCCTCTGTAATCACGAATTACACATATGACCCTGAATAAATACTCCGTTTTACATGGATAACCTTCCGTTAGTTTAGTTGTTTAACTCAACCATACGGATGAGTTAATCTAACCAAGTCACAATTAAACGGTTAGGATTAATTAAAAGTAAAAAAAAGAAATCGTTAAGAGATGAGCTTGCAGGCGATGGGTTGGGGGCTTGAAGGCGGGGTTCTTGACAGAGGCGGTGGGGTGCCGGGGGGGCGTTACTGGCTGACGAAGGCGGTGGGGAGGGGTGCGACGATGGTGGAGGCATCCACGCGGGGGTTTCTTCGAGCTTTGCTGGAGGAGGAAGGATTTTGCGACGATGCTGGAGGTGGGCTTCTAGCTTGCAGGCGAAGGCAGGGGAAAAGGGGGGGGGTCTTGAAACAGGGTCTTCGAGCTTGCAGGAGGAGCTAGGCAGGGGCGATAATGGTGGAGGGCCGATGACGAGCGGGTGCTTCCTGAAGCGGGGTCTCCGAGCTTGCAGTAGGAGGCGGGTGGGCGGGAGCGACGATGGTGGAGGGTCGACTGGAGGCTGAGGTCGTGGGGGGGGGGGGACTTCGAGCTTGCAGTAGGAGGGGGCGGGCGGCGACGATGATGGAGGGCGACTGGGTTTTAGGGGGGGGGGGATCTTCGAGCTTGCAGTAGGAGGGGGCGGGCGGGGTGCGACGATGGTAGGGGAGGGGGGGTCTTTGGAACTTGCAGTAGGAGGGGCGAGCGACGATGGTAGAGGGCCGACTGGAGGCTAAGGTCGGGGGGGGGGGGGGGGGGGGGGGGGTAGGCCTTCGAGCTTGCTGGAGGAGGCGGGCGATGGCCTCGAGATTGCCGGCAGAGGTGAGCGGGGGAGGGTTGCGAGCTTCCTGGCGGAGACCGAGGGGTGGGGGGAGAGCGTTTGCTGGCGGTGCGGGGTGAGGGGTCATCTGGCTTCGGTATGTGTTGCGAGGCCTCGTTGCTTTGCATGCGGAGGGTTGGGGCACAAGCAAGCGGGCTGTGGTGCAAGGTCCAGGGGGGATGTCGGCCGTTTCTCTCTAGGAGGTCCTCATGCAAAAAGGGGTTGCTGGCGGATCGGGGGCTCCTCATGCAATAGGGGTTGCCTCGGTCGATGCAAGCAGATCTTTCGCGCAGGTGGTCGCGGGGGGGGGGGGGGGGGGGGGGGGCGCTCTTCGGCGGAGGTAGGCTGGAGCTGCGGGAGGAAGGAGTTTAGCTCCCGTGCTTCGTTCGCCTCGAGGGGGGTGTGTGTTGCTGGGGGCTCAACGATGGGGGAGGCCGCGGTGGCGGGGGGTGCATGTTCCTCGGAGGGGAGAGCTGGTGATGCGCGCGGCCCGCGTGAAGGTAGGGTGTTGGTAGGGGTTTTCCTGAATCAGTGCTTGGCCGTCGAGGAGGTGAACAACATTCTCGAAGGGCTTCTGGGGACCAGCTTCTCGGGAGACCTGTTCTTGCTGGGTTCGAAAAGATGCTGCGTTAGAGGTCTTTTAATGGACCAGCGTTCCCGTTTGATTCATGCAGGGCCTCATGGAGGCATCGTGTGGAGGGATTTGCGTTTTGCAGACGGTGCTTGCTCGGAGTTGGAGGTTTGTGTAGCTGAGGTCAGGGGGGTCCCTTTCTTGTCAAGATCCGTTCATCGCCTTCGGCGACCTCTAAGAAGGTGGGGTGAGGTGTTGGCCGTTACCAGCGACGGCTTATCGCCGGGGGATGATCCAGCGACCACGAAGATTCTAATGGAGTGCAACAAGGCCTTCCTCGATCGGGCGGATGGCCAGGTGTTCTTCGAAGAGTTAAACTTGGGAAGATTCTTTTGTAGAATCGAGCTTTCGGTGGTGGTGCCTCCGCCGCCTCCCTCCTTGCCGGATCGGTGGGATCTTGGGGGGGGAGGCCAGCAAGAGGGTCGTTCCGTTTTCCCAGGAGAAGCAGCCGCTGTGGGATTTCGCCTCGACGATCTCGCCGCAGATGGGTACGTCTTTGGGGGGTGCGCCGTGCTATGATGTTTACGTAAGGCCTTCTCCCGCTATGGTACGTGAAGCCCATCCCACTGCATGGAATCGGTGCATGGTAGCGGGGGACGTGGCGGGCGTTTGGAGTGATGTGGAGGGTAGGTGCACGAATTTCAGAGGAGATTTGACATTCTTGGTGGGGTCGCAATGCTCTGCCTTCCGGATCTTTTCACCAGGCTTTGCTATCCTTGGGCATGACGCTTCTCCATCATTCGGAGCCGCGCGTCATTCCATAAGTCGGGTTGTTGAGTTCGACCCGAACAACCTTTCAAAGGCGGATCCTCTTCTAGTTCCGGGTCGGGCGGGGGTTGATTCGGGTTCGGGGGCACAAGCGGAACCTCTTCTGTCGGTGGACCCCGGCACCTTGAGTTTTTCATCTGCATTGTTCTCCGCCCCGCATTCGGCCTCTCTGCTTCTCAACCAGCATGCGGAACCATCGTCGCAGGAGGGGGTCTCTCGTGGGTCAGATCCGGCTACTGAGGAGCCACTTGATGATAAGGCTACAGATGCCGAGTCATCGAAGAGATCTTGCAAGCGGTACAGAAGAAGGCGAAGCGCTCGCTCGCTGTCAAGGGAGCACCACTCGTGTCAATCCTTCGAAGAGGCGGTGGCGGAAGCAGCGGGGGTGGTGCCTTCATGGGTCTTCAACAAGGTTACTAAATGAAGATCCTTTCCTGGAATGTTAGGGGCACGGGGGATGCGGCTAAGAGAAATATTCTGGGGTCCAGATTCAGGGAATGGGGGTGCGACGTCGTTCTTCTGCAAGAAACCAAGTTGGCCTCTCTGGATGATGATGTTTGGAGCTCTCTCGCGGCGGGGGATCTTGATGAGTTTTCCGCTTTATCTGCATCTGGGAGTGCTGGCGGTTTGCTTATTGCTTGGAAATCATCTGGGTTCTCCCTTGTCTCTACTGTGAAGGGCAACCACTCTGTCTCTGTTCTGCTCACCAGGAAGGAGGACTCTCAATCGCTCGTTTTCTCTTGCGCTTACGGCCCTTGTGATGCGGCTCGCAGGAAGGAGCTATGGGACGAGCTTCGCAAGATCTCGCTGGACAACGTGGGTTTGCCTTGGCTGATTGGGGGAGATTTCAATGTCACGTTACGTTCCTCTGATAGGCCCCGGTCCAGGGGAGGCTCCGACTCGGGCTCGGCGGAATTCGCGGACTTCGTCAACGGCCTGGCTCTGCAAGATTTAACGGCATCGGACGTGAAGTTCACTTGGAGAAACTCTTCCTCGAAATCTTGCGTTGACAGGTTTCTCGCGTCGATGGTTTTCATGGAGCTTTTCCCTCTGGCGGTGGTCCTCTCTAGACCTCGTGCTTTCTCGAACCACACTCCGATCATCTGGGACTCCAAGGTGTCTTCTTCGGCGGCAGGGTTCTTCAGATATGAGAGGTGCTGGCTGCTTGAGGATGATTTCCGTGTGCTGGTGTCTTCTTCTTGGGCGGAGGCTTACGAGGGTCGGTCGGCGGTGGTGAGGTTTCGGAAGAAGCTCGCGCGTCTCAGAGGCGTCCTTTCACAGTTCAAGAAGAGGTCGCGGGAGGCTAGGATGTCTGCAAGGAAGGATGCGGAGGCCGTCGTTGCCGAGCTGGATACCTTGGAGGGGCTGAGGGAGCTCTGCGCTGAGGAGCTGCTCTCCAGGTCTGCGGCTGTGGCCGCGGTCGAGAGGGAGGAAAGAATGAGGGTGGTGGAATGGCGCCAGAGAGCGAAGCTGAAATGGATCAAGGAGACGCAAATTCTTCCTTCTTTCACAGGGTCGCCTTTAACAGGAGGCGGTCAAACTTGATTCGATCGATTTCGTTCGGGGGTCGCGAGGTGGTGGGCGAGGAGGCGGTTGGGAATGCGGTGGCCGACTACTTCAGGGACTTCTCTTCGGTTCGTATGCCTCGTCGCTGGTGCTGGGTGGGGGAGGATGACTCGAAGCTCTCGTCTGCGCGTTGTGCGGAGCTGATTAAGGAGATCTCCTTCGACGAGGTCAAGGCTGCTGTCTGGGATCTCAATGCCGATGCCTCGCCTGGTCCCGATGGCTTCCCTATTGCCTTTTACAAAGATTTCTGGGAGGTGGTGGGGTTGGAGGTCTGGGAGGTGGTTGCGGAATTTTGTGCGGGAAACTTGGGCTTTGATGGGATCAATAGGGCTCTTATTGTTCTTATTCCTAAATCTCAATCTCCACTTGCTATTGAAGACTTTCGGCCGATCGCTATCTCAAATGCTTTATACTTGATTGTTGCGAAAGTGCTGGCGAGGAGGCTTGCGGTGGTGCTGGACGATTTAATTCATCCCTCGCAGGTGGCTTTCATTCCTGGCCGCCTGATCTCCGATGTGACGGCTCTTGCCTCTGAGATGGTAGACAGTTGGGTGCGGAGGGGGAAGCAGGGGATTCTTTGGAAGGTGGACTTCGCAAAGGCCTATGACTCCTTGGACTGGAACTTTCTCTGGTCGGTGTTGCGGGCTCGTGGTTTTCCAAATGTGTGGATCTCCTGGATGCGCCGATGCGTTACTACAACATCTTTCTCTATCATGCTAAATGGCCGTATCGTTGGTAGCCCCTTTCAGCCTAGGAGGGGTGTTCGGCAGGGGTGCCCTCTGGCACCCATGCTTTTCGTTATTGCGGCGGATGTGCTTCTAAGGATGGCGGATAGGGTAGTCGCGCGAGGCTTCTCCTCGGGCTTCTCTTGCGACTACAGGAACACTCCTACTCTCCAGTATGCGGATGACACCATCGCCTTCATCGAGGGGGGCTTGGAGGAGGTCAGAGGGATGGCGGTCACCTTGACCATTTTTAGTGAGCTCTCGGGGCTCCGCATCAACCAATCCAAGTCCAAAGTGATTCCTTTCGCTTGGGATGAGCGGTCCACGGCGGCGTGTGCCGTGCTTTTGGGAAGCCCCCCATCTTCTCTTCCGATCGATTATCTGGGATTGCCGTTGGGCGCGAGAAGGCCAAGATTGATTCATTGGAACAGGGTGATAGACAAGGCGGAAAGAAGGCTTGCTGGGTGGAGTGCGGCTATGCTCTCTCGGGGTGGCCGACTCGTGCTTATTAGGTCGGTCCTTGCCTCTATTCCCGTTTATTTCCTGTCGAATTGGGCTATCCCGGTGGGGATTAGGAGGCATCATGAGGGTCTTATGCGGAGCTTTCTGTGGGGAAGAAGGGGTCCCGCGGCGCGGAGCATCCATCTGGTGGCATGGAAGGAGGTGGCGAAAAGGAAGTGCGATGGTGGACTCGGCATTCGTAGGCTGGATCTGGTTAACGACGCATTGATGCTAAAGTGGGTCAACAAACTTTGGGGTAGCGCCACCGGGTTCTTTCCTTCTATGTTGCGGGATGTTCTTTCGATCGGGGTGGACATGATGCGGGACGCCGACTCTTTGCGCTCTGGAACCCCTTTCTGGAGGGGGATCGCTTCGGTGGTTAGGCGATTCTCTCATCTGTTCAAGCCGGCGCTGGGGGATGGCAACTCTTTTCTTTTCTGGTGCGACGCTTGGGCGGGGGACACCTCTCTCGATAACTCTTTCCCTCATCTTTGTGCTCTGGCTTCTGACTCTAGCGTGTCGGTGGCGTCCTCTTGGAGCGGGGGCGAGTGGTTCCCTACTTTTGCTAGCAACCTCTCCGACGAGCGATTTGATGACTACTTAAGGCTCCTGCAACAGCTTAGGGATGCGCCAAAGCCCTCGACTACCAGGGATCATTGGGTTTGGCGCGACGGCATCTTCTCTTCGAGGCGGGCGTTCAAGGTCATCTTGCAACAGCAGTCCTCTGACCGGAACCTCCTCTGCAAGGATCTTGGTTGGCTGTGGCGCATAAAGCTTCCAGAGAGGGTGATTTTCTTCCTATGGCTCTTGAGACGTGGGAGGGTCTTGACCCGAGATAGATGTGCAAAGTTTGTCTCGGGGACTGACTCCGTGGACTGTGTGCTGTGTGGCGACAATGTAGAGACATTGCAGCACCTTTTTTTCCTATGTCCGAGCTCTGGCACAATCTGGGAGGACCTCAATGTTTCTTGGATCAACGCATCTTCGGCTGGCTCGTTTTGGGACTCTATGCGCTCAAGTGCTGATCGGCCAAGGAGGGAGTTGCTCCGCCCCTTCGCTTGCATTTGGGCGCTGTGGCTCGCTAGGAACGCAAAGATTTTCAGGGGTCAAAGATTTTACAAGGAGAATGTTTTAGCACACGTTGATCTGCTTATGAATGACTGGCTGCTCCTGTAATGCATTTGGCGTGTGTTCTTTCTCTTTTGGGCTGGGGCCTCAGGCGGGATCCACTCGATCCTTAGTGTCTGTATTTCTTCTCTTCCGCCTTCTCCTCTTCATCGTTTTTTTAATAATATTTGGGGCGAACACCATGGCGTGTCTCCCCCGAAGTGCTTTGGTTTCAAAAAAATGAAGGGTATAAAATGTAAAATAACCAACGGATATTGTTATATTTAACGGAAATTTGGATGAAAGTTAACACAGGGTCATGAGTGTAAAAGTTAAGCAATATTCAAGGTCATCGATGTAATTCATACTTATAGAGGGTATCCGGGGTAATTACGAGATTACACAGGGTTATGGGTGTAAATATCCCATAAAACAAATGGTGGAGGGGTGGGCTGAAAGGATGCAGTGGACAAAGAGGATGCAAGGAGCAAAAGGCACAAGGGTGCACGGACCAATAGACACAAGGGTGCAGTGGACAGTGGACGGAAGGATGAAGGGAGGAGAGTGTAGAGGGGGTGAATGACATAGAGTGGCAAATGGAAGGAAGGACACATGCGTCTAAGGGCTGAAAGATGCATTGAACAGGGGGACGGAGGTGCAATGGGCAATGGACATCGGTGATTGAAGAGCGGATGGTAAGTTGGGATCGGAGATGACAAATGACAATAGGGTAGGGTTGGAGGTGCTATGAAGGTGAGGAAAGGATCTTTTTTTAATCAAAGGGGGTAACTCCCGAGGTGGTGTCTGTCCTAAAATGCATTAATAAAAAAACAGCCAAAGGAACAACAGGGATGCAAGGAGCTTGGGTGGGGGAGATGATCCCAAATAGGCCAAAGGAACTTGACACAGGTGAACAGCAATGCTTTGGTACTGAGTGCTCAGTAAATTAAGGACCACATCAAATCTTCATTTTCGAGAGGGATAATTAACTCCACAAATATTGATCAAAATTTGAACCCATGTACCGGTACGCAATTTGAGAAAGCACAACAATAACAATGGAAATAGGTAGTCCATATTGGTATTTGAGGTGGATGCAGAAGTGGGTTAAGGATATTTGAATGTTTGGAGGGGGGGTCTTAGAAACATAACATAAATTCCTATCTTTTAATTCAAAAACATTAAATTCAACATCGTTAAAATGAAAGTTAACAAGATGAGCATTTGATGTGACTTTTTGGAACCCATCATTAAGTTCATACATTGTGGGCTAAGTGCGATATTATTATATTTGTAAGCAATTATATAAATACCCCTTTATATTCAATACTAATTTCAGAAACCAAGATAATCGAAAAGGACTAAGCATTTAGTGATATAATATTTTCCATGAACTATAACTATGTGAGGATATGGAATACTAGCCTATTTCCAGCAAGTCGGTGAAGCGGGACAAAACTATCTTCTATAGAAAATCTTGGTTTCCACTTAATAAAATTGTGCATTAAGACAAATAAATCTTTTATTTTGGTATCTCATATAGAACCAGGAGAAAACCTGTGCTCATTTGTTTGTTGCAAAATCCAGGCCAATTTTAGCATGACCAAGTTAGACAAATGAGTGATATGTTCAATTACCATAAGACTCACAGTATTGCGGCAAAATGCCAGAATGGAAAGAAATGTCCCTTCAGTTCTGGTAACTCGTTCCTTCTTTGGGAAAAAGAAATTATGGGGTAACTTTATTTCACTATTTGAGAGGTTACTCAACTTTTCTTTGAGAAGAAGAGGTTACTCAACTTAATTCCATGTAATGTGAACTATTTTGCGAAAAGCTAAAGTATTTCTATTACTATTAGAAATTGACTTAAAGTACTTTTATCTACAAAACAATGTACTCGTTTCTTTGATAAGCCATAAATCCATAAGGTAATTTACTCTAGAACCCCTCTAATGGTCTGGTGGTAGAAGCAGTGGCTCCTACTTTAAAGGACCAAGGTTCGAATCCTATAGAAAAAAATTAAAAAAAAGGTAATTTACTCTACATCTTATCTTACACCACATTCTATTTCAGGCTACTTCCTTGGCATGACTAAGTACCATTCAAATAGTACTATCGGGAAGTCCTTTCTAACTTGTACCGTCAAGCAAATCCTTCGAGAGAATACACCACATAAAGCGCTTCACTGTGACAAAAAGGAAATATTCAACAACAACAACAAAGACTTACATGCCGTAAGTAGGGTCGCCTACAAGGATTCTTTGCCTCCATTCAGATCTACCTTGTGTCATTCTCGGGCTTAGATCCAAATAATTAAGATCCCTTCGGATAGTCTCATTCCAACACTTATTGGGCCGTCATCGCTCTCTCTTAGCCGGCTCAACATCCCAAATCTTGCATCTTCTAACCGGTACATCACCCAACCTCCTTCGCAAACGACTAAATCATCTTAAGCAATTTTCTCTCAACTTATCCCCTATCAGAGCTACACCAACTTTCCTTCCGATCGCATCATTCCGGATCTGATCTTTTTGTGTACGACCACTCATCCACCTTAGCATTTTCTTTTCTACCATTGTCATTCTCGGCACATGTCTATGGTTCACAGATGCCGGAATTAAATGCAAAACAGATATGTCCTTAAGTATGCCTAATAGACGAATTTGTTGATCATCAACAGTAAGAGCAATCCATGGTCATAGAAGAAAATAAAAAGTGCTAGCCTTGATATAACAACAACAAAGACTTTTCCCACATTAAGTACGGTCGGCTACATGGATTCTTTGCCTCCATTCAGATTTAACTTGGGTCATTCTTAGGATCAGATCCAAATAACTAAGATCCCTTCGTATAGTCTCATCTAACACTTCTTAGTTCTTCCTCGCCCTCTCTTAGCCGGCTCTGTATCCCAAATCCCGCATCTTCTAACTGGCGCATCGATCAACCTCCTTTGTAAGTGGTCAAACCATCTTAAGCGGCTATCTCTCATCTTTATTATCAATTGGAGCAACATCAATTTTTCGTCTAATTGCATCATTTTGAATCAGGTCTTTTTTTGTATGACCACACATCCACAGAGGAAGTATTGCCTTGACATTCTAACGGATATAGGACTACTTGGATGCAAACCATCTGAAATCCCTGCAGAAGTGAGAAAACATTCCACATCTACTAATCCGGTGTTAAAGGATACTATGCTATATAGAATCCTAGTGGGTAAGCTGCTCTATCTTACTGTTACTTGGCTAGATATATCATGTGTTGTGAGCAGAGCAAACCAACACATGAAGAGGCCCCTTTACAGTCAATGGCAAGATGTTCTTCTGATCCTTCGATACTTGAAGGATCTCTCGAATGTGGACTCTTCTATGGGGTGAATAGGTACACTAATGTCTCCGCCTATACCGATGCCGACTATGCCAGTTTGCCTGAGGATTGTCGATCCACTAAAGGCTACACCATGTTTGTTGGGGACAATCTGGTCACCTGGCGAAGCAAGAAGCAGACATTGGTCTGTAGATCAAGTGCAAACGTAGAAAACATGGCAATGGCCCAAACCACATATGAGATCACATGGCTTGTCTCTTTTCTACATGAAATTGGAATTTCAATTGCTACTCTTGTACCTTTATATTGTACCTTTATACCGCGACAACAAGTCTGCTACGTGCATCGCCAGCAATCATGTTTTTCATGAACGGACAAAACATATTAAAGCTTATAGTCACTTCATTCGTGATGCAGCACGAGGAGGAAAGATCAGCACTCCACACATATCCATCGAACTTCAACTTGCAGACATCTTCACGAAGGCACTGCCAAAGAAGCACATCTTGTATTTAGTTTCCAAGTTGGGTATGATCAACAAATATGCTCCAACTTGAGGGGGAGTATTAAAGTTATTATGTTTTGTATTTTATTCGTGTCTTGTAAGGCTCTAACCCTTCAAGGTCTTTTAATGTACTTTCTCCTTTTTTATCTCTAGGGTTTCTATCTATATAAGAGACCCTACACCTATGCAATAAATATAGTGATTCGTTTTTTTCTCCACAAGGATGATGTGAACACAAGATTCTTTCACACTACTACTAGTAGGAGGCAAAAGTGGAACCTTATCCACTTGCTTGTAGTTCACGGTGATAGGATTTAAGGTGATTAGGAGGTGTAAAGGGCAGTAGTATCTCACTTCCATTAGTTAAATGAGAGGATTCGAGTGGCGGGTAGAGGTAGTTGGATACTAATGCAACCAGGCTACGTCACGAGAAAGAGAACGATTTCACTCAAGGTTTTGGATTTAGTAAGATTATTACGGTGATTTTTAAGCTAAATATTGGTCACCTAGTTCAGATTGGTTCTAGATCCTCGTTTAGAGGAAATTTTGGAAAGGGAAGAGAAGATGTTTCTAAGCGGATAACACAATTTACTCACTAAACGGTCTTCATGGGATTTTAAATGACATTATCACTTCAATATGAACTAATTTTATACTGAATTGTCCCCCATCCCCCTAAAAATCATCCACCTTCCACTAGTAAAATATATCTAAAGCACCATTGCGTGGGCATCCGTCGAATCACAAAATGCAAAGGGGTTAATGGGCAACCCTGCTTAACACATGTGTATGGTTCGGCCCAATCACCCTCCCAACCTTCCATTTAATAACATTGAGAATGAAACTGCAGCCGCACATCTCTTCATCCATGACTATGCATTCTTTTTTTCAAGTTCTTTCTACAAATATTATCTTGGAGAAAACAATGTATTAGAAGTTTAGAACTCTCCATGAAGTGAAGGAGATGTTCACCTATAAATATCAATTCTCCAGTGGTTCATTAACCCAATCTCCATTCAAAGTATGAGCAGAATGATGGGTTCATATATGAAAAATCACTCCTCGAGGCGAAGTGAGGCGAGCCTATTTAGGCTCAAGGTGTGCGCTTGGGTTTAATTCTGTGAGGTGTGCGTCTCACGCGGCTGACAAGCGGTCGAATGCCTATGTTAATTCATATGAATTATGTTGCAGTTTGGCATTCAAGTAATTCGATCAAAAGCGCACAAAATGTCTCTGCGAAGAAATGCGTTGCATGTTTGTTTAATCAAGGCAAGCCCAGGATCGACTCAAGGAGACGTACCTAATATCAGTATCTCTAGGTGTTAAATAATTGTTTTGATAAGTTTCTAGCTCAGTCAGGTTAGTTTAGTGAATGCATGAATGTTTTGTCAATTTTTATGCAGTTTAAAACATGATACAGAATGTGTGAAATGATTGCGATACAAACACACAAAATGCTACTGGATTCAATGTTTAATTCCAAGCTCAAGTTCAATAAGAAATCGATTTAAGAAATAGACAAATCAATACTCCAATTTCATTGAAAAGACAAGTGTACTTAATTTTCTAGATCCCTAAGTCATTAAATTCAATTGAGACTTCAAAACCAGAAACCTAAATGCTCAAATCAGGAAATAAGACCTACCATAAAAATCTAGATGAATCAAGCTTTAATTGCCTATTTAATTGCAATAATTGGACACTAGTGCAATTTAATAAAAAAAATAAACAAGTCACAATAAGCAAGGGACTTCGGTGATTAACAATTTATTTCCTATAAATCCAATCAGAACATGCAACAAGTCAATGGATAGAGCATTAAAATACATTTAAAACAAGACCTATTTCATTCCATTAGGAGTTTGAGAGCTCAAGATATTCACAAAAAGGATAGAAAATTAAAATACATTTAAAACAAGACCTATTTCATTTCATTTCATTAGGAGTTTAAGAGCTCAAAATATTCACAAAAGTCCAAGAACATAAATGTAATAAAAACTATCTAAAAAACAATACAAAAAGTAATTAAAAAGATGAACCAAGAGCTTATCAGCAATTAAAATAACCTAAAGAGGGTTCTTTGTAATGCTCCATGTGCATGGGGGCTCAGATGCAATATTGAGGAAACGACGGAGCATGGCTGCAATTTTCCCCGGCAGGTCACATGTCAACATCGAGAGAGGACCTGGATGTAATTTGCAAGAGTCAGTGGGTTGGCGCTGCAATTTGCACACCCACATACCTCTTGCATGTGACAGGGGCCGGCTCAGAGCTGAAGCTGAGGTGCGATCCACGTGGTGTCTGATGGGCAACTTAGGTGAGGCTCGGTGACCCAAGCCTGGTGAGGTGGCTGCGGGGATCAAAACTATTGGATAGAGAGATCCAATGGTCTAGATCTGATCTGAAGTGACCGGAGTAGATGGGGTCATGACAAAGGCTAGATCATGACAAAGGCTAGATCCAACAATGATTGTAGGTTCCTCTTCCACATGCGATTGGGTGCAGGAGGAGATTCGGTGACCCTACTTGAGCTCCTCTACGGGCCTATGGAGCTGCGGAGTGGATGCTGAGCTCAAGAAGGTGCTGGCAAAGGTGCAGTTGGTGTCCCTGAGGTGATGTGAGGTTCGGAGAAGCGTTGCATTGCTGGCTCGTCGGAGACGAAGCTGGAGACCGAAGGGGACTTCGGAAGTTCGATCAATGGAGGCTCCAGGGTACCTGCAAGATTAGCGAAAAATGTGAAACGAAATAGAGCAAATGGAACCCTAATCGATGGATAGAAATGGAGGGGCAATGGGTTCCACATACGTGCAATACCTGGAAATGGAGCTTGGCGAAGAATGGTCTAGAGAAGGAAAAAATGGTCGACGAGGGCAGCGCAAAGATGCTAGTTGTGTAGCGGAGGTACGGCGATGGTGCAGAGGATCCGGAGGAGTGCTGACGACGATGAATAAAAAAGAAAGAATTAAAAGGGGGCATAGGTAAGGAAGCTACCTAAATGGAGAAGACGATTGACGACGGAAGGGGTGCCTATGCTGGAGCCCGGAGGTGCTTGGTCTTCACTCAAGGTGTGTGGCAAGCTCATCGAGCTCGAGCAGTAACTACTGGATCTCATCGAAGTGGAGAACGAACTTTGCTCGATCCAGTTGTGCTATGATGTCACAGAGCATGGGGGCTTAGCTTTCACTTGTGTGAAGGCCGATGGTGTGCAAGGGAGGCCGGTGAGGTGGTTTTGAGGTGTTTGGCGAGGAAATAGGGTCGAATGGAGAAGCGGATGTGTGCATGTCAAGTTTACGTGAGGTGGTTGGCGAGAATAACTAGGGATTTGTTTGGTATAGAGAGGGCGTCAGGAGGTTGACTGGTGGCTTAGGGAAAAAGCATCGAAGCTCGACCGACGGACATTGAGATCGTGGGGGAGAGAGGATCGTCGGGCGGAGAAGAAGAGCAACGACTGTTGGATCAAGTGATCCAACGGTCGTGATAAAGCTGGTCAACAACTGGGTCAGCAGGCTGGTGTGCCACTAGATCAAATGATCCAATGATCCCAAGTGATGCACGCAAGGTGATCAAGCGACGTTGAATCAAATGAGCCAACAACCTAGGAAGAAGGCGGGGAAAATAAAAGGGTCGAGCTGTGTGACTTGCCTAAAGGCATCCATGTTGCTCAATAAAAAATAAAAATAAAATAGTAAATGACCTCAAATAAAAAAAGTGTTCAACATGAAAGTTGTCCATCTGAATGAGATCTGCAACTTTCGTGGAGGACAAAAATGCAAAAGACCTAATTTGTACATACTTGTATTTTTTGTTGATATTAAAAGTACATTAAATGTCATTTTTTGCTGTTTTTATATTTTTTGTATCTTTAATAAAGACTATATACAAGACTCAAAGACACATAAAAATTATTTTTTTAATCAGCATAAAACAATTTTTATGAGATTTTTCTTGAGTTGAAGACAAAAGGTGTATTGATGCAAAATATATACAAGTGAAATAGCATTTTATTTAATATACAGTAATTAACCCAAATTATGTACAACACATCAAATGCTTATTTATGTATTTAAGGGGATTTATTGAGTTGAATTACCTTATGAATTGAGCTAAGATCAAAGAATAAGGAAGATGAATGTGGATTCATAAGTAGTTGAAGCATAGTGGAGGTGGAACACATCAAGGCGAGGTAAGGCAAGTTTGCTTCTTTGGACAATTTCCTTGATGATTTTAGTGGTCCACCTGGTACTTTGAGAAACTTATAAATGCATGGTCGTTTAGGATATGATTACACAAGGTGAATGTCTAAGTCCGATGTTCCCTTTGTGTTCATAACCATGGTTTTAAAAAACGCGCCTCGAGGCGCCGAGGCGTAAGCCTCGAGGCGGTTTAGTGTAAGCCTCAAACACCCGAGGCGGTACCGAGGCGATCGAGGCGGTGAGGCGGTCTCGAGGCGCCGTCTCGGTCTGTTGTGCATTTTTTGGGTAAATAAATAAAAAATTATATAAATCTATACTTTTATGATAATATTAAAGTTATAAAACATATTTTATATACAAACATACAAGTCACAATCACAATATTGTATTATAGTATCATTATATGTTACTCCCTAAACATACCATTTCATAAATATATAATTATACATTTATATTACAATCATCATTGCATCAAAGAAATCATGCGTGTACAAGGATTGTTTCTAATTAGTATGAACAAATTTTATATCAACAAATGATATTCAATTGCTTGTATCGCTACAATGAGTATAATATATGTTTAAGAGAATGTATATTTTGCAAGAATATTAGGAATTCACATATTTACAATATTAATATTACTTAATCAAGAATTAAAACTAGCATGTATCGTTAATATGGTATATTTTGTACATCTATTAAATTTAAAATATTCAAATTTAGGATTTATGATCATATATTAAGTCAATATTTGAAGTTTACGATTTTATGATAACAAAATTATGTTTATAATAATTTTGATACGTATTTTCTCTATAAATCGAGGCTTACGCCTCGCCTAAATAACGGAAAACCGTCTCGATCCGCCTCACGTTTTTTTTAAACCTTGTTCATAACTTCATATTTACAATTAAACATGTCCAATTATTTCAATAAACTCTTAATATTTCAATCTTATTGAGCGGATTCATAAATATCAAAGCAGACAATACTCTAACTCTTAAATTTAATTGGGTTTGTGTTGGAAAAATACGAAGAGATATTCATTCCTGTAACCCTAGGCTCTCTTATATAGGGGAGAGACCTATAGGCAAATTACATAAGATAGACATAAAGAAATAAAATAGCTAGAGAGGTACACATGAGTATAGAAATATCTCCACACTCCCCCTCAAGATGGCGCATAGATGTCAATCATGCTCAGCTTGGACGAACACTTCTGAAACGGCCCCTTGAGTAAGGCCTTGGTAAAGATATCTGTTGCCTGCTCTCCTGAACTAACATGAGAAGTAGAAATCAGACCCTTTCGGATCATGTCTCTAGTATAATGGCAATCTACCTCAATATGTTCCGTTCTCTCATGAAACGCGGGGTTGTTGAATAGCAGCCTGATTGTCACACTGGAGGTGCATGGGAAGAGGCACCTCTATCATTAGGTTAGTAAGAACAGATCTGACCCATATCATTTCTGTAGTTGCTTGTGCCATGGCCCTATATTCTTACTCAGCGCTTGATCTGGCAACCACAGTCTGCTTCTTGCTCTTCCATGAAACTAGGGAATTCCCTATAAACTCAGCAAAGCCCGAGGTAGACTTTCTATCCTTTGGACATCCAGCATAGTCTCCATCTGCGCATGCTGTAACTAAGAGAGATGTGCCCTTGCTGAAAAGAAGTCTCGTACCATGTGAAGTCTTTGGGTATCTCAAGATTATATAAACCGCATCCATATATGTCTGTCAGGGCTGCTCCATAAACGGACTTACTTTGCTCACTGCAAAGGATATGCCGGGCCTTGTGATGTTCACATATATTAGCTTGCCAACAAGTTCCCTGTATCTCCTCTTGTCGACCTCCTCAGTGTCATCATCATATAGCTTCATGCCCGGATCAATAGGAGCAGGTCTGCAATCTGCCATGCGTGTCTCTGAAAGAAGATCTGCAACATACTTCCCTTGGGTCATCACAAGACCTCGTTGGTTCCTGGCAAACTCCAACCCAAGAAAGTAGTGTAGGTGTCCAAGTTTCTTGGTCACAAACTGCTGACCTAGGACGTCCTTGGCATCTTGAATGCCTTGCTTGTCATCCATTGTAACAAGAATGTCATCAACGTATACAAGAATGACTATAGTACCTCTCTGGGTCTTCTGCACAAACAAGGAATGATTGGCAGTCGATCGTACAAATCCATGTTACTCTATCAAGTCCGAGAGCTTTTGAAACCATGCTCTTGGACTATGCTTAAGACCATAAATGGCCTTGTGTAGCTTGCAAACCTTCTGACACTCCCCCTCAGCAGTAAACCCAGGTGGCTGCTGCATGTAGACCTCCTCCTGTAGATGACCATAGAGGAAGGCATTTTTCACATCAATCTGATATAGTGGCCAATCTTGTGTCACAACAACTGAAAAAAGAATATGTAGAGTAGAATGCATGGCCACTGGAGAAAAAGTATCATGATAGTCCACCCCATATGTCTGGGTGAACCCGTGGGCCATAAGTCTCGCCTTGTAGCGATCCACACTGCCATCTGCATGGTGTTTTACAGTGAACACCCATTTGCATCCCAGAACGGATATGTCAACTGGAGCAGCAACAAGACTCCAAGTACCATGTGACTGCAGTGCAGCCATCTCCTCCATAGCCAAGCGCCAACGACTATCCTTCAATGTGTCCTCATAATTCTGTGGAATTTCCACGGCAGATAGAGCTGCTGCAAATTTCTTGAAGTCCTCTGTTAGACGATGAAAGGAGACCTGAGACGCCAGGGGATAGGAAGCACAAGATCGCTTCTGCTTTCGAACAACAATACGAGTATCCAGATCAGAGATAACGTCTTCCATCTGTGTACTATTTTCCTGCAATGACTCATGCACAGATATATCTCCAGATCCATCGTTAGAAGCTATGTTATCAAAACAAACCTGGAGCTCCGTGGATGATGAGCGACGGTCATGAGCAGAAGCAGTCCGATGAGTTAGGTAAAAGATGGAACAAGTGACGCATGGGACTGAGTAGTAGTAAGAGGAGGTGGTAGAAAAGGTGGTGGTGGAGGTGGAACAGCAGTCACGGGAGGAGGTGGCATGTAGACTTCATCATCTGAGTGCGATGAAGTCAGCCTATCACCTGTAGGAGAGAAGTACATCACATGCTCAAAAAATGAAATGTCTACACTGATATAATATTTCTTGCGCAAAGATCATAGCACCGTATCCCTTCTGAGTCGTGGAGTATCCAACAAACACACATTTGACAGCTCTAAGAGCGAGCTTGTCAAGACCAGGAGTCAACTGATGAACAAAGGCAACGGAACTGAACAAACGAGGAGTGAGTGAGAATAACTCTTTCTCAGGAAACGCCACAGAGAAAGGAATTTTTTCACCCAAGAATGAATGTAGCAGAAATGAAAATGCTAAGGTAGATGTGTGGACGCACATGTAAAGATCGGATTCAGAACGATGCAATCAGAAAGAAAGTTGGTGTAGCTCCGATCGAGGATAAGATGCGAGAAAACCGCTTAAGATGTTTTGGACATTTGCAAAGAAGATCAACTGATGCACTAGATAGGAGATGCGAGTGTTGCGATGTTGAGCCGACTAAGAGAGGGCGAGGACAGCCCACGAAGTGTAGGAAAGCGACCATACAAAGGGATCTTAGTTTTGTGGATATAAGCTCGGGCTAGACCCAAGACAGATCTGAAAGGAGGTGAAGAGTCCATGTAGTCGGCCCTACTTAATAGTGAGAAAAGGCTTTGTTGTTGTTGTAAGAAAGATGACGGCATATGATTCACCAAATAACATGCAATTAGAACTGCAACACCCCAAAACGAATGTGGTGCACGACTTTGAATGAGCAGAGTCCGAGTAACATCAAGGAGATGATGATGCTTCCTCTCGGCAACACCATTTTGCTGCGAGGCGTAAGGACACGATGTTTGATGAACAATACCTCTGAATGAAAGAAAATGAGATAGGTTACGAGTGCAGAATTCCAAAGCATTATCTGTTCGCACAAACTTCACACAAGTAGAGAAAACATTATGCACTTCAGTAAGAAAGGTTTTGATCACATCCCCTGCTTCAGATTTATTTTCCAAAAGAAAGACCCAAGACAATCTTGAAAAATCATCCACGGCTACATGATAAAGTATGTCCCTGGAGATCAGGTACATGACTCAGACCCTAAATATCAATATGAAATAACTCAAACGGGGAGCTACTGCGCCGACTCTGACGACTGGGAAAAGCAGACCGATGATGCTTTTCCAACTGACGAGCTTCACACTGAAAAGAAGAACTAGGTGAAATATGCAGCAGCATATGACACATTTTCTGAAGAGGGAGATGACCAAACCGGAGGTGCCAGGTGAATGGAGGGACAGATCCAGATGAATGAGAAGATATTCCTGCATAGGGAGTCCGAACCAGGAGATATAGACCACCCTGCTCACAGCCACACCCAATCACTTTGCCCGTAAGAATGTCCTGAAAAGCAAGAGATGGGTGGCGGTGGGTCAAAAATAGCTCGGTAGTGCAAATCCTTTGTAATCTGACTAATAGAAAGCAAATTCACAGAGAAATCAGGAGCATGTAGCAGATTTTGCAGACGCATCGAAGGCGTCAAAGTGATCTCCCCCTGTCAGCGATCACGACTGTTCTCCATGGTTGAACCTGTCTATATGACGTAAGTTGATGCCTATCTCCACATAGATGATGTATTGCACCAGAGTCCATAATCCACTCTGTAATATCAGATCCATGACAGGATGTAAAGGCATAAGTACCTGAAGTGCTGGATGTAGCAAAGATACTGGTAGAGGCTGAGGCAGCTATATCTGAATGATATCCTGACACTGGTGAAGCGGAAGGATGTATAATATCCCTCAGTCAGGCTACAGGATGATCAAACCTCTGATGTAAAGTGGAAGCAGCAGGAGACTCAATATGCTCTGCAACATGGGATGACGCGGGAATCTATGCTTAGAATAGCATGTCTTCTCAGTGTGACCTAGGCGATGACAGAAAGTACAAGACTGTCGAGTGTGACCTCCTCTACCACGAGGTCCGCCACCACGTGAGGTAGAATAACCTCCTTTTCCTCGAGAAGCTGCCATGACTGAGGAAGTCTAACTAGAGGTTGTGGAAGGAATAGTAATCCTGCTAAGCCTACGGAACGCTTCTTCCATGGGAGGGATAGTAGCATCTGCTAGAATCTGAGAACAAGCAGCATCGTATTCAGGATCAAGAGCTGCTAGGAATACCCCTACCATAGTAGCATTCTTGTATGTCTTCTGTTGCTCTAGAGTTGTCGTTAGAGGCATGAAACTGTGAAGCTTCTCAAACATCCCATGCAGGGATGTATATAGTGAATGCAGAGGACGTCCATTCTGCTTAACAGTAAATATGTCATGCTGGAGTTGAAATATTTTCGTCTCGTTTCTAACTTGAGAATATGTTGCCGCTAGGATAATCCCACATCACCTTAGCAGTAGGTCGATATAGTACATCATTGGCAATCTCGATCGTCAATGTTCCAGAGAGCCATACTTTGGCATAAGCATCATCTAACTCCCACAAGGCATTTACCCCAGTCTTCTCCACCGGTTCCTCCTCGGTAAAAATATGCTTACCATTTGACTTTATCCGACTCATGAATTGCATAGCCCAAAGCTCGTAGTTCGTCCCGTTCATTTTGACGATTGGCGTTGGACCTCTGAATGCGCCAGTGGCGGGTACATCGATTTTGTTCTCAGACATATTGCCAGATGAAGCGAAAATAGGGTTTTGTAGACAAAAGATTGAATGTCTACACAGACAAATGTGGATTTGAGTGCATATGTAGACTTACGCACCCAAATCCATTATCCATAGAAGAGACCGACTTGCAACTAGCACAGGTGGCGAGCAAGACAACTTCGTGCGCACGTGCAAGAAGTTGCGCACACACACGCAGGAGGCGGCCCATGTACGCGCGGGAGGCAGCGCGCACACGCGCAGGTGGCTACGCACAAACGACGTCGCACTGGCTAGCGACGACGGTGGTGCACGCGTGAACTGGCGGCGCTGCGCAGAGATAAGGGTTGCGTGCGCGAGCTGCTCGTGGGCGACGACACGGCGCAGGGGCGGCGATGCACGGAAGAGAAGGGTTGGAAGGTAGGGTTGGGGTTTTGGGTTCGAGAGCTCTGGCCTAGGACCACCGCTTTGATACCATGTTGGAAAAATAAGAAGAGATATTTATTCCTGTAACCCAAGGCTCTCTTATATAGGGAGAGACCTACATAAGATAGACATAAAGAAATAAAATATCTAGAGAGGTACACATGAGTATAGAAATATCTCAACAATGTATTGAGCAAAACAAAAAGGATAGGATTCAAGGCTTCTCAGGTTGTCATATATTATATGGTAAATAAATAACATAAATGTCTTCAACATATATTTAATCATATTTTTAGGGGGTTTTTATCACTTGTGCCCCTCTTAACTTCTACAAAATCACATTTGTTCTCATCTTACAGTTTTATTACGTGCCCCTCGGATCAGTTGCCATTCATCCACTTCCCAAACGGATGTTAACTTCTGAAAATAAGGGTAATTGGAAAAGAAAACTTAGGGTAAAATGTAACTTTTTCTTCACCTTCTTCTTCATCATCCTCCTGTGTAGACCCACCACAACCTCCGATCCCCTTCTCCATCGCCCCCCTACTCCTCTGCCTCAAACCCTCCAACCCCTCTACTCCATCGACCCCCTCCTCCGCACCCACCCCCATCACCCCCTCCTCCTCTGAAAACCCTATCTAACCTCTAACCTCTGGTAGAGTTACTTGAATTCGAGCCATAATTCTTATTTGCATGTCGAACTTGAGGGGTATTCTTTGATCAACCATTTAGGCTGCATGCGGAGATCCCACCGCCGGGGGTCTTCACGCAGGATGCAGATCATTTTGAGTGGGAGGGGGCACGATTTACAGTTAAGAAAGTGTATGATGCAACGAGGAGATTGGTTGAGGTGCAGGATGTGAAGCTTTTTCAGGACATGAAGGTGATTTGGGTAGCCAAGATCTCTTGTAGGGTTAAGATTTTCCTGTGGTGTCTGAGAAGAAACCGTCTGTGTGATAAAGCGAGGAGGGGGAGGTTGTTTGGTGTGACGGACACACGGTGCGATAGGTGCGAAGGGATGGTTGAGGACGTAGATCATCTCTTTTTCGAGTGCTCAACGTCGATGCAGGCTCAGAGGGCGGAAGGGTTCCTTTTGGTGGTGGCTAGCGAGTCAGCGGATTTCTGGAGATAGATTCGCGCGGAAGGTGTCAACTCGACGGATGATTGTTCCAAGTCGTTTGTCGTTCTTTGGGTCGTATGGGTAGGACAAAATGAGTTGATCTTCAACAACCAAAGGTTTTACTCGAAGAATGTCGTGTCTCACTGTAATCAACAACAAGAATGCACTTTTAAATTTTTGAGCATCAAAGGTAAGGTACTCTAGCTTTTTTTAATGAAAAGGATGCTGTGGTGACTCTTACCTCGGGAGTTCACCCTCTTTGCAATAAAAAAACACCATTAAGCAGAAGAGGAGGATTTTGTGGATGTCTTGAAGCAAAACACACCTCACTCACTCCTCTTCTCCTGATATGCATGCTGAAGCACCAACCACCATAGAAGGGAGGTGACTCCCACTCGCGGGCGTTGTAGCTGCACCTGCAGATCACATGACTTGCTCGTTTTACCATCTTATGCCACCAAAGGTATGATGGGAGGAACGACATGTGCTCTTGGAGCACGAGACAAAGCATAATCGGGCCTCTTGTGCCATTCTATCTGAACAATGGACCTCACAGCCACCGTAAGATCTACCGTTGACCCCTATCTCCACCATGCCATGAATCTAAAGGAAATGTGTTTGTCATCCACCGTTCGTCATTCAACGGAGTGTCGCGTGCTTGAAGCACATGACTATGGAAGGATGGGGGTAGGGGTTTGATAGTTCTGTCCCTATTAATTGCATAGGGGTTTGAATAAAATAAGATTTAGTTCAACTCATTGACAACCGAACTTATGGAAAGGCACAAGTGATAACGGTGCAAGAAGGTAGCGGCATAACTAATATTCCAAAAAAGGGAGAGGCATAACTGGTAGAATTTATGAGGTACGAGTCATAAAACCCATATTTTTTATGTACAACAATTTTTAGAGACAAATATGTACTATTTAACTCTTTCAAAACATTTATAGACAAGAAATCCCAATTTCATTGGATGAAAATGTTGTAGAAAAAGATATGAAAATATATTTTTTATTTCAATGTTTCCGATATTTCATCACATATTAGTGTTAAGTATTACATGTTGGTCGCAGAACATAGAATTACATTGACGTAACATAGAATTACATTGACGTATATATAATTACATTTTTACGTATATTTTCTCTATAAACCAAGGCTTATGCCTCGACCGCCTATAGATTGCACCTCACCTCGATTCCGAGGAAAATGCATCGTCCGTCCATTCATATTTCATACCATGGGTAGCTTTATGCTAAAAACATTGTCAAAAATACAATTGCTCAATCCATCTGATTTTGCACATAAAGAAAGGTTTCCATCTACGGGATTTTAAAAAATTCCAAAGGACGATTACACAAGTTTAGTAGTCACCCAAATATCATTAATAAAAACAATAATCTCCACATTCCACATGCATCCACCACACAAATACTTCCAGGAAAAATCCAATAGGTTAGCACAATCCTAATCAGCTTTATGCACATGTTCCTAATCAGCATTATGGGTCTCACTGTAGAGCATGCATTGACACAATTCTACTAAAATACACCTGTATTAGGTCCATTCCATCATTTCTCATAAAAAATGCACCTATATTGGAATGTGCATGATCTGTTGTGGACCCTGCACAGTAGGTCATCCTGGTCAGATTTCAGTGCACAAAGGTTATGGCAGGACAACCATAACAATTTGTTCCCTGAAAGTCCTGTCTATTTAAATTTCCTTGTGTTATCGATGTTCGAGTGTACTACTATGCCACCTAAGTGGTACCTCACCAGTATAGCAGGTTGATTAGTAATAGTAATAAATTATTTGGGTGCACGATACTAATTCCCTAGATCCATAACTATAAGAAGCTATCAGGCAAGAGACATTACTCGATGTATGCCATTGGAGCAGCATCCCCCATTCTTATGCGTGTGCGGAGTAATCTTGTATATCCACCAGCTCTATCTCTGATAAATACATAGCTTTTTTATGATCTGATACTAAAAAAACTGAACGGAATAAGTGCTAATTATGAAAAGGCAATACTTGTATCGATAAGCAAACTCTGTGAATAACTTGTGTAGCACATCATCTCCTCGGACAAAAGAAGCAGCCCGCCGAGAAGCTGCAAGAGTACCCTGTAACATTGCAAGGGGCCAAAATAACGTAAGATTGGTCTAACATATCAGTTCCTTCTTTATTCAGCCTTGCAGGATTTTTCTCCGAGAAAATCCGGGATACATGCTGTTAACACATGTGTCATTTAAAGATCCATACTAATGTGGCAAGAGGAAATTAAAAACAAACATATTAAACCATATGCAGATAATATTGCTTCTTGTGGAAAAAATAATTAAACTCAAGGTGCAGATCGAGACGGAACACGCAAGAGATTGTTGCATATATTGAAAGCACATGTACCTCTGAGATTTAAAATCGTTATGTAGTTTTGCTTAGGAGGAGGAAGCTTATGACATGAGTACAGCACTTGTTTTATCTTGTGTTTTATCTTGCTTAGGAGGAGGAAGCGTATGACTCATGAGTACAGAACACATTTTATCTTGCCATTGAATATGGGGTGACCTATCTATCTGACGGAGGAAGAAAGTAATTGCATCTCCTTTTTAGGTGTGATGGGACGAGGGATATTTGGAACAAGACAGGTTCCTTCGGTCAATGTTTCTAGACTGGAGGAGTTTGTTTATATCTCTAAAGAGGAGATGTACCTGTCTAAATAGGAAATAGGATATTTGCATTCATTTGGACCATTTGACTAGCTAGAAATGCAGCGGTGTTTCAATCTTAGCATTTTTCATTGGAGAATGTGATAGCACATGCATGCTCTTTTTGTAACTCTTGATTATCTCGTTTATAGCTACCGAGTTTAGTTTTTCATAAAAGTGCAGGTCAGGTGGGCACCCTACACAGGTGATGACCCCTTTACTTTTCAGAAAAATACAGATTCCAAATAGTTGAGAGCTCACATCCCCAGGTTTTTGGTTTCCAAGCCTCGCATGTCCAACTGTAAATGAATATCGCATTCCATCGATTACATGTACAGAAATTGCATGAAGGGTGTCATCCACCCATGACGTGGGCATATGGTAATTTAATCCATTGCATCAGCTATATAGTACATGACCAACTACATAAACATAATTATTACGTGGGCAATTCAATCTATTACAAAAGCAACGTAGTACATGACCAACTACATAGACATAATTATTACCAATTGCATAGTAGACTACCAATTGCGTACGCATCAGAAGTAAATACACATAAGCCACTTTACTAAGATTTATATACATAAACAGCACTACCACATGGACAATCAATGAGTTTAAAGCTCTTTAAAAATAAAAAGGCCATCAAATCAAATCCTTCGTATTTAATACCACAGTTATCGTGTATGCTATCACAATCATTGCATATATGCAGGATATATTAAATGTGCTGGGAAAATAGAATTGCTTGTCATCACGGAGACATATATAAGAAAAGACCTGAGTAAATTACATAAGAGGTATGTTAAAGTGTTGAGATAAATGTATCTCACGGTATCTTTTTTTTATTTATGTTTTCTTTGTTTAGCTCTCTTGTAATTAACCCAAGGCTTTTCTCCTATATAAGAGAGCTCTAGGTTCTCACCTATGATATAATTCCTTTTTCTCCTAACATAGTGTCGTAGCAACGTTCCTAGATCGGAGTTCCCGTATCTCACCCTAACCCTACACACCCACCCCCTCCCACACCGTCGTCGGGAGTCTCTAGCCCTGCCTCTGTCTCCAGCGCAGCCAGGGACCCTCCCCCCCCCCTCTTTCCAGCGCCACCGCAAGGAGGACCCAGCCCCTCTAGCGTCGCCGTGGGGGGCCCCAGCCACCCCCAGCACCGCCGAAAGGGGAGCCCAGCCCCTCCAGCGGTGCTGCAGGGGGACCCAGCCACCTCCTGTGCCGCTGCAGGGGACCCCAGCCACCTCCTTTGCCGTCGCAGGGGATCCCAGCCACCCCCTGCGGCCCAAGGGCCATCGTCGAGACCCGTTTTTCTGCGGTCCGAAGGTCTGATTTGGTTCGCAGAACGTGATTTTTCCTAATTTAGATCACGTCTTGCGACTCTAGACCTCACAAGAAGAAATAAGGATGGTTGTATGAGTCTACAGATACAACCAATCCTTCTTATGGTCCTGTAGACGTACTCTGATCGATTTACTCCTCAGTTGTTCCGTGTTTCGGCTTCTTGGTACAATGTCAGAGAACAAGGGTAACGTTTTCTCCTCTTATGGTGCCTTCAATGGCTCAGCTCCCATTGTGAAGATGGATGGGACCAGCTACAAGATGTGGTCCATGCAGTTTCATACCCTAATGCAGTGCCATAACAAGGAGCACATTCTGACTGATTCAGAGACAGCGGACAAGACTGGGGTCAATGCTTCATGGAAGCAAGATGACGCCTATACTCACATTTGGCTCTTTGGGACACTTACCACGGAGATTGCCAACGATATTGTCAATCAGCCAACAGTAAAGGCTATGTGGGACATATTAACAGACGCACACGGGCAGGTAAAGAATAAGAGCAAGACTCTTCAGCGCAGTTTGACATTTTTTCGACCGAACAAAATGGTCGACCGCTCCATACACACTCCTCTCATCTCAGAGGCATGTTTGAACGACTGCACAGCTTCATGTCTATTACCACCAGCCCTGAATAACAACTTGCATATCGGAATGTCACAATTACAGGGATCTTCCTGTCATCTCTTAACTATGAGCACGATGCAATATGTACTCAACTTCTACCTGGAGAGACGATACTTCCGATGGAGAAGGTTTACAAACGATTAAGTAAGATTACTACCTCATCTATTATTACAGCCCAGACGACTCCCTCTGCTATGACAGTTTCTTGTGACAGAGGGGGGACTTCCCAGTTTCGTGACCGTGGACCTCGTGCTCGAGGAGGCCGCCAGCATGGCCCATGTTTCCATTGCCACCGTCCTGGCCATTCTGAGGAGACATGCTTTCAGAAGCATGGATATCCGACCCATGCGCGTGTTGTTGAGCAGACTGAGCCTCCTTCTGCTCCTACTCATGATGCACGTTTGGATGGTATTGTTTCTAGACTTCGAGAGATGATGAGCACTCCTACTACTCCAACTGCAGGTTCCTCACATACAAGAGCTACGTCCAGAGCGTCGTCTAGTTCATCAGGTATTGCTTATGCATTTACCAGTTGTAGCAGTTTAGATTTGGCTGATTGGATTATGGATTCTGGAGCGTCACATCATATGTCTGGAGATCGGGCACAATTTAGTTCTTATAGGTTTATCCCACCTGGTAGATCCGTGGTGATTGCTAATGGGGTTCGACTACCCATTGTTAGTCAGGGGGAGATTGTTCTAACTCCTTCTATGCATCTACAGAACGTTTTATATGTTCCAAACTTTCAGATGAATCTTTTGTCTATTAGTCAAATTACGAAATATTTACAATGTCATGCCATATTTGATCCCTCTTCTCTTGTGTTTTAGGACATACTAACGGGCAGGGTGATTGGATGTGACCGTGAGCAGAGAGGATTGTATAAGCTAGACATAACACCTTGTGTTGGGATTGCTACTATTCCTTCAGGATATGTTTCTCCTTGCATGTGGCATCTTCGCTTTGGCTACCTTCCTCTTCAGAAGGTGTGTCATGTGCTACCGTAGATATCCACTCGTACTACCTTGAACTGTGAAGCTTGTCAGCTTGGAAAGCACCATCACTCCTCGTTTCCAAGTCATCACAATAGTCAGTCTTTTGAGTTGTTTCATTTTGATATTTGGGGTCCTAGTCGCATTCCTGATCATCAGGGGCATCGTTTTTTATATGGTAGTTGTAGATGATTATTCTAGACTATCTTGGGTATTCTTGTTAAAACATAGGTCTGAAGCGGGTGCTATCATTAAATCTTTTCTTATTGAAGTCAAAAATATCTTCTCTGCTAATGTGAAACTCATTCATACCTCTTAATGTTTTGGAGTTTTCTTGTTACATTTATATCATTAAATCTTTTCTTGTTTTGGAGTTTTCCACATTACATTTATATGAATTTCTCGAATCTCTTGGTATCGTTCATCAGACCTCTTGCGCATATACTTCACAGCAAAATGGTGTGCTGGATGCAATCACTGTCACCTTCTTAATGTCACGCGAACCCTTTTGATTCATAGTCGCACCCCTCATTCTTTCTGGGATGATGCTATTCTCACTGCTTACTACTTGGTAAACCGCATGTTGTCCACTATGCTTGGAGAAAAGGTTCCGTTCTTGATTGCATTTCCCGAGAAGGACCAATTTTCTCACTCCCGGAGACTTTGGCCATATGGCTTTTGTCCACAATTTCACTCCTGACCATGACAAGCTCTCACCTAGAGTTGTCAAAGGTGTTTTTGTCGATCATTCTCGTACCCAAAAGGGGTATGGATGTTTTGATCGTGTACAACAACAACAAAGGCCTTTCCCACAATTAAGTAGGGTCGGCTACATGGATTCTTCGCCTCCAATCTATCTTGGGTCAATTCCGGGCTTATATCCACAAAACTAAGATCCCTTCGTATGGTCTCTTTCCAACACTTCTTGGGTCGTCCTCGCCCTCTCTTAGCCGGCTCAACATCCCAACACTCGCATCTCCTAACTGGTGCATCAGCTGATCTTCTTCACAAATGTCCAAACCATGTTAAGCGGTTTTCTCGCATCATATCCTCGATCAGAGCTACATCAACTTTCTTTCTGATTGCATTATTCCGAATCCAATCTTTACGTATGTGTCCACACATCCACCTTAGCATTTTCATTTATGCCACATTCATTCTCTGCACATGTCTATGGTTTACAGGCCAACATTCAGATCCATAAAGCATAGCATGTCTCACGGTTGCTTTGTAAAACTTTCCTTTCATTTTTAAAGGAATTTTCTTATCACAGAGAACAGTAGAGGCTCCTCTCCACTTTAGCCCGCCTGCATTTATTCTATTAGTAACATCTCCAATTTTCCCATCATGTTGCAAAATAGATCGCCGATATCTAAAGAAATCTCTCTTCTGAATGTTATCATCACCAATCTTCACCTCGATTCCTTCACCATTGCTTCCATCAAAAGTGCACTCCATATATTCCTTCTTAGCCCTACTTATACGAAATCCTTTAGTCTCCAACTCATGTCTCCAGACTTCAGGCTTCTCATTTACTCCATTTCTAGTCTCGTCAATTAACACAATATCATCAGCAAATAACATACACCAAGGCAACTCATCCTGAATGTGACTTGTCAACTCGTCCATAATCAAAATAAAAAGAAATGGACTCAAAGCAGAACCTTGATGTAAACCAATGTTGATGTCAAAATATCCAGTCTTCCAAGACGGAGTCCTTACAAAAGATAAAGCACTATCATACATGTCCTTTATGAGGTTATTTTATAGGACAAGTACTTGTCTCTTCTCCAAAATGCTCCACAATATCTCTCGTGGGACAGAATCATAAGCCTTCTCCAAATCAATAAAGATCATATGGAGGTTCTTCCTTTTAGCTCTATAAATCTCCATTGTTCTCCTCGGCAAACGGATGGCTTCAATTGTTGAGCGACCTGGCATGAAGCCGAATTGGTTTTGATCCTATAGGATGAAAATATTATGTGACTACTGATGTCACATTTTTTGAGTCTATTATGTATTTTTCTCGTACAGGTGACAGGTTGTCTAATGCTATTTCTTGTGAGGATGTTGTTCCTCCACCTCCGTCTTCTCCACCATATGCTCCACATGTTGCGCCTCAGTCTTCTCCACTACCTCCACTTCAGTCTACCCAATCCCAGTTCTTACCCCATATTTACATTCATAGGTCTTCTACTCGCCCCTCTGCTCATGTGCCGTCCACATCATCCAACATGCCTCAGATATGTAATGAACACATTATTTCTACTGATGGCACTGGCTTTTTGAATGATAAACGGGATGAGTTGATTCCAAAGAACAGAGAGGCTGATGACCTGGAGATACTTATTGCCTTAAGGAAGCCTTTTCGCCAATGTGCAATCTATCCTCTTGATGTGCATGTTTCTTTGGATCATCTTTTAGAGGAGTACAGGAAGTTTGTTGTGGGACTCTCTGTTGTTACTATCCCACAAACATATCAGGAGGCAATACAGGACAATAGGTGGCGACTTGCAATGGAGGAGGAGATGGCAGCTTTTCAGTCGCGTGGTACCTGGAGCATTATGTCTGCTCCACCAGTTGCCTCTGTTGTGAGCTACAAATGGATATTTACGGTAAATCAAAGGGCAGATGGCAGTGTGGATCGCTACAAGGCAAGGCTTGTGGCACCTAGGTTCACCCAAACCTATGGGGTGGACTATCGGGATAACTTCTCTCCCGTGGCCAGACACTCGATATTTCGCATTCTTCTATCCAATGTTGTTTCACAGACTGGCCTCTTTACCAGCTTGATGTGAAGAATGCATTTCTATACGGGAACCTACAGGAGGAGGTGTATATGCAGTAGCCACCAGGATTTGCTATTGAGGGGGAGTCCCAAAAGGTGTAAAGGCTCCATAAGGCGATTTATGGCCTGAAGCATAATCCGAGAGCTTAGTAGCAGAATCTATCGGAGTTGATAGAGTTACAAGGGTTTGTGTGGTCTATTGCGAGCCACTCACTTTTTGTTCAGAGGACACAGAGAGGTATCGTTGCCATTCTTGTTTATGTTGATGATATTATTGTCACAGGAGATGATGAGCAAGGTATTCAGGCTGCCAGGGAGTTCCTAGGTCAGCAGTTTGTGACTAAGGACCTTGGCACTCTTCGATACTTCCTTAGATTAGAGTTCGTCAGGAACCAACGTGGTCTTGTGATGACCCAAAGGAAGTTTGTGATGGATCTTTCTGAGACAGGTATGACATGGTGCAAACCTGCTACTACCCTTATGGATCCGAGTAGCAGATTATATGATGATGACACTGAGAGGTAGACAGGAGGAGATATAGAGAGCTTGTTGGGAAGCTCTTATATTCCACCATCACCAGGCTTGGATATATCTTTTGCAATGAGAAAAGTTAGCCAGTTCATGAAGCAATCCAAGAAGGTTTATATGGATGTAGTACATATGATCTTGAGATATTTGAAGACTTCACCTGGTTCTGGTCTTATATTCAGTAGGGATACATCTCTTGAGGTGACAACTTGTGCAGATGCAGATTATGCAGGTTGCCCCAGAGACAGAAAGTCTATTTTTGGCTTTGCTATTTTAGTTGGGAGCTCTATTGTTTCATGGAAAAGTAAGAAGCAAACAGTGGCGGCTAGATCGAGTGCAAAATCTGAATACAGTGCCATGGCACAGGGAAGTACAGAGATGATGTGGGTTAGATCTGTGTTGGTTGACCTTCTTATTGAGATTTCTCTCTATGCAGCTTTTATGTGATAATCAAGCAGCTCTATTTATTGCCGATAATCCTGTTTTTCATGAACGGTCCAAGCATATAGAGGTGGATTGTCATTACACTAGAGACATGATCCAGAAAGGTCTCATATCGACCTCATATGTTTCCATTAGAGATCAGATGGCTGACATCTTCACCAAGGCCCTAGCTAGAGGCCCATTTCAAATGTGCTTCTCCAAGCTGAGCATGATATATATATATATATGCTCCAGCTTGAGGGGGAGTGTTGAGATAAATGTATCTCACAATCTTTTTCTTATTTATGTTTTCTTTATGTACCTCTCCTGTAATTAATCCAGGGTTTTTCTTCTATATAAAAGAGCCCTAATATCTCATATATGATATGATTCATTTTCTCTAACATAAAGAAATTAAAATAAGAAATAAATATAATGAGATAGAAATATCTCAACACTCCCCCTCAAGCTGGAGAAAATATGTCTATCATGCTCAGCTAGGAACAACAGCTCTGAAATGGACCTCTAACAAGGGCTTTGGTGAATATATCAACAGTCTCATCTCCAGTTGATGCAGATCGGAATTCGTAACGGATAAAAAAATATTTTGATGGTGGAAAATTTTTGGATAAGAAATTGGAGGAAGGAAGAAGAGAAGGCGCACCGGTTGCACGAGATTCAAGGAAGAAGAAGCGCGAAGATCGAGTGGGGGGAGAGAGATGAGAGAGATAAAATCTTAATTATAATTTCAACTTCAACTGTCTAAAACAATAGCCTGACATCCCCTTTATATAGAAGGGGTGGGATTAAACGATTAGAAAGAAATTCAAATTTAAATTGACTCGATTTCATTTGAATCAAAATTCAAATCTATCGTATCCTAATTGATTCTAAATTTAAATTTAAATTAAAAATCGACTAACAAATTTGAGATCACACGCGATCTCTTTTATTTAAATAAAAATTGCAACGACTCGATTACTTGTAAAAATAATTAGACTCTAATTAATAAATAACAAAAATAAGTAAAGCTTATTTATTAATTTCGCACTGCATCAGTTCTCCTCCACTTGAAACAATTGTCTCCCGACGGATTGCTTGATCTTCGATGCGTTGTTGGAGAATTCGATCTTGAAATTGTAGCTTCAAATTCCCCCAATTAGATCCTTTTCAACGTTACGTTTGTAGTTTTTTCCAATTGGACAGCATCTCTGCAATTTTCATACCTCTTTATTTAAACAAATTTTGTAAGAGGAGCTTTTGAATTTCTCTTTTGAATAAAAACTTCTGTAAGGAGGTCTTTCCCGCAATTGTTCCAAATGAATCCCAAATTCCTATTTTGGTGGGATCTGATTCCCCTTGGAGAGAGCCCCACATTAGGGTTTCTCTCTCCTCAAATACTCGATGGTGGTAGATTTGAGAACAACTCCAACAACGGTGACTTCGATTGCGATTGCATATGAATGAACGGTGACGGCGGTGCGCGATCGTATGATGAGGGTTGCAGTCTATCAAGCAAAGGCGGCGAGATGCAACCATCCACTGGTTGTGGTGGTGCTAGGCAGGGCAATCGAATTTGGGCAAAGGTTTTGACGGGTGTGCGGGAAGTACAGGGGTTGCGGGTGGGGGTGATAGCGGCAGTGGGGTGGGGGCTTTCATCGAGGATGTGAGGGTAGCGGCGGGAGGGGGTAATGGAGCGGGAGGGAGTGTTGGCGGCATTGGTGACGACACTGGGGATCGCATAGGAAAGGATGATGGGGTTGGGGGCTCCTATGGGCGTACGAGGGCAGCGGTAGGGAGCGTTGGGCGCGCGAGGGCTGCATGAGGGGGCATTGTGCGGGGAAGGCGAGAGAAGGTGGTAGCGGAGATGGGACTTTGTGGGGGTGGAAGAGGCTGACTACGGGTCTGGGAGGGGTGATGTTGTGATTGGGGAAGGTGCCTGAGGTGCAAGGGTTGTGTTAGGGGTCCACGAGAGGGTCGCGGATGGGTTGTAGGTCAATATCTTTGTCATTGGCAAGTCTGAAACGGCCTGGACAACAAGCAGTTCTTCGATAACCACATTTTTTTTCTTCTAAAACGGGTTGGACAGCGAGCAAGTTGTTGACGATGACAAGTTTTTATTGTTTTTCTTCATTGAAAATCTGGACAGCGGCTACAGCGGCTTCAGTGGAGGAAGACTTTGATTCGGCGGCTTTCTTGGAAGCGATTTCGACGGTACGTAAGGTCTCAAAATTAGCAACCAAAACACGTAGTTTTGATTGGAAGTCGAGCAATATGCCCATCATCTCCTTCTTGTAGGCTTTGTTGGCTCCCCGTTTACGTTCCGACGAATGATAGTCTTTCATCGCATGCCGACGCGAACGTCTGGACGAATCATCAGATCGTGAGTACGATCTGTAGGCCATGCTCTGATACCAAATGATGATGATCGAAATTCGCAATGGATAAAAAAATTATTTTGATGGTGGAATTTTTGGTGGATAAATTGGAGGAAGGGAGAAGAGAAGGCGTATCGGTTGTGCGAGATTTGAGGAAGAAGAAGAGCGAAAATCGTGTGGGGGAGGAGAGAGACGAGAGAGAGAGAGAAAATCTCAATTATAATTCCAACTTCAACGGTCTAAAACAATAGCCTACCATCTCCTTTATATAGAAGGGGTGGGATTACAAGATTAGAAAGAAATTCAAATTTAAAATGACTCTAATTGATTTGAATCAAAATTCAAATCTACCTTATCTTGATTGACTAAATTTAAATTTGAAATTCAAATTGAAAACTGACTAACTAGTTTGATATCACATGCGATCTCTTTTATTTAAATAAAAACAACAACGACTCGATTACTCGTAAAAATAATTAGACTCTAATTAACGAATAACATAAACAAATAAAGCCCTATTTATTAATTTTGCGTGCATCACCATTAAAAACATGGGAGGTGGATATGAGACCCTTTTTGAACATGTCTGCGGTATAGTGGCTGGCAATCCACATCTATATGTTTGGTTCGTTCATGAAATGCGAGATTATTGGTAATAAAAAGAGCTGCTTGCTTGTCGCATTGAAGCTGCATGGGAAGAGGTACCACAAAACTGCAAGATTAGTCAAAACTGATATACTCACATCACCTTTGTGCTCCCCTGAGCCATGCCTCTTTACTCGGACTTTGCACTGGATCTAGCAACCACTATTTGTTTCTTGCTTTTCCATGACACGAGTCAGCTCCCAACAAAAATAGCAAAGCCAGGTGTAGATTTCTTGACTCTAGGGCATCTTGCATAATCTGCATCTGCACAAGCTATCACCTCAAGAGATGTACCTCTGTTGAATATAAGACCAGTACCTGGTGAAATCTTCAAATATCTCAAAATCATGTATACAACATCCATACGAACCTTCCTGGGCTGCTCCATGAACTGGCTCACATAGCTTAAAGCAAAGGATGTCTGACCTCATCATGGTAGCATAGATAGAGGAGCTTCCCGACAAGCTACATGTATCTCCTCTTGTCTACCTCCTTAGTGTCATCATCATATAAATCATACATGTCTCAAGTAGAAGATCAAACACAAACTTCATCTGGATCATCACAAGTCCATGCCGGTTCCTGGCGAACTTTAGTCCAAGGAAGTAATGAAAACTACCAAGATCCTTAGTCACAAACTGCTGATCTCGGAACTCCTTGGCAGCTTGAATGCTTTGCTCACCATCACCCGTGATGATAATATCATCAACATAAACCAAAATGATAATTGTACCTCTTTGTGTCCTCAGAACAAAAAGCAAATAATCCGTAGTGGACCACGTCAACCCTAGGTGATTTATCAACTTTGAGAGCTTCTACTACCAAGCTCTTAGATATTATTTCAAGTTGTAAATCGCCTTGTGGAGCATGCACGCCTTCTGAGACTCCCCCTCAATAGCAAACCCGAGTGACTGCCACATATATACCTCCTCCTGTAGATTTCCATATAGAAATGCATTCTTCACATCAAATTGGTAAAGAGGCCAGTCCCGAGTCAACAACCGATAGAAAAATGCATAATGTAGAATGTCTAGCCCCTGGTGAGAAGGTATTATGGTAGTCCACCCCATATGTATGGGTGAACCCTCGCACTACTAGCCTACTAGCCTTGCCTTGTAGCAATCCACACTGCCATATGTCTGTTGCTTCACCGTAAAGATCCATTTGCACCCCACAACAAAGGCATCTTAAGGAGCAGAAACAATACTCCATGTACCATGAGACTGTAAAGCTTTAATCTCCTTTTCCATGGCAAGTCACCAGCTACTATCTTGTAGTGCCCGTTGCTACGCTCGTGGGATAGTGACAGCAGAGAGTCCCACTACAAACCTCTTGTACTCCTCTAAAAGATGATCTAAGGAAACACGAGCAGCTAAAGGATAAGTGGCACAGTTACGACGTAGCTTTCTCAAGGCAATAGGCACATCAAAATCATCGGCCTCTGTTCTCTGGTATCAGCTCCTCATGTACAATGCCCTGTGGTTCAAGCATGCCACAAGTGCCATCAGTAGAAACAATATGTTCAATACATATCTGTGACATGTTGGATGACGGGGAAGGCGCGTGAGCAGAGGAGAGAGTACAGGGCCTGCGAATGTAAAATCATGACAGAAATTGGGTCAGTGTAAATGGTGGTGGATGAGGTGCCGGTAAATGAGATGATTGTGGCTCAACCCGATGAGGTGGTAGTGGAAGTAAAGGAGGTGATGGAACAAAAACAGAACAAAAACATCTTCACCAGAGTCAAAGTTAAACAACCTGTCACCTGTAGAAAAGAAATACATAATACACTCAAAAAAACTGACAGCAACACTCACATAATACTTTCTCCTTATATGATCAAAACACATATACCCTTTTGAGTACAAGAATATCCAACAAACACACATTTGACGGCTCTTAGAGAGAGCTTATCACGATCAGGAGTAAAATTGTGGATAAAGGCCACAGACCCAAAGCCTTTGGGAGTAAGAGAAAAGAGGTCCTTCCAAGGAAATGCGACCGATAAATGAACCTTTTCTCCAAGGATTGTGGAAGGCATGTGGTTTACTAAGTAGCACGCAATGAGAAGTGCATCACCCCAGAATGAATGAGGAGCATGACTCCGAATCAATAGAATCCTCATGACATCAAAGAGATGACGATGTTTACGTTCAGCAACACCATTCTGCTGAGATGTGTCCGCACAAGAAGTCTGATAAATAATACTAAGAGATGTGAGGAAGACTGATAGTTGTAATGTGGAGAATTCCAAGGCATTATCAGTGCGAATAAACTTCACGTGAGCAGAAAAGTATTCTTTGTTTCAATAAGAAATGATTTAATGACAGAACCAGCGTCAGGCTTATTCTTTAACAAGAAAACTCAAGAAAGTCTGGAAAAATCATCTACAACAACTAGATAGAACCGATGCCCTTGATGATCTAGAAGACTAGAACACGACTAGGACCCCAGATATCAAAATGAAACAACCTAAATGACTGATTATTGTGATGACTCGAGCTACTCGGAAAGGAGGCATGATGCTTCCCAGACTAGCATGCCTCACACTCAAGGGTAGTACAAGTAGATATCTGAGGAAGGTCATGACACAGCTTTTGCAGAGGAAATGTCCAAAGCAAAGATGACACGAGAACAGAGAGATTAGTCTAGTATGAATAGTAGCAGTACCAGCAAAAGGAGGTTGGACCAATCTGTAAGGTCCTCTCTGCTCGCGACCACAACCAGTCACCCTGTACGTAAGTATGTCCAGAAATACAAGAGAAGATGGGTCAAATATAGCACAGTATGTAAATCTTTTGTAATATGACTAATAGACAAAAGATTCATCTAAAATGTTGGAGCATGTAAGACATTCTGCAAGCGCATCACGGGTGCTAGGACAATCTCCTCATGACCAATAATGGATAGATGAACCACATTTGCAATCACCATTGATCTACCAGTAGGGATAGATATGTAAGAACTAAATTGTGCTCGATCTCCACACATATGCTTAGAAGCGTCAGAGTCCATTATCCAATAGTCAAATCCAAGCTGCTACAACTGGTAAATGCATAGGCAATACCTGATGAATTCGTAGAAGCTCTAGCAGCAACTGCAACATCTGAATGTCCTACAGCTGGAGTAGATGGGGTAATCATCATCTCTCTTAATCTAGAGACAATATCGCCAACGACCAAGCCTCGCATCATGAGAGGGAGTCGAAGTAGTCTCTGTCTACTCAGCTACACGAGTAGACGCAGGATACCCATGCTTCAGATAGCATGTCTCCTCCGAATGACATGGACGGTGGTAGTGTCTGCATGGGCCACATTGACGCCTTCCTCCTCGAGAACGGGATCCTCGCCCACGAAACTGTGAAGTACCGCCTTTGCCTCGAGAAGCTGCCATCGCAGAGGGAGTTTGGACCATAGTAGTGGATGATGTAGTGATTCTGTTCAGCCTCTTGTCGAGCTCCTCTATTGGTAGTATCGTCTCTTCAATAAGCAGTTGAGTACATGCGGCATCATACTCAGAGTCAAGAGATAACAGAAGACTCATGTCATAGTGGCATTCCAGTATGTCTGCCCTTGTTCAATGTTGGTATGGGCATAAAACTATGGAGTCGCTCAAACATGCCTCGGAGATGCGAGAAGTGGGCATGAAGAGGCCGATCATTCTACTTGATCGAGAATGTGTCATACTACAATTGGAGGATCTTGCTCTCATTCTTGGCTTGCCAATATGTGTCAGCTAGGATGTTCCACATAAAATTGGTTGTGGGTTAATTGACGATGTCGTTGGCAATCTCCGTGGTGAGCATCCCGGAGAGCCAAATACGTGCATAGACATCATCTTGCTTCCAAGAAGCATTAGCCACATTCTTGTCCGTAGGCTCAGAATAAGTCAATATGTGTTCCTTGTTATGGCACTGCATAAGGGTGTGAAACTGCATGGACCACAACTCGTAGTTGGTCTCATCCATCTTTAAATGGGAGGGCCGGACCCTTGAAGGCACCAGACGATGAAAAAACATCGTCCTTGTTCTCTGACATGATAAAAAGTGCCAAGATCTGGAACTAGACTGGGGAGTAGACTACTCTGAGCGAGTCTACACAATCATATGGATGAGTGATGACTGATTATATGTCTAGACTCATACAACCATCTTCTTCAATCCTTGTTTGTAGTCTAGGGCTAGAAAACATGATTTATATGTCTAAAATCACAAATTCCATCGACATCAAACCGTATCATGCTGCAGCAGCAGCCGACAGGAGGTGAGATGGCCCACCGAAGATGGGGCAGCAACCCGCAGGAGATGGGGCGGTAGCCCTAGGTGCAGCAGCGCAGCCCGCAACCCGCAAAGGCGGGCGGCCACGCGATGGAGACTGCAACCTGCAACCAGTAGGGGCAACGACGTTCCGTAGGCCACAGCATCGATGGCAACCAGATTGCAGGAGGCCCGTAAGGAGGCGGCCAACAGGGGCAAGGGGCGGCAGGTAGGGTTAGGGTTTTGGTGAGATACGAGAACCCTGTTCTAGGACCGTTGTTCCGATACCATGTCGAGAAAATAGAATTGCTGGCCATTATTGAGACCATAGAGTTCTTTTGTATAGGAGAAAACCCCTGGGTACGAGGTACATGAAAGAAATAGAAATAAGAAAAAAATATAATGAGAGACAATTATCTCAACAAAATGTATTTATTTCATGAAAATATATTCCAAGGGATTTTTTTGAAAAAAAAACTATACAAGCGGCAGCAACTTAACCACCGCACATTTTCCAAATTTAAGTGGGGTTGTCTGCATAGATTTTCCCCCTCTGAACGGGTCTAATTTGGGTCACACTCAGGCTCGGTTCCAATGATAACATATTCTTGTTAATAATCTCATTAAGACATTTCTTTGGTCTTTCGACATTTCCTCAAGGCGTTTCTTCTAACTATTTACACCTAGAAATTGGAGCACTAGATGGCCTTATTTACATGTGTTTGAACCACCATAGATAAATTTGTCCAATTGCACCTGCGACTAGTACCACAACAACTATTTGCCAAGACTTGCATGAATTCGATTTGTCTTTGTATCAACACACATCCATTGGAACAAATCCATCCCGGCTATAGACATTCTCTTAGTATGTCTATCTTGATAGAACAACCTTCGCGATGAGGTCTCGCTGCAACTATATAATATTTACCTTTGATCTTCGCATGTATCTTTTTATCACAGAGAACAGTTAAAACTCCTCCCACTTTAACCATCCTCCATGAATTCTATGGTTGACATCTAATCTACGTATCAATCCCTTTGAAAGACAGAAGCCAAGTTTTTTCTTAAACAAAGCCAAGTATTTAATACCAGCTTTTTCGATATGAAATATTTATGTACTTTACCTATGTCACATCTCCAACTTCTTTGTCATTGAACTTACATTCTATATAGATTGTCTTGGTTTCATAGTAAAAAACCCCTGCACTCCATAGCCTCTTTCCATAGCCCGTGATTCCAGGGGCTAAAAATGAAATTAGTTCAACAAGATTGCATGGGTACTTGTATGTGCATCAAACATGACCAAATATCATAGTAGAAATCCAAAATCTTCCAACAACAAACCCATCACAACTCCTCAAGAATGTCATACCCTTTTTCTATTCATGAAAGCGGTTCGAGTGGCCGCATATGCGACCGCATATGCCTAAGCGGTCTCCTCAGAGAACCAATTACCTGAAGCCCCGCTTTATGAATCCTTTGAGCATATATGGCCCGCATGTGCAGGCTATGCGGGTGCATATGCGCTCTATGTGGCCATTTAAGGTCCAGTTGGGTAATCAAATCCAGATCTTAAGATCTAGATCTTGTATTATTTCGATTCTATATATTAAATTAGATTATGTAATACTATCTTTGATGATTTTGATACTTATTTGTACTATTTTGAGTTCTACATGAAAACCATTTTTCTTAGATCTTCTGTTGGGCCGCATTTATTCATAAATTCAATTTAGTTTTAGTAACTTTTGTAGATATGTATTTATTTTTAAATAGAAAATAGAAAACCGCCTAGAACCGCATATACCCCGCATATGCTCCCGTGTACCGCTTAATCGCTATTCAGTGACCTATCCGAACGCATACGCATACGTTTTCCTGAACTTAATTTTATCTAGTCCAATCAATGCCGTACACCATTAAATGACTACGAAGGGCCTTACTTGGGATTCCCTGACATTTGATGTTATTCCCGAGTCATTTAACAATGCATCCTCATATTGTCCTATTCTTTTGATGTATCCATCGTCAAACGACATCCCCCACCCTTTTGATCACCCCGTTGTCTCACCTGCACTCACCATCGTGTCTGCTTCTGCATAACTCAACTCTATGCATTAACACGCCCTCTACATGCTTTTGCATATCGAATTGCATCTGTCACCTCAACATCTTTGGTACGAAAATTTAGCATCGTGCACTCCAAAGTTTCAATACTTACTTTTTGAATTGCAAAAATATGACTTCTTGACATTGATAGGAATCCAAAATCATTCATTAAATATCTTAAAGATTTCAAAAACAATAAAAGTAGAGATCCCATCAACCATGTTCGTATGAGCCAAGACACAAGAAGTTACTGAGACCAAAGAACTGCAACGTCTCCACATGTCAAACATTCCATGGTTCTTCTGCAACACTGTAAGACCCCGACACTCTACTCGAGAGGGAGAAAATGCATATTTGAACTTTATTAACACATGCCTCTAGATACGGTCTCTCTGCATCCCTCGACAAGGCTGCTTTGACCCCCTACAACACTATTCTGACCCTTTGGTTTCCAGATGGCCCTAACGCCAACCACCACGTTAGGATGAAAAATGCCAATTTGACACCATATTTAACCTCTTTTACAATTATAACTAAGTTGGCAACTCTCATACTGTATCTTGCAAGACCTCTTTGGGGTCATCGGCCATGTTACTACCAGATAACACCTTTCAGGACCCAGTTCTTTCAAGAACAAGTTACTTATCTTTCTCTGAAAAGAAAAAGTGGGACTTGGACAAAATAAGATGGCAACATTACCTCCTTCCCGAGAGACACCATCTTATCGGCAAGCCTTCGGACTTCTTTAGCCTGCCAAAGACCGACCGTAACAAGCTTTAAATCCCGATCTAGAGAAACTAATGCTAAATGCATTGCCAGCGGTTAAAAAACGAGTTTTTTTCAGGAATGAACTTGCCTTGGCAACAGTAGTTTCGATGCGTTCGTGCTTCACAAGCTGGGATACCATGGTCCTGCAAACGGCCCGTGATATGGAGAGTATAAACCCTAATTACAGAGAACGGAACGAGAGAGAGAGAGATGCAGAGGCGGCGGGGAAGGGGGAGTGGACCTGAGCATGGACATGCGGTGGGCCGCGTCGCGGCCCAGCTTCCTGAACTTCGTCATGCTCGGAGGGCGCCGACGAGAGACTCCAGGTCTAAAACCCCGTAAACCTCCAAGGGAGAGTGATGGGAACGAAAGAAAGGGCGGCGACGGGTTCTCTTGGGAAAATTGCGAAATGCCCCCTTCTAAATTTTTTCCCTTGTGACACACAACCACGGCACGATTGAACCACCATCTTTACTATTGTGTTTATGGTGTGTAATTCCATGCAAAGTAGTTATCCAATGGTTGTGTTTTGGCATTTGATTGGAAAGTTTGTTGGGATGTAATTGTATAGTAGTTTTTAGGCAAGTCGATAAGGAATAAAATAAGTGGGATCCACTAAGGTGGAAATGAGGGTTTGGGCCTCAAACCCACCCTAAAACCCAGGGGGTTTGGGGGGAGGGGAGACCTTGAAATGAGTATTACCTACTTATCATCTTGATATTTCCTTGCATGATATGTGATATGTTGTTAAGGCGCACATGATCTGAACAGTGTTCCCTCGTAGGAATTGTTATTTTATTTTATTGAATCATTTTTCAGTTAATTTTATTTGTGTATGTATAAAATCCCAATATATAAGGCCTTCTCCTATTTTTTCCTTTTGTTCTTTAATGAATTTTGTATTTTTATTAATGACAGATTGGTTATTTATTGGAAAGGGGCCTATATAAAGATCCTATTTATAATGGAGAAAGGTTATTGAAAGAATAAAATTACTTTTTCACCACACCCGCACATACAAAAACCTCGCCCAGCCCCACTTCCCCACCCATGAAAAATCGAGCCCCACTTCCCCACCCATGAAAAATCGTGACCCATTCTTTTATGTTTCCTCTTCCTTGTTACCAGTTATCTACAACACCATCTTCCCTTATCCTCTGCCACCATCCACCTTCATTCTTCTAGTTACCATTGTTGCTTCTCATGTACGCCACAACCATCTCTAACACCATCTCCCTAGTCCCTCTCCCCTCCGTGACAGCATATGCCATGTTGCCAACCTCGCTATATCGCCCACAATAACACCCCATTTCTGCTCCTCGTGCTACTACCACTTCATCGACGTTGCTCCTCGTTGGGCATTGTGTCACCTTCTCATTTTTTAGTAACAAGTGCTATTTTTTCGCTTTTAATTGTGAAATGTTATGCAACAATTGGTTTAATTTGTAATTATTTATTATTTGTTATAGTCATAAAATAGATGCATTAAAGATAAATAACTATTTTGGTTGGTCTACATCAAAAAGGAATCTTTAAGGGTAGATTAAAGTTTGAACAACCATGTGTATGAAAATCTCTGCACCAATAACAGAACATCCAAAGGAAAAGCTAAGAATCCAAAAGATACCATTCATTACATATGCCCATTCATTTTAGTTTATCTTCATTTTAGGGAGATGTTAGGGATTGGCACTCCATTAACAATGTTGAGAATTAAGAATTAGAGGTAGAGACTCCTTTCACCACACAAGAGCAACAGAAAAGGGTACAAGGATGTGAATCACAATAGAATACTAGTAATTTTGCAACCATCTCGATTTGTACCAAGACATTATGAACAATGGGGTCGATGGGAGTTGGTCTCCTCGTGATTTTTATATTGACTCTAAAAAGTTGAACATTTATTTATGTGGAACAATATGCCTAGCGAACAAATGATCCAATTCTTCACGATAAACCCCAAAGGACATACCTTACTATAGTGAGATCACTTGCATGTTGGTCGCAAACAAAAGGATAAGAGTAAAATCACAATTTGGTCCAAAAAGAAGGTAAAATTGATAAATGAAACGAGTTAAGGAGGATAGTAAGCATAACTTGTATGAACGATTGATGATTACGCGATGCATTCCGCTTTATTGTTTCACTTTATCTAAATCCTAAGTTAAACACATGTATATACGCATTAAACATTATTTGTTAATAAAGGGCTCATTTATAAGAATGTATTTTAATATTAACTTAAACAAAAATAAAATAAGAAAGGGAGGAAAGAAGAAAAGAAAGAAGTAAATACTCTATAAATGTGTACATACTTGATCCTAACACATAGACTGTGACAAATACTGGATCAATCGACTGTAAATAAATAGGAAGAGATATGGTTAATTCATAGAATACCAAAATAACCTATGTATATATAAAATAACACTCAGATCACTTTATATATAGTACAAATTTCCATATTTTTCTCTAAAAATGTAGTAATTCAATTTAACTTATTTTTTTCTACAATGTATGTAAAAATACAAAGAATAATAAAATAATATAAACTAATTTTCATATTGAACAAATGCCTATAGATCTTGAACCGAAAGGCCATAAAGTCCAAATTCTCGGATGATTTTCCCATCAGTATAAATTCTAATTTGAATAAAGTCACTTTCAAAGTTTAAGTTATGAATTTCTCCCTTCAATGAAGGTGGTTTCACTGGAAATAAATCTAATATGCAAAATATCAATTTTGGAACCAATATGGTATGTGTACTATGTTTATTTATTTTTATTTTTATATATACGATAATATTTTCCTAACTTGTGTCTATCTTCTATTGTACACACTGTATAATGTGCAAATAAAATAGGGATATTTACACCCATAACCCTGAGTAATATGGTAATTACCCCAGGAACCCTGCATAATCGCTAATTACGCGAAAACCCCCGAATAATGCTTAACTCTTGCATAGCATAACCCTGTGTTAGTGGACGTTCCTTTTTGCTGGACGGCCGTTAGTTTATGGACGAAAATGCCCTCAGGTTTGAGGGGCTCCCCTCCCATGCAACGGTTAGAAATAGGACCGTTGGGTGTCTCCCCTCCCATGCAAAAACCTATAAAATGACATGTAGAGGCCCCATAGAATTTTTTTTGTAAGGAAGGTTGCTGGTAAATCCACATCATAAGGTGCATTTTTTTTTCGTTATGTTGCAAGATGTTGATTTTTTGTGTCTGCAAGTTATTGTTTGAAGATGTCTACGTTTTTGCAGAAGATGCGGTCGCGTTCCTTTGAATCATCATCTAGTATGCGTTGCGTTTGCGGCGCCGAGGCTGCCTTGAAGACCTCCACCAAACCATGGAGCAAAGGAGCACGATTCTATACATGCGCCTCGAAGACTTGCGATTTCTTTCGTTGGATGGATGAACCATGCAGCAAAGAACGACAATCTTTCGGCACTATGAAGAAGCCTCCATCAACATATGCGAATGTTAATATCCCTGTATTGAACAAGCTTTCAGCAATTTTGATATGGCTGAAAGCAATATTGATATGTTTGCTATTCATATCCCTGTTACTGACATACATTGCTTTGAAATAATATTTCGCAACAAAGAAGAAATGTCATTCCAAAAAAGAAATGTCCTGTATTCATATGGCGATTGCTCGTGCAAGTATCCAAAAGCAATTACATAGCACATGTAAGGATTGTTCGTCTAAATATACAAAAACTGACATACAGACAATCTGCCACATAATACTTAAAGGATTGTCCCATCCGAAGAATATACATATAAGAAGTTTGTTGTGCATCCAAAAAAAACCCCATCCAGAAGTTCACAACCCAAAATCTGTATTAGCTGAGCTTCTCTTGTCCATGCAGTAGATCCATGAGCTCAAACGGTCTCCCAAAAAACTTCCATTTCCATTTCCCATATCTGCACATTCCATGCAATGAGAAGTAACGATTAAATTGAACATTGTCACAACAAATATTTAATGATGATGAGAAGTGATGTACCTATGGATCCATCGAAGGTGGAGGTCCATCTGGAAATGCTTCGAAATTTCTTGATCTTTTTCGTCCACTGGTATGCACCCCTTCATTTGCCAACCAGTGGTATGCACCCCTGCTATGTTTTTGAATCTCAGATATCCAGTGAGTATACTGCTTGTTATCAAACGCCCTTGCAGCAGACCAAACCATGATCTCTAATTCTTCGCCTGGGAATTTTTTCTTGAAGTTTTTATACAGGTGTCGCATACATGTCCTGTGCTCTGCTTGGGGGAATAGGGTCTTCACCGCCAACTCGAGACCCTTCTGTGCATCTGATATGAAGGTCAACCCAGCACCATTGCCAAACTCGATAGCATGGTTCAAATGAGTCATGAACCAATTCCACGTGACATTGGATTCGCTTTCTACAACTGCGAAAGCCACAGGGAATAATGCATTGCATCCATCTAAAGCTGTCGCCGAGAGTAGTGTTCCTAGGTATTTACCCTTCAGGTGGCACCCATCAAGACCTATGAAAGGTCTACATCCTTGAATAAAACCTTCCCTTTGTGCTTTCAACGATATGAAAACACGTAGAAATGAATCGTCCTTCTCAGTTTCATAGTGAATGACACTTGAAGGATTACGATTCTTCAATTCATAAATGAGAGATGGAAGCCTCTCATATGACTCCTCAACTTTTCCTCGGATTTTATCTAGGGCAATCCTTCTTCCCCTCCATATCCTCATGTAAGGTAAACGGACTTGGAATTGCTCGGCTAGTCGTCGAGATATGGCGTTCACAGTCATTTCTGGGTTGTCCTTGATCCATGGATCAATGTGCTTCGCAATCCACTCTTGTGAAGCCAATGAATTGCCTATCCTACTGACAGAGGAACACTTGTGCTCGTCATGTAGTGTCCTGACTCGGAATCGCATGCTATCTTGGAGTCTAGAAGCATGGATTCGCCAATTACAATCTTCTCCCCTGCATATGGCTGTCACCCGTACAGCCTCACTCTTTATGAATCTCACATCAAATTCCTTCATCAGACAATAAGTGCTTAATGCATGTTTAAATTCATCATGTCCATCGAACTCGGTTCCAACTGTAATGTCAGGAATCTCCATGTCGTTGGTGGATATTCTACCTTCAAAGTCCTCAACATCCTCTAAATCGGAATCTAGGAGATAGTGGTAGCTATTCTCAGACTCAAGACCGCTGAGGTCACCGTCACTGGTACTTGAGCTGTCAACAACATAATCAGAATCATCTGATTCGCTTACATCGACACATAGGGTTTGAGAGCGCAACACTCTCCTGGATCTCATTATACGCGATTGCTGAGTACTCAGCATCTGGGAGTCCATGGCATTGGGACTGATGGGTGCCCTTGATTCCTCCTCTCTTGACTCATCCCCAAGTGGCTCCTCAAATAGGGGATCATCATCTATCTCCACTTCCTCATTTGGGTCAATGTCCATTTGCACAACTTCATCCTCGAAATCCATGGCTTCAGTAGTAAATCCCTCCACTCATGCAAAGGATTCATGCGTACCTTCGGTATTAGCAATGCATTGAACCGTCTCCAAGGATTCATGCGTAACTGATCCCAACGCATGCAAAGCCTCCACTGCCTCATTTGCATCAGCCCCTAAGGACGTGGGAGTTGGATCTTGACCTGCATTCGCATCCGCTTCCTCGGCATGAAGTGGTTCAGCATCTTGATCAAACTCTACCACCAACTCAACTTGCGTCCCATCTTGGTGCAAGTGAAACATTTCCATCATCTGCTTCTCATTAGATAACTTCGCATACCTAACGAAGACAAAATGCGAGTACAGTTCGTATACCTAAATAATAAGCGAGAAGGCCAATAATAAGATAGTTTCATACCTGGATGGATGGGAGTTAGGAATTTTATAGCTCATCCGCAAGGAATCCTTTGCTTGCCATGGAACAACTTCTGCGATGTCATCCAAGATGTCGAACCAACACGTGTAATCTGGGTCTGTCCCTATGACGACTTGCTGTCCCAGCAAGTACCTATCGCCACCACGACCTCGCACCTTCTTGAAGTATCCCCCATACCGGACGCAAATGCTAAGGACCCCATCGCGGCCTTCGAACCAACCCATGCCCTAAGGTATATGCAGCTTTCCTTCTCATCTACTCATTTACATTTTACAAAGATTTTCAGGGGCGAAGACGATGGAGGACTTACCGGTGCCTTTCGTGTTGCTTCTGGTAGCTTGGTGTAGGAGGAAGCGTCTCGTCGGCGATCGGTGGGGGGCTCTTCTTCTTCCGCGAGTTGGAGAAGATGAGGAAGACGATGATCGAGCGGGAACGATCGTTGAGGATGTCGAGGGCGGGCGGGACGAGGGAAAAACATATACCCCGTCACCCAGCCACTATTCATCGATTAGACTTCCCCTTCCATCTACACCCTACACGTGGCGGCAACAAATCCCAGCCATTTGATCTCTACCTCGAAACTCGGTGGTGGTAGGTGGTAACCCAACCCTGGTTACCCCTAACGTCCCACCGTAACGGAGGGTTACGCACGTAATCGATAAGCATTACTCGGGGGTTTTCGCGTAATTAGCGATTATGCAGGGTTCCTGGGGTAATTACCATATTACTCAGGGTTATGGGTGTAAATATCCCAATAAAATAATATCGACAAAGAAAATGCTTTGAATTAATCCGAATAAATCCAGAAGAATAAAATTCATGAAAAATATATAGATAATGTATAATTTTGCATTTATTATATATGTAAATAAAGTCTTAAAAATCCAACAAAGATGTTTTTACATTAAATTATCCCTTAAATAAATATAAACTAAAATGTTTACTCATTTGTATGAGAGAGAAATATAAATTCCGTGGACTTAATGTATAAGTCAAAAACACCCATAATTGTATTTGTCTACACGATTTCTTTATTATTTCATTAATAACTCACTATATAATTATATACCATATTATAGATGAATAAATCACTAAAAAGTTGTCTTTATGTGTTTTTACATTTAATCTAATTTAATGTTTATTATGTAAATATTGTGTATTTATATGTACATATGTACATTGAGCACTGATGAACTATGTTGACATGCCCAATCTATGTCAAATCGGGGCGTGGGGCCCATTGACATGCAACTCCAGAGTGTTGACTTCGGTCAACACCCTCTCTTTTTGTCCCTTGTCCATGACTCTCCTTTCTTTGCACGTTACTAGATCCAAATCAAAACCTACCAATACCCGCCTGAGATTTGACTCACCCACATACCTCTGCTCAACTCTGATATACTCGAGTAGACCTCCTACCAAACTTCGTCAAGAATCTGTGACAACCTCAGAATACCTAACCATCTCCATACTCATTCGTATTTCGATAGTTTCCATCATCTCCAATGCCCAAAATCCAACGAAAACCCTAGCAACCACCTCTGTTGTTCTCATTCAAACCCCGATTCACTCTCATCTGAACCCCATATCAGTAAGAACCCCACAACACCTTATGTTGAGAGGTTGATCGACCATGAATCCAATTTCTTCAAACTCTCGCACGAATGAGAGAGAGAGAGACTCCTCTGAGGGTGATAGCTTCAAGGGGTCTCAAGTTAAGTTAAACATGAGGGATTGAAGTTGTGGCGATAAATATATATCGCAGTGCTTCCCCAACAGAGTTTCTCAAGACTCCTCATCCCTATCATCATCGAAGTCGAGGCAAAGACTATCTTCTCTGGTGAACTCAAACACCCATATTGATCAGTCAACACAGACTCATCTTCACCTTCCTATCTTATTCGTCATGTTATATTCTTTCTGATATATCCTTTGTGACCTCCAATCTCTTCTCCTTCTTTCCTTGTTCTCTATCAAACCCGAATCCCCAACATCCAACTACCAACTGAAACAATTCAACTCTCTTCCTTGATGCATTTTTCCATTCTCTTCTTCCACAACCTACCAAACTCTTATCAAGACATGATCGGAAGATCTGAGCCCTACTCTACTACATTTGTGCAGGGGCTCTCTAGAGCGCCTACACGAACTAATTATCATCTATCAACTACAACATATGACAATGGGTTATCTTGAGCTCCCTTCCCGCCATTATCAACGAGCTCCTCTTCCTCATGAGCTTCTACAGAGGTTCATATAGTGCTTTTACCTCTCCAATGACTCCACCAACTACACATTGATTTTAATAAGAAGGGATCGACGGGATGACAACGACCGTTTGATCATCCATCAACTTCATCTCTACCAATAATGAAGAATATAACCTCCAGTAGTTCGATTATGTCTTGGGGGCAATCATCACCACACATACGGGGGTGCCTCATAGCCATCACATTGTTTGGAGGGCATCATCGTATCGTTGAAGGGATTGGTTGTATCATCCATCTAATCAAGAATCATAGAAGGATCCTCAACCCTCGATCATCAATATGCTCTTCATCTCCGCTGCTCAATCAATAGGAAGAGCTCCTCTAAACTGTCAAAGTGAGCCTCGATCATCACCGTTTGATCCTCTTTGTCGTGCCATGACTAGCATCCACTTGTAATTCTGAAGATCACATGATCGACTCCAGCAAGTTGAACTTCAGTGATCATCTCCATCGTGCCCAACCAACATCCACATGTTAGGCCCGCTTCTTTTTTCTCTTGACTTGCACCCACCTATTCATGATATCAGAGACAAGTGTAAACTCCTTTTCCACGCTTGGTATTTTGATGATGGGACTATCATCGGGGACACTCTGGAGGTAGCCAAGGTGCTTGACATTATACAACGCAGGGGTCTAGGGATGGAGCTTATGCTCGATATCAAAAAAATAGGTGACCTTCATGTTATGGACAGAAGATTCGCAAAGGGTTGTTTCCCGTGGATATTGGGAGGCTTGTGCTTGGAGTGAGGTTACTTGGAGGTGCAATGAGCTGGTACAAAGACTTTGTTGAAGATATGACTATGATGAGAGCCACCAAAGTTGTTGACTTAATGCATTCACTTCATCAATTGGATGATTCACATAGTGAGATTCTTTTATTACGATCTTGTATGGGTACTGCCAAGCTCGTATTTGGCTTAAGGACATGCCAACCCGCATACATGGAACGAGTTGCTACGTGTTTTGACAAAGGGATTTGTGGATCTAGTGAGGATATTGTGGTTTGTAGAGGCACTTTCTTTGACGACCTTCAATGACGGGTGGCAGCACTACCCATCAGACTCAAGGGCTTTGGTCTTCATTTAGTTATTGAGGCTTCTTCATATGCTTTTGTGGCCTCTAGAGCTCAATCGTGTGTGCTACAAGATCACATTTTATAAGAAAATGAGATACATGATATGGATTCTGATTTTGTATAGGCTTTGGAGGTTCTATGTGCCACATTTCCATCTTTCGATCTTACATGTTTTGCTAAAAAGGATACTGCCCCCTCTAAAGACAAATACTTTGGCAAGTTCTCTTTTTAGCAAAATTGTTAAAGAAATGGAAGTTAAGTTTGACATGACTGCTAGACAGAAAGTATTTTTCGATGTTTACAAGTTGACAATGCTCAAGACTTCCGCTTTTCTATTCCTATTAAGGCCTTGGAATGCATATATCACCTATTAAGTATTGTACTATCCTCAAGGATTGCCTTATGATTCATCTATTCTCAGTTGATGAGGCTTGTCCACTATGCCACAGATCCCGCTTAGACGCTTTTGAAGAGCATGCAGTTCATAACTATCAGTTTTTAAATATAGACATGATTTTATAAGGGATGTCATTTATAATGTACTCAGACATGCAGGAGTTGCTTCAAAGAAAGAAGCACCTGTGAATTTTTTGATGGATCCGCGAGAGGGGAGATCGACACTCATACCAACATATGTTTTAATATTTGGATGAGCTGGATGGAAGCATGCACGTATTGATTTGACTGGAGTTTCTTCATTGATGGGTCCGATAAGGAATGATTTTACTATGAGATACACTGCACAGAAAGCCGTCTTAGCTAAAGTTGCTAAGCATGGGAAGGCTTGTATTGACAATAAACATGTATTCAACCCTTTTTATTTTGATAACTTTGGGTTCATGACACCTGAAGCAGGGTTTCTCAAAAGGATCTAAAAAATTGTGCATAACAATGTTATGATTTTCCGATCTATAGATATTGTATTTCGAAAAATTGTATTTGTCATCCAAAAGAGATTAACAGTGCATCTTGTTGCTCGTCTCCCATCAATCTCTTTGTAATAGCTAAATCACTAATCTTGTGGTAGAGAATCACGTAAGGTAGCATGCGTACCGATTAAATTGCTGACACATCATTGCATTTCCACAAATCCCATAAAGGACACCATGCTTTCAATTATTAGTCGTCTATCTAGTCAGTTTATATATATTGATGATAAGTCCCTCAGGGCTAATTCTTAGTTTTATTTTGAATAATACAATTTGCATTTAGGCGCCTATATTACATGCTTGATAACTTTTGAATAACATGTCAAAAAATTGTGAAATTAGTCTCATTTCGAAGGCATTTAAACTTCATTTCATTTGGCATATTGTGGATTGCAATTTTACTTAGATTGGATTTATTTTTAAATTTTGAATGGAACCTTTTCTCCTAATTAATTCAATAACACTTAGTTTTAGCGTCTAAGATTTGTCAAGAAATGCTCATCATGTAAATTTTTATGCAATGGAACTTTTGACACTGGATTTATTTGGTGAAATCATTTTATGAATTTTATTCTCATCTTGTTGCAGTATTTTTCTAAAATACACAAAAATTTCGGATACACTCTGAAGTTGCATGACATCGTTTATTGAGAATTGTCATTGATGATTTGATCATCTTAAAAAATTAAATACTTGGAATCAGAGACTTTGCATATTTTATTTTTAATTAATTCATATTAATCTTAAAAATGACAAAAAATGCAATAGCTTGTGATTGGCATCTATTTCATCTCATATTTTTAATTTTGTAAAATATCATAGGTTTATCATTAAAATAGGAATAGATCAAAAATATTGCAAATCGCATATTTTTCCTAAATCGGAAAATTATGAAAAAAATGCTTTTCGGATTCATCATGAAAGAGATATTAAGGGAGAAATAAAAGTTAGTTTACTAAGATTTAAGTTGGCATCAAAACCTAAGTTGTAAACGAACCTACTTTCCCTTAAAAATCTGGTTCATTTCATGTTGAATTGATTTGCATTGCATTACTCATATACATCAGAGGCATATTAACAAGTTAGAGTGAAGGTTGGACAAATATGATTATCGGAGAGGTTACAGAAATTACGTAAAGGTGGTTAGTTATTGCCCGTTTGCAACTCTTAGAAGAGGTGGCCGGAGGTTGACGATGAACATGAACTATTGGATTAAGATCCAATGATCCAAAATTAGGCACGGGCGAAAGAGTAGGGGATGCTTCATCATCAGATCAAGCAGAGTGAATCATGGTCATTTGATTCAACGGTCAGATGATCCCAGATGAATGCTGAGAAAAGTAAAGGGGTAGGCTACGTGGGCAGCCCAAGTGGCGTCACATGGTCCGTGAGAATTAAAAGAAAAGAATAAATAATCATTAAATACAAAATAAATAATTAGAATAGGAATTTGGGAAATAAATATTCAACATGAAAGTTGTAGATCTCACTGAGATCTATAACTTTCATGTAGAACTCAAAGAGAAAATACATTATATATACATAGAAATATATTTGCAAGTATTTTTAGAGTATTAGAAATACTTATTATATTTTTCTTTTATTATTTTTTGGATTTTTAATTAATATTTAATGTTACATTAATTATGCACAACACAGAACAAAGTTTTACTAGATTTTTAGTAAATAAGAACTACATTAAATAATGGAACATAAAAATAAATATACAACGTAGAGACAAGTTATTAAGAAAACAACAATAAATGTTAACTATTTACATAGAGTTATTTATTAATTAAGGTTGATTTATTATTAATTAGATGAAAGTGCTCAAGCTAAAGAGGTAAGAAGCTAGAAATAACCTGACAAATCAGGAATTTATCAATCACCCTTGAGTACTCCAAATGCTCATACATCCTACATACTAGAAGATCTTGAATAAGCCTGAAGTTTTGATCCCACTTGAATTGTATACTTTAGAGTTTTATCATCAATTTTCTTATTTGATCATTGGGATTTAGCATCGATCACATGCTTTCCAAAAGTATATATCATACCTACAAATCCTGTCATGCTTCCAAAGTAAGACGTCTATCGATGGAATTTGGTTGAGTGATCTTGTGTCTTCCGATTCAGTAGTGGACCTGTATGACCCTCATATGTCCTTGTATGCACACGAGCTTGTCGCTGTATATACACTGATTAGTTCATCAACCTAATGATCTGCCTAATGTACATAGTTAAATATATAGTAGCATATTGATGAATCTCCATTTAATCATCTTTATTCTGCCATTTTGGCCTAAAAAACCCTAGTAAATTCATGTAAATACCTTTAATTCATGCATTTTGGCATCCATGCATGTGTGTAAATATTGTATAAAATACGATTTTTAAAGCCAAAATTATAGAATAAAGAAAAGAAAAGAAAAAAATAAAATATTGTAAATATTTTATGACTCGAAACTGCGAGACCTAGGTATCTAGATGAATAGGTCGACAAGGAATAAAGTAGGGGGAGATAATGGCCAAAATACAATAAAAATCCCTTTATTTAATTCATTCTTTATTCATTTTTTGAGACTCATTTTTGGTTCCACATTTTATACTTCAAATAAAGAAACTTTGAACATGAAAGTTGTAGATAATTAAATATATAAAAATACAAAGCTGATTTCATCGAAAAATAATGTACAGATAAAAAGTTATGATCTGAATAAAATTCCAGAATCCCAACTTCCCAGACCTGTATCTCTCAAATAAAAACTCGAAATATATCAAAATCACCTTTAATTGTATATAATTTTTCAGAAACTATTTATTGAAGGTGGTTTCATATTTTTCGGAGTTACAGTTTGAAAGTTGGGTTTTGGGTCCATATTGTATACTTGTACATATTAAAATATTTATTTTATTTATTATTCATTATTTTTATACTTTTATATTTTATTAATTTTGTAAATATCATTTTATAATATATATGTATATTAAAATAGGAATAAAAATACAAAGAAAACATAAAAATAAAATACTCATATACAATATATAGAAGAAATACCTATGTCTATACATATGTAGATTATATATCTATTTATTTACTTGTAAAAAACACAACATAAAAATAAAATAAAAATATATTTAAGTCCATAAAAATAGTTATCAAATTATAAAATGATAAAAAAATAATAAAATTAAATATACAAAATAAAAATAAAATATTAAAATATATAGATGAATATACCTGTACATAACCTATAAAAGGTAACTTGTAATTTTAAACTCTAAAAAAATAAAAATCATAATAAAATACTTCATAAAATAGCAAACATTTTTTATTTTATAATCCAAAAATAATAAAATAATTTGCTATTTGAAAATGAATTTTAAAATATGTTTGCCAAGGAATTTCCTGGTTGGTCCACATGGACAACCAGAAACCTTCGTAGGTTGACCTCAATCAACTCTCTGACCGAGGTCTGGCACTGTCAGACAGTGGTTTTTGACCCGACTTCTTGATTTTTTGAGGCCCCATCTTTCATCCATTCGCGTAACTTCCTTCCTGACGTTCCTTCCTCGAGGATCCCTCTTTCGCGCCCTTGCGTTTTTTCGGGGAACGGATCATCGATCCGCCAAATCTCCCTCGAACTTTTGAGCACCTCGTCAACTCCCTCATATACACCCCCGACTTTTCCATTCGAATTCGAACCCCTTTTGACCATTTTATTCTCCATCTTTTGCGCCTCAACGGAGGAGGGAGGTGACAGCTCCCGTTTCCCGACGTTAAGATGATCGAGGAAGGGTCGAGGCGGCTCCACCACCTCCGGCAAAGCTTCGTCGTCGAGGTTTTCTTCCTCAGGTGATTCCCACCTTCGAGGCTTCTATTTCTATCATTTTCTTTGCGTCTTTTACCTGCGGTAGTTGTCGGAGTAGATCCCCCGCTTACGTTTCGCTTTCTACCCATTGAATCTCCTAGTCGACCCCTCGTCGGTCGTTCGCCATTTCACAACCCTTCGCCTTTTCCACTCCGCTGCGGGGTCGAGGCAGTTTTCCCCCGACACCTTCACCCTCTTTTGTAGGTCAAAGTGCACATCTAAGGACCTGGAGCGCTTTTGGACCTCCACCGGAGCTACCTGGAGCCTCATCACTCCTCCGCCCTCGCCAGCCACCTCCGGTGGCCGTTGTCCACCTTTTGAGCCTCCACCGTACAGAGGATTATCCCATGAGTCCACTCGACCATTTTGATAGCTTCAAGACCGTCGGAGGACGATGATCGAGGCGGGGGGAAGTTCACCACGCCGGTGGTTCTTCCCCGTTCTTCCTCCTCGCCCCTCCGCCGTCCGATCAAGGCCGCCTCCCAGTTCGTCTATCAGCCGTTGGATCAGGCCCTCCAGTAGCCGTCGATCCTCGCTGAAGGATCTAATCTGGGCCATCCGCCGAATCATCATCGGTCGACCAGATCGTGACACGTGACAAGCGGAAGCGCATCAGCCGTCGGATCTGCATGTGCTGGGTATTTTGCACCTTCACCCTTGCCATTTTGTGTATTTACTTATTAGTCAGAACTTTCATCTGTAGTTTAATATTTTGTGTAATATTTGCAAAAAATACCCCTGAGTTTCTCGTATTTGCACTTAGGTCCCTGTCCACGCCACCTCACGTGACCTGTGCACGTGGGGGGATGGGGTATTTTGCGCGTGGGCCCTTGCTGTTTGGTTTATTTCGTTTCCGTCCAGAAACTTTCATAATCGGTGTAATATTTTTGGATCATTTGCAAGATAATCCTCAGGTTTTTCTTAATTGTCATTTAGTTCCTGCCAGTCACGTGCCTTGCGCGCATGGGGCGTAGAATGTTGCACTATTAGCTCTATGCTTTTTGGCGATTAATATTTAGTCCATAAAGTTTTTATTGTAGTGTATATTTTCTGGAAAAATTGTACTTGGGCCCTTAATGTTCTGGATATTTACAAATATGCCCTTGCTAGTAGTGTAGTTTCTCTTTGTTGTCTCTAATTATTTCATGCATCTATAAAACTCTAAAAATTCCTAAAAAATATCATTGTGTGTCTGTTGCATCGCTCCATCACATTATATTTTTATTTTTGCATTTTTTTTACACTTATTGTTTATAAAAATTCAAAAACATGCATTTACTTCACTATTTGCATTAGAGAATACATAAAATTATAAAACATTTTTGAAAAAATCCAAAAAATATAATTTGTGTGTTTTTGCATATTTTGACTTCAGACCAAAAATCACGAAAAATTACAAAAGAAAACTCATATAAAAGAAAAACTCTTAAAACCTTCATAAAAATTTATAAAACCCATAAAAATCTAAAAATTGTGTTTCCTATTTTTAAAATTAATTTAGAGAATTTTTGACACTGTTTGATATTTTTCATCTCCATTTTAATTTTGGCTATCAATTTTGTTCACTGTTTTTAGTATTTTTTACTTTAAAAATACCAAAAAATTAGGAAAAATTTAGAAAAATCACAAAAACATTCAAAAAATATAAAAAGCACAAAAATATTTTATTTACTATAATTTGGATATTTTTACCTATTTATATCTCTCTCTCATCTCTCTTGTATATATATATCCTATATAGTCTTATATCTCTCTATTAAAAGAAAAAGAAAAATATAAAAAATACAAAATATAAAAAGAAAATGCAAAATTAGTAAATTAAAAATAAAAATATAGAAATATAAAATCAAAAATTAAATAAAAAAATATAAAATTCAAAAACCCACAAAATAATACTTGCATAGGCATTTGATCACATTTAATCTTGAGCATTTATTTTGCCAATCTACCTGTTTGTTCGCTGTGATCGACCTCTACATACTTGCTTCTATATACATCTTTTATATAGAGTTATAATAATTTTTAACTCCACACTTTGATTGCTTGATATTATTTGTGAGTTAATTGTCGATTGACCCGCGTTTCGTGAGCGGTCGCTACAGCGACTTTGTCTCCGCCTTGTGTGAGACATATTTAGACCCCCCGTGAAATCCGTGTCATCACATATATGTCTGAGGTCAGAAGATGCATGGCTATATCATGATAGCATACGCCATAGTTCTTTGTTGTCTCAATCTCATTAAGTCAACTCTTTGACTTAACTCACATGACACCTTCGAATCACTATTCTTACGTAGATGACTTGCACCAAGAGGTCGGTCGGATATTAGCCTATGAAATAAGGATTGCCATCTCCTTATATGGCTGGAGATCCTTTCTCAAAAATCATTTGACAGTGCTAGTAGAATCCTCAATCTAAATCTTTGAGATATCATCTCTGCACCAACCTCTTTGATCCAACCATTAGATCAACAACTGTATGATTATCAAGACGGCCATGGTACATAAACTTAATTGTACTAAGGGACCATATAAGTGCATGCATTCATTAATCTCACACAGGGAGTGAAAATCAATAACTTTTATTGACATATTAAATAATCACAATCACAGTTATTATAGAAATGGTTTGCCATAGGCTCACATGTTTAACTTTGTTGATCGCAGTTCAACATCTCATGGGTTTTGAGTGATGGAAAATGGAAGAGGGTTGGGTGCTTTGGCTGAGGTAAGGTGATTGAGTGCAGACCAATGGGATGCATCCATTATGCTTTGTCCGCTGATGAAAATGTACGAAAGAAAAATGAAATAAAAGTAAAAAAAAGAAAAAAGAAAACTCAAATGAAAAGTATTTTTTTTAAATATATCTAGAGGATATCTACATTTTTTATAAAGGACATAAAATCATAAGAAGACTCGTGTACAAACACAATTTTTTGAAAGATATTTTATATGTATAAAACATGTTATTTTTATATTTTGTATTTTTCTTGGTTTACTAATAAAAGCTATAAATCAAATGAAATAAAATCAAGAACTAAAAATAAAAAAACAATACTAATTTATTTTTTATTTTTAAATACTTTTAAAAATTGAAAAAAAGGAAAAAGAAAAAAAATATAAATAGTTATAACACATCATTTTCTCTTGGTTATGATATTTTTTATGGATTTTATTCATTGTGATTAGTTAGACACAATTCAAGGAGGACAAATGAAGAAGGAATAAATCAAAATGATTAATATTTGCATGTAAAATAATAGGTTAAAGATTGAGTTTTGTATATCAAGTTTCATACATGAATTCTGGTTCCTTTTATTTTGGTCCTTTTTTTAGATAATTAAGAATAAAATAAATTAAAGGTAAGTAGAGTTTCATAGGAGTTTGTATAGATGTGATATGTGTTTTACAACTTTATATCGCCCTACCTAGGGTTTGGATTTATTCATCAAATATTCACGTTAGCAATTTTTTATTAATGTTAGTAATACCTATAAAATGTAGTTAGGTTTATTCAGTTAGGAGTTAGTGTGAATTAATTATAAATTAGTGAAGTTTTTCTTTCTTACAAGCGGATATCTATACCGAATTAATTTCTAATTTTTACAACTTTTTACAAAAAGATGTTAATAATTGCATGTTAATGGACTTAGAAATTTATTAATTAGGGATTTGTTGTATTAATTGGTTAAGGATTAGAGTTAAGATTAGGCATTTAGAGTAGATGAATTACATATTCATCATGGAGTCATTCCTACAAAGAGATAGGAGGAAAGAGCTACTAGGGGTGTGCAGCTACCGCGATGTCATTGGGAATAAATGATGGGTCATATCTCAACGAGGATGTGGCGAACTTAAATGGAGGGGGGGGGTAGTCCCATATCAGAAACTCCTCAATCTATTCTACGACTGAAGTGTGGTTGTGAGTTATAAGTGGTGAGGATTACTATTTGACAACTTGGGCTTAAGCATTTGAGGTAGTTACGAACGGGTCCAATTGGGCCCGAAACCATTAAGTTGTCCGGGTCAGTTTTCTCCAATAACGGCTTGGAGACACAAGCACGGGACATTACAGCTACTCCCGAATATATAAGTATGAGGAAGGTATTCGTGAATATTGATACTCCATTTCACATATTTTTAAACTTTTTTTACATGACACTAGACCACTTTGATCAAGGTGAAGTTGTAGAATAGATTAAAGTCGGCGGAATAAATTGTATTTTTTATAATTTCACCCCAATTCTCAGCACGATGAGAATGTGCATGGAAAAAGTTTTCCAGTGGAGTCAATCATTTGGACAATAGATCTAAATGCACTACTCTTTGACCAAAAGGATTCCATCGGATATATTTTAGCTAACATATCACATAAAAAATGAAACTTCTAATATTGATCTTTCTACTCTAACCCCCCCCCCCCCCCACCACACACACACACAATTCTCTCTAAGTTTCATACCTTGTAAAAAAAGACCAGCATTGCTTCTTTTAACGAATTAAAGGGATGTACTAACTTTTTTCTCATTCTGGTATGGGAAAATATTAAAGAAACAGCAAGGGCAAACAAATGCAGATAAACAGCATACAGAAATCCCCATAGATTAATCAACTTGTCACTTCTTTGATTCAGAGAAGGTATAGTTCAAAACAATAAACGGTGCCCCATATACAATTCTATTGGTACATAACTCATCCCTCAAACAATATCGCAAAAGTTGCGAAAAGAATGAGCCTTCTCAGGCCACCTGAAGCTGAGGTTACTTCACATTCTGGCAGTGTTTTTAAAGGTCATAGGAAGAAGGCCACGAGAGCATGGAGGATTGCCTTGGGGCTTGGCCAAGCCAGCTTCGTTTCTATGGACGAGCGCCTTAAACTGTCTCCTTGATCCTCCAGTGTCCTCTGATCAACAGAAGCAATGATATCCATCAACAACGTCGAACGAGCTAATTTACATAGTACAAACATGCCACTGACAGGAAATTTTAGTTAATCCTATCTGTTCTTCATTGAAAATTCACACGAATGTTCTTCATCACACTTCATCGGAGAAGAACATGTTGTTACCTGAGTGGCTTCTTTAAGAGGTCCCCAGCATTCGAGACGGTTGAACTTCGTAGTACTGGAATGGAAATACACCCAAACCTTGGCGTCTAGCAGCTCGGGATGCTCCGAGAAGAAGGCTGAATCCCCATGTACAACTGCATTAAGTACCTAACATAAAAAAGGGACAACATTCTAAATAATTCACATAATGTAAGGGCTTTCTAGCTGCCTGAACTTTTTTTTTCTGGATGCAATATTTGAGGGTACAGCACTATCATCTGCTAGCGGATCCGAAGTGAACTTGAGAATGGAATAAGGCTAAAGACTCACCAGAGGCAACTCCTTCGAGAAGATGTAGTATCTGAACTCTGCTGCAAGCTCTTGCAAGAGGTTGGCACCACTGACATAGCAATGGACGTGCAACGATATCTCGTCCTTCACCTTCTTCCACTCTGCCACGACATCATCCTTCTGGATCTTAGTTTGCCATCTCCTCCACTGTGATCATCACTTACAATTGCATGCAATTTGTGAGTTCATTCCACGATTGATGATCATCACAAACATTGTTTTGATGCATTGACTTCATCTCACATTTTTATTGCTGAAATTGGGTTTGCTACATATTACAGCTCAAAATTGGAATGATTTGCTCTTGTGATATCTTCTACTTAAACGCCTAGTACGATGTATTATGCACGCGATGCAAAAGAGCTTTCATGTAGAATTATGTTTTTCTTAGATGGGAGGAAACACACATATATACAGATACAGAGAGAAAAATGAAGCGAATGTATAGGAATTATTTACAAGAAATATTATCTTTGGCGATTCTAAAAGTACGCTTCACACCTGGTCGATGTTGATATCACTGGATACAGCAAGAGTGAGATTTGCCGTGAAGTCGCAATGAGCAAGAGCATATGTTCTTGGGAAGGTGCGGAGTGATTCATTTGAGTTGTCTTCTCCCACGAAGACGACCTTCAGCTTTGAGGCTTCGAATCTCATGGGAGGACCAAGTAACCTGGCAGCCTGATCATGAACAGAACTAACTCACTTACAAAAAATCGTGGAAATCCAAACAGTCATTACAACGATTTCTTACTTAGAATTCTAACTGGCTGTAAACGTAGATTATAATAATTATATGGAAAAATTTGCCTGTTCTGGAAAAAAAAGATGAAGCTTTCTTGAAACAACATAAAAGTTCAGCTCAGTCTCAATGAGCAATTACTTAATCATGATGTGGATTTTTGGGTGGATAAAGGTGGAAATCCAAACAGTTATTACGACGATTTCCTACTTAGAATTCTAGCTAGCAATAAACGTAGATTATACTAATCATATAGAAAATTTTGCTTGTTCTGTAAAAAAAAGATGAAGCTTTCTTGAAACAACAGGAAAGTTCAGCTCAGTCTCAATGTGCAATTACTTAATCTTGGTGTGGATATATTTATTGCAAGCATAGATATTGCGATGACTACATCATGGCAAGTACGATCTTTGAATGAAAAACCTTCTAACAGTGATTAGAGATTCATTATTTTACTGCAGCTCAATTATTTACTCAAAGTTTACTGACAAATAACAGCAACATAACGGCAACTAGAATCTCTGTTATCTGATAATTTTTTCACCTAGTGTCATTGTTTCTGAAATCAAGCTGGCTCTCATCTGGATATTGTGGAATCGATCGATATTCGACCTAATTTCGGGGAGATTTTTCCCAAACAAGATATGACCATGTTCAAAATTCCCGATCAAGACATGGCAGAAATCAATTTTCATGTCAAGGTATTGATCGGCGAACAGTCAATACAAGTTCTGATACTATCACCTTCATTTGAATTTTATATATATTTAAAATAATATATAATATTATTTCGATCAATTGTGTAAATTTTATATTATTAAAAATATTATATAAAATAATTCTACGGCGTCGCTTAAGATTTATGTATATTAAAATAAAATATATAATATTGTTAGAAAAGTACTTTAAATTTTATATTATTAAAAATAATACATAAAATGAAACCATTCGACGCCGCTTAAATTATATATAAATAATATTATTTCGGTGCCATATAAAATAATTATATATATTATTTTTAATAATATAAAATTTATACGTTTGATTGAAATAATACTATATATTATTTTAAATATATATAAAATTCAAATGAAGGTGATCGTGTATTGATTGGTGAACGGTTTGCCGATCGACGAATCGTTCGCCGATCAATGCTCTGACATGGAAATTGATTCCTGTCATGTTCAGATCGGAAATTCTGAACAGGGACATGCTTTGGAAAAAAATCCCAATTTCGGGCGTCGGAATTTCTTAAATTGTGATGTTCTGCCTACTTAAAACTTGTCAGAATGATACCCTAAAACTAATCTACAGTCGTCAATGCTTCAGTAAGAAAACCGAAAAACTGATATTTTGAAGTAAATATGAACTCGAAGGAACAGACAGAAGACATATGAGATAAAGAAAATTCATAATCCGTGAAGCTATTCACATATTTTCAGGAGAAAACCGGAGATGTTTTCACATTTCTGCGTCTGCGAAACTTTATAATTATACCCTAACCCCTGCATCCTCAAATGTCCATTGATCAAAACCATTGAGCTCGAATATAAGTATGAAAATTAAATTAAAAACAACGAAAGAAGGAACAAGCTCGATTCATGTGAATGCACATTGCCGAATACCTGGAAGACAAGCGATCCGCCGGGGTCTCTGCGGGAGACGACGGAGGTCGTCTTCGCCGAGCTGGAGGACGACGCAGTGCCGGTAGATGAGGAAATGGAGCATATGAATGGATTTCCCGCGGCAGACGATGCCATTCTCGATTGAACAAGGAGAAGGGGGGTCGATCCTCAGGTGCTGATTCTCCAGCAGATGCCCATCGCCACCCTTCTCCTCTCTCGCTCTCTCTCTCTCTCTCTCTCTCTCTCTGCCACAGGTATTTTTTTTTGGAGCACTTGTGGATGCTGCTCGAGCGCGCCTCCTCGGTGGCGACGTGGAAGTCCATGATTGGTTGGCGGGAGGAGTTTATGGATAACGGATATGGATCCTCACCACGGATCCACCAGCCGGTGGTAGCAATTTAGGTAACGTACCTAATACAATTAAAAAGTTGGGGAAATTACGAATAGCTGCTCAAAACTTTCATAAATTTAAACGAACTGCTTGTGGCTCCCTGATTTTAAGGCTATCACCCTTCAAAGGTAGAGACACCAAGAGTTTAATGGGGCTGCCCCAAGTGGCTGCCCCCGCATCGTTTTCGACATTTTTTTTATTTTTTCAGAAAAATATCGTCATGTATATTCATCCCTATATCCCTCCTATATGCCATTCGAATTTCGTCAGAAACAGATATTCCTACGACCTCCATCGAGATGGCGTCGATTTAAAAAATCCTATTACCGTTAAAAAATAATTGTCTCGATGGAGGCCGTAGGATTCTCTGTTTCTGACGAAATTTGAATGACATATAGGAGGGATATAGGGATGAATATACATAGCGATATTTAAAAAAAATAAAAAAATTGCCCAGAACGGCACGGGGGGCAGCCCCATTAAACAATATATATATATATATATATATATATATATATTGGGGTTGATGACACACACACACAACAATATATATATATATATATATATATATATATATATATATATATATATATATATATATGGGGTTGATGGGACTGCCCCCAGGGGGTAACACACACACACAACAATATATATATATATATACACACACATTTGTCTCAATAAAAATATACATATGTCTCATGATTCAAATCCAATTGCAGGTCATTCATCGTTGTTTCTTCTGATATGATGCTCTCACGATCCAATGTTTCATTTTTTTATTTTTTATATCCACGAATGATGTTGTGAGTTGTAAAACATTAGAAGTATTCCAGCATCTGACATACCTGAAATAAAAATGAATTAGTAAACCAGTAGTTGAAGTTGTAAGAACTAAAGAGGGAGCAGTAACAATTATGTAGGTAATAGTAAATTAAAATATCATCTCAGTAAACAATGTAATAACATTAGTAACTCAGTATATTTTCAAAGTAAAGGCATGAAAAGTAACAATTGTGTTAACGATGGTAACATAAAATATCTTATAAGTAAACTAAGTAAATACATTGGTAATTCAGTATAAAAGATTTAGTAAGAATGACAAACTAACAAGTAATATGCAATACTTTCTTAAGATACATAAGTAACTAGCGATTGATAATGAACCAGTAAGAATAATATATAGAAAAGTAATTCATACCATATTGTCAGTAACTTTGATGAATGCATTAAGTAACTTAATATAATTTTTTTAATAATTTGACTCAGTAACATAATGCGATATAAGTAATTTTTAAGGATTCAAAAGTAATAAAATTGAACATGATCCTTCTGAAGAAGAGTTTTCATGATACAAATCCAATTGCAAATCATCCATCGTCGATCCTTCTCATATGATATTCTGACGATCAAAATCCAATAAAGAATCATTGCTTACCATTGCTTCTGAGATATCATGATGCAAATACAATCGCAAAAAATCCATCACGTTAAAAATTGAAATCGAAACCTCAATATATTAGCAATGAAATTAAAACTTGAACATAAATATTAAATATTCCCAATACCTTTTATTCGAATACAGCTATCGTCGAAAGAATCAACAACAAATTTTTTTCCGTGAGATCGATCGATCGCAGAGCTCCAGAATATATGACAGATCGTTCAAATGAAGTTGCCATACAATATGTTACCAAAACGATACTATTACTAATTATGGAAATCATTAATTTATAAAATTAATCGATGCTAAAAACGTGGGATTGGAAGTTAATATCGGATTGAAAGTTAAGATCGGACGGTCAAAAAGATGGGCGCATGGAAACTCAAATGGGCCCTGTGCGCATTGGATAATTATCCTATATATATATATGGGGTTGATGGGGCTGCCCCCAGGGGTAGCTAACATGGCTGCCCCGCCCCATTTTGGGCATTTTTTTATTTTTTTGAAAAATATCATCATGTATATTCATCCCTATATCCCTCCTATATGCCATTTGAATTTCGTCAGAAACAGAGACTCGTACGGTCTCCATCCAGACATGGTCGATTTAAAAAATCCTGCGACCTTTAAAAAAATGACGTCTGGATGGAGGTCGTAGGAGTCTCCGTTTCTGACGAAATTCGAATTACATATAGAAGGGATATAGGGATGAATATACATCGTGATATTTTTCTTAAAATAATTTTTTTTTGCGAAAAATAGGGTGGGGGTAGCCATGTTGGCTACCCTTAGGGGCAGCCCCATTTCCCCCCATATATATGAGTTCAATGGGGCGGCCCCTTGGGGGAGCTAGGCTCCCTTCACACAATTTCAACCATTTTTATTTTTTTTGAAATTTTCTTCTGTGAATATTCTTCACTATATCGCTATATTATGCTATTCAAATTTCGTGCGAAACAGAGACTCCTACGACATCCATTCAGACAGTCATTTTTTAACGGTAATATAATTGCTAAAAACGACTCTTCTGGATGGATGATGTATGAGTCTCTGTTTCGCGCGAAATTTGAGTGACATAATATATGGATATATTGATGAAAATCCACGGAAGAAATTAATAAAAAAAACGGGCGAAATAATGCGGGGGGAGCCAAGTAAGCTTCCCCGAAGGGGGCAACCCCATTTTATCTTATGTGTGTGTATTGGGGTTGACGGGACTGCCCCGCCTCATTTTTTTAATCATTTTTTTTATTTTTTTTGAAAAAATATCGCTATGTATATTCATCCCTATATCATTCCTACATGCCATTCAAATTTCGTCAGAAACAGAGACTCATACGGCCTCCATACAGACAGGGTCGATTTAAAAAATCCTACGACCGTTAAAAAAATGTCTGTCTGGATGGAGGTCGTAGGAGTCTCTGTTTCTGATGAAATCTGAGTGACATATAAGAGGGATATAAGGATGAATATACATGGAGATATTTTTTCAAAAAAAATAAAAAACATTTGTGAAAAATGGGATGGGGGCAACCTTATCTTTTCCCCCCACACACACGGTGAGATGGGGGCAACCCTCTCGTAGGAGTATCTGTTTCTAACGAAATTCGAATGACATATAGAAGGGATATAGGGATGAATATACATGGTGATATTTTTCTAAAAAAATATTTTTTTTGTGAAAAATAGGGTGGGGGCAGCCATGTTGGCTACCCCCAGGGGGCAGCCCCATTTCCCCTATATATATAGGAGAAAATGGGGCTGGCCCCCTGGGGGTAGCCAACATGGCTGCCCCCACCCCATTTTTTTGCAAATTTTTTTATTTTTTAGGAAAATATCACCATGTATATTCATCCCTATATCCCTACTACATGTCATTCGAATTTCATCAGAAACAGAGACTCCTACGGCCTCCATCCATACGTCATTTTTTTAACGGTCGCAAGATTTTTTAAATCGACCCTATCTGGATGGAGGCCGTAGGAGTCTCTGTTTCTGACGAAATTCGAATGACATATAGGAAGGATATAGGGATGGATATACATGGTGATATTTTTCAAAAAAATAAAAAAATTTGCCCCAAAATGAGGCGGGGCAGCCATGTTGGCTGCTCTCTGGGCAGCCCCATCAACCCCATGTATGTGTGTCTATATATATATATGGGAAAAATGTGTATGCCCCCTAGGGGGAGCTAACTTAGCTCCCCCGCCCCTTTTTGACATAATTTTTTTATTTTTTTGAAATCTAAAATCGTGTAAATTCATTATTAAATCCCTATATTATGCTATTAAAATTTCGTGCGAAACAGAGACTCCTACAACCTTCATCCAAACGGGGTCGATTTAAAAAATCCTGTTACCGTTAAAAAATGACTGTCTGGATGGAGGCCGTAGGAGTCTCTGTTTCGCATGAAATTTTAATAGCATAATATAGGGATATGGTGATGAATATTCATGGAAGAAATTTTCAAAATAAAAATAAAAAATGGTGAAAATGGGGCGGGGGGGGGCCAAGTTAGCTCCCCCCAGGGGGAAGCCCCATTTATCCTATATATATATATATATATATAGGGAAAAGGGATCCTACACCAGCGGGTGCAGGAAATTACCTACACCCGGCCATATTTTTCATTAATTTTTTGATTTTTTTGAAATGGAACCTTGGGGGATTTAGATCACATTGTATCACCATGTTGTCATTCCAATTTCAACTTAATTCGAGGCTTCTATCATCTCCATCAAGAGTATCAAATTTTAACGGTCTCAGAATTGCTGAAATTGAGCCCTTTTAGATGAACATGTTAGGAGTGTTTGTTTTGTATGAAACTTGAATCACATATTCCACTAACTATATTAAGTATATCCCCCAAAGATTTCTTTTAAAAAACTAAAAATAATGGGAAAAAATGGTCGGGTGCAGGAACTTACCTACACCCCCCGGTGCAGGCTCCCTAACCCCATATATATATATATATATATATATATATATATATATATATATATATATATATATATATATATATATATATATATATATATATATATGAGTTCAATGGGACGGCCCCTTGGGGGAGCTAACTTGACTCCCTTCATATAATTTCGACCATTTTTATTTTTTTTTGAAAATTTCTTCTGTGAATATTCTTCACTATATCCCTATATTATGCTATTCAAATTTCGTGCGAAACAGAGACTCCTACGACATCTATTCAGACAGTCATTTTTTAACGGTAACATAATTGCTAAAAACGACTCTTCTGGATGGAGGACGTATGAGTCTCTGTTTCGGTCGAAATTTGAATGACATAATATATGGATATATTGATGAAAATCTACAGAATAAATTAATAAAAAAAATAAAAAAGCGGGCGAAATAATGCCGGGGAGCCAAAGTTAGCTTCCCTGAAGGGGGCAGCCCCATTTTATCTTATATATATATATATATATATATATATTGGGGTTGACGGGACTGCCCCGCCTCATTTTTTTATCATTTTTTTATTTTTTGAATAAATATCACTATGTATATTGATCCCTATATCATTCCTATATGCCACTCAAATTTCATCAGAAACAGAGACTCCTACGGCCCTCATATAGACAGGGTCGATTTAAAAAATCCTACGATCGTTAAAAAATGTTTGTCTGGATGGAGGTCGTAGGAGTCTCTGTTTCTGATGAAATTCGAGTGACATATATGAGGGATATAAGGATGAATATACATAGAGATATTTTTCCAAAAAAAATAAAAAACATTTGTGAAAAATGGGATGGGGACAACCCTATCTTTTCCACACACACACACACACACACACACACACACACATGCACACGCACGTGCACGTTCACGCGCACACGCACACACACACGCACACACTCACGCACACGCACGCGCACGCGCCCACGCGCCTGTGCAACGCGCACCGCACACGCACACGCGCACACGCACACACACAGAGATATATATCGGGAGGGGGCTTTCAAATAGGACTTGGTCAATGATCGTAGCCGTTAGATTCAAATCTAACTGCGTCATCAATTTATTTGTCCAAAAAGGCATTTTAGTCATCAACTTTTGCATTAATTACGCACATCTATTAATATTTTGAAATAGTAAATTTAGCTAATTTTATTTTTGGTATTTTTCACAATACCATATTTAAAAAGTGTAGTTTTGTGCTGGACGTCATTACGTGGGGCAATGTTTGTATCCTTATACTTTTTTTAAAGAATTTAAGGTTCCTTTTGTAACGACTGTATATTTTTTGTAGAATCCGTTGTTCATTCAAAAGGTCTTCAGTTATTTGTAGATGTTACATTGTTCTTTGTAAAATATAATTCATATTAGCAATTAATATGTGTTTCTTTGTAACGATTGTATGATTCATTGTATAATAAATGTTTTAATGTTCTTTGTAAAAGTTACGGTAGTCATTCACGCTTAATAAATGTGAATATACAAATCAAATTTGTATAAAATACGTCTAAAATATATAAAACACGAAATTACTCAGGTTTATGAGTGAAAATTCATATATATATTTTAGTTAATCTATTAAATATTTATATATTATTCGTATCCGATTCGTATTCGTTTTACATTCATCTTCATTTTTAAGGGTATGGTAACCCATTTTTCATATTCGTTAATATTTGTATTCGCATTCATATTCGTACTTTAAAATGGATAAGGATATGTTTATACCCATATTCATATTCTGTATCCGTACCGTTTTCATCTCTAATTTGCTCATCGTACCTTTGAGTGTTTATTTTCGCCTAAAAGTTATTAAGATACTTTAGTTAATACTTTTGTATCAACCGTATAGAGAATATGCCTCAAGAAATAGAACCATGGAATTGGAAGGAAATGGAAAAGACTTGGATGGATAAAAGGTTTAATGATTTTCAAAGGACTCTAGATTTTCTAGATTGGGCACATATCAATTTGAAAGTGTTAATTATAGAGCAAGAGTCACATGTGAAAGAATATATTGTCCTTATATTAGATGTAAAAATATTCGAAGTAATGACCAAAATTAATAATATGATATTAATCATCATTAAGGGAAGATGAGTTTGTTAGGGAAAAAGTTTTTATGCAAACTAATAATGATGATTTATTTGAAATGATGCATAATATAAGCATATCTGAAACACAAGACGATAACACAATATGTGATAAGTTTTGACATATATGCGGATGCTATGTTGGCTATAGGGGTTGGAATATCGATTGAAGTTTCTATTGGAGAAAGTGAAGAATCGATCTACGATTACAATGATAAAAGATATATTATCATTAATAAAAAGCTATTACACAAATCTCGAGAAGTTTTCAAAAGATGAGAAAAATGTAAACCTAAAATTTTAATAGTTAGATACGAAAAAATTTGTGCATTGTTATGGAAAAACAGTTCTTTATTTCATTTTTGTCCCAATGTAACGCATCTCGATATAAATGCGTCAATGATATACCAAGCATAGAGAAATTTGAAAAGCTTTTGCAGTATATTTTTCCTCTTATTCTAATATTAGATCAACTTTTCATGTCTGACAAAATTGCGAAGTGGATGATTTTGCATAGCAATTCAAAGAAGAAAAATGCTAACATGGTGATGCGACATCCATATGTTGTGGAAGAGTAGATTAAATATGGTGAAAGACATGCTCATTTTTCACAAGAGACAAGGAATATAATACTGCTCATTTTTCAGAAGAGATTAGGAATATAAGACCTAGGCTTTAATCCTTTTGGAAATTGTTTGGCCAATCATTCTTGTGGCTTACAATCTTCCTCCATGGATGTCAACGAGTTCATCATTTACAATGATAATATTGTTGATACCAAGTCCTGGAAATCTACGAAATGCAATTAATGCGTACATGCTACCATTGGCTGACGAGTTGAATTTATTTTGAAGAACATGCATACGTGCCTAAGTTACATATAAAAGGCAACATTTCTATTGCGTATTACATTATTATAGACTATAAATAACTTCCAAATGTATGCAAATTTGTTAGGCTTAAGTACAAAATGAAAACTTACTTGTCATATTTGTATGAAAGCACACTCAACTTGAATTACAACTAGTATAAACCACTATCTTCCATCTCTGAAGCATAGGTGACAGAAGAGAGAAAAACTTTAAATTTGATAATTTAACTACTGGACATTAAATTGGATCATCTCATACATAGGGCAATACCATACGTCAACACAATTATTAGTTGAAAATTTTTGTTTAGGTTGCATATCATTTGGTTGGAGGAAACAAAGCATATTTTTCAGAGAGTTATCAGATTGAAATGTTACGTAGATTTGACAAACACAATCCATATCAAAAAGAATATAATGGAAAATATTTTAGGTATTTTAAACATTTCTGATAATTCAAAAGATACTTTTTTAAGATGTGATTTAGTTCAATTCGTATCCGACAACATTTATATCCAATAGAATTGGATAGATGAATTGCATTGTGTAGAGTTATTTATATGTTATCGAACGACAAACATGATAAAACATAATATGAAAATCTTAGATGGATTTTCTTCAGAATTTGCTAGATGTGTGAATGAAGGAGAACGATAAAATATTGCACTTAAAAGTCATAATTGATGCGTTTATATAGGAATTTTATTGCATGTAATATATTCAGGTATTGTTGAATATCATGCCTGTCAATCCTTAATAGAGTTAATAGTTTGTTTAAAGTAATATGTTCAAAGATATCAGATCCAACCGTGTTACATAGAGTAGAAGATGATATTATGATCGTGCTATGCAAGTTAGAACAAAATTTTCCATCATTTTCAATATTACTATCTATTATACATTTAGCAATTGAGCGATATCTAAGGGAAGGAATAGATGTTTAGAGTATCAAGCAAGTGAAGGAATAATTGTGGACTCGTGTAGTTACTGGTGGATGTATCCAATTGAACGGTATCTAAGGAAGTTGAAAATATGATGACTTGTATAATATATTGGTGGTATCTACGAGATAAAGCACATGTTCTAAGGGATAACCGACGAAATGAATATTGATATTCTTGCATACGCTCATTATTTATAGGTAATATCTTACAATGACTTTAGATTTCGAACAAAATCTGTCGATAAAATGAAAGCAACATGTGCTCAGCTTTATTGTAAACTCCGAACTCCGTTTCATACTAGATAGTTATTACAGAGGAACTATTATACAACTAAGGTTACTAAAGATTACTAAAGATGAGTACTTATCAAATATTGAAGATGCATAACAAAATGAGTTACAAGAAAATATATATTAGATGTAATATATAAGGATGTAATACCATTTATACAAAGACTTGGTGACAACATCGTCAAAAATTAAGTGATATTTTAATTTATTTTTTTTCTTATTCAACATTTTATTTACAAAACTACCTTGGTTAGGCAGTTCTTGCTAGTGTTCGCATACATTAGACTGTGGATAATCAAATTTTAGGATATGCTACATAATTACTTCGACGTCAAAGGAGACATCTTAAGAGCAAGGTAAATAATCAAAATATTCTCTATTTCCTTTTCAATGGATATGATTTAAATTTATTTTTGAAGTATCTTTATCTGTAAGCAGCTATTTTAGAATTATCAATCAAAACATCAGAGGGATCTGATTTACTAATGTAAGCATATCCCAATTATACTCAATATGTCTACGAAATTCACGATGAACGTAGGCAACGAAATCATTTATTTTACAATTATCTTTAACATTCATTTAATACTCCAATCATCTTTAGACATGCATTTACTATTCTTTTTAATTTAAGTTAAAAATTAACTCATAACAAATCATGGCAACATCATAGTTAAATGTGCATAGGAGCATAAGATCAACCTCAACCAACTTCAAGGGGGGCGTCCGATTCAGGAATAAGCAGAGATAAGGATGGGGAATAAGGAGAATCAAGGTCTACTCTCTGCTCAACTGTAAAGATAGGAATATGAAGAATAAGATGGAATAAAGATAACTAAGGTGGAATAAAGATAGGAATAAGAGTGGAATAAAGTGAAATAATGAAATGTAGATGAGAATAGCCGTACTTTTGGAAACCATGCCGAGCTGGAAATTGACACCTTATTCCCATACTTATTCTCCAAACGAAGAGGAAGGCCTAAATGTGCATATACCAATCCATTTAATTCACCCGTTAATTAATTAATGCATGCATGGATATTTAGCCAAGTGCAACAATCACATGCAAGGGGAATAAACACAAGCCCATTCATTACATATAAGAGAAGAAAAGCTAATCATGGCATAAAAAGTAATGTACAACCAAACAAGTATATATGAAAGCATGGCTACATCCATTCATGGTACAATATCATCACAAGTAACTCTACTCATCAATCCAAGTGATTTATTATCCATTGTTTATGTATATGTTTATAACCCAACTATAATAATAACTAGGAAGCATGCCCGCGCTTCGCGGCGGGAAGAAAAGTGAAGTAAAGATTAAGTAAATTTATTAATTTGTAAAGTATGTTATAGTATATATTGTAAAAGAAACAATTGAGAATAGACATAATTTTTTGTTTGAAAGGTATATAGAATATCTGAAGTAGAAAGTTATATTTCGGTATATTATTAAATTTTATATATAAGAGAAAACGATATTTTTATTATTTTTTCAAATAAATTATATTTGCGACATGGAACTTCTTGTATATATATTTATAGAAAGTTGTATTTTTATGGTAGAATGAAAGGGTATAATTGGAAAAAACAATTAATAGATATTAATAGAATAGGAAGGTAAAAATATAGAAACGATGATAATATGAGTAAATCAAGTATGATATGGTATAGACGAAGTATATAGAATTTAAATTAGTTTGGGAATACAGAATATTATAGAATTTGTGAAGATATAATATATTCAAGTGAAGAGAAAAATAAAATAGTAAACATGAATAAATTTGGAAAACAGAATATTAGGTAAATATAAATTGTTTCCAAAAGGAAAAAAATATGTTTGTGGAATTTAGGAACATCATACATATCTGTCGAAAGGAATCATATAGTAACATTTATTGAAAGCAAGGAAGATATGTTAATAACAATTTAGAGCTCTGATTGTGAAGAAACATATAATAGAGAGTGTAAGCATACCTTGTTGATGGTACCAATGGTCTGCTGATCGTTTAAAGACAGCAATAAGGTAAGTTCGTCTTCATCAAGTTTTTTTGAAATTGGTTGTTTTCAAAAAGAAAGCATTAAGCTAACATATAAAGTTTAAAGTTTTTGGCAACAGAGGAGATAGAACCGAAAATGTCTAGTTGTTCATTACTTTATACTAAAACAAAATTTCTAAATATTCTGTATGAATATGAAATAATTTTTTCATAGTAAATCATGTAGATGAATAGCATTGAACGATCAGCAAGGTATATAGAAGAAGACGCCAGAAAATATTTTTTTAAAAATAACAGTCAAGTTGGAAATTGTTAAGAAAAAACTGGAAAATTTTCATAACAGTTATATGTATATTAATAATAGAAGATTATATATATGAAAATTATATACGAAGAAGTAAAAAAGAGTATGTAGCACATAAATTTAGATATATATATATATATATATCTTGGGCAAGAAATATTTAAGAAATAGAAGAAAATTAGAGATAAAATGTTATGTAGGTATGTATTTAAATTTTTTTTATGAAGAGTACGTACTTTAAATCATTGTAAAAATGTGTTCAAAACTTTCTAACAGCTATATAAATATTTACGTTGGAAAAAATATATTTGGAATAGATATATGAAGTACTGGAAGACACCATGAACTGTATGAACTTGAAAATCTATATTATACGAAACTGTCATTTAAAATACAGTAGAACAATACAAATTTCTTGTTATCTGAATACGTGTCTGCAAATTTTTAGAGAAAGATCTAATCTATAACATTGTAAAAAGAAATTTTAAAACTTTCATAACAACTATATATATATTCTTGTAAAAGAAAGTGTACTTGAAAGAGATATATGAATCAGTCAGGGGGCTGAAATAGTCGACAAATTAGGATGTAGAACAAACGATCTGTAATATGGTAGTAATTGTGTAAACATTTTCCATATTATATGTAACAAAAGTGATCATCATTGCCTCTCAAAAGTAGTTACGGCAAATATTATAAAAGAAAGGAATTAAGGAATTACAGAGAATTTGTGTACTCTATAAGTTGAAAATTAGCAGAAGTAAAGAATATGGAGAAGAATATTTAGTTTATTTGAGAAGACTACAAATGGAATGTTATAAAATAAAAGTTAGAAACTGTAGATACTGTTTAATTACAAAATAGAAAATTGATAAAAATATTATGGATAAGTAAAGATTTATTGCTAGAAAATAGTAATGACAAAAAAGTTATAACATGGGTACGTAGTATTATTTTGTTCTAAAGAAAATATGAAGTATTCATCGATAAATTATTTAACAAAGGTAATATATATGGCTTTAATCAACAGTTATGAAACATTCACACAGTTTACCATAAATGGTAATTGCATATTGTTTTTTTAATAAGAGTATATGTTTACGATATACATGAAATATCTGTTTTTAAGTTGTATGTTCGCATACATTCATAAGGCTTATTGTATAATAGGAAAAATGAAAGTACAGTAGTATTTAGTCAGTAATATTTAAGATTTTTACATACGATAGCTGACAAAATGTACAATGTTTGTTTTTTTAAAGTACCTATCTGTAACAAAGGAAAAAAGAGGCTCAGAATCAATGTTTTAGATACATGTTATCTTCGAAACAGAGAAAAGATGGAAAATGGTTCATTGAAGATGTTGATTTTTTTGTCTCCGATTGAATATAAAAAACGATCAATATAGCTTATGATTATTAAAGGTTGCATCTCGACAGGGCAAGAAACCAAAGAGGCGTAGGGTTTACATCGATGAAAAGGGAAACAGAGGAGGCGGCAAGGAGAAAGGCGATAGAAACAGAAGAGGCGGCAAGGAAAAAGAAGCAGCGGAAGAGAATAAATGGAAACCTAGAAGCTCAAAGGCTGTATTCGGCAGGTGGCAGAAGAAAGAACCGCAAGCAAACACGTGACAGTAAGGAAAGGGGGGGGGAACGGGGCAGCTTTCAACAGACAGGTAAATTGGAAAGGGCGGAAGATAAGAAGATGGAAGTAGTGGACACGTGGCAGAAGGACTGGTGAGAACCCACTAATAGTATATGTAATAGATATAAAGAAATTGTAGAGAGGGGGAGAAAGAGAGAGTAAGATGAGGGGAGAGAGAGTTGAGAGTGGGGTTCGTATATATGTTGTGGAGAGAGAGAGGGGGGGGGGAAGAGAGAGGTGGGAGGGAGAGAAAATGTGAGAGAGTGAATAAGTGCGGGGAGAGAGAGGGATTGCATAGGTAGTCGGGCTGGAGAGAGGGGTTAAAAATAGAAAACACAGGGAAGGAGAGAGAAATGGGGAGAGAAAGGGAGAGAGACGCGTGGACAGAGGAAAAAGGAAAGGCAAAGTGCGTGAGGGGATGAGAAATGACAGACGAAGAGGCGGGCCGGGAGGATTCGAAAGAGGCCACGTGTCACCTAACCCGGGAAAAACCCACTAATAGTAGGTATATAGATAATGATGATGATGATGATAATAATAATAAGGATTTTATCAGTTGTGCCCCTCCGAGATATTCCAATATTAGTTTGCCTCTATTTTTTTAAGAATATTCGTTGTGTTCCGGATTTCTTCCCGTTCTATCACTTGTCTATTCGGGTTAGTTGTCGTACATTTCCAATGCAAACGGACGTTAACTTTGATGATACAACTGAAATTAAATTTAAAAGTAGAGGGTTGTAAAATTCATATATTTCTTCCTCTTCCTCCCCTTTCTCTTCCGACCTCAATCCCCGTCACCTCCCACCTCCTCCCGTCCTTGTACCTCCGCTCCGCCCTGAACTCTTCCCCCTGCCCCCGCATCTCCGCTCCGCCCCGAGCTTCTCCCCTGCACCTCCGTCCTCCTCCCCCCACCTCCACCCCCCACATCTCCCTCCGCGTGCTCCTCCCCGGATGGTGCGTGCTCGTCATCAGAGTGTTGTTATCGGGAGGCTTCAATTCGTTGTTGGTCGTTGCTGTAACGTCACACCATCTTATTCTTGCGGGAACCAATGCTTAGAAGCAGTGGGGAACTCGGCGTCATTCCTTCCGTATAGACCTAGAGGTTTGTTGGAAAAATAATTTTTTCTAAAATAATTATGGTACCTAGACTTTCGACTTAATAAAGCTTTTGTTATTGTTGGCTTTCAGGGCTCCCCTATCTGAAGGGTCACGCTGTTACTCACGTTTGTCTCTAATTTTTTTTGTTCTTTTTCTGCTCATAGAGCTTGCTTATTTATTTCAAGGATGCAGAATGCATCATACATCTATCCACACAACACTCCCACTACCAAAGAGCTGCTGCAGGAACAAGAAACCAAGGACAGTTTCCTCAGGAGATACGGGTCTTTCCCCTCTTCATCGAGACGAGCTGCTGGAGGAGTTGCAAGATTTCTCAACGAAATAGGAGCAGAGGAGGATGAAGAAGGCACCGGTAGAGGAGCAATGGAATAGAGGAGGAAGGGGAGGGAGGAGGAGGTTGTGGACTGAAAAAGATGACATTCCAGCATTTATTTAGTTAAGATAAATTTTTGATTAATTGATTCATTGAAAATTACTGAAAATCCAATAAGATTCACCATTTGCTTTGCAATGAGTGATATATCCATGAAAATGTAAAAAAATAGAGATTTGATGGATGCAAGAAGGTATAGTCAAGAGAGAAGTTATGAAGAGAAAGGAAGAAGAACAAATGGTGGAATAGAGGAGGAAGGAGTATGGATACTTATGCCCCTCTTAACTGCACCACGATTTGAAGAAACCGCGATTAAGTTCAATCCATTGACGGTTAAACTAACGGAGGAGCACAAGTGGTAGAATGACAAGAAATCGAGGACACAACTGATATTCTCAAAAAGGAAGGGGCATAACTAAAATTGCAATATCTCAAAGAGGTACAACTGATAAAAACCCAATTAAACCCAAATAATAACCAACACAATACTTGTCTGATCCACTGAGGACTGTGTGGTTATGTCCTATACAGTTGTAGCTACACTGTCATGTTATGTATTGTTTATGGATCGCTTGTGCCAACGGTAAACCATCAAAGCCATCAGAACCGCCTGAGAATTAACAATCAAGACCACTCTAAATATGAAAAATGTCATGGGCATATGTGCAATATATGTTAATGTTATGTGCATATATGTAATTATGTTATTGTTATGGACATATGTGTAAGTTCTGTTAATGTTAAGGGCATGTGTGCAACTATGTTAATGATAAGGGCATATGTACGGTTAATATTAAGGCTAAGGGCATCTGTACAATTATGTTAATGATACTTAAGGCTAAGGGCACGTGTTCAATTATGCTAATGATATGAGCATACATGCAAATTTACGTTAAGCTAAGGTTATATGTGCAATTTAAGTTAATGTTAAGGGTATATGTGCACTTATGTTAACATTATGGACATACATGCAAATATGGCAAAACTTAAGGGTATATACGAAAGTATGATATCCAACGCTTGGATATGAAAGAAATATACTTCGTATGCATCTTTAAGTTAATTAATGATATCTATGATGATTTTTGACTTGTGCCAAGCAAAATAGTTTATATAACATGGTAAAGATATAGAGAACCAAATTTATAAGTCTTTATTGTTAGAATTATGTTATGTATGGAATAGTTAGATGTGACTTAACTTCTACACTAGTTGACTTCACCTCAACTCGGCACATACTGAGCTTTAAGCTCATAATATGTATTGTTACTCTTTTTCAAGAGAATGCGAATATTAAGTTATTTAAGCTTCAAAGGGAAAATTCACCATCTTCAAGAAGTAGAATCGATACATAACTACTGTTGGATCGATTTGGAAGGATATCATTATACCCACCGAAATAAGAAAATCATAGATGTGATTCATCTAGTTTTTTTTTCTTTTATTCTAATTAAGGAACTCTCGAACTCATGTCTTTATTAATAGAATGGAAATGAAGTATTTTTTTAAGTCCATTCTTTACAACTCTTTTAGAACCAATTGATGCTATGAGTAACGATCCCGAGATATCCGATGAATTTTCGCTTCCGCATATTTCTCGAACAATCGGGTTTGGTTACAATACTTGTATGGGGAGCATTCTTATGATTATGTTAAAGAATGAAGACTACAACACTCAGAAAGGCACTGAAACAAATAAGAGATCATGTATCTATCAGAGTTTTTTTACTTGATGTAGTCCAAGGTCGAACTTACAATTGAAATGATAGATAGACATCTAAATGTACAAGGATACTCAACTTATTTTGTATTTTTTTAGATTATATTTTCTTTCTATTTTAAGTTACTTTCGAATTATTTCAAAAACTAATTCAAGTACATATACACTAGAGAACAATTTTTTTCTAAGAAAATAAATCTAATCGTACAAAAAGGAGCATTTTTTTTACAATTTTCAATTTCACCTTTTGTTGTAAAAATTCAAAGAGATTTTTTGATGTTTTAAGGTTTTAAATATGTAAGCAACATTTTTTTGAGGATTGGGTATACTTCTTTACGACGTGGCACCTTTTTTTCCTTAAAAAAATATTTTTTTGAGGATTTTGAATGTGGCGTAAAACGAAATAAAAGAATAACACAATTTTTATAGATTTTTTCAAAAACACCTACATAAACATAGTGATTTTTCAATCTTAGTTTCAAATCATCAGGTTTTAAAAAACAACAATTTTCAATACAAAGAAATGAGAGATGAGTGCCACATAAAATTTTTAAAACAAGATGTACCTATTTCAAAATTTAAATTTAGAAAAAAATGAAAATATCAAATATATAAAGCAAATTAGGAAAAACACTAAAAACAATTCATATGCACAAAATTCAGAAAGTTACCAATGAAAACAGACTATTTCATAAAATCTTGTAATAATTTTAAATATGAAATAAAACATGCAAACACCAAAATACAAAGGAAAATAAAAAAGCCAATAATTACAAACAAATCTAGGAAACAAATGCGATTTCCAAGCCCAACTGGTAAATATTTTGGAGCCACGTAAAGTGAGTCTTAGCACTTCTGTGAACCCCAAAAATATATATCACAAATGCAAATTAAGGTTTGCCTACTCTCATCGATTAGAGGTATCAATTTGACATATTTATATACTTTCTTCACACTTTTATGCACATGAAAAAGAAAAACTTCAAAACAAAAGAAGCTGCCAAAAATTCATGACAATTTAATTATAGGACCAATATAAGAAACTTATGCAAATTTTGAATTACATAAACATTTTTATCGATAAAATCTATGTAAAACATGATATTAAACCTTAATTATTCTTATTTTCTAGGGATTTTTACCCGACAGACCCTATAATCTTTGCCAATTACCGCTACAACCTTTGAAATATCCTAATTCCCCCCTCAACCCTTTAAACTTGCTCCGTCTTACCCCACAGACCCTGCCGTCATCTTTAACTTTATTGGATTCAAAAACTTGAGTTAAACTTGGGTTAATCAAACCAAAGGAAATGAACGGTGGATCTTCAATTTCCTTCTCGCCTTCATCTCTTCGTCAACGCATATGACGGGGAACTTCACCTACAGTCCCCACCTCAACACCACCCCCACAGCACCGGGAAGACTCGTCTGGGCTGGATCGACACCAGCGTCATGGGCGCCGCCATGGCCTCCCACCTCCTCTCCTTCGGTTACGCCCTCATAGTCTTCAACCGCACCCCTTTCAAGGTCACCCGGCTCCTTCACTCCGACACCATTCTCGCCCCCCTCCCCATCCGTCGTCGCTTCCTTCAGCGACGTCGTCTTCCTCATGATCGGTGCCCCCTCCGACGTCCGATCCCTCGTACTCGACCAGGAAGAAACGCACAGTGACAACGGGAGAGAGAGAAGAGGAAAAATCGAGAGGGGTTTCTCGTTGATTCACCTCTCTCCTCTCCTCTGCTATAATGAAGATGATGCACGTGAGGATGGCATGCTCTTCTCCCCCCCTCCTCCCTCTGCGTCAACAAGGATGTGGGGAGAAGACCCACCGTTCTCGCCAGCAAGAGGTTCGCGACAAAGACCACGGTGGTCATCGTCGGCTGCCGATCTAATGACGACGACCAACATTCTCGAGACGCCTATAGATGGTTCCGAATCCGGCCAGAGCCACCCGAGTGGGTCCCAAACCATGGTACCTTCCTCCACAGTCCCCACCTCAACACCACCCCCACCCCAACCAAGAAGAAGAAGAAGGAGGTGGCGGGAGTGGAACAGGAGATGGGTTCTTCTTCATCTGTGAGCATGGCCTTGTCCTCCATGGTGTCCATAATAAGGGAGCTCAAGTCCCATGCCGTGGCATTGCAGGTGGGAGAGGGAAAGTCCCATGCCGTAGCATTGCATGTTCACTAACCTTTCCACGATTGCAGTGGATTAAAATCGGTTGAATCCTCACATCTGCAGGGTAAAGAGATTATGGATTTCAAAAAAACAGATGAGATCTGCTAAATTAAGAATGTATCTGCCTGGATAGCCTACCAAGAAAGAGCTTCTCGGAGGGTGGAAGCTCTGGATTTGGATGGGTCGTGCCGTGAAGAACAGAGCGACGTGCATCCCTCTGTTCATAAAGTTGAGAGGAGGTGGCCGGGGGAGGGGCCGCTGGGGCTCGGTCAGGGGTAGTCGATGAGCGGCGAGGGACGGGCTTCGAGCGGCAGGTAGGGGTGATTCGAGGGGTGATATGTTCAGGATTGAGGTGGAGGGTGCTCGACCTGGGCGGGGCTGACACCGCCGTGGCCATGGCCATCATCGTCATGCTCGGAGCGAAGGGTTCAGGGCGAAGGGCCGAGTGCTCGGGATGGAGAGGAGGGACTGGAGGGAAGATCTAACATGGGTGGAATGGAGTGGCACTTATAGTAAATTTGATAAATAAAATGACTATACTGTAAAAGAAGATAACAGAATCCGGTTAGTTTTAACGATTAAATGGACGGGGGTTAACCGCATGGTCCGGAGGGTAAAGGTTAACAAGTTTACGGGGGTGAGGGAGGAATTACGATGTTTCGAAAGTCGTAGAGGTCATTGCAAAAGATTATAGGGTCTACCGGATAAAAATCCCTATTTTCTATCTGACCATAAGTCCATCCCTCTTTATTTATCTACTTGTTTTTTATGCAATTATATAATCAGCAAGTTGTTTTATACAAAAAATTCAGGCTGACAAAAGTTTAATTAAAATTTATAATGAAACGCATCAATATATTGGTGTCAACCTGAATTTGAGTTAATTTTATGCTAATATGAGATTCTTATTAGAAACATTATTTTTCTCTATATATTTCATCCTTGCAGAGTATACTCTTTTTTTTCTTGTTTCTTTATTTTTAAGTTACTTTTGTGTTGACATCAGATTCTTGTTAGCAATATTATTTGATTATGGAGGTAAATTTATGTGCTATTTAATCGAGATAAGACGAGATCAAACTAAAAGTAAAATAAACTACATAAAGTTTATCTCCATCTTTTTATTATCTCATCCATCCAATTTAAACACCACCTTTAAATCAGGAGATGATAATTCATCTATGTTGTGAAAATTAAGTCTTTCCATCAATAAGGAAAAGTGGCTTGCAAATGTCAAATCAAAAATCTAACATGCATTTATACCAAGGGATTTTTGCCCGGCAGACCCTATAATCTTTTGCAATTACCGCTACGACCTTTGAAACATCGTAATTCCTCTCCCGACCCTGTAAAGTTGCTAACCCTTACCCTACAAACCCTGCGGTTAAAGCCCGTTAATTGACCCGTTAAACTTAACCAGATTCCATTATATTCATTTATATTATACCCATTTTGTTCATTAAATTTACATGGAGTGCCACTCCATCATCCGAGACCCACCCTCCGATCGGTCCCCCACTTCCCGGCGATGCTACTCTCCCTCCCCCCACCCCCCGGGCCGACGATGGAGCTCCCCGCCCCCCTGCCGACGATGGAGCCACCGCCGATGAACCCCCCCACCCGCCACGCTACGACCATCATGGCTCTACTGTGGCTCCTCCTAGGCCTCCTCCCTGCCGCCAGGGCCCATCTCCCTGCCCATCTTCAGCAACTGGCTGCAGGTCAGTAACGACCTCAACCACCGCTTTCTTGCTTCCCTCGCCTCCTCCTTCGGACCCGTCTTCCTCCTCCGCCTCGACCTCCGCAACCTCGTCGTCGTGTCCGACCCAAAGCTCGCCTCCGAGGTCCTCCACACGCAGGGCGTGGAATTCGACTCCCGTCCCCACAATGTAGTCTTCGACATCTTCACGGGTAACGACCAGGATATGGTCTTCACCGTCTACGGCGACCATTGGCGCAAGATGCGCCGGATCATGACACTGCCATTTTTCACCAACAAGGTCGTCCAGCAGTACAAGGACATGTGGGCCGAGGAGATGGAGCTCGTCCTCGCCGACCTCCACGCAAGCGTTGCTGCCTCCTCCGAGAGCATCCTCTTCCGTCGCCGCCTCCAGCTGATGCTCTACAATATCATGTACCGGATGATGTTCGACACCAAGTTCAAATCCACGGATGACCCACTTTTCAAGGAGGCCACGGTGTTCAACTCCGAGCGCAGCCGCCTCGCCCAGAGCTTCGAGTACAACTATGGCGACTTCATCCCCTGCGATGGAGCTTCCCCCCTGCTTCGCCCCACACCCTACATTGCTGCTCATGGATGTCGCCCCCTGCCTCGCCCCCCCTCCCGTTCGCGCCCCCTGCCGAAGACGAAGCCCCCCTCCCTCCCCTGAACGATGGAGTTCCCCGACCGCGCCGCTTTGCCCCACCCTCGCGCTGGAGGCCCTCCTCCCTGCCAGCATCCGAATTTTATTTTTTTCTTTTTCTTTTTATTTCGGCTAATCCTAACCATTAGATGGTAAATTGGTTAGGTTAACTCAAGACTAACCCAAGTCTTTGACTCAAATATAGTTAGAATTGACGGCAGGGTTTATTGGGTAAGACGGAGCAAGTTTACAAGGTCGGGGGAGGAATTACGATGTTTCAAAGGTCGTAGCAGTAATTGCAAAAGATTTCAGGTTCTGCCGAGTAAAAATCCCTTATACCAAACACCGAAACCTGGGATTAATCATTTCAAAAACTTGGAACTTTCATATTATAATTTGATAAAGTTGGAAGAACAGCAACATCTGCAGTCAAGATCAAGGGAGAGAGATGGAATGAAAAATCCTGACTTGTTAAAAAAAGATTAGAAAGTGGAAAGTGAAAAATTATTATTTAGATTGCACAGTATTAAGAATCCAGCAAACCCAGTAATGCAATCACAAATAACAGAAACCAATCAAAATTCCCACATCACATTAAACAACAATTCAAACCCAACAGGTGAGAAACGAAAACTAAATTCCGATTAACGAAACATATAGAAAAAAAAGAATTTATTTCAGTGCTCAGACAGCCAAGTATTAGTCTTCAAACAGAAGATCAGAAACTCTAGTCCAAAATATATGGCATCATCACAGCACGGATAAGATCTCAATGACAAAGAAACATGTTAAAAAAATATTTTTTTTCTCGAAACCATTTTAAAACAGAAACAAAAGAACAACAAAAAAAACCTTCCGATCAGTGAAGCATCGAATCTCAGCAAATGTAAGATTTCTTCAGAGGCCCTTTCGAATTAGGGCAACTGCAGAAAGATAACGCAGTGATAAGCATTAACATCATCGATCCGTAAAGAAAGCAAACGAACGAACGGAGATGATATCAAGATATGGAGAAGAGAAACAAACCAACGCGTTGATGGGAGGAAATCGGGAAGCACGCGGTGGAAGTTCGCGGTTAGGGTTTGGGAACGAGGGGCGCCTGTGGCAACGCCGGAGTTGAAGTCGCATGAATATATAGATTTTAATATACGGATCCTTATTCGGGTAGGGTTAAGTGTATGAGAAAAGAGAAAAAAAGGAGATTTGAATCCACATCTATGATATGGTGCGGTAGATAGAGTAGTTAGGCTCAAAAATAGAAAACAACTTTGACAATGATTGGGGAATTTTATTTTACTTCTCTTGACTCGGCCCGACGGTACATATGTTATTGACGTAATGAGTCAGTTCATATATATCCTTAACGATATGCATATGAAGGTTGTCGAATGCAACATGTGCTAATAAAGAGCATTGAGAAATGACACATCTTCATCAAGAGTGTGGAGCTTGAAACTTAAGACTACAATGATGCTTAATTGGCCAAACTCACAAACACTAAAAGATCCTCTGCGGTGTGATGCATACAATCTAGAGACAACCTTATGATCTGTAGGATGATAAGATAATCCACTTGTGCAAGGTACAATCTCGAAGTTAAATATAGAGTTGTCATAATGGGTGCCCCACATATTTGGCTTAAGAGCATCCTGACTAGCATTATAATAGATTTTGAGCTCCATATGATTTTATTCTATGATAGCAAGGCTATTTTTTTTGCCGAGACAAGAAATACTGTATAAAAGAATAAAGCATGTTGAGCTTAATCACCACTACATCAAAGACATAATTGAACTAAAGGAGCTTGTGTTGTCTTACGTATAATAAAAAAGCAAGCTACTAAATTCATTTATCAAAAGTTTTTCATAATTTAGTTTTGCAAATAATGCACACTTGGATATGTTTGACCACTATGCTCAATTTGTAGGAGAAAGCATTGGGTGAGTTCCCTTATGGAAACTTCTTCTAATTTAGATTAATAATGGTTCCATGGAGATTTGAAGATAATATTCAAATGTTTGATTTGTAATCACTAAATCAATGATTTTCTTGATGAATCTCGTGATTCGTTGATTCTCTCTTTCCTGATTAATTAAAGAGCTTCGATGGATGCTCATGTCAATTATAAATAAATATAAGGTGTGACATGCCGATACAAGATCTCACAAGCCCTTATGTCACAATAATGAAATCCAAGAAAGAGAGGAGAAGATAGGAAGTCTGCGGATTCTGTAACAAAGTTTGGAGAGAGCGATCATTTGATTTGTTACTCTCTAGCATTCTTCCTTAGTTTGGGAACAGAGTTATCAACTAAGGGTGCGTTTGGTTGACGGGTTAAGGCGGGTTAAACTGGTAGAGGGTAATCCGTTTTTGTGTTTTGGTGTTTGGATAGAGGGTTAAACTGGGGGTGGGTTAGAAGTGGGTTTGGGGTGATATGATTGTATTGGAGTTTGAAAAAGTGAGTAGTTATTGTGATGTGATTGTATTGAAGTTTGGAAAAGGGAGTAGAAGTGGATTAGTTTATAATTTTTATATGATATGATGGTATAATATATTATTTTTTGATAGGATTGATGACGTAAAATTGATTTATTTAATTTTTTAAAAAGGAATAAAGTGGGACCCACGAGGAGAGAGGGGGATGTGGGTTAAGGGGGGTAAACTCCCCTAACCCACAGGTAACCCGCGAACCAAACGCTACCTAAGTGATATTTGCCCAATCTACATTTTTCCATTGTTTGGTGGTTTATAGCATAGTATAAAGGGTTGACTATGTGTAATTCCCTCAGCAAGTCTGATTTGATCATAGTTTTTGTTTTTTTATTGTGATCAACCTAGTGATTTTCTACCCTTGCATTGGATTTATCACGTTAAAATTCTTTGTGTATCTGTGACTAATTTTTGATCATTAGATTTTATCTCTTGTTGTGGTTGTCATTTGATTTAATATAACAATGCGTTTGTTTTTTGCATTTCGATACATTAGAGGAATATGCTCCCATAGATGGTATTAAATCAAGGAAGGATGACAAGACATACTACATCACCATTAAAATGGTCAACAAAAATGAAAACAAAAACAACTTACATGAAAAAGATGAAAGCCTTGTTATTTGTGAAAGCCACGTACCTTCCAATTTTCGCAACCTAGAAGTTTGAATCCAAAAGAGATAAAGAATGATATCCTGAGAAAGAACATGCGTGCATATTTATTTGATAATTTTCTGATGAGAATTTGTACAATTTTCGACACCTAAAAGTCCGCTTAGTCTGCTCAAAGATTGTTTGTCATTAAATTAAAATTGAAAAGATAAACGATCAAACTCTAACATGTCTTCACAAGTCCTGAACGGGTGAATCCACGGGTTTGATTTGTATTTTCTTTGTATGTTTATTCTCTTAACTCGACCATTATGCTCTTATCGATTTTCTTGACATCGGAGATGGATTTCTTTGAGGAATTTTGTTACTTTATTTGGTAATTTATTGATGAGAATTAATACAGTCACATTCAACACGGGACTCATGCATTAACACTTTGATCCAAGTTGGATAACATGTATGCTTTGAAGATAGTGAACAAATTATTTCTATTCAAAAGATTTATGAGCAAATAAGAAACCTTTTGAATTTCTATCACTAACTTCGTACATGAAGGAGTTATTTCTTCGAAGACAATGAAGTATGATGTTCTAAATAAAGTTATGATATGAAAATCCCTAGACTTTTCATCACAATCAAAGATTTTGGTCATGTAAAACATGAAGAGAACTAAATTTAAGAAAGATAATGGAAATAAAAGTAAAAGCAAGACAGAGATTTGGAGCATCACAATTATGGGAACAAAGGATACATCGATAAATATTGCTTCCATATCAAAAGGGACAAAAGCGGGGAGAAAGAAGAAATACCATATGGATGAGAATAATGCTATCTTCGTTAGTGAGCATGATTTGCTCATGGTGTTTGACATGGATATGATGAATATAGTTAGACATGACACTTGTTGGCTACTTGGTAGTGATTGAGTCTTATGTTCAATCTTTAACATGAATTTTTCACATCCCATATTTTCTTTGATTTTAGCATTCTTAGAGTGGATAATGATTCCTTGTCTAGTATTATTAACAAGATGAAGCCATGTTCCAGAATGCTATTAGAGTCCATTTAAAGCTAAAAGACACAATGATTGGTCCTACTATGCATCTTAATTTGATATCCACGAGAAAGCTTGATAATGAAGTTATTGCAACATATTTGATGGTGTACAATGGAAGATTAAAAAGAGTACTTTGCTTGTTGCTCAAGTGAAGAGGCATATTTTTGACCTCTATATTACACAAGCATTGATTTTCATGATTGTAGTGAATGTGATTCATGATAACAATTCAATTAAGGGGCTTACACACTTTAATTATGAGGAATCTTATTTCAGGCATATGAAGGCACAAGTATTGAACTTGGTTCATATATATTTGTGCATCCTTTGAAGGTTATCTCTCTTGGTGGTGCACTTTATTTTTTCATAATTAATGATGATTTTTTGGAAGCTATAACTTTATGCTTCAAAAGAGGAACAATCACAACGTTAGTGTGTTTAAGGACACCATGCACTCATAGAGAGGAGGACAAGAAAGAAGTTGAAGCCCATACATAATAATAACGATGGACAATATGCGGGATCCTTTGACATGTATTGCGCGTCCCATGGGATTGGACATTAGAAGACTCCTTCGAAGAATTCTTACTTGAATTGTGTTGTTGAGAGGATGAACACGACTCTCTAGAGACAGTCATACACCTACTTAAAGCTAGACAATTTCTTTTGAGGTGAATCCTTAAGAATTGTTACATATGTAATTGACCTATCTCTACACATTACTTTATATGGAGATGTCTCCAAATAAAAAAGATGGTTTCTTTGAGTACTTACATGATTGCAGAGAAATTGTGCATATTTTGACATATGAGAAATGAAAATTAGAATTAAAGAGCAAACAACTTATCTTTCTATTATACGGACAAGATGCGTTTGGCTACATGTTATATGATCATGTAGAGAAGAAGATTATGAGAAGTCGGTATATTTAATTTTATTTATTTTGTTTATTATTTTGTATAATTATAAAATACTTTTATATACACAAATATATTTTTATTTATTTTTTTCCTGATATGTTTTGTATATGGAATAAAATATGAGTATAAAAAGTATAGGTATAAGTATAGGTATAATACCTGTATACCCTATATATGTATGTATTTTATTCTGAGTTTTATTTAGGTTCTTATTCTAATTTTAATGTACATAATTATTATAAGTAATATTTACAACATTATAAAAATATAAAAATATATAAATAATGAATAAATAATAAGTTGAATATTTTACTGTGTACAAGTGTACAATAGGGGTCCAAAACTCTACTTCCAAACCGTAGCTCCGCCAAATGTGAAACCACCGCCATTAAATAGCTTATTTTCTTCTATATACAATTAAAGGTGAGTATGCTGCATTTGGAGTTTTTATTTATGAGATACGGGTCTGGGAAGTTGGCATTTTGGAATTTTATTCAGACCATAACTTTTTATCTGTACATTATTTTTCTGTGAAATTAATTTTGTGTTGTTCTTCATTAAGTTATCTACAACTTTCATTTAAAAAGATTCTTTATTTGATGTACAAAAGGTGGAACCAAAAATAGGTCCCAAAAATGAATAAAGAATGAATATAATAATATGGGTATTTGACCCTTATCTCCCCCTACTTTATTCCTTGTCGACCTATTCCTCAAGATGCCTAGGTCTCGGGGTTTTAGGTCATAAAATATTTACAATATTTTATTCTTTTTCTTTTCTTTATTTATTCTATAATTTTGGCTTTAATTACAATATTTTATACACTATTTAGATGCACATGCATGAATGCTAAGATGATGTATTTAAGGCTATTTACAAGCCTTTGCTAGGGTTTTAGGTGCCAAAATGATAGAATAAAGATGATGAAATGTGGATTCATCAGTAGGGAAATGTAGTGGGTCCATGTTCACATGTTGCTAAGAAAAGTCTAGGCAGATATCATAATGTAACGACCTCGGATTCAAACAGCCAGCGGAAGCATTAAATGACAATGTCACGTCGGGTCTAGGGTGTTACTTGCGAATACCAGACTCCATAATTCACAACACAACTAAGGCCATATAAGATATAACTTTTATCATGTCTATCGAAGTTACAGGTGACCCCTGTGTAGTACAACTAACTAGTAAAAAGGAAGCTTATACTATCACTACAAATTTAGTCTTGTATTCTTCTGCTTAATCCGTCATCAGCTTTCACCTCATATGTATCTGCGGCAGGGCAAACCACAAGAGCGGAACAAAAATGCTCGTAAGCAAAATATCTTAGTATGGTATCAAAAGATAATGAACTTGATAATGACTTGATGCAAATCAATATAAGAAAATTGACAATGACAATGTAAGTTATCAAGGAAATTATGCACACTTCAACATGTATATTTTTCTTTTGCAGACAACTTGATAATATTGAAAATATTGTGATATAATGAAAACATGATTTATTGCTCAATATTTCATGATTACCTTTATATTTTCATAATTCACATTTCATGAACACTATCGAAATCAATATTTAATATATGCCATCATACTTTTGTTATTCGATCAATAGTACCCTCATATTCATATAGGGTGCATTTTACTTACCACTGGCACGGTGGTCAATCACTACGATACATCATGACAACAACTTTTGAGTCGATAGTGGACTTTTTCACAAGGTTCCATTGACCCCCCCCCCCCCAAAGGTGTTGCCTTTTAGGCTGATAATGTCTTTTTGGACTCAACAAATGGATTTTAGAGGTGGCTCCTGCCTCAGTGTAGCACTTAGGTCCGTATGTTAATATAGTATCATTCCTTGTTATAATCTATTTTTATTTTCTTCTTTGAATCATATATTGTCCCGACAATATTAAACAAAAATAATAAATTTTATAACTAAAATCATTTGGCATTTATCCTCTATACTTTAAATAAGTAATGTTATAACATGTATACCCTTCTTAAGTTTGATATGGTATGATAATATCTTTTGGTCTACTAATAATATCTATAACATCTCCGTATATTATTTTAATATAATATAATCAATTATACAATAATATATATACTAAATTATACCATAATATATATACTATATCACATACTAATTATCCAACTTCTGGTGGATGATACTATGACAACATGGAAAAAAATGCTCCTTCAAGATCGATGTTTTAACAAGACTATACATAGATTAAATCAAGTCCCTTTACCTCTCTTTTTCATTCTCTTGTTTCTCTCTCTCTCTCTCTCTTCCTGTCACACACTCTCTCTCTCTCTCTTCCTCTCGTTTTCTTGATTTGGGCATGCTTCTTATCGCAACCCATACATTCCTATTTACAGTTAAGTTTGAAAGGTTTGGCATGAACATGTAGTGGGGTACACATTCATCCTTCCTCCCACTTCTCATGCGTGAAGACGCATTATCATTTTCCATGCACGAGCCTCTTCCATTCTTATTCTCTTTTATTATTATTTTATGGAAAAAATATGTTGCTACCCATCATCTTCGTGGGCTTTTTTTCCCATACTTATCTCCTCCTTACTACTATTTTATAAGAAATTTATGTTAGTATCCTTCTTATTTCATGGATTGTTACAATCTACCCTACTTACAAAAATCATTAAACTCGCCTCTATTGTTCTTAAAATTAAACATCTATTTAATGAGGATGGGTTCGTTCAATTTGGAATGAAGATGCCAAAGTTAGGTTTTGGGCCCTCATTATGCAATTTATCTATATAAAATAATCAATTATTTATTCAATATATTTTACACTACTTTATATTTTTATGTATTTGCAAATAATACTTACAATATTTATACATAAATAAAATAAAATAATTCAGAATACATTAAAATAAACAACATACTATCATATATAGATGAATTATACATATATAAATGTATAATAAATACCCATAGTTATTTATGCGTATAAATAACTTCATAAAAATACAATAAAAATATATTTATGAGTGTTTAAATAAAGTATATATATAAATAATATGTATATAAAATAATAAAATCTATAATAGAAATTAAAATAAAAATATACTTTGTATAGGTAAATATACCTATATCAATACTTGTAAAAAGTAATATATTAACTTGTAAAAATAAATAAAAACCACCATAAAATGCAACACAAAATTATAAATATTTTTCATGTTTTATGAAAATAATAAGTACATTTACTATTTATTTTGGGATTTCATCCATGCCTTGTCGTATAGCAGGTGACGTAGACCGATGGACGCATGGCCCTGGTTGACCGCATGGTCAGCTGGCCCCCTGCGCCCTAGGTCTATTAGACCCCGCTGACTCCTATTCTTCCTCGAATTTTCCACATCTCTCCTTGCATTTTTAGGGCATGATTCCTTCTTCACTTTTGTTCTCGATCTCTAGTCTTTCATGCCACCTTGATTCCTCGATCCATGGATCGTTGCATCGATGCATGCTCCCTGGTCAAACACCACCTTGTACATATACCCCCAACGGGCCTCAATTTGAGTTTGATCTCGATCTCCCCTTCGATATCCTATGATTTCTTGTGCATTGGTTTGCCGGTGACAACAGCAAGCGTCTCGGCCATTCAGACGTGGAGGAAGAGGTATGGAAGTTGAAGATTCGAGCTCGTCGGCCAAGCCTGCATGAGCTCCGCCTGGGCTCCTTCTTCGTTGAGGCAAAGCCTTGGATTTTCAGTTCTTTTCATTCCTAGGACTTAAGTTAGCATAGATAATCATTATTTCAGTTCTTTTCATTTTATATTTCATTAAAAAGTTCAATCAATGTTTGTTGGAGCTACTGCTTCAGTCGTTGTTTCATCGTGATTTGACCGTCCTCCGCTAATTTATCACCCCCATTTCGTTCCTTATCGCTTCCTCTATGCCCCGCACCGTTCCATTCACCATGATCCTCTCGAGATCAGGAGATCGGGTCTCCTTCCACCACCGTCTATCGGAGACCTCTGCTCGACTCCATTTCGCTTCATCTCACCTGAATCAGACACCTAGGAGCCCCTTTTTGTATGCTTGAGCTTCACATGCAGGTTCCAGAGCTCCAAAGCCTCAGTCGAGGAGATTTTGTCAAAGAATGAGGTATCCCAAGTGCTCGAGCTTGGCCAGCCATCTAGGACCGCATCACCGGGTCCCGAACTCTTCCAGCATCTCCAGTAGCTTTGGAGACCCTCCAGCTCCATTTTGTGACCCTTGGGATGTCACCATGTGGTAGGAGTTGCCCAGCATCGCGGATTGGAGCAAGATATTCAAGTTAAGAGGTGAGAGAGTTCCGTGAAGGCATGTAATATGTAGTCTTTTCATGCACACAATTTAATGCACAATAGAAACCCATGTTTCACCAACTTCTCACAATGTAAGCCATAAAGGTCTGGATGATTATCTTTTTAATTTAATATTGATGACAATACAATCTTTGAATCTATCACAAAGAGGTGTGTTTCCCTTGCACCTAGATGTAGTTATATTATTCCTCATTCAAAAGAGTGATTTACTCGGGCCACCAGATTATTTAACACCCCTAAAGGAGATAATAAACTGACATACCTAAAATATCTACTATAGTCATATATGAGCGCTTGCATCCCTCAAACTCGCAAGAGTCGGATATGGAGAGTTAATGCGCATGTCCAGGGTTTTGGTCTCTGACCTTGAGACTAAGTCCTCACCCACTCATAGTTGGGAGGTAAGTACATGTATATAAGGATGGGATTGCTCTCTCGAAGTTAGTGTTTTTGATTTTTTATCTAGTTCTAATTACTCAATAATATTACCAGTCCTGATTTTAAATTAGGTGATCACTTGCTTTGACGTCTGATATCAAGCACGTCTACCATACAATCCCAATTTCTGTTAATCCTAAGTGAGAAACATACAGGGAGGTGTTAAACAAGATGATTCAAATTTGTAAAACAATGATGCAAGCTCAAAATAGAGATACTTGTAGTGATCCTTGCAATCTCCATGAAATATTCTAAACCGAATCGAAAATTACACTATATGAATGCACCAAAAACCACTCATAGGCATATAGTTCTATTAGTGAGAAGAACAAGTTAATTTTTGGTTAAGTAGAATATCTAGTGTGTCTATTTAGAGAATATGTGATCCCAGGACTATAAATGCAGTAAATAAACCCCAGTAGCTCCAATAGTCGTAGTGCAGTCTTATATCTACGTCAAATGCCCCAAATCCAATCTGGGTACACGCGCAAGCCTTCAAACGAATACCGTTAGGAATAGACAATTATTACAAGTTGGTTAGAAATATGATTGTTTGAGAAATAAACCCAATCTCACACTCTCTCTCCAAAAATAAAATTGCTTCTTCGCACCTCCTAGCTGGCTCGGTCCATAAAATAACTTGCCTCTGGTCTCCTTAAGTTGCCTCGGCTCTCAAAAAAACTACTCCAAATCCACCGAGTCCCTTCCATGAAAAAGGAATTTTTATGTTAAAGAAATATACAATATATGTATAATAAATAAAACTGCTGATAAATAACATAGAAAATATAAAAAAGAAAATCGGGGGTCATACTACCCGAGGGTGGAAACCCCCTGCTCTAAATTATCTAAAAATAAATCCTAAATCGTATACTTCTTCAGATTCAACACCATTTGATAAACACTCTCCCTACTACTCTTGATTGAAAGGAATTAATTATTGGTTGTAGCAGATGATAAAAAATGACTTAGTAAAAAATAATCACAGAAAAAATAATACGAAAATTAATCCGATGTGTCCGATTATTTATTTTACTTGGGAAGTCCCAAGCTCAACTCAGAGAGATAATATGAGTGTCTAGAATTACCTTTAAAACAACTTGAATTGTTAGGTTTTCAAGAGAGATGGTTTTATGGGGTTTTGGATTTTTACAAAATTATATATGTTTTTAAATAAAAGTTGCAAATAATAAAAGCAAATCTGATGGATGATATTTTTGTAATTTTTTATGCAAGAAAACAATGCAATGCAATGTGTGAGAATAATGCAATTATAAAATGATGATGAATGCACAGGTGATTGTGCAAGCAAATAAGCAGGACGAGAAAAATACAGTTCAATTCAATCTCCAACACAAATGAATCAACTAATTTCACAAAATTGGATCAATTAGTTTCCAATCAAGCCCCCCATTTTCTCGATTATATGAGCAATAAAAATAAATAATATAGAATGAATGGTTCATAATTGACAAATACTCAATCTCATTGATGTTCATAAATATATCAAAACAAATAATGCATTGTCTCATATGATAGATGATGTCATGAGGTTAAAAAAGACACCAAATTCACAAAAATTGGACTCTAAATACTTTGGCTCCGTTTGGTTGCAGGGTTGGGCGGGGGTTGGGTTGGCCCAACCCGGGGTACTCCTCCTTCCAACCCTCCCAATCCTCCTCACAGTTTACCATTCACAGGGGTACCCCAACCCAACCCTGCAACCAAACAGAGCCTTAGGATATGCATAAAACAATATGGAGGCATCTACGTAATTAAAACAAATAAAAAACGAATTCAATTTAGACCTTCGCAGGGGATTGGTTGTAATTGGCAAAATGCGAGGGAGCTCTTCCGAAAATTAACCAACAGTGGTGGTATCTTTGCAGTATCCATGAACACGTTGAGTACATCTGTAATTTCCCCCATGCGCATTCATAAATCACGTGAGGGGGATTTTGTGCAATATATATGACTTGAAGAGGCTTCGTTGTAAAAGTCCAAGTTCATGTGCATGGAGCACGTGACTCGGCTAAGGCTCGGATGGCGGAGGTTGCTTGGGCGTGGATCCTCTGCCGTAAGTGGATTGCAGCAGAGTCTGTTGCAATTCACGGATGGATGACACGTGTCAAAGAACCATCCAACAGCTGAGGATCCCACCCCCAACCCTCCTCTCCCCGAATCCCTACCCTCGTCCCCGACCCTCTCCTCTCTCCCCCGACTATCGTCGCCTCCCCGAACCTCTCTCGCCCACCCCCGAGCATCGCCGCCTCACAAGCCCTCTTGTCGACCATCGCCCTTCTCATCGCCTACCATCGCCGCCTCCCCGACCCTCTCTCGCCCGCCCACGACCTCGCCGCGAAGCTCCAAGCATCTTGTCGACCATCGCCAAGCCCTCTCGCCCCAGACCATCGCCGCCTCTCGTTCCCCTCGCCGCCTACCTCCGAGCATCGCCGCCTCTCGCCCTCTCGCTTCGTCGCCACCGTCTCCCGCCCTCTCTCCTTCCCGCCGCCATCCTCTCCCCCGACATCAACTACTCTTCCCGCCCTCTCTCCTTCCCACCGCCTCTCGTTCCCCTCGCCGCCTACATCCGAGCATCGCCGCCTCTTTCCCTCTCGCTTCACCGCCACCGTCTCCCGCCCTCTCTCCTTCCCGCCGCCATCCTCTCGCCGCCAACCTCCGACCATTGGCCGTTACATTCAAGCTTGTACTGTTAAATAAAAAAACGAATTCAATTTAGACCTTCTCAGGGGATTGGTTGTAATTGGCAAAATGCGAGGGAGCTCTTCCGAAAATTAACCAGCAGTGGTGGTATCTTTGCAGTATCCATGAACACGTTGAGTACATCTGTAATTTCCCCCATGCGCATTCATAAATCACGTGAGGGGGATTTTGTGCAATATATATGACTTGAAGAGGCTTCGTTGTAAAAGTCCAAGTTCATGTGCATGGAGCACGTGACTCAGCTAAGGCTCGGATGGCGGAGGTTGCTTGGGCGCGGATCCTCTGCCGTAAGTGGATTGCAGCAGAGTCTGCTGCAATCCACGGATGGATGACACGTGGCAAAGAACCATCCAACGGCTGAGGATCCTACCCCCAACCCTCCTCTCCACGAATCTCTACCCTCGTCCCCGACCCTGTCCTCTCTCCCCCGACCATCGTCGCCTCCCCGAACCTCTCTCGCCCACCCCCGAGCATCGCCGCCTCACAAGCCCTCTTGTCGACCATCGCCCCTCTCGTCGCCTACCATCGCCGCCTCCCCAACCCTCTCTCGCCCGCCCACGACCTCACCGCGAAGCCCCAAGCGTCTTGTCGACCATCGCCAAGCCCTCTCGGCCCAGACCATCGCCGCCTCTCGTTCCCCTCGCCGCCTACCTCCGAGCATCACCGCCTCTCGCCCTCTCGCTTCACCGCCACCGTCTCCCGCCCTCTCTCCTTCTCGTCGCCATCCTCTCCCCCGACATCAACTACTCTTCCCGCCCTCTCTCCTTCCTACCGCCTCTCGTTCCCCTCGCCTCCTACATCCGAGCATCGCCGCCTCTCGCCCTCTCGCTTCGCCGCCACCGTCTCCCGCCCTCTCTCCTTCCCGCCGCCATCCTCTCGTCGCCTACCTCCGACCATTGGCCGTTACATTCAAGCTTGTACTGTTACTTGCTTCATATTGGTCTTGCGTATCCAAATCGTGTATTGTATGCGTTACGTTGCAATATTGCATTGGATTTTGATGCTTATCCAACATCAGTGATCTAAACTCGACGGAAACACAAGCAAAAAGCGGATATACAGAAGCAGATATAGTCACTACGAAAACTCGTACATATAAACCAAGAGACCAATTATCGAAGTAGAAACCTCTTCCATACCAAAACATGAACATATATACCAAAGTGGACACTTCCATACAACAGTGAGCACGAACATACCAAAACTCGCACCTATATACAAAAACACACACATATATACCAAGAGACCATTTATCCAAGTAGAATCTCTTCTATACCAAAACGAGCACATATATACCAAAGTGGACACTTGCATACAACAGTGAGCAGATCCATACCAAAACTAGCACATATATACAAAAACACGCATATATATACCAAGAGACCATTTATCCAAGTAGAACCTCTTTCATACCAAAACGAGCACATATATACCAAAGTGGACACTTGCATACAACAGTGAGCAGATCCATACCAAAACTCGCACCTATATACAAAAACATGCACATATATAACTAGAGACCATTTATCCAAGTAGAACCTCTTCCATACCAAAATGAGCACATATATACCAAAGTGGACACTTGCATACAAACATACAACAGTGAGTAGATCCATACCAAAACTCGCACATATATACAAAAACATGCACATATATACCAAGAGACCATTTATCCAAGTAGAAGCTCTTCCATACCAAAACGAGCACATATATACCAAAGTGGACAACTGCATACAACAATGAGCACATCCATAACAAAACTCGCACATATATACAAAAACACGTACATATATACCAAGAGCATTTATCCAAGAAGAGCCTCTTCCATACTAAAATGAGCACTGATATACAAAAGTGGACACCTCCATACAACAGTGAGCACATCCATACCAAAACTCACACCTATATACAAAAACACGCACATATATACCAAGAGACCATTTATTGAAGTAGAGCCTATTCCATACCAAAACTCGCACCTATATACAAAAACACGCACATATATACCACGAGATCATTTATTGAAATAGAGTCTCTTCCATACCAAAACAAGCACCGATATACAAAAGTGGACACTTGCATACAACAATGAGCAGATCCATACCAAAACTCGCACCTATATACAAAAACACGCACATACATATACCAAGAGACCATTTATCCAAGAAGAGCCTCTTCCATACCAAAACTCGCACATATATACAAAAACACGCGCATATATACCAACAGACCATTTATCCAAGAAGAACCGCTTCCATACCAAAACGAGCACCGAAATACAAAAGCGGACACTTATATACAATAGTGAGCAGATCCATACCAAAACTCGCACACATATACAAAAGCACGCATAGATATACAAAAATACGCTTCTTCCTATGAAGTGAGTTTACATATATGTTTGAGTTCATACAGAAGTTCATGTCTAAAGTCCAAAAAATGTGAATTCTCAGGTTCTCATATACTAATCTTTCTTTCCATACAAAAAAATTCCTCTCCACGAATCACATGGAGTGCGCAGTTCGAATCTCTCCAATATACAAAAAAATGTGAATTCTCAGGTTCTCATATACCAATCTTTCTTTTCATACAAAAAAAATCCTCTCCATGAATCACATGGAGTGCGCAGTTCGAATCTCTCCAATATACAAAAGACTATTGCACATGGAGTGCGCGGTTCGGGGACGAGAGGCGGCGATGGTCGGGGTGGTCGCCGAGAGAGGGCTTGGCGATGGTCGACAAGATTCTCGGGGCTTCACGGCGAGGTCGTGGGCGGGTGAGAGAGGGTCGGGGAGGCGGCGATGGTAGGCGACGAGAGGGGCGATGGTCAACAAGAGGGCTTGTGAGGCGGCGATGCCCGGGGGTGGGCGAGAGAGGTTCGGGGAGGCGGCGATGGTCGGGGGTGAGAGGAGAGGGTCGGGGACGAGGGTAGGGATTCGGGGAGAGGAGGGTTGGGGGTGGGATCCTCAACCATTGGATGGTTCTTTGCCACATGTCATCCATCTGTGGATTGCAGGAGACTCTGCTGCAATCCACTTACGGCAGAGGATCTACGCCCAGGTTGCTTTCGGTCCGAGCCTCCACGTGGCTGGCTCTTCTCGCTTAGCTCTAGGCTCGGGAGTTAGAGCAATTTGGATTCTTGGATGAGAGGAGGTTGAAGATTGCCGGTACCTGTAGCGCACGTTTCCTCCTCCTATGTTCTTCTTCTCCAGTCCGCAAAGTTGGGCGAGGTCTTGGCAGTGGCTCCCTATCCCTTCTCCTTTTGATCGACACACGAGCAAGGGTCGTCGGTGGGGCTCCTAATGCTCCTGATGTTGCTCCGATGGGTTATTGCATGTGATAAGGAGACGCTCGAGGTGGTGTTTAACCCTACTGTTATGGCTCAAGCAAAAGAGAAGGACGAGTTGGTGGTGCTCCGTTCACGGGCGATGGAAACAGAGGTGATTTGGTGAGAGGTTGCATAGAGGTAGATTTTAAGCAGAGGGGTGTCGGAGGTGAGGTGATTTGCATGTGAACAAAGAAGCATGCGAGGGAGTTTACATGAAGAAGGAGGAGCGTTGGGTTTTTACAAGGAGAAGATCGAGTTGACGGGGAGGAAGAAGATGCACAAAGAAACAAGAATGACGGATAAGGAGATAAATCAAGAAGAAGAAAGGGGAGTGGGGTTAAGTGTGCACCTGAAGGTGTGGAAGTGAAGATCCTCGCTCCTGGTAATCGCTTCGATTTGTTTCGACGATGGGAAGCAAAAAAACTTGGATGCAACGCGGAGAAGTGCAATAGCATGGAGTCAAACTCCGTGGATCACACAGGGTAGAGGTCATCGCATGAGTAATATGTGGGTCAGCTGTCATCGGGGTCCTATCCTATGGCTTCCTCTCTCCCTCTCTCTCGATCTGAAGTCAAAGACGGTAGAGGCGACGACTTGTTATAGAAGAAAATCGGTTTGGGTTATATAGGGAGAAGGAGGGGCGTCGAAGGACACGGCTGGGATTTGGGTTCTGGAGGATCAGAGGGTTGGGTTCCATTTGGTTGGAGTTGTATGGGGGAGAAAATATGGCCAGGTAGTTTGGGTTATTGGGGAAGAGATAATGGAGAGGTGGTATTAAGGGTTAGGGGAATGAGATAGAGGCGTAGGGAAGGAGATGGAGGGGTTTGACCATTGAGTGAGGAAATCTGAAGTAGGGTTTTAGCCGTTGTGGAAGAACGAAAAGGAGGCGAGAAAGGTGCTTGCATGCGATTAGGATAGATGATGGGGAGTTGAGTTGTTGAGACTGAATTTTGTTACAGATGAAGAGGGATGAAGTCAAGGGATGTCTGTTCATTCGAGTAGATAAGGTGTAGGTATTGGGAATATTAAAATGTTTGGAGGACGACAAAGGAAGAAGGTGGTTGGGGGTCCTCTCCTCGGAGGGGCTCGTTGAGGAGGCGGAGCAGAGGAGGGTTCAACTTGAGGTAGGAGACAGATTGAGAGTTGTTGGATCGTGACTCGATCAAACGGTTTGGAAGCACTCATGTGAGGAGCTCGTAAGGGGGCTGGGGCTAGCTGGGAGCCATTGGATCGTGATTTGATCCGACAATTGGAAGGTGGCACGTGTCTGGTATGTGCGGGAGATGAGAAGAGGGGCGTGAATGAGAACTACTGTTGGATCAAAATTGATCCAACTACCTAGGTTAGTTGCGCTAGAAGATGGAAAGGTTTGACTTGGGGATTAGGCGGGTTTGACCTGGCACAAAGGTGGACTAATCGAAGTATGACACATGTGTAAAGTTGGCTTGTTCATGGAAAATAAAAGATAAATAGATTATAAATAGGAAATGACTTCAAATGCAAAAATACCAAGAAAAAGGAAAATTTTAGTATTAAATGCATGATAAAATGTTCATGAAGGACCCAAATACAAATGAACTCATCTATGCTGGATATGATTTTTTGTGATATTTATGTATGTAAAATACCATTTTCAGTATTTTGTATTTTTAATTGATTTTCTGTAATCAATAATTATATAAAAAATCAATATGTTTTAAAGTAATATAATGATCCCAAATACAATTATTTGGTATTTATACGAGTCAAGAAAAGATCAAAATAAATAGTGGTCAACTATTTACAAAAGAATATGTCAAAATGCACAAGTGAGGATCTCTCTTTTTATAGTTTTTCTGATATTTTTATATTATATTCATATTACTATGTAAAACATGGGATGAACTAAAGAAATGAAAATAAATACACAAAAAATATTTAAATATGTACATGAAATAACAAGTAAAAAATCAGTAAACATTGTATAGTACACAATTTGGTCTCAAAATCTAAGTTTCACTTGTGAACTTTGATTCTTTTAAATTTGATCTTGATTTGTAGATAATTGAGTGTACACTAATCCAAAAGTAAGAAAAGTGAAATTGGACATTGTATGTAAGAGATATAAGCTTTTACGGCCTTTTGTCTTGAAATTAGGGGTTGGGTTTATTTCAAATATATACAAGTTGGTATTTTTAAAATTTTTCACTGCTAGTGGTATTTTCATGTTATTTGAAGTTAATGTGAATTAATTTAAAATAGGTGAAATTAAGTGAAATACACATAAGTTAATATGAATGCGGAATGGAATGCATATTTATGCAGATTATTTTACAAGTGCATGAATGTTAATTATGAGTTATAAACACATGAATGTATCTGGTTACTCAAGATGAATCTCTATTTTCATCTAACTAGAGTAATGAATCACAGATTCGTCAATCTCTTGTCTATGGGACACAGTCCCAAGAAAGCCGCTCACATCTCACTTATGCTTGTGTCTTCTATTCTTCTAACATTGCTCCTATCATTCACTGGTTGATATCATGATGATGATGAAGAAATTTTGAAATATCTCTAATTGTAGATGAAAGTGACCAAAATTGTTTATTCTGCTCCCAAAAGCGAAAGGAGAGTTTCCTTAGTAATCCTTTTGTTGTCATTCTTAGCCAATATGTATTTGCTAATTGTACGGGGCATCCCGCTAGCTCACTCGTTCGGAGGGACCAAGGGGCTTAGGCGCTCGAGGATAAAGTGAAGGCTACTATATGTGGATGGAAAGCAAATGCACTCTCTATTGTGCGCAGAATTCAGCTCATTAACTCAGTGTTAACATGGTTCTTCAATAATGGGATGACAATGTCATTATTTACAACTCACATCTCAATAGTATCTATGCTCTATGTGTGTTGTTTTTCAATTGAATTGCATGTCGCTTGGGATAAAGTTTGAATGCCCAAGGTGTAATGGATGGATTGCTTTTCAAAAAAGATAATAAATAATTAAAATAAAAAATAAATCATATAACCACCATCACGTCACCCTTAAGATAATACATGATAAGATAAAAAGAGATAAAATAGCCAACAAGCCCATTTAATTGTTTCTTTATCTCTTAATTAAGCCCAATTTATTATTATCAATTATCTCATGGATTGTGCCTATAAACACCATGAGATCCCATTGACTTCCCCACACATTGCATTTGGGAAAGAGAGAATCTAGAGAGAGAGAGAGAAGTCGGTGACGACATTCTTTCATCGCGTCTTTTCCGAATTCAGCATCGACGACCCTCTCAATCAGCGTTGGAGTTTTGATCTGACGAAATTGGAGGAGCAACGACGTGGCCGACAACGGTCCGGATTGTTGGAATCTTGGTCGACAAATTTCTTGCGTTGACGAGGTATTGTCGAACACTTAGGATTACCATCGATTAATTAGCAATCCTCTTTTGATCACATTTATGTTGATTGTTGCTTATCATGTCAAAAGTGCATGTATACTTTTGGTTTCTATGACTGATAATGGAAGTAAGAGACGATCCTTAAAATAAGTTCGTCGTTATTATTGTTGATTTCTTAGACATTCTCATGAATAATCAAACTAAATAATCCAATGGTTAACCTTATATTTATGTTGTATGATATGATAGTCCCTTTGAAGGATATTGTGAATCCTTAAGCGCATCACGGAAGCGTGTTGATCGCATCGTATGCGATCGGAGCAACTAGTCGTACTAGATGCTAGATGCAGCGGAAATTAAAAAATTTAATTATAAAGATGAAACCACATGATCACGAGAACTTTTCTCGGATCGTTTCATCAAACCACAAAGTACAAGGAATACCTCTTGAAGCGTGGTTGTGATCGCGAGATCCCAAAGTAGAGATCCTCCTATCTTAAGTCCGACCCACGGAGAATGCGCTTGCGGGCACGATGATGAGTCGCGTCCTTCCCGCAATCCTTGACGAAGATCCAAGCGTCGAAGGCGAAGCAAGATGCTCTCCTCTTCAATATGCAAAGTGGACGGCCACTTGGATATTAAGAGAGAGACCACACGAGAATTAGAGAGAGAGAGAGAGTAGTAGTCTTCTACAACTCTAGATGATGTACCTTGGAAAGGCTACCCTAGCCCTCCTTTTATACTAGTTTAGGATCCAATGGATCTCAATCCATGGGACACATGGATCCAAGGGCTATGCTTGGTCCATGATAAAACAATGGCTAGGATTGTTGTTCAACAACATCAATTTAAAATTAATTAATCAAGAGATAATATGATAAATGAAGTGGAGTTAACCAACCTCCTAGAAAGGGGGGGGCGTCACCCATGAACAATTCATGGGTGACGCCACCCATGGAGGTGGTTTTCTCTATTTTATTTATCACATTTTTCCTTAATTAATTACAATAAATATTCACCAAATTAATTCCAAATTAATTTGTGAATATTTCAATCTTGCCATTGAATATTGTGTGAATCATATTCACAACCCAAACTAGTTAGTAAATTGCATTTCCAGTTAATTAACAAATGTGAATCCAATCCACATTATTAATTAGCAAATGCTATTTACATAAATTCTCTCTCTTATATATGTATATTATAAATCATATTTATAACACACATATATCATGGATAGTGTTATCCACATTCTCTTAATCCTTGATAATTAAATCTCATTTAATTATCTTAGATAATCATTTTCACAATATGAATCATATTCATATTTAAGCTTGATAATTAAATCACATTTAATCATCAAGTCCTTGCTTGGATATTTCATCAAAAGAATTATTCTTGAACCCTTTCAAGAATAATGTGCTTTCTACGCAGATACTTGGAGATAAGGACAGGGCGATTGTATTATTCCATGTATAGTGACTTGGATGTTGAGATATTATCTCAAATCCAGATCGAACGAACCTCCCACGGATGCTTGATTAAATCAAGACCGCAAATCCAATCTTCTCATTGAATCTGAATCCCATTCAGACCAATGTCCAACACTTGGACTAAGATCGGATTGCTTCTCTACTGAAAGGAGTCACTAAAATCCAGACATGTTTCATCACTCTCTCGGAATGGAAGCGTCATGGATATACAATCGTTTATGATCACATCACCCTTCAGGTATTCCCAATACCTGTACATCCTGCATACTGGAAGACCCATGATCAACCCGAAGATCAAGATCATTTTTACACTGTCTTCTTCAGGGTTTAATCATTAAGTTTCTCAATCTTGGTCATTGGGATTTGGTATCGATCATATGCTTTCCCAAAACATATATCATACCTTCAAATTCATGTCATGCTTCCAAAGCACGACGACCATGCATGGAATTTGATCGGTCCCAATACCTCATGAGTGAGCTCATGTCTTCCGGTTCACAAGTGAACCTGTATGATCCCTTTGAGAGATCATATTGCTCATATACCCTTATATGCACACCAACTCGCCGGTGTATAGACCTTGGTTAGGTCATCAACCTATTGGTCTGCCAAATGTACATACTTAGATATATAGCAATATATCTGTCTCCGGTCAGAGGATGCATGCCTATGCTGTGACAGCATTCAACATAGGACTTAGGTTATCTCGATCTCGTTAGGTCAACCCATTGTCCTAACTAATCTGACACCTCCGAATCACTATTCCCATGCAGAGGACCTGCATCAAGAGGTCGGTCAGATATCAGCCTATGTGAGAAAGGATTGCCATCTCCTACTCAGGCTGGAGATCTCCACTTGACAATCATTTGATGGTGCTTGATGAGTCCTCTATCTAACTCTTTAGATATTCATCCAAACACCAGCCTCTATGATTCATTTAATGAAACAACAGCTATATGATCATCAAGCTGGCCATGGTACATAACCCTAATTGTACAGAGGGACCTTATAGTGCATTTATTCATATAATTTCAGAAAGGGAGTGAAACATCAATAACTTTTATTGATAAACTTAAATATTACAATAACATTTATTGTAAGAATGGTTCGCCCAGGGCTCACAAGTCTAACAATCTCCCACTAGCCCTCAGAACCATTCAGGTACAATCCGTAAACCCATACTCATTACATGCTGGTCAAAAACCTTCTGTGTCAGAGGTTTGGTAAGAGGATCAGCAATGTTGTCGGCAGAGGCCACCTTGGTGATGATGATATCACCACGCTTTTGAATCTCCCGAATGATGTGGTATTTCCTTTCCACGTGCTTGCTCTTCTGATGGCACCTGGGTTCCTTTGCTTGGGCAATGGCTCCAGTGTTATCGCAGAGTAACGGGACGGGAGTATCAGAGGAAACTACGCCAAGCTCCAAGATGAACTTGCGCAACCACACCGCCTCCTTTGCAGCATCCGATGCGGCAATGTATTCGGCTTCTGTTGTTGAATCCGCCGTAGTGTTCTGCTTCTTGCTTCTCCAGCTCACAGCACCACCGTTCAACAGGAATACAAACCCTGATGTCGACTTTCTATCATCAATGTCTGACTGGAAGTCTGAATCTGTATATCCCAAGACTTGGAGATCACCATCCTCATAGACCAAGATGTAATCTTGCGTCCGTCTTAGATATTTGAATATGTTCTTTACTGCATTCCAGTGTTTCTCTCCATAACAGGATTGGTAACGGCTTACCACTCCCACTGCATGGCAAATGTCTGGCCTAGTACACATCATGGCATACATCAAGCTTCCTACGGCTGATGCATAAGGGCATCCAGCCATGGCCTTCTTTTCCTCAACACTTTGAGGAGCCATCCCTTTGGACAGATGGATACCATGTCCTAAGGGGAGGAATCCTTTCTTCGAACTATCCATACGGAATCATTCAAGAATCTTCTTGATGTATCCATGTTGTGATAATCCCAATATTCTCTTTTCTCGGTTTCTGAACACCTTCAGGCCTAAGATGTAAGAGGCTTCTCCAAGATCTTTCATCTCGAAGGTATGGGATAGCCAATTTTTCACACTGGTCATCATTCCTGTATCATTCCCAATGATAAGGATATCATCTACATAAAGCACGATGAACACAATGGCGCTCCCACTAAGCTTCTTGTACACACAAGGTTCATCAGGGTTTTGCACAAAATCATAACTCTTTATGGTTTCGTCAAATCTGATGTTCCAGCTACGAGAAGCTTGTTTGAGCCCATAGATGGATTTCTTCAGCTTGCATACTTTACCGTCCTCAGCTATGAAGCCCTGGGGCTGCTCCATATAGATATCCTCCTCGAGGTATCCATTGAGGAAAGCCGTCTTGACGTCCATCTGCCAGATGTCGTAGTCAAGAGATGCAGCTATAGCCAGCAGTGTCCTGATGGACTTAAGCATGGCCACAGGAGAGAATGTCTCATCGTAGTCGATGCCTTCTCTCTGTGTGTAGCCCTTGGCCACGAGCCGTGCCTTGAAAGTCTCTACTTTCCCATCAGGTCCCCTCTTTCTCTTGAAGATCCATTTACACCCAATGGGTTTTACCCCTTTAGGTGGATCCTCTAGGGTCCATACACCATTCTTATGCATGGAGTCAATTTCTGACTTCATTGCTAGCATCCATCTATCCATGTCATGATCCGCAAGTGCTTCATCATATGAAGAAGGATCATTGTCAGTCTCACCTGACACATGGAATCCATACCTTTCAGGTGGTGCAACCACCCTTGAACTCCTTTGAAGAGGTATGGGTGTTTCATCTTCATTTATTTCTTCAGTTTCTGGTTCAGGAATCTCAGAATCCTCAGGGGATTCAATGAGCTCCTCTACTTCATTCTTGTCTTGACCTTTAAGGAAATCATCCTCCAGAAATTTCACATCCCTAGAGACAAAAACCTTTTGGGTCTCAGGGTCATAAAGCTGGTATCCAATACCGTCTTTAACATACCCAATGAAGTAGCACTCACGAGTGCGAGATTCTAGCTTACTTGCGTCCACGTTCTTTGCATGGACCAAGCATCCCCAAACCCTCAAGTGTTTAACACTAGGTTTGGTTCCATACCAGAGCTCATGAGGAGTCTTGGGTACAGACTTGCTAGGAATCTTGTTTAGGATATATATTGCAGTCTCTACTGCATATCCCCAGAAACTAAGAGGTAAATGTGCTTTACTCATCATTGAACGGACCATGTCCATGATGGTCCTGTTGCGTCTTTCAGCAACACCATTAAGTTGGGGAGTTCCAGGGAGGAGTGAGATTAGAGACAATTCCACTCTCTTTAAGGTATTCCTTGAATTCATCTGAGAGGTATTCACCACCTCGGTCAGATCGAATCCGTTTAATCTTCCTGTCGGCTTGGTTCTCAACCAAAGCCTTAAACTCTTTGAACTTTTCAAAGGTTTCAGATTTATGACGTAGCAGGAAGATAAACCCATATCGCGAATGGTCATCGATAAACGTCAAATAATATCGATATCCATTTCTAGTCGCGGTATTGAAGGGACCACATACATCAGTATGTATTAGGTCGAGAATACCCTCGCATCTCGTAACCTTGTTATGGAAAGGTGTTCTGGTCATTTTACCTCGAATGCAGTGTTCGCAGGTAGGTAAAGATTGAACCTGTAGAAAATCTAAAGGTCCATCCTTTATCAATCTATTGATCCTATCAACAGATAAATGACCAAGCCTGTGATGCCAAATCATGTTTGAATGATTTCCATCCTCCCTGGATCTCTTGGGGTTTTTATTATTAGTGGTAGTAACATTCATGACACATTCATCAATGCACAATTCATAGAGTCCACCAGAAGTCAAAATACCATCCGCAATATATTTATCATAACGGTTTATGAGTAATTTATTACAGAAAATGAAGGAATATCCATTTCTAACTAACTTAGATACAGATATTAAATTCCTTCTGACTTCAGGTACATAAAGACACTCTTTAAGTACTAGGACTCGACCACTAGATAACGACAGTCTGCATGTCCCGATGGCGACTGCTGCAACACTTGCATCAGATCCCATCTGGATAACTATCTCCCCATGCTCCAGATTCCTAGTTTCCTAAAACAAATGCAATGAATTGCATACATGAACAGAAGCACCAGAATCTATAACCCAACTTCCTTCTCGTCCAACGAGAAAGCTAGTTTCAATGATGAGAGTAGATTTCATACATGCTGGGGCTTTACCTTTGTCAGTGGACTTCAGGTAGTCTGGGCAGTTACGCCGCCAGTGCCCCGGCTTCTTGCAGTGGTGACAGACATCGTTCTTTTTCGATGTCATCAGTGTGGAAGCACTAGAAGATGAACCAACTCCTTGATTCTTCTTCTTTCTCTTCGAGGCTGGGCCCTTCTGAGAACCTTGCTTCCGCCCGCGCTTTCCTCTCATCTGTGCAACCATTGCACTAGCAGAGGGGCCGTCCTTCTTCATGACGTCTTCTGCAGACTTCAATGCAGCTAACAGCCCAGCGTTTGTGAAGTCACCTTTGTTCATGTGGTAAGACACAACAAAGTTGTTGAAAGACTTAGGGAGCGACAGGAGAATGAAATCAGCTTGCATTTCAGAATCCAAGTACGCTCCCAGGGTTTCCAGCTCAGAGAGGTACCCAAACATTTTGAGTACATGCTCTCTGACAGAGGTCCCTTCCTTCATCTTGCAGCGAATAAGCTCTTTCATCACATTGTAACGCTGTGTGCGGTTTATGTCACCGAACATTTCTTTCAGATTCAGCATAATCTCTTGGCAATTGTTCATTTCCACATGTTGCTTCTGAAGCACATTGGACAATGACCCAAGGATGTAACACCTTGCCAGATTATGGTCTTCATCATATTTATCATTATATGATTTATCTTCATCAGTCACAGGGTTTGCTATCTTGTCCTTGCTAAGCACGTAAGAGATGCGCTCTGCAGAGAGAACAAGATCCAATTTCGGATCCAATCCGAATAATTTGGTCCGGTCAACTGGTTGACCTCTAGAAGCCTGCTAAGTGGGTTCATGGAATTTGACCTCTAGAAGCCTGCTAAGTGGACCTCTAGACTTGATTAAGGCATTTTAAATCAAATTTGTCTTGCTAGGTCAACTTTGAAAGATTATTCCCTAATTGTCTTTCAAAATAAGAGATATACTTACCGCTATATCTCAAGCAAGATCTGGGATCTCCTTTCCTATCTTTGTCACGTCCCAATAATATGAGAACTTGCGACTCCGATAAAAAGAAGCGGGAACTCATTCCGCCTTTTGCAAGTCCAACTTGCATTCCCAATTCGGTCTTTAACACCCGGGCCCACCACCCCTAAGATGATGTTGACCCGTTGTTAATTGAACCAACCGTCAACAGGATTAGAACTCGCTATGCGCAATCCAATATCGCCCCAATAATATGAGGACTCGATATTGGGGTCACTACGCATACGGCCTTACTCTTTCGAGAAGCAAAGAGCCCGATCCAGATGCGCTTGCATACAGGAGCTGTCACTTCGGACAGGCGTCTCCTACATACAATCCCTGGCGACGGAAACCCTTCGCCTTGACGGGAGACCATGGATGTCACTTATGTGATCCTCCACCTCATATTCAAATTTTGTAATTAATTATCGTGAATCATATTCACATAATTAATTCTTCCAAGGGAAATACACATCTATTCAAAATAGAGTGTTTATTGGATATGATTAATTTAATCATATTAATTTAATCATTAATCCAATCATCAACAAACATGTCTTTTTACTTGAATAGTAGGTATAATCTCAAAATACGTATTATTCAAATTTTAATAATTAGAAAAAATACATATTGTCTGTCTCCGGTATTATACAATCCCTACCCGCTGTCATGGCCAGTACCGACGAGAGTGGGACGGACCACATACGTTGCAACCCGCGACCCCAATGCTCTCCGACTAGGCACCACATCCGCTCGGGAAAGGATAATACCAGATAGACCATCATGTACTTTGAGATGTTCATCGGTTTTTCAACCGAAAATTATACCATATAATTTAAATCAAAACATTTTTGATTATAAGGAGATTTGTTAGAAAAATCCCCGATCCTATTCAAGCAAAAGGGTTTTTCATGTAAAAGTTATCCTACAACTATTGTAGGATAAACTATAGTTTTCATGAAGGCAATGTTTATTGATGAAACAATGATCAAGATCTAACATCTCATCATTGTGGTTTAGGCAAGTGTCATTCAATGAAATAATTATTTCTTTAAATATTTCACAAATATTTATCACTAATTATTCCAGAAAATTAACAATTAATTTTCATCATGATGATTGAATGATATATCACAAGGTTCAAGATCAAAAAAAATGTTAATTTCCAGCAGTGACCCCCAATCACTAAAATTAACTTATCTTGATCAATTTAAATCCAAAAAATGCAAACTCAGTTTCCGAAGATTGCCTATTTGATTTATTAAAGAACCCAAGTGATAATTCACGCATTTCAAGGCGGATTAAAACCGTAATCATCTCATTAATTACGTTCAAATCCACAGTTCTCGCAACAGTGAATATAGTCATATTCAAAAAGCCATATCTTGAGCAAATAAAGTCCAAATTTAGTAAACTCAAGTCCTATGGTTTCCTTGTTTAATTGGGAACAAAATCCAATTGAAAATTTTGTGTTTAAACATTTTAAACAGTACAAAAAAATCAATTAGACAGAGGTGCGAAAATTGAAATGCAGTAAAAAATTCGCAACCCTTTCAAGAACCAAATCGTCTAAGGTGTATGGATCATATCCAAAACCTTATTCGACCTATGGCTCTGATACCACTTGAAGGATATTGTGAATCCTTAAGCGCATCACGGAAGCGTGTTGATCGCATCGTATGCGATCGGAGCAACTAGTCGTACTAGATGCTAGATGCAGCGGAAATTAAAAAATTTAATTATAAAGATGAAACCACATGATCACGAGAACACTTCTCGGATCGTTTCATCAAACCACAAAGTACAAGGAATACCTCTTGAAGCGTGGTTGTGATCGCGAGATCCCAAAGTAGAGATCCTCCTATCTTAAGTCCGACCCACGGAGAATGCGCTTGCGGGCACGATGATGAGTCGCGTCCTTCCCGCAATCCTTGACGAAGATCCAAGCGTCGAAGGCGAAGCAAGATGCTCTCCTCTTCAATATGCAAAGTGGACGGCCACTTGGATATTAAGAGAGAGACCACACGAGAATTAGAGAGAGAGAGAGAGAGTAGTAGTCTTCTACAACTCTAGATGATGTACTTTGGAAAGGCTACCCTAGCCCTCCTTTTATACTAGTTTAGGATCCAATGGATCTCAATCCATGGGACACATGGATCCAAGGGCTATGCTTGGTCCATGATAAAACAATGGCTAGGATTGTTGTTCAACAACATCAATTTAAAATTAATTAATCAAGAGATAATATGATAAATGAAGTGGAGTTAACCAACCTCCTAAAAAGGGGGGGGGGGCGTCACCCATGAACAATTCATGGGTGACACCACCCATGGAGGTGGTTTTCTCTATTTTATTTATCACATTTTTCCTTAATTAATTACAATAAATATTCACCAAATCAATTCCAAATTAATTTGTGAATATTTCAATCTTGCCATTGAATATTGTGTGAATCATATTCACAACCCAAACTAGTTAGTAAATTGCATTTCCAGTTAATTAACAAATGTGAATCCAATCCACATTATTAATTAGCAAATGCTATTTACATAAATTCTCTCTCTTATATATGTATATTATAAATCATATTTATAACACACATATATCATGGATAGTGTTATCCACATTCTCTTAATCCTTGATAATTAAATCTCATTTAATTATCTTAGATAATCATTTTCACAATATGAATCATATTCATATTTAAGCTTGATAATTAAATCACATTTAATCATCAAGTCCTTGCTTGGATATTTCATCAAAAGAATTATTCTTGAACCCTTTCAAGAATAATGTGCTTTCTCCGCAGATACTTGGAGATAAGGACAGGGCGATTGTATTATTCCATGTATAGTGACTTGGATGTTGAGATATTATCTCAAATCCAGATCGAACGAACCTCCCACAGATGCTTGATTAAATCAAGACCGCAAATCCAATCTTCTCATTGAATCTGAATCCCATTCAGACCAATGTCCAACACTTGGACTAAGATCGGATTGCTTCTCTACTGAAAGGAGTCACTAAAATCCAGACATGTTTCATCACTCCCTCGGAATGGAAGCGTCATGGATATACAATCGTTTATGATCACATCACCCTTCAGGTATTCCCAATACCTGTACATCCTGCATACTGGAAGACCCATGATCAACCCGAAGATCAAGATCAATTTTACACTGTCTTCTTCAGGGTTTAATCATTAAGTTTCTCAATCTTGGTCATTGGGATTTTGGTATTGATCATATGCTTTCCCAAAACATATATCATACCTTCAAATTCATGTCATGCTTCCAAAGCATGACGACCATGCATGGAATTTGATCGGTCCCAATACCTCATGAGTGAGCTCATGTCTTCCGGTTCACAAGTGAACCTGTATGATCCCTTTGAGAGATCATATTGCTCATATACCCTTATATGCACACCAACTCGCCGGTGTATAGACCTTGGTTAGGTCATCAACCTATTGGTCTGCCAAATGTACATACTTAGATATATAGCAATATATCTGTCTTCGGTCAGAGGATGCATGCCTATGCTGTGACAGCATTCAACATAGGACTTAGGTTATCTCGATCTCGTTAGGTCAACCCATTGTCCTAACTAATCTGACACCTCCGAATCACTATTCCCATGCAGAGGACCTGCATCAAGAGGTCGGTCAGATATCAGCCTATGTGAGAAAGGATTGCCATCTCCTACTCAGGCTGGAGATCTCCACTTGACAATCATTTGATGGTGCTTGATGAGTCCTCTATCTAACTCTTTAGATATTCATCCAAACACCAGCCTCTATGATTCATTTAATGAAACAACAGCTATATGATCATCAAGCTGGCCATGGTACATATCCTAATTGTACAGAGGGACCTTATAGTGCATTTATTCATATAATTTCAGAAAGGGAGTGAAACATCAATAACTTTTATTGATAAACTTAAATATTACAATAACATTTATTGTAAGAATGGTTCGCCCAGGGCTCACAAGTCTAACACCCTTACTGTCTGATTTTGTATTCAAGAAGTTAATCACATATTGTCTTATCACATGAATAAATTTAATTTGGATCCATTCTTCTTCTAAAATCTATATTTGATTTTTGACAATTACCGTAATTATAAGTGGTATGTAAATAAGTCACCATGAATGTGTAAATATCTCCATGCAAATTATCATGTTAAGCATGTGAATTGAAGAAGATAAAAGTAGTCATTTTCCTTTATATATTTTTGTTAGATTTATTGCTAGACATATGTTACATGAGTGTTTATGAATTCACGAATCATGTGATTTATATATAAACAAATAAACCTAATTGTCGGCCTATTTCTCGTTTTCTCATCCGATGCAGTTAAGTATTATGGAATACATTTCCGTTTTCAAATTTTAACTACCATTGTTGTTTTGTCATCATTGATGAATAGAAAAATTGCCCATATAAATGAGGTAAGATTACCATGATTATATCCTTAGATACGATTATTTACAACTGTACTACTTGACATTCTTAGTAAAAGTATGTAAATTTTCAAAATCCTTAATTTAAGGCAGTAATACAACGATAACTCCCCTTATTGAGTTCCAGCAGATTATATGCTACGCATTTCATATAATCAACACAAATCTACGGATAATTTCATGCATCAGTTATTAATTATTATTCATAAGATATTATGTTACTCGTGATTAACATTGTATGTGCGTCATATGTTATAATATGATTTAATTTTGAAATAGTCATTTACATTCAAAATAAGTATTTATGAAGTTTTAATAAATATAAATTAAGATGTTGACAACGAGTCAAATTAAGGAGAAATACTCTCAACATTACGAAAAGATTGATTGATGGAAAGGAAATAATGTATGTGTATGCACATATTGGCTATGTATTTTGTATGATGAAGAATTCTTTGGTTAGTGGAATTAAATATTTACATGATTTGTTATTATATGGAAAAAAAGAATTGTATTTAAAGGTTGAAATTTCCTTAAATGAAAAGTGGCACTTAAACGGTAGGCGGAGCTAAGTGCTACACCTATGGTGGGAGCCACCTCTAGAGTCCGTTTATCAATGGCCTAAAGGGCCAACGCCTTCCGGGAGCGTGAAGCAAAAGATAATTCCTCTACAGTCGTAGCTACACTATCATGATATGTGTTGTTATGGACTGCTTGTGCCATCGGTAAACCATCAAAGCCATCAAAGCTGTCCAGGAATTAACAATCAAGACCACTCTAAACATGAAAAAATGTTATGGGTATATGTGCAATATATGTTAATATTATGTGCATATATGCAATTATGTTACTGTTATAGACATATGTTTAAGTTCTGTTAATGTTAAGTGCATGTGTGCTAGGGCATACGTGCAATTATGATAAGGCGAAGGGCATATGTGCAATTATGCTAATTATATAGGCGTACATGCAAATTTATGTTAAGCTAAGGCCAGGTGTGCAATTATATTAATAATATGGGCATACATGCAAATTATGTTAAAGTTATAGGCATGTATGCAATTATAATAATGATATGGGCATATGTGCAATTATGTTAATGATATGGGCATACGTGCAATGTATGTTAATATTAAGGGCGTAAGTGCAATGTAAGATAATGTTAATGGTATATGTGTACTTATGTTAACATTATGGACGTACATGCAAATATGGCAAAACAAAAAGATATGTACGCAAGCATGATATGCAATGCATGGACATGAAAGAAATATATTTCGCATACATAAGTAAGTTAATTAACGATATGTATGATGTTGCTTTGTGTTTAGTCAAATAATTTATGTAACATGGCATTAATATAGAATCAAATTTATAAGTCTTTATTGTTGGAATGATTACCATTATGTTATGAATGGAATAGTTAGATGTGACTTGATTTTTACGCTAGCCGGCTTGACCTCATCTCGGCACATACTGAGCGTTAAGCTCATAACATGTATGGTTACTCTTTTTCAGGGGAACGTGAAGATTAAGTTATTTATGCTTCAAGGGAGACTTCACCGTATTCAAGAAATAGAATCGGTACGGGACTATTGTTGGGTCGGTTTGGAAGGATGTCATTATGCCCACTGGAATAAGGAAATCGTAGATGTGATTCATCTAATTTATTTAAGGAACTCTTGGACTCATGTCCTTATTAATAGTATGGAAAGGAAGTTTTTTTAAGTCCATTCTTTACTGCTCTTATGTTATGATTAATGCTATGAGTAACGAATCCGAAATGCCCGCTGAGTTCTTGCTTCCGCATCATTCTCGAGCGATCGGGTTCGTTACACAAGGAGGAAGGTCTCATGAAAGTTGTTGCCCTCCTACGTGGTTGGATGGTGCTTACCGTTGAACAATTTCTATGGGCATCTTACCTGAAATCCAAGAACAATCTTAGGAGCCTTTGTCTCTCTATATTATGATGTTTTTTTATTTTAATTTACTTGTGATACTTGGGCGACATATATATTGCTCATTTTGTGCACTTATATAGGAAATCATACTTACTACTCGCCAAAAAAGAAGGGATTTTTACCCGGCAGACCCTATAGTCTTTGCCAGTTACCTCTACGACCTTTGAAACATCGTAATTCCTCCCTCGATCCCCTAAGCTTGTTAACCTTTATCCTGCAGACCCTGTGGTTAACCCCCATCCATTTAACCGTTAGTAACCGGATTCGGTTATCTTCTTTTATATTATATCCATTTTTTAATTAAATTTACTATAGATGCCACTCCCTCTCACCCACGTCAAATCTGACCTTCAGAACCTCCTCTCTGCCCCGAGCGTCACCAGAAGCCGGGCAGCATCATCCCCTGCTCGAAACCCTCTGCCCCAGCACGCCGGCTCCCCTGCGAAGCCTCCCCTGCCGCTCGTCGCCCCCTCCCCCGTCACCAGCGCCTCCCCTGCAAAGCCCAACCCCCCATCCCACGAGCTGCCACCTCCCCCCAACCCTTGCGAAGCACCCCCCGCCACTCATGCCTCCGCTCCCCTCCCGCCCCTCCCTTGCAAAGCCGCCCCTGCACTCCTCCTGGACCCGTCGATCCCCCCCCCCCCCCCCCCCCTCCCCCGCGAAGCGTCCCCCGCCACCCATGCCTCCACCCCCATCTCGCTCCTGCACCCCTCCCCTGCGAAGCACCCACCCAGGCCTCCTCTCCCTACGAACGACGGCTCCTCCCCCTGGCCCCGTCGATTTAAAGCCCCGCAACCCATGCCTCCTCCCCCCTCCCGCCCCTGCACCCCTCCCCTGCGAAGCTCGACACCCCCCGGCCCCGTCGATCCCCCGCCGCTGGAAGCCAACACCCCCCCTCCCCCCCCTCCCCGTGAAGCATCCCATGCCTCCGCCCCCTCCCCTGCGAAGCCGCCCCTGGCACCCCCCCTATGAAGCATCCACCTACGCTTCCCCTCTCTGCAAACGCCGGCTGGAAGCCCCATCTTCCCCCTCTGCCCCTCCTCCAGTCCAAGTCGAGCCTCGTGGGAGGGGGAAACTTATTTTTTCTTCTCTTGGTTAATTCTAACCGTCCGATCGTGGATTGGTTAGATTAACTCATTTTTAATCAAGGAAGTTAACTCTAGATTGTCAATTTAACGGTAGGGTTCGTATGGTAAGACGGAGCAAGTTTAGGGGGTCTAGAGAGGAATTACAATGTTTCAAGGGTCGTAGAGGTATAGGATCTGCCGAATAAAAAAATCCCAAAAAAGAATGATGCCGACTCCATTATACAATACTATACAATTCCTCTTTTTCAAAGATCGCAGAAGTGTCATCAATTCCCATTCATTCCCCTGCTAATGTGTTGTACATAAAGATTTCACGATTGATACGAAGAAAACAACCGCAATCTTGATTAGCGGTACGACCAACCACTAGTCATTATCCCTCTTGTTACTGTAACGTCTCGGACTTAGGTCTCTGGTTCGTTATCAAGGAAAACTGGTCTTGAAAACTTGTTGAGTTCGGGCTCAAATAGACCTATTGACAACCACCCAAAATGCTTAAACTCAAGTTATCACATAGTAATATCCACCACTTATAAACCGCACCCATACTTCGTGAGCTTTAGATGTGGTACTATATTTGGGGTATGTGTGTTACAACCTCCCCCACTTATATTCGCAGCATCTTTATTGCAACTTCGCCCATCATTTATTCCAGTGATAGTGGCGGTTGTACGCTCCGGGTAGCCATTTCCTCATATCTTTTTATAGGGGTGGCTCCACCTCTCGGGTAGCTCTTTCCACTGTCAGAGGGAAATTAGCTCTGATACCATTTGTAATATTTTGAACTTAAGTCCCCGATCCGTTATCGAGAAAACTAACCCCGACAACTTGTTGGATTCCGACCCAATTGGATTCGTTTAAAACCACCCAAAATCTTCACACTCTCTCCTAGATAAATTATGATGAACTCTCCTAATAATGTTAGCCATGGAATTTTTGCATTTCTATAGCTGGAATGCATAACTAGGAGTAACCGGAAGGAAGGTTATTTTCTTATGCACTATCTAAGCAAATTTCATGGCAATATTCAAGAGATAAAGATTTATATTCAAGAGATAAAATTCTCTCTTTATTCTATTTTTTCCTTCTCCTTTGAAAGAATTATTTTCTTTCATTTAAACACGGCTGTTTATGTTGCATATTACGCAGAATGATGACCACTTACACATCACATGTTCTACATGTTCAACAACAACAAGCAACGAAGGACTACAAATAAATACTCTAATGTTATTTTTATCCTACCGACATGAACGAATGAATACCACGAATAAATCCTCCCATTTCTTATTTCTTTCACCTTCCTTGTTATTCTATCTTCTTTAGGGAGCATTCGATAACTTTCGTTTGCAGTTATAAGATTCTGCAATAAAAGAAGAGATAAGTGATAGTTATTTGTTTTTCTTCGTTCGATTTGATGATGTGGGTTGGTGATGGAAGGATAGGGTGTCAAGCCTCTTATCCCTCAAATCAACAGAGCTTTAAGGTGTTAATGTGCATAAAAATTAATGCCACTACCAAACAAGGATCCAAACGAACTTAATTTGTGTTTGAACTCATGTCGATATATAGTTATTAAAGCGCACACATTCCATGCAAATCATTCGATCTAATGCGGTTGTCGAACTGCTCAAAATTCCATTCATGTTACTTTTTTAAGGAAACTCCGTTAAGGGGATTTCCATTTAATCATTACAAGAACTTACATATTGGAAAAAAAGTTTTCCATCGTGAGAAGTGCAACTAGATGGTAGGGGAGGAAGAAACAAGAAGCAAAGGACATCATAAAAAATCGAGAAGAGATCGACGCGATGCCACCTGTCACGGGGATTGATCACCTCGAGCAACAGTGAAAAATCTCGAGAGCACTCTCTCAAGGAACATGTTGATTACAGACGAAAAAAATAAAATGAAGAAACCATCAGTAACCTGAAGTTCCAAACTTGTCGCTTAGCTCCGAAACATGATGCCCCCAATGTACGTGCGTCGTGTGTTGTGTCTCACTACAGAAGTAGATCGAGGGTGATCCACCGGAAGGAAAGCACCGAATCTGGAGCCAGAGTTCATCATTTGAGCTTCACGGAGCCACCCGGATGGGATATGAAGGTGATGCCAACCAGGGAAGCCTGGAAGCCGACAACAAGATGCTGGCGTAGTGATGGCGAAGGAGACATCGGCAATGAAAGTGAGTGCAGTCGAGATCGGTCTTTACCATGGATGCGGAGGAGGAGCGGTCGCACCTCGGAGAGGTGAATAACATCCAACTTGGGTGAAGCACGGTCAAGGGCGGAGGAGGACAACCCAGATGCCCCAAGCGCTCACCGAATCAGGAGCCGCCGAGCCCCCAGGTCGGAGGTAGTGGGGAGATAGTTGGTAGGGAGAAGGAGCAATATAGAGGTGGTTCAATTCCATTCATGTTACTTGAAACTAAAAAGTGGTTGGAATATGTTACTTATTTTGAGGATTTTTAGTATTGTTCCTTTCAAAAATTTTCCAGTAACACCGACGCTCCGTGTTTTTGCAATTACTCATATCATCTTATAATCTTTTCAAAATCTACAGTACTGTACTTTTATAATTACACTCATTTTCTATCATTCCTCGAACAAAAGGACAATACAACACAATTTGTCAACATGCAAGGGCATAAGTGTAATTGAAAAAACTAAAAGCATAAATGTTATTGGAAATGCTCGAAGGATAAAATCGTAAAAATCCCTTTATTTTTACATGATGTAATCATACGACGCTCGTCTTGCATCCAAACGTATCCTGAACAGCGAACAACCGCTGACTCAAGTCCGGTGGATAAACCCCCGCAGCCACCTGCCTACCGTCTAGTAGGATCCGATTACGGGATCCGACTGCTTATTCTCGAGCAACACCGTCGGGATGCCACCGCTAATAAGGGAGATCCGAAACCGTCAGCTTCGGCATCCCGCTCTTTCTGACACCACCCGCCCTGGTTTCCCACCGACCCATACCTCCCAATTTGCGGACAATTTGCATATTACATCCTCACATTCTGCAAAATGACCGAGGGATGCATCCGATTGTGAAGATCGACTCACATTGATTATGGAGATGTAAGTTGATTGACACATTTTTTTAGTAGAAGTTCCTCCATCAGTGCGGGTTTTTATTCCAGGAATGATTTATTGGATTGAGCATAGGGAATTAGTTTTTCACATCTACATATATGTTCGATTTATTATTGTAGCTAATGAGGTGTGGGGTGCGGCCCGATAGCGCACCCCCGATAGAAGGGGTATTGATGAGGAACTGGAATGAGCTTTGGGAATCTCTCGATACTTTTGGGAGTGACAATAATCTCGACAAAGTGTGGGTGACAGTTATCTTATAGTATATGTAGCTTGCATGAAATGATTCTATCCTCGTGAGGGAATGTTTATATACGGAAAATGTGTGTTTGATTTGTTATAATTACCATTATTATTATTATTATTATTATTATTATTATTATTATGTTAGCAAACACCATTAACGTATGTTTGTTTAGAAATCATCTAGCAAATAATCTGCGTATTTATCTAAAATATCGGGCACTAGCTGTAAAATAAAGATGCCAATGCATTCATTTTCATTATGCAATACATTGCTATCTTTAGCTTGAGGTCAAATTATAATTTTATATTATTTATTATTTATATTCGATCAATATTCATTTTTAAGAGTATGATAACACGTTTTTTTCATCAATATCTGTACATATACTCGTGTTCGAAAATAAAAGCAAATTAGAACATGGCAACGACTATATTCATATTGGGATTTTTACCCAATTGACTTTATAAACTTTTTAAATTACCTCTACAACCTTTAGCACAACGTAATTACTCCATCGACCCTGTAAATTACCTCGAGAAACCCCACGGGCTTCAAACAGATTACTCGAAGGGTTCACGGGGTAAGAGTTGGCAAGTTTACGGGATCGAAGAGGAATTGTGATGTTTCAAAGGCCGTGGAGGTAATTGACAAAGTTTATAGGATCTATCGAGTAAAATTCTCACTCACAATTATCAAATTACGCCTTAGTAAGCAAGCTTGTAAAAATCGGTTCACTGGTCAGACTGATTAGTTGAATCGATGGGGTATGCTGACTGAACAAAGATAAGCCCGTTAATAATTAACAGTTGGACGTTTTTTTTGTGATATTCGTTTATATTTTTTCCATATTTTCTTAAAGTAAACTAATCTAAGATGCTTATGTTTGATTTGAATTCAATAGTTTCTTCTATTTTACGATGATATATAAAATATCTATATGTATGTAAAGATATGAAATATATCATATATGTACAAATATATATACACAATTAAACTTATTAAAAAATATATAAAACAAACTATTTACTGCCAACTCTTGCAAGCTTGCCATTATGTAAATAGATTTTGGCGCAGTGTGGTATAATGTTCAAAGTTCCAAATAATTGACGTGCTACATTTACGAATTTAACCCTATGCTTTACCGACTAGTCCACGCGTGATGTTTTTTTTTCATGTGCGACACCTTCCTTATCTTGGAAGATTTTCTTGCCTTTATTTTCCTGCATAGGATTCTCAACCAAAGAATACCATCCTTTCCTAATAGCCAACCAAAAGCAATTGCCACAGAAGTGATTATACAAAGAGGTTAATGGGGTTGTCTCCTTGGGGGCAGCCAACATGACTGCCTTCGCACTATTTTCGATATTTTTTTATTTTTTTCAAAAAAAATATCGTCATTTATATTCATCCATATATCCCTCATATATGTCATTCGAATTTCGTCAGAAACAGAGACTCTTACGGCCTTCATCCAGACAATCATTTTTTAACGGTAATATGATTTTTAAATCGACACAATCTCGATGGAGGCCGTAAAAGTATCTGTTTCTGACTAAATTCGAATGCCATATAGAAGGAATATATAGATGAATATACATGATGATATTTTTAAAAAAAATAAAAAAAAACATTGAAATAAAGGACAGGGCAGTCATGGGGGCAGCCCCGTTAAATCCTTATACAAAACTACTTGTCAACCAAGTCGGCAAGTCCTCGAGCTCTTCAATTAATAAAGGCCTATTGCATTAACTCGTAAAAATCTCATGTCTTTACCTTTTCAACCCCCGCAAAGATACAAATTGATATCCGGTCCAAATCCCCCACGATCGGCCCCACCGAAATGTCCAAAACCTCACGCACGTCACTGGTGCACCTCCTCACCCACACCAACAATCCTGTTCCATCGCGAAATCTCAGAACAATGTGGAACCCACATGACGACCAATCAGCCTTTCTTAAGGTATATTATATTAATATGCGGGAACACCAGACCGCTCAGAACGGATCTCCTCCTGCCCTCCCTTTTAACTTACCAAGGCAGTGCTCCACTGCTCCACTGTAGCAACAAAAAAGAGAGCTCCAAAGTCCCCATAAAGGAGAGCATAGAGAGCATCTCCTCCCTCCCTCTCTCTCTCTCTCTCAGATTAGGGTTTTGGAGGGGAGGAGGAAGATGGGAGGTCCTCTGGGGGCGATCATAGGGAGGTACCCAAGTGGAGGGGACGGGGAGGGACAGGTGGGTGGGGGTGGTGGGATCATCAGACGCAATCGCAAGTGCAGGGACGTGGCTTTCCTGGTGCTGTTCATCGCGTTCTGGGTTGCAATGATCGTTAATTCGAGCTTCGGGTTCAACCAGGGGAACCCGCTGAGGTATGTTGGAGTTGGGAAGGTGCCATCGTCGTGTGTTTTCGTTTCTTTCTTTTTTTGCTCGGAAAGGTGGCTCTTTTTTGTGTTGTTTGGGTTGTTCTTGATATTTCAGGTGACGGATGTTTTTGGGTTTTTGGTGCTTTCGAGAATTTGCGGGGTTTTGGCGGAAATGTGGGTGTTTGTCGGATGGCATTGATTGATGAAATTGAGCTCGTGGGAAGGGAGAATTTATTTAAAGCTATATGACGCTGATTAGATCAATGTTCATCCAAACTTATTAAAACGGACTTGAGTACACTGTAGGAGAAAATCCGACTACGAAGTACCGGATTAAAATACGTATTTCTGTATAAGGCCGGCATCCGGGTGGTCCAAATCAATATGGGGAGACTCAATCCTTTTTACATCCGTCATTCGGTGCACTCATCCTCACCTGTCTGGACTCTAAAGAAAGGGCATTGAAAGAACATGTACTCGATAATCGGTATCCTCTTGATCCGAGCCGGACAATTGGCAATGAAAGTGAGAGAAAGTGCCGGAATATGATTCTTCTCCCTTTTAAGGGTATTTTGAGTTGTTTTAGTTGCTTTTGAGACTTCTATTTCTTCTTTAAAATTTTTTGTAATTAATTCCAAGTTTTTAGTTGTCAGCTACTAAAGTGGCAATTTTTTTTTGTTTTGTTCTCCCTTCTTGCCTTTTTTAGTTACTCGAGCTACTCATCTCGGTATTCTGGTAGTTCTTCCATTTCTCCTTGACCTCCAAACTAGGACTACTGTAAGAATCAAGCAAGAAAAAATCACAAAGAACATACACAGAATACATGGATTACGTGGAAACTCTACAGAGAGGGAAAATCACAGGGCTTACAAATCCTAATCTCTCTCAAATGGAGATTAGCGCTGTCGTCACTAGAATACTTTGCAATGAGAAGGGATGAGCCTAATTATAGGAGACTGGGTAAACGGTCCCTTATCCATATACCCGTTTATCGATCTAAGCACAATGGTAGCTCAACAGTCCCCCTCCTTCTGGGCATACACGTCAACCATGCCCAACTCACAAAATTTAAAGTTTTTCATGTTTTCGATTTTTCTCTTCCTCACTTTCTCTACCAGAAAATGAATTTTGGAAGTTGATTTTCTTTTTTTCCCTATCCTTTTTATGTCTTTATACCTAGACTTTTGTTGTGTAATTCATCGCTGTGGTTCTTGGCTTCTGGCCTTCTTGCCTCTCTCCTGATTTTCATTGGATCTGCTGTCTTTAGGCTTACATATGGGCTGGACTACAAGGGTAACATTTGTGGAGGCAGACATGCAGATCCTGATCTTCGCGAACTGGAGGTCAAGTATTGGATGAATCCCAACCAAGTCTATCAGAGTGGTCTGAAGGGTAGCCAGTTCAATCTTGAAGATGCCAGGACCATCTGCTTGATGGAATGCCCCATTCCTTCTGACGATTCTCTCCTCTGGGTCTGTGACTATCCAGAGGGAGATATAAAAATTTCTGTTGATGATTGGATAGACAGGGATTATGATTATTATGAATTCCTTACTCCAGAGATGAGAAATAGCTCTCTGCAGCTCCAGGGCCCATGTTATCCTGTTATCTACCCCAGTGTGAATGGTGAGTTTTACAATATCTTTTTTCATGCGTGTAAGTTGAATTCTCTGCTTAGATAGAGATTGACTGAAGCTGATAATAAGTTTTTCTTTCCTATCTCCAAAGATAGTTTATAGCTACCACACCCACACCTATAATTCAATGTTTTTGTAGCATGTGAACATATTGATGTGCCTAATTATGTAATAAAAACAGTTTTTAATTATGCATTGTATCGATTATACAAACTGCTTGCAAACACATTAGTTTGGAGGAACGAAATACATTTTACAATCTGAAAATTCAAGGCATTTCCCCATAGAAGCCCTGTATTCTTTTTCTATTACACACATACCGTTATGTTTTTCGTATCTATGTAAGTGTGCCTGTTAACTATCTTGTGTTGCATGTTGTTAATGTTTATTGAGTTGTATGTTTGTTCGGGTAATTGTTTGTAGGTGAAGATCCTTTTACCCTTGTGAAACTATATATGCAACTCACTACCTTTTTTCTTCACATAAGAAACAAAAGAAAACCTTAACACATTATTGTGTTTGTACATGTGTTGATTTTTAAATGATACCAAAACCACAATCATTGTTGTTGAATTCAACCAAGAACAAGCATCGGGGAGAGAAAAACCTTTGGACCACAAACTGCTAATCTCCCTCACTAGAGATCATGAAACTCTTCATTGTTATATTTTTTAATATGTGGGATGAGTACAATATATAGAGAGTTGGGTAAATGGTCTCTCATCAAAGATCTATTTACCTAATTATATAGTGGTCTTAACTCAACACTCTTCCTCAAGCTGAGCATACATGGCAATCATGCTAAATTTGCTTACAGCCATCTCAAATTGTACAATAGACAGCATTTTGTGAAAAGACCGGCAACGTGATCGTCATATTTTATGAAGGGAAGACATAATGTTCCAGTATCAATTTTCTTACGGATAAAATGCACATTGATCTTTAATCCTATCATGCATAATTGGAAATTGGAATGTTGGCCAAGTTCATTGCAACTTTCTTATTACAGAGCATCTTCATTAGCATGCTCTCAATTCTTTTAGCATGATTTTTAGCTATATTATTTTAGTGATGTCATTTGCAAGGGCACTGAATTCCGCTTCAACACTGGATTTCTTATTCCTCTAAATAACCAAGTTTTCGCTCGGATACGTTGCATATCTAGAAGTAGATCTCATATCAACCCATTAAACCCACCCAATCATCATCAATATATCATTCTATAGCCACATGGAGATTTTTCTTGATTATGGAACTTTTTCCAAGTCTTTTACCTACATTGATGTGAGAAGTGGTAGGAGCATGCATGAATTGACTAAAACATTCACATCATAGGTGATATCATGTTTAGTGAGGGTTAGATAGATTAATTTTCCAACCAATGTTTGATGTTGTCCTTAATTTTCCAACCATTTTTGATGTTGTCCTTTCCCTCACAACAAACAGTCTTGGGAATCGATATGTAAAAGACCTCGAGCATGTCCAATCTTCCAACCAGAAGCAAAAAGATCCACCATCACAACCACTTGACTCATCGTATTCACCATCTTAGGCAGAAATGTGGAAATACCTTGCCAAGGGAAAGAAGGTAGACGAACTAGTGTAGCCGCCAAAGAATCTCCGATCCCATATATGTCTCGTACCACGTGACATACCATGTCCTCATCCATGCCCCATATCCTGATGATCCACTTGGTCACAAAAGCCTTTTTTATGTGCTCCAGTTGAAGTCTACTGAGTCCTCCATCCTTCTTAAATTTAATTATAGTGTCCAGTTAATCAGATGCATCCTATTTCTCTCTTGCCACGCATCAACCCAGAAGAAGCACTTCATCAGTGACTAACTGCGACCAGACTCTGAAAAACAACAATCTCATGGAACAATAAAATGTAGGGATGGACGGAAGAACATGCTTAAGTAAGATCAACTTCCTATCTCGTGAGAGGTCCATCGATTTGTAATCAATCAGCTTTTTTTTTCAAACCTATCCAGGACTGATCGCCAATTCAAGGCCCGCAACCTGCTACCAACCAATGGAAGTTCCAACTAGATGATCAGGAGAGCAACATAAAGACAATGAAGAGCCACACCAACTTCACGGTTCTCAGTCTGCGAGAGGTCAAATAGAATAAAAGATGATTTCTCCCGGTTACTCTAAGCCTTGAAATGTCACCGAAGATATCCATTGTGCGAGAAGCTCGCTTCGCCTGCTCTACTCCCCTTCATGTAACATGATTATGTCATTCACGTATTGGTGGAAAGGGATTCATGCATCCCACACCTGTATCTCGTGCATATACTGTCATTCAATGTTGGATTCATCGTCATTGTTGCACATTTGCAAACATTACAAAAATGAATGGTGTCATCAAACACCCTTGCCAAACCTCTCTTTGTGGATGGAAGGAGTGTAGTTTTTAAAGATCTACGACTTTCATATAGAAACCAAAGTTAAAATACATCATATATACATATTATTTTTTGTAAATATTTTATAAATATAAAAATGCTTATTTTATTTATTTTTATATTTGTGTATTTTTTATTAATGAATAATATACAAAAACAATATTTACAATATTATGTTAATTTATATTAAATTTTAAATATTATGAAACACATAGAATAAAGGGAACCATAATCACAAATATTATGTACATATATACACATATTAATTAACCTTGATTAAATACAAGTATACGACATTTGTGCTAGGTCTAGTGTTGAAGCTGAATACCGAGTTGTTGACGTAGGTGTTGCTGAGATGTTGCGTAAAACTATTTTGACAAACATTGGAATACACCTCGAGCCGCCTATGAAATTTTCTATGACAATGTTGCTGATATTAATCTATTTAACAATCCTGTCGTGCATGATAGAATCAAACATTATTTTATTAGAGAATTGACTTGAAGGAGCTTGTGCTACTATACATAAAAGTTGAAGATGAAGTGGTTGATGTCTTCTCGAAAGAGCTTGCCACGACTAGTTTTAAGAATAGTGTAGGCAATACATGCATGTACAATCTTTATAGACAACTTGAGGAGGCGTGTTGAGTTGATTATCTAATGAGTAAATGGGTTATGGGTGAGGATCTATTTATCCCTTTGGGAACTATATATATGTAACTCACCTCATTCTATTTATAATTTATGAAAGAAAAGAATACCAATTTTTTTTTAAAATAAGAAATGGGCGAGTCACCATTTGGCAGCCACCAGTGCAAACGCCTTTTAATCCTCAAAATTAGTTATAGTAGAGAGTTCCAAATATTACAAAAGGTAGCGACAATGGAAAATACCATTTTCGACATAGTGATTATCCCCGTTGAGTGTTGTTGCATTCATGGAGGTCCAAATTGCCTAGCAAGTTGTCAAAATTTTGATGTGATCAACCCTCGAATGGTAGATTGGAGCTCCAAATAATCCCCGAAATCTGTCGGCCGAAGAAACCTCCAAGGAGGACTAACCCTTCTCCACACTTACTCCGCTCTTACACATAAAAAAATCCACATTTTCATCCTCCTCTCTACAAATCGAACATACCAGATCCACATGTGGGACAATTCGTGTACGTAGCCTCTTCGTCGTGACCTGTCCCTATGCATTAACCACGTAAACACCTGAATGTTCAACAACACCTTTTTTCTCCAAATCAAATTGCAACCACGAATCACCGCTTGGTCTAAAGCTTCCAAACCCGAGAGGAGCTGACCATATACGGTTTAGACGGAGAAAGTACCACATCAAACCCAACTATCCCTTCCAACGCAAGAACCCGTCACCAACTGCAGCCACTGGAGAATATCCTCAAATTCACACAGGCTCACCTCCAAAAAGGGAGTTGGAGATCGTGGAAGCCACCCACTGCCCCTCTCAACCGTAGCAGCTCATGACTTCTTAACAATAGCATGTTTCTCTTCTGTTAAAGCAAATTGCCTAGGAAACTTCTCACTAAGAACCCCTAGATCCGAACAGTAGTCGCACCAAAAACTGAACTTCTTGTTGTTTCCCAACACCAGGAGGAAGAGGTGATGCAACTCATCCCTCAATGAGCAAATATTCCTCCCAAAATCCGAAGGACCCTTGGTTGAGAACTCATGCCTCTCCATGAAGTCCCCCTAATTAATTCGCAACAAAGAACACACTATGTCCTTCCCCAGGCCCCATATCCGCATCACTCATTTCAACAGAAGGCCTTTGTTCTTCTCACAAAGCCGTATAACTCCAAGCCCACCCATTGAATGGGGTCTAGCCACTACATCCCATGCTACCAAAGCGACTCCCATCCTCTCATGAGCGGAGGATGCCCAAAAAATCCTCTCATAATGTCTTCTAATGGGAAGGATGGAGCGCTGGTGGAGAGTGCAAGGTGCGGAAGTGCGGAGTTCGGAAGTGCAAGCGGGCTCGTCGAAGTCGGAAGGTCCTTCTCTGTGGGGACTCCCGTCGCTCCGAGAAGGGAAGGCAATCCGCGTGGGGGTGTGGCTCTGCATGGGGAGGTGGGCCTTGGGGTTATCGTCGACGGAGGGGTCTAAGCGGGGGTTGGAGGCGGACGCTTCGGTGATGAGGAAGGCGCGAAGGGGAGGGGGTGGCTTGCAGGGAAGGCGAAGGGTGGCGGGTTGAAGTTGATACCGCGGTGCATGGGGGTGGTACCGAGGTGCATGGCGATGGGGTTGGCAGGAAGTGGGTGCATGTCTCCCACAAGAAACCGGAGAAGAGGTGCTTCCGTTGTGGGGTTCGAGGACATGTTGCATCGCTCTGTAGTGTTCCTTCGATATGTTTCGCTTGCGGGAGGTTGGGCCACCGTAAGGCTTCCTGCTGGTTTGGTGTCGGTCATCATTCCGATGGTGATATTGTGCGTGGTGTTGTTAGCCAAGTCAGAAGAAGGGTGTCCTATGGGATCGATAATCGATGGGGGCAACGTACTTTCGCAGCTATGGTTGCGGGTGCTCCGAAGGGTGCAACGTACTTTCGCAGCTGTGGTTGCGGGTGCTCCGAAGGGTGCAAGTGATGCCAAAGTGAAGATTGCTCCGAAGGTTGCGGGAGCCTCGAAGGCGGCGATTGGTGTGGTTGAAAGAAGGTACGGCTTCAATTTGTCTGGCGGGTGGGAAGGTTGGCGTGCATGATGACGACACCCATGCTGTGATTGGTTATGCCTTACGGAGGAGCATTTCTGTAGAGGTTGTGAAGGGCCACCTGTATACTTTCCTTGGGTCGCAGTTCTCGGGGGACGTCGTACCTCTTGATTCTCGGCGTTGCTGTTCTCGTGGTCTCTCCAGGCTCCAGAGAGAACGTTTGATATAAAATGGAGGGATGGACGATATTGTTTGGCGGCATCTTCGCTTTGCGGACGGGGCGATTACAGATGTCAAAGTTTGCGTGGCGGAGGTTCGTGGGGTTCCTTTCCTCTCCAGGACGGTTCACTGCTTGGGGAGGGTTCTTCGGCGATGAGGTTCGGTGCTCACGGTGATCGATGATGGGTTAACACCCGGTTCGGCTCCTGATGTCACTCGTGTGCTATTGGAGTGCAACAAAGGTTTGATCGATGGCGCGAGTGGCCGGGTCTTCTGCGAGTCTTTGGAGGTTGGTCGGTTCCGGTGCAGGGTGGAGATGTTGATCGTCGAACCCCCTCCTCCGCCGGAGGTTTCGAGGATGGACGGTGTCGCCTCGCCTTTTAAGTTCTAGGTGTGCTTCCCTAAGGATGCGTTGCATGGTTCGTCCTGTGAGATTGATCTGGTGACCTTTGGGGTTCTCCTCTCGAGTCCTGTGCATGGTATCCCAAAAGTTCGATTTGTCTGCTGAGGTGGCGAGGACGACGCCTCGTATATCTGCACCGCCTCACTCTTGGTCTTGGGCCTCGGATCCTGACTTTCGGGTTCCGCTCTCGGATCCTCTTGCGGGTCGGGCCCATGGTGACGCCAAATTTTGTGCTGCTTTCTTTTCGGGCGGGAACGGCCTATCGGACGTTCTTCGTTTTCAACTCTCCTCAACTTATTCAGGCATCTCGGAACCGTTGTCTTGCCTGGCTCACTCGTCTGAGGTTTGCGGGACATTCCCGTGATTGACTTTTTCAACTCGTTTGCTTTAGCCCCTACCATGGGGCCGAGATACTCCTGCGCCTCCATGGGGTCTGAGGGGTGTTCTTTGGGCGTCTCGTCTCCGTCCTCTGTTGAGGCCCTCTCTTCCGTGACGTCCAGCAATGTCCCTTCTTCGTTACCAACTCTGACCCTCCTTGAGGTGGAGGGTGCTAGTGCTGCTGATGGAACTTCTGATAGGATATCCGGGAAGAGATACAGACGGAGGAATAGAGCTCGGCCGGCGATCTTCGAGCCTCAGTCCTGCTCGGCGCTTAAGAGGTCCGTTGCGGAAGCCTCCGCGGTGGTCCGAATTCATGGGCATCGCGATGGTTCGCTATGAAGGTTCTCTCCTGGAATGTGCGAGGGCTTGGGGAGTTGGGCAAGAGGAAGACCATGGGATCGCGATTCATTGAATGGGGCTGCGATGTGGTCATGTTGCAAGAGACAAAGCTTCAAGGCGTCGACAATGTTCTTTAGAGATCGTTCGGTGCGAGAGGTATAGATGAGGTCAGGGCTCTGGATGCGGTGGGTGCGGCTGGTGGATTGCTGGTTGCATGGAGGTCTTCGACTATGGCTTTTGGCTCGGTACTACGGGGGAGGCATGCCATCTCGATTCTATTGTATGTGCCGGCTCTTCTGTGCATGTTGCATTTTCGTGTGTATACGGGCTTTGCTGTCATATTCAAAGGAGGGAATTGTAGGAGGATCTGCAGGAGGCGAGCAGGGCCTTCGCGGGAATCCCGTGGCTCATGGGGGTATTTTAATGTTACCCTTAAAACCTCAGACAGACCACGTTTCAGGGGTGGTCAGGACCCGGGTTCTGCGGACTTTGCTGACGCAGTGGATTCGTTGGCTCTGCAAGTGTTGGATGCCGGGGATATCGCCTACACATGGAGGAATTCAAATTCTCGTTCCCATTTTGATAGATTTTTGGCATCTACGGATCTTCTTGATTATTTTCGGCTATCTTATGTGCTTGCTCGGCTGCTAGCATGTCTGACCACACACCAATTGTATGGGATTCCGGTGATCAACCCGCGGTGAGGGGTTTCTTTAGGTATGAGAGGAGTTGGTTACTGGAGGATAACTTCAGGGAGTTGGTGACTTCCCATTGGTCCGACTTGCAGGTTGATGGTTCGACGGTTTCTAAATTTGTCCACAAACTGGGATCTTTACGCACGAGATTGAGCTCTTTCAAGAGGGAGTCCAGGGCGGCACCGCGGCAAGGCTTGCTGCTAGGTTGGAGGCTGAGGGCGTGGTCACCAGACTTGATGCGTTGGAGGATACTAGGGAGTTATCGATGGATGAGCCGGCTGCTCGTTCACTTGCCCAGAAGCAAATCGCGACTGAGGATCTCAAGCATGTCACTGAATGGCGTCAAAGGTCGAGGAGCACATGGCTGAAGGAGGGGGACGTTAATACGGCGTTCTTTCATCGTATAGCGAGCGGAAGGCGTCTATCGAATACCTTGCGTTCGATCACAATCAATGACCTTCGCATGGATGGTGACAGGGAGATAGGGAGAGCAATAGTCGCTCACTTTAAGGAGTTCTCGGCGAGGAACATTCCGAGGATATGGAGGTGGATGGGGGTCGGGGCTACTTCGCTTTCGCCTTCGTCGTGCGATGGGCTGACGCAGGGGGTATCCCTGGAGGAGGTTAAGGCTGCGGTGTGGGACTTAAACGCAGATGGGGCTCCAGGCCCGGACGGCTTCCCGGTGGCCTTCTACAAGGACTTTTGGGACTTGGTGGGCAATGAGGTGTTGGAGGTCATCTTCGAGTTCTGTGTTGGAAATGCTGGCTTCGAACGAATCTATAAGTCCCTGATTGTTCTTCTTCCTAAGTCCGCTTCGGCCGAGCGGATTGAAGAGTACCACCCCATTGCAATTTCTAATGCCCTCTACCTTATTGTGGCGAAGGTGTTTGCATTGTGGTTCGGCCGGGTTCTTGACTCCATCATCTCCCCGCTCCAATCTGCTTTTATATAGGGAAGGCAAATATCGGATTGCCTTACTCTTGCTTTGGAAATCGTTGCGGCGTGGAGGCGGGGGGATCGACGCGGTGTTCTCTGGAAGGTGGATTTTGCAAAAACATATGATTGCCTTGATTGGAGGTTCCTTTGGTCGGTTTTGCGAAGGAGAGGTTTCCCGGAGGTGTGGATTTCTTAGATGCGGCGATGTATAACGACTGCCTCTTTTTCGGTCATGGTCAATGGCCGCCCGGAGGGGGGTTTCTTCCAGCCGCGTAGGGGAGTGCGTCAGGGTCGCCCCCTTGCCCCCCTGCTGTTTGTCATCGCTGCAGACGTCCTTGCTCACATTACTTGCCGGGTTGTTGACTGCGGATTATCAGCCGGATTCTCTAAAGGTGGTCTGGTGATCCCGTTGCTGCAATATGCTGACGATACTATCTTTTTCATTGAGGGGGGCCTCGCGGAAACCTCGAGCATGTTTATAGCCCTGGGTACGGCGTTCTTTCATCGTATAACGAGCGGAAGGCGTCGCTCGAATACCTTGCGTTCTATCACAATCAATGGCCTTCGTGTGGATGGTGACAGGGAGATGGGGAGAGCAATAGTCGCTCACTTTAAGGAGTTCTCGGCGAGGAATATTCCGAGGATATGGAGGTGGACGAGGGTCGGGGCTACTTCGCTCTCGCCTTCGTCGTGCGATGGGCTGACGCAGGGGGTATCCCTGGAGGAGGTTAAGGTTGCGGTGTGGGACATAAACACGGATAAGGCTCCGGGCCCGGACGGCTTCCCAGTGGCCTTCTATAGGGACTTTTGGGACTTGGTGGGCAAGGAGGTGTTGGAGGTCATCTTCGAGTTCTGTGTTGGAAATGCTGGCTTCGAACGAATCAATAAGTCCCTGATTGTTCTTCTTCCTAAGTCCGCTTCGGCTGAGCGGATTGAGGAGTACCGCCCCATTGCAATTTCTAATGCCCTCTACCTTATTGTGGCGAAGGTGTTTGCATTGCAGCTCGGTCGGGTTCTTGACTCCATCATTTCCCCGTTCCAATCTGCTTTTATATAGGGAAGACAAATATCGGACTGCCTTATTCTTGCTTCGGAAATCGTTGCGGAGTGGAGGCAGGGGGATCGACGCGATGTTCTCTGGAAGGTGGATTTTGTAAAAGCATATGATTGCCTTGATTGGAGGTTCCTTTGGTCGATTTTGCGAAGGAGAGGTTTCCCGGAGGTTTGGAATTCTTGGATGCGGCGCTGTATAACGACTGCCTCTTTTTCGGTGATGGTCAATGGCCGCCCGGAGGGGGGTTTCTTCCAGCCGCGTAGGGGCGTGCGTCAGGGCTGTCCCCTTGCCCCCCTGCTGTTTGTCATCGCTGCGGAAGTCTTTGCTCACATTATTTGCCGGGTTGTTGACTGTGGATTATCGGCCGGATTATCTAAGGGTGATCTGGTGATCCCGTTGCTGCAATATGCTGACGATACTATCTTTTTCATTGAGGGGGGGCTCGCGGAAACCTCGAGCATGTCTATGGTCCTGGATCTTTTCAGTGAGATGTCTGGTCTTTTCAAGAATGTGGACAAGTCGAAGGTTGTCCCTTTCGGCCTCTCGATGGAGGAGGCGGACGCGTGTGGGCGGGTTTTGGGGTCTAATTGCGGCTCTCTCCCGATTGACTACCTGGGGATGCCCTTGGCGATGGGAAGAATAAGGTTGAGGGATTGGCTCAGGGTCGTGGAGAAGGTGGAGGCAAGGTTGGTTGGATGGAAGTTGGCCATTCACTCTAGGGGGACGGCTTGTCCTCTTAAATGTGGTTCTCTCCTCCATCCCTGTTTACTTCTTATCTAATCATCGGCTGCAGAAGGGGATACGCAAGCTCCTTGAGAAGCTTATGCGGAGATTTTTGGGGCAAGCACGGGGAGGAGTCGGGGGGTTTGCACCTGGTAGAATGGGGAGAAATCACGCTGCACAAGAACGAGGGGGGATTAGAGGTGCAGAGTTTGGAGCATGTTAATGACGTATTGCTTCTTAAGTGGGCCAGCAGAGTTTGGGGCCCAGGGGAGGATTTGTGTAACAAGGTTTTGCGTGAGATTTACAGCATCAACGAGGCGACGCCGGTCGCTGCTGACCTGGTGGGGTCCCCCACGCCATTTTGGAAGGGGGTGATGGAGGCCTTATACAGGTTTTTATCCTTGTTTAGGCCGGTGATTGGAAATGGTGATTCCTTCAAATTCTGGATTGATGATTGGAGGGGGGGGGGGGCTTGTGCTCGCCGTTCCCTCGCCTGTTCGCTCTGGCGGCTGATAGGAGTGCTCGGTTGCATCTTGCCGGTCGGACGGTAACCGGTTCCCGGCTTTCGCTGCTAATTTCTTGGATCAAAGACTCAAGGATTTTCTTGCCTTACTGGACTCTATTAAGGGTGCAGGGTGTCACTGGGCGTGGCGTATGGGCCCTTTCTCGATGAGGAAGGCCTATGGGGCGATTTGTAGGCCCCCACCATCGCGCTCGGAGAGTATGATTCGTGACTGCGGTTTCTTCTGGGGTCTCAGGCTCCCTGAACGGATTGACTTCTTCCTCTGGCTATTTCGTAGGCAAAGATTGATGACGAGAGATCGATGTGCTTGACTATTGGGCTCCGTCTCTGATAGGTGCGTTTTGTGCGACACTGCGGTAGAGTCCCTTGAGCACCTTTTTTTTCAGATGCCCTAAAGTGGCTATGATCTGGGAAGACACAAGAATGGCATGGTTATGCACTACCGATTTGGCTTCCTTCTGTGGTTCGATGGTGGCAAACAGAGACAGAGATAGGCGAGGGATCCTTAGGCAGAAATGCAGCTCTTTTCTTTGGGCAACGCTTCTACAGGAAAAACATGGAGGTGCATTGTGCGCAATTGGTGGATGATTGGGCTTTGTAGTTGCTTTGCTTGTTTCGTCTCCTCCTTACCTTTGTAAACTCTCTGTTTACTTTTTCTTTAATTAATAAATGGGGCGAACACCACTGAGTGTCTCCCCCTGTTTCTGGCTTCAAAAAAAATAATGTCTTCTAATCGGTACTCGATTTTCTGAGGGAGCCTGAAGATCGATATATAAAGCAATGAGATAGATGAGAGTGTTGTCTTAAGCATCACAAGCTTTCCCTTATTTTGAGAAACATCGAGTTTTCCAACCCGCAACCCGATTCTTGAGTTTCTCAATGATAGGAAGCTTGTGAACCACCTTCTGCCTTCCAAACCTCCGCGGAATGCCTAGATATTTCACCGGTAGCTCTTGTTGTGAGGTCCCCAAAATGTAAACACATTGTTGTGCATCCGATGATGTCATGCCAAAATGATCCAAAGAAAACTTAGCTCCGTTCAACTTTAGACTAGAGAAATTGCCAAACAACTCCAGAAGAGAGGCAACCTCCCTCGCCTCTCTAGGGTCCCCTCATTGCAGAAACTGGTATCATCTGCATATTGTAGCAAGGGAATGGAGAGCCCTCCCAACATGAAACCGTGGAAGAAACCATGCTGAACTGCTGCCTGAGAGATGATATTAAGTGTATCAACAACTAGTACAAAAAGGAGCAAAGCGTGGGGACATCCCTGCCATACCACATGCTGAGGTTAGAAGAAACCTTCTGGTGGTCTACCATTCACCACCACCGAGAAAGAAGAGGTGGTGATACACATTTTCATCCATGAAATCCACTCTTTTCTTGAGCACATTCCATAAAAAATTCCAATCAATGCTATGGTAAGCTTCCCTGAAACCCATCTTCCAAAGAAAACCTGATATCTTCCTTCTCCTCTGTTGGTGGGAAATTATTCTATATCATTCAAGAGACCCTAAGGCTCTATTATATAGAGGAGAGTCCCAATGGGTAAATTACATATGGTGGACAACACAACAGAGAATAAATAAACAAGATTAAAACATAGAAATATCTCTACATCCCCTCAAAATGGAGCATAGATGTCGATCATGCTCATCTTGGATCCACACTTCTGTAACGGGCCTCTAGTCAAGGCTAAATATATGCTCTTTGTTCAAAGCATGTCATGTGTGTAATGGCAGTCCGTCTCAATATGCTCTGTTCTTTCATGAAAAACATGATTATTGACAGTAAAAAGTGCAGCCTGATTATCTCATTATAAGTACATGGGAAGTGGTACATCAATACCAAGGTCAATCAAGACTGATCTAACTCACATCATCTCATTGGTCCCCTATGCCATAGCTCCGTACTCTGATTCTGCATTGGATCTTGCTACTATTGTATGTTTCTTGCACTTCCGGGATGCTAATGAGCTACTGATAAAACTTGCTAACCCTGAGGTATACTTTTTATCCTTAGAGCATCCAACATAGTCTACATCTGTGCAAGCTGAGACATTGAGAGATTTCCTTTTCTTGAACAATAGTCATGCACATGGAGATGACTTCGAGTACCTCAGAATCATGCGAAGAACATCCATATGCACTTGTCTGGGTTGCTCCATGAATTGGCTAATACGACTAACAACAAATGAGATATATGGTCCGGTGATTGTAACATAAAGTAGTTTCCCAAACAACTCTCTGTATCTCCCTTTTATCCACTTCCCATGTATCATCATTGTATAGTCTCGCGTTGGGGTTCGTGGGAGTAGTTACAGGTCTATACCCGCTGATGCATGTTTTTGCTAAAAGGCGTGTAACATACTTCCTTTGAGTCATTAGTCATTACAAGACCATATTGGTTCCTGGCGAACTCTAATCCCATGAAGTATTGTAAAGGACCAAGATCCTTGGTAACAAATTGTTGTCCAAGGAACTCCTTAGCCTTGTGAATGGGACTAAACTCCACGTGACATGCGACTATAGCACAACCATTTCCTCCTCCATTGCAAGGCGCCACTGGTTGTCTTGCATAGCCTCCTGATAGGATCATGGAATTGCCACGCCAGTAGGCCAACAACAAACTTCCTGAGATCTGCTGACAAGCGGTCCAAAGAGAAACCGTCGAAGCAAGATGAGACGAAGCACATGCACGCCTCTACTTCTTGAGTGCAATAGACACATCTGGATCATCTGCAACCACCTCTACATGCTCATTGGCCTCTTGTGAAGGAACCTGCTCATCCTGTACACTAGCTTGCTGTAGAGACAACTCACCAGTCACCATTGCTGTCAGTAGAAATATTATGATCAGAACATACCTGAGGCGTGCTGGATGATTAGAGAGGCCCATGAGCAGTAGACGGCCTGCGGATGTAGAGGCGTGAGAATAACCAGGATACATGATTAGAACAAGATGATGGTTGTGGTGAAGGAACTATATGTGGTATTGGAACATGTGATGGTAACGAGGAAGGAGGTAGAGACATGTAAACCTCCTCTCCAGAATCAGGTAAGGTGAACTTGTCACCTGCAGGAGAGAAGTGCATCACATACACAAAGAATGTGACATCAGCATTGTCGTAATACTTTTGACAAGCAGGATCTTAATGCCAGTATCCCTTCTGTGTCTTGGAATACTCCACAAAAACACACTTGACAGCTCTAGGGCCAAGCTTGTCAAGGCCATGTAACGACTGGTGTACAAATGTTATAAAGCCAAACACACGAGCAGTGAGAGAGAACATATCCTTCTCGAGAAACACAATCACGAAAGGAACCTTCTCACCTAAGACAGTGGAAGGCATTCGATTCACACGATAGCATGCAATGAGTACAACATCACCTCAAAAGGATTGAGGAGTACGACTCTGAATCAGAAGAGTTCATGTGACGTCAAGCAAATGTCTATGTTTACGTTCTGCAATACCGTTCTGATGGGACATGTAGGTACATTATGTATGATGTAAGATGCCAAGCGATTGAAAGAAATGTGAAAGCTGTAAGGTCCAAAACTCTAGCGCATTATCAGTACAAACAAATTTGACATTAACAGAAAAGATATTTTTTATTTTATTGATGAATTACTGAATTCCATTCCCAACTTCAGATTTATTCTTTAACAGAAAACCCATGAGTCCATGACAATCTAGAAAAATCATCAACAACAAAAAAGATAGAATCTGTGTCCCTGATGGTCAGGAACACAGCTCGGACCCTAAATATCCAGATGAATTAACTCAAAAAGAGAACTACTATTACGACCTTGACGACTCGGCAATGAAGACCGGTGGTGTTTTCCTTGCTGACAAGCTTCATATTGGAAAGTAGAACGAGGAGAAATCTGAGGAAGCACATGCCACATCTTCTGGATGGGTAGATGACAAAAATAGAAATGCCGCATAAAAGGAGTGGCTGACCCTACAGAACTAGATGAAGCACCGCCATGAGGAGTATGAATCAATCAATATAGGCCTCTCGGCTCACGACCACATCGGCACATCCAATCACCCTGTCCTTGAGTATGTCTTGAGACACAAGAGAAGATGGATCAAAAATATAGCACGACAATATAAATCTCTAGTAATCTGACTAATATACAATAAAGTCATGGTAAAATCCGGTTCATGAAGCACATACTGAAGGCACATGGATGGCGTCTAACTGATCTCCTCCGATCCACTGATGGGAGAATGAGTCCCATCTGCTATGATCACTGATCTTCCAGGAGCTATTTGTCTGTATGATGCAAATTTGTCTCCAGTGTTGTTAAAAGCGAGAGGCACTCCAAGGCGCTAAGGGGTACAAAGCGCCCGAGGTGCTAGGCGCTCGCCTGAGAAAATCAAGGCGCAATGTATAAAAATAAATAAATTATGCACGAGTCTATGTAATATATGCACATGCACACGTGTATGTATGTGTAATTGTAAATATATTTTTGCATAACTTATATTTCAATCTAAGACTAATCTAATATATTTGTGGGTGTGTTTACGTGCACATATATAAATGGTAGCAATGTGCCTGGTGCGCTAGAGTTTGGCCCAACCAAGTCCTCGAACCTCGTAGTTCCGACCATAAACGAGATACTAGAATTTCTTCTTGAAAGACCTTGAGTTCTCAGAGCGAGGGCTTCAACCTAAGGGCTTTTTCGGTTTGTCTTCGATTAGAGTTTCCGAGGGTTTAGAACGGAACGTGTGCACATGTGTGTGTATCTATGTATAGTTGTAAATATAAGTATGTATAGCTTATATTTCAATCTAAAATCAATCCAACATATTTGTGGGTGTGTTTATAAGCATGTATATAAATGTGTGCATGTACATATCTATATGCATATGTATGTGTATGTATGTGTATATGCTATCACCAAATTATATTTTACGATCAATCCACTATTTAATAAGATGTGTATGTATAATGTATGCATGTACTTGCATATGTATGTATATGTATTAAATATTTGTGTTTATGTGTGTATTTGTATGCATGTGTATCTGTATGCGTATATATTTGCATACATGTGTATGTGTTTATGTATAAGTGTGCGTACATGCCTATGTATACATGTATGTTTTGTCTATTTATATGTATATATATTTATAATACTTCAAGCTAATATATATAGAGAGAAGAATATATACTTTTGTCAAAAGTACATGTAATATTTAGAACTAAAATTCCTGAGAAGAATATATACTAATGGGAGGGATCACTGGGCTTGGACGGATGCTCCGTTCTCCTCTCGCAAGGCCTTCTATGCCTTGCGTCCGCTTGCCCCCCCCCCCCCCCCCCCCCTGGATGCCTCCTTGGTTCGTGACTGTGCGCTCTTGTGGGGGCTCCGCTTGCCCGCTAGGATCACTTTCTTCTTTTGGGTTCTTCGACATAGGAGGCTGATGACTCGTGACCGGTGTGCCTCCTTCCTCCACACTCCCAGCATCTTGTGCCAGCTTTGTGGGGTGTCCAATGAATCGGCTGACCATCTGTTCTTCCTTTGTGCGTCGGTGTCTCGGATTTGGGATGAGATTGCTTGGGCTCGTGCGGCCGATCTGGAAGACTTCTGCAATATCCTTTGGGCCAACAGAAGGCGTCCCCGTGTGCATTTGCTGGGACCCTTGGCGCGCGTTTGGTCGATCTGGAGGGCTCGCAACGAACTCATCTTCGCGGGCGCGCGCTTCTACGAGGAGAATGTAACTGCCGCGGCTACCTCCCTAATTGCTGATTGGTCTACCTAATTTGTCCTCGGGGCCGGCTGTTGGATTCCTTGTTCTTGTGTTGGTCCCTTCCTCTTCTTTCCCTCCTTCCCTCCTCACGATGTAAGTATCTTGTTCATTTAATATAAAATATACTGGGGTGAACACCATCGCGTGTCTCCCCCTTTTTTGAGCTTTCAAAAAAAAATATTTAGAACTAAAATTATATATGAAATAGAAGTGTGTGTAAATTACATATACATGTGTATATGTATAAGTATGCGTGTTAATGATACTTAGAACTAATATATATCTAATATAAAAACCTAACATGGATAAAAATCACACAAAGTCGGCAAAAAGCCTTACTTTTGCCTTAGGCGCTCAAGGCGAGCGCCTAGAGCCTCAAGCCAAGCGCTCGCATGAGCGGCGCCTGAGGCAAAACGCCTTGCCTGGAAGGGGGCAAGGCGCTAGGACCTTGCCTCACCTCGCCTGGGAGCCTAGGCGAGTGCCCGGAGGGCCTTTGACAACACTGTTTGTCTTTATCTCCACTCAGATGGTGAGAGGCACCCGAATCCATAGTCCATTCGGTAATGTCAGCCCTAATATAACTGGTAAGAGCATAAGCACTACCTGGGATACTAGTCGAAGCATAAACAACCATATCTGATGTGCTCCAAGACCCATAAGAGGCAATATGAGGCAAGATTTCTATACAATATATAATCAAAGCCTTATTCAAGCTTTCAAAACCCGCATTCCCCGACCATAATTCTTTAACCACCTCTACAATATCATCCCTCACCACATGCCAAAAGGTTTTGTAGAAGTAAACAGGGAATCCATTCGGACCTAGAGCACCATCCTCATTGAGATCATATATCGCCAGCAAAATTCTTTGCATTGATATATCCCTCGTAAGATCTGGCGCTTGCAGCGAAGAGATACATGTTGCACCCCTCCTTTGACCATCTCCAAGGCAACCCATCACCTGTCCTTCAAAGTAGACGAAGTGGTTAGATATGGTTTTTCCAAGATGAGCATCATCTTGGATAACCTCGTCCCCAACTCTTAGCTCCCTGATGATATTTCACCTTCTTCTGCCACTTGCAATGACGTGAAATGAAACCGTATTGGTGTCCCCATTACGAATCCAGGTTGCTCGCGACCTTTGCCTCCAGCAGATCACCGTCTATCTGTCTTTTTCCTCCACAATTGCCTCATGTGACTTCCTATGTTGGGCCTCCTCTAAGGACATAGGTCTGGAGTCCTCAAGGCGATCCAGTCTGTCAACTTCCTCCTGTGCCACACATTTCCTTTGCACACTTTCCTTTCGAATACCAATTGTTGTCATGACCAATGGGGAACTACCCCTCGTTGTAGTGGGTTTCTACCTAAATCCTTGCATTAGGTGTTTATTTATCAACAAAAAATTCCACACTTAATTCTAGGAGATGCCATTCTATCAGAAGCAGATGCAGTATAATCCCATGGTGTACCCCAAAGTGCACACGTACATGAGAAGGCACATGTGCTCATAGTGCGCACTCCCAATCAAATAAAAAAAACCCTAAAACATAGTTTGACTCTCAATCATGTGCGTAATGAACATATTGCATGCATCTTTAACAGTAAATGTAATATTTGAAACTGATGTCTTATTTTGGCCAACAATGGTTTTACCGTTTTGTTGATTGTTCTTCAGTGTTCTGGAGTTGCCAATTCATTGCACGCCCGTCAAATGTTTCTTTGCGGCATTGGCAGCAAATGGGTGGAGTGAATATAGATGAAGACATTATCATAGACAAAGCCATTCATAGAGCTATCAATTCTCCATCAATTGTCTTGAAGGTCCATTTTCTTATTCTCGAAAGAAAAAACGTTCATTCAAGTGGTTTTCTTTCCCGGTTGCATGTTCGTATATAGAACTTAAATACTGTCTATAGTTTTTACTTGACATTTTTACACCGTGGTTCTTAACTTCTGGCTGTTGTTAGCTTTAAGTTCTCCTTTCCTTAAAAAATTAACATTAAATTGAATCAGTTTTTCGGCAATGTTAACCAACTTTTTGATTGTTTGATCTCAGATGACTACTTGGTTTTTAGCAACTGCATGATGATGCAACTACCGGACTGATAATTTTAGCTTGTTGGCTATTCTGTTTGTATTGGATTTGTGGGCTGTAGGTAGATGACGATCCTTTTAACTCAGAGTACTTGGCACCGGGGCATTCTTTCTTGTAGGTTTCCCCTTCCGTTGAGAAGGGTTTTCCACATAATTCCTCGTGTTACATGGTTATTGCTAGTGAGCTAGGTCAATGGTTGAGTGTGCAATAAGCAACACCTCCTTTAGTCTGATGGGAGCAGATGACAATATGCACAACCCAAGTTGATTATGATCAAGCTAATCCACCTTTGATGAGTTGGCTCAGTTGGTAGTAACATTGATATTTCATAGTGATCATGTTATGCAATGCGAATAACAAGGATCATGGATCAATGGAAACATGGAAAACATGGACATGTGTAGTATGGTGATTGAGGAGGCATGATAGACCAAACTTGCATGTGTATACGTCACTGCTTTGGTGACGTATAATAACACAAACATACACAGAACCATGGATTTAATTAGATAAATCTTAACTTTATGCAGAGATAATGTTTTTATATTGTTTCTTTATTTCTCTTTTCTTCTATATCTCTTATGTAATTTACCCATCCTCTGTGTAAGAGAGCCTTTGGGTTCCAGGAAAAAAACATCATTATTTTTCCCAATATGATATCGGAGCGGCGGTCCTACTAGATTGGAGCTCTCGTACCCGAGAAACCCTAACCCGCCAGCATGCCTCTCTCTCTCTCTTTCTCCTCTCGTACGTCGTTGGTCTTCTCTCCCTCTCCAACCGCGTCGCCATGCCGCTCAGCTCTCTATCTCTCTCTATGTGTTGTCACACTGCTTAGGTCGGACCTCTCTCCAACGGTGTCGTCACCGCTACTCTCTCCAGCACCACTCTACCCTATGACCAAAAATGGTAAACTCATTGTTGGCATGACACTATATATGATGGATTATGAGGATTGTTAACCTCCTCAATCACCAAACTATGTTACAAAGATTTTGGTATTTTACATGTAAAATTTGTCATGTAATAATTTCCTTTTTAGTTCTTTGCATGTTTATCTCCTCAAAATTTGTCCTTGTATATAATTCTTTTCATGGGTATCTTCCGCAAAAGTTGTTCTTACTTCTTATATATAATGGAAAATGGGGGTCTTCACCCCATGGTGCATGTAACTCCCTACACCCCGCTTCTTTTTTCATTATTTTTTGACATCAACCCTTTGAGGCGGTTCTCCCATGGTTTCATCCTGCTCCTTATGGAGTAAAGTTCCACGTAAAATCCTGATATTCTTCCATTGTTCTATATTTGTTTCTCTTATATGCCGCATCATTGTTTTCTACATGGTATCAGATGAGGTTGCAGAACTCGGTAGTCGGTACTCGGTTGGTGGGGTCATTGACTAAGGATTAATTGGCAGTCGGGCGACCAATCAGATTTAGTCAGCCATTAGTCGATTTTGAATTTTTAAATTATTTTAAATATAAAAATAATTTTTATACATATGTTCTTATATATTTACGTAGATTTGTACATTTTCTAGACCCTCATTATGAGATAAAAGAAGTATCTGACTTTAAATATAACATTAAGCATATTAGAATAAGTTTTCTATGTCACATCATTATTTTCTACATGGTATCAGACGAGGTTGCAGAAATCGGTAGTCAATACTTGATCGGTGGGGTCATTGACTAAAGATTAATCGGCAGTCGAGGGACTAATCGGATTTAGTCAACCTTTAGTCGTTTTTGAGTTTTTTAATTATTTTAAATAGATAAATCATTTCTATACATATGTTCGTATATATTTGTGTAGATTTGTACATTTTCTATATTATCATAATAAAATAAAAGAAGTATCTGACTTTAAGTGTAACATTAAGTATATTAGAATAAGTCTGCTTTTAAAAAAGCAAAAAAAAAGCTCTACATAAAAGTCAGCCGAGTAGTCGGCCTGATTAGTCAGGTTGACCGACTCATGGTCGACTAGGCGTAATACTGGACAAGAGCCTGGCGGCAAGCAGAGGAAGGTAGAGATCCTGTGCAATGCCATTCTAAGTGGTACCATCGCCGCTTCGAAGATCAAAACCAGGGTTCTCTCGGACATCAATCATACGTCAACTAAAATCAGCTATCTTGTCCAAGAGGAATAGCACTTCAAACTCGAGTAAATGCCTTTTTGAACCTGCGTCTCAATTCCGGGAATTGGTCAATGTCTGAGGTCGGGTCTCGAGACCCGGAACTATAGAAAAGGTCGGTCTAGCTCGGGAATGAAGAGAAGTGGAATTCCCGAGTCGGAGAAAAGCGGAAGATGGCTTTCTTTGTTGTCCCGGTTTGCGCGGGTTTCTAGCAAGTCAGGTCGACGGGCTGAATTCACCAAGAGAAGATTGAATCAGCTGCCCCCGATTCAACTAATCGGCCTAGTCGATTGAGTTTTACAACATTGATATCAGAGTGACTACAATTATGAGAGTTCTTGAAGATTTAGAGCATGCACAATTTTAGATTAAAGATTAGAATTATTCATGTTTGGGATTCGTCCAAGATCAAGTTCTAAGGTTTCTTCTAAATCCCTAATTCTATGTCGACGCTAACAACCATCAGGTAAGTTCGATTTTGGTAATATATTCTTGAAGATTATGATCTTGTCAAAGTTTTGTATGGATCGTCGTCGAAGTTCAAGAAATCTTGAAGTTTTGTGATGTGCATATGTACTAATTCTGAAGATCTGGAAATTGCCGAGTTTGAGAAATTCTAAGGTTCTTGACGAAAACCTAATTCTAACAACAACAAGCTTCTAAGGTTTCATTAAAATCCTAATTCCATGCTTTCTTCGAAGTTTGTACACGATAATCAAGGTTCCATTGAGTTCCTGGATTCCTTGTTCTCAAGGCAGTCGACAATCAACCCTACATTCTAGGCCATCATCGCACCTCCAGACAGACCTTATTATGCTAAAAAAGAAGATCGAAAAAGACCCCCGCTCAATCTCTAGCAATAACCCCCGAGCAATCTCTAGCATATCTTTTTATGCGATAACACTCCCCAAAGAACCCACAGGCGACATGCAGAAGGATCCGTGCAACTCCCCTCCAAGCTTTGCACAACTATTCCAGGTGTGTTCCCCCTCGCGCAAGTCTTAAACTGCAAGCCTAGCTATGGTGGTGTGTGACACCTTCGCGTAGCACCTCCAGCCATGCCAACCACCTTTTGGCGGCGCCTCCCCACATCTCTAGGAGGCGGCGAGGCCTCCTCTGCAATCATCTCCTTCTCACGGAGGTCAACCCTCCCCCCCCCCCCCCCCAAAAAAAAAAAGAAAAAAAACAACAACGACAAATCTATCTCCAACAGTGAAAGGGTTCCCATCATGGGAGCCCTAATATTTGTGTCAAGGGGCCTGATACAATTATTTAAATAAAAGGACCCCCCTCCCATTTTGTGTTGCGCCAAGTTTTAGTCCCAATGTTGAGTTGTTCAATTATTTTACAAAAAATGGGAAGGGGGGTATTTTAGGCCTAATGGGCTCGGGCTGTATTTAAAAAAGGGAGGCAGGGGCCGCAGCATTTTGGGCCCAAATTTGGTTGTGTTTACCGTTGAAAAAAAAGGGAAAAAATGCCTAAATTAATGCCGAGATTGTGGGTCCAATTGAACCATGAGTTTTGAGAAAAAAGAGGCAAGCATATAAAAAAAAGAAAGAAAAGAAAAGCCGTATGTAAAAGAAAACAAATGTTTAAAGAAAAGCCTAGAAAAATTGAGACAACTTGTTGATTTTTTTGTTTTCCCCCATCTTCATGTCTTCTCTCAACTTGGTCGATGCCATCTTTTTCGAGCACTATGGGAGAAAGGAGGAGTATTGTGTAGAGTTCTACAAGTTAGATTTCAAACTCTACAGATTGCCAGATTCAGACTTTGTAGATTGGTTTAGAGTCTACAATCTACAGTTCACAACGTACATATGTGCATTCATTGTTTGAGAGGTCTTCGTACTTGATCTGGTCGACTCAGTGTTTTCATGTGATCCATAGGGACTCTAGAGTAGAGACCCCATCTCTGAGCCATTATGGGGCTTAGGATTTCATGTGTTTTCATAGGGACTCCATTGTAGAGATCCCATTCTCTGAGCTGATGTGGGAGAGACCTGTTATTCTGACGAGGAGACTTTCAGACTCCATTCTCTAGCGTCCATGGACTCCGACTACGATATTTCCATGGCTTTCTCTGATTTGGCCCTTTAGAGAGATGGAGTAGTTGCGGGCCAGAGTTCTCCAGGTGGAGACTCATTCCAGTTTCAGTGACTTTAACAGACGCATTACAAAACACATGTTCTCTGATGAGGAGACACGTTCGCACTCCAGTAGCCCTTTAGTTCCTCCTCACCAGCACAACATAAGAAGCAACATCCTCAATAGACAACCCGTAGTGCATGCATTGAGTTGATATTGTCTATAGTGTCTTGTATTGTGAGTGCGCGATTTCTTTCTATTTGTCCAAGCTAAATATGAAATGTCCACACCAATGGTGGGAATTTCACCATGTATGTATGACCCCTGAAAAGAAGGAAAGGTCTAGCCGCTTCGCAGGAGTGGTTGTCCACAGTTCTTGATGACATAGGATAAGAAGTCAAGGGTAAGGAGTGAATGACATAAGTGACGTGGAGGAGAGCGATTATGCGAGTAGGAAGAAGAGGCAATTTGGTAGGCAGGAGCTATCTTGATTCTAAGCAGGCAGATGAAGTGTAGTCAAAATGCTCGATCGACGCTCTTTTGGTAAGGGAAGACTCAGTTTTGGCTAAAGCCTTCTTCGACAGATTATATATTGGGGCTCGTTCGCTTCGAAGAATCTGGTTTATGGAAGACTAGACTATAAGCATCAAGAAGATGCTTGCAAAGTGAGAGAATGACATTGAAGGCCTTGAGTCTGGATGGAGATCAACCTTATCGGTTTAGAATTGAAGGCCTCATCTATGGGGCATTCAAAAAAGTCATCATTAATATAACTATAATATATAATAGCAGAAATTTACTGTTATATATTATAGTAGCTAATATAAATCGAGAGGACTTTGGTTTATATTAGTGGAAAATATATAGGGTCCCAGGTGCCAAGGAGGGATTGATCGGCATGGAAGAAGGATGACTTCGTGCGCGACTGCTTTGCTTGGAGTGCAACTTCGGAGAGAAGAGGAGTAGGATTGCATGTTCCATCTTGAGGGAGAGTGTTAGAGTATGCATCATATGTAGAGGCGGGTAATCGGATCCCTCCAGGGTCCAGTTACCACATTCACAGGTTTAGTCCCGCATCTATTAGTGGGACTCCGGTCTGTCTGTGGGGCTATATAAGAAGCCCCATATACATTGTATCAGTTGAGAGAGATCACTATAGACATCAACCCTTTGAGGTGGTTCTCCGATGGTTTCATCCCCCTCACGGAGTAGGGTTCCACGTATAATCTCGATGTTCTTTCACTGTTTTATATTTCTTTATCTTTGTACACTTCCGCATTATTGTTTTCTACGGTAATTATATTCAGATTGATGCAAATATTTAGGGGTGGAAGTTTCGTTCTCCTCATTGACATGTAAAAGCTTACAACAAAAAAGAAGAACAAAAATGGACTTCAATACAAACCTGAGAAAGAGAAATCTATCCCAATATTGTTAAATCCTTGAAGCCCCATACAATAATGGTCTGTCTATGGAGCTATTGTTAGAGAATATTCTTTGTGGCTATTTATTAAGAGAATATTCTATAGAGAATATTCTATATAATATTCTCCCTTGAGCACCTATATAAGGAGTCCCACACCCCTTGTACTCATTGAGAGAATTCTAATTGAATATCCGTCCCTTTGAGGGCTTCTCCCGTGGTTTCATCCCGCTCCTTAGGGAGTAGGGTTCCACGTAAATCCTCTGTGTTCTTATGGTTAATTATCGATTCCGCTTCCGCTTCTCTGATTTCAACATGGTATCAAAGCGGGTCGATTCTTGAGGATTTTATTGTATGAGATTCGAGTTTTTATGTGTTATTGATTTTTTTTTCATTCAAGATCTGCTCAAAATTGTTCGAGAGGCTCTAGGGTTTTTCGAAGAAACCCTAATTTTTGGGCTTGATTCTTCAATCCTTATGTTCTATCTTCCCATGAGTAGCCGCATCTTCTCATGGGCAGACAACATTGGCAGATGCATCTTCATCTAGGGTCACAGCCTGCTTCGCGCAGCCCAGGCTCGTGCAGGCGGCGTATGATGGCTCTCAAGGCCATCGAAAACTGTCTTATCCCCTCCCAGGCATTGTCGTTGTAGTTCATCTCCATTTCCAGTCGCACAGAAGGCGCTCTCAGGTCGTGGAGGCAACAACAGGGCCCGCATCCATGGTGCAGATCCTTGCTGGCGGCGCTCCAGCCGCACTATCCCTCCTGTGGGCGACACCTCATGCTCCAGTCCTTGTGCTTCTCCAGGCAGAGCCCCGATCGTGGCTCAGCTACTGCGGCGAGTCGCCTCTCTCCTCAGCGCAACTCCCTTCTAGGCGGTCCCCTTCCCCAGCGCGCACTGGCGGCGCCCTCCAGAACAGCGGCGGCCCCATCTTCTAGTAGTTCACGTGCATCTGCGCGTGTTCCTCTCGCCGTGCGTGGCCGAGCAGCACTGCGCGTGGACCAGCTGCTCCATGCGATGGCTCCCTTTCAGCAGTCAGCGTTGCCCCATGCTCCTCTTGGCGCACGATCCTGTTTTTGGGACCGTCTTCTCCTCCCCGTATCAACTACGGCGACGACGAGGTGGGTTTCCAGGTTGGGAACCCTAACGCCACGAAGGTAACAAGGAAAAGGGCCTATCGGTCCTTTTAAATAAAATTGGGGTGCAATTTCTTTTGAGCCCAGCTGTTAAAAAAATGAGAGTGGGGGCATGCCGTGTAAAAGAAATGTAGATTTTTTTGTTTGAAAGCCCAGGTGACTAAAAGAGAGAGAAAGAGGAAGAGGAAGGGCCCAAGTGGGCCAATGGTAAAAAAGTACATGCGTCATTTCAAAAAAAAAGAAAAAAAGAAGCGTACAAAAAAAAGGTCGTACGCAAAGTTTTTTTCAAAAAAAATGCAAGGAAAAGCCGAAAAAAAGGGGATGAGCGGCTTTAAAAAAAAGAGGAGCTGTAAAAAAAAGAATTGTGCAAAAAAAAGGATGAAGTGAAAAAAATGCTGAAAAAGAAAAAAATTGCATGTTATTCTTTTGGTTTCTCCCAACTTGATGTTTCATGATCTTTATTCTATCAAGTATGGGAGAAAGGGGGAGTCGGAAATGATATATTCTTCCACGACATCTGCACAACAGATCGACACTTCAGATTTTTTACTAATCATCCGTCTTCACCAAGCATCAACCTCTTCGTTGAGGCGTATACTTCTTTTACGACTCGATCAGTTTCCCGTGCTGGACTTCTTCTGCAGCGATTCTTCTCCAGGCACGACAAAGATACGTTCCGGTGACCTGATGACACGACAGAGATACGTTCCGGTGACTTGATATCGCAGCGGTTCTACAGGCATGACAGAGATACGTTCCGATGTCCTGAAAGCCGCAGGCCCGTCCTCGAGCGATGTCTTCTACCAGCCGCAAACATATTCTTCTTGTGATGTATTGGGTGAAGATGTGATGCATACATTTTCTTGTTGTTGCAAGCTGAAGCTTTCTCAGCTCCAGCTTGAGGGGGAGTGTTAGAGAATATTCTTTGTGGCTATTTATTAAGAGAATATTCTATAGAATATTCTCCCTTGAGCACCTATATAAGGAGTCCCACACCCCTTGTACTCATTGAGAGAATTCTAATAGAATATCCGTCCCTTTGAGGGCTTCTCCCGTGGTTTCATCCCGCTCCTTAGGGAGTAGGGTTCCACGTAAATCCTCTGTGTTCTTATGTTTATTTATCGATTCCGCTTCCACTTCTCTGATTTCAACAGCTATATAAGAAGCCCCATACACATTCACAGGTTTAGTCCCACATCTATTAGTGGGACTCCGGTTTGTCTGTGGGGCTATATAAGAAGCCCCATACACATTGTATCAGTTGAGAGAGATCACTATAGACATCAACCCTTTGAGGTGGTTCTCCGATGGTTTCATCCCCCTCACAGAGTAGGGTTCCACGTATAATCTTGATGTTCTTTCACTGTTTTATATTTCTTTATCTTTGTACACTTCCGCATTATTGTTTTCTACGATAATTCTATTCAAATTGATGCAAATATCTAGGGGTGGAAGTTTCGTTCTCCTCATTGACATGTAAAAGCTTACAACAAAAAAGATCAACAAGGGACTTCAATACAAACCTGAGAAAGAGAAATCTATCCCAATGTTGTTAAATCCTTGAAGCCCCATACAATAATGGTCTGTCTGTGGGGCTATATAAGAAGCCCCGTGCACATTCACAGGTTTAGTCCCACATCTATTAGTGGGACTCCGGTTTGTCTGTGGCCCGTGGGGATATATAAGAAGCCTCATACACATTGTATCAGTTGAGAGAGATCACTATAGACATCAACCCTTTGAGGTGGTTCTCCGATGGTTTCATCTCTCACGGAGTAGGGTTCCACGTATAATCTCGATGTTCTTTCACTGTTTTATATTTCTTTATCTTTGTACACTTCCGCATCATTGTTTTCTACGGTAATTCTATTCAGATTGATGCAAATATTTAGGGGTGGAAGTTTCGTTCTCCTCATTGACATGTAAAAGCTTACAACAAAAAAGATCAACAAGGGACTTCAATACAAACCTGAGAAAGAGAAATCTATCCCAATATTGTTAAATCCTTGAAGGATCCAAGTCTTTTCACTATTATTGGTGATTTAAACTCTAATCTCAAAAATGATGTTAACGATAGTGGTGAACATGCGGATGTTGATGTGTTGATCTTCTTTGAAGGAGATTTAGTTGCACAGAGATGTGAATGAAGGGAGATAAAGTCGCTTTTGAAATATGCCGAATGTACTAGACACCCTATAGTAGATTAGTTGGCTACTTTGTATTTAACAAAAAATGTAATTGCTTTATCTCTTCAATTTATGCGTCTATGATTTCCAGGAATGATGATGAAACTAGTTTTGAACCCAGATTTGTTTAGTCAGGAAATGGAGGCCCTCGAAAGAAATTGGTTCGAAGTGGGTCTGCACCATAAAACACAAGCCAAATGGACAACTAGGAAAATATAAGTCTAGACTTGTGGCAATTGATTTCAGTCTAAAATATGTTATTAACTACGTGGAGACTTCTGTTCATGCGACAGAGATCAATACAATGCTAATCATTCTCTCTTACCATTTTCAAGGAATGGAAGCTTCATCCAATGGATGTTAAAAATGTTTTCTTCAATAGAGATCTCTGAGAATATGTTTACATATATATGCCACATGGCCATGAGAAGGCATAGAAATGCTGCAAATTGAAGAAAGCTTTTTATTGATTGTTTCAATCTCTTAGAGCTTGGCTTGATAGGCTTAGAGCGGTGGTAATCAATTTTGGTTATCGCCATTGCAGTGTTGATCACACCAAGGTAGGAAATATCGATATTGATATTGTGTCGGTTCACCCGAAAAAGGATATATCGGGATATATTGCCGATATATCGACGATATCGTTGGAAATGTCGGAAATGGCTTGAAAAGCTCGTTTTTTGCGCTTTTCTGAAATTAAGATCATCCAAGATATTAAAACAAAATATAACCTACAACTGCACATTTATATCACACATATCAGTCATTTATACCCCTTATGTCGCACATATTGATCATATCGAACATATCGATGCTAATATTTTTGGAAGTGGATTTCATTCAAGTTCTTATAACATTAGATAATTTACAAATATACACTTAGATAACATATATAGATCATCTATGATACTTATATCACACATATCGGTCATATCAGGAACATAGTGAAGGCATTGAGATGATTCATTTGATTCAAAAAATGTACATAATGATTACCTAGGCAATGTTTCTTTGGTATAAAGATTTATCTATTTACAAAAATAAATGAAAAATGTAAATTATTGCAATATTGTAAAAGAGATTACCTAAAAGGCTAGGACCAAGAGTTTCGCGGAGGATCTGAATCACCCCCTCTACCCTGTTGTGTCTCATAGTGGATCGTTGACTCAAAGAACTCATAGTTGTTTTCCCGGGTCATGTACGAGTACATGACCTTGTAATCCGTGGCATACTGCCTGTATTGATGGTCATCGATCCTTATGAGTATCTCGAGACGAGGATAAACAATACTAGATCTAGTACCACGAGGGGAACGATGAGGTTGCGAAGTACTGGCTTGAGATCCTCGGGATGACGACGACGGAGTAGGAGAAGATCTCTGCAGCGGAGGACCTGGAGGAGGTATGATCACGTACTCGGGGAAAAAACCAAAACTATCACCACCAAAGAAATTGCCTTGGTTCTGCTCAGGTTGGCTACCTTGGTAGTTCTCACCGATGTTGCTATTATATCCTATATATACCTACTGTAACCATATCTATATGATGGAGGTGTGTACGCCTGCGGAGGAGGAGGTCCAAGAGGAGGAGCATGAAAATATTCATGGAAGATACCAAATGATCTCTCATCTTGTAATGATCCATATCCATCCAGGGAACTTGGTGTTCCTCCACAGTATGGACTATCAATTTCCGTGCAGCTAAACGAACCTATAGTTGATATCAAATCATCCATATAGTTGTCTATAGGATGATGACCATGTCCATAAGCATCGTAATCCTTCGGTCCTGGACTCGAACTTGGGACAAACTGTCCGTGTGTGTTTCCATACCACTCGTATTCTCTCCCTACCTCGATTCTTGTTTCATCATGTGGTCCACGACCACCCCTACTGACCCTGAACCCCCTGAATATATCTCCCCGTCACCATATCCACCACGACTGCCAACATCATCATTATCATCATTTCCAATGTCATCCTTTGATTTGGATTTAGACATCGAACCAACAGAGAGAATGTCGTTAACAATTGCATCAAGCTCCAACCCTCCAAGAGGGTCCGTGATTCGCTCGGATCTGCCCATGTAGTCACCAACATTTGCTCCTATTTGCTGGCTTATATTCTGATTCGGCCTACCTCTTGGTTGATCAAGCACACCATTGAAATCCATCTACCTCTGCAGAATATCTTCATCAGCATCGTAATCGTTCATCTTGAAAATGTATGCAAGATCGATAGGGTCTGTGTAGTTGTCTTTGTCATGTTCCTTACTTGCATGTTTCATCTTTAGCCTCAAGTTGTAGTGAATAAAGACAAGACCATGGAGTCTATGTTTTCCAACTTGTTCCATCTCTTCGAATGAACCAAATTGAACGCGCTCTAGTTCCTCTCATAGCCACCAACAGATGCGGTTTGGGACAATACTTTCACTGCCACTTTTCGTAGGTTGGGAGCTTCCATCCCGTGCAGTAACCACCATTCGACTGTGGAACATCTAAAAGGAGATAAATCAATAATGATAATGCATCAAACCACAATCAATGGACTTATTCGTCTCTGTCCTTACCAGGAAGAGTACTGCCTCGTCCATTACCGCAGTAATTCTACTGAAGGAACCTAACAACCATTCGGTTGTGGAACATCTAAAAGGAGATAAATCAATAATGGTTGTTGAGATTGTTGAGATAATTATTGTAGTTGTTGAGATAATTATGTTAGTTTTCTATTTCTGGTATGTCTCTCTTATGTAATTAACCTAGGGCTTTTCTCCTATATAAGAGAGCCCTAGGGTCGGTCCTAGACCGGGGTTCCCGTATCCCACCCAAAACCCTAACCCTAACCCTAACCCCCCTCCCCCCCCCCCCCCCCGCCTCCTCTCGGCACCGCCGCAACCCAGCTAGGGCCCTCCCCCCGCCAACCGCTGCTGCCCTAAGACGGTCCAGCCCTTCTGCGCCGCTGCCTGGGTTTCCCCAAGCCACCTGCGCCGCCGCCAGGGCCCCTCCAGCATCCTGAACCGCTGCCTGGGCCGACCCCTGCCATCCCGAGGTGCCGTAAAAGCCCCCCCGCCCTCCTGTGCTCGGCTGGGGTGTCCAGCAAGTGCCGAGTGCGCTCCGGTTGACTTCCCGTGATCTGAAACTGGTATTCCATCCCCTGTTTTGCAATCTATTGGTCTGATTTTGGTTGTCGGTGGTGTTTTTGGTCTTCCATATCACATCTAAACGCCACTAGACCTTAATAAACTGCATAGGAATGGTTGTATAAGTCTACATATACAACCACTCCTCTTCATGCTTGTGTAAACATTAGTCGGTTGATCTACTTCTCAGTTGTCCGAGGTTCATTTCATTGATACAATGTCCAACATTAAAAGTGACGTGTTCTCTTCTTCTGGTGCATTCAAAGGACCTGCAACAATAGTCAAGATGGATGGGACCAATTATGAACTATGGTCCATGCAGTTTCGCTTTCTTATGCAGTGCCACGACAAAGAAGACATTATCACCGAATCCGAACCGGCGGACAAAACTGGGGCCAATGCTTCGTGGAAGCAGGATGATGTTTATGCTCGTATTTGGCTCTTCGGGACGCTCACCACAGAGATTGCCAATGATATTGTCAACCAACCCACCGCAAAGGCTATGTGGGATATTTTAGTAGCCACATATGGGCAAGCCAAGAATGAGAGTAAGATTCTTCGGTTACAGTTTGACATTTTCTCGACCAAACAGAATGGTCGCCCGCTTCATGTGCATTTTTCTCATCTTCGCGGCATGTTTGAACGTCTACACAGCTTCATGCCTGTCACTGCCAGCACCGAGCAGCAGCAACAGTATCGGAACGCCACTATGACAGGGGTGTTCCTATCCTCTCTTGATTCCGAATATGATGCAACACGTACACAGCTTCTAACTGGAGAGACGATACCCCCTATGGAAGAAGTATACAAGCGACTCAGTCGGATTACCACTACTCCCACTACTGTCGCTCCGAATCCTTCCGCTATGGCCGTCTCACAGGGAAGGGGGGGATCTTCCCAGTTTCGAGGACATGGTCTTCGTGGTCGTGGTGGTGGCCGTCAGCGTGGCCCATGTTCTTATTGCCATCGTCCTAGTCACTCTGAGGAGACATGCTTTCAGAAGCATGGATATCCGGCCTCTGCAAGGGTTGCTGAACAGATAGAACCTACCTTGGCTCCATCCCAGGATGCTTGCCTGGATGATATTGATCTAAACTTCGCGAGATGATGTCCGCTCCCGTTATTCCGGCTGCGACTTCCTCTGATGTTGCGGCTAATGCCAAAGCCTCGTCTATCTCCTCAGGTACTACTTATGCTCTTACGAGTTGTAGCAACTCTGATTTGACTGATTGGATCGTGGATTCGGGAGCATCTCATCATATGTGTGGCGATCGAGCACAGTTTACTGCCTACAGCCCGACTGCCTCTGGTCGATTCGTGGTGATTGCTAATGGAGTTCGACTACCTATTGTTGGTCAGGGGGAGATTATTCTAGCTCCTTTTCATTTGCAGAACGTTTTACATGCTCCAACCTTTCAGATGAATTTTTTGTCTATTAGTCAAATTACAAAAGATTTACATTGGACGTGCCATATTTGATTCATCTTCCCTTGTGTTTCAGGACATACTAACGGGCAGGGTGATTGGATGTGGCCGTGAGCAGCGAGGATTGTACAAGCTTACCATACCATCTCATGCTGGGATCGCTACTATTCCTTCTAGATCTGTTTCACCGTTCATGTGGCATCTACGCTTTGGACATCTTCCTCTTCAGAAGATGTGTAATGTTCTACCTCAATTATCTACTCGTACTACCTTGGATTGTGAAGCCTGTCAGCTTGGAAAGCACCATCGCTCTTCATTTCCGTCTCGTCAGAGTCGTAACAGTAGTCAGTTGTTTGAGTTATTTCATTTTGATATTTGGGGTCCTAGTCGTGTTCCTGATCATCAGGGACATCGTTTTTATTTGGTTGCTGTTGATGATTACTCTAGACTATCTTGGGTGTTTTTGTTAAAACGTAAGTCTGAAGCTGGTGCTCTAATCAAGTCTTTTCTTATTGAGGTCAAAAACATTTTCTCCGCTAATGTTAAAATTATTCGTACGGATAATGCCCTGGAATTCTCTACCTTACAATTATCTGCATTTCTCAGATCTATTGGTATTATTTATCAGACTTCTTGTGTTCATACGTCACAGCAGAATGGTGTAGCTGAACGCAAACACCGTCACCTTTTAGACGTCACACGGACGCTTTTGATTCAGAGTCGAGCTCCCCATTCTTTCTGGGGAGATGCTGTTCTTACAGTCTGTTACTTAGTAAACAGGATGCCTTCCACCATGCTAGGAGAAAAGGTTCCCTTCTTGATTGCGTTTCCCGAGAAGGACCTATTTTCTCTCACTCCCAGAGTTTTTGGTTGCATCGCCTTTGTCCACAATTTTGCTCCTGGTCGTGACAAGCTCTCACCCAGAGCAGTCAAATGTGTTTTTGTTGGATATTCTTGTACCCAAAAAGGGTATCGTTGTTTTGATCCTGTAGGACGGAGATATTATGTGAGTGCTGATGTCACATTTTTTGAGTCTATTATGTATTTTTCTCCTACATGTGACAGATTGTCCAATGGTAGTTCTGAAGAAGATGTGGTTGTTCCTCCACCACCTCCTCCTCCAACTCTGCCTACTCCACCACAAATCTCTCCACCTCCATCTCCATCTCCACCTCCACCTCCACCTCAATTCTTGCCACGTATTTACACTCATAGGTCTTCTACTCACCCCGCTGCTCATATGCCTTCTATATCATCCAACACGCCTCAAGTATGTCATGAACATATTATTTCATCTGATGGTGCTGGTCTTTTGGATGGATCACAAGCTTTATACAGAACAGTGTGGATGATGACCTGGAGGTTCCCATTGCTTTGAGGAAGCCTCGTCGTCAGTGTGCTACTTACCCTCTTGCTTCACATGTTAGTTTGGATCATCTTTCAGAAGAGTACATGCGCTTTCTTGTGGGACTATCTGCAGTTACTGTCCCACGAACATATCAGGAGGCGTTACAAGACAATAGGTGGCGTATGGCCATGGAAGAGGAGATGGCAGCTTTGCAGTCGCGGGGTACATGGAGTCTTGTGCCTGCTCCTTTGGGTGCCTCCGTAGTCGGCTGCAAGTGGGTATTTACAATCAAGCACAAAGCAAATGGCAATGTCGATCGCTACAAGGCGAGACTTGTGGCACGTGGGTTCACCCAAACCTATGGGGTGGACTACCAGGATACCTTTTCCCCAGTAGCCCGACACTCAACACTTCGTATCCTTCTGTCAGTTGCAGCTTCCAAGGATTGGCCTCTTTATCAGCTTGATGTGAAGAATGCATTCCTATATGGGGATCTACAGGAGGAAGTTTATATGCAGCAGCCATCAGGGTTTGCTACTGAGGGGGAGTCGCAGAAGGTATGCAGGCTCCATAAGACGATTTATGGCCTTAAGCAGAGCCCTAGAGCTTGATACCAGAAGCTATCAGAGCTAATAAAGCAACAGGGGTTTGTACGGTCTACTGCAGATCATTCACTTTTTGTCCAGAAGACACAGAGAGGTACCATTGCTATTCTTGTCTATGTAGATGATATCATTGTCATAGGGGATGATGAGCATGGCATTCAGACTGCCAAGGAATTCCTTGGTATGCAGTTTGTGACCAAGGATCTTAGCACTCTTCGATACTTTCTTGGACTGGAGTTTGCAAGGAATCAACGTGGTCTTGTGATGACCCAGAGAAAGTTTGTGATGGATCTGCTTTCTGAGACAGGTATGACAGAATGCAAACCTGCTACTACTCCTATGGATCCAAGTGTGAGATTGTATGATGACGACACTGAAGAGGTTGACAGCAGGAGATACAGAGAGCTTGTTGGGAAGCTCTTATATACCACCATCACCAGACCAGATATTTGCTTTGCAGTGTGCAAAGTTAGCCAGTTCATGGAGCAACCCAGGAAGGTGCATATGGATGCGGTTCAGATGATTTTGAGGTATCTGAAGAACTCACCTGGTACTGATCTTATCTTCAGCAGGGATACATCCCTTGAGGTGACTGCATGTGCAGATGCAGATTATGCAGGGTGCCCCAAAGACAGGAAGTCTACTTCTGGCTTTGCTGTTTTTGTGGGCAACTCCCTTGTTTCATGGAAAAGAAAGAAGCAGACAGTGGTTGCAAGATCCAATGCAGAATCTGAATACATGGCCATGGCACAGGGAAGTGCAGAGATGATGTGGGTTAGATCCGTATTGACGGACCTTGCTGTTGAGGTTCCTCTTCCTATGCAGTTGTTATGTGATAATCAAGCAGCTCTGTTTATTGCCAATAATCCTGCTTTCCATGAATGAACTAAACATATAGAGGTGGATTGCCATTACACTAGAGACATGATTCAGAAAGGTCTCATATCCGCCACTCATGTTTCTACTGGAGATCAGACAGCTGATATCTTCACCAAGGCATTTACTAGAGGTCCTTTCCAGAAGTGTTGTACCAAGCTGAGCATGATAGATATCTATGCTCCAGCTTGAGGGGGAGTGTTGAGATTGTTGAGATAATTATGGTAGTTGTTGAGATAATTATGTTAGTTTTCTATTTCTGGTATGTCTCTCTTATGTAATTAACCCAGGGCTTTTCTCCTATATAAGAGAGCCCTAGGGTTTCTTCTATGGTATGAAAAACGTTTCTCCCAACAATGGTAGTGCATCAAATCACAATTAATGGACTTATTCGTCTCCATCCTTACCAGGAAGAGTACTGCCTCATCCATTAACCGCTGTAATTCTACCAAAGGAACCCAAAGCATCCCTGAAGTACTTGACCTGCATATTGTTTTGAAGTCATAAATTGTTACATAATGCTCTAAATGAATATTTTGTTACTCTTGCTCTAGAATCTAGATTACAAAATCAACATTACCTCATTCATGTACGAGGTCCGTGTCTTCTCATCCTTGACGAGTTTCTCTAAATGGACTTATTCGTCTCCATCCTTACCAGGAAGAGTACTGCCTCATCCATTAACCGCGGTAATTTTACCAAAGGAACCTAAGGCATCCTTGAAGTACTTGACCTGCATATTGTTTTGAAGTCATAAATTGTTACATAATGCTCTAAATGAATATTTTGTTACTCTTGCTCTAGAATCTAGATTACAGAATCAACATTACCTCATTCATGTACGAGGTCCGTGTCTTCTCATCCTTGACGAGTTTCTCTAAATGGACTTATTCGTCTCCATCCTTACCAGGAAGAGTACTGCCTCATCCATTAACCGCGGTAATTCTACCAAAGGAACCTAAGGCATCCTTGAAGTACTTGACCTGCATATTGTTTTGAAGTCATAAATTGTTACATAATGCTCTAAATGAATATTTTGTTACTCTTGCTCTAGAATCTAGATTACAGAATCAACATTACCTCATTCATGTACGAGGTCCGTGTCTTCTCATCCTTGACGAGTTTCTCTATCACAATTTGTACTGCTGCTATAAGGTCAACATTTGTACCAAGACCGTTTTGTACTGGTATTTGTTATTGAAGTAATAAGATTGACACAAACATGGACAATTCTCAGATTTTAATCCATCTAAAGTGCTATCAAAAATGGAAAAAAAATAAATTTATTGCATAATATGTACCGACCTTGTGAAGAGGATGTGAGGGCATTTTGGACCAACATTCGTTTATGATGCCCAACCATTCTTTGATTCCTTTCCCAACTGCTTCTCTGATCTTCTCTCTTATACAACGCATTGTCTTGTAGATCACTCCCATGTTGGGTTTCTTGTTGCCGTCAACGATCTACAATGCAGAAACAATTAGATCCATTATCTTTGTGACCCGAGTCACGTCATCTAAAAGTGGATATCATTGCTCAATGTCTCCACTTTCTGTCCTCCTTCATTCCGAGTTTCGGGTATTTCAAAACATTCACCTTGGCAACACATGGTCTTCAACCTTGTCTTGTGTTGTTTGAGGCTTTGCAACACTATAAAATTGATTGTGCAATGTGTGATGGCAGGATTCACCAGCTCACCATTGCACATCCGCCTCATCAAAATTATCAAAATCATCACTTTGGAAGGTTGTAAATGTATGTGGTGATCGTCTGTGCTTTCTCCACGACTTTTGAGATGAGCTTTTTTTTGTTGAAGTCCTTTAGAATTAAATCAATACAATGTGCAGTACACAATGTCTAAAAAATGCTGTAGCTGCTAGACTTCATTATTATTTCACACGCTTTCTTGAAGTTGCTGCCATCATCCGTGATAATCTGGCCAATGTTCTCTTTCCCAACATCCTTGATTACGTCCTTCATTAATTTCAGCATGTACTTGTGGTCCTTCACATGTTCAGATGTATCAACAGATTTCAAAAAATGGTCTTTCCATAGCAGTAAACAAGGAAGTTCATGATTTGCTTCCTTGTGTAGCTAGTTCATCCATCGCACATCAACGTCACCCGTACTCTGACCACCACCTCCTCAGCTCGAAGATGTACTCATTCATCTTCTCCCTCTCCACCTTGAGATATTTGTTCATTATCTCCTTAGATGTGGGAGCCTTCACTCCCATTCCCGCTGCGGCGATCTCATCAATGCCACGCTGCAAAAAAAGCATGCTCGCAATGTTGGCCGGAATGCTCTCCCCAAAGAACTTGATGATGGTCTTGTCCACTCTCTCTCGTGCATTAGTGAACATCCCCTTCACCATCTTCTGTCTCGGATCCTTGCTTGGCATATGCATGGACCCACTTTTCGTCAAGAAGGGTTACAATTCCTTTGCTTTGTGTTTTTTGGTGGGTGGTGGTGCCAATGCACCTCAAGAACTACTCTCACTACCACCGACACCATAGAAGCCGCTACGTGTGCCACCGAATGCTCTCCTTCGAACTCGCTCCTCATATATTCTTTTGTTGCCCTCTTGTATGCCATCCTCGCTGCTGCAATCTAAATATCAACAGGGTAGACAAAGTCATCATAATATGAATCAGAGTGGACATTGAACTCTTTCTCGAAAATGAGTTCTTTGAATTGTTCATCCCTTCTGGACCTATCCACATCTTTGTCCTTCCCTCCAAGTTTGCCTTCACCAAGCTTCTCACATCTCTGGGACAACGCGTGCACTTGGCAGCATTCTTGTTGTTGCCAACAAGATGGTGCTTCAGTCTCGTAATCCCCCCTCCTCCCAACTTCTTACCACAGAAGTTGCACTGTGGTTTCCATTTGTTGCCATCTGGAGCGGTGGCATATGTCCAACCAATCTCTCCAATATCCAACTGATCACCAGAATCACATCCCCAACCTGAGTGTGAACCCATGATGTTGATTGTTGATTACTAAAGCCTGACATCTGTACAGAAATGATACAACAACCATTCTTGAGACATGAGGACAACAATTGATTATTTGATAATTATTTTTAGTTTTAATTTTTGGATTTATTATATTTTTATTATAACATGCTTAATATGCATAAAGTCTTAGATATTTAATGTTTAACATACTATTAACATACTATCCATATATTGGTGTTTCGATTTCTAAGAAAAAACATATTAGATTTATAGTTGAGATGACAAATTTCGATGACAAACCACACTTGGGACACAAAACATGAAAATAAATTATAGATCTAATGTTTAATTCACGGAATTGATAATTACCAATTTTTAGTTAACATAAAGCACCCTAAAATCTTGTTTTCTATGTCTACCACATGATATCCGAGTTTATTCATTTAAAACTTAACTTAATTTCACAACATAACTCAAAACCCCCAAATTAGTTCTCCCAACATCTTCAAATCTTAAAAAAAATCTTAAAAAAATCAAGGATATGCATTACCTAATAAATAAGAACAAAACCCCTTAGAAATTTAACTATTTCAACATCAAATTTGGAGTAGATTTAGAGCTTTCCTTAAAGAAGGAAGAAAGGAGCTTTGGAGAAGAGTTTCCATCAGGCTACGGACGGAATGGGACGATGGGACAAAATGGGATCGATTTCGGTGGAAATTTGACTTGGAAAAGGATTTCAAAAAAAATTGACTTGGAAAATTCTCTGTATCGACGATATATCGTCGACACACGATATATCTGCAATATATCATTCTCCTATCGCTAATATCCGGGAAAACGAAAGGAAGATTGATATCAATATCCTTATCTCACCGATACCGATATATCAACGATATATCACCGATATATCTTGATATTTCATACCATATATCACACTATTTGTCAAGAGGGGCAAATAAAATTGCCCTCTTTCATATTTATATTGGTGACGTGATTATTGCAGGCGACAATGGGGATGTAGATAACTTGTCTAAAAAGAGGGCTTGTTGCAGGATCATGGAATTCCAAAGCATTGTTGAATTGACAAGGTCGAATGAAGATCTGATTCTTTGTCAAAAGAAATCTTCTTTGTATATGTTAAAGGAAACTATAAAGTTGGGATATAAACATGTTCCTTCACCTATTGAAGGAAGTCACAAGTTGAGCATCAAAGATATAAAGCAACTCGATAAAGACTTCAGTATTCACCCGGTAACAGAGACTTGTGATGAGGTTAATTTATTTTACTCTAACCAGATTCGACATTGTTTTTGCTCTAGTTGTGGTAGATCAATCAGTGCATGCGCTTATTGATATTTATGTGAAGTCAATAGAGTATATCCTCTGTTATGTAAAATTGAAGATCAAGTGGTTGATGTTTTCATAAAAAAAAGGGTTTGTGCGAGTAGTTTTGAGTGGAATGTAGGCAAGTTGGGCATGTGCAATCTATATGCTCAACTCGAGAGGGAGTGTTGAATTGCTTGTCATATGGGTAAATGAATCATGAGTGAGGATATTATATATTGAAAAAGAACAGAGAAAAAGCTCTAGTTGGTGTGAGCAACATGGAATGTTCACCCGTGTTTTTATATTTAGTTCCTTGTGGAAACAAAACTATAAATCTGTATGTGGACTGTATATAGATGGAGTGTGGGCATTGCCTCCACAACCAAAAGAGGGACAATAAAAGAAAGGGAAAGACGAAAAGAAGAGAAGAGAGCGATGTCTCATAGGAAGTTGTACTTGATCTCCTTCATAGTGGATTTTCTTCTCTGATATTCTGGTGGTCTTCTTATTCGCGTGCTTCTTTGGTGGTGATTGATTGGGAGATTGGATAAAGGTTGCATTTTGATTTTTTTGTTGGTTCCAATACAATTACTAAACCACCATCTGCTTATTCATCCTATTGAGCATTTATTTTTTAGATGTGAGGTTACTTCTCTGGAATAACTTCGGCCATTGTATACAGTTGTTAATACAGTTTCAACGAATACATAAACAGATCTGTGGTAAGGTTTTTTGAAAAACAGAGTTGTATGTGAGTAGAAATTTTCTCGAGTTTTGAATATCTAAATTGTAGATATAGCTTTGCGTTCATGTTTAAGTTTTTCAATCTTAAGTTCAAAATATCTGTTGCTTTCTATGTATGCCCCCCTCCCCCCTGAAAGTCTGACTCTGTCAACAGTATTTGGCTAGAATGATCAGAATATTGTGTTTCTTTCGGTATGTTGACATTTTTTGTTGTAGTCAGTCAAATATTCTACAAATTTTGAAGCCATCTAGAAGCAGTACTTTGACAACCTTCCATTAGTTTAATCTCTCTTCTATAAGAGCGTTCCTGTTCAATCTGTTCATCTGCAGAGATATGTAGCAGATATCGGGAAGGCATGGCCTGTTTTGATTGTTTGTGGAGCCATGTTGCCTCTGTTTCTATCTGTGATTTGGTTACTTATGATCCGATATTTCGTAGCTGGCATGACTTGGATAACAATTATTCTTTTTGATGCACTCATTGTCTCCGTTACCATGCTGTTCTATGCCAAAGGTAAGATGAAGTTGAATGTTTCCTATGTTGTTATCCAGTCCCATTAGATTTTAGGCAGACATGACTTGCATCATTTTATGCATTGTGGTTCTTCATCACGTATTAAAGGTACACTAACTAAAGTATATGTTATTTAGCTGGATGGATTGGAGATGACGCCATATCCCCTGTGATTGGTGAGACTGATCCATACTACAGAGTCTACGTGCGGGTGAGAATACTAATTACTATAATTGATTATATTGGTCTTGTCCACGTTTTGAACTTAAAATTTTCCTTTTTAGGAGCAAAATCACATCCGTGCTATTGCGGTTCTCATGACAATAGTAATGATCATTGCCATCCTATCTTCAATAGCAATTATCCGGCGTATACTGATGGCAACTTCAGTTCTTAAGGTAGATAAATGTCATTGCATTCTTTTTCATATTTGAAGATTTAAAAAAGGATGAGAAATGCTTAAGTGAAAAGAAAGTTGCTAATGTTTATTTTAACTCAATCTTCCTTAATTTGGTTAAGAATAATGGAAAATGGTCATATAAGAGAATATAAACTTGAGACAACATATACATGGAAAATTCTCCACAACTATGACAAAGATAGCCATGAGCACCATACCTTTAACAACAAATAGTCGGATGTGTATACATTACATAGCCACCAATGTATATGGATACACACCCACGATCCTTTTTATCCTACTGCACCCGATACCTCTCTTCCCAAGTTAGATATAAAGGTCAAATATGCCAACTTGCCACTCAACTCCTTGAATTAAGAAAATTCTAATCCCTATTGAAGATGCCCACAACCTGTTCATTTGCTTTTAAAGCAAAAAAAACCCATCATAAGCTATCTTCCCATGGGGAAAATCTCAGTCTGACTTCATATACACATTGTTCTTATTGAAATATTAGCTATTTATATCCTATCTCAACCTCTGCTCTACATAAAAAGGTCTAAGTTTGACTAAAATATACCTTATGGAAATCTATAAAAGAATATTTGCTGCATCACAAACAAGAGCATATATATCTACGTGGTTTGAAACTGTTATGGTGTTTGTCCTACTGTACGAGAGTAGGGGTACTGTGACTTAGATCTTCATTTTATCCTTCTCAAGTAATACTAGAGGTGTAGGGTTTCTTGTATAATCCTACCGGCACACTCAAGATCTACTACTATGTGATTCGGGACTAAATATGAGAGTAGTGTAATTAGGTCATGGAGGAATCTAATTGACCATTTAATTACATACTATAATACCCCCCCCCCCCCCCCCCCCCCCATAAAGTTGGAGCTGTAAAAGTTGTAGGTTGTCACAAAAGATGACAATCAATGCGTGTTTACTTGTAACATCTTCATAGGAGTTGGCGGAGACCCACTTGAAGTAGTCACTACTGGGAGGAGACTTGTACGTAGGAGATAGCATCAAGGAGAGATCAATGTTCAGATAGCATCAAGGAGAGATCAATGTTCGTAGTGGATGATTGGTGGAAACAATCAACTGAAGTTAGACAGATTGGATTATTAATCTTCATGAAATAAGTTGATGGAAAACAGACATTTTAAGATGATCCCAAGCAATATTAAAGCGAGTGCATCCTAGTAGTAGCGAGAGTTAATTCTAATCAACGGTAGGAAATTAGCTCTCTCTTATACGAGGACCTTGATAGTAGACTGTATTATATAAGGATCTTGCAAATGGGTCTTTCCTCTATAAAAAATCAGAAAACGATGCCTATCTTATATGGACTCCTCTAATGTTATAAAATTCAGATATGAGGGGGCTTTTGGCGGGATCGTCGCTTAGTTCGAAGTTGACTTTATGGTTCACGCGCATACCTTGTTAGACTGTCGAAGGCTAGTAGAGAAGCCAAGTTCAATCGACAGACGAATCCTAGGTCCCTCTATCTATAAAGCTGTCTTGCTGCGCCATCCTTAGCCCCGTCACCCTCGGCATGACGAATTCAAACGCGATAAATAAATAAGAGAATCAACCCCTCTCTCAGCTGTCTTCCTGCCCCCTATACATCATTTTCGAAGCCCTGGGATTTCTTGGGATTTCCTTCTATACGATACGACGGCTAGAAGGTCTGAGGAGCATGTTCTTGACTCTGTGGATGCAGGTGAGGCTGGTGGCGAGGTCTAGGGTCTGAGTAGCGTACATCTGACCCGCAGGATGCAGGTGAAAATTCTGGTGGTCGGATAGAGAGATGGAATGAACTATTGACTTGATTTTCGCCAATGTGAACACTCTAGACACCACCCGATTACGGGAAAAGTTGATATTTGCTATTTAGTCGGAAATGTCAGTGAATAAAGAATAAAATGTATTTAGGTGGCTAGTACTTTTAATAGTTTTAAACATAAAAATCTAATACATATAATCTCATATATTCTTGCATGTATGATCATTAATTTTTAAGATACAAGTACTATGTAAATTACAATCAAGCTATAAACATCTCACTTTTACTTTAAGAATGGAAAATACAAAAATAAATAATAATAAATATTATTTTTCAATCATTGGCTAACTAGTCGGCTAAAGTTATTATATTTGGTTATCCGCTGAATAGCATAGTTGGGTCAATTAATAGGTTTGGTCTTGAAGCCTCTTGAGATGGGAACCTGAAAGGGAAGTCTTTCTCTTACATAGATATCTCATGAAGTGAAATCTCTTGGAAAGGAATTTTAAAGAAGATATCTCTATGTACAACAACAACAACAAAGCCTTTTCCCACAATTAAGTAGGGTCGGCTACATGGATTCTTCGCCTCCATTCAGATCTATCTTCGGTCAATCTTGGGCTTATATCATAAAAAAGATATCTCTATGTAAGGAACAAAAATATAAGAGGATGGACATAAGATATGTAACGTCGCCTTCACAGGAGCGGATTTCAATACACACTCACTGTTTCCTAGAAACAATAAAAAACAACCTACATAATATAACATTAATATCAAAATATAAGTGTTAGAGTTATTATGTTACTGGATTATTTCTCTTTATCTATTTGTTGAGTTCAATAGTCTGATGGTAGTGCAATGTGCCTTCCAACCAAAAGATCAGGGTTCAAATCCCCTCCTTGTAGGGGTTGCGTTATATAATCGACAACCAACATAAAAAATAGTCAGATCTTTCACGAATTTCACCATTTTTTATCTATTTGCTGAGTCCTATAACCCTTTTGGGGTATTTATGTAATTCCTCCTTTAGTTCTTTAGGGTTTCACACTATTTAAAAACCTAGACTCATTGAATAAGACAAGCAATTCATTTTCAATTCTTTTCCACATGGTATCGGAGCAACAATCCTGGGTTGGGGCTCATACCCAATCGCCTACCGCCAACTCCAACCTTGTATTTGGCCGTGTACGCCACCTTCTTTGATTGCATGTGGAGCTCGTCACCATGTTGAGGACCTTTGGTCTTGAACTTTCAAGGTGTTTGTTGGTGGTCTAAGGAAGATCCATATTCTTACAAAGGAGCCTTTAAAGGAGACAAACAAGGATTATGAGTCATGGATTAGTGATTATTATCAGGTCATGATGTGAATACCAAATAATGTTGAATCTCATATCTGAACTGTAGAAAGCAAGAATGTGAAAGTGTATCAGAGATAAATAAATATAAATGGTGGAAGAATGTCGGGATTTAACGTGGAATCCTACTCCATAAGGAGCGAGATGAAATCACTAAGGCCTCTAAAGCGCCATATTTGTATATTGAATTCTCTCATATGTTGTAGGTAATGTGTGGCTTTTTATATCGCCCCGCCAGTAAGACCAAGTCCCATTGACAGACGATGTTGGACTAAAGTTGTGTATACGATGATTGGACCCCGGAGGGATCCAATTACCCATGTATAAGATGCTACTAACAAATAGAAAGAAATCATTTACTCACACAATACAAGACACTAGGGACATTATTAACTCAATGCATACTATATTGGCTGCCAGTTGAGAACATTGCTTCTCATGCCCTACTGGTGAGGAGGGATTAAAGGGTTGTAGTGTGATACGAGTCTCCTCGCAGGAGAAATCATTTTATGTACTGCGCCTATTAGAGTCACTAGAACTGATTGAGTACTCGTTGGGGGATGTTAGTCTGCAAATGCTCCATCTTTTAGAAGGGCTAAATAATTAACGTCGTGGGAATATCATAAGTAGATCTCTGGCTTTCGTAGGGACCTCGAAGTGGGTTTTTTGTTATGGGAACCTCGGAAGGATCTCGTACTAGATATCACGATCATCGGAGAATGGAGTCTGAAATTGAGTCTTCTCGTCGGAGAACTGGGTCTCTCTGACACTGGCTCAGAGAATGTGATCTCTATTCTGGAGCCCCTATTAAACTCTCTGTATGGAGCCTCTAATATAGATCTCTGACATATGTAGTCCACATGAAAACCATGAGCCCAAATCAAGAGTATGGGGACATCCCAAATAAATGATCACATAAATGCGCCTCAAACTAGTAAAGTCTAAAATTAGAACCAAAGAGTTTTGGATAATACCCTCTTTCTTCGATACCGGTCGGAATAGACGACGTCGTTCAAGTTGGGAGAAGAAATGAAGTCGGGAGTCCGGAACTCATTACAATCAATTTTTTTCCAAATAAGTTGTTCTCTCTCTTTTTCGGCTTTCTTCTTTTTTCATACGATTTCATTTTGTACGAGAGCATCTGTTTTTCTTTCAAGACTCACGGTCCAAATTGGCATGTAAACTCACGCTACTCCTTTTTTTATACTTTTGGTACCAACGGTTCAATTTGGGCCCAAAATTCATCTCTTCCATTCTCTTTTTTTTCCAATAGCTCAATCGAGCCTAAATCAGCTGCAACCCAAGGTGGATCGAAATATGTTAGCCCCATCTTTTTTTTAATGCAAATCGAAGTATCAACCCACCAAATTGGACCCAAAACATTTCCACTTTTTTTGTACATAAGAGCAACCTAGGACAATTGGGCCACACTCCTTGCCCCCTCCCCCTTTTATTTCCCAGAACCGGTCCCAGTTGGATGGTTCTTCCTTATTTTTGGGCTACTTAGAGTTCCAATTAGGAGCCCCTCTATCGGTCAATGCAACCCTGATGGGACTCCGTTGCGCCTGGAGAAGCTTGGCGGCACCGTCAAGGAATCTTGTACATGGAGGAAGATGAGGCCAAGTCGATAAGGGCTTCACAGAGGATTTCGTAGAAGCTGGATGCTGGCTATAACTAGATGTGGGGCCGCAACATGGCACCTACCGAGCGTAACATCGCTTAATGGTGGAAGGTGGAGACTGAAATCATGCGTAAGAAGGGTTTGGAAATGAGATAAGCTTGGTATCGAGTAGTTGACCGGTTTCTTTGATCATATGTCAAATTGCGCACATGGGATTCAAGTTCAATCGCCTGAGATCACCTTGGGCCTTTCACACCTCAACAATATAATGGGATTGTTGACCATTGGTTATTCTTTTCACATGGGATTTTTGCATGAAAGAATGCTATCCTCTTTGATCTGAGACATGCATGTTTGAAGATAACACGTTGGTCTGGAGGAGATTTTGGTGCAACTGCATGCTGTTGGGATTGCCTGGAGGGCCCTCGCACGCGAAACTTGGAAGAATTTCCTTGGAACGGGATTTTCAGAATGTAATGCTCGAGCAATCAGATCAATGTTGGCGTTAATGGACTAGATGGCTGGAGTCGTTAATTCTTCTAGTTTTACAAAAAACCACTAGTGCATCCGCCACCAGCTCCAACGTCACCATTACATCCACCACTTTCTCCACCTTCTCCAACTCCACCTCCTTGTTATATAAGAGAACCTTAGGGACTCACTATGAACCAAGTCATTATTTTCTCTCTACACTAAACAGGTCTGGTATTACTTATGATGTAAATGTAGTAAGCTAATTCATGCATACACTATGTATTTTCACATAACTGCTATAGATCGTATCCTCTGCTACGTAAAAAAAGGCTATGGAAAAGAGCCCGTCTTTACCAAAAATGCAAAGATTAAGATCGAAGAATACATTGATATGCCGGGATGGGTACATTGATACTATAGAAGGTTGTATCGGTGATATATCAGCGATATATTGGTGATATATCGTCTATATATCGGTTTCAAAAGAGAAGGGGTATCGAAATCCCCCAGTATATCCTTTTACAGGGATATTGGCGATATATCGTCGATATGTCGACGATATATCGCATATCGGCTCATATCAGTCAAAAATGACTGGATTCAGTACGAAAAATCCTGGATATCGATCGATATCATCGATATTTCGTCGGTATCTCTATATATCAATGTTATTATTCATACAAGATTGATTCCACTACTTATCTAGCTACATCCAGTATTAAAACACATATCTAGCTACACCTAGTATTAAAACACACAATGGTTTATATATTTCGCTGGAGTAAAACACACAGTGAGACCCCCGTACTGGTAGGGTATGGTACGACAGGAGGGTGCATATAATGGTTCTTCGACTTGGAGTATATTTGCAAGTTATTTCATGTTGTAAAGAACTTCAATGAAATCCATTCCCAAATATCTATAAGTCCATTCTTCAAAAAAAATCTATAAGGCAAGAATCAGCATTAATATCGATATATTTGAAATGATCGATATATGCAATATAAGCTTCATAGATAGGGGTGCTAATCGAATTGAATACCTTCGAATCCACAAGGATTATAATTCAATTCATTATAAAAGTTTCGAATCCGAACTCGAATCGAATTTAAACGAATTGCTAACTTAAATTCAGATTCAATTCATTTAAAGTTTCGAATATTCAAATTCGATTCACTTTATTTCGAATTTTAAATGTTAATTGATGTATTAGAGTTTATATAAATAATATTATATGAAGAATAATATAATATAAATATTTTATTGTATAAATCTAATTTTGAAAATATATTACTAAGTTAAGTTGAAAAAAATAATAAAATCGAGGAAAATATCAAACAAATACAACATAGTGGATAAAAGTGCCTATTTTTAATAATTATTATGTCTTTTACAATCTAAATATACTCTTTTTAGATGATGAAGAAATGTATAAATACAATATAATTATATGAACCTATCAAAGAGATATAATATCATTGACGAAAAAGCAAAATACATTATGATTACCTATGCATGTTAGTTACAGCAAGATAAGATTAGACTTATATAAAAAGTTGATACAAATTAATATTATTATTTGAAATAATGGGAATAGTAATAAAATAATGTAGCAAGATAACACCTCTTCATTAAGCATGAGGATCTTCATTATCAAAAGTTTAGCCTTGTAAATGAAATATATGGATTTTTGATGGCGAGAAGAACTTGTATATTACTCATGTGATGATAAATGTCGCCTTGACAATGATAATCACCATGGATTGTCATGACACGAATCAAAATAACAAAAAAGCAAAGGGGATATATCTTGATAAATTTCGAATCATGACAAATGTTGAGGAACACAAAATATCAAAATCATCATTTTCACATGTTGGGAGAAAGACCACCATAATCTATCGTGGGTATTTAGGGTCTTTGGTAGATAAAAGGGAAAATGGAAAAGACAGTGTAAGGCAAGGTCTTAAAAGTCGGATTTCGGTTTCGTTTCGGTGAGTGACCGAAACGAAATTTCTGTCGAATTTCGGTCGAAATTAGACCGAAATTTCGGTCATTTCGGTAGTTTTTTGAACTGGCCCCCTCAAATTTCGGTCGATATAGGTCATTTCGACCGAATTTCGGTCACCTACCGAAATCGAAATTCGACCGAAATTCGGTCTAATTTCGGCGAAATTTAAGGCCATGGTGTAAGGAATGTGGAAACATGAAAATAAATGCGTTGGTGAGGATTTAGAATAACAATCAACATCTGATCTTTCCTATAAGATTCCAAGACTAACATTTTTTACTCTTTTTATATTTGATATTTAGTCTTTAACTAATAGGATTATGCATACATATATATATAAATATAAGATTTGACATGTCTTAGAGTTCTTTGTATAGTCTTAATGCCTCGAAATTTTGAATAATATGTTAGGATTGATTATTCTACTTATACAAAGTAAGTCATACCTAAGCTATTGTCACAAGGCTAAAATAATAAGTAAAGCATGTGAAGATTGATCGTTGTTGGGAACTTATTTTGTAAACCGTAGTGATATTCCACTCATCTCATATATGAGAGATGACTCTTAATGTAACCCTAACCCTTGGTCTCCAACTATATATGGAGCCCTAGGATTCTCTTATCAAATATGCACATTCTAGTCTGAGTTTCAACTTGATGAATATGCATTTCATCATCTTTATTCATTTATTTTAGCTTAAAATCCCTTCTTAAACACTTGTAAATATCAATTAATAATTTTTTATATAATTTTTTTATTCTTTTTTAAATATTGTACAAAATCAGTGTTTTTAACCTAAAATAAATAAATAAATAAAGGAAAAATAAAGACTGTATATTTGCAATAAATGCAGGTTGACTCTAACATTGAGAGGTCAAGACTTGACCTGATCGACATGGAATAAAATAGGGGGATATAAGGCCACTTATAGAAAAATAAAGAAAAATCATCTTCATCCATTATTCATAAATTGTACATACATATTATTTTGTATCTAAACCTTTCTACTATTTTATTTATTATTCAATTCGTCACAAATAAAAATGTTTTCTTCTTGGAACTTGTACATAAAAATAAGTTGTAAATATTAGAAATAATTGCAAGAAGATTCATTGCACATTGTGTAAATAATGACACTTTGAATAAGCCGCAAAATCAAACTTGTCAAACCCATATCTTCTCCATAAGACTCAAAATAAAGCAAACTCACATTTATTTTGTATATAAACCCTTCTATTATTTTATTTATTATTCGATTCATCATAAATAAAAATATTTTCTTCTTGGAACTTGTACATAATATTAAGTTATAAATATTAAAAATAATTGCAAGAAGACTCAGTGCACATTGTGTAAATAATTGCACTTTGAATAAGCTGCAAAATCAAACTTGCGAGACCCATATCTTCTCCATAGAACTCAAAATAAAGCAAACTCATATTTATTGTACTCTACATAAAATAATTGCAAGAAGATTCATTGCATATTCACATTTAGTTTTCGAATGACATTTACTTTTAATTAACAAGTCACGGAACTAATAATGTGTCACAAATTTATATTACATAAATTTCCATTTAATTTATGATATAATAACAGAAAATTGCATTATGTACATGAGTTCCAAATTTTAGCAGGAGAGAAAGAAAAGCATTTATAATATCCTAAACAAAATTATAACATGCGTACCTAACAATAGTAGCTGTGGAAGCTGGGGTTCAACTCTCCCAATACCATGATGCAGGTTTTTTACCTGCAATCCATGCAATAGGGAGAAAAAAACATAATGCTGAGCACATCTGATTAATTAAAAATATTAGAAAATTTAGCGGCTCCAAAAGAAAGCGAGTAAATAGGGCTTGCCAATTAACTTTAGAGCTACTTGCATTGAAAATGTTTTCAAGTTTGGTATTTGAATCTTCAGACTTACTGATCCTACTTCAATTACCCAACTTTAACACTTTTATATATAGATTATATGATCCATATTTAAGCTTTCACTTTTTTATTAGATATAATTCATGTTTGATGGATCTTAATAATATGGATGATGAGTCTATGATCTAATCGTTGTATTTATTAAATGCTTATAATAATCGAGGTGACCCAGTATAAAGCTTTGAACTTTGTCTCCCTTGGATCCTATATCATAAGATCCGTCTCGTCAAGTGGAAACCAACAGACTTTGTTTCGTATGAATCGAACTTCGTTTTGTATTGTTATGATTTTCGGAAGAAAGAGAAGTAAAGAGGTTTAAAATATCATTAATCCATAATGACTGTAATTAAGATTAATTAAACATGATTAAAGAAATAAATGAAAGATTAAAAACTACTAATGACCATTAGCGAATGCTAATCAATAGTTAGCAAAAGATAAGCCTATGCCGCGAAAGTTAAATTGTGATTAGTAAAAGTTAATCACGATTAACGTTAATTAAGCGTCATTAGCGAATCTTGAATCCTTTAGAATGTTCTAACTTAACCCCTAAGTTTTGGATAAGTTTTGGCAAAACCATGACCAAAACCATGGGCCGGTAACCGCGGTTAAGGACTAAACCATAGTTTTCTAAACATGGTTAGCGATTTTCTGGAGCTTATAAATACCCCCCTACCCATTCGTTTTCTACGTTTTCCACTACCACCACCCCAAGGACTAGGGTCGAGAGGTTAGGAGGAGGAGTAGGAGAGGAAGGAGCGTTAGCGAAGCACTGTCGGGAGAACAAGGAAGAGGAAGGTACGATCCTCTCTTAATTTGCTTCATGAGTTAGGTTTTTGATTCTTTCAGTTTTGTTATTGTTTTCCTCTCGTGATTTTATGGAGGAAACTCTTTCCGTTTTCCTTTTGAAATATGTCCTCATATAAGGGGAAATTCTACCAAACATTTTTTAGAAATATCTCCCGATATTAGGGGGAACTCTGCCAAAATTTTTCTACAAATATGTCTCAGTATAAAGGGAAATTCTGTCCAAATTTTCTTAGAAATATCACCCTATATAAGAGGAAATTCTGCCAAAATTTTAAGAAAACTATGTTCTTCGCGTTCTTCATGTTCTTCGTGTATTCTTCGTGTTCTTCGTTCGTTCTTTGTGTTCTTGGCACATTCTTAGTGTTTTTGATACGAAAATGAAATTCGATCGTTTCAAGAGCCTTAAATTATCCTTTCTGAAAACGAAACATAATAAAGTACTGCATACTCGAGAGAGAGCTCGATTAGGTAACGGAATCCTTCCTTTTGCTGTTGGGTTTTCATATGAGATTCTTAAGATTCCTGACTTTATGTTCTTCGTTACGAAGAACCCTAATTTGACTATTTTTTAGAAAGTTTGAAAAGTTGTTTTGTGATTTCAACTAAAATAAGGTGTAATCATCGAATGGATGCAGTGGTTCGGAAAGTTAGAGTTGGAAGTTAAAAATGAGCATAAATCTGAGTTTATAAATATATAAATTAATTTATATGTAAGTTTATACTCAGTATTATGTTTATCCAAATATAAAGCTTAACGGAGGAATTACATCATGTGAATTGATGTGTTTTGAGTTGGATCATGAAAAAGGATTGTGTCTTATGTTAAGAATGACTGGGAGTAGAGGTACAGGTCGGGCATGCAACCTATAGGTTTGTTGGAAGGAACCTGTATTGGTTTTGCCCTACCTAGGTGGTACACGGTTTCCCTGTTATGATAAATGCGCACGAAATGAATGATTTGCAACGCGTGGTACCGGGTACCAATATATTCGGGTTGAACGATGAAAGATGTGGTTGTGCCATGTGGAGGCACTAAGGTTCAGGAATGCGGTATGTGTATGCGTTCGAACAGGTCACCGAATACTTAATAAGTGATATGCGGGGGCATATGCGGGGTATATGCGGTTCTACGCGGTTTTCTAATTTTTAATTTAGAAATCAATAAATATCTATGAATAGCATTACCGCTGAATTTATGTATCTAAGTGGAGTTAAAGAAGATCTAAGAAAAATGGTTCATGTTAGATGGGTGTTTATATGCTTTTAATTGCGACATATTTAATCACAAAAAGCATTTATCATAAAAACATCATATATTAGATGATTCATGATAAAAGAAACTTCAATACAGATACATGCACTACAAGAGCAAAATTTTAATTGTCATATATAAAAATATTCGATGATATATTGCATATGCTCATGAAAACAATAGATGAGGAAAACATAAAACATTGCATATACACAATGGCATAATGCATTGCAATTGTATACAAATGCATGTCATATTCTTACAATAAAATGAAGGATGAGTCAGAGTTACGGAATTATGAACATGAATGAGAAGATTGAAAAGTTGGATTTGCTGGAGCAGTATGCGGGGCATGTACGGGATATGTGGGGCATATGCAGGCCACATATGCGGGAAGGACGCATAATGCACTGATTCATATAATCGGTGCGTTCTGTATGCAACGCGGGCATATGCAGCCTCATATGCGGCCCGCGTGGCCGAACACTGGGAGGTACGAGAGGTTCAATAGCGGTTAGGTCACGATAACATATATTTAAAGCCGCTAGGTTATGTGATTAACGGTTAGCCTGAGATTTTAAGCAACTGGGTCCTCGAGGACGATGTGCTTCTTTGTTTTCCAAGCTGAGGGTTTGAGACCTTGATTAATAAAAGAAAAGGATAATTGTTAGGGCAGTATTGGAGGATTGGTTGAGGCAATGTGCAACGGCATAAGCTCACTAGATCAACGCAATCTCCAATCCTGGAGTATCCACTTCTTTGGAGTCCAAGAATGGTGGGGTTCCCCTGAATTAATCCTGATGTGGAATAGGAGGAATATGACTTAAAGTAATGAAAATAAATGTAATTTTTATGCTAACAACTTTTTGAAAAATTACACAATTGTTTTTTTCTCTTCTTCTTTACCTAGCACTCGCTAATTGCTATCATATGATTTATGGAAAACCCAACATGTGTCGGTGAGCAATCGCAAGGACTTCAATAATCCAATCAGCTAACATAGTCATCCAACCAGCCACAATAGTTTTTTTAAGTTAGTAATCTTTTTGTGTATTTTCCTTTCAAGCTGATATACATGTAAATGGTTATAGTGAATGTATCATGTGAACTTTATTTTGTGAATGGAAAAGTGCTGGAATACTTTCTTTTGAGTATTTTTATTTACAGTCTGATTTGAATATTAGTTGTGATTGTTAAATAAATTATTGCTGAGTAACCAGATTCGGATGTGGAAGGATCCGACCGCCCGGAATCGGGGTCGTGACAGTTTGGTATCAGAGCCTGGTTACTCCAGTAATTTACTCAGTAATTGATGAATATGAGCGGTATTCAGAAACTAAGGTTGCCTTAAGATCCTTTGATCTTAATAAGTGATTGCACTAACATTCATAAATCATTGTCCCTTATGTACATCATGCAAAAACATTTAGGACCTAACCTTTGGCCTTAACTCATCCCAGGATCGTGGCAGATCAAGACATGTCTAGGTAATTAGTGGCTATGATGACATTGCTGCAAGAAATGGGGCAAAAGCAACAAGCGTTAGAGGAGAGGTTAAATGCACAAGCTGAGAGATCTGAGGCATCCAGACTTGTGGATGCTAGGATTGAAGGTTCTGTCCATCTTTCTGAGGAAGAATCTACTTACCATCCTTCAACTGAGTTTGCTCCTACCCCATTTGGAGGTAAGGAGCAATGGAGAAGGTCCTTCTTAGACACCAAACATTACTAGATAATTACCGAAAGAGAAAGATTTCTCGATTTAAAGGCATAGAGACACCTGCGGAGGCAGAACTATGGCTTGATGATGTCAGCAGGATTTTGAGAATAATACACCCACCAGCATACACTTGGGTGCACTTCGCTGATTACTCCCTAGCAGACTATGCAAGACGATGGTGGAGAGGCATTTCCAAGAAATTAGTAGATCATGTTCCATGGGATGTTTTTGAAAAAAGGTTCCGAGCTCACTTCTGTCCCTCCCATTGAGAAGAATTGAAGAGGAGGGAGTTGACCTCTTTGACCTAAGGATTCAAGAATGTACGAGATTATCATATTAACCTTACGGAGCTGCTGCGCTACTCTCCAGCTATAGAAGCTTCACCAGAAGAGTGTCTTACCAAATTTGTTAGCGGTCTTCAAGGAGATTTAAGAGAGAAGCTTGCAGGTTTTAGAGCCATCACTGTAGATGAAGACATGGGCATCTCCTCTCGTATTGAGATGGAGAGTAATGAAAACCGCCAAAGAAGAAGCTTTCACTTTACTGGTGGACCATCCAAACGTAAGAATTATAATCGAAGAGACAGTTGTTATCACCCAATTGGGTCTAGTATATGCTCGTCATAGACTTTGGGCCAGGAATTATCCGGATTACGGGGTTTCTCTAAACCTCCACTATATCCTCGCGACGCAGCAGCAGGAGCTAGTACCTTTGTGACTGGGTTTTCAGCTCAGACAGGAGCACATCTTTAACAACTGTGGTAGTAGCTCGTAGTCTGATAAGGATGATTTTTATAATATGATCTCTTTTCTCTTTGTCAAGAAATACTGGCAAAACAATAACTACTCAGCTGAAATTGAGCTCAGCTATAACCGAGCTCAATTGTACTCGACTCAACTGAAATCAAGCTTCACTGTAACCAACTCAACTATAGCCGATCTCAATCTCAACTGTAATTCATCTCAATTCTTGCCCAACTTATTTATAACTCATTCCAAGCTCAATTGTAACTCCTCCAAATTCAACTATAACTGATTTAGATGTCGACATAGAGGATTCAGATGTAGCTATCGCCAATCCTATTGGCGGAATGGTAACCAAAACTCGAGCAGTGAGGTAGTCTCCTAAGAGGCCCCTCCGTCTCGCCCACCCAGTGGAAGTACGATCCAGGGGAGGGCTAGGCGTACTCCTAGACTTCGCCCCTGAGACGAGGGAGAGACTTTCTGGAACAAGTCACTCCAGAAAAAATCGTCCCGACCGGTACGTGCTAACGAGCTCGAAAAATCAAAACCGAAGGCCCTCCAGCCTAGGTACCCTAAAGAACTAGGGTCAGTGGAACTGACCTTAAAAAACCCCGTTGATCCCAGAGAGGCGTAAAAACTGCGAGCGCTCGTGAAAAATCGAGAAAAAGATTGAAATCCTAGATCCACGCACTAAGCATCGCTGCCCAAACTGGGCTTTCTATCTCCCGCCCAGTTGAGGGTCATCGCACCCTCGGACAGTCAAGTGTAAGGGTCACCGTGACTGGCACTCATAACTATCAGTCATCGAATCACCACCACTGACTTGATTCCTCATCCTTTCTCAATCTCTATTGTGGTTGACTGTATAGATCTAGGTCTTTTGTTAATACTTCAGTCAATAGTGGTCTATAGTTAGTAGAATATGCCTAAAGGCATAATTCATAAAGATGATCGATTTTTCGTAGTCATAATTTATTATTTCTGAAATTTTGAGACCCGAGTACAAATAGAAATGCTTATAAAAAAACAATGAGACCCTTATCTTGTTGGGGCATGGTACGACAGGAGGGGGCGCATACGACCGTTCTTCGACATAGGTCATATGGTTAGGATTCAAGGCATATCAACACTAAGCATGATTGATATATATGGTCAAGAATGAAGGGGAATGTTGGGAACTTATTTCATAAATCCTAGGGAGACTATGGTCGTCTCATACATGAGAAACGCCTCCTATTGTAATCCTAACCCTAGGTCTCCAACTATATAAGGAGCCCTAGGGCTCTCTTATCAAATATACCAATTCTAGTCTGAGTTTCAACTGTCGTCAACTTATCAGAGAGAGAATGCGTACTCTAGCAAGAATTAACTATAAGAAGCCTGTTGCAATACATAAAAACTGAAGATCCAGTTTTGGGAAGAATGTGGGCAAGTTTGATATGTACAATCTGTATGCTCAACTTGAGGGGGAGTGTTGAGTTGTTGTCTTATAGGTAAATTAATCATGGGTAAGGATCCATTACCCACCTGGGTACTATATATGTAACTCACCCCACTTTGATTTCATATAGAAAACGATAGAAGAAAATCCTTAGTTGTTGTGAATAACATGGATAATTCTCTCCTTCATTTTTCCCTTCCGATGTGTAGGATTTTCACGTTAACCACTCTTTGTTTGCTTGGTCTACAAGGATGAATAAACGACTTACCCTAAGTGGGTTTATATAACACTAACACCCCTACACAAATAGATCCTGATAAATGGGCGGATTGGCTACTCTTAATGCAGCCTTGAGATCTTTGTTTTGACATGGGGTGCCCGTTCCACCAATGATGTGGGGAGGTCACATAATGAGCTCTCAATGTGGTTGGTTGAATAGATGGATCAATATTCAAGGTATCTCAACAATTTACTTGGTGATTTATGGCATGTTTGGGATTGTATAAGCCTTATAGGAGACCCTTATTGAGTATTGTACTTTGTTTTGATTTTCATGCATCTTTTATTGAATTTTATTCTGTGGTTGTGACCGTAGTTATTTTTATCGACATATCGTGCATGATTCATTTATTGATGTTATGGCTACTTTATTCCGCGATGTTATACATGCAGGGGAATTTGATTCTGTCAGAGATCACTAGTGCCTAAGGTTTTTTATTTCACCAAGCCTGCAAGAAATGATTGAGTACATTATATAAACATCAAGAATAAACAGAAGCACACCTAATATTCTTTTACCCATCTATGATGTGACAAAATTTTCTAGAAACTATAACCGTCCTCTATTTTTTTTAAAAATCAATAACACAGGATGTAACCATCGATTTTACTATATAATGAATTTTATGTAAGAATGAATGAAGTTCATTGAATACGAGGCAAGTCATGTTCTGTCAATATGATTACCAACAACTTGGATGCCACGTATTTCAGTCTATTTCTCGTTTTAGCTATTGTAAGCTAATACTTTCCATCGTCTGCATATATTTGCAGGTTGCTGCCAAAGTCATTGGTGAAGTTCAGGCTCTTATTATATTCCCTGCTTTTTCATATACGGTTCTTCTAATATTTTTCATGTTCTGGTTTTCTGCTGCCCTTCATCTATTTAGCTCCGGCCAGGTCTCTAAGAATGACTGCAATGCAAATTGCTGCTATTTCGACTTAAAATCCAACAAACTTAACTGTGATAGTTGCTGTGGCTACAGCATTCACTATACACCTCACATCACAATTTCTATTATGTTTCACTTATTTGGAGGCTTCTGGGCGACACAGTTCATTATTGCAAGCTCTTCCACCGTGATTGCGGGTTCGGTTGCCTCTTGCTATTGGGCACGTGGTGAAATATCTGTAAGTATTTTCTTGTGTTATTGGTGTTGAGATATTAGTTATCTTTCATATTATTTATGTAGTTTCTATTTTCTTTGTCTTCTTCTTGTAATTTGCCTCACAGGCTTCTCTCTTATATAAGAGACTCCTAGGGTCTCTCAATCGAGGCCTCAAATTTCGATTTTGATCACCATTTTGGTGATCAACTGAAACGAAATTGCAGTCATTTCGGTTAGTTTTTGAACTGGGCCTCCCAAATTTCGTTTGATATAGGCTATTTCGGCCAAATTTTGGTCGCCTACCGAAACTGAAATCCGGCCGAAATTCGACCGAATTTTGGCAAAATTTGATCCCATCCTCCCAATAATGCAATTAATTCTTTCATCTCCACATTCTATCAGAGCAACAGTCCTAGACCGAAGACTTGGCCTAATTTCCTCACCCCACCACCAGCCTTACTTGACGCTGCCAACTCTATCTCCCAGCCGCGGCCTCCGCGCGGTCACCACTGCCCGTCGCACGGCCTCCACAGTCACAGTGCGGCACCACATGGGTACATTTGGTGCATTTTTACTGCTTGAATGTTATGACTTTTAGTTACTGGTAGTTTTTCAAAAGCGGCAGCTAATAAGTAAGCTAAACTTTGATATTATGAATTTTCTTTAATTTCATTTGATAGTCAATCTGAACATATTTTTCATTATGCTTTCAGTATGTTTTTGTGATCAATGGTGATTAATATGCTAGCAAAAATTGCAATGCACCAGGAAATACCTATACTCCCTGTGTTTGCCTCCATGAAGCGCCTTATGCGTTACAGTCTTGGTTCTGTTGCGCTGGGGTCTTTAATTGTATTTGTTGTTGAGTCAGTTCGCTGTATACTCAAGTCGATTCGTCGAAGATTGAAACTTGTGGATATCACAGCGTCAAGCTGGGTTGGCAAAACTGGTTCCTTTTCTTCTCGGTGCTGTCTTGGTTGCATTGACTGGACCCTTCGATCAGTTAATCGTAATGCCTACATAATGGTAAGTCTTGAGATTTTAGCATCCAATGGTACTGCTTGAGCAATTCTATCCCAACCACTTCTTATTGGGTCTTGACTCTTGAATTAAAATCGCAGTCAACTGTTTTCATCCACAGAAACAAATTTTCTTGTTTTTATATACCTCCGGCTTGTTGGATGTTATACTTCGATGTGGAGTAAATTTTCTTTTAACTGTGTATAATGATGTATGGTTTTTTATCTAGATTGATCTCGTTGTTTCTTAGTGCAAGTTATGTATATTTAAACCCGCTGCTTTGCTAATTCCAAGTCTTTCATGATTTGCAGATTGCAATTACTGGAAAAAGCTTCTGTAAGTCTTCCGAAATTGCAACTGGTTTGATAATGAACAACATTCTTCGTATCGGAAAGGTAAATGTCATCGGAGATGTTATTCTGTTTCTTGGGAAACTGTGTGTCAGCATGATATCTGCAGTATTTGCGTTCCTAATGCTGGATACACACAAATACAAATCTGCTCATGACAAGATCTCATCTCCTCTCTTTCCTGTTGTAGTAAGTTCACTGAACTGTCAATCTTTTTTGTTTCCCTGCATTTCACCATTCTTCTATCAACGAAAGATAATCATTCCCCATGCCAAGAGACTGATTTTACAAGAGTTCAATTCTTTGATTGTTTTTTTTTAAATTCCTGATGAGTTGCTCTCTGGGTAAATGGTGGGTGAGGATTCGTTTATCCACTTGGGGTTCTAGTTATGTATCTCACCTCACCTTGGTTATTCGACATAGTATAGAAAAACAGAAAACCCCTATTGCAGCGAGCAATAGGAAACTCATTATGTGGTTTTGACCCTCCAATAAAGGAGGGTTTCCACGTAAATCCTTGACTTCATGGTGCTTGTTCTTGCTACTTGTGGTGCTTGTTTTTACTGCATGGTATCCGAGCCTTTGTGATTCTCTCGAGGCTACGGTTTGTTCTGCGATTCTTGAGTTAAAGCTTGCTAAGCCGCTGCACTTGGGCTCCTTTTGGAGTCATTTTTATGTTCTGGGTTTCCGCTTAGAGGGTGTTGCTGCTGCACTTGGTGCTGCCATCTCCAGGTCCCACCGTTGCCTTTGCCAAACCCATTCGTCCCTTGTGAGTTCACCCTATAGGCTGCTATTGTTGCAGTGTTTTTGGCTCTCTTTGTGCCTTGGAAGGTATCTCCAAGAAGATTCGGTGCGGGGTTATGAGAGGAAACAATTATGTATGGGAAAAGTTGCATTTGACTTGGTGGTGCATACCAAAGTGTTCAAAAAAAGCTTGTGTTGTCCGCTGCTCGCTGATTTGTTGTGTTGTTGCTATTTGCATTCTGTTGTTGTTGCTTCGTTTCAAGGTTTTGAGGGTCATTCTCCAGGCTGTTGTTGTTGCAAGTGGGCTGGAAACACTCTTGGGCTGCAAGTGCTAATGTTATAGGAACCCCATGGGCTTGGATTTTTTTCTTTCCTTGGATTGCAAGTGCTGCTATTGTTCTTCTTGGGACTGCTTTTTATTGTTGATGTTGTTTGCTGTTGTCACTAGTTGCGGTTTTCTTGTTATTAGAGTGTTTGTAATTTTACGTGCCAGTTGATTGTTTGGCCCTTGTTTGCTCAGCCGCAATGATCGGAGATTGGTTTCATTGAGATCACAAGGTTGTGGTGGTGTGTCCCTTTTGTCATAGCAAGTGATCCAAAACTTGAGTGGATAATTGATAGTGGTCACTGATCATATGACAAGTGATCCAAAACTTTTTGAAGTTTATAAATTGACCTCTGGAAAGGACCACATGGTTCTTGCTGATGGATCTCATATCACAATGGCAAGGAAAGGAAGTGTCTCTCTTTTAGATAAATTTGCTATCCATAATATTTTTTTGATAGGAAATTTGCTATCCATAATATTTTTTTGATAGAAAATTTGCTATCCATAATGCACTTCATGTTCCTGACATGCCTCTAAATATCCTATGTTAACAAGACAATAAAAGAATTGAACTATGAACTTGTCTTTTCTTATGATCGGTGTATATTGCAAGACTTGGTGACAAGAAAGAGAATAGGGATCGGTTTAGTTTCTAAAGATTTCTACCATCTACCAATCAAAGTGGCAGCTACTTTAACGATTACGATTCACGGAAGGAAAAATAAGAGATCTCATAGTCTGGCCATACAGTGGCATGAACGTCTTAGTCATCTTCCATTTGGTTATCTTAAAGAGTTGCTCCCTTCATTACTTTAAGGTTTGAGCTTTGCAAACTTTGTATGTCATTTTTGTTAGAAGGCCAAGCACATTCGTGCAACATATTATGTTCTCGAGAGTAAGACAAGTGAGCCTTTTGAGTTATTTCACTATGATGTCTGGAGACCCTTTAATGTTTCTACTCATAATGGTTACAAGTAGTTCGTTACGTTTATTTATTATTATTCTAGAATCATATTTGTTTATTTACTTTGTGATTGTGGTGAAGTTGGTAACATTGTAAAATAGTTTTTCATTATGATTGAGTCACAATACGAGAAAGTGATTAAGTAGTTTGTCATATAATGGTTGTAAATATTTGTCTTAAGAACTATGAGAATTCTCTAATGCTAAAGGAACTATTCATGAGACTTTTTGCCGATATACCCCTCAGCAATGGAACAAGAAGATAGCAAAGCGATCTTATTTCAAAGAAGCCTCCCTAAGAGATTCCAGAGATAGGTTGTTCTCATTAGTGCCTTTCTTATAAATAGGGTACCCTTAAGACGATTGAATGTGACTACTCCTTTTTTCTATTATTCAATGCGAGAACAAACCATTTGTGCTTCCTCCGAAGGTTTTGAGTTGTGTTTGCTTTTTTCACAACTCTGCACTAGATGCAAAGAAACTTGATGTGCGAGGAATCTTTTCTAAAGGCATTTTGGGATACTCTACTACTCATAAATGTTATAAATGTTTAAATCCTTAGGATGGTGACTAAAGATGTCACCTTTATTGAGTATGAATCTTACTGCATCGAGCATTCCCTTCAAGGGTAGAATATCGGTAATGGTGAAAGGAATGTCCACGATATTCTTCTCTTGGGTGCTTATGACAACTCTACAAGTTCCATGGATAAGTCTACTTGGAACGACACAAAGATAGAGGGTTGGAAGCCTACAATAAGAAATCTTCTCATTGGCGTGAAAAGTCTACAATAAGAAATATCAGTAAGGGATAATGATGCAGACTCGTGCAAAAGAAGTCAATCTTAATTTTGTTAGATCCCTGGATAATCCAAGTTCCTTAACTATTATTGGAGGCTTAACACCTAAACCGGATAATGATATGGAAGAGAATGTAGATGACAATGGTGAAGATGTGAGTAACGATGGAATGATCGTCTTTAAAGGAGATTTGATTGCGCAGAGGCGTGGAAGAAGGGAGATAAAGCCCCCTTGAGATATGATGAATGTACATAAATGCTTCTATCTTTATTTTTTACCTCTGTGATTGATTCCCACGAATGTTGTTGACGTAGGTTCTGATACTAGATGGTTTCAAGATATGAATGAGATGGATGTCCTTGGAAGAAATTATATGTAAGAGATTGTGGATATCCCAAATGTTGTGCTTCTTATTGGTTTGAAGTGGTTCTACACCATAAAATACAGACTAAATGGTCAAATAGAAAGATAAAAGGCTAGACTTGGTATAAAGGGTTTCAATCGAAAATATGGCATTGACTACTTGAAGACATAAGATTTTTGCTCTTATGAAAAAATGATTACAATGTGGATTTCACTTTCTTGTCGCTCTCAAGGAATGAAAGCTTTAGCTGATGGACGTTAAGAATGCTTTCATGAATAGAGACCTATATTAAGATGTTTACATGCATTTGCCACATGGCCACGAGGAGGCTTGATAATGCTGCAAATTGAAGCAAGCTTTATGCAAGTTAAAACAATCCCCTAGAGCATGTTTCGAGAAACTTAGAGTGGAATGTCCACGATATTCTTCTCGTGGGTGCCTATGACAACTCTACAAGTTCCACGGATAAGTCTCCTTGGAACGACGCAAAGACAGAGTGTTGGAAGCCTCGACCTTCGCATTGGCATGAAAAAGTCTACAACAAGAAAGATCAGTAAGGGATAATGATGCAAGCTCGTGCAAAAGAAGTCAATCTTAATTTTGTTAAATCCCCGGATGATCCAAGTTCCTTAACTATCATTGGAGACTCAACACCTAATCCGGATAATGATATGGAAGAGAATGTAGATGACATTGGTGAAGATGTGAATGATGATGGAATGATCATCTTTGATGGAGATTTGATTGCACAAAGGCGCGGAAGAAGGGAGATAAAGCCCCCTTGAGATATGATGAATGTACCAGATCTCCTATTAACAAAGTTGTTGTCTATTCTAAGCTTAGTGAAAGTTATAAATACCTATATCTTTATTTTTTACCTCTGTGATTGATTCCCACGAATGTTGTTGAGGCAGGTTCTGATCCTAAATGTTTTCAAGCTATGAATGATATGGACGATCTTGGAAGAAATTGTATGTGAGAGATTGTGAATATCCCAAATTGATGCATTTGATTGGTTCGAAGTGGGTCTATGCCATAAAAGAGAGACCAAATGGGCAAGTAGAAAGATAAAAGGCTAGACTTGTTATAAGGGGTTTCAATCAAAATTATGGCATTGCTACTTGAAGACACAAGTGTTAGAAAATAGAGAATGCGGAAGCGAATGATTAACAGAGCATAATCTAGAACGATGAAACATGATGAACAAGAAGAATTTTTACATGGAACCCTACTCCCTAAGGAGTGGGATGAAACCACAGGAGAAGCCCTCAAATGAGCATATGTTGTCTATTGACTTTCACAATGGTTGCAGGAGGTCCGGGGCTCCTTATATAGCCTCCACAGAGCCTCCAAGTCCCACCACTGGTAGATGTGGGACTAAACACATGGATGGGGTAAATGGATCTCTCCAGGATCCATTTACCCTCCTACAACTCGTATGGAGCACAACCAAATACTCCAATACTCCCCCTCAAGCTGGAGCATGCAATGCTCAGCTTGGACAAACAAAAAGAAACTCAACTCACGCTACAGGACACTACGGACAATATCAACTCAACGCGCACAGCTGTCGGCTGTTGTCGAGGACGTTGCTTCTCATGTCGTGCAGGTGAGGAGGACGAATGGGCTGGAGTATGAGTCTGTTGAATCTCTATGTCAAAGAGCATGTGCTCTGAACTGCACCTGTCAGAGTCACTGCAACTGAAATGAGTCTCCTCGTCGGAGTACTCTGTCCTGCCACAATAATGTGGACAACTGCTCCATCTCTGAAAAGGACTGAGCTGAAAGAGGTCGTGGAACTGCAATCCTCGTCGGAGTCCACGGTCGCTGGAGAATGGAGTCTAAAAGAAGTCTCCTCGTTGGAGAATTGGGTCTCTCCCATCTGGCACAGAGAGTGGTACTCTACTTTGGAGTCCCTATGATACATGTTAGAGGAAATAAGAATTGTGTTTATTCCAGGGAACCCTATGGTCTCTTATATAGAGAAAACCCTATGGGTAAATTACATAAAGCAGAACATAGAAAAAACAAAAGGACCAAATGGTACATAGATATATAATTCTTTCAACACTCCCCCTCAAGATGGAGCATAGATATCAATCATGCTCAGCTTGGAAGTGCATTTCTGAAATGGTCCTCTGAGAAGCGGTTTGGTGAAGATGTCAGCAGTCTGCTCCCCAGAACTAACATGTGAAGTAGAAATCAATCCCTTTTGGATCATGTCTCTGGTGTAATGACAATCTACTTCAATATGCTTGGTTCTCTCGTGAAAGGCAGGATTATTGGCAATGAACAATGCAGCTTGATTATCACACTGTAGTTGCATGGGTAGAGGTACATCTACATGCAAATCTTCTAGTACAACTCGAACCCACATTATTTCTGTACTTGCTTGTGACATAGCCCTATATTCAGATTCTGCACTAGATCTAGCCACAACGGTTTGTTTCTTGCTTTTCCAAGAAACTAGAGAGCTACCAATAAACACAGCAAAGCCTGAGGTAGACTTTCGATCCTTAGGGCATCCTGCATAGTCAGCATCCGCACATGCAGAAACAGATAAATTGGTTTCCTTTTTGAACAACAATCTCGTGCCTGGAGGCGATTTTAGATACCTGAGTATCATATATATAGCATCCATATGTATCTGTCTCGGTTGTTTTATGAATTGGCTTACCCGGTTGACTGCAAAGGCAATATCAGGTCGAGTTATAGTTATGTAAAGAAGTTTCCCTACCATCTCTATACCTTCTCTTGTCAACCTCTTCTGTATCATTATCGTACAGTTTCATGCTAGGATCCATAGGAGTAGTAGACGGTCTGCATCCAGTCATGCCAGTCTCAATCAGCATATCTGTAATATATTTCCTCTAGGTCATTATTAGACCCCGTGCATTCCTGGTGAACTCCAGTCCTAGAAAATATCGTAGTGTGCCAAGATCCTTTGTAACAAATTGACGACCCAACACTGCTTTGGTCATCTCTATCCCCTGGGCATCATCTCCTGTGACTAAAATGTCATCAACATACACCATGATGACAATTGTACCTCGAGTAGTCTTCTGGATGAACAATGAGTGATCTGCATTGGATCTCTTGATGCCTTGTTCTTCAATTAACTGGGAAAGCTTCTGAAACTATGCCCTTGGACTTTGTTTAAGGCCATAAATCGTCTTATGAAGTCCGCACACCATATGATTCTCCCCCTCAGCAGCAAACCCCGGAGGCTGCTGCATGTACACTTCCTCCTGCAGATCCCCATACAAAAATGCATTTTTAACATCTAGCTGGAACAAGGGCCAATCGCGTACCACAGCGACAGACAGAAGAATACGAAGAGTGGAGTGACGGGCAACTGGAGAGAAGGTATCCATATAGTCCACTCCATAAGTCTGAGTGAAACCGTGTGCCATTAGCCGTGCCTTGTATCGATCCAAGGTGCCATCTGCACGATACTTGGCAGTGAATACCCATTTGCCCCTCGACTGAGGGAGCAGTAACCAGGGTCCATGTGCCCCTCGACTGTAGGGCAGCCATCTCCTCCTCCATCGCAAGTCGCCAACAATCAACTTTCAATGCATCCTGATATGTCTGCGGGATCTCCACAGAAGATAAAGCCACTGCAAATCTCTGAAAATCTCCTGTAAGGCGATGAAAGGAAACCTGTGAAGGAAGAGGATACGAAGCACAGCTGCGTTTCTGCTTTCTCATTGCAATAGGGACATCCAGATCATCAACTACTGAGCTTGCCGGGCCCGAGTCGTCCTGTAATGGCACACCCTGCATAGGCACACTAATTGACCCATCATTAGTAGTAACATCTGGACAAACCTGGGGCGTGCTGGATGATTGGGGTGTAGCATGAACATGACCACAGCGACAGGCATAGAATTTTGGTAGTGGAGAGATCAGTGGTTTTGGTGGAGGTGGTGGTGGTGTAGGCGGATGTAATGGTGGTGCGGACATAATATTAGGAACTGGACTGGACACAGGAAGATTCACGGTAGGAGGAGGAGGAGGAACATAGACCTCATTAGTAGAGGAGTTGGAGGTCAATCTGTCACCTGCAGGTGAAAAGTACATAACCAACTCAAAGAATGCAACATCCGCGCTAACAAAATACTTCCCATTTACTGGGTCATAGCAGCGGTATTCTTTCTGCGTCCGAGAATAACCCACGAAAACACATTTGACAGCTCTAGGTAAAAGCTTGTCTAGACCAGGTGATAGCCGATGAACAAAGGCAACTACCCCAAAAACTCGAGGAGTGAGCGAGAACAAATCTTTATCTGGAAAAACAATAGAGAGAGGAGTTTTCTCACCATGTATTGTAGATGGCATACGATTTACCAAGTAGCAGGCTGTAAGAACAGCATCTCCCCAGAAAGAGATAGGTGCACAGCTCTGGATAAGAAGAGTTCGAGTAATATCAAGTAGGTGACGATGTTTTCTCTCAGCCACTTCATTCTGTTGGGAGGTGTAGGCACATGTAGTTTGGTGTATTATGCCTTTTGACCAAATATATTGGGAAAGAAATCGAGAACGGAACTCCAATGCATTATCAGTACGAACATATTTGACTTTGGACGAGAAAACATTGTTTACTTCATTTATAAGATTTTTGATGACATCACCTGCTTCAGATTTATTTTTCAGAAGAAAGACCCATGACAAACGAGAAAAATCATCGACCACGACAAGATAAAATCTGTGCCCTTGGTGATCAGGGGCACGACTAGGACCCCAGATATCCATATGAAGTAACTCAAAAGGGGAGCTACTGCTCCGACTCTGACGACTTGGAAATTTAGCTCTATGGTGCTTCCCTAATTGACACGCTTCACACCGGAAGGACGAACTGGGAGATATCTGAGGCAAAAGGTGACGCATCTTCTGGAGAGGCAAGTGACCAAAGCATAGATGCCAGGTATAGGGTGAGACAGTTCCAACAGCATGAGAGGAGACTCCAACATAAGAACTCCGATTCAGACGGTAAAGACCATCCTGCTCAGAACCACAACCAATCACCCTGCCCGTTAGAATGTCCTGAAATATAAGAGAGGATGGGTCAAATATAGCGCGACAATGCAAATCTTTTGTAATCTGACTAATAGAAAGCAAGTTCATCGAAAATTCAGGAGCATGTAAGACATTCTTCAGATGCATGGAAGAGGATAACATAACCTCCCCCTGTCCAATAATGGGAGAATGTGTCCCATTTGCAATCATCACCGACCGCCCTGAAGGAATCTCCCTGTATGAAAGAAGTTTGTCTCTATCTCGACAGAGATGGTGCGTCGCATCGGAGTCCATGATCCAATCGGAAATGTCTGAACTAGAACATGTGGTAAAAGCACTACCTGAGGTGCTAGTTGTGGAAGAAGTACTGGCAGAAGCAGATGCAGCGATATCCGAAGAGCCTCCAGAAGAATTTGTAGGAACAGTAGGCATTATATCCCGTAGCCGAGCAACTAGGTCCTCAAACTGCTGATCCGAAGCAGAGGAGGATGGAGATGCAACATGTTCGGCCACCCTTGCAGATGCTGGAAAACCATGCTTAGAATAGCATGTATCTTCTGAGTGACCCGTACGACGACAATAACTGCAAGGTGGACGAGATCGACCACCACGACCTCCATTTCCAGGGCCACGACCACGGAATGAAAACGAGGAGCCACCACGTCCTCTGGAAGCAGCCATCGCAGAGGGAGGTGGTGTAGATGTGCTGGATGGAACTGAGATGCGGGTAAGCCTCCGATAAACCTCCTCCATAGGAGGAATGGTAGCATCTGCGAGAATCTGTGATCTGGCCGCATCATATTCTGGATCGAGTGCCGCAAGAAGAATGCCTACCATGGTAGCATTACAGAATGTCTTCTGCTGCTCGGGTGTGGCCGTCAGAGGGATAGTGCTATATAGTTTCTCGAACATCCCCCTCAGGGATGTGTACAAGGAATGAAGAGGTCGCCCATTCTGCTTCATGGTAAATATGTCATGCTGAAGTTGTAGCATCTTGGTTTCATTTCGGACCTGGGAATATGTCGCCGCGAGAATGTCCCACATCGCTTTGGCAGTGGGCTGATGGAGAACATCATTCGCAATCTCTATCGATAAAATTCCTGAGAGCCAGACTTTGGCATACGAGTCATCAGCCTCCCAAGAGGCATAGATCCCTGTCTTCTCTGTCGGTTCATCTTCGGTAAAAATGTGCTTCTTACCATTGAATTTCATGAGACTCATGAACTGCATTGCCCAGAGCTCGTAGTTCGATCCATCCATCTTGACGATTGGCGCAGGACCTTTGAAAGCGCCTACGGATGGCATATCAACCTTTGATTATGACATATCGCCGTAGAGAAAGGACTAGGGTTTGTAGACAGAGATATAGATGTCTATACAGACTGCATAGGATTCGAGTGCGTATGTAGACTTACGCACCCAAATCCATATAAGAGATGACGGACGCAGCTACGAAGAGGGTCGCATGAGAGGGGATGCCGGCTAGGTCACGGCCGACGGTGAAGAAAGGAGGCTGGGGCTGGGCGTACCGGGTGCAGGAGGTCTGGGCGGCACCCGGGAGGGCTGGGCGGCACCTGGCTGGTGGGCGGTGGGGCTAGATGCCCCCTAGACTGGGGCCGAGAAGGGCTAGTAGGCGGCGGGGCTGGGGCCGAGAGGAGCTAGGGCGGCAGCGGTGGGAGCCGAGAGGGGTTGGGGCCGAGAAGCTCGAAGACGGCGGCGGGCTCGAGAGAGAGAGAGAGAGGGGGGGGAGAGAGGGGGGGCGGGGGGTGGAGAGCCTAAGCCCTAGGCTCTGGTACCATGTTAGAGGAAATAAGAATTGTGTTTATTCCAGGGAACCCTAGGGTCTCTTATATAGAGAAAACCCTATGGGTAAATTACATAAAGCAGAACATAGAAAAAAATGAAAGGATCAAACGGTACATAGATATATAATTCTTTCAACAATACCACATGAAACCCTTGCCAACATGGCATAGGAAATGGTCCTCTACTCTTGAGTCACTATGGCTCACATGAAAACTCTGGCCTGAAAGCATAAGAATGATGGGGACCACACAAAAGATGGCAAACATGTGCACATCTGAAAAGACCGCATACTCGTGTGTGTCTGAAACTGACTTAGAATCTGGCGTCGAGTCTGACAATCAGCTGGTCTGGAGTCTGTCGTCTAAATCTGGAATATCTGCATCTGGAGAATATGAATAGACCTGCGAGTCTACACAATACTCCTCCTTTCTCCCATATTTTTTTGGTTTTTTAATCAATCATTCATTTTTTCCGACTATTTTCTCTCCTTTTTTTAAATAGCCACCATTTCATTCATTTTTTTACTTTTCCTTTTTAAAAAAAATACGTACGGCTTTTTCTTGTACGCGCCTCTTTTCATTCTTCCCATTTTTTATAACAAACATCTGCTCCCTTTTTTTCCGGCCCAAGGGGCCCAAATCATCCACCATTTTTTTTAAAAAAATTCACAGCTCCTTTATCATTATTTTTTTATCAAACGTTAGCCACCCCTTGGCCTTTCACTTTAGGGTTCCCAAAGTGGGAACCCCTCTCATTCGAAACCCACCGCCTCCGATGGTTTTTTTTCTGCAGCGCCGTCGTCCCCTCTTGGGGGTTCCCTGCTCCATGCGCGCCGCCCTGGAGAGATGGAGGAACTGATGGGAGTGCGCGATGGGGGAGCGGAGGTTCTCCGCATGGATACTTCGTGTGTGGCGCACAGGAGATGCTTCTACGGCACCGCTGGAGGGATTTGCGATGGAGGGCTCCGCCAAGCGATCTTGGAGCGCTGCCAAATCTCCCATCAACGGCGAGTCCCGCCTCTCTAAAATCGAAAAATGAGATGGGAGGAGACCTCGTTGCCTTGCGCTGGGTGCCGCACCTGTTGGTGGCGTGAAGGAGGATCGTAGGGTCTTCTACCTTTTGATCGGGTGTTGTGCAGCACCTTTCCCTTGCTTGTGTGGACTTTGTGGGTTGCCGATGAAACTGTGCCTCACTATACTGAAGAAGGGGCTGCTACTGGAGATGGAGGTTCGTACGCGCGCGGAGGTGGGCTCACGCGTAATGGTGCACGAAATCGGATGAGTTCGCACAAGGGAGTCCTTGCACCGCCTAGGGTCTGAAGGTGTGATCATCCTGGAGTTCTGGAGGCATCGCCTGGAGCCATGGAAGGCTTTGCCTGAGAAGAGGGATGCCGTCTTGCGCGGGTGTGAATTCCTTAAAGGAGGCCTTCCTTATCATCCGTCGAACCAAGGAGTGATAGCCGCCTGGACGCGCATGTTGATGCTTGCCGCTCACGATATGCTGAGGAAGTCAGGGGGTGCTCTGCCTTTATGGGAGGGCCGCTGGGAGGAGGAAGCGTGGTGCGAGGGCACAACGTCGCCGGTGCTGGACGAGGGAGCGTCGCTTCCTGGGATGAGCGTCGAGCAAGAGGGCGGCGATGGAGTTTGCACGCTAGGGTGCACCCCTGAGGCTTGATGTTGCCTGGGTTGCGCATCTGTGCGTGCCTAGAGCTTGATGTCGCCTTCTGGAGCTGATGGTGCGGGAGAACGAGATTTGTGCGCCTGAAAATAATACTGCCTGGGAACTGCATGCTCTGGGAGCAAGGGGGTGCGTCGCCCCTTTGGATCATCGAGGATGCAGCATACGACGATGATAGGGCTTGCCGCAACAGCCTTGAGAGCATTTGCCATTTGAACTCGGAATAGATTACGAAGATCGTGATTCGGATCAATTTCGCTCTGCTTGCAGGATGAACATAACAAGGGTTTCATGAACCCTAGAAATTGAATGTCAAACAGAGTAATGATCTTCAAGAACAAGGAACAATATATCGAATCTCGAATAAAAATAATGAATATAAAACTCCTCGAGAATCGACCCGCTCTGATACCATGTTTGAAAATAGAGAATGTGGAAGCGAATGATAAACAACATAATCTAGAATGATAAAACATGAAGAACAAGAAGAATTTTTAGGTGGAACCCTACTCCCTAAGGAGCGGGATGAAACCACGGGAGAAGTCCTCAAACGGGCGTATGTTTGTCTATTGACTTTCTCAATGGTTACAGGAGGTCTGGGGCTCCTTATATAACCTCCACAGAGCCTCCCAGTCTCACCACTGGTAGATGTGGGACTAAACATATGGATGGGGTACCCTCCTACAACTCATATGGCGCACAATCAAATACTCCAACAATAAGATTTTTGCTCTTGTGACAAAAATGTGGATTGCTCTTTGTCTTGTCGCTCTCAAGGAATGAAAGTTTTAGCTGATGGACGTTAAGAATGCTTTCATAAATAGAGACCTTTATGAAGTTGTTAACATGCATTTGCCACATGGCCAGGAGAAGGCTTGATAATGCTGCAAATTGAAGCAAGTTTTATGCAGATTGAAACTATCCCCTAGAGCATGGTACGAGAAGCTTAGAGTGGTAATGATCAGATTGGGTTATCATCAAGGAATTGGTGATCACGCTTTATTTATAAAAAGGAAGGAAAATAATGTTGCTATCCTTCTTGTCTATGTCGATGACATGATTATCATATGTGACGATGATGAGGAAATAACCCACCTAAAAAGAGAGGTGGTTGTGATCTTTGACTGAAAGGATCTTGGAAATCTGAAGTACTTTCTAGGGATTGAATTAAATGTTGAATGATGGCCTTGTTCTTTGCCAAAGGAAATATGTCCTTGATCCATTAAAGGAAACTGGAAAGTTGGTTGCTAGCCTGCTCATACACCTATTGATGGGGATCAGAAGTCGGGCTTCAAGCATGGAAAGTATTGAGATATTAGTTAAATATAAAGATAACTAATATCTCGATAGAAAGCAACTTGATGAAGACTTCAAAAGTCGTACCAGAGAGTCAGGGACTTGTAGGTAAGTTGATTTATCTTAAGTTAATCAGGCCCAACATTATTTATGTTGTCAACGTGGTGAGTCAATATATGCATGCTTCCACTGTATATTCACATGAATGATGTAGAACGTATCCTCTGCTATATAAAAAAGAATCGTGGAAAAGGACTTATCTTTATCAATGATGTAAAGATTGAAATCATAGGGGTATGCTGATGCGGATTGGGCAGGGTACACTGATACTAGTAGATCTACAAGTGGATATTGCATAATTCTTGGTGGCATCCTGGTTATTTAAAAAAGCAAACATCAATCAGTCTCTTCTCGATCCAATGCAGAAGCCGAATATAAAGTTGTGGCTATGGGTGTCACTGAGATGTTATGGCTAAAGACTATTTTAACGTACATCAAAATAAGTCTCGAGTTCCCTATGAAGATATTATGTGACACTAAGGTTGCTTTAAATCTCCTATAATATTGTAATGCATAATCATACCAAACACGTGAAGATTTATCGTCACGTTATCGTAGAGAATTAACTCCATGGGGTTTGTTCTACCGTACGTAAAGATTGAAGATCAAGTGGTTGTTGTCTTCACCAAGGGGCTTCCTATGACTAGTTTTGAGAAGAATGTGGGCAAGTTGGGCATGTACAATTTCTATGTGCAACTTGAGGGGGATGTTGAGTTGTCCTATGCGTAAATAAATCATGGTTGGGGATCCATTTTTCCACTTGGGTTATAATTTTGTATCTCACCCCGCCTTGGTTATTCGACATAGTATAGGAAAACAAAAAACCCATGCAATGAACAATAGGGAACTTGCTTCGTAGTTTTCACCCTCCAGTTAAGGAGGGTCTCCACATAAGTCCTTGTGTGGTGCTTGTTTTTGCTATTTGTGGTGCTTGTTCTTACTACAATTCTCAATGTCATGTCAAAAATGAATCTAGTCTGGCAGCCCATACTCTTCAATTTCGTAAATAAAAAGTGTCAATGTCTTTTGCTGATCAACCAACTATGCAAATAATGTTGTTTTACTTTATCTCTCACAAAGAAAAAGTTTTTCTGTTGATCTTTAAAATCAAGATTAGTGTTAGAATTGTTGGACTGTGATCAGGCTGTAGGAGGGGTGATATATCGAGGGATGAAGTGAGGATGGTATGTGTTGATAAGGATGGTATGTGTTGATATGCCTTGAATCCTAACCAACTGTTCTGTTGAACTCAGTTGAAAACTGTCAAATGCACCCCCCCCCCTTCCAGCCATCTATTCTACTAGTACATGGGTCTCGTTGTAAATGGGCATTCGGATCTGTTTGTTTCTAGGGTTTGTTTGCACAATAGTATATAAACTCCATCAGTTAGGGCTCTCAGTATCCTATGTATTATTCTTCTTCCACAGCAAAAACCGATAGTTGTCGTCTAAGGATGTAGCTCAATTATTGGCATGGTTCGAAAAAACGTGTCTCGAGGCATACGAGGCGTACGCCTCGAGGTGAGGCGGTCTTGAAATGCACCAGAACAATTGTCCCTCATGAGACCTTTGAGAGGCGGTCGCCTCATCTGCTCGAGGTGGAGGTGAGGCGGTCCTCGAGGTGTTTTTGTTGTTTTCGAATTATTGTTTATGTAAATCATTTATCCTATTGGTAATTTCAGATGTTTATAAAGGTCTAGTTGGTTAGGATATAATTATACAGATGAATGTTTAAATTTGGCCGCTTTCATGTTAATATTTGCAATGTAAACATGTCTAGTTATGTCAAAAAACTCTTAAATATACCCTTGAACATACGAATCCGCAAATATCATAGAATACATTACCCGTAAACTTATTTTTAAGGAGTGGTCACATAATGAGCCATGTAATATACCAAGAAGGACATACAAGATAGAATTCAATGGGAGTTTATGTACCACTCACATACAAACATATCCATATACCCAAATAGAAATAAAATCCTCAATAAAAAAATCATCGCTGGCACTGCCCCACACCATGAATAAAAAATTCAGCGAGATCCCTGTCTTGTTGGGGTATGGTATGTCAGGAGGGGATGCATACAATGGTTCTTCAACTTGGGTTAGATGGTTAGAATTCAGGGGGAATATCAAAACTTCATTCTCTGATTGGATGGAAATTCAGTAAAAAGGCATATATATATTTGTATATCTTTTCTCGCGGTATTCCTATCTTTATAATTTCATCATATATTATAGTGATATATAGCATATGTTAGTCAGAACATATATAATTTCATTAGTATATACTTTATTGTAGTTTTTATAGGTATTTATCCTTGTAAACTGAGTCTTACGCCTCGACCGTCTCTAGGCTACCATCGCCTCGATTCCAGAGAAGTTGTCTCGTTCCGTTTTTAGTTTTTTCAAACCTTGGTTACGGGTGAACCTTGTAAATCTGTGTCTCCGTTATTACTTGTTTGCGTGCTTGATCATTTGTGGGTTAAATGCTAAAATGTGGGAAACAATTCCCTGCAATTGATCACTCTTTTACAAGTTAATTTATTTTTTGTATGGTATTCTTCTTTATTACTCACTTAAATGGTCTGATGGTAGTGCAGTGTGCCTACCACCCAAACAACCAGGGTTCAAATCCCCCCTTGTGGGGTTTGCGTTAGGCAGTCAACAGCCATCTTAAAAAATAATCGAATCTTTCGACATGGATCTGAGCAATAATCCATGTAATCGACCATGTTTATAGTGGGAGAAGTCTTTGCCAGTTTTTATGGTATTCTTCTTCGCTCCAAATTTCTATTAACTCTTTCCGCAAAACTTTTGAATATCAGAGGATGGGTTAATTTTGTAATTCTATCACAAATATAGTTCTCTTCTTCCAAGGATGCTAATTTGATAATTCAATATACATGATTTTTTAGGTATGCTGGTTCCTTGGATATGTTGTTGCTACCCTTTTCTTTGCCGTGGTGGAAATGACGATTGACACAATCATTCTCTCCTTCTGCCAAGATGCTGAAGAGCATCAAGGTAATGCTCAGTATGCCCCTCCCCTTCTCATGGAGACCCTAGACGAACAAGGAGAAATGCAGCGACTCACACAAGGATCTTCATAATGCCTTGCCGTGTTATTCCGGGATGCAATTCTCGTGTTCTCACGGCAACACTTGCCACATCTCTTGCTGACTATTTCCATGGAAATTCATGTTCATTAGTGCATTCTATTTTGCTGGCTTCCATTTATGTTGCGGTTAGCAAGTACCTATTTGGAGGTGATGTGGTTTGGATGATCTCACCCTCCATTTGGTACACATGTGTTTAGGAAATATACATATCTGGTACTATAGTTTAGGGTTGTTATGGCTTTTTAAGCTGCTGATTTATAGGAACTGTGAGTTAACATCCTTATAGCGCAGTCAATTCAAGGAGATACAGTAAGGTAGTAGCTGCCCATTGTGTAAATATGCGTGAACGGTTCTGATCTCTCGCAGCATTTGTGTACAATGGCATGGTGAAGTTACTGATTTTTTTCTAATATTGGTTTCTTTACATCATTTTCTCACTGTGTTAGGAATGTTATGGATCTTACAGAGGGAATGATAGCCCCTGATCCCCTTCTCTGTATCCTGCAGAACACCCTACTTTTTGCACCCTTAACATTCAGAATCATCTCTATTACAGTATTGTTTGCACCAAATGTAGGTGCCAAAGGTGAAGGAGCTAGTGAGCTTGATTATCATTCCTTTTACGCGGTTTTTTTTCAGTTGCCCTTTATTGTTGATGTCTCATGTAATTTCTTCAGCTATAAATCCCTACAAACAAGCTAACTTGGGACCCTTGACTCTGCTGCAAGGCGGAACAGGTGGAGATGGGACCTTGTAGCTGATGATGTCTATGTGATCAGATTAGAAGCTAAAAAAGCTGGGAATGAAGCTTGGACATTTGTTTATAAGATTTTAATGAACTCTCCTTATGGCATTGCGGGTACATACATTCATGTGTGGTCTGTGTTAAGGTGCTCAAGCACCTGAGCCTTTGAGTCCTTGACATGAGAAGTTATCATAGGTGATTAGGGTTGTCAACATTCTTTATGAAAGAAAAAGGAGTATGAATTAGTAACTAACAGTTGCATGTATAGGTATATGGAGTTAAATAGACCCTCAGTCATAATCCATTTGCCAATGGTAACAAAACTACTTAGCACTTTGTCGCGAATAGATTCCCCTTGCAGACATTTCCCTTTATAAATCACTTTGCAAAATAAAAACACAAGGTTTGAAAAGTGTATCATGCACAATATATCAAATTCAACTTCAACCGCATCCGCAGACAAAATCCAATGACAGAAAATCAAATATAGATGCACAAAGAACTTTGGCATGGATGATCCCCAATGTGAGGGTAGTGTACATGGGATTAGTCGTAATTCAAAACCAAGCACTGTGATCAAATCTGTCTTTCACGAGGGGTTTATGCAAAGTTGACAATGTAGACAATGCTATAAATTGCCAAAAAAATGAATGAAAATATAAAAGAGAAATGTCTCCAAATAGATAATGTTTGCTAAGTTTCTTGTAGTTTATACTTTCCTTTTTTCTTATCATTCTCTCTAGTTTCTTCTTGCTAAGAGAGCTTTTGAAAACTCGTGTTTGTATGCACCCCCTCTTCTACTATAGCCCATGGGAAGCATTCATCAAAATCTTCTATTAATCAGGCAAAAGTGAATAAATAAATTTTTGAATTCATCAATTAATCATTGATTTGGTGATTGCAACTCAAATATCTGAATGTTGACAATTCAAATATCTGTAGGTATCATATTAATCTTAGGATTCGTTCCCATTGGAAGAATAAATCTCCCATTCATTGATGATATGAGAACTACTTCAATCTTGCTATAGATTGACATCATTCAAACTTCCCAAGTAGTAAAGACCAAGGGTTTAAAAAAATGAATTCGGCATCAAATTGAGCATGTATCGGTTTTCGGTTTTTATGGTCAGACCAATGGGATCCGTTCAGTCGAGCCGGTGATGATGTTAGCAATTCATAAAAATTGAATTTGTTGTATTGTTGGTTTTGGTTATTACGGTCCAATCGAGTCGAATCAAGTTAGATCGATACTTCATACAAATAAATATGAATAATGATACATCATATATGTAAAGTAATTTTGCACTTGTGTCCTTCCATATTTTTCAATACTTATATGCCTTATTTTTACAATTACATGTGTGCTCCTTTATATCTTTTCTCATTTTTTTATTTTTTTTGAAATGAAAACCATGGATCATTTACTTAGGATAATAAGTATAATATATATTTCAATTTTCATGGAAAATATTTATTTAACATGTCCATCTAGAATGGGGTCAATTTTAACAATTATGGGATTGTTAAAATTTGACGGTCTTGATGGATGGAATAGAAGTCTCGAATTAAGTTGAATTTTGAATGCCACCATGGTGATATATGGTTATCTAAGTTCCTTAGTTCCATTTCATAAAAAATAAAAAAATAGGGAGAAACGAAGTGTATGAGCATGTAAGTTATATGCTCCTGGCATACTCCATTTTCCCTTTTTATAATTACATGTGTGCCCCTATATTTTAACAATACTTATAGTAATGGTTTTTTTATATTACACATGTGTTCGTATATAATACCAACATAAGGACAATATTCTGAATTTTTAAGAATATAGGGGTATAAATGTAATTACTAGATGGTTAGAGGTATAAAATGTTATTAGAAAAACTTGAAAGGGCATAATAAATATATTTTTTTTCAAATTATAAATGCATATATGTGATGTATAAAATTAATAGCTCTAAAACTATTTGAACTCTAATAGCTGACAAGTGTTGTTAATTTACTACGTCTCATAGCGTGACTACTACAACTTCTTTATGTGGAGCTATCGTTAGTTGTTGTTGGAAGGTGACAATCTCATGCACAATGCGGGAAGAGAGAGGAAATGCTCGTATGACAAGAAAAGAGAAGTGATATTGGGTTGGCAAACATGGAAGGAAGATAAAGGAGTACCATATTTTGGCTTAGAGTGAAACTAGATTATGAATAGATAATAAAAATTGGCATTTAATCAAATAGTCGGATATCACTTTTTCAAAAAAAAGGATGGTCGAACTGGTGGTTTGCTTCAATTGGTTCAACCTGGTCAAGCAGTCCAATCGGGTTTCAATTGATTTTGATTAATTTTTATTCTTAAAGTAAAAACTAGATGGTTGGACTAATTTTCTTCTGATTCTTAGTTTAAATGGTTGAACCAGTCGGTTCAATTTGATTTTTATGACTTTGCTAAAGATTGTCATTATATCATGACCATTATCATTTATGTGGACCTTATCAAGTACAAGTTCTTTTGATTTTAGTACATTACTTATCAAATGATATCTAGCATTGATGTGTTCTGATATTTCATGAAAGTAGAGTTCTTTTCAAGGTTAATTATGCTTTGAATATTGCAATAAGGATATACTTATCTTAAATGAAATACAAATCATGTATGAACTTCTTCATTCACAAAAGTTCTTTATTGCTTATGAAATAGAGGTGAATTTTTCATCTATAGTTGACAATGCTACAGAATTTTAAATCATTGATTACTATGGAATAACACCACCTATATATGTCATCAAGTAGAGTAGCCATATAGATAATGTCTACCATGGACACTCCAAGAGTCAGTATTGTAGAGAGCTTAAACTTCTTTCGTAGACAAGACATCAAACTTTGACTTTCCGTAAAATATTACGGATATTGAATATTCTAGTTGGAAAGAAAGAAAACCTCAAGGGTTGATTGATGTAGATATAGTATTGTATATAACAGAATGACAATTCTGCCTATGTCTCTTTTCATACATGGGACTATATCACCTATCATATTGGAGTTCGTGTAATCTAAAAGAAATGTAGATTCTACTTCAAAACAAGAATATATATCATTAAATGAAAATGAAGTATCCAAATATCTATTTAACTACTTTCTAATTCTCTTTTCATGGTTTGAGAAAAACCTCATGAAAATTTCATCAAAATGAGCATTATTAACTCTAATACACATCATAGGATACACCATACTACTTGTGGTGAAGACGTAATGAATCATTTCCATATCATAGCATGCACCAACTCGAAGTGTGCTTCGATAAGGGTACTCACATTCTTGGCATCAATCCATTTGCCTTCCTGCATGCCACGTATAACCTCTTCATAGTAGTATGGCTCAATATTATCCATCGAAGCGGCATAAACCATGTGTAGAATACTGTGTAAACGGATGCCTCTCCCTCATAGATTGTGAGAATGATCTACATAAGTGAAAAGGCTTTCCTCTTGATTGCTAGCAAGAACATCTACCATTTTAGTATATTCTTCCTCATGATCAAGAGCCTTCTCATGAGCTTCATATAGAAGGCATTAGGTGGATATTGCAAAGGAATAAGCTCTACATTAACAAGATTGTAATTATACTTACAGGATTCATGTATGCCTTCTGAATATCTTCAAGGTTGTGATCCTTAACAATTATTGCAGCGGAATTTAAAAATTTTATTCGATGAAACCACATGATCCGAGAACCATTCTCAGATCGTTTCATCTATAATCACAACAAGTATAATGCAATACCTCTTGAAGCGTGGTTGATCGAGTCTCTAAAGAAAGAGACCTCCTGTCTCAAGTCCGATCGTCGGCGAGACCGCTTGCGAGCGCGGGGATGAACCGCGTTGTCCTCGCAATCCAAGAAGATGATCCAAGCGTGGTTGCTCCTGATCTCGTAGCACGAGATCAAACGTCTCCTTCGTGGGCGTAGCACACCAAGAAGACGGAGAAACCGAAGAACGTCGAAGCGGCAGCGCGGTGGCGATGGCGACGACGATTCCCTTCTCTAAGGTATGGTGGACGGCCACCAACAAGAGAGGGAGAGATGGCTGGCGTGTATGAAGAAATGAGGGAGAGAGAGAGCTCCAATATTGCAAGTCATTAGAGAGCATAGTATGCCTCTCTATTTATAGGGTTTTGGGATCCATGGATCTCAATCCATGGGACACATAAAATCAATGGGTGAGATTGATTTGTGTCAATCCAGTGGCCAAGATTGTTGTTGTCAAAAGCAACAAATTTAGGTCAAAATATATTTGACAAAATCAAATATAATTTATTCCTAAATCATCCCAACAAATAAGGAGAGAATACACATGGAGATCAAATCTCCATGTGCAATCAAGAGGGGACGGCCACCCATTCCATATAGGAATTGGGTGCCGCCCACTTGTTTCCCAATGGAGAGCAATCTCATGGATTTCCATGAGATTGCATATCTCCTTGGATTTCTCTCCTATTAATTTGCAACAAATTTTGTTGGGTTTTATTCTTCAAAAATAATTCACAATTATCTTTGAGAATATTGCATTCTTGCCATGGAAAAAATTGTGAATCATATTCACAACCCAAAACAACATATAATTCATATTGTTAATTAATTACACAATGTGTATCCAATACACATAATAATTAATCAACACATATAAATTATAATTAGATCTCTCTAATACATTATAAATCACATTTATAATATATTATGAATAATTGGATATTTCTATCCACATTATTCTTATCCACATTAATTAAATCACATTTAATTAAATTGGATTTCTTCACACATCAAGATGATTAAATCACATTTAATCATTATTTCTTCATTGCTTAGATCTTATGGAATTATTCTTGAACCCTTCAAGAATAATGCAATCTCTCCGCAGATACTTGGAGATAAGGACATGGCGATTGTATTGTTCCACGTATAGTGACATGGATATTGAGATCATATCTCAAATCTAGATCGCGGGCCTCTCATAGATGCTTGATTAAATCAAGACCGTAAATCTAATCTTCTCATTGTATCTGAATCATATTCAGATCAATGTCCAACACTTGGACCAAGATTAGATCACTTCTCTACTGAGAGGAGTCACTAAAATCCAGACCCGTTTCATCACTCCCTAGGAATGGAAGCGTCATGGTTATACAACCGTTTATGATCAAATCACCCTCAGGTATTCCCAATACCTGTACATCCTGCATACTGGAAGACCCAGACTAAACCCGAAGTATCGGATCAACTTTATACTGTCTACTTCATGGTTTTATCAGTAAGTTTCTCATTCGATCATTGGGAGTTGGTATTGATCATACACTTTCCAAAAGCGTATATCATACCTAGGTCTTGATCATATACTAAAAGTATATATCAAACCTACAAATTTAGTCAAGCTTCCAAAGCGAGACGACCATGCGCATGGAATTTGATTCATCCCAATATCTCATGAGTGAGCTCATGTCTTCCGGTTCAGTAACTGAACCTGTATGATCCCTTTGAGAGATCGTATTACTCATATGTCCTTATATGCACACCAGCGCGCCGGTGTATAGACCTTGATTAGGTTATCAACCTATTGGTCTGCCAAATGTACACACTCAGACATATAGTAACACATCTGTCTCCGGTCAGAGGATGCGTGCCTATATCATGACAGCATATGATATAGGACTTTGGTTATCTCGATCTCGTTAAGTCAACTCTTTGACCTAACTAATCTGACACCTCCGAATCTCTATTCCTATGCATAGGACCTGCATCAAGAGGTCGGTCAGATATCAACCTTCAGAGATAGGATTGCCATCTCCTACTCAGGCTGGAGATCATCTCTTAATAATCATTTGACGGTGCTTGATGAGTCCTCAATCTAACTCTTTAGATATTCATCCAAGCACCAGCCTCTATGATTCAATAGTTGAATCAACAGCTGTATGATTATTAAGATGGCCATGGTACATAACCCTAATTGTACTAAGGGACCTATTATACAAATTATTCATTCTTCATTTCAGATCAAGGAATGATATGTGCAATAACATTTATTGCATAATGGCTCGCCGTGGGCTCACATTTCCAACAAAAGGGAGGCAGATGTGGAGTATATGATGGTCTCCGGAGCTCAAGAGCTCCGGCTTGGTGTTCGTGGGTGGAATCTTTGCGAACTAAACGACTAAACAACAAAATGTATGCACGAGACAGATCCTAATGATAGCATCTAACTAAACGATGAGAAAAGAAATGAAGCACGACCTCAAGTGGTTGTTCACCGCGAGATGAACCTCACGGCGGTGCGGCCGCCGGAGATGGGTTGGAAGCGCCGATTTCCTTCGCCAACTGCCTCCGCGAGGAGGCTGGAGAGGTCCTGTCACTTCCTCAATCCAGGACCTGCAAGAAGGAGGGGCTTGGCTAGGGAAAACCGAGTTCAAGGAAGAATGGGGGTTTTGGGTCGTTTTTGAAAAGATGGTGATGGAGGCTCAAAGATCGAGACGCATCAGGCGATGCAGCGATCCCCAGCCCGAGAGAAGCATAGGGTGTGAATCACCACATCACAAGGAAGAAAAGTCATGAAGACTACATCGTGAAATAAGGAACGATGTAGCCTGGAAAAATCCGCAAATGCGGACAAAAATGCACTTCAGACGAGGAACAGGCTGGGGTCAGAGAGTTGACCGCAGGTCAATTCTCCGGCCCCCCTAGTTGGTCCACGTGGACCAACCAGGAAAAAGCCTGAAAAATGTTTTATAAAATCGTTTTAAAATAATAAATAATTTTATTATTTTTAGGTTATTAAATAGAAAATATTTGTAATTTTATAAATATTTTTTGGTAATTTTTATTTATTTTTTAGAGGTATTAATTTACAAGTTGCCTTTTATACCCTTTATAGGTATAATATCTAGATATTTTATTCTTTTATTTTTATTTTGTGATTTTAATTTATTTAATTTTCTTTATTATTTTACAAAATTATAAAATACTTTTATACACATAATTATATTTTTATTTTATTTTTCTGATGTATTTTGTATACTTAATAAAATATGAGTATGTATTGTAGAGGTTTGTATATATGTATTATACCTATGTATAATATATTCAAGTATTTTATTTTATGTTTCTTTTGAGTTTTTATTCTTATTTTAATGTACAAATATATTATAAGTATTATTTAAAAAATTATAAAATTATAAAATTATAAAAATAATGAATAAATAATAAATTGTATATTTTATTCTGTACAAGCATACAATAGGGGTCCAAAACTCAACTTTCAAACCGTAACTCCGAAAAATACGAAACCACCTCCATTAAATAGATTATTTTATTATATATACAACTAAAGGTGAGTTTGGTACATTTCGAGTTTTTATTTGCAAGATACACGTCTAGGAAGTTGGAGTTCTGAAATCTTATTCAGACCATAACTTTTTATCTGTACATTATTTTTCAGTGAAATCAATTTTCTATATTTAATTATCTACAACTTTCATGTACAAAGTTTCTGTATTTGAGGTCTAAAAAGTGGAACCAAAAATAGGTCCCAAAATAAATAAAGATTGAATTAATGTTTATTGTATTTGACCCTTATCTCCCCCTACTTTATTCCTTGTCAACCTATTCATCAAGATGCCTAGGTCTCGGGGTTTTTGGATCATAAAATATTTATCAATATTTTATTCTTTTTATTTTCTTTTATTTATTCTATAATTTTGGCTTTAATTACAGTATTTTATACACTATTTACATGTACATGCATGAATGCTAAGATGCTCTAATTAAGGGTTTTTACACGCATTTGCTAGGGTTTTTGATGCCAAAATGATAGAATAAAGATAATGAAATGTGGCTTCATCACCTACCCCATGACCTTGAATGCAATGGATTTGGTGTGTATGGGCAGGGGGTGAAGTCAGGGCGAGTATCTGAATCTTAGATACATGTCAACCAATTCCTCCATTTGCTTAGGCAATTTCGCCAAATTTTCCATATCATATGATTTATGGAGTTCGTCCACCTTTTTATAAATCTGTTCAACCATAGTTAGCTTATCTGCTATTATTCCCATATCAACACTCCGATCGGTCGTCAGATTATTCACTATCTTTTTGGAGCCGGTTATGTAAGCCTGGCTGGTGGTTTGTGCACGGCTGGATTCAGCCAGTCTCTCGAACACCTTGTAGACGGTATCCTCATGATGTCCCATGTAGCTTCCTCCGAAGGATGCACTAACTAACCCTTGAGTCTCTGGGTTCAGCCCGCTAACAAGACTTTGGACCAGCATCATTTTACTTATCATGTGTCCTGGGCATTTCTGGATTAAGTTTGTGAATCTTTCCTTGGTTTCGTGGAATGGTTCGCCCGGGTGTTGGGTAAAGCTCATGAGGTTGATCCTCATCTGATTGATTCTACTAACCGGGTAGAATTTCTTTAGGAACAGAGTCTTGAATGTGGCCAATGTAATGACTACTTCCCCTAAGTTTTTCAACCAGTAAGCCACCTTATTAGTCAAGGCGAAGGGGACAGCTCTCAACCTTATGTAGTTCTGGCTAACCCTAGGGTAGTAAAGGTTAGCACAGACTAATTCAAAATCATGGAGGAAGATATATGGTTCTTCATGATTATTCCCTCCGAACTTCGGCAATAGTGCAAGGAAATGCGGTTTGTGTTCGAACGCATCCTTAGTAGGTACCGGCCTCAACCAGTTATAGTCATCATCCAATTCAGGGAGGTACGTGTCTTCTTCCATAGCAGCCTCGCCACATTACATTACTGCTATCTGTGCCCTAAGTAGTTCATTGTGTTGTTCAACAGCGTTTATCCTAGACAAGAGTGCTCAAATGGGGTCATTGTCATTCTCGTCGTCACTAGGGTTCTTCTTTATAGACATTGTGACTCACCTTCAGAAGAAAAGAGATCAGAATTAAGTATCGAAATTTAGTGAAGAATTGCTAAGGATAAAAGTTTCCTTAGTGGAGGAATGAAATGAAGCGTTAGTCTGGGATTGACTGGACCTTGAAGGAGGAGTGCTAAAGATGATGACCTTGGGACCAAGAAAGGTCGAGAAGAGAGTTATCACGAGTACGCATACACAAAGCAAACACAAGTCAAAATGTCAGGTTCACCCACTCAACACTGATGAAGGCACGTCAGGGTTCGGCCGCTTATCTTTTCAATTTTAATTTAGTGACGAAAGAAGCTTAAAAATTAAGCGGAGCTCTTAGGTACTGAAATATTTTACAAAGACTGTCCCGAGTTCGTACAACTAGTTGCACCTACTTTCAGCCAGTATAGGTGTAAGTACAGACATTTAAATGGCTACCTGTGTTACTTGTGGACGTAGCCTTCCGCGGTGTCCTCTAAACCACCCACTCTACTAAGGGAAGTCGGACCGTAAAACGGCTACCCGATACCTCACTGAAAAAAACAGTAGTTTTTGTGAAATTTCTTAGTTTTGGCTCTGTCCTAAGTGTGCGTTCTAGTCCTTACAAACGATGAGTGGGTTTCTCTCCACCAGACAGAGGTTAATTTTATGTCAGTTTTATTTATAGTCGCCTTGATTAGCAGTCCCAATTTTAAATTAAGAATGTCACTGAAGTTTTTGTGAGCACAGAAATTCACGTCTAACAAGCAGTCCCAATTATTTTAATTCCTAAGTTGTAAAACTTGAGGAAGGGGAATCAAAAAAAGCCAATGCAAACGTAAATCAATGATGCATGCTTAAGAAGAAGACTTACAGTGAATCCTCGCGTTCTTCAAGCAGGATGCAAGACAAGGAATTTAAATTACACTAATTGATATGGACAGATGAAAAATGCCCTAAGCAAATAGTTCTATTAGCGGGAAGAATTGAGTTCAAAATTTGGGATATTGAACGACATATAGTGTGTATAGTTAGTGAGAGTGTGGCCTAAGAATTACGAGCACAGACAATGATAAATAATCAAGCATATATGTGCCTAAGTCCTACACCACTCAAGTTGGGTCCCAACCACACAGAAGGGGTTGAAACAGACCCGACACACCACAGATAAGTTCAATCCAAACTATTACAAGGGTTCAAAGAGAGAGACCCCGAGAATACTACAGAAAATTAAACCTAGACTAAGCTCTCACTCACAAAAATTAAAATTCTCCGTCCTTGCATATCCTTGATTATTTTCCAAAATTTTGCTACCAGTAGTCTACAAAGAGAGAAATTGCGGTTAGTAGTAGAAGTAAGAGAGAAATGCAGAAGAAAAAATGACACAGAGATAATTTTCTCAAAATTAATTATAAAGATAATTTAAAACCCTAAAAATTCACCGTTCCCCGGCAATGCGCCATTTGATAAACGCGAAATTCACCTCTTTAATAATCGATAATTGTAGTATAGGCGATGAAAATCGGTCGATCAAAAACCACAATCTTTGAATGTTGTGGAATATTTGCACTTGGCAAGTCTACCAAGGTCGAACATAGGGAACTGTGATTCTTAGTTGCGTGGTTTTAAGATAAATTAAATAATTATATAATTTTTGATTAATTTCTATGTCGGGGCAATATAATACAATGCAGTGATGAAAATGTGATGCAAGGAAAATAAATAGAGAAGATTATGCCAAGGATATATGATTTTAAATGTATTAAATCCACAAATAATATGATCTATAATTTCGCAAAATTATTCACAAATCAAAATGGATCGATCTTGACTTAATGCTTCAGGTTAATCAATTGACGCTCAGAATAATTTGAAGCAAAATATCCGGCCTCCAATTTTCTTTGATTCAGTTCCACGAATAGTCGAAAATAATCTTAGAGGAATAAATCTAAATTAATCCCATGTGAAAACTAAACTATTGAGAATTATCAACAAGGATTACAAGGGTTTAAACATAGTAAAATCCTCATCTGAATTTCTGCAAAAAATATCATTAATTTCTCAAGCATAAATATATCAAAATTATCCTACATAAGTGGACAGAGATCCTTAAATAATAATTATCAATAGTCACCCTCAAATCTGTCCACAAATGATGCTAAGTGGTAGAGCATGAAAATAGCTTCAAAATGACATATTATATGCTAGAATCAGAGTTCGGATGAGAAAGATATGCTAAAATGAAATTGTAGGAACTGAGATGTAAATAAAAAAAATTTTCTTTCAAATAGGTCCATGGAGGGGCTTATCTCTAATTTAGCAAAGTTGGAGGGATCCCTTGCAATTCACCCCTGACAGGGGTATATTTTTTAATTCAGGAACTATGGAGGGCCCTTCTACAATTTCCCCCAAGCACATGTACGTAGCACGTACGCCAGGAGGCTCGAAGGGGTCGAGCATGTGGTTCAGGCCCGAGGCTGAGGTTCAAGGCCCCAAAACAGAGGCTCGGTGGGGGAGGTGCGAGACTTTGATGGTCCGAGCCTCCCCGTGGCCGTGAGCGAGGGTCCGGGCGACCCGAGTCTCTAGGCTGGGGCCGAGGCTTGGATCGGGAAGCATGGCTGGCCACTGACCGTTGGATCAAGGGAAACCGCCCGATCCAACAGCGGCTGGAGGCGGTGGCACAGAGGCGTCTCTGTTGTGGAGGGCGGAGCACGTGGAGCGATGATTGTCGAGGGGTGGAGGCGGTGGGATGCGGAGCGATGATTGCGGAATGCGGAGGCCGCACTGAGGTGTCTCTACGGTGGAAGGTGGAGCACCTCTCCGCATAGAGGGCAGAGGCGGTGGGGTGCACCGTCGAGGGCGAAGGTGAGGTGGACGACCACGTTGTTGTTCCTGCAGGAGAAGAACCTAGCGAGGCGGGCAGAGCTGACTGCGTAGTGCTCGAGGATAGAGGATGGTCGGTGGTCATGCGAAAGGAGGGGGTGGGGTTCCAACCTGTGCAAGGCCGACAGTGGAGGTGTATTCTGGCCGGGGCGAGGGTGGAGGCTTTGGAGCAAAATCGGCGGGAGAGGAGAAATTGGGGGTACCTAGAGTGGCGTGAGTAGCTCAACGACAATGGTCAGAGCAAGCGATCACGCCAAGGTGGATGCTTTGAGCGACGAAGCCCCATTTGGGCTCCGGATCTCGCCGGAGAAGAGAAGGTTGCATGGGCTATCACCACCGGTGAGGGTCTTCACTAATGGTTGCAATCGATGGATGGACACAACTCCGGTGAGCAGCTTTATAGGGGAGGGGGTCAGCGCAAGTTACGCAAGGGAGGTGAAGGGCTGGGGGGCGTAAGGGCCAAGGGCCGTGCATGGCGGAGCCGCAAGGGGAGGTGAACGACTGGGGAAGAGGATGGGGTTCACGTTCTAAGCACATGACCCGATGAAGACAGATGAGAGAGGGATGAGGTGGGGTGACACGTGGCATGTCCAGGGGCTGCCACGTGTCACCCTAAAAATTTCAAAATTAAAAAGGGAAAGCAAATAGAAAAGAGATAAGAAGAGATCCCGGATCGAAAAATTTTCTTCACGAAAGTTGTTTGTCTCATGAGATCTACAACTTTCATGAAGGATCCGGAAGCAACAGAGGTCATCTGTGAGAAGTGCTATTTTTGGTGGTTCTCCATTTGTATAGAAAACATGCTTTTTGGAGTTTTGTAATTTTTTGGGTGGTTTTAAAGAGGATAAAAATATAAAAAAGATAAAATATAAGAAAATTATTTACACACTAATCTGATTTTTTTGGATTTTTTTATAAATAAGAAAATAGGAAAATAAGATAGAAGTATGAAACACACAATTTTTGTACAGACTCACAACATGCACTTGGACTCAGTCAGTTTCTTTGATTTCAGTTTTAATCTAGATTCAGATTTTTGTCTCTTAATAAAACATTCATCAAAGAACACAAATAAAGAAGAAATAAAATTAAAGGGTTAACTATGTACATAAAAACTCAGGTCAAAAATAGCAAAAAGTTAAAATGCACAAAAGAGGCCGAAAACCCAACTTTCACATATGAGCTCCGAATTTTACGAGATTAGTCCTGTTTTGAAGGTATTTGAAAATGGAGTACTTTAAAAGTCAGTAGACCAAAATCGGACATTGTATGATGGTGATATGCTCGTTTTAGTCGGTCAGATGTGAAATTAGACTTTGGGATTATTTGACACTTATTTGTGTTAGTAATTTTTTATATTTTTTATTTAATATTATGAGTGATGTATATACAATGGAGTGATTTGGGGTCAATCGGAGTTAGGATGAATTAATTAAAAATATGAGAAGTTAGCGGTTTTTTGGGCTAATTTACACTTGGAATTTTTAATGCAATTATGCATGGATGAAATGCAAATATTATTTATACATGTACGAATGCTAATGATGCTTTATTAATGATTAAATGCATGTGAATTTTGGTGAACAGAGCCTAATTGACCAATTTTAGCATGATGAATACGAGATTCATTAGCTAGCCACTGAAGAGACGCACCTCCATCTGCAGGAATTTGAGATGATTTGTAGTACTGTCCATGATAAATTTGTGGACGAGGACACTATCAAGATGATTGTCTTGCCATTTTTCCTAGTTGATAGAGCAGCCTACTGATTAATCTGTGATTCATCACACTAAAATATGAAAATGGGGCTTCATTCCCGAGTAATTAGTTGCATTTCATCATTTATTATGCATTTTTACCATTCATGCATTTAAAACTAATATTTGCATTTTAGAACGCATAATAACATTCGAAATCATCTTCACATTTTCATGCAACTTCATGAATTTTTAACTAATTCATGCTAATTCCAATTGACCTAAAACCACCTTCGTTGTGTACATATTACTAACAACATTAAAATAAAAATACAAAAATACTAACTCAAATAATTGGCCTGTGAGACAAAACTCCAATTTCAGACTAGACAAATTAAAATGCATATATCTTGCTCGTACAATGTCTGATTTAGGTCTACTAACTTTTAAAGTAATACATATTGAAAGACCTTCAAAACAAGATCAATTTCATAAAAATCGGAGCTCGTATGTGAAAGTTGGGTTTTGGGCCTCATGCACATTTTGAGTTTTATCGGATTTTGACCTATTGTTTTATGTACATAATTTACCATTTTATTTGATTTATTTTTCAATTACATTCTTTGATGAAAGTTTTATTAAAATTCAGAAAAATCCAAATCTAAAATAAGACTGAAATCAAAGAAACTGACCGAGTTTGAGTGTCTTTTGCGAGTCTGTACAAATATCTCACTTTTTCTTCTTTATTTTATTCTCTTATTTTCTTAATTACTAAAAATCCAAAAAAATAGATAAATATATAATATTTATCTTTGATTTTATCTATATTTTTTTTTCAAATTTTCTCTTAATTAAAAATCACAAAAAATATAGAACCCAAAAATCAAGGTACTCTTTGTACATAGAGTACCCCAAAAATATCGATTTGCACAGATGGCATCTTTTGCTCTTGTCCCTTCATGAAAGTTGTACATCTCATCGAGACGAACAATTTTTGTGTTGAGCACTTTTCGATATGATGTCGTCTGCTATTTATTTCATATTTTCTTATATTTCATTCCTTGAATTTTCTAGAGTTGACACGTGGTAGCTCCTGGAGCCGCTATGTGTCAGTCATTTTTAGCCTTTTTATTTCTTTATTTTTATTTTTATTTTATATAAAAATAATAAAATAATAAAATAATAATAAAATAAAAAATAAAAAATAAAAATAAAAAATACCCCTCACCTTACGTGCCACGCACATGAGGTCTCCCTCTTCTCTTTAACGATGTCTTCTTCCTTTATCAAACCTGCAATCGCTAGTGGTCGCTCCTCCTCTGGCGCCACCTGTGAATCCCCTCCACTTGTCACGCCGCTACTGTTGCGCTATGGCCTACTGGTTGTCGACTCCTCCCTCATCTTATATAAGACCAATCTACCTCCCTGATAACTGAGAAAAATAGAGGGTCGCACGGTCTCACAAGGCGAGACCGCGGTCAATGCATTGACCGCTCAATAATCCCCAATCAATCAATAAGTATCAAAAATTTGGAGTGAAAATTTATTATAACTCTACAACAACGTGTATAGTGTGTAAACATGTGTAGAGATCGAACACATGGGGAAAATGGAAGACGGAGGCAAAATACAATGCTAAAAAATGTTGTGAAGGAGGCAAAATACAATGCTAAAAAATGTTATCTTTTAGCTCTTGTCCAAATTATTTTTTGTGGGTTTTTAAAATTTTATTTTTTTTATTTTTGGTTTTATAGTTTTGTATTTTATTTTTATATTTTTCAATCTTTTAGATTTCCTTTTTTTTTAATTAAAATATTATATATATATATATATATGTATAAGTATATATGTATATGTATACATACAATATAAGATATACATAGGTACTATATAGCTAAAAATATGTAAAAATTAATAAAAGAAAGTATATATAATATTTTTGTGATTTATATATTTTCCAAATTTATTTGTTATTTTTCTAGAATCTTTGCTAATTTTTATGTATTTTGAAGTCAAAAATATCCCTAGTAAGGGATTAACAAGTAATCCGAAATTGATTTGAGTTTTAAAAATAATAAACAAGTACAAAAATTACCCAAATTGATTTTAATATATAAATAATAATATATAGATAATTATAAAATAAAAAACATATTTTTGGTATTTTTATATTATTTTTATATTTTTTGTTAGATTTTGGAGCTTTATGATTTTTATCATTTTCTTTTTCTACTTTAAGGTGTTTTTGTTTTCTAAACTAAATATATAAATATATAATCATATTTTTTTGGAATTTTTCGAAATATTTTAATATTTTTTGGAATTTTTATAGGTAAACATGGAATATATACGCTCCATTATAATTTTAATAAATAGATTAAATGCAAAAAAATCCAAATAAAATATGAGCGTGAATATACATGACATAAATCATCTAATCCAATTTTGGGGGATTTTTAGGAGCACGGTAGGTTTTTTTTAATAATTAGATAAATGATATAAAAATACATGTCCTGGCCAGGGCCTATTTGCAACAAAAGTAAACTTCAGATACACAATGAAAATTTGCCAAAAATATACAACACAATCAAAATTTTATTAAACTTTTTAATAATTACAAACTTGTGAGAACTAAACATGTAATTTACCCATCATGTGGGACTACACATGACGCATGCTGGGAAGGACTAATGTGCAAATATAAGAAAGTTCAGGGTCCCCTAGTAATTTTCAGAAAAATATATAACATGCATTTCATTTTATTAGGATTTTTATAAATACAAAAACTCGCGGGGTCTCCCTGCAATTTAACCACCTCAGTGGGATGGCACGTGAGGTGATGAATCCTGAATTCATCACTCTAAATCTCATTTATTAAGATCAATTCCCCTAAAATCCACAGTATATTTGCATCTATTATACATAATTAGCATTCATACATGTTTTCATAAGAATTGCATTTTAGCATAATTTTCTGCACAAAATAAGAAGCCAAAAATCCAAGCCAAATTGACCTGTAAATAGCCTAACTTCCCAGATTTTTAACTCATTCATGCTAACTCCGAATGACCCAAACCACCACCACTGTGTATATAACACTAACAAGAATAAAGGAAAAATACAAAAAAATAACTAACCCAAATAAGTGGACCAAAAACCCAAACCCTTGTTTCAGGATTGCCGGACTAAAAACCTAATATCTTCCTCATCCAGTGTCCTTTTTAATCTTACTCACTTTTGAACTAATATACATTAAATTACCTTCAAAACAAGACCAAGTTCAAGTGAATCGGAGCTCATATGTGAAAGTTGGGTTTTGGGCCCCTTTTGTATATTGTATATTCTAGCAGTTTTTGACTTATTATTATATGTACATATTTTATTAATTAATAAAAATCCAAAAAAATAGATTAATGTGTATTTATTTATATCTTATTTATCATATTCTTTATGGATTTTTATCTGATCTAAAAATGACATAAAAATTACAAAACCTCAAAATCAAGGTGTTCTATGTACATGGGATACCCCAAAAATACCACTTTGTGCAAATGATTGAATTTGGTTTTGATGTCTTCATAAAAGTTGTAGATCTCATCGAGACGAGCAATTTTCGTTAAGAAACGTTTTTGATCCGATGTCGTTTACTATTTTTCTCGATTTTACAAGATAATTATATTTCGAATTTTCTGGTGCTGACACGTGGCAGCACCTGGTGCCTCCACGTATCGGCTAATTTTGGGCTTTATTAATATCATTTTTTATAAAAAATAAAAAAATAAATAAAGAGAACGCACGTGCGTCGCACGTGCCTCCAAGGCATGTGCTCCGCACGTGCGCTCCATCCTCTTCCTCTCACTCCCATACGCCACGCGTCATCTCTGTGGTCGTCCGATCTCGGCCGATCGGACGACCATCTACCATCTTCAACCTTCCACACCCCCTTTCCAAAACAGCCAAGCGCCGTCCCCGCGGATTTCGCACCGCCGCCCCATGATTTTCGCTGTCCCCCTCGCCGCGAATCGCAGACCGCCGCCGTTCGAATCTTCAATCAAAATCCAATCGAATCAGATCTACATCTTCTCGATCCAATCTTCCCGGCCATCCCCGATCCCCTTCCTCTTTCGTCCGACGACCTCCAACCCTATAAAACAATATCCACCGCCGTCGAGTAACCCATCTGCCGATATCCCTTCTCTCCAGACCAAGCCGGTGGTGACAGCCCGACCACGGCAACTTCGCGGCGAGATCCGAGGGCTCCCAGCCCTCGTTGCAGAAGCGGCTCCGCCACCGCTCTCCTTCTTCTTCTGCTCCGGACATCTTCCGTCGAGCCACCGTCATCGTCATCGACTTCGACCTCCTTCGTCGAGCACCCGCCAGCTATCTCCATCGCCTCCACCGTAAGCTTCGACGCAACTCCATCCATCGTCCTCGACAACGCTCCACCACGACGTCGCCACGATCTTCGACTCACTCCGAACATCACCGCCTCGCCATCGCCAACATCACTGGCCACGGTCAACTACGCCGCCTTCATCGCCGTTCTGCGCTGCCACGTCATCCTCCAGCCGCCACCGGAGCCCAGCACTCGCAGACTCTCCACCTCGGTCGGTGACCCTCAACCGAGATCACGAGCCACTAGGAGCGGCCCTCGACCACCCTCTTCATCTTCGCGCCACCATCTCCTCCGCCTACACACCGCTGCAGCCACCGGACGGAGGGCCCGAGGTCCCCTGCATGTGCCTCGCACGTGCGTGGGGAAACACCGGCGTGACGTCAGCCTTACATCATCCCTCAGGTCATGTGCTCAGCATGTGACCTCGGGGATATTTATGGAAGACCCCCCCCGGATTCTTCCTATTCGCGTACCAGTCCGGCCTTCCAAGGAGCATGTGCACAGCTCGTGCTCCCTTGGGAATTTTGCATCTTTGCCTCCCAAACTATCGGTAATTACATTTCAGTCCCTCCTTCTGTATTAGTTATTTATTTAAATTGCATTAGTACTCATGTATTCCCCTGTAACTCTGGACCTCTTCTCTACATTATTTTATTAACCCAAAAATAGCATGATGTTTATTGATTAATTCTCTACGTTTTTGCATATTGTGGGTATTTTTCTGATTAATAATTAATTAATAAATAATTGTTTTGTGGAAATTTGCATATTTTGTCTATTTCTTGCTCTGAAATTCATAGTTGATTATTCATTGCTCTAAAAATCCCCGAAAAATCACATATTGTATAGTTAATTGTGCTTAACATTGTGCCCAAAAAGAATTGCATTTGCGTGCATAGTTTGCCCTGTAAAAATCATTTTTCATATTTCCGTGTTTAATTTTTAATAGGTATTAGATCTCACACTTTTGAGGTTTAGGATTTTTCCTAAATCAATCACTTAGTGGTAGATCTTAGATAGTTTTATCCCTTGAAAACAAGTAGGTTTAATATTTATTATAATTAAATATTGAATTTCATTTTGTTTGCATTTGAAAATTCATAAAAAACCATATTGCATCCAAAAATTCCAAAAAATTACAGTGCACTCATTTTATCATATTTTACATTGTGGCCAAATTTTGTATTTTTCGGACAATGTTTGAATGAATTTGACATTTTAGTCCCTAGAATAGGCCGAATTTGCATTTCGCACTCCTTAATTCATTGAAAATTCCAAAAAAAAAGATCGCCTCGAAAACCGAACATGAATTTTGATAGACATCACTCTAGGTTATTCCTTTGCCTCCTTGTGATCGACCTTGGGACTTGCCCAAGTAAAATAAACATAAAACCACTTAGTTAAAAATTGATCATATTTTGTGTGGTTATATTCTTGACCGTTTCTGATTGCCGCCTACAACACACGAATAATCATTCTTTAAGCCGAACGATAAAAACAACTTTTAAACCCGGCATTTACGGATTCTTCATGAGGTGACGTGGATTGGACCCAAATGTAATTTAAAAAAATACATTGGGTCATGTGCAAATTGTCCATTTTATTTAACACGAATAACATTATTTACATGACTAAATATTAAAATACAAAATGGCGGGGTGAGATATGCAATTTACCCCATTATAAGCGCTAGTGAACGACTGGGATTTCTTCACTTAAACATGTGTCCTCTCCACAACACCTGATGACGCTTTGGCAATGGACGTCTGTGATTAGATCACTAGAGGTGATCCAACGGATGAAGCTCGGCAAGTTCGGACGCTAGCTGTAGCATCTGGAGCCTCCTTCATCCGACGGCTGGGAGGGGCTGAAGAAGAACAGGGAGGAAGGTCTGCTTTGGCGAACTTCCTTTGATGAGATATCGCTACCTTGTCGGTGTTCGCTGCTCCAAAGGGGCCTAAAAGCTTCCTGGCAGGTGTTTCTATCTATTAGAGGCATCAAAATGGGCAGAGCTTCACTAAAGCGCCTCAACGAGGTCAGAGAATATGTGGCGCTCCAAGAACCTCCGACGATCTTCGAAATAGGCTCTTGGCGCTTATTTGCACGCCTAACCTGCACAGGAAGGAAACATGGCTTGAGGCGGTACTCCTCGACCAAAGATGAAGTTGTTAGCGTGAAAAATGAGGTGGGAGGAGACGCTTCCAAGGAGGTCGCGGAGGGGAGCATCAATTCACGGAATCAAAGAGTTTTCGGGTGGTCTAGGGTGGCTGGAAGATGGAGAAGCGGATGAGGAAGAAATGTGGGCGGTCAGTGGGGTCGAAGAACAGTCGGAACACAATGGAATCGTTTGCCGGAGCAGAGCTCCGACGAACTATGAAGGACCCATTTTATGCTAAAACACTAAACTAATGGATGATATAATTGCATAATTAAAAAGCTGACATAAAAATCTACCTAAAGAAATAAAAGGGCACAACTCTTACCTTCCCAGGAGGAAAGGGGGCAAAGGTGGCCGAAGCTGGCCGCATCGGTGCACCTCCGCCCTTCGTTGACCACCACGAGCTCAGGGGTTGCTCCACTTGTCACGTAGAGTCCTCGCTTTGGCCAAGTCACGGGGTGTAGGGGGATGAAGATGACCAAAATTGCAAGGAGGTAAGAGGTTCTTTAGTTATGGACATGATGGGGCACCCTTATTGACTGGACAAATGGCGATGATTGAGTGTATGTACAAGTAAGTAAAGGGGTCAGCATGGATCTTGGAAGAATAATGAAGAAATCTCCTAAAGAGATAGAGAGTGATGGATGGATAGATCTAGCGTGAAAAAGGAGGAAATCACGGGAGAAGATGCTTCTGACAGAAGTCAGAAGCGTAGGGAAGTTGGCTAGAGGTCAACAATCCCCAACTTCCGATCGGGCCACACAGGCCGCTAAACGACAAAACATGGAATTTTATTAAAGAATAATTAATTAAAAATAGTTATTGATTTTATTAATTTTTTATATAATATGAAAAATGTTTATTATTTTATGTAGTATTTTATTATGATTTTTATTTTTTTTGGGCGTATTTTATTAGTATTTAATTTGTAATAGTGTATTCAGAGTTATATTCATATATATATATATATTATACATTTTTACTTTGTATATTTTATTTTATTATTTCAGTATTTTATTTTATGTTTTTATAACTTATTTTATGAGTATAAATTATATTTTTTATTCCATTTTTATGACGTTATTTGTACATCTAAATAAATAGATATATAATATAGGTATATTTATAGGCATTTTACCTATGTTTTAAATACATCTTTTTGTTTTAATGTATTGAGTTTTATTTTGGTTTTGGAATTTTAATAGATTGTAGATAATATTTACAATATTATAAAAATATAAATAATAAAAGAATGAAAGACTATGTTTCCCGTTTATTTATATACATGCATAACATAGGTATTTTATATATTTATTTTCATAGATTTGTTTTATTTTACATATTCTTTTTAGTGTTATTATAGTTTTAATATGTACATGTGTATAAACAATATTTACAAAATTATAAAAATATGATTTGTAAAAATAAGAAGAGAGGAATATTTTAATCGGTAAAATATACAATAGGGACCAAAACCTAACTTTCACATAATAACTCCAAAAAATATAAAACCACCACCATTAATAGCTTGTGAAAAGTTATATACAATTAGAGGTGATTTTGATATGTTTTTAGTTTTATTTCAAAGATACAGGTCTGCGAATTTTGGTTTTTGGCTTTTTATTTTGTGTATAAAATGAACACTATGTATCATTTTTGTACAAAATCAATTTTATATTTTTATTTACATTATTATCTACAACTTTCATGTACAAAGTTTCTTTATTTGATGAATAAATAATAAAGAATAAAATAGGTGTAAAAATGCATAAACAATGAATAAAAGAATAGGGTTTTTATTCTATTTTAGGTCCTTATCTCCCCCTACTTTATTCCTTGTCAACCAACTCAATTTTTGACTTGGTATTGGAGTTTAGGGTCATAAAATATTTTCAATATTTTATTCCTTTTTCTTTTCTTCTCTTTATTCTATAATTTTGGCATTAAAAACCTTATTTTATATACAAATAGTACAATAAATAATGAATGTTATTGTGCACAAATTGATGTTTTACATGCATTAGATAGGGTTTTAAGGCCAAAATGATGGAATAAAGGTGATGAAATGGAGATTCATCACCCCCTTATACTTTCCTTTGCTAGTCCCTATCAAACACTTATGCAATAAGTACAAAAAGAATAAAGAAGAAGAAGAAAAGAAAAAGAAAGAATAAAGAATAAAGAATAAATGGAATTGATTTTAATAATTAAACTTGTATGTACAAAACCAAAGTTTGGATCTCTGGTTAGACATTGATGTGAGAATGTTTGTGGAACCTGGTCGCATGGAAGGCCGTATCGATATCGTTTCGATATCGTATCGATACGATATTTCGACGATATATCAACGATATATGGCCCATATCGACGAGCCTTTGTGAAGAAAATGCCTGTAAATTGGGATATATCTCTATATCGGTGCCCATATCGGTCACATGTTGTTATTGATATATCGATGAGATATCGACGATATTTCCTTCCATGCCTGGTCGGGAACCAAATTTAAACCACAACAGCCTTCAAGAGTCACAAAACTCGGTTCAAACTACCTCAATAGCCAGGTCAGAACTAGCCTACATCATACGCAAACCCTTATGGCTATGAAGCTGACTTGTACAGTATAAGTGATAGTGGGTCTCCCCAACTGAAATGACAAAGGAACTGACTTCTATAGAATGACAACCCAATGATTCTCCAATCCAGCACTCTATCCTTTAGGAGCAGGGTATTCCCTTCTAAGTTCAAGCGGCATCCAACTCAGTCGGAGGAGGTGAAGAAAAGAATGGATGGTAGCCAGTCTAGCTACCTGTCCTGGGATGCCTGACCAGTGTAGTCACGTCATCCAGCTGCAGGCTCACATGCTATAACTTTGATGCTCAAGCTTGCTTATTTTCTATACAACATATATACATACTCCAACATGTATTTTATTTTTATTTTCAAGTTTGTCTACTTTTTTGGAGTTCTCTCTCTCTCTCTCTCTCTTTTGAAATACTATTTACAGCAACATTTACATAAGGAGTTTTCCTCTTGAACCAGAAGATTATCCCTCTTTTGAAGCATTATTGCAACCCACACTCTCATGTCATTCGACTTCATTGTAACTGGCCCAGGTTGGCGTGCACTTCCCTCCCTAGACGAGGAGGAATGTTTCCACCCATGTACGTCTCAGACCAGTAAATCCGAACCCCTCACCACTCCAACTGAGTTGAGCCAATTGAAATGTTCAAGTGTCCAAGTTAGGTCACGACCGACAAGAGTCGTGTGTGTTTCTCGAAAAGCTCTAGTTAGTCAGTTGAGGTGACGTAAACCCATCCCTGACTCTCAAAAACTAAGTATGAATAGACCTGAAATACCTTAAACCTACTTCCCATAAGGTTCCAGTGCAGTTAGGTGCAATAAGGTCTAACCAAACTCCAATCTTTGACTTTACAGGACTAGTTCAATCATCAAGCTCAATCATGAAAAGAATAAGAATGTTATGCAAATGTTATGTACAATGATGTAAAGAATGATGCAATTTTCAAAGAATTTTAAAAACAAAGAGAATTTTCGCAAATAAAAAGAATTTTGGCACACAAAGTATAAAATATGTACAACTATTTACACAGGAGCGCTTATTTTTATTTACAAGAATTTTCAAGAATTTATGAATTTTAAAAGTTATTTCATAGGGATATATATAATTGGCAAAGAATTTTATGTACATATTTTTTAATGATGCTTTTATTACTCAAATTTATTTGAAAACAATTCTCAAAACTATAGTACAAAATAGTTTTTGCGAATATTTACAAACATTTGAAAGCCATTTTGCAAAGATTTTTCAAACAATATATATACATTTTTCAAAATATTTTTACAAACATTTTTAAAATCAATTGCAAATAGGTTTCAAAACTTTCTTTTCACACAAAGAAAAGAATTTTCAATCAAAATATTTTTACAAAGGTTTAAAACATTTCACAAAAATTTAGCCAAACGATTCACACCATTTTTCAGATCATTTTGCAAAACTATGTTTAACATGATTTATTAATCAGTATATACAAAAAGAATTTGAGTAATAAGAAGCATTATTAATTGGTTTTTAATGGATTATATATGTATATATAGTAATTTTAGACGTATTTATCAATAAATAATACGAAAGTACAAGTTATGGCTAAAGTATATACAAAGTATATATAACCCCCCTACACTTAGCATGAGTTTTGTCCTCATAGATCGAAAAGAGAAAGATAAGACATAGCTCGTACTGAGTATAGAAAATCCAATACTACAACGACTGAATAAGAAATGAAAGAATAACTAAAAAAAGGAATAAAAAGTTGACTGTCCCCCCTATACTTAGGATCAAATAATCCTAAGTATAGCAGATTGTACACAACGTGGGGAGGGTCAAGGGTTGGAACAAACACATCATAGCTCGGGATGTCTCTCCCTATACTTAGGGTGAAATATCCCTAAGTAAAGCAAAGCAAATAAAAAAGAGAGGAGACAGTGGAGGGGATCAAAGAATGAATGAATTTGGGCTACACCCCCTATACTTAGGACAAAGTATGCCCTAATTATAGAAAACTGACACAAGGGGCACAACACCTTTTATGTAGAAACAGAAAAATGAAAAGAAAATAAGAAAAGAATAAATGAAGAAAAGACACACACACACACACACACACACACACACACACACATATATATATATATATATATATATATACAGGTAGATGAACATATCGTAGAGAATGTACACATCACTCCCCAATTACTTAGTGTAAAGGATCCCTAAGTATATATAACGACAGGAGTGAAGAAATAGACGAAGAAAGAATAACACGGTGTGTATCCACCTATACTTAGGACAAAGTACGTCCAAAGAATAGACAAACAGATATGGTGAAAGATCCGGGGCACACAAGACATAGGAAAGAAAGAATAGAATACACAACATGTATATACATCAAGTAAAGAATGTGAAGCACATGACGGTATCTGGTAAGCAATTAGATAGTGAAAAGACACCCAGATATGTAATCAAGTGGGTGTCAGCTACCGGGGACAAGAGATCGAAAACTAAACCAGGGACCTGTAGCGAAAGCAGAACATCGGTTCATAGTGAAGGAATGAGTGAGCGGAGTCGATACTGTAGGACATGGAGGGAGAGAGAACAGTCTAGACTCCTCCAAGTCAATCATGGTCTCCGAAAGGTATAAAAAGTAAAGAGTGGGAGATAGTGGATGTGGCATGTGGTATCCGGTGGTTGTATAGTCTGAAAGTCCCAAGAATACACAGAATAATATAATACAAAGCTTAACCCTGCGAGGGTCCTCAAGGTAAACAGACTCATATGAGTTGAAAATCACATAATCCTTGGAAGACTCGGCTCCGTGATCCGACAAAAAGGAGACACAACTAGGGAGGAGATCGAGTACAAAAATCAGCAGACTTGACTTTGTGCTCCAACAAATGGAAGACACCAGAAGTGAAGCCGAGTACCAAGAAAATGATAAACCCTCCCGCAGATAACCCTCGGGGAGTAATACATACAAGTCAATGAATAATCATAGCATAAGCTCACCCTTACGAGGGTCGTCAAGGTGAGCGAACTCGAAGGAGTCAGATCCATCAGACAGATCAACAGAAGCAGTCTTGGTAGGCGACAGATCGTCTACTAGTAGAAGAGAATGCAGATCTAGCAAGGTGTCATAGTCTCTCATAGATAACCCTTCGAGAGCACTATGAACTGGGCAATGAATGATCAGAAAAAGTAAAACTCATCCTTACGAGGACCGTCAAGGACATAAGACTCAAAGGAGTCAGGGAAATTGGCCTCGTGCACCTACAGATCGGGCACACAATCAGCAGGGAGGCCAAACAATCTAATCAAACGACTTGGTTCCGTGCTCCAACACATGGCAGCACAGTCAGCAAGTGGAACCGAGCGTAAAAAAAGTGTCGCATCCTCCCATAGATAGTCCTCGGGGAGTAATACGAACTAAGTCAATCAAGTCTTGAGATTGCTAGCATCAAATCTAAATCATCAAGAGGGAATAAGATCATGTGAGGGATAAATAATCAGGTCAATCACAGTACGTCCCTCAAGTCAATCAATCTAGCTAAGATGGCACAAAAGATAATCATAAATCATCTCGGTGCCACAGGGGGATGATAGAATCAAGAGATTGAGGATGGTTCGATCAAGAAGATGAGAGAGATCATGTAGGTTTCGGTCACCATCACTATGAAGTCCAAATCAAGATAGTCAAGCAAACCTCTGAATCAAGATGGGAGGAACCTCAAAATAGATCGATCATTCATAGCTCATGAAATCATCATCAAATCGTCAAAGTATATCATATCCTCAATATAGTGTGTGTGATAAAAAATGAATTACACCTAGTGATCGTGCATCATCAAAGTCCTCAATAAGTTCTTATGCACATGTCAAAAGTCAAATCCACCAAGTGAAGTAATTCAATCTCAACACCTTAAAACATGCCCGACTTACTCCAATAGTCAATGTTAGTCAACATCCTCGATGCGGGCTATATCTGTAAGCACAACAATCCTGAGTAGAAGTGATGATATGGGGGACACAAGGAGGGTGGGCGAGATGTAAGTGGACACAGTCAAAATTGTGGTTTAAGGAGAGGGTCTCCTCGAATCGGACCACGGATACTGTGATATGGGTGAGGAGAAAAGAGCTGCAAAATCCGGCTAAGAAGGTAAAGCTCAAGTCCCAATCCCACGACTTGATGCAAATGAGGAAATGTATATATAAGAGAGGTAGAGAGACTCAAAGATGAAAAATAATGACACCACGGTTGGGACCACAGACTTAAAGAGACGGGAAAATTCAAATGGACTCTAAGCGCAATCAATACACAAAACACACCTCCAGTTCACCTACTCAACACAGTGGAGACCGAGATGTGGCCTATTTATCTTGTCGATTTTAGAGTTAGGTGATCAACAAAGTTGTACACACCGAAGACAGGCTTGGGATTTGGGAACTAATCCTCAACGTGTATGTAGGAATAAAATGTGCATACAAGAATGGATTGCTCTCCCAAATACAAGGAATCCATTACATTTGTATTTTAAAGTCCAATAGAGTTAGCCATCCAATTTTATTTTGATTATCACTTTTTTTGGTTGTTTTTCAATGCACATGCCTAACGAGGTTTCCAATTCCATTTATCATCCTATATGGTCAAAATCAGAGGGAGAAGATCAGAAAAGCTATGCAAGTCAGAAATCGATGATGCATGCAATGCCAGAAGACTTACAGTTCTTCCCAGCTCTCTCCATGTGGGATGCAAGACAGAATTGAAAGCATATATTATATGCAAATGCAATCCGATGAAATCGTCCTAGGGTAGTAACTGCTATTATTGTGAAGCACCATATGTTGATTATTCAAAGTCAAACCCTAAAGTCCGATCTTGGAGACATCTCGGTGCCTGCCACAACAGGTTCTACCAGTGTTGTACGACGTCTCTCACGGCGTGCGGGTTCAAAGCTAAATAGCCAACGATTATTATTTGACTAAGTCCAAAAGCACATCTATAGGTACATGCAAATATATTAGGGGCTTTGAACTTTAATCTATTGGCAAAAAATTCCTATGCTAAATCTCATTAACACAAAATAATAAAAATAAAATAAAAGCGAAAAAGTATCAAAATCGTTGAGGCCCCCAAGGAAACAATCCCTTGGGCACTGGACCTCGGGAATTCTAAGTGTAGAGAGTTCGAATTATTACATGCAAAGTATCACTCTCTCACATAAATATACATAATTAATTAATTAATTAATTGTTCTACAAAAATTCTCCTTTGCCCGATCTTCGATGCTCTCTCCTGTCAGTCGGGCAAGAAAAGCTGACCCCACCTTGCTTGGGTGCACCAGTCCTCCTAAGAGGTCCTCCTTCGCGCGGCGATCCCTTACATCAAAGTCAAACAAAGAAGATGGTCAGAATAATTCACAATAATATCAAATAATAGTGAAAATAAATAAATAAATAAATGCAAACTTAAATAAATGAATGAACAAGAGATAATAGACGAAAAACAAATAATCTCCTACTATGCGACATTGCTCCCCGACAACGACGCCATTTGATAACTGAGAAAAAAAGAGGGTCGCACGGTCTCACAAGGCAAGATTGTAGTTGATGCGTTGATTGCTCAATAATCCTCAATCAATCAACAATTAACACACAATAAGAATCAAGCAATTAAGTATAAAAAATGTGGAGTTAAAATTTATTATAACTCTACAACAATGTATATAGCGTGTAAGCATGTGTAGAGGTCGAACACATGGAGTAAACGGGAGGAGGTAAAATGCAATGCTAAAAAATGTTGTCTTTTAGCTCTTGTCTAATTTATTGTTTTTGTAAATACATGGGTACTAAATAGATATGCGTACAACATAAGATATACATAGGTACTATAAGATATACATAGGTATTTTAGCTCTTGTCCAATTTATTGTTTTTGTAAATACAATATAAGATATACATAGGTACTATATAGATATAAATATGTAAAAGTAGATAAAAGAAAGTAAATATAACGTTTTTGTAATTTTTATATTTTTTCTATTTTTTGGTATTTTTCTGTAATCTTTGCTAATTTTTATGTATTTTTAAAGTAAAAAATATCCCTAGTAAGGGATTAACAAATAATCTGAAATTGATTTGAGTTTTAAAGTAATAAATAAGTCTCAAAATTACCCAAAATTAATTATAATATATAATCAATAATATATAGATAATTTAAAACAGAAAAAAGCATATTTTTGTATTTTGTGGAATTCTCATATGTTTTGTGGATTTTGGAGCTTTGTGATTTTTATCACTTTCTTTTTCTATTTTTAGGGTTTTTGTTTTCTGAACTCAATATATAAATACATAAACCATATATAATTTTTTGGAATTTTTCAAAATGTTGATATATTTTTTTGGATTTTTTATAGGTAAACATGGAATATATAGGATCCATTATATTTTTCATAAATAGATTAAATACGAAAATGCTAAATAAAATATGGGCGTGAATATACATGACATGAAGCATCTAATCCTATTTTTAAGGATTTTTAGGAGCATAGTAGATGTTTTTAATAATCAGATAAATACCACAAAAATACATGTCCTAATAGGGGGCCTATTTGCAATAAAAATAAACTTCAGGGGTAACAGTGAAAATTTTCCAAAAATATACAATGTAATCATAATTTTAATGAACTTTTTATAATTACAAACTCATCAGGACTAAACACACAATTTACCCATCACATGCGACTACACGTGATGCTTGTTGGGAAGGACTAAAGTGCAAATACAAGAAAGTTTAGAGGCCTCTCAGCAATTTTCACAAAAATATATAACACGCATTTCATTTTATTAGACTTTTTATAAATACAAAAACCCCTAGGGATCTCCCAACAATTTCGCCACTTCACGCGGGACGACACATGAGGTGGCGTGGTCTGGACCCAAATGCAATTTAAATAAATACAAGGGGTCATGTGTAAAATATCCATTTTATTTAACACAATTAACTTTATTTATATGAATAAATATTAAAATATAATAAGGCGGGGCGAGATATAAAATTTACCCCATTATAAACGCTAGCGAACGGCTGAAATTCTTTACTTAAGCACGTGTCCGCTCCACACGTTTTAACGATGGACGTCTATGATTAGATCACCGATGGTGATCCAACGGATGAAGCTCGGCAAGATCGGACATCAACTGTAGCATTTGGAGCCTCCATCTTCATCCGACGTCTGGGAGGGGCTGAAGAAGAACATGGAGGAAGGTCCGTTTGGGTGAACTTCCTCCAGTGAGATCTCGCTCCCCTATCGATCTTTGCTGCTCCAAAGGATCCTAAAAGCTTCATAGAAGGTGTCTCTATCTGCTGGAGTCATCAGAATGGGTGGAGCTTCACTGGAGCGCCTCCACGAGGTCGGAGAAGTTGCAGTTCTCCAGGAACCTCCGACGATCTTCGAAATCGTCTCCTGGCGCTTATTTGCGTGCCTAACCTGTACAGGAAGGAGACACGGCTCGAGGTGGTACTCCTCGAACAAAGATAAAGTTGCACGGAAAATGAGGTGGGCAGAGATACTTCCAGCGAGGTAGCAGAGGGGAGCGTCGATCCGTGGAATCAAAGAGGTTCCGGGTGGTCTAGGATGGCTAAAAGATGGAGAAGCGGATGGGGAAGAAATGATGGTGGTCAGCGGGGTCGGGAGAACAGTCGGAACACAGTAGAATCATTTCCGGAGAACTACGTAGGATCCATTTTAAGCTAAAACAGTACGCTAATGGCAAATCTAATTGCATAATTAAAAAGTTGACATAAAAAACTACCTAAAGAAATAAAAGGGTGCGGCTCTTACCTTCCCAGGAGGAAAGGGAACAGAGGTGGTCGAAGCTGGCCGCCTAGGAGCACCTTTTCCCTCCGTCGACCGCCGCGAGCTCAAGGGTTGCTCCACGTGTCACGTGGAGACCTCACTTTGGCCGAGTCACGGGGTGTAGCGGGATGAAGATGACCAATATTGCAAGGACGTCGGAGGATCTTTATTTATGGACATGATATGGCACCCTTATTGACTTGGTAAGTCCAAGGTCAAACTCAGGGAGGCAGTTGTCTCCTTAGATTGGTTTAAAGTGGATTTAGAATTTAGGTTTTCAGAGAGGTATTTTTTGTAATTTTAAATGCAATAAATGAGGCAAATGCAATTTTGGCAAAGTTCATGGGCTAAATTGCAAATTTTGACCAAATTTTGTCCAAAAATCCTTAAACTTGGAAGGAATAATAATGAAATGAACGCACTGTGAAGTTTTTGGAATTTTTGGATGCAAGATGAATATTCTATGATTAAATGAACACAGACAATGAGATTTTCAATAATTAATTATAATATATATTAAATCTAATTATTTTCAGTATATAAAATTATCTAAAATATATCACTAGGTGATCTATCTCAGAATTATCCTAGACCCTAAAAATATTGGATTTAATACCCATTAAAAATTAATTAGTGAAATGTACAAAATAATTTATTTAGAGAAGGTTATGCATGCAAATGCAATTCTTTTTAGGCATGATGTTACTAATAATTAATTCTACTATCCATGAATTTTGGCAATTTCTAGAGCTATGGTAAATTATTTATAAATTTCGAAGCTCAGAATGGGCAAAATATGTAAATTTTCACAAGAATAATCATTATTAATTAACCACAGAGAATAAAAATATCATAAGCACACTACAATTTAGAGAACTAATTCGAGAACAAGATGTTATTTTTAAATAATAAAGTGATATAATAAATAAACTCAAAATAAAATGAGAATTCAGGGTTTTATCTGCAATGTTTACAATAATAGACTAAAATGACTAGGGACTGCAGAAGGAGGGCTAAAAGGAAATTATTAGACCCCGGATCTTTACTTGCAAAATTTCTAGGGTGTTACCTGCGAAGCACGTAGCCTCTGGGCGGGGGTGTTCCTCTTGTCGTTGATGTAAATGGGAAGACCTTTTGCACAAATAGTCCAGCAAGGCACGTGTGAGGCATGTGCTCTAATCCAAGTCAACATGCTATGCAATTGGGAGGATCTCCGGGAGATTCTGTTTCAATTAACCCAAGAAGCAATTGCTCTTCACATGCAGTCTTTGGATTCTACGCCATGCTGAAGGGGCGAGAAAGAGGCAATCCAAGGCGGAGGGCCTGAGGAGCGGTGAAGGGCGTCGAGGCAAAGAGGGTGGCGTTGGAACTGGAGTGGCGAAGTGAAGGCTCAGAGCAAGTTGCAGTCACCGGCGATGGTGGGGTGCAGCTACCAGGGCCGCATGCGAGGACTAGCGGTTGGATGGAGATGGTGAAGCGTGGGAGAGAGCTGCAATGATCTCCTATAGGCAGGTGTCTCTCGTATTAGAGGAAGCACGGCGATCCGTAGGTGGTTGCGTCGCACGTGGAGGAGGCAAGCCTGGAAGTGCCAGCCTGACGTTGAAGGCGGCTCATGGAGGTTGAAAACGATGCAGATGGGCAGAGGAGAAATTGAAGGTTGATACTCCTTCTCAGTAAGAGCGACGATGGCGGTATCGCTGCTGCAAGGTGTTGGTCGGCGTCTTTTTGGGGCATGGTTCGACCCACATGCAGAGGAGTTGCGTGAAGGTGTAAGTGGAAGAATGATGATGTGATTGATGGAACATGGGATTTGGGTGGAAATAGGGGAAATATGAAAAGGGAAGAAATGGATAGGGTTCGCCTGAGTTCGAAGGGGGATAAGGCCCTCTCATGGTTGTCACCTCAGCCGCGGACGGAGCGTGATGAGGCTTGGAGGATCTCGCCCGGAGGATCGCCAGAGAGAGGGGTTGCTGTCATGGGCTCCTCCTTTAACTATTGCTCTCTGGATATGGCAGATGCTGAGGCTTGGGGGGTAGATGGGTCTTATATAGGATGGGGTAGGAGTTGACAACTGGTAGGCTGTTGCACAATGGTGGCGATGAGATAAGGGGACGGGGTCCGGAGGTTGCGCAAGAGAGGAGGAGCGACCCCCGGCAGTTGCGGGTTTGATTGGGGAAGAAGATGGTGTTAAAGAGAAGAGGGAGCCCTCACATGCGTGGCACGTGAGGTGAGAGGGATTTTTATTTTTTTATATTTTAAATTTTTAAATTTTTTATTATTTTTATAAAATGAAAATAAAGGAATAAAGACTAAAACTGAGTGACACGTGGCAGCTCCAGGAGCAGCCACATGTCAGCTCTAGAAAATTCAGGGAATGACATATAAGATAAATATGAAATAAATAGCAAAGGCCTCGTATATAAAAGTGCTCAACATAAACATTGCTCATCTCTATGAGATCTACAACTTTTATGAAACCAAGAGCAAAAGAGGTCATCTTTGCAAAACGATATTTTTGGGGCACTCTATGTATATAGAATACATTGATTTTTGGTATTTGTAATTTTTTGTGATTTTTAATTAAGAGAAAAATTGAGAAAAATAACAATAAAATCAAAGATAAATATTTACAAATTAATCTATTTTTTGTATTTTTAATAATTAATAAAATAAGAAAATAAAATAAAGAAGAAAAAGTAAAATATTTGTATAGACTAGCAAAGGACACTCGGACTTGGTCAGTTTCTTTGATTCCAGTCTTATTTCAGATTTGGATTTTTATGGATTTTAATAAATATTTCATAACAGAATACAATTGAAAAATAAATCAAATAAAAAGGGTTAATTATATACACAAAATAAAAGGTCAAAATCAGGTAAAACTCAAAACGTGCAAAAGAGGCCCAAACCCAAGTTTCACATACGAGCTCTGATTTTTATGAAATTGATCTTGTTTCGAAGGTCTTTGAATAAGTATTACTTTAAAAGTAGTATACCTAAATTAGATACTGTACGAGGAAGATATGTGCATTTTAGTCTGTCTAGTCTGAAATTGGAGGTTTGTCTCATGGGCTAATTATTTGAGTTAGTATTTTTTGTATTTTTCTTTTAATCTTATATGTAATATGTACACAATGAAGGTTGTTTGAGGTCAATTGTAGTTAGTATGAATTAGTTAAAAATTCATGAAGTTGGATGAAAATATGAAGATGGTTTTGAATGCAATTATGAGTGCTAAAATGCAAATATTAATTTTAAATGCATGAATGATAAAAATGCATAATAAATGATGAAATGCAACTAATTGCTCGAGAATGAAGCTCTATTTTAATTCTTTAGTATGATGAATCACATATTCATCAACCCTGTATGATTAAACCTTGTTCGTCCCCGAGCAACTAGAATGAAATGAAAAAGTAAAATGATTTTGGGTTCCATACCAAAGTCATGAACAAAAGGTGAAGATGGAGCTAGACCTGACCTTTCTATTAATAGTGTGGCGGAACTTCTGGGACACTAGGGTTTTAAAATCAACATTCCTCGAATTCTACATATCATTGAAACAGATTCGGCTCAGAAGTCATCTTAGATCAATCCTTCTCCCAAAGCATATCCCGTGAACATTGAACAATTGTCTCATGTGTGTAAAAGATTTTAGCTTTCCCCATCAAGAATGCCGGACTACCATTCAATCCCCCTCCCAATAACTCATGCTCGAGGAGTCAGGTATTTCTTTCTAAGGTCTGCCGAAATGGGGAGAAATGAGAAGAAGGGGAAAAGAACTGGAGGATGACCAGTGTAGTCACCTCTCCTTGTGAAGTTGGCCAGTTAAGCCAAGCCTCCATCAAGATATGTAGGTTTTCATGAAGCTTGGACATTTTTAGTCAAATATTTATTTGGTAGTTTGGCTTCTTTTTGGTATGGATTTTTTGGTAACTCTACACAGATGTTTTGTACCCCTACTGATATGGAATCCTTTTTTCCGTACATGTTTTGGGGTCTTAGAAAAAGTTGTTCCCACTTGTCCATCCCTTGTCCGAAGCTTTATTTCAACATATACTTCGGTCTTTATATTCCACACTACCAGAAAAAAGACATGCATAGTCTTTCAACACCCAGTCTGAGTTGAGATAAGTGCATATTAGGAGAGAACAGACTAATTCCCTGCTCAAAAGCTATACCCAGAATTAGGCGACTAGGTTAGACACTAAGAGTCAAAGGCTGCACATTATCATGCAGTACTCAAACAATTTAGTAAAAAGACTTGAAGCTTCTAAATCCTCTTTCCCAATGAAGTTCTTCTAGAAATTAGGTAGATTAAGGCCCAGTCAAGACCACTCTCCACTTTTACTCATAACTCAGTTCAGAACCCAATAACTTTTCACTTTGCATATGCTAGATATGCAAATGAAACATAGATGCATGTGAGGTGCAAATGAGGTGCAAGATGATTTTCTTTTTTTTTGAAAGAATACAAGAATGATTTGAAAGGGTAAAATAAATTTGGTGTTTTTTTGTATGCATGGATGATATGCAAGACATATTTTTCATTTTTTTGTGTTTTGTTTTGTTTTGTTTTTTGCACTTTTTCCCACTCATAATTATTACTTAATATATACAAAATACATGAAAATACGAGCTATGGGTAAAGTATATATGTAGTATATACACGCCCCCTATACCTAACGAATGCTTTGTACTTAGAGCACAAGAACTGACAAGAATACATTGCTCATGCTAAGCATAGGAGAGTAAAAAGAAAGAAAATCATCTTGCATCTCATTTGCACCTCATATGCATCTACATTTCATTTGCATATCTAGCATATGCAAAGTGAAAATTTATTGGGTTCTGAACTCAGTTATGAGTAAAAGCGGAAAGTGGTCTTGACTTGGCCTTAATCTACCTACTTTCCAGGAACTTCACCGAGAAAGAGGGTTTTAGAAGCTTCAAGTCTTTTGACTTAGTTCTTCAAGTTCTGCATGACAATATGCAGCCTTTGACTCTTAGTGTCTAACATGGTCACCAAATTCTGGGTATAGCTTTTGAGTAGTAAATTAATCTGTTCTCTCGTACTATGCACTTAGCTCAACTCAGACGGGGTGTTGGAAGACTGTATAGGTCTATTTTTTGGTAGCCTGGACATCTAAAGATCGGAGTATGGGTTGAAATAAAGCTTTGGACAAGTTATGGACGACTGATGAATCTACATTTCATCATCCTTATTCTATCATTTTGATATTAAAAACCCTAGTAAATGCGTGTAAATACCCTTAGTTCATGCATTTTAGCATTCATGCATTGTGTGTAAATAGTGTATAAAATACAGTTTTGATGCCAAAATTATAAAATAAAGAAAAGAAAAGAAAAAGAATAAATTATTGAAGATATTTTATGAGTCTAAACCCCGAGACCTAGGCATCTTGATGACTAGGTCGACAAGGAATATAGCATGGGGAGATAAGGGCCAAAATTAGAATAAATTCCCTTTTATTTTATTCATTTTTATTCATTTTTGGGACCTATTTTTAGCTTCACTTTTTATACTTCAAATAAAGAAACTTTGTACATGAAAGTTGTAGATAATAAAATATAGAAAAATACAAAATTTATTTCATAGAAAAATAATATAAATTGTACACATTACAGTCTAAATAAGAATCCATAATCCTAACTTCCCAGACTCATATCTCTCGAATAAAAACTCAAAACATATCAAAACCACCTTTAATTGTATATCACCGAAAGTCGCCTTCAGGTAGAGACGCACCTTGCACAGAACTAATTGATGGAGTGGAGTCCTGAAAAGCAATGTGACTTATGCTTTGATATTAGTAGTTGTTGTCGAGGCTACCCACATGCATGTGATGTTGGAACCTGAGAACCCCGGGACTATTAAGTGTAAGCTTTGTTCATCTTTGACGCAAGCAGTTCTCCCGCTTCTATAGGAATTGAGGGAGCCGACCTCCCTTGGAATGAATAATATTGAGGACGAGCTTACTTTTAATAAGCTATTTAAGGAAGGTGGTTTCATATTTTTTGAAGTTAAGGTGTGAAAGTTAGGTTTTGGGCCCCTATTATATAGTTTACCCGATTAAAATATTCATTTTATTTATTATTCATTATTTCTGTATTTTTTTATTTTTATAATTTTATAAATATTATATATATATATGTTAAATTAAAACTAAAATAAAAACATATAGAAAACATTAAAATAAAATACTTAAATAAAATATATAGGTAAAATACCTATAACTATACCTATATAACAAATTGAGTTATTTATTTAAGTGTATATAATATATCATAAAATTATAGTAAAAGTATATTTTAATATCTAAAAATGATTAATAATATATAAAATGATTACTTAAATTAATAAAATACAAAATACAAAATAAAAATAAAAGTCATAAATATATAGATGGATATATCTTTAACAAACCACTAAAAACTAACTTGTAACTATAAAGCCCTAAAAAATAAATAAAAATCATAATAAAATAATTTATAAAACAATAAAGATTTTTTATCTCATAACTTAAAATTAATTAATTCATTTATTATTTTATATTGACTTTTAACTATTTTTTCCAGGGGTTTTCCTGGTTGGTCCATGTGGACCAATAAGGTACCGCAGAGAGTTGACCGTAGGTCAACTCTCTAACCAGCCCCCTACACTCGTGTTAGACCTTGTTTCTCACTATTTGTGTCGATTTTTGGCATGCACCATTCATCATTTTGGGAAGATGCCTTGACGACTTTCCTTCCTCGATATATGCTCATACACGCCCATAGCTCTCCATGGGCTCTAGATCACTGAATTACTGTCGTTTCCCTCGATTTACCCAGCCGCTCGTCCATCTTGTACATAAACCCTTCGCCTCTTTCCTCACATTTTAGAACCCCATTTGACCTAGTTTGGCTCCCTCTTCTTGTGCCCTGGATCGAAGAAGGTGATAGCTTCTCCTCTGTCCAAGTTGGGTGTGTCAGCGAGGTTGGTGGTGCATTCCACTACCTCCGGTGGAGCACCGTCGTTGAGGTCAGCTTCTCGGGTCTTCTGGTAAGGTACACAATCTCTTATTGCATTTTATAGTATAAATATCATTGTAGGTTTATTTAGAGCATTTATTTCATCGTTTGATTACACATTCTAGCCTAGAATCCATCATGGAAGTTCGTCAGAGCTGCGAGCTTCTTCCACCGTGCTCCACCTTTGTATCGACCCGCCTTCCACTCACATTCTCCTCCCCCTTTGTTTCCTCGCCCCATTTCAACACCCATTCACCCATATCCCTCCTTGATCTGGTCTCCCGTTGCTCCTCCTCCTCGCCTCAACGGAACATCACCACTATACCGCCCTATGCTCCCATACATCCCGCTACAGGGTCGAGGCAGTTTGTCATCGACCTTATAACATCTTTTTGTGCAAGAACATAAGATTCACGCAAGCTGTGGTGATTTTTCACTTCGACGGAACCTCCTGGAGGGACCCTGCTACTCGACCTTCGCGGAACGACTCCGTTAGGTCCCTTGGATTTTGAACGCCACCAATCAACAGAGGGGACAATCGACGAGCTCTTGGACCACATGGCTGGAGCAGATCACGTTGGAGGAAGGAGTTCGCATCGATTCAAACTCATCAGGCTCTTGTTCTTCAGGTGTTCTTGCTGATCAACTTTGTGTCGTTGGATCACCCTCAATTCCTCCAGCATAGCAGCCATTGGATGGATCGCCCATCAGCCGTCGGATCTTTGAGCCCATTGTAATCTAGACCTTTGATCGATGAATCATCATCGATCGTCTCAGAAGCGATGCATGTCCAAGTGAATTCAATCTCACTATCCACTTCCACCTTTGGGTATTTGGAGCCACACCATTACGTATTTTTATAATTGATATTTGTATTCAATCATTCATTTATAGTACAATTATTTCTATAATATTTGTATCCAGTCCCATGCTCTTCTGATAATTGCCATTAAGTCCTGGTCATGTCACCTCACATGCCTATACGCGTGAGGTGCGAGCATTTTGTAGAGGTCCCCTTGCGGGTTTTTTATTTTTATATTCAGTCTTGTAACTTTTTGTTGAAGTGTTATATTTTTGTAAAAATTTCACTTTGACCCTGGAACTTTATTTTATTTACATTAATGCCCCTAGTAGTAGTGTAGTTTCCTTTTATTGTATCTATTTATTTTATTAGCAATTAAACTCCAAAAATACCCAAACAATACGTATATGTTTCTGAATGCAAACATTTCAAGCATATATTTTAATTCATAATTTAGACCATTTTTAATATTTATTAAAAATAAAAAACAACCTATTTTGTCTTTGTCTACACTAGAAAATACATAAAAAATATATTTTATATTTATTAAATTATTTTACAACTACATGCCAAAAATCACTAAAAAATATAAAAAAAACTCAAAAAATAGAAAAAAACCCTAAAACCTTTATAAAAATATATAAAATCATAAAAAATCCAAAAAAGTATATTTTTTATTTTTGAATTTTCTTCTTCTTCTTATTTATATATTAAAATTAATTTGTACATTTTAATTTCAGGTATTTAACTAAACCTTGTTTTAGGGTATATTTACTTTAAAAATATATAAAAATTGGCAAAAATTCTAAAACATAATAAAAACACTAAAAATATTTAAAAACAAAAAAATATTTTATTTTCTTATTTTTATAAATTTTATTAACCTTTATATCTGCCCCAATCTATATTGTATATATATCATATATATAGTTTTATTATATATTTTAAAAGAAAAAGGGAATATAAAAATCTAAAAATAGAAAAATAGAAAATTAAAATATCAAAATATAAAATTTTAAAACTAAAAATAATATTAAAAAATATTAAATTAAAACCCACAAAAAAGAGAACATATAGACAAATACTTCATAATCATTTTTGAGCATTTTTGCCTGATCTATCTTGCATGTTCCTTGTGTTCGACTTCTACATGCTTGCGCACTATACACATCCATTGTAGAGTTATAATAAATTTTAACTCCACATTGCTTTTTATTGTTTAATTATCATTATGGGTTAATTGTTGATTGATTAGGATTTTTTGAGCGGCCAATATATCGACTGTGGTTTCACCTTGTGAAATCGTGCATCCCTCGAAACTCCCTAGTCAACAAATGGTGCCATTATCAGGGAGCAACAACACATAGATCGGCTTTTTGCTTGATTGTGATTATTTGTCTATATTTTTACCTCATTTATTTTATCTTTTATTTGATATTATTTTGGACATGTATAATCACCCTTCTCTTTGTGTCTTTGTTGCAAGGAACGCGGATCGAGGGAGGAGCTCTCTTTGGAGCACATGCGCACCCACGTGAGGTGGCTTTAACCTAGCATCAAAGGACTTGGAGACATTTTAAAGACAAAGCTTCATTAGCATTTTTTGTTTTTATTTATTGTGTCATTTTCAGTGAGAGAGAGACCATCTTATTGTAATATATAGGACTCTCAGGACTCTACTACACTTCACGAGGTCCATTATCTGAGGGATTGTTCCCTTGGGGTATCATCGATTTTTGGCGGTTTTCTTTGTATTTTTTTGTTTCCCGATTTTGTTTTCTTTCTTTTGTGTGATAGATACCTTAGCTTCAGGAATTACTTGTCGATAGCATTAGGCTCAAATTCTTAATCACCATTACATGCTCCTATAGTTACGTTTGGATCTAGTCAAATTTTGAATTGCTTCTCACTCAGTCTTTGAGCCACGTGTTGTGAGAGTCCTCCATACTACGCTTGCAAGATACACTATTGTGGGCACCGAGGAGACTCCAAGACCAGACTTTTAGGTTCCGTTATAAATCATTAGCATTGGTTCTTCACGATAATAACGAAATCTGAGCCTAGGGCAATTTCATCGTCTTACATTGCACATAGATAGGTTTCAATTCTGCTGAGCATATTTGCATGTAGAGTGCTGGAGGTAAGGTGAGCGTTTACGCTTTAGCATTCATCATCATTTTGCCGCTTGCATTGCTTTTCTACCTCTCCCTCTGATTTTGATCACCTAGGTGCTAAGTAAAATTGATTCTCGTTAAGCACGTGAATTTCTTATTAAAAAATCCAAAAATAATAATAAAATTTGGACTGTTAATATTACTTGAACCTAAAATACACCAAAAAGAAAATTATTTATCTTAGGGGAGAGTAATCCCCTCATTGTTTTCATTTTACATTGCTCATGTACACACTAAGGATTAGTGCCAAAATCCCATTCAACCTCGTAAGTGACTGTACAATTTTGTGATTCTCACCTAACTCTACAACATACAAGATAAAAAGACCAATATTTCATGGTCTTCACCGAGTTGAGTAGGTGAATCGAGGGGTTTGTTTTGTGTGCGTTTGTCTGTGTTTTCTTGTGTGTATTCTAGATCATATCTACACATTTGCACCTTTTTTCACTTATCTTGACTTGACCATTGTGCTCTCCGATCATTTTCTCTTGTTTTGAGATGGCCGATCAGAGTTATTTTTGTTTGGATTTTGTGGATCCCTCGTACACTGCAACTGGTTCACCTCACTTTTCCCAAGAGGACTTTGCTCTTGATTTTCGTACATACCCTCCTCAGCTACAGTTTCAACCCTCGGAGTTTTATCCACATCCACCCTCAGACTTTCCACCTTTACATTTCCCTTCAAATCCACCAAGACTGATCTGTTAGAGTCACCTCTCATGATTTCCACACTTGAGACCTTGACCCAGTTCATGGAGTAGATGAATTCGAGGATTGACGACCTCACATACCTAAATAAAAGCCATATTGATGCTTCACGATCTTACGATTTGGACTTGATTGAGGATTATCACGAGAGCTTGCAATCACCAAAAATACAAAAAATGAGAAAAAATTGAAAAGCCAAAAATAATTCAGGAGATACTTTATCAAGTCATACTGTGAGGAGAGGGTATCTTTGCCAGATCAGTTAACCGCACATCCATTCATGCCTCGTCCCATCCCTGACCCTGAGGATGCCATTGTACAAACTACTCTTGGCATTCCACTTGTAGATGTTGATTCTGATCTCTTCCCTTGTATGGAGGAGATACAAAAATTCAAAAAAAAGTTGTCAGAACCTGAAGTGGTGGTTACTATTCATGAGATCATTGATGCCCCACTTCACCAGGCCATGACCCAATTATTTGTTCCTCATCATAAAAAGAGAAAGTGGAGGAGTATATCTGAGCGTCATATCTTGATCATGGCCATTGCCCAGACTATTGCCCATCGTCCATCCTTTAGGAAAAGGAACATTGTCACTCCTCTTGTGAGTTGCACCATCTCTGACCATTTATGTGACAACACTCTCCTTGACAACAACACATCGATCAATATAATACCCTTCTCATTGGGACAATCTATTCATCTTGGGCCTCTCAAGAAAACTAGGATGACTGTTCAATTCGTTGATGGATCTATAAAGAGGCCAAAGTGTATTCTTGAGAATGCCATCATTCATATTCAGGGCACGATCTTCATTACAGATTTTGTTGTATTGCATATGGAGACCTCTATCCTTATGGAGTATCCTCCAATCATCCTAGGATGGGACTTCCCCGCCTTTGCAAGAGCCGTTATCGACTACGGATCAGGAGAGATTCGCTTCCGTTCTGATGTTGAGAACGATGTGTTGATCACCACACCTACCATAGACTAGAGACCCACATCCCATGAGAGCGTTTCTGTGTTAGCCGACCTCGAGGCCTATGATCTATATGCTGATATCAGAAATACCTTCTTTATGATCGATGTCGAAACCCAAGAATTCCTCTCCAAGGAGGAAGACTTTGAAAGTACAAACATAGGTGTTTCCTCTTCCTGTGATTGATGATGTGTTGATGACATCTGCGGGATTCACACGATTGACACTGTTGAGCAGAGGGTATATACTGATGAGACCAAGGCTGGATTTGATCTTATTGCTTTTATCCAGGAATGTGGGCCTTTTGACGAGAATGATGATCCATTTGAGATTGTAGAGGATGAACATGATTTGATTACTTCCACCGACGAGTTCGTTCCTTTTGGTTTTGACTTAGGAGAGACCTCGCAGGACGACCTTGACTCTACTTCTTCCGATGATGAGTTCATCCCTTTTCACATCGATATCAATGAGACACCCAAGGCCAGACCTAACCATACTACTTCATTTATCTATTTGTGCCTCTTCACCCTGCAATCAATGAGGATCTTCACCAGGTCGATCCTGATCAGCTTCCATCCACTGTGGACCCTGATATCGACCTGCATCTTGTCAGATCTATTCCTCGGCAGTCCCTGTTGAGCGGTCTGACGGTAGAGGCTAAGTGATATCAAAGGTCGTTGCGACCTCAACCACCTGAGCCGGACTCAACAAGAAAAGTAAAGACCACAAAATAGACAATCAAAGCACGAAATCAAATGTAGAGGTCTCCGCTATTTACTTAACTTGGTATAGCGACCAGGGTCGAACTCAAGGAGCACGAGCAAAGCCAACGAAGTAGTCAGGAATCAGGAAATGCAAGGCATTTTTTTGGTTTGTAATTTGCATTTTTGTTTATATTTTCTAATAAGAAGGTGAATACAAGATGAAGGAAATCAAACTTCAACAATTTTTATTAAGACAACAAATGCTAAAAAATTAGAGATAAAAATATTTTTATGGTATTAAAATATGCAAGTATTTTTGGTGATTTTATGGTGTTTTTCATATTTTTATATGATTTTGTAAAAATAAAATAAACACAAAACAAAAGCACATTGTTCAGTCATGGCCTAAAGGAAAAAGTAAAATGCTAAAAATGCCTGAAAGGCCTAATGGATAATTTTATGAAAAAGTAGATAAAAGATCTAATTACAGAAACTGGAATTTCATTTTTTTGAATTTTCTAGAATTTTTAAGAATTTTTATAAGATTTTTGGTCTTTTGTGATTTTTTTAAGGATTTTATAAAAGATAATGGAACATAATTGGTACTGAAGTTAGAACACACTAAAAACGACACACAGGAATTTTAATAGAATTTTTAGAGGTATTTTTTTAGTATTTTACAATATATAAAGACACATTTTTAAGGGTTTTCTATTTTTAGAAAATAGCAAATAAAATCAAATTGCATCACAAAAATTACCACAAATTTTACAAGTTAGCAGGAGATAATGGTAATTTTCAGGGAATGTTTGGAGTAGATTTGATAACTATTTGATATAAGTAGATCACATAGGTTGTAGGGACCTATCTACAAATAACATGAAGTTTCAAGACTAAATAATAACACCTCTAAAAAGTTCAGGGACATCAGTGCAAAAATTCCACAAAATACACGCACGAGTCAATTAACCAACACACATGGTTATAGATGCAATCATCGAAAACATATCATTCTAATAGTAACCATCATAAAGTATTGGACGAAACATGCAAAAGCACCACAAGGCACGTGATCATGCACGTATTTTCAAACGTGGAGGACTAAAGTGCAAATACTAGAAACTTCAAGGACTAAGATGCAAATAGTTCAAACTACAACTTTATTTAGTGAATTAGAAAATAAAGAATAAAAAGTGCAGGGAAGGAAATGCAAGATACCCTCGTCAGGAGCGTGCAAGGCGCATGAGGGGATGCGTGGTAGACACTGGAGGTGTGTGAATGCACGACTCTGATCCCCTGCAATGTCAGATCTGGCGTCTCAGGTGATATCGAGGACGTGGTGCTCTGATGCGTTAGGTGTTAGATCTAACGGCCCGGAAAACTGCAGCGGTCGGCGACGCGGATCTGATCTGGTGGACGAAGGCCAACCTGACGGTGCTGAAGGCATCTAGAAGAAAAGGGGCCTGGCGAAGTTTACCAGAGCCTCAGAAGGGATCCACTGCTCCGATGAAGAATCAGAAGTATCAGGAATGATCATGGGAGCTACCCGCGTCTAATGAACAGATCTGACAAAGGAGCTGACGGTCGGATCTGCATGGCGGTGAAGGTGGCTTGGAGCTACTCCAACGAACCCTCTAAAAGCTATGAACGGAGTCCATACGCACGTAAAACACCTATGTGGGAAAGCTTGACTCGGGGCGAAGCTCCGGTCGAGGGTTATTTGATCGGAAATGGAAAGAAGTGACGCGGGGTGAGGTTTGATCTCCGACGAAGGTGGTAGATGAGATCGGGTCATTAATCTCGACCAATTAGACGAGTTGCGGGGTAATCAGCCTGTGGTGCAAGGTTGAGCATGAGTCAGGGGTTCGATCGGAGTGGATGGATATGGACATCAAGGCTCCGACCAACTGGTCGGAGCAGATGAACATGCGACTGCGGTGAATGAATTGACGGAATCGAATCGGGAAATGTAAAGGAAATGGGGGGTACCTAGAGGAGGGAATGTGATCCTGAGCTCCAGGTAGAGGTGGTCGGTGAGGTAATGGCATCGACCAATCTGTGGAAGGCCAGGAGGCTGAACGCAGCGGCGGTCGCCGGCCACGTAGCTTGAGCAGCGTAGTTGCTCCTCCATGCTTCGATCCAGAGGTACCGTCAGGAAGATGCCGCTCAACCGGAGGTGGCTAGGGATGAAGGGAGGCACGATGCATGATCTACTACTCATGGGAGGCGGAGAAGAGGATTTAAAGGGTTCCCAGGAGGCTGGAGGAATCAAGCGAGGGCACGCAACCCTAGGAAGATCTGCACCTTCCTAAGGATCCGTGAAGGTCCTTTATCCAAGGAGAGACCACATGCAATGAATTGGGGCGAGGGGGTCCGTGACCCCACTGGAGAAATTCAGAGAAATTGGTTCGACAATGAGATCGGGTCGGGCCAAGCCCTGGAAGAGGATGTTAACCCGGGTCAACAAGGTAACGTGGACCAATCAGATAATTGGAATGTACAAAATACTTACAAATTCAATAAAAAATAATAAATGGTTTTAAATAAAAAGGTATATAAAATGAAAAATATTTGTTAATTTTCAAACTAATTTTCTGTGATTTTTATTTATTTTAATGAAAAATAAGTCAATCTTTATACAGTATCAAGTATTATATATTAAAATAATACACTTATGTATTTTGTATAATTATTTTTATTGTGTTATTTTTACACAATATCCCACTTTTTATATTTTATTTGCTTACAACATGTTTTTGGGAGTCTAAAATAATTTTATTTTTATTTTTATTATTTATGTACATGGATGTAATAAATTTAGGATGTTGTACGTATACATGTATTTTGTGCAAGTGAGAGGTTATTTTATTTTTATTTTATTTTATTTTTCTGCTTTTTGTTTTATTTTTAGGAATATATCCAAGGAGGTAGAAAGAACATATTATTCTTATTTTATACAACAATGATTATTTAGTTGCATAAATAATATTTACAACATAGAGTAGCCCCTATCTCTCTCTACTTGTTTTATTTGGCTATCAGGCCAATGCTTGACCTTCTCTTGGGTTCGGGTCACTCTGTATTTATTCTAAATACCTCCTTTCTTTTTCTTTTCCTTTATTCTTTTATTTTTGCACAAATACATGCTAATTATGTAATATGAACAGATGCATGTATAATGCTAACTTATTGTATTTACATCTATTTACATGATGCTTTTCCAAGATAAATAGCTAAAATAAAAGAATAAAGTGTGAGAATCATGGATTCATCAGTCCCACAAGAAGGTTCTCTTTCGACCTTATTGTTCCTTTTGTATATCCATTTTTATTGTACATTTGCTTTCGTCTTCCTCCGTCTATCTCTTGTTTCGCTCATCCACCCCTTTCTCGTATGTGTCGTGCTTAGGATGTACCTTGACCTAATTATAGGGGGTGGACGAGCTGAGTGTTCATTCGTCATTCAGTTTCATTACTCTTGTTGTTGCCTATACTTAGATCTTCTTTTACCCTAAGTATATGGGGAGTGATTTGTACATACTCCCCGATCTCTTCTTTCATCCTCTAATCTCTTTTATTCTTTTCCTTTTATATTTTCTTTTTCTACCAAAAAGCGCCCCTTTTTATCAGTCTTCTATACTTAGGATGTACTTTGTCCTAAGTATAAGGGGGTGCACCCTGAGTTCTTTCATTCTTTGATACTCTCCACTGTCTCTTCTTCCTGTGTTTACTTAGGGATATGTTACCCTAAGTATAGGGGGAGATAGTCTAAGTACGATCTGTTCATTCCCACCCGCGACCCTCCTTGCTTTGTGTATAGTCTGCTATACTTAGGATTATGTGATCCTAAAATATAGGGAGACTATCAACTTCTTATTCATTCATTTATTTGTTCATTTATTCTTTAGACTTTTCTATACTCAGTACGAGTTATGTCTTCTCTTTTTCTCTCTGACCTATGAGGACATAGCTCAAGCTAAGTATAGGGGGTCGTACATACTCCGTATATACTGTAGATATTACTTATACTTTCATATTTTTATAAATAATTATGTCTAAAAATACTATTAAATACATTAAAACTACTTGATAAAAAGATGTTAACTATTCCTCAAAATTTTTTTATTTACTGATTAATAAATCAGTTAAAAATATTTTTTGCAAAATGTTTGAAAAATATTTTGAAAATCTTTTTGAAAAATCTTTTGAAAACTATATGGAAAATATTTTGTTCATTATTTCAACCTTTGAAAAAATATTTGTTCGAAAAAATTTCTTTTCTTTATGTGAAATTAAAATGTTTGAAAAACTATTTGCCAATGTATGAAAAATGGTTGCAAAAATATTTAAAAAATTCTATATATACTGTTTGAAAAACCTTTGCAAAATGATTTTCAAATGTGTCTAAATGTTTGTAAAATGTGTTTATAAAAAACATTTTGGACTATAGTTTTCAAAATTTTGAAAACCCTTTTTCAAATAAGTTTGAGGAATATATACATCACACAAAAATTCTTTATATATACATATCTAAAAAAATGACCTCTTACCCTTTGTAAATTCTTAAAACCCTAGTTCTTGTAAATATGATATGCATCCCCGTGTAAATATTTATACCTAGTTTTTATTCAAAATCTTTTATTTTCGAAAAATGCCAAAAACATTTGCAAAACTAAAAATAACAAAAACATGTGAAGAACATTTTGAAAAATACAAATATTTCATATACACCATCTTTTCAAAAATCCATAAAAATTTCAAAACTTTGAGAATCACATTACAAAAATATTTTATGCATTCTACATAGAATTTGCGTAGCATTCGCATTTTTCGGATTGATTTTGGTAATTGAACAAGTCTATGTAAAATCTGAATATTGAAGCTTGGTTGGACCTTAAATCTAGCTAATAATAGGAACCATATAGGAGCTGGAATTGAGATACTTCAGGTCTACTTGACTTAATTCTTTGAGGATCTTGAGACTTGGTTCAATGTATTCTTGACTTCCTAAGTAGAGTATTTCGGAGCGCACGCATGGCTCTTATTGATAATGACCTAAATTGCACACCTCCATCTTTCACTTGGTTCAACTTAATTGAAGTAGTGAGGGGATTGGATTTGTCGGTATGAGACGCACACAAGTAGAAATGTTTGTCCTCCTCTATGCAGGAAAGTGTGAGCCTACAGCTGGATGACTTAACTACACTGGTCTTGCATCCTAGGATAGGTAGCTACATTGGTTATTGCCCATTCTTTTCTCCACAACTTAGAAGGGAATACCCTACTCCTCGAGGAAGGAGTTACGAGATTGGGGAATCATTGGTTTTCATACTGGAGAAGTCAGTATCTTTGTCATTTTAGTTTGGGAGAGACACTATCACATACATTGTACGAGTCAGATTCATAATCATAAGTATTTCTGTATGACTTCAAGTATTCTGACCTGGCTATTGAGAAGACTTGAGCAGAGTTTTGGGATTCTCGAAGGCTGTTGGATTTCAAATCTGATTCCCATTAAGATTCTGCCGGCATTAAAATTCCAAAGGTCCGACTTAAGCTCCAAACATTGATTTTGTGAAGACAAGTTTGATAATTAAACTTAATCCATTTTCCTTCTTTTTCTTTTCTTTATTTTTCTTTTCTACACTTATTACATAAGTGCTTGCTAAGGACTAGCAAAGGAAAGTATAAGGGGATGATGAATCTCTATTTCATCAGTTTATTATATCATTTTGGCCTTTAAAACCCTAGTAAATGTGTGTAAATATCCGTTGGATCACCCTCAGTTCCTCTAATATAGCGGCAGTCGTTGGAAGGATCGCCCATCAACTGTTGGAGCTTCGAGCACATTCTAATATGGACCTCTCATCAGTGAACTGATAAATCGTGAAATGCCATTGTTAATTTGAAGGAATTAACATTTGAAAGATGTTCGAATTTTTTCGTAGGCAGGCAATTTAGGGTAAATAAAAAACCGCAATTTTAATTAGTGTGTCAATTAATGCAAGCGGTCAATATTTTTTTACTTGTGTAAATCCAAGGTAGAAATCGGTGAGGCAACTGTCTCCTTAGGTTGGCTAAAAGTTGATCTAAAATTTAGATTTTCGGAAATTCCTTTTTGGTATTTTTAAATGCGATAAATGTCTAATATGTAATTTTGACAAAGTTCGGGGATTAAAATGTAAATTTCAATCAAATGAATTCTAAAAATCCTCAAACTTATCCAGAAGGTGAAATACGATGAAATTAGACTATTATATATTTTTTTGAATTTTCGTATTCAAGATGAATGAATAAAGAATTTATGAATGTAGACAATGGGATTTTCAAAAATTAATTATAATAAATATTACATCTACTTATTTTCAGCAAATGAAATTATTTAAGATACATCACTAGGAAATATAACTCAGAAAAATCTTGGATCCTAAAAATATTGAATTAAATACCTATTAAAAATGAATTACTGAAAAGCATAAAATGATTTTTTTAGAGAAAACTATGCCTGCAAATGCAATTCTTTTTAGGCACAATGTTATAACAAACAATTTTACAATCTATGAATTTCTTGCAATTTTTGGAGCTATGGTTAATTATCTATTAATTTTTAAGCTCAGAATGAGCAAAATATGCTATTTATCGCAAAAGCAATTATTACTAATTAACCACAAAGCATAAAAATATGATGAACATGCCACAATGAGGGGGATTAATTGTACAACAAAGTGCAAATTTTTAGATGATAAAATGATGTCGAAATGAGGATCAAAATAAAGGAAGAAAACTAGATTCAGTTTGCAAATTAGAAAGATGTAGAGAGAGGGGCTTAAATGCAATTAACAAGACCCTAGAGGGAGATTCTGCAAAAATGTTCAAAGAATCACGTGCCTCGCACGTGCTCCCTGGTGGATGTATCTGGAGACGAATTGGTGTGTCTGGATGGGCTTCTCTGCAATATTTCCTCCCTACACATGTGAATCATGTGCGGAGGTTCTTCTTGGACTATAGTGGACTCTGAGGGGTGAAATGCAAATAGCCTCCCACGCACGTGTTTAGCACGTGAGGTGGGGAGTCTTCTTCCGCATATTACCCTCGGATGTGTGCTCTGGTTCATGTGTTCTCCTCCTTGGTTCTGATGCCCAGCATTGGGCGGGCGGAAAAGGCAGAGCATGCTAGCGGCTGCTGGTCTACGTTCGCGCAGGGGTGCTCTGCTCTAGTTTTGTGCATTGTATGCTCAGGAGAGGGCAGGTTGGCTCGTACGGTGGAGGGAGTTCCCCAGGCGATGGACAATGAGGCGGTGTTCGGCTGATAAGTGGCAGACCTAGGATTATAGATTAGGAGGGGCACACCAATTGCATATGTCAATACGTTGGAAACTTCATAGTAGGAGATGTAAACAAATACTAAATATCCATATCTATTTGTATTCGCATTCGTTAAATGGAGGATACAAATACAACTTTTTTAATTTGACAAATAAGAATGCACATATGTGTAGAATTCAACACCTGTGAATACAAATACAAATTGGATCTTTAATTTTGACGAATACGAAATACAAATGATAACATTTTGGATGATCCGAATACATATATATCTGAATATCCGCTTACCGTATTCAAAAAAATACAGAATACGAGTATTCGTATGCAGATATTAATCGAATACGGATATGGGTTGTAAAAATTTCCAGATATGTATAGTAATGACTTGAATATCTAGATCTGGATATATATATATATATATATCTAAATACAATATTTAATATTATTTTATATATTAGTTAATGTAATATAAAGAACAACCCGTGTTATTATATTAGTATTATATATTATATAATATAATATATATTAATTATTTTAATAATCTTCCGCTTGGTATGCATCTTCTTACTTCCGATAAAGAACACATGTCACCTCGATGCTCCCTTTTATTATGGTGCAACCTATTTATAGTCCATTGTCATTTTTTTTAAAATCGGTACGAACTTCGATAAAAATTCAATTCGTATTCGTATGTAGTCTTTATTTAATCTATTATTATAAAAAAATGAGCTATAGTAATAGTTTTTTCAAAATCCGCCACTAAATTAGTCGTTGCTAAATATATAATGACGATATTATTCGTTGCGAAATGATTTTTCATACTCAAAATTAACGATGAATATCATATATGTCGTTATATCATTAGCAACGGTCCACATAGCGATGCTTATTCGTTGCTATTTTTCAAATTCTAATTAATCGTCGTTAAATTTTGAAGTTTAATTATGACGATTAATTAGAAGTTTGAAAAATAACAATGAATAAGCATCGCTATGTGGACTGTTGCTAATGATAAAACGACATATATGATATTCATCGTTAATTTTGAGTACTAAAAATCATTTTCCAAGGAATAATATAGTCGTTATATATTTAACAACTGCTAATTTAGTGACAGATTTCGAAAAAAAGTCACTATAGCTCAATTTTGTTGTAGTGCATATTTGGATTTTCTATTTATTGGATCCATATTTGTATGCACTCTTTATTTAATTCATATTTGGATTGTCTCTTTATCCAATCCGTATTTGGGTCCGCTTTTTAATCTACTCGTATTCGGATTCTATAAATATCCGATTCAAACTCGTATTCATAGTTTCAAGGATATGGTTTCCTTAATGCATATCTGAATCGTATATGTATATGTATCCGTATTCGATAGAGATGAAGCGAATATGGTTATAGGTATATCATAGATCAATATTCGATCCGTTTTTATCCCGAGATAGGGTACGGTGGTTTAAATTGGGAGGGTAAGGGCACAAATGAACATGGAGAGGGAGGTGAGGGGCACAATTAGGGATAGATAATAGGTTATTAACAATGGGAGGGGGGCACGTGTCCCCCTTACCCATAACATAGGTTTGCCCATGCGGCTGATACTCTAGGAAGATGGCTTCGAGCGTTGAGGAGGAGCTGGAAATGCCACCCGAGTTGTAGTCGAGCAGATGGATAGTGGCGCTCGATGATGGTGGCGCGCATGTATCCTATGGTCGGCGGGCAGAGCGGTAGATGGGTGATCAGGAGGAAGGATCTGTGGTTTGTCGATGCAGGTGGACAGGCGTTGGCGAGCTGCTGGTCTCTATGTGGAGGAGGGCTCAATGGCACATGAGATGCTCTGTTGAACTGCACCAAAGATGGTGGTGGGTGGTGCTCGTGATGGTGTATGGTGAAAGGGGACGAAGGAGAAGATGCGGTGTTGAATGGAGGCAATAGGGAAACAGAGGATTTGAGAAAAAAAACAAAGTAAAGAAAAAGAAAGGGGAGAAGAGAAGCTCGCATGGACTGAAGAAGGACGGAGGTCCTCTTCTAATCGTTTCCTCAATCGAAGCCAGCGACGGTCCCCGAGAAGCTCAATGGGATCTCGCCGATAGGTTCATCTTCGGAGAAGAGAGCCCCTGTCATAGGCGTCGTCTCCAGCATTTTCTCTCGCTTGTGGAAGCAATGGTGGATGAGGAAGATCGATGGCTGGTGACCACTTAAATAGGAGAAGGTTTGGATGAGGGGGTAAGGGTGGTTGGTAAGCTACGGATGCGGAGCGGTCGGCCGTTCCTCATGTGCATAACGGAGGAGATTGGAACCGGGAGTTCACTGGAAAAAATAAAGGAGGAAGGAGAAGCGGACCCTCATGTGCATGGCACATGAGGATATATTTCATTTATTATTTTTTTAATTTTTTTAATTTTATTTCATTTTTATTTTTAAAATTAAATTTTTATAAAAATGAAAATAAAGGAAAAAAGGGAACAAAACGAGTGACACATGGCAGCTCCAGTAGCTACCACGTGTCAACTCCAGAAAATTCAAAAAATAAAAAAATGAAGAAAAATTCAAAAAAATAGCAAATGACCTTGGATTAAAAAGTGCTCAACACAAAAATTTCTCATCTCGACGAGATATATAACTTTCATGAATGGACCAAAAGCAAAAGAGTTCATCTTTGTAAAGCGATATTTTTAGTGTGCTCTATGTACATAGAATACCTTGATTTTGGGTTTTGTAATTTTTTGTGATTTCTAATTAAGAGAAAAAATTAAGAAGAAATGTGATAAAATCAAAGATATATTTAGCTAATAATCTATTTTTTTTGGATTTTTAATAAATAAGAATATAAGAGAATAAAATTTTTAAAAAAGAAATAGTGAGATTTTTGTGCATACTCGTAGAGGACACTCAGACTCGGTCAGTTTCTTTGATTTTAGTTTTATTTTGAATTCGGATTTTTGTGAATTTTACTAAAACTTTCATTGAATAAAGATGAAAATAGATAAAAGAAAAAGGGTTACATTTGTACATAAAATATTAGGTCAAAAATAGCTAAAAGACAAAATGTGCAAAAGAGGCCCAAAACCCAACTTTCATATACGAGCTCCGATTTTTATGAAATTAGACTTGTTTTGAAGGTCTTTGAATATGCATTACTTTAAAAGTGAGTAGATCTAAATCGCATACTGTATGAGGAAGATATGAGCGTTTTAGTCTGTCTAGTCTGAAATTGGAGTTTGTCTCACGGGCCAATTGTTTGGGTTAGTAATTTTCTAATATTTTTCCTTTAATCTTGTTAGTAATATGTATACAATGGATGTGATTGGAGTTAGAATGAATTACTTAAAAATGCATGAAATTAGGTACAAATGTGAAGATGATTATAAATGCAATTACGAGTGTTAAATTACAAATATTAGTTTTACATGCATGAATGATAAAAATACAAAATAAATGATGAAATGCGGCTAATTACTCAGAAATGGAGCTCTATTTTAATCTGTAAGTATGATGAATCACGGATTCATCAACCCCCTATGCTTAAACCTTGCTCATCCCCGAGCAACTAAAATGAAATGCAAAAGTAAAATGATTTTGGGTTCCACACCAAAGTCATGAACAAAAGGTGAAAATGGAGCTAGACCCGACCATTGGATTAGTAGTGTGGAGGAACTTCTGTGAGACAGGGTTTCAAAATCAGCAGCCCTTGAGTTCTATATATCATTGAAACATATTCGGCTTAAAAGTCATCTTAGATCAATCCTTGTCCCAAAGCATATCCCATGAACATTGAACAACTGTCTCATGTGTGTGGAAGTTTTTTCTCTTCCCATCAAGAATGTCGAACTACCATGCAAACCTCCCTTTTAGTAACTCATCCTCGGGGAGTCAAGTATTTCCTTCTAAGGTATGTCGCACTGCGTTCACAATCGAAAGGGGAAGAAATGAGAAGAAGAGGAAAAGAACTGGAAGGTGACCAGTGTAGTCACCTCTCCTTGTGGAGCCGACCAATTTAGCCGTCTCCACTAAGATCTGCAGGTTTTCTTGAAGCTTGGACCATTTTGGTCAGATATTTATTTGGTAATTTGACTTCTTTTTGGTATGGATTTTTGGTGACTCTGCATTGATCGTTTTGTGCCCATACGCATATGGGATCTTTTTTCCCTACGTGTTTTGGAGTCTTAGAAAAAATTGTGCCTAGTTGTCCATCACTTTTCCGAAGCTTTATTTCAACCCATACTCTGGTCTTTGGATGTCCATGCTACCAGAAAAGAGACCTACCAAATCTTCCAACACCCGTCTGAGTTGAGCTAAGTTCATAGTACGAGAGGACGCATTAATTCCCTACTCAAAAGCTATAACCAGAATTAGGCGACCATATCAGACACTGAGAGTCAAAGGCTTCACATTATCATGCGGAACTTGAAGAATTAAGTCAAAAGACCTGAAGCTTCTAAAATCCTCTTTCTCGGTCAAGTTCCTTTGGAAATTAGGTAGATTAAGACCAAGTCAAGACCACTCTCCACTTCTACTCATAACTCAGTTCAGAACCCAATAACCTTTCACTTTGCATAAGCTAGATATGCAAAATGAAATGCAGATGCGTATGAGGTGCAAGATGATTTTCTATTTTTTGGATATGAATGCAAGAATGATATGAGAGAGTAAAGAGAAATTCATTTTGTTTTCTTTTTTCTCTTTCTCATTTTTTGTGTGTGTTTTGTTTTTGTTTTTGTTTTTTTTACCCATCCCGTAGTTAATGTGTAATTATATACCAAAATACGAGAAAATACGAGCTATGGGTAAAGTATATATGTAATATATACAATCCCCCCTATATTTAGCGTGTTTTATGTACTTGGAGCATAAGAAGCGACGAGAGATAGCTCGTGCTAAGCTCAGGAGAATGAAAAGAAAGAATATAAAAATAAAAGGAGTATAGAAGTCGATTACCCCCTATACTTAGGCTATGATGAGCCTAAGTATAGTAGAAGATCAAAAGGAGGAGCGCTCAAGGTCAAGAGGAGAAATGGTCGAATATATACAGGGCGGGAATCGGTCCCCCCATACTTAGGCTTTGGTCAACCTAAGTATAGGACAAGAGTGAGTGTGAGAACCGATGAGATATGGATAATATACAGATCGAACGAGTAGAATGATGAATAAATACATATGGCATCGGTTCGCCCCTATACTTAGGCCTTGTCCTAAGTCTGGGAAGAAAATATACAAGGAAACCGATGGGGGACAGGGAAAAGGTTGGACCATGATCAAGGTGATTTACGACTGAGTTTTTTTAGGTAATGTGGTGGAAAAGAATATTGATTAGAAGAAGATGAATAAGATGATTCCCAACCACTGTCAGAGCTGTCATCAGAATAATGATCAAAGGTCATGTTACTCCAACTATTTTTGTTTTTGAGCTTTTCTCTCAGAGCTCACTCAGTTTTCGGGTCAATCTTTTCTTCATATGAATATTCAGAGGTACAAGTGTCAATATGGTCATAACGTATTTTTACAGTATACTGAATGGGATTAGGGGAGTCAGTCTTAGATGAATAATAGAGGGGGACAGAAAAAGTCCGACATAGGTCGACATATGACTTCTTGTTCCGATCAGGGAGCAGATTCTCCGAACTGAGCTCTCTCATACTACTATTATCCTTCGAACTTGATGAGTAATCCTCAAGAACTTCTTTTTCTGAAATGTTGAAAGTGACATTTTTAGTCGCTACAGGATGTATTCTTTATGAGGTGCTGACCATGGGTTCCCTATCAGATGAGTTTCCATATAAATTGCAATATTCTTTTAAGGTCAGCACACGTCCTATGTATTTATTCTCTGTTGGCTTTGCGTGTGTGGACTCAGGGAGATCCGACATAGCCTTGTTCGGGTGTGGTGAATCAGGCGTGTCTCGGTTGATTTCATTCACCTTCGTAGGTTTGTCAGTTGTCTCATAAGATGTCTCTCTTTCATTTGAGTCTACGATAAGTGGAGAGGTATTAACATATGAAGATTCTTCTATGTCACGTCTGGTAGTTTTTTATTCGGTTCTCTCAGGGTTTGGTGTGTCCTTGAGAATTTGATTAATTTGGTTTGTGTTCGGGAAAATAATGACTTGAGTCTCACAGTTAATAGTCTCTCAAGAGGAAGCTAGAAACAACTTTCCCAAAATAATGGGAGACTCATATATATCTCCTCGGTGTTCAATGTCTAGGACAATGAAGTCCACTCTATGTGCGACACCTTGGAAACTAATGGGGATGGAAATGATTCCTCTAGGTCTTTTTGTGGATCGTTCAGGAAACTGAATGATCACTCGGGTCTTTTTGAGTGGTCCGAGTTTGAGTCTGTCAAACACGGACTTTGGGAGTATATTAAGTGTAGAATCTTTGTCAATCTGAACATCATTAAACTCAATATTCTCAATTTCACATGTCATCTTGGTCAACTGTTTTACTTTTCAGGCCTTGTTTATCTAGGTCAGCACAATTAACCTGGTCATAGTTATCAATTGGTATTCTATACGAGATCTTTTCTTTCACGTCTTCTTAGGTGATAATCGACTCTTTAGAAATCTCTGAAGATCGAGAACATACTCTATGTCCTTGCTTAATGGAAGCTCTAAGATCAGACTTTTGCAAAATACTTCCATATTGATTGTGTCCATTTTTTTGAATTTTCTAATTTTTTATTTTTTGGAATTTTCACTAAATTCAGTAGGAGGGTCAGTGATATGTGTGTTTATATGTGGATGTCAGGCACATGATGGTTTTCGGGTTTGCTATGTGATTTTCCTTACTCCTCTTGGTTGATGATCATGTCTTTTACTATTTGGATGACATTATCAATTTATTCAGTCAAAACCTCGGTCCTCTTATTAATTCAATTTATGTCATCCATTATTATATCATGACTTGGTTTTTTGTGACTATGCTCGGTATGTCGCGACATTGGCATTTTCTCCTGAACCGAGATATAGTCAGTTTCTGTGACTAGGGTTTGGTCAGGAGTCATCTTTTCTTGACTTCGAGTGTCATCTATGTGGTCAAAGGAAAGGTGAACATACTCAGGTTGTGGATCATCCTGAGTAGAGGATGGTTCAAATAGTGAATTATCATACGTAACCAAGAATCGTGTTCCTCTATCAACATTGGTTATACTTATATTCATCCTTGAATCCACTAGCTCCAATGTGTCTTCGTAGAACATGATCGGTTCTGCGAGCGGTTCGTATCTTAAATTTTCAACCAAGGGTGGGTGGATGGGTGAAGAGAATGGTGGTTGGTGAGAAACTACCTCAAAGAGATGGTTCCTCTGAAAAGAAGGTGGATATAAAGATTGGGAATTTGTCATGTGACGGTCCATGGAGTTTTGGTATGAATGCAAAATTCTGACATCTTCGAATGGAATGGAAATTATTGATTTGCGAACTACGATATGCATTTAGCGCACTGTTACACAATTCAATACACAAATGCAAACCCCGAATTCACTAACTCAACAATGTGAAGGTCGTGAAGGTCTGACCAAATTATCTTGTCTGTTTTAGTTGATGATAATACAAAATTGAAAAGAGTTAACAAGTTATTAGGTGCTTGTATTTTCCTAAAGACTAGCCCGATTCCTACAACTAGTTGGACGCACTTCCAGATAGTACAAGAGTAATTACATGTCGTATAAATATGGCTACCCGTTCCTTGAGGACTAAGGCATCCTCTAAACCTCCCACTCTGCTAAGGAAATCTGGACTGTTTAGCGGCTACCCGTAGATCCTCACTGAAAAGTAACTAATTGCCTAAAAAGAAAGAGCCAATAGTTTGTAAGAAAATTCTGGCTTGACCCTATCCTAGTATCGTCTCTCTCTCACTTGCAGTAAAATCAAATAATGACAGGGTTGCTCTCCAGAAAATAATGATTTTCAATTTTATCTGATTTTAATTAATCAATAATGTTAGTAGTCCCCTAGTTTTAATATGGTTATCACTTGAATTTGATTAGGGAGCAATGCAGGTCTACACGGGGATTCCAATTTCCTTTATTCCTATGTGAATGAAAATAAAGGGAGAATCGAAAAAGTTATGCAGCGAGAAACACGATGATGAATGCTGAGCTAGAAATACTTAAAGTGCTTCCTCGCAATCTTCGTGCTATATGCTAGGCAGAATTAAAATTTCCCTAGAAAAATTAAATCTAATGTGTGTACAAGAAATCTCACCTAGAACATGAATTTCTATTAGTCAATGATAGACCAATTTAATTTAGCTAAATGAGAGACAATCTAGTGCATATAATTTAGTGAAAGTGTGGTCCTAAATTACGAAGGGTACAAACAAGTTTGAAATTATACTACTATGTGTCAATCCTAATTTCTCCACTCAAGTCGGACCCCACCCGCACAGGAGGGTGAAACAGGCCGACACACCACAGAGAGTCCAGCCTTTTTTATACACATGAGATCTCGATCGGGAACCGCTAGAAATGAGCAGTTAATTAGAAATTGAAGAAAACACACTCTCTCTAGATAATAACAAGATGGCATGTATCCGGTCACTTCGGGTTGCGTCGGTTTCCAAGAAAGTCGTTCCAAGTTCACCAGGTACCTCATACGAAAAATAGAAGATCGAATATTAGAGAGAGGTTCATAGGAAAATTATACAAAATAAAGTAATGAAAAAAATGGGGAAATAAATACAAGAGGACCAAGGGTCAGACTACCCAGGGACGGAAAACCTAAAGACTTGATTTTCTTAAAAACAACCTAAGCCATGCCTCCCTAGCAACAACACTATTTGACGAACCGTGAAATACCCTTGTAAACTTAACGTTTGAAAGATGTTCGAATTTTGTTATAGGAGGACAATTCAGGTTTAATCAAAAACCACAATTTAATTAATGTGTCAATTAAAGCAAGCGGTCAATTTCTTTTACTTGAATAAGTCCCGAATCGAACTCAGGGAGGCAACTATCTCCTTAGGCTGGTTAAAAGTCGATTTAGAAGTTAGGTTTTCGGAGAGATGTTTTTTAGTATTTTTAAATGCGATAACTGGGCGATATGTAATTTTGACAAAGTTCGGGGACTAAATTGTAAATTCAATCAAATAAATTCCAAAATCCTCGGACTTAGCCAAAAGATGAAATACGATGAAATTAGACTACTTTAATTTTTTTGGAATTTTTGGATGAAAGATGAATAAATAATGAATTTATGATATAGACAATGACATTTTCAATAATTAATTATAATAAATATTAAATCTACATATTTTGAGGAAATGAAATTATTTAAGATACATCACTAGCAAATTTATCTCAGAAAAATCCTAGATCCTAAAAATGTTGAATTTAATATCTATTAAAAATGAATTACTGAAAAGCATAAAATATTTTTTAGAAAACTATGCATGTAAATGCAATTCTTTTTTGGCACAATGTTACTAAAAATTAATTTTACGATCTCTTAATTTTTGTCAATTTTTTTAGCTATGGTTAATTATCTATTAATTTCTAAGCTCATAATGGACAAAATATGCAATTTATCACAAAGCAATTATTAATAATTTAACAACAAAGTTAAAAATATGATGAACATGTCACGATGTAGAGGATTAATTGTAGAACAAAGAGCAAATTTTTATATGATAAAATGATGCCAAAATGAGGTTCAAAAGAAAGGAAGAAAATAAGGTTCATTTTTCAAATTAGAAAGATACAGAGAGAGGGTCTTAAATGCAATCATCGAGACCCTAGAGGGAGATTCTGCAAAATATCGAGAGCCTGCTGGTTGGATCTGGAGACGAATTGGTGCTTCTGGAGGGGTTTCTCTACAATATTTCCTCCCCACACGTAGGATGGAGCATTGGGCCGGGCCAGCCCGAACCCGACCCTGACCCAACCCGCAAAAGCCCGAACCCGGCCCGAACCCGATGTATAAGTGGGCCGGGCCCGGGTCTTCATTTTTAAAAAATATTATGCTCGGGCCGGGCCGGGCCCGAACCCGAAGTACAAACGGGCCGGGCCCGGGCCCTCATATTTCAAAAAATCGTACTAGAACTAAATTAGGGGACACGGATTTATAGTCAAAATACATCTAATATTTCCTTCATCCATCAATAGTAATATTATATAGTAACAATACATCCAATATTAATGTGTTGTGGATGAATTATATCCATAAAAATAAATTGGAATCAAAGTGCAACTTCATGAAATCAAAATAAGTGCGGGTTGAGCCCGACCCGAGCCCGAGCCCGACCCGAACCCGAGCCCGATCTCGCGGGCCTTGGGCCGGGCCCGGGTCCTCAGTTTGTTGAAAAAAGCGGGCCTCGACCCGGCCCAAGGCCCACGGAAAATTGATGGGCTCGGGTCGGGCTTTCCCGGGTTGGGCCGGGTCGAGCCCAATGCTCCACCCTACCCACACGTATGTGTCATGTGCGGAGGGTCTTCTTGGACTACAGTGGACTCTGAGAGGTGAAATGCAAATAGCCTCCCAAGCATGTGTTAAGCACGTGAGGTGGGAGGCCTTCTTCCGCAGATTGCCCTCGGATGTGCGCTCCGGTTCATGTGTTCTCCTTGGTTCTGATGCCCAGCTATGGACATGCGGAAATGGCATAGCACGCGGGCGACTGTTGGTCTGCATTTGCGCGGGGGTGCTCTGCTCTAGTTTTGTGGACTGTAGGCTCAGGCGAGGGCATGATGGCTCGTGCGGCAGAGGTAGTTTCCCGGGCGATGGACAATGAGGCAGTGTTCGACCGATACTCCAAGAAGAGGGCTTCGAGCATTGAGGAGGAGCTAGAAACGTCACTCGTGTGGTGGTCGAGCAGATGGACGGCGACGCTCGATGACGCGACGCACACGTATCCTACGGTCGGTGGGCAGAGTGACTGATGGGTGATCCAGCGGAAGGATATGTATTTTGTCGATGTAGGTGGACAGGCGTTGGCAAGTTGCTGGTCTCTGCGTGGAGGAGGGCTCAAGGGCATGTGAGATGCTTTGCTGAACTGCAAGAAAGACGGTGGTGGGTGCTGCTCGTGATTGTGTACGGTGAAAGGGGATGAAGGAGAAGATGCGATGTTGAATTGAGGTGATTGGGAAATAGTGGATTTGAGAAAAAAAACATAGTAAAAAAAAGAAAGGCGAGAAGAGAAGGTCGCCTGGAATGAAGAAGGACGAAGGTCCTCTTCTGATCATTTCCTCGACCTGAGCCGGCGAGGGTCCCCGAGAAGCTCAATGGGATATTGCTGATAGGGTCATCTTTAGAGAAGAGAGCCCCTGTCACAAGTGTTTTCTCCAGCCTTTTCTCTCGCTTGCGGAAGCTATAGCGGATGTGGAAGATCGATGGCTGGTGACGAATTAAATAGGAGAAGGTATGGCTGAGGGGAATAAGGGTGGTTGGTGAGCTGCAGATGCGAAGCGCGCGGCCGTTCCGTGCGAGGGTGACGAAGGAGGTTGGAACCTGGAGTTGACTAGAGGGGATAAAGGAGGAAGGAATAGAGGGTCCTCGCGTGCATGACATGTGAGGATATATTTCATTTATCATTTTTATTTTTTCTAAATTTTATTTTATTTTTTTATTTTTAAAATTTAATTTTTTTATAAAAAACTAAAATAAAGAAATAAAAAATAAAAATGAGTGACACCTGGCGGCTCCAAGAGTTGTCACGTGTCATCTCAAGAAAATTCAGAAAATAAAAAGATAAAGAAAAATCCAGAAAAAATATCAAACGACCTCGGATCGAAAAGTGCTCAATATGAAAATTGCCCGTCTCGATGAGATCTACATTTCATGAATTGACCAAAAGTCACTTGTGCACAGGATATTTTTAGGAGCTTTATGTACATAAAATACCTTGATTTTTTAGTTTTGTATTTTTCGTGATTTTTAATAAGAGAAAAATCGAAAAATGGGATAAAATCAAATATAAATATTTAAACAATAATATATTTTTTCATATTTTTAATAAATAAGAAAATAAGAGAATAAAATTTTAAAAAAGAAAAAGTGAGATTTTTTATAGACTCATAAAGGACACATGGACTCGGTCAGTTTCTTTGATTTTAGTTTGATTTTGAATTTGGATTTTTGTGGGTTTTATTAAAACTTTAAACAAAGAATGTAGATGAAAAAGCAGTAAAAGAAAAAGGATTAAATACCTACATAAAATATTAAGTCGAAATAGCTAAAAGACAAAATTCACAAAAGAGGTCCAAAACCTAACTTTCATATACGAGATCCGATTTTTATGAAATTATTTTGACGATCTTTGAATATGTATTACTTTAAAAGTGAGTAGACCTAAATCTGAAACTGTCTGAGGAAGATATGAGCATTTCAGTGTATCTAGTCTGAAATTTGAGTTTTGTCTCATGGGCCAATTATTTGAGTTAGTAATATTTTATATTTTCCCTTTAATCTTGTTAGTAATATGTACACAGTGGAGGTGGTTTGAGGATAATTGGAGTTAGCATGAATTACTTAAAATTGTATGAAAGTAGGTGCAGATGTGAAGATGATTATAAATGCGATTATGAGTGCTAAATTGCAAATATTAATATTACAAACATGAATGGTAAAAATGCAGAATAAATGACGAAATACAACTAATTACTCAGAAACCAAGCTCTATTTTCATCTTATAGGATGATGAATCACGGATTCATCACGAACCGTCAGCGGCCGCCCCAAAAGCGACGCGTGTCCAAGTGAAGTCGATCTCACCGTCTGCTTCCGCCTTTATTTTGGGTACTTTGCAGTCACACTCTCGTGTATTTTGTAATTGACATTTTGTACTCAATCATTCATCTACAGTACAACTATTTCTGTAATATTTGGATCCAAGCACCTGCTCTTCTGATAACTGCCATTAGGTCCTAGCCATGTCACCTTACGTGGTTGTGCGCGTGAGGTACTGACATTTTGCAGAGGCCTCCTTGCGGGTTTTGGATTTTGTATTCGGTCCTGGAACTTTTTATTAAAGTGTTATATTTTCGTAAAAAATGTACTTTGGCCCTGGAACTTTATTATATTTACATTAATGGTCGTGCCAATAGTGTGGTTTCCTTTTTTGTATCTATTTATTTTAAATAGAAATTAAACTAGAAAATTTCCAAAAATACATGTATTTTTCTGACTGAACACACTTTCATGCACATATTTTAATATGCAATTTTAGACCTTTTATTATTATTAAAAAAAATAAAAAAACTGCATATTTTGTCCCGTTCAACATTAGAAAATACATAAAGAAATATAAAACCTTTTTGAAAAATTCTAAAAAATGAATTTTATATTCATTTACTTATTTTACAACTTCATACCAAAAATCACAAAATTTTTAAAAGAAAACTTAACAAAAATAGAAAACCCCTGAAACCTTTATAAAAATATATAAAATCATAAAAAAATTCCAAAAAAATCTATTTTTAATTTTTCTTATTATTATCTTTATTATCCACAAAATAAATTTGGAGAAATTTTGATTTCATTTTGTATTTTTCATCTCCATTTTAATTTCGGGTATTTAATTAAACCCTTTTTTAGGGTATTTATAACTTTAAAAATATATAAAAATTATACAAAATTCTAAAAATAGCAAAAACACTAAAAATATACTTAAAAACAAATATATTTTATTTCCTTATTTTTTATTATTTTTATTAACTTTTATATCTATCCATGGGTATATTGTATATATATATCTTAGAAATAGTTTTATTATATATTTTAAAATAAAAAGAAAATCTAAAAGTCTGAAAATACAAAAAGAAAATATAAAAATAGAAAATTAAAAATTAAAATATAAGAATATAAAATCAAAAATAAATTAAAAATGAAAAATATATAATTAAAACTCCCAAAAAAGAGAACATATAGATAAATACTTCACAATCATTTTTGAGCATTTTTGCCTGATCTACCCTGCTTGTTCCCTATGTTCGACCTCTACATGCTTGCACACTATACACATCCATTGTAGAATTATAATAAATGTTACCTCTACATTGATTTCTATTGCTTAATTATCATGATAGGTAAATTGTTGTATGAAGTTGGGTTTCATGTGAGGTCATCTCAACGATTATTGATCCGCCTTGTGGATTAACATGGCATCTGCAAAATCCTCTTTAACAACGGTTGGGCATATTTTTTTCTAAGACCCCAAACATGTACGGAAAAAAAGATTTCATACCTATATGGGAACAAAATATTCATGCAGAGTTACTGAAAAAATCCATACCAAAAAGAAGCCAAACTACCAAATAAATATTTAACCAAAAAGGTCCAAGCTTCATGAAAACCTGCAGATCTTGGTGGAGACTTAGTTAAACTGGAAGGTTTCACAAGGAGAGGTGACTACTCTGGTCACCCTCCAGTTCTTTTCCCCTTCTTCTCATTTCCCCCCCTTTCAATTGTGAGCATAGGACGACAGACCTTAGAAGGAAATACATGACTCCCGAGGATGAGTTATCGGCATGGGGTTTGCATGGTAGTATGGCATTCTATATGGGGAGAGCTAAAACCTATCACACACATGAGTCAGTTGTCCAATGTTCATGAGATATGCTTTGGGAAAAGGATTGATCTAAGATGACTTCTGAGCCGCATCTGTTTCAATGATATGTAGAACTCGAGGGATGTTGATTTTAAAACCCTAAGTCTCACAGATGTTCTGCCACACTATTAATCCAAGGGACGGGTCTAGCTCCATTTTCATCTTTTGTTCATGACTTTGGTATGGAACTCAAAATCATTTAACTTTTGCATTTCATTCTAGTTGCTTGGTGCGAGCATGGTTTAAGCATAGAGGTTAATGAATATGTGATTCGTCATACTAAAAGATTAAAATAGAGCTTCATTCCCGAGTGATTGATTGAATTTCATCATCTATTCTGCATTTTTGTCATTCATGCATTTAAAATTAATATTTGCATTTTAACACTCATAATTGCATTCAAAACCATCTTCACATTTTCATCCAACTTCATGAATTTTTAACTAATTCATGTTAATCTAATTGGCCTCAAACCACCTTCATTGTGTACATATTACTAACAAGATTAAACGAAAAATACAAAAAAGTTGCTAATCAAATAATTGGCCCGTGAGATAAAACTCCAATTTCAAACTAGACTAACTAAAATGCATATATCTTTCTCATACAGTGTTCGATTTAGGAGTAGTTACTTTTAATGTAATACATATTCAAAGACCTTCAAAACAAAACCAATTCATAAAAATCGGAGCTCGTATGTGAAAGTTGGGTTTTGGACCTTTTTTGTGTGTTTTGATTTTTACGTGATTTTAACCTATTGTTTTATGTACATAATAAACCGTTTTTATTTGATTTTTTTTCAATTATATTCTTTGATGAAAGTTTTATTAAAATCCACAAAATCTAAATCAAAATAAGACTGAAATCAAAGAAACTGACGAGTCTGAATGTCCTTTGCGAGTCTGTACAAATATCTCACTTTTTCTACTTTATTTTATTCTCTTATTTTATTAGTTACTAAAAATCCAAAAAATATTAAAGTTTAAATATTTGTATTTGATTTTATTAGTATTTTTCTCGATTTTTCTCTTAACTAAATCATAAAAAACTACAAAACCCAAAAATCAAGGTATTCTATGCAAGATTTTAAAAACCGAACCATACTTACCGGCTGAACTGGTCAAACCAAGAACCGAAGGAAAGACAGTCCAACCACCCAGTTTTTGTTCATAAAATAAAAACCATTCAAAACTTGTTTGGACCATCAAAACCCAGCTAAACCAGTTGAATCAAACCACCGATTCAACCATCTATTTTTTGACAAAAAATATTTTTCAATAAATTAATAAAATGCAAAATTTTCAAAAATATTCATAATATAGTCGTATTTTAATAAATAGCATATTACCCCTTTATCTCTTCTCCATTACATGGCCCAACGACTCATTATCACCTATCCATTCTTGTCGTATGAGCATCGCCTCTCTCTTCCCACATTATGTATGGGGTTATCTACTTATAGCAATAACAAACAAAGAAGATGATGTAACAGTCGTCCTATGAGATACAATAAATAAACAACCCTTATCATTAATTAGACTTTAAATAGTTTAATACTATTAATTTTTCGATCATATATGCATTATAAGAATTTTATGAAATATGCTTATTATGCCCTTTCGAGTTTTTAATAAATTTTATAACCCTAAGTTTTAAGCAATTTCTCTTTTGCTTCTATATTTCTTAAAAAATTCATAATATGATGCTTATGTTGGCATAATATAGGACCACATGCTTACCAATAAAAGGCCTCTACTATGCATTTTGTAAAAAAATTGGGGCACACATGTAATTGTATAAAAAATATGAGCATAAGTGTTATTGAAAAATTTTGGAAGGATAAGAGTAAACAAACCGTCAAAATATAGTATGTAGAATTGTTCATATTTATTTGTAATATACTGGTCTAACTCGGTTCCACCCGGTTGAACCATATAAACCAAACCAACAATACTATAGTTCAGTCTTTTCCAATTTTTATGAATTGTTGACATCATCACTGGTTTGATCGGTCGGTCCCATTAGTCTGGCTATAAAAATCAAAAATCGATACCTGCCTGATTTGATGTCCAGTTCAGTTTTTAAAACCTTGATTTTATGTACAAAAAGTACCCCAAAAATATCATTTTGCACAGATGAGCTGTTTGCTCTTGGTCCCTTCATAAAAGTTGTAGATCTTATCGTGATGAGCAATTTTTGTGTTAAGCACGTTTGGATCCGAGCTCGTTTGCTATTTATTTTGTATTTATCTTATATTCCATTCCTTGAATTTTCTAGAGTTGACACATGGCAGCTCCTGGAGCCGCCATGTGTGAATCATTTTTAGCCTTTTTAATCCTTTATTTTTTTAAAAAAATAATAATAAACTAATATTAGAAAAATAATAAAATAATAAAATAATAAAAATCCCTCTCGCCTCACGTACCACACACGTAAGGGCTCCCTCTTCTCTTCAACACCGTCTTCTTCCCCAGTCAAACCCGCAACTGCCGGGGGCCACTCCTCCTCTTGCGCAACCTCCGGATCCCCCCTCCCCATATCTCACCGCCGCCATTGCGCAATGGCCTACCGCCATTGACTCCTCCCTCATCCTATATAAGACCCACCTACCCCCCTCCCCCCCAAGCCTCAGCATCCGCCATATCCAGAGAGCAAGAGTTGAAGGAGGAGCCTGTGACAGGGACCCCTCTCTTCGATGATCCTTCGGGCGAGATCCTCCAAGCCTCACCACGCTCCGCTCGCGGCTGAGGCGAAGACCAGGAGAGGGTCGCATCCCTCTCCAAACTCAAACAAACCGCTATCCCTTTCTTCCCCTTTCCTATTTCCCTTATTTCCACCCAAATCCCGTATTTCATCAATCACACCATCATTCTTTGACTTACATCTTCATGCAACTCCTCCGCATGTAGGGCTCGAACCGTGCCCCAGCAAGAGGCTGACCGCTGCCACACAGCAGCGGTCCCATCATAGTTGCTCTTACTAAGAAGGAGTATCGGCCTCCAGTTGCTCCTCTGCCCATCTGCATCGCTCTCAACCTCCATAAGCCGCCTTCAACCTAAGGATGGCACTTCTTCGACCACCAGCAATCCTCCAGGCCTGCCTCCCTCCACGCATGACGTAGCAACCTGCGGATCATCGTCCTTCCTCCAATACGAGAGCTACCTACCTGCAGAAGATCACCGCAGCCCTCTCCAACGATGCACCATCTCCATTCAAGTGCCAGTCCCCGCACGCGGTCCTGGTAGCAGCGCCTGCACCACCCCCAGTGACTGCAACTAGTTCTGGGCCTTCACTTCGTCACTCCAGTTCCAGTACCACCCTCTCTACCTCAACACCCTTCACTTCTCCTCATGCCCTCCTCCTTGGACCGCCGCTCTCCCACCCCTTCAGCCTAGCATGGAATCCAAAGACTGCACGTGAAGAGCAACTGCTTCCTTGGATAATTGCAAGAGAAGCCCCCAGAGCTCTGCCTAATTGTAGAGCACCCCAACTGGGATCAGGTACGTGCCTCGAGTGTGGCATGGTGGACTATTTACGTCGCATTTACACCAACTATAGGTGGAAACCACAACCTAGAGATCACGTGCTTCGCACGTGACGCACTGGAAATTTAGTAAGTAAACCCCCAGGGGGTCTGGTAATTTCCTTTTAGCCCTCCTTATGTAGTCAATAGTTATTTTAGTCTATTATTGTAAACATTGTAGATATAACTAAGGATGAGCATCGGGCCGGGGCGGGTCGGGTCCACCCTAGCCCAGCCCGAACCCGATTCTAATTTTCGGGCCTACGGGTCAGGCCTAAGCCCGCAATATTTTGGAAAATATGGCCCAAACCCGAGCCCATCGTGTAAATACATGGCCGGGCTCGGGCTGGCCCACCATATTAAAAAAAAGAATTGGTTAACTAGGATTGGAACCCCAATTGAATCAAAGCCTCACTATTTGATCCCTCTCAATTACAACGTGCATATTCCACATCAAATATATTCAAATCAATGCTATGTGGATCATTACAATGGGCATATATTTGGGCTGACCTACGTGCTTCAGGCTTATATGTGGGTTGGGATCGGGTCGGGCTTAGGATGGGTCCTTGTGCGGGCCGGCCCATGGGCTTCGGGCTCGGGCCCATCATTGCCCGAGCCCGGTCCAAAATTTGATATGGGCCAAAAATTAGGCCCAAGCTCGCCTGACTATTGCTCGGGTCCGGGCTTGGGTCGGGCTTTAGCGGGCCAGGCATCGGGCTAGGCCGGGCCGGGCCGGCCCTACCCAATGCTCATCCCTAGATATAACCCTGACTTGTCATTTTATTTTAAATTTATTTATTACATTATTTTATATTCTAAAAATAACACCTCGTTCTAGAATTAATTCTCTACATTGTAGCATGCTTGTGATATTTTTATTCCCTTTGGTAAATTAATAATTATTACTCTTGTGATTTCCTATTCTTAGTTTAGACATTTATAAAAAAATTGAATATAGCTCCAAAAATTGCCAAAAAATTCATCGATAGTAGAATTAAGGGATATTTACCTAGCGAACCCTGAAATCTTTCAAAATTACCTCTACGACCTTTGAAACATCGATATTCCTCCCTAGACCCCGTAATCTTGCTCCGTCTTACCACATGGACCCTCCGTTTGTGCACCGTCTCCTTCGTAACTTAACCAGAGTTGTTTAAGTAACCCTTGTACGGTACAATTGCCAGAAACATGCCACGTGTCCTCTGCTGATGGGTCGTCGTCCTCGCAGGAAGTTGCGATTTTGGGAAGTGGGTCGATGCCACCTGAGTTCGCTCCCGAACTCGAAGATGCGATCTCTGCTGATGGGTTGTCGCCCTCGCCGGGAGTTGTGATTTTGGGAGGTGGGTCGCTGCCGGATTCCCATTTTGTTCGATTGCCGGTGTCCCACCCTGCTCCGGAGGTTTCTACTGAGCTCAAGGATGCGAGCTTTGCAAATGGGTCCACACCCTCTTCGCGAAACAAGCGGTCACCCTTGCTTACAGCTTTAAGCTTTAAGCTGTAAGCGGTCACCCTTGCTTACAGCCGCAAGCGGTCCCATCTCTGTAGTTGTAGATCATCTGTTTGAGACAATGCATGAGAGAGTTTAAGTCGCTTGTTCTGGATTTGCATTGATAATCACCCAATTAAATTCCAAGTTTATAACTTGCTGTATAGTTCGTTTTTTAACCATCTGGTTAGTAACACAAGTACATATTGCCAAGTAGGTGTTGACCATGTAGATTCGTATTAATGAGAATAACTATAGATTGCCAAGCAGAAATGCGAATGATCATATATCAGATATTGGATGTTACCGTGTTACCTTGTTTTATCCGTTTTAAAACTTAGATAGTGGTATGGTTATGAATATGGATGCATTTTTGGATATAAACATATAAGAACGGTGTGGCACTATGGCCTAAAAGATGGATAGGGATTTGCGAGCAGAGAACGCAGCTCCGTGAGCTTCCTGTTGTTCTCCCTGGCAAACATGACGCGGTACTGGTTAGGGGTGAGAGTGTTTCCGTCGGGGACCTGAGGAGGGTTGCGCAGGAGGAAGCGGTCGACCACGGATTGGAGGTCGGGCAGGCCAAGGGTGTACGGTCGACCTGCGGGCGAGAAGACTATCAGAGCGATCTCCGCGCCGCAAAGCGTCGACAGCTCGCAGGCCTTCTTGAAGAGGCCGATTTGCAGCGGAACCCCGGGGGCAACCTGAGCACCTTGTCCATGGGAGATGGGCGATACCCACTTGGCAAAACCTCTCCTTTACCGGTGGGGGGGAGGGAGCTACAGGCGGCGGGACGGGACCCCGGGTGGGTGGGGAGTGGGGGCGGCACCACGGCGACTCGAGCCAGGGGAGGCGGTAGGCACGAGATTCAAGCCGTAGGGGGCCTTCAAGCAACGGCGAACCGGGGGAGAGTGGCACCGTGATCAGCTGCAGGTAGAGGGTGGGAGGTGAGATGGGAGGCAATGGCACTTGCGGTAAATTTGACCACTAAAATGGGTATAATATAAAGGAAGATAACAGAGTTTGGTTAGTTCTAACGGTTACATGGATGGGAGTTAACCACAGGGTCTATAGAGTAAGGGTTAGCAAGATTACGGGGTCTAGGGAGGAATATCGATGTTTCAAAGGTCGTAGAGGTAATTTTGAAAGATTTCAGGGTTCGCTGGGTAAATATCCCTACAATTAATTGTTACTAACATTATGCCCAAAAAGAATGGCATTTGCATGCATAGTTTTCTTTAGAAAAACCATTTTGTGCATTTCACTAATTAATTTTTAATAGGTATTAAATCTCATATTTTTAGGGTCTAGAACTTTTGTGATATATATCACCTAGTGATATAATTTTATATCCTGAAATTAAGTAGATTTAATATTTATTATAATTAATTATTGAAAATCTCATTATCTGCATTCATATAATCATAGAGTATTCATCTTGCAACCAAAAATTCCAAAAAGATATAGTATGTTCATTTCATTAATATTATCATTCTGACAAAGTTTGAGGATTTTTTGTATTCATTTGATCGAAATTTGTATTTTAGTCTCCAAACTTAAGCAAAATTACATTTGCCTTATTTATTACATTTAAAAATACCAAAGAACTCCTCTTTGAAAACCTAAATTCACGACCGAATAAAAACTAACCTAAGGAGACACTTGCCTCCCTGAGTTCGACCTTGGAACTTACCAAATAAAACAATTAAATTGATTGCTCGCTTTAATGATACAATAATTATAATAGTGGTCATTTTTTATCAACCCTGAATTGCCCGACTGTAACGCAACGAACAACTTTCAAACGTTAATTCGATTGAATTAAAAAGGGTGATTTTTCATATCGCCACCTATTGGCTGAAGCAATAGGGAAGGTAGTCACCACATGGGAGCAACTCCAGACCGAGCACTTGAATAAGTACTATCTACTTGGTTGAACCATCATAGCGTGAGCAATGATCAACAATTTCACGATGATACCAAATGAGCAGTTCCACGAGGCTTGGAATCGATTCAGAGAGCATCAACAGATGTCCACATCACGAGATATCCAAGACCAAACCTTGTTCAGAGTTTTTTCTGTGGGCTGACACTAGTCCAGTAGGAGCTAGTAAATGCCTTGTATGGGGGTCCTATTTTACCAAGGACGAGGACCATGTCTGGCCCATCTATGAGGTGATGGCAGAAAATGACACAGTGATGTTCCAAACCCGAGTCTACACTCAGGGGAAGCCCCTCCCCTAGACGTAGCTACACTGGTTAAGCTCCAAGGGATACGTGGCTACACTTGTCATAGTCCATTCTCTTCCTTCCCCTCTTCTTGAGCTAGTTGAACTTGAACTTAGAAGGGAACACCCTGCTCCTCGGGGAAAGAGCTGTTAGACAAGGCAATTAGAGTTACCTTGTTGAGGGAGGTTGTTTCTTTGTCATTTATGAGGTGGGGATCTACTGAGGTGAAGATCTACATATCACTTACACAGTACAAGGAAACATTCATAGTCATTAGAGTTTGCATATGTAGACTTGTTATGACCTTGTTCTTGAGAAGTCTTGACCATAGAATTGTGGAACTTAAAGATTGTTGAGTCTTAAACCTATTTCCCAATAAAGTTCAGCCAAACTAATAATCCAGAAAAATGTCCATACTCATATTTAATGATGATAATTTTGATAATAAACCTTGATTCTTTTTCTTTTCTTTTCTTTTGTTTTCACTTCATTTTCAAACAAGTGTTTGCTAAGGGACTAGCAAATGTAAAGTATAGGGGGGGGGACGAATCTATGATTCTCATTCTTTGTTCTTTTATTTTAGCACTTCTTTTTAGCAAAACCGCCTGTAAATACATCAACTTATCATGATGCATGCCATTATTAATATCTCATATTTAGCATGTATTTTAATAAAAGTAGAAAAAAGATAAAAAAGAATGATGTATTTAGAATAAATACAGAGTGACCCAAACCCCAAGATAAGGTCAAGTCTTGACCTGATCATAAAATAAAATAAGTAGAGATAGATAGGGGTACAGTATGTATTATACATATCACCCATACTTGTATATAATCTTATTTATTTATCTATCTATCTATTTGTTATTTCATTCTTTTTACACCCTTGTATAAAGCCCTAGAAATAATAATAAAATAAAAATGATAAAAATAAAGTAAAATAAAATCATCAAACCCGTATCCAAAATGCACATATACATACTACATTCACCATTTATTTTACACCCTTAAATAATTTATAAAAATAAAATAAAAATATTTTATACTCCTAAAATCATGTTATAAATAAATAAAATATAAAATAAACGTATTTTTGTAAAAATAATAAAACAAAAATATTTGTACATAATACATAGGTATATTGTACATGCATATAATACTATTTATTGTATATACACTATTTTATTTTCCATGAAAATAATTAAAAATCACAGAAAAATAATTTAGAAAATAGTAAACATTTTTGTTTTGTACACTTTTTAAATTAAATTTATTTATATTTTTATTCTATTTTATTTTATTTTTGTACATCCCAATTTCTCATTGGGCCACGTTAGACCGTTGACCCCAGTCAACGGTCTCTTCCAGCAGGGTCAGGTTGCCATCCCTCTCGCCGAAGCCTCTTCTCCCATTTCTTGCGCCCGAACCCGACCACCTCTTGACTCGTTTCTTGAACTCAATTGCAACCCCGACATCAATGATCCTCACGGATCCCTAGGCACAACTGGATTTGTCTAGGGTTCAATGCTATGCTCGATCTTTTAGGACCCTCGAGCACCCTATATAATCCCCTCTTCCTCTTCTCTAGCACCGGAGCTCATCCCTTTTGCCACCACAGAGCCCTTACTCCCTTCCTTACAGTGATAGCTACCGGAGGAGAGTCTTAGGACCGTTCGGAGACACCTAGAGGCTTGTAGCTCATGACGTGGCCGGAGCTCTACTACATTAAGCCTCCAAGCCAACCGCGGCTTGGTTGAGGCCAAAACCCCGTCGACCACCTTCGCCTGGATCCTAGGAGTTCATCTAAACCTTCAGGTATTGCTTTTTATCTCCACTATTTCCGCCTTCGATCCATTTATCCATTTCAGCTCCATAGTAGCGCCTGTGCTCCGACCACCAGGTCTAGATCCCCGACACCCATCATCCCCCGCATCAATCGGCACCATGACTCACCCTGAACGTTCTCCCACGACCTGATCACGCTCAACCTCGCCCATCATAACGAGATTGAGGTTTAGACCTCCCTCCCCTGTATTTATCGGAGGTCGAACACCATCCGCAACCGCTTACCTTAGCTTCTCAAGCAATAACCTAGACCGGAGCATAGCCCCGAGTCCCCTCTACACTTTGCAGGTACTCACGCATGCCTGGAGACCACTTTCGACCCACATCTGCTCAAGCGGAGCAGCTCCAGGAGGGCCCTCGCCTTCATGCCCATCCAACCGTCGCCTCCTCCATCGGAGCCTTCCATTCAATGTAGAGCATCTTCACAAAACTGCCAGACCTCTCCGACCCTTCATCGGAGATTCGGATATCCTTCGATGCTCGGTTGAAGTTCGATGGAGGGATTTCTTGCAGCCCTTTTTTCTGTCGTTGGATGAGCTCCTCCCCTGCCAGATATGATCTGAGCCACCTGATGAATCTATAATTCGTCATCTTTATTCATTTGTTTTAGCTTAAAATCCCTTATAAAATACATGTATATAATACTAACTCCATGTTCTTACTAATGTACATCTGTGTGTAAATATTGCATATTTGTATATTATTTTAACCTAAAATAAATAAATAAACAAAGAAAAAAGAAAAATAAAGAAAAGAAGGGTTCATATATGTAATAGATACAGGCTGACCCGAACCCTGAGAGAAGGTCAAGACTTGACCTGATCGACCAAGAATAAAGTAGGGGGAGATAGGGTCCTTAATCAGAAAATCCAAAAAATGTGTGTTGTAAATATTTCTCACTTAATTTGTATATTTTTATAAAACTAATACTATTTTATTTGTATATAAATTGACAAAACAATTTTCAAAACAAAGGTTGTACATAAAAATGTTGGCTAAATAATAAAAATAATTACACAATGAAATCATGTATATAATAAAAGTAACCACATCTGAAAAAAGTCATTAAGCGGTAACTGAAAGATCAATTCTAGCTCCATATGAACTCTGATTGAACAAAACTCACTGCCATTGTTATCTAAATTAAATTATCTTTAAAATGGATATGATTTCATAATTTTTTGAAATCACGTCCATTTTATTTGTGGGTTTCTGGGGTGGTTTGTGCAATTTTTCCATTTATTTGTACATATTGTATTCGTAAATAATTTTATTAATTATTTCAAATATAGAAAATAAAAAATAATAAAAATTTTAAAACAAAAAAACTAATTTGCTTATTTATACACGTATATAATGTCATATATGTATATAGCATATTTATATATTTAATTTTCTTAACTAACTACCACAAAAAACAAAAAAATTAACATTTAATTTTCAAATAAATAAAGTGACAAAAATACAAAAAAATAATTAATTTTTATAAATATTTTTTTAACATTTATCTTTTCACTTTATCTCATTTCAATTTTTCTTCTCTCTTATCTCCTATCTTCATCCAAAAATTCAAAAATTCAAACTTCAATCCCATTCTATCCATTAATATGGCTGCTTCTCCATCATTTCAATTTTATTCATCTTCGGTGAGAGGAGCCCGATCTCCAAGAATATTCTTGTTGTAGAAGGGTGCGTAGCCTCCAAGCTTTCCGGTGACAGCGAGTCGGCCTTCGTCGAGGTGATCAAGGTCTTTTCCGCTCCTAAGGTGAGATCCATTTTCTCTTGTTTTATTCTAGGTTAATCATAACTTTATTTTCGCACATTTTCTTTCTCCACCATCATTTTTTGTCTAGTTCTTAGAATCCATCACATATTGATCTGCCACCGACTCGATTTTCATTTCACATCTCGATCGCTACGCGTTTTTTACCTATTACGATCACTCAACTCCGGCCACGCACGGTGGCCGGAGACTCAGATCCATTCCTCATTTTTTGTCGGATCCCCACTCACCTCTTCCATTTGATTTTGGGGCCGACCGTCATGCCCATGTCCTCATTTATTTATAAATAAAAAATATATAAAAAATAAAAAAATAGATTGCTTTTCTTCTCTCTAATATTTATTTTGCAGAATTACCTAAAAACAAATAAAAAATAAAAAATTTTAACCTTTCTGTTTTGTTCAAAAAAATATAAATTTTTTAATCATTTCTGATTTACAGTAAAAAATAAAAAAATAAAAAAAATAAAAAACTTCTACGCAGGACGACCCCCGCCACTGCTCAGGCACACTGCGCCGACAACTGCGATGGCCTTCGCCCCCAGCCCTCGGCCGGCCGTGCCGCCATCTGGGTAGAGTAATCGCCAACCGCTCGCCAGCCTTACTCCGTTGTCATCCACCCCCTGACGCCGCCGCTTCCAATTACATGCACGACCGCCCATGCGTGCCATCTCCTCCGCGATACCATCGCCACCGTGAACCTCCTTTACCAGCATCCTCCTCCGCCTGAGACGGAGCCCTCCTCCACCGACTACTAAAGCCGCCTCCATCATCGCTGCTTGGAGTGGCTAACTGACTCCTCCATCGCCATACACCCGCAAGCTTCTACCACCGCCGACACCGACCGTCGACTCCTCCATCCGTGTGCGCTCCATCCATTCCTCAACCGATGCCGTCCATCCGCTCGCCAGCTTCCATCGGCCAGTCGCCTCCCGTCACCCACTCCTCCAGAAGAAGTGGCGAGGCATGTCCCCCTTGGCTCCATCCTCATTCTGCTTTGGCTTGTCAACGAAGAAAACAAAGAGAACCCTGGGGCTGATAAAATATTGGAAACATTTCAATTCTACCTCCGAAAATTTTTGAATATTGCAACGAAGTCCGCTTCAACACTTAGCACATGCAAAGCACGTTTTACTAGGTAATTTACATTTTTCAACCTGATATTTATTTCTGTTATTTATTTTATGAACAAACATTGAATAACTGCACTCCAGTCCCTAGTTAACAGATTTTAAATTAGCATGTTCTTTTAAGTGAAATAAATGTTTCGTTAGTCAATAATTTTTTAAAAAATCATGTTTTGCCCATGGTGTGTTTATCTTTCTAGCATAAAATTTTCATTGCATTTCATATTCATTTCTTATTATTAAAAAAACAATGCCTTTTCTCTTCCTGAAATTCAAAAATTCAAAAAAAATTGAATATAGCTCTAAAAATTCCAAAAAATTAGATTAGTTTTATTTAATTGTCTTTTAATTTATATCCAAATTTCACGCATTAATTCTTTTGAAAATCCAAAGAAATTAAAAATACCAAAAATATAATAAAAATCCTAGAAAATTATATAAAAAATCAAAAAATCGTGATTTCAGTTCTTTTGAAGCAATTTGCCAATATTTCATCATAAAAATAGTTGTCAAGCATTTCGGGCACTTAAAATGTTTTTAAATTGCAAATTACTCCAGCCTTTGCATTATTTCTCATTTTTGCCACTGTTTCATTTTGAGAAAAATGTAAAATATGTGAAAATTGTACAAAAATTCCCAAAAACATTTCTAAGTCTTTAACACCCAAAAATATTTTGTCTGGATTTTTTTGAGCATTTTTATATAATTGAAAAATACAAAAATAATTTGGTGTGCATATTTCTTATCTTGTGCATATTGTTCCTTATTTGAATTTTTAAAAAAAATGCAAAATTAAAATCACTAAAAAATTAAAAATCAGAAAAAAAAAGAAAAATTTCACAAAAACCAAGGATAGTTTGCCTTTGAGATCCCTACTTTTTTCTCTTAATTGATTTTCATCGATTATTTGAATAACTGATAAGCTATTGTACACGTGATTTAATTGGTGTTCGTTGTAATACATGTAGTTAGCGGTTCAGTCAGAATCGAGAGAAGATCTCCATGAAAAGTGTCTCGGCTTTAATTTATATCACGGGCATGTCCAGAGTCGAACATATGGGGCAAAGGAACAACTTCAAGTTAATTCAAAAATTTAGGTCTAGATGTCCAATGCAGATCTATTTTATATTTTTTTAATGCAAAAATGAATGCGAAATGAAAAATACGGGTGAATTAAGACAATATCAAAACACACAACTAGGCCAAATTAATATTAATAAGAAATTAATTGGATTTAGCCAAATTTTATTTATTCTAGAATCCTAATCCAAATATGAACGTAAGACACTTTTTATCTGTTTTTTGTAATTTTTCATACAAACAATGTGCAAAAATTATGAAAATTTTACTGTAAATAAAACATGATGCAAGGATGTTGCAATAATTGTTTTGGATTTTTCTGACAAGATATGAATTTTTATAGATTTTTTAATAAAAATAGAGTGATAATGAGTAATTAATTCCTAATAAATCTACATAACAAATTTACCAAAATGTGAATTTTCTCAAAAAGGAATTCATAAAAGCAATCCAGAAGAGTTAATATTTAGCAAAAATACTATTTGTGGATTTAATTCAAATCATTTACCAAAATACTCTACAATTTATTTAAGACACATGACAACTCCAATTAAAATAAAATTTGGATCATAAATAAAGCATACTTCAAGACATCCTTCTTATTTTTTGTGCAATTTTTCGAGCAATTGTGAGTGAGATATGAATTTAAGAGCTCATACTGAGTAAAATATGAAGAATTTTACTTGAATAATTTTAATTAATTAATCATAACTTAAAAAATACAAATAAATATCCAGATGGTAGGGAATTAGTTGCTCAACACCATGTTATTTTTCATTAAATAAAAAGATACTCAACATGTGTCCAAATTAACACATAAAAAGAGGGTTACCAATGCAAAACAGAATTAAAACTGATAAAAGAAAACATGTACATGGACTAAATTGTAATTATAAAAATATAATAGGAAATAAATGAAAATTTTACATAAAATAAAATAAAAATGGAAAAGAGGACATTCTTCTTCTGGAGCAGGAGGCTAGATGCTTAGAGAGGGAGGGCAGCGGCGCGTGGAGGCCGGCAGCTCGTGCGTAGCCACGCGCGGAGGTGGCAGCGAGGCAGACGGGCGGTGAGGCACTGCAGGTGGAGGGGAGCCACGGGTTGGAGTTCTGGCAGAGGGGAGGGCCGATGCCACTGCTGGGCGGCTGTGGCGGTGGCCCCCGGCAACGAGGTGCCGCAGCGGCACGCGGCTGTTGAAGCCGGCTGCAAGTAGCACGAAGGGCAGAGTGGCCTAGCGGTCAGCCACCGGATGTGGAAGAAGGGGGGTGCGGGCGACTTTCTGCTCCTCCCTCTGTTTTTTTGTTTTTTTTTTGATTTTTTTTGCTTTTTGTTGCAGTGATAAGATTTTTTGTATTATTTTTTATTTTTTATTTTGGTAAACAGAGAATGCAAATGTTGTGGAAAAAAATGATGTGGTGAGGTGGGTACTAGAAATAATGGAAGGTATGACGTGATGGTTTGGATGAAATGATGGTGGTGATGTGATGAAAATGCAAGATAATGAAAATGATTATTAATGATAAAAAGGGAACATTTACCTACGATGGATGCTGGTCCCTTTGATGTGCTCACGATAAGCACGATCTTCGCTCAAATTGCCGGCGAGCAATGAGCTCGAGCAGTGCACGGATGCAACTGCTATGTTGGCCAAGAAGCCAATGGATCTCACCAGAGAGAGGGTTGTCGTCGCTCGACCGCGATCGCGTCGCTGTCACCGATTCAACTTTGGAAACTAGGCTCTGCTCACATAAAGATGGATCAAGTAAAAAATGAGGAGGATGGGATGTATAAAAAGAGATGGAAAATGGAGGTTATAATGGAGATGGAGTGGAATGGAGGTTAATAGGATGGTGGAGTTGAATTAGAAGTTAGAAAAATAGTAGGAGAATGGAGTTGAATGGATGGTTATTGTAGAGAATGGAAATTAAACAAAAATAAATAATAAGATAAAGTAGGCAACTAAAATACAATAAAATATAAAGAAGAAAAAATAGTGGAAAATTTACAAAAGAAGAGAAACAACATGTACATTTTTTTCTTTTCTAATTTATATTTTTTTGTCTCTTTAATAATATATATTTACAACATCAAAAAAATACAATAAAATACTATAATCAAAATAGAACACAACAATGATTTTTTTAGATTTGTTTAGTAATTAAAAAATAAATAAATAATGAAGAAAGAATGAATATATACAATATACACCTAGGTCCCAAACCCCATATTTTACAAACTACCTCTGATTTTAGCGAAACTACTTCTGTTGGATAGATAATTTTCTAACTTAAACTTTAAAAGTGAGTTTGGTAAATTTGGAGTTCATACGGAGCAGGATTTTGGCCGGAAAGTTAGACTTTATGGCTTTTTCTCTTTGGAATCTAGGAGTGTTTATTTGAGGTAATTTATTTTGTATTTTTGTATTTTTATATATAATTTTATGAACAAGTAGGAGAAAGAATTAGCCAAAAAGGAGTTGAAATGAAATTATTAAAAATATATGTAGTTTTGGGCTATTTTACATGTGAAAAACTCCTTTACTTTGCGGCTTTTATTGTTAATTTATTTTGTACAATCTAATATACAATAATTAGTGTGTTTTATTTACAAGAGTTATTTTATTAATTTATTTATTTTATGGCATCAATTTGAGATTTTACTCAGGGATTTTGCTAAGATCAAGATATTGAGATGATGAATCGTTTTCATCAATAACCCTCGGGAATTGTAGCCTCCTTGAGTTTGATCTTGTCTGCTATACAAATAAATAAGTAGCAAAAATTTCTCTTGCTTCATTATTCGCTTTTAGTTAATTTTTCAGCTTGAGAAGAAAAAAATGTTTGTTGTCGTAGGATTATTTGGGGGATAACGACGACTCTACATATCATCCATTAGCGATCCTCAAGGATCTCGTGCCAATATCACCTGACAAAAGGGGTACCCAGACCATTAGATCAGATCTAACTTGTTAGATCTGACTGCATGTCCACGACATCCCCTATATCATCAGATTCGCCAACCGACATGATCAGGGTCGTACGTTAAAGTCGTTCCCCATGTGCACCACGTGCCTCTTTGGGTATATTCTACTTTTGTCGCTGCATGTTTTTAGCTTTTAGATTTAGTCCATTAAATAAAATGTGTAGCTAAAAACATTTATAGTTTCAACCTCGCAGTTTTCATATTTGCACTTTATTCCTTCCGAGTCTGAAGCACGTGTGTGCTCACGTGTATGTTTGGATTATTTGCAGAATGTTCCCTGAACTCTTCTAGTGTCATGAAATGCATGTTTAGTTTTTATATTTGCCTTTATAGCCCTTTGTGTTTAATATCAAGCATGTACGTGAATTGGATGGGATTTTTTGCAGACATGACTTTAGGATTTTATTGTATGTTATCTATTTGTTCCGCAGAATTAAATTAATTGCTATTTGGTCCCTGTGAGTTGTGTTTAATTGCATGTATTTTATTGAACTTAATAAATATTAAATTAATTCAAAAAATTTCCTAAAAATTACTATTGGCTCCTACTAGTGTGTAGTTTTAATTCTAATTTTCGTGGATTAATTTGCTTGCATTCTGTATCATTAAAATTCAAAAATCAGTAAAAAGTGTTCAATCTAGGTTAGAAAAGTCATAAGATTTGAAAAATGATTAAAAATCCCATAAAAATTTCTATGTTTGTCTTTTGTAGTGCTTTACTTCCCATATTAATTTTGTTTGAAAAATCATCATAATAACCCTAAAAATCATAAAACAACAAAAACTTATAAAATCGAAAAAAAAGTAATGAGAAATCTAGAAGTTATGTTTTCAATCTCCGTTTGTAGGTTTTGATTTCTAGTTTACATTAAATTACCATCCAGGACCTTAGGCACTGTAGATATTTTTAATTTGTAATTTGGTCTTGGCTGTGCACTGTTTGATTTTTATGAAATCACAAAATATTTGAAAAATCTAGAAAAATTACCAAAAAAAACTTTAAAATCTAAAAAATCCAAACATATTTTTAGTTTTGTTTTTTTTGAGTATTTTCAACCTTTTTAAAAATCCAAAAAAAAGGAGTGTTTTGTATGTACTTCGTATTTTGTACTTGTTTCCTCTCTATTCAAAAATTAAAAATTTGAAAAATTAAAAACCATTAAAAATTACTTTATTTTTGAAATTTCACTACTTAGTTTTTAAATCATGCTCCTTGTGTTCTCTTACACACATACATTTGATTGATTGATCTACTTTGTGGTTGATTTTTCTAGAGACCAATTCGGTTGATTAGGGTCAACGACACTTAACATTTTTACACCTTAGTCAATCGGGTTTTCGTGTCATCAGAATGGTGCCATTGCCAGGGAGCACGACTTAGCAGTCATTTTTCACTTTTGCCCATTTTTGTATCTATTTGTTATAATTGTCTTCTGACTTCCGCCTGCTTGGCTTTTTGTGCAAGGAACCGCCTGAGGGACACTTCGGCTTTCTGTTGGAGGAGCCTGCATCCTAGGAGGAGTAGAAGGAGAGAGAGTAGTTATATTAGATAGATTAGTTTTATTTTTCCAAAACTTCTATTATTGTAATATTTAGACTTTGAGACACTATTGGACACAGAACTTTTCAGGGTATGTTTCGTCAAGTACCAGTGTACTCGGGGGACCTCACCGGAGTTTTTCATTGTTTTTATCGATTTTATTTCTATTTGATTCATGAGGTTTTAACCCTTAGATCAGACTTCTTGCTTGTACTCGTAATTAACTAAGGCTCCGCACCTAATTGTTTATATGTGCCTTTATATTGTAACTGGACTTAGCTAAAATAAATTTGAAAAAATTAGCTTGATTAGATATGAGACCACACACCATGAATAGTCACATACATCGCTAGAAGGACCTATTGTGGTGGGCTCCGAGTGACTCCCAACATTGGACTCCGATCTTATATTTGATTAGCTAGCTATTGTGCTTCACGTAATAGAAGTTGCTCATATATGGCTGATTTCCTCGTGCATCATATATATAGTTTATTTCATGTCTTTATTTTATACGTGGATTACCCTACATGTAGATTGTTGGAGTCAGGTATGTATTTCTATCTCTGCATGCATCATTGTGTTTGATCGTGCATCGGCTTTTCTGACCCTCCATGTTTTATTGGACTTAAAATAATCAAGGAAATCGAAAAACTCATTATGTGTTGTCTTATTTTAGTAAAATACCTAAAAAGAGATAACTAAATAAAATTGGGACTACTAATGTAAACTTCACCCTAAAATACACTTCACCTAAAAATTCTAATTTTGGGGAGAGTCACACCCTCTTGTTTGATTTATCTGTACCGAGAGAATGACCCGCATATTAGGATAGAGCCACATCCGATATTTCTTTAGACTATTGGTCTTGTGGTTAATTATTCTCCTGTGAGGACTTCACCGAGTAGCTGGTAATCGGTCCGGGACTTCCTTAGTAGAGTGGGCATATCGGGTAGCTGGTAAACGGTCAACAACCCATACTAACTGGGAAAAACTACCTATGAGATTGGGCCAGTCTCCTGGGACTATTGGACTACTAACAGCTTGCTTAATTATTCTGATAGATTGATTCGTCACCTTAATAAAATCGAGAAGATTAACGACCAAACTTTCATGGTCATCAGCTTGTATTGAGTAGGTGAACTTGGGGTTTGACTTCTCATCTTGGTTGTGTTCCATATCTAATCCTCATTAATCCCCACATCACAATATTGAAAAGGAGGTCCCTTAGACTACCTTTGGTGGCATCGCTTTCGAGCTCTCCTCTCCATTCATCTAGGGTGATTTCGGAGAGCACGGACCCACTCTTCAAACCTGAGTTCGCTACCATCCTCTTCCCCCTCGACCACCCTTCTACTACTCCTGAGATGCCAGAGTAGAGGCCAACACAGTTATTTATCCATTTGACGGCACCTGAGTTAGGGTCTTTTGCCTTTGCAGAGACCCAAGAGATGGCCAGCAGCGAGAACCACACCGAAGAGCAGTTGTAGACTTCTTCCTATGTGTTGGACCAGGCTGCCATTAACAACAGATTGTCCCCTTCCTTGGAGACCATGTAGTGCCAGATTAGGGACTAGGGAGTTTTCATGGCCGAGGTGAGACGAGAACTGATGCAGATGCGAGCCGTTGAGATGAGCCGTAGAGACCAGTTGGTGGAGAGATACCACACAAAGAAGGCAGATATGGACGACCAGAGGAGCCGCAAGATCTAGTGAGACAGACATGGACGATGAGACAGTTGCACAACCCAGTGCAACACACACATCGATGTATCCAGCTGCCAGAGATCCTTGGCGACTTTGAGCTTTGCCCCCAGACTATCCAGTTGTTGCCCAAGTTTCATGGGCTAGCTACGGAGGAGTCGCACCTCCATCTGCATAAATTTGAGATTATTTGTAGCACTGTCCATGATAGATATGTGGATGAGGACACTATCAAGATGATTGCGTTCCCATTGTCCCAAGTTAAGAGAGCAACCTACTAGCTGAAGCATTTGGGGAGGTACGTCACCACGTGGGAGCAGCTCCAGATCGAGTACTTGAACAAGTACTATCCACTCAGTCAAACTAACGTAGCGCAAGAAATGATCAATAATTTCATGATGATATCAAACGAGCAGTTCCAAGAGTCTTAGGATCGATTCAGAGAGCTCATCAACCGATGTCCACATCAAGAGATTTTCTAGCCCAACCTTGTTCAGAGTTCTTTCTATGGGCTGACACTGGAGCTGCAAGGGCTAGTAAATGCCTCGTGTAGAGGGTCCTATTTTTGCCAAGGACGAGGACCAAATCTGGGCCATCTATGAGGAGTTGGAAGAGAACTACACGGTGATGTCCTAGACTCGAGTCTACACTCAAGGGAGGCCCCTCCCACAGGTTGTTTCCCATCAGAGGATTGCACGTGTCTATGTTGGTCCTTCTACTTCATCGTCAGTAGCAATACTTACCGAGTCTTCAGCTGCTGACATGCGCATCATCAATGAGAAGTTGGACCGCATCGATATTATAGAGAAGAAGTAGTGTCAGAGCCTGAACCAGATTGATCAATTGGTACAGACATTAAGTGACCTGAAGACTCAGATCATGTGTCTCCAGGAGGCACATACGGCTCCTCAGCCCTGTTTCAATCACAGGCCGATCCAGGGAGCGGCTCCAGCCAGCCGTCTGTCTCATACCGTCAGGTCCACCATATCCAGGCAGAGTCAGCCCAGCAGCTACCACCATCTCCGGACAATCAGATGGTGGTCTACCAGTCGGATCAGCCCTTGGATGCTTTCCCCCTCCCCGCCTTGATTAGGAGCCGTTGATGGAAATCAACGAGATCTGGTACTCTTAGTACCAACCTTAGCCCTAGATTCATCGTGACCATCCCTGATTCAGATGGTCCCCTGGAGTCACCTCTTCCTTGCAGCAGCCTCTAGCTCAGACAGAGCAGCCAGCAGCAACACCCCCATAACTCCCAGATGTATCACCAGTAGGGTCCTCGTCCCCACTATCAGGGACAACAATAAAGGTAGCAGCAACCTCAGCAGTATTCCTAGCCTCCTCATCACTACCAGCAGCAGTAGTTTCAACCTCATTTCCAGCGATCCAACCCGTCCGATTCTCATGCACATGTCTATGAGAACCATCCCTTGTTGACCTCGCTCGCTTACTTTCTGACCAGCAGGCATCCTTCCAGAGATAGATGGACGAGTTCCAGAGGAAATGAGGGATATTATCAAGGGTAAGGCTTCCATACCCGCTCAGATTGAACATAACCCAAACAATCTGAAGAGGAAATCTGAGCAGGTACAATTTATAGAGACTACCACTCCTAGTGATGTTTTGCATGATACTTCTTACACTCTATTTGATGTTGATTTTATGACACTTAGGAGTAGTAGGATGCCCGTCTGTGGAGACTCATCTCAGCGACCTCCCCATAGATATTCTAGAGCACTAGACGACGATGGAAGCGGTATTGATTTCACTCATGATGATGATGATGATGATGATGGTGGTGTTGAAGCCACCAAGGATGTTGATCCAACCGATGATACCGAGGTCGTCATAATTCCAGTTGCAGATGGTGGTGCTGATGCCACCACAACTCCCAATGCTTGGCCAAAGTGTGGTGCTGATACCGCAAGACCAGATGATTTGGATGGTACCAATGCTATCAATTTTCCTTCAGTTGTGTTGCCTCATTTTGTATCTCAGGACAGCTACAGAAAAATATGAAAAATGGAAAAACAAAAATAAAAAATATGAATAAAGGAAAGGCTTATGTATCTACTGTGAGTCCATCTACTTTGCATGACGATCATAGTATGGATTCTAGCCTATTGCATGGACAAGAGCCTACTCATGACCCTCATCTCTCTGGAGAGGGTCCCTATGTCCCCTTCCCTCAAGCACTCCGCTTAGGAAAGGGGACCCAAAAAAATCCCAAAAAGAGATACCAATCAGAGTTTATCCAACAGATGATTGATTGATTGATTATAGATACAACTGACTCTACAGGAGGCACTGGAGCACATCCCTCTCTTCCAGAAGAACTTGAGAGAGAATACCACCATCCACATGAAGAAGAGGAACCACAATAAAGAGATCCATGTGCTTACTCGTGCCACTTGCTTTGCCATTCAGAACCAATTGCCAGCCAAGAGACCTGATGCAAAAGCTCCATATGTCAGACGCCACATCCATGAGCAATGATTCAGGATCCCTACTCAAGCTACAGATAGCAAGACCATTTGTAAAACTCTAAAAGACCGTGTTATTTTAAGTTCGGGATCCCCAAAGTATTGATATCTGATGGGGGTAGCCACTTTGTCAATCGGAATGTGAAGAAGTTGACTAAAGACTACGGTATTGAGCACTGTGTCGCTAGTCCTTCCTATCCACAATCTAATGGGCATGGCAAAGGTGTCAAACAATGAGGTCAAAGGAATTTTACAGAAGCTAGTCCGCCATGACAGGAAAAACTGGTCCCAACTCCTGGACCAAGTTCTATGAGCTTACAGGACGACTTAGAAGACCCCACCAGACACCTCGTGGTTTAGAATGATTTTTGGCAAACCATGTCATTTGCCCACAGAAGAGTGCACAAATCAGAATGCGTAATCGGGAAGATCAATTGGAATTCTCACTAACGAATGAAGAACAAAGAAATGAATATAAATGAGATCTCAAAGATCAGAGATCATGCATATGAAAACAGTACGATCTACAAGGACAGAGTGAAGGAATGGTATGACAAGCATGTCGGAACCAAGATCTTTTTCCAGGAAAGAAAGTGTGGTTGTTTAATGCAAGGTAGAAGATTTTTCAAAGAAATGTAAAGTTGAAATGGATGGGACCATTCATCGTCAGGGAAGTACACAATAATGGCAGTGTTACAATCTCCAAGACAGCAGACAGTACAAACACTTCCCTAGTCAATAGATAGCTGCTTAAGCATTCGTCAAATCAAATGAGCGGTCGATTCAAGTTGAATAGATCACATTCATATAGAGCACAAATTCAGATGAGTTATCCCCCTTTCCCATGTAAATCCTTGATGCAAGAAGCCACTCTCTTCACTGCATCTAGAAGATTCAGCCGGTCACTTGTACATCCATCCCAAATCCACTCGGTCCCCCACTTGCGAATACTCTTTCACACTTTGGTCGACCTTAGCCTAAGTATAAGAACCGATATCATTGTATCTACATCACGTCTATTCTTTATTCTCACCCACAACCGCCTCATTCCTTTCTCTTCTATTATACTTAGGACCTAAAAAGCCTAAGTATATGGTGGAGAATTAACTTCGTATTTCTTTTCACTCAACTATATTTGGTATGAGCTATGTAAACATTTCACTTTGTACCATGAGGATGTAACACAAGCTAAGTAGAGGGGGTGTGTATATCTTCTATGCACTTTATCATAGTTCATGCTTTAATTGTTTCACATCCAAAATCGAGTTTGGGTATAAGTGGTGTATATTTTGTATACTATACAAAATTTTCTTTAATAATACCCATTTTCAAAATTTTTACAAAAATTAGGGGGTATAATAAGTTAAAAAAACTTTTGTGACTCTCAGGAAAACAAGTACATGTGACTCAACAACTCTTGAGGTCACATTGATCAACACCATAAATATTTGCGTTAAGAAATAAGGCACTCGAGAGGATCCTTATTTCAATAGGAGAGAGAAGAAAATACACAAAGCAATGCCCCCCATCAGTTGACCTTTCATCTACATTTTCAAGTCTGACAAACTATTGAGAAGGTAAATAAGATGCAAGAACTGATTTATTCCCTAGTATTGGGAATTGTTTCTTGAGGAGAGTCTCTTGGATCAGGACTTTAGGTGATGTTTTGACTCGATTCTCATGATAATAGTACACACTAAGCTTCATATCTCTTGTGTTATATGTATAAACAGAGAGTCTGGTAATTAGAGAAGTTAGATTCATTTTGACTAGAGCTTGGTTCAACTGAGAGTTGTAGGATCACTGAAACCAAAGATTCTTAATGTGACAAGTCTTGAAATTCACACTTACACAGTTTATAATTCATTAAAAATTGATTAGGGACCAGAAAAGATCTAAGTATAGGAGTGTGATGAATCCATGATTCATCTACTTATATAGAAATCTTAGCAAAATCCTCTTAATAAATTACTAACTAAATCCCCTAAAATTAATTTATTAACATGCACTAAATGTACTAAAATTAGGATTGAATTCTATAATTAAATAACATTATTTTTGACCTAAATTGAACCAATTATTTTATGTACAAAATTCAATTATTTTGACCTAGTACTTTATCTAATGTTTTCCTTAATTAATTAACTAACTTGGCATCAAGAATTAAAACCCATAAAATTCAGAAGATCAAGAGAAAATACAAAAATCTAACATTATAATTTTTTTTGCATATTTTATCTATGTGGATTTTATTTTACAATTTTCTAACCTATAAAAAATCCTGAAAATAAATTTAATTACTTAAAAATTGTATATAAAATAATTCACTGATTAAAATCCAAGTAAAATACAAAAAATCACAAAATCCAAAAATGTGTTATTTTTTTATCTATAGAGTACCTCTAAAAATACATTTTGTACTATTGATCTTTTTTTATTTTGGAACCTTCATGAAATAAAATATCTCGCTGAGATGAACAACTTTCATGTTGACTACTTTTTATTTGACTTCATTTACTAATTCCTTTTGACTTTATTTTAAATTATTTTTATTACTTTTATTTATTTAATCTTTAACTTTATTATTATTAAAATATTTTTAGTTCTAATTTTATTTTTAAAATTTTTAACTTTTATTTATTTATAATTTTTATGATTTTCTTCTCTTTTTTATTTCCCTCTCTTTCTTTCCTACCTCTTTTTCTTTTACCTTTTCCTTTCCCTCTCTCCTCTTCTCTCTCTCTCTTCACTTCTCCAGGTCACATGCTTAGCATGTGACCCCCTTTCCTACCTCCCTTTCTCTCTCCTACATGTGCCACGCATGTGTTGCATCCTCCCTCCACCCACATGTATGCAGCGTGTGTTCATCCTTGCTCCTTCCGCTTCCCACAATGACTATGCCTTGTTGGTACGCCGTTGCCCCCTCCGAGTAAAGCTGTCTCCCCTCCTCCTCATAATCGATCTCATCCCCCTCCTATAAACCACCCCCTTGCCGCTTCCTATCCATCCGCCATTTTCCACCAAAGCTCGACCTTCTTCTCCTTGGGTAGTGACAGCTCTAGGACCTTGCTGAGCATCCACGAGCAAGAGGTCGATGTGATCCAAAGAGCTTCAGCTCCTTGTCTGCGGTAGATCCATCAGTTTCTTTAACTCCAGTGCCACCGCCTGCCGAGCGAAGAACGAGCACTCCGATGAGTGGCTCATCCTCAGGCACCCCCTTTCAAGTAGACTATCTGCCTCTCTCCTCCACCCTCCTGGGAACCTTCTCCCTTCTTCTTTCTCTGCCTTTTCTTTCATTATGATCCTTCGCATCCACGACTAATCTTCTACCATCTAGATCACGTCGACCCACTCCATCCTGATCGCATCTCTCTCCATCCTTATCCTCACCGTCCCACAGATGTCGTCGCCCTGCTCCTCCCACTCCGTCGTTGCTTTGACACATGTCACACCTCCCTCGCTCCGACGTCATCACCTCCTCCCCTCCAGTAGCTCGGTCGTGCTCCAGCATCTACTTCATCTCCAGACGTTCAGCCCTAACCCTGACTTGGCTACACAACTGCTTTGTGATCACTCTCCATCGACCGACGTCGCCTTCACCACTGCCTCCAGCACCATCGACTCCAGTTGCTTTACCTCCAGTGGTGTGTTGATGGAGGTAGAGAGCACTCCACCCGACTGCCTCTTCACCACCGAGCTCTGCCGCCCCTCACCAGCATCACCTCCAACTGATGACCGTTGTCCAACTACCATCGGATCAAGGCCCCTTCCTTGATCCAACAATCCTCGTAGAGTACACATCTCTGCCCTCAGCCTCAGTGGACCCGAGGCTCCCAAGTGAGGTACGTGTAGCTCGGGAGCCCCAGCCCTCGCCTTCGCCCCCGAGCCTCCTTCGTCACGTGCGCAACACATGTTGCGAGGAAATATTGCAAGGCCGCCCCCTCCCCCCCTTCCCCCCAAGATTTAGAAATATCAAAGAAGACCCCGCTTTTAAAGAGGAGATTTTGTAGGGAGGCCCCTATCATCCTCCAAAATCATAAAAAGACCCTCTACACCTACGTCACGTGTCATGCACGTGCATGGGAAAATTACAAGTAAGACCTTCTGAGTTTCCATAATTACATATAAGTCCCTCCCGGATCCATTTTAATAAGAATAATTTATTTTTACCGCATTTTAGTCCACAGAACTTCATTTTAGCCGATCTTTCTCATTTGAACTCTGTTTTTTGCATGCAATATGCCATTTTGAAGCTTATTATATGCTCTACCATCTTACATACTTGTGACCAGATCATAGCTTGATTTAAGTCGAATATTATTTGAGGTTTACTGATCTATGCAAGCTGCATTTTGACATTTTTGTGCTATTATATACATATATATTAGGAAAATTATTGATTTATTCTACAGGGACATGATTAAAGATATTTAATTTATTCAATCCTCTTGTGATGGTTAATAATTATTAATTGAGAAATTAATCTTTGCAGGGGCATACTTGAGGAAGAGGAATTAATTCATTTCCTTGATATTTTATATATGGAATTTTAATTTGATTAATCATGCCATTGTTGATTTATTGTTTTCATGAATTTGGTCTGTTGTAGAGACTCATTCTATGAAATATGATTCCCTTGGTATTTGATGTGATTAAAGTTTATTAATTTTGAAGAGTACTTTACTGGGAATCTCGAGGTCAACCATTCTTAGATAGAATCATCAATTGATCTCCCTTAATTTTCAAGATTATTCATTGATTAATATTTTAACCTGTAGCCTGGAATATAATTGATAAATAGTTTTGGATTTAATCTCTTTTTTTTGTTAGGATTGATTTATATTTTTATTCAAGGATTGACAATTTACATAATCGTAGATCCCGTACTTCATCGTCTTCTCCTTTTCTTTTGCTGGCATTTTCATCATTGCATTTCCTTTATTTTATTTTCTAATACAGATAATAACCTACAGATTAATTAATTATCAAAATAAATTTAGAATCATGCAACTAGAAATAGTCTATTTCTTGAGATCAACCTTCGTATACTTACCAAGTAAAAATTATTCCACAATATTCATGATTTGTGATTTTTTAACGATAGTTTTCTACCTCCTATACTATAATAATTTAACTATATTAAAGAGGTGGATTCCAAGCTCATCACTATCGTCATAATATCATATGATATTTAATATATATATAATCCGTACAAATTTCCTTTTGTACGTTGAAGTTCATTATGAATATCATATTTGTTATAATTTTGTCAGCAAATACAATAATTGTTAAATAAATGGGTGAAAACGGGGTTGCCCCTTGGGGAGTTAACTTTGCTTCCCCATCCTATTTTTCCCATTTTATTTTTTAAAATACTTCAGTAGACTTTAATTAATTTATCATTATATTATGTCTTTCAAGTTTCGTGAAACAAAGACAATTATGGTCTCCATCCAGATGGGGTTGATTTCAACAATTTTGCGATCGTTAAGAGATAGTTGTTTCATGGAGGTCGTTCGAATCTCTGCTTCGCAAGAAACTTGAATGAAATAATATAGGGATATAATGATGAAAACCCACATATTCAGTTAAAAAAATAAAAAATAAGAAAAATGAGCCAGGGGAGCCAAGTTATCTCCCCCTATAGGGCAACCCCATTTTACCCTGTATATAAACATTGTTATGAGCAATGATAGAGACGAGGCAAGAGGGGGGCTTGGCCCCAGTCTCCCAATAAATAATTATTATATCTTATATAATTTGATTGGAACATGGTATAAATGCAATAGTTAAATATAAATAATAATAAGTTGTATATACTGGCTCCCATCCCCCATTTACAGTATATGATACCCCACCCTCATTTCTTAATAGGAAATCAATAGTACGATCTAAATACAATAATTTAATTATCAAAATTTGTATGATTTAAGTAACTACATGTTATACACAACCACAAGAACAAAAATAAGTTTATAGTGATTTTTTAATTCGTTACTATATCATATGTTGTTTAGTATATAATGATGATTAATATTTAGGGATTTTTACCCTGTAGACCCTATAAACTTTGCCAATTTCTTCCATGACTTTTGAAACAACTTAATTCCCCCCTCGACGTTGTAAACTTGCCAATTCTTACCCCATGAACCCTCTGGTTAATCTGTTTGAAGCCTGTGAGGGTTCATGGGGTAATTTATAGGGTGGATGGGGTAATTACGTTGTACAAAAGGGTTGTAGAGGTAATTGGTAAAGTTTATAGGGTCTGTCGGGTAAAAATCCCTAATATTTTTTGTGAATTATTTTTTATACTTGAAATTGGGAACACGAGTAATGTTCGTTGTTATTCATTGGTCCATGTAGCAACAGTTAACTGTCGCAATTTTAATAGCAATGATTAGTTTAGATCAAGAAAATAGTGACAGATAAGATTGATATATTGATATTCATTAATGATATAGCAATATATATGACCTTTGTCATTACTTTTAACATAAAAATCATTTTATAACAATAATACTCGTCACTATATATTTAACAACGTATGAAATATTACCATATTAAAAAAATACAAGTGTGTGTGTGTGCATTTCATTATAGTGAATTGTTCTCTTTATTAAAGATGTATAATTACTATTAGCATTTACATGTTGTACACAAGCCGATCCATTTTGAACATAAATAAACCCATTAAAAATGTTAGATTATTAAAATAATCATCAAAATTTAGAATGCAAAGAGTAATTACACTATGAAAAATATACCCAAATAAGTGTATATATGGTTAGTTATGGAAAAAGTATATGTGTACCATATCTAAATCTATTTTAATGCAAGATCATGGACTTCAATTTATATGAATAATGTGTTACCATGTGCTGAAAATGGGATATAGATATTATATGAATACGGATTGAATATAAACACAATCACAAATACTTTATTAATTAGCGTATATATGAATTGAATGAGTCATTGTGATATGCATACAGTATATATCATAAAAATTATATCAACTATAAAAAAAGGGTAAAAAATTTGTTATATGTAACTAAAAATAAACATATAGCTATATATTAAAAATATAGAAATATATAGACAAAATGTATGTGAATACCAAAGTAATATTTGTATATAGATGTAATAGATACATGTATATTATATTACAAGGAATATATACAAATATATGTGTATCCCGTTGCATCCCTACATTAAGACTAATATAATTTTACTTTTTTAAAATATTGCATTTAATTGAAAATACTTACATCTTATTAGTGAAAGTTTTTGTGATTAGAAGAATTTTGTAAGAATCTTCTTGTCAATACACCATTTTTTCAGTATATTAATGTGAAATCGTAAATCTATAAGGGTGTCTTTGTAAAAAAAATCCTTGTAAACAAATGTTAATAATTAAAAACGACAAACAATAACAAAAATAAATTATATATATATATAGTGTACATGTATAGGATTAAATGAGTATGCTCACTCGAAGCATATAAGAGCATGCTCCTACCATTTTTTTTCTAGTTTTTTTTATTTTTTTTGAAATGAAATCCTATGAGTATTTACTTATAATAGTAAGTGGAATATGATATTCAACTTTCATGTATTCCTAACACTTCCATCTAGAGGGGGTCAATTTCAGCAATTTTGATACCATTAAAATATGTACAGTCTTAATGGAGGGGATAGAAGTCTCGAATTAAGTTGAATTTTGAATGATAACATGGGTGATATATGGTGATCTAAATTTCAGTAGGTTTCATTTCTTAAAAATAAAAAAAAAATACAGAGAAAAAATGGTGGGAGCATGTAAGTAACATTCTCCAAGGGAGCATACACCTTTTTCCCATATGTATATATGTGTATGTAGTCTCAATAAATTGCCCCATACATACCCCAAGTAAAAATTACTAACTTTGTCATGTACGTTCGTTACAGTAATATAAATTCAAAGAAGACTGACAATGGATAATCATGGGTGTATGAAGTACTTTTACCAAATTAGTAATGAGCTTGATAATCATGGGTGTATGCTGTTGCCAACGTACAGAAAATAAAATCTAATAAATAATATTCGTCATTATATATTTAACATCAAACATCACTAAGAGTAGTACTCTATATATCAATGCTTCTGACAAACTCCCAACCTCCACAAACCACCCTTCTGAAACTCCTCCTCAGACCACCCTTCTGGAACTATTATAAATATTCATAGGCCCAAGTTATTTAGAAATACATGTAGATTCATGGGAAGCGAAAGATGAAGCCAATTAGTTGATTCATCGAATGTAGAATCACTTCTATCAAATCTCCCAACAATAGGTTCTCGTGGATTTGCGAATCGTAAAATCAGAATAATTTTTTAGTGGATCATCCTAGACTATCATAGTAATAACAAAGCCCACAACATTTCTGCATAGAGCATCTCAAATCAATCCTATATTGATCGTGGCGGAAATTGACTCCTCTAATGCCTTCGAAAATCACCCCTTGCACACTCGTTTATGCAGGGAATCGATGGCTCTTGGATATGGTTCTACAAATGGGATTCCCTCCCTGTCACAGAGGAACACTCCTAGATACGATCCAAGGGGCGAAAAATGATGCAAGATGGATTCAATTTCAAAAATGGCAGAGGATTAGAATATATACAAGACGTTTGGAAGCCCTCCTCCGCCAAGGTTTTTCGCACGGGTCGATTCTACAACGATCAAGGTATCAACGATTCTACAACGATCAAGATTAGAACATGGAGTAGATGTCATGAAGGAATCATCCCCATAAGATGCAAGGTTAGAGTGGGGAAATCACGGAAAATGGTCGGTCAGTGGGTCTGACATGGCAACAAACATAGGGGGGTCAGTTGACCTATGGGTCAACCAAGGATGAACCGTGATTGGGCCATGCCAATCACTAAAGGACAAAATTTAATAAAAAGAAAAAGCAAAGGAAAATAAAATTACAAATGTTTTTTTATTTTATTTCTTAAAACATGAAAATTATTTCTTATTTTATGTAATATTTTTAGGTGGTTTTTATTTATTTTTTCAACTTTATTATGTATTAATTTTTTCAAGTGTAATTATAGGTAAAATTACATATATGTGGTGTATTTGATTTTTATTTTGTACTTATATCTTATTATTTTATGTACATAATTTATATATTAATAACTTGTTTAGATATACATTTACATATTTTTATTTTATTTTTTTGAATTTATTCATTGATTAAAATAATTAAGTATGCATATTATATAAGTATTGTTCATCTATGTATTTTGATGCTTTATTAATTTTTATGATTATTTATAGTTTTATTCTAATATTACTATTTACGTGTGTTTTGAATAATATTTACAAATATACATATATATAAGACAGTGAAAATATAAAGAATAAATATATTTATTATTTTATACAAGTATATTGCACATTGAGGGCCCAAAAAGCCAGTTTTTGCATCTTAACTTTCACCTTCATTAGATAGATAATTTAATTTATAAACAATAAAGGTGAGTTTGATCAATTTTGAGTCTCTATGGAGATGATACATGTATGTAAAATTTTCTTTGTGGGTTTTCATTCTGTGTGTCTTGGGCATATTGTGCATTATTTTTGAATGAAATAAATTTTGTATATATCTTTATATATTTATGTACAACTTTCATATAAAGGGGTTTTATTATTTGAGTTGTAATATTAAAACAATAAAATAGGTCCCAAAAGGCCTATTATTGAGATATGAAATTAAGGTTTTTGATTGTTGCCTTTACAATTGCCATGCACTATCTCCCCATACTTTATTCTTTGTCGATCAAGTTATCATCATGACTATATCAGGGTCTAGGGTAGCTCAGTGTCTTTGACACTTCACTATTTTTCTTTTCTTTCTTTTATTTTGGTATTAAATGCAATATATTATGCATTATTTATTGATTAATAGTTGAGTGTTATTTTTGTACAAATGAATGATATATACATGCATTTAACTAGGGATTTAAGGCCAAAATGAAGGAATAAAGGTGTTGAAATAGAGATTCATCAGAGCCTGATATTGATATGAGGGAGAAGTACCCTCATCTTTTCACATGCAAAAATTGAAAATCCGGCTTCAGGTTTTTTAGATTTTTATGGGTTTCAGATTCCTTGAGATTTTTATAGGTCCAATCAAACAAGTTAGGGACATGGGGAGATCAATTTTTTCTTATATGTACACATAAATCTTGGGAACGAGACTTCCTTTGAGATTTTTAAGACCTTTAAGTATAGGACTCTACTCTTATGGATGCAGACTACATTAATTCATTATATATGTATGTATGTATCTATGTATGTGTATATACATTGAGAGTGACAATAAGAGAAGCTGAATTCTTGTTGATTAAAGTTTTAGTATTCCTAAAGCCTGGTGTTCTACGGCAAATCAAGCCTTGTATTTTCACTTGTACTTGTCAGGGATCTCACTAATTCAACTCTCTCTCTCTAACTAATTATATATATATAATCTTGAGGACGAGCTTAGTTAAGTATAGGGGGTGATCAATCCCATATTTATCATCACTATTTATCATTATTATCTCTCTTACTTAAGTTAATCACAAAAATTCAATAAGAACTAACACTAATTACTATTTTGTATGTTGTTTATAATTGACTCTAATTATTAAATATTAATATAACCATATTATGGAGCTAATATTTTAGGTATTATTTCTTATAAAAATCAAATCAAATTAAATTAATATTGTATATAATAAATTATGTAAAACAAAATAAAATACAGAAAATAATAAGCAAAAGAAAAATCAAAGAAAATTGTTTTATATGGTTTTTATTAGTATCTAGTTTTTATTTATGTACAAATGGCCTCTGATCTCTTCAACTTCTACATGAAAGTTGTAGATCTCATCGAGATCTACAACTTTCATGTTTGTGACTTTTTCTGAATCCTATGCTAACTAATTTGTTTGGATATATCTTTGATATTTTTATTTTTTTAATTCTTATTGGGCCATGTGGCGCCTCCACAACTGCCCACATGGCCCACCTCTTCAATCTAATCCGCCTCAATCTAAGCTTTCAGATCCCCTCTTATATGATAAAATGCATATTTGGTGGTTTTTGATTTCCAATTTTTTGTATTTTCTTAAATTAGAAAACAAACAAGAAGAATAAGGCAAAAACAAGTTTTAACAATTCTTATTAGGTATAGAAATACTAAAAAAGTAGAAATAAAAATGTTTTTATATTTTTCAAATATGTAGTTATTTTTTGTAATTTTGTGGTATTTTTCTGATTTTTGTTTGATTTTATAAAATTAAAAGAAAATCGAAACAGAACAATAATGTACAATTTGGACCAAAGGGAAAGTTTAAAATACTAAAAATGCCCAAATGACCTGGTTATGATTTTTATGTAAAAAGCAAATAAAACTATCTATCTACATCAACTGAAATCTATTTTTTTATTTTTTGGAATTGCTAACGATTTTTTATTTTATTTTTAGAGTTTTTAGCTTTTTAGGGTTTTTATAAGAGATAATTGATGACCCAAAAAATTCAACTAATCCAGATCATATAAAAATAATCAAACTCGGGTCGTTGCGACCCGAATCGGTTGAGATCTCAGCTCAACAAGAAAAATATGGATCAGACCATTAATCAAGCAGATAAAATCAAAGAAAATCAAATAGTGGCCTTGGCTATAAGATTAGCCTAGTGTAGCACCCAGGGTCGGACTCAGGGAGCACGAATTGACCTTGCATCCTACGAAGTAGTAAAAAATGAAATAAGGAAAAACAAGTGTTTTTGGTGGTTTTTAATATTTTTATATTTTTTTGGATTTTTAATAATGAAAGAAAATAATGAAAAGGCAAGAACAATCACATTCAACAAATTATTGAAACACTCTAAAAAGCTCCAAAAATTCCAACAAAAATATTTTAATGTTTTTTAGGTTTTTTACTGTTTTTGGTGAATTTTTGAGAATTTTATAATTTTATGGAATTTTCTAAAAATAAAAGAAGGCGGTTAAAGAAGAAAACTGTCCAGTCAGGCTTGGAGGACTAATTTAAAATATAAAATGGTCCTAAAAGAGCCTGGAGGTATTTTTATGAAAATAGAAGCAATGAAGAAAATTCAGGAAAAGAGTTTATTATTTTTGGAATTTTCTATGATTTTTTAGAATTTTTATGAGTTTTTAAAGGTTTTTCAATTTTTAAGGTTTTTATAAGACCAAAAATAGCCAAAAGCGCAAAGAAAATAAAACACACAAAAATTAACAAATACTAGTTTTTTTAGAATTTTTAAAGGAGTTTTTATATTTTTTAGGATTTTATAAACTAGATAGAAGGAAAAATTGCTGTTTTTGAATTTTTAAAAATACCAAAAAGCCTAAAAAATGTACCAAAGTTTTAGTGAAAATTCTACATAGTGGCAGAAGCTACATATCCAATTTTCACGAAATTTGGACTTGATTTGATATTTTATTAAAATCAAAAACAGGCTCACAGTGCACAGGGACCTATTCACAAGAAAACATGTTTCCAGGGGCTGAAATGTAACAAATTCAGAAAGTCTGAGGTCCTTCGTGCAAAAATTCCAATATCTCACGCGCAAGGCACGTGTACTGGGCACGGAAGGACCTATATGTAATAAAACTTACTTCCGAGGACTTATTTGCAACACGTGCTAAAAGTCCAAGGAAGAAAGTGCAAAATACCCACAAAAATCAACACATGTCGAATAGAAACGCTCACAGGTATATGGATGCAAATATCAGAAAGTATTTTTCATTCAATAACACATCAAAACTACAGCCCAGATCATGCAATTTCACCAAAAACTCACTTGACGAAGCACATATCTCACATAAATAGGGACGAAAATGTAATTAAAGTAAAGATCCAGGTCCTCTATGCAATTTTACCAAACTACAAACAACTACTGAAAATATTTACAGGACTAAAACGTAAATGCAAAACAGGAAGGGGCCTATGTTAAATTACCCCACTTATTATCCGAGGGCTGGAGGCGCGCCACGTGTAGGATCCAACGACTTCGGGGTGCTGCACCTCAACGAAGGACGCTGGCTCGGATCTAACGGCTGAGGTGTGCCCACGTGGCTGATCTGACGCTCGTGGATCAAGGGCACTCCTCGCTGGATCAACGGTCGCGATCAAGCCATCAACGGATCTGACGGTGGCTGGCTCCTCGCTGATGAACGCTCGAGATCAAAACTGTGCGAGGGGGGCTCGATCTGACGATGACGGAGGATGCACCAAGAACAGGTCGTCGGCGACTTTAGCCGGCCCAAAGCTCACGCTAGGGTCCTCCGCTGCTGCTGCTGCTGAGATTGTCCAAGAGCTTCGCCTCGATGGTCTGCAGCTGATGCGCCTCTCCGATGAGGTCGGGAAGCTCCGAGATGCTCCGGCGATGACGGTGGCTGGGAGTAGCTGTGCTGAACGCGTAGACTCAGATGGGCCTCTTCTCGATCTGCAAAACCCACAGACAAACTCCTGGGTCGAGGGCAAAGTGGCTCGACTCGGTGAGAGGGTGAACGGGGGGTTGTATGCGTCGGGGCGGCACCCTCCGACGATGCGACGGCGGAGGAGGGTGGACTCCCAGTTCCGGGGCAAACTGGGTTGGATGGATGGGCGTAGAACGTGCAGAGGAGTGTGGCGGAGATGATAGTCGAGTCCGATGATCGATAGGGTGACGGAGGTGGTCGGAATCGACGAATGACGGAGAACGGATGAATTGGGCATAATGGAAAATTAGAGAAATATGGGAAGAATCAAGGCTACCTGATGCGTGGGATCGACTGGGGATGAGCTCCTGGAGCTCTGGTCGTCGCCTCGAGGGTCGTCGAAGGCCTGAGGCTCAGGCATTGTTCTGGGCGGCGCACAGTGGCGAGATACTGCCGGATCAGTGGCGGAGCGGTCCTCTCCTCTCTTCGACACCGCCAATCGGAAGCTGTCACTCCAAGGATTAGGGTGGAGGTCACAGGAAGAAGGGGCAGTGCCAAAGATGGCGTGAAAAGGCGGCCGGAGTTTCAGCTTTATAGCGCGAGGGGTCCGGCTAGATCGAATCGGGCAAGGGCGCATGAAGCACGGATCCCTAGGCTCAACCCTGGGTGAGGGTCTCGGATGATCAAGGAACAAATGGAGCCAGGGGTTTAGGTGTTTGGCGATCGGGTCGAGCGAGGAAAAGTCGAAGAAGTCGGGTCGGGCTCAACGAATCCGGCTCTGGTGGTCGTGGGGGGGAAGTTGACCGGGGGTCAACATCCCCCGTGGACCAATTAGAGCCCGCCAATTATTAATTATTTGATAATTCATTTAAAATACTAATTGACTTATTTTTGAAAAACATAAAACATGAAAAAGTGTTTATTTATTTTTGAAATATTTTTTAGTGATTTTTATTTATTTTTTTGAAATATAATTTAGGTATTTACAAAATATTATTATTATATACAGGTATGTACATATGTATTTTTTATTTTTGATTTATGATTATTTATTTTTATACAAATTATTCCAATTTTATATGTTATATATTTATAGAATAAAATTTGGAATAATATGGTATTTTTATTTTATTTTTATTAATTATTTACATAGAGTAAATAAATAGTTGTATATACATATATACATGGTATATATACAATGTTGAGAATATTTTTTTATTTTATTTCTTTTTATTTTATTTTTATTTTTATGATTTTTATTTTATTTATCTACATTATGGAATATGGAATTTGTACACATTTTTATTGAATTTTTATTTATTTATTTATAAAGGAAAATATGTAGAGAAGTGGTTTTATGTACATGATGTATATACAATGAGGAAGGGTATTTTAATTTCTTTTTAATTTTCTTTTTCCAATTTTATTTTAACTTTATATTTACAAATATATACAAATAAATACACACCCATTTTTATTTTTATTAAGAGGAAATTTTTTTATTTATTTACATGTATATGTACAAACACATGAGTTTCCCTATCTCCCTCTACTTGGGTTTTTATGCGGTCAGGCCCATGCTGAGCCCTCCCTTGGGATTAGGTCGCTCAATATTTATTCTAATTATCTCCCTCTTTTTCTTTTATTTCTCTATTCTTTTATTTATGCACAAAAACATGCTAATTATTCATTTTTACATAATGCATGCTATTTGACAATTATTGCTATTTACATGAATATACATGTGTTTTGCATAGGTTTTGTAGCTAAAATAAAAGAATAAAGAGTGATGAATGGGTATTCATCACCCCCTATACTTAACTTTGCTAGTCCCTTAGCAAACACTTATTTGAAAAAGAAGTGAAAAAAAAGAGAAAGAAAAAGAAAAATAAAAAGAGGAGAGAATGCATGGATCAATGCTGATTACTAAACTTGCCTTCATTAAATTGAAAATATGGAGCTCGATCAGATCTTTGGATTATTAATGTGTCGGAACCTTATTTGGACTTAAGCTTAAAACCTAACAGCCTCTAAGTTCCACCAATCTACGGGCAGGACTCCTTAATAATCCAGATCAGAACAAGTCTACATACACAAACTCTAATGACCATGAATCTTTCCTTGTACTGTGTAAGTGATATGTAGCTCCCCACCTTAGAAGTAACAAAGAAACAACCTCCCTCAACTTGGTAACTCTAATGCCTCGGTCTAACAACTCTTTCCTCGAGAAGCGGGGTATTCCCTTCTAAGTTCAAGTGCAACCGGCTCAAGAAGAGGGGGAAGAAGAGAATGGATCATGGCCAGTGTAGCCATGTATCGTTGGGAGCTCTAACCAGTGTAGCTGAGTCTCCCGCTGCAAGCTTCATGAGATGGAACATGTATACCATAAGCTTTTGCTTTATTTGACTATATATACTCCGGTGGGACTATTAAATTTTCAATCCGACCCACCACTTTTTTGGAGTTCTTTTCTTTTTGCACATTTTTTTTCATGTGCATCTGTACAACATATCTACATGGTGCAGCATATATACACGGAGTTTTTCCTCTTGAGCCAGTAGACTATCCCTCTTTTGAAGCTTTATTGCAACCCATGGCTCTGTCTTTAGACTTCATAACCACCAGACCAAGTTGAGACGCACTTCCTTCACTAGAAGAAGAAGAGAGGTTCCGCCTAGAAGTACTACCCTCACATGCTACCCCAAGCCAAAGGAAACTGCCTCCTCACCACCTCATCCGTGGAGAGCTAGGTGCAAAGTGCTGGTGCAAGCAAAGCCACTGTCTCTGAGAGTCATGCATGTGTTGTTAAGTGCTCTAGTTAGGCTCATCAAGATGACATATGCTCATAGCTTAGTGGAATCAAAGAATTGAGTCACCGTGGACCTGAAAAGCCTTAACCCTAAGCTCTATAAGGTTCCTCTTATAATTAGGTGGATTAAGATCTTAATCAAGCTCCATTGTCCAATTTAATTCCAGGCTAGTTTAAATGTCAACTATAATCCAGGAAAAATTGTACAAGTATTTACAAGGATGCTATTTACATATATTTACATATGTGTTAAATTTTTGAAAAATGCTTTGAAACCATGGATGTATGCATGAATGCGAAGTTTTGCAAAATATGTACACAAATTTACACGAGGTTTTTGTGAACTTTTGATTTTCAAAACATTTTAGAAAAATTTTGTACTATATACATAATTTTGATATGCACATATTTACACACTATTTACACAAAAAGTTTTTACAATCCTTTTTACAAAAATAATTTTGTACAATAGCTATGTATGTGCAATAAAAGAATGTTTATTTACCAAAAAAAATTAATTTTTATGGATTTTTAGCCATTTTTATTGATTAACACATTCACACAAAGTACGAGTTATGGCTAAAGTATATATGAAATATATACACACCCCCTATACTTAGCTCGAACGATGTCCTCAGAGTGATCAAGAGCGATGGAGAAGACATAACTCGTGCTTAGTATAAGGAAGTGAAAAGGAATGGCTATATACAAAGATGAATCAAAGAATAGAATGAAGAGAACTCGGTATTTCCCCCTATACTTAGGATCAAGTAATCCTAAGTATAGCAAGCTGTACATAAAGGGAAATCCGAGTGAAGGATGTACAGGTTCTACCCCCCCCATACTTAGGGAAAAATATCCCTAAGTATAGGCAGCAAAACAGGGGTAGAAAGAATCAACAGAATACCCGAGAGTCCTACACCCCCCTATACTTAGGGTAAAGTGCACCCTAAGTATAGCATAATCATAAGATGAGAAAAGGGATGTGGGACTAAAGAATAGAGTAATATGGACAACTGGATCTATACAAGTCGGAAGAATAGTGATAATCAGGCATGAGATGCAATAGATGTGAGTCAAGAGACCACATCTCACGCAAAGTGAATATGGGTAACATCAACAACCCGCGGCTCATGATCTAGATATGGCTTGAGCCGCTGGCCGTTCACTCGAAAGGTACTCTCAGAAGACAACTCAGATATGTCAATACTCCCATTGTCATATACCTTTCTCACCAAATACGGTCCCTTCCATTTGCTCTGTAGCTTCCCTGGGAATAATCTAAGCCTAGCATCAAACAACCATACTCTCCGTCCTAACTCAAACTGCTTGTGGCTGATATGAGAATCATGCCACTCTTTCACTCTCTGCTTATAATGTAGGCTGTTTGAAAAGGCGGTATCATGAAGCTCCTTCAGGGCTGCTAACTCTGCCCTCCTCTGATCTCCTACACTCTCTGGATCCAAAAGTATATCAGTGACTTCCCAAAGTGACCTATGTCTCAGCTCAACAGGTAAATGGCACGACTTGCCATAAACGAGGTGAAAGGGAGATGTACCCAAAGGATTCTTGAAAGACGTCTGATATGCCCACAAGACCGAGTCCAAAAGCTGTGACCAATCCTTTCGGTCAGGGCGGATGACTTTCTGCAATATAGTCTTGATCTCCCTGTTCGACACTTCAGCAAGACCATTCGTCTGGGGGTGGTATGGAGTGGCAACTCGATGGTCTATTCTGAACTCGCTAGCAAGGGACTTTACCTTGTCGTTGAAGAAATGAGATCCCCCGTCAGATATCAACACTCTAGGTACCCTGAACCGTGAAATGATATTCTTCCTCAAAAAAATCTGCAAACAGTCCTAGCATCTGCGGTTCGGGCGGGGATGACCTCAACCCAACGACTCACATAATCCACGACCAACAGAATGTACTCAAATCCCTGACTCTTAGGGAATGGACCTATGAAATCGATGCCCCATGCGTGAAAAACCACACAGAAGTGAATGGGCTGCATCGGCATCATATCACGCTGTCCACAAGTGCCCATCCTCTGACAGTCAGTACACCTCTTCACGAACTCATCAGAGTCCTTAAAGAGGGTAGGCCACCATATGCCAGATTGGAGCACTTTCTGTGCCATTCTCCTCCCTGAGTGATGTCCTCCTACCTCAAGCTTGTGGCAGTAAGTAAGGACGCTGTGGTGCTCCTCCTGAGGAATGCACCGACGCCAGATACTATCCCCTCCCTCATGGTAAAGGATGGGATCCTCCCAATAGTAAAACTTGGCCTTCACGAGGAAGGTCTCAAGTTTCTGCCTGGGCCAATCTTGTGGAATTTTCTCGGCGACAAGATAGTTCACAATATGGGCATACCATGGGAGCGAGGCGATAGCAAGGATCGCCTCATCTGGGAAGTTCTCACAAATAGGGTCAATCTGCTCAGAATCCTCAAGATACTCCAATTGGGAGAGATGATCCGCCACCACATTCTTGACTCTAGGCTTATCCTTAATCTCTATGTCAAACTCCTGGAGTAGAAGGATCCATCTGGTCAATCTAGCTTTGGCATCCTTCTTTGCCATGAGGTACCTGATGGTGGTATGATCAGTAAAGATGGTCACTCTAGATCCAATGATGTAAGATCTGAACTTATCAAGGGCAAAGACTACGGCTAGCATCTCCTTCTCAGTGACTGTGTAGTTCCGCTGCGCGGCATCCAATGTACGGCTAGCGTAGTGAATGGCAAATGAGACTCCATCCCTCCTCTGTCCCAGCACGGCCCCCACGGCAAAATCGGAGGCATCCATCATGATCTCGAATGGGAGAGACCAATCAGGCGGCTGGAGAACAGGAGCCTCTACAACACATCTCTTGAGAGTCTCGAACGACGAAAGACACTTGTCATCGACAAGGAACTCGGTGTCTTTCGTCAGCAGATCAGTCAACGGTCGGGCAATCCTACTGAAATAATGAATGAAACGCCGGTAGAAACCGACGTGCCCCAGAAAAGACCGTAACTGCCGCAGGTTGGACGGTGGTGCGAGTTTGCTAATGACATCCACCTTGGTCGGATCAACATCCATGCCCCTGTTGGAGATGATATGGCCAAGCACCGTCCCTTGAGTCATCAGGAAGTGACTCTTCTCCCAAGATAATACCAGGCGAACCTCTATATATTGCTGAAGGACTCGGTCTAGGCATTCAAGACAGGAGTCGAATCCATCGTCGTAGATCGAGAAATCATCCATGACGACCTCCAAGCACTCCCCCACCATGTCTGAAAAGATGGACAACATGCATCTCTAAAAGTCGCAGGGTCATTTCATAGCCCAAATGGCATGCGTCTGAAGGCGTATGTGCCGAAGGGACATGTGAAGGTAGTCTTGTCCTGATCCTCAGGCGTGATGGCCACCTGATTGTAGCCAGAGTACCCATCTAAAAAGCAGTAGTGGCTCTTCCCTGCCAGTCTCTCAATGATCTGATCTATAAAGGGAAGGGGGAAATGATCCTTCTTGGTGGCCTGGTTGAGTCGTATGTAATCTACGCAGACCCTCCAAAAAGTGGGTACCTGGGTAGCGATCTCCTCTCCGGACTCCATGACAACAGTAGTGATGCCCGTCTTCTTGGGCACCACATGCAATGGACTGACCCACTTGGAGTCGGAGATGAGGTAGATAAAATCGGCGCTCCACCACTTCGAGATCTCCTTCATGACAACCTCTCTAAGATTCGGGTTCAGCCGCCACTGGAACTCACGTGACGGCTTTACCTCATCCTTGAGATAGATGTGGTGAGAGCACAGAGCCAGACTGATCCCCTGAAGATCTGCTACACTCCATCCTATCGTCTTGTGGTTCTTTTCAAGAACCCCCATCAGATGGGATTCTTGCTCTCCAGTCAAGTCAGCGGAGATAATGACTGGGTACATCTCATGCTCACCTGCAAGGAACCTATACTTCAACGATGCTGGTAGTGGCCTCAGCTCTGGACAAGTCGGTGCTGGCAAATCTAGCTTCTGAAGAATCCGCGTGTATGCTGCCAAATCTGCTCGGGAAAATGAGAACTCTCTATCGCAAACTGGATCTGGAGAAGGCCGCTCAACTGGACTGTCTCTGCTCTGCATGGCATCAACCTCCTCCCTAGCTATAGGCTCAGTAGAAGTCAGATTTGGTATATGCTCATCAAACTCTGCCCAACCAAAATCTGACTCCAAGGGATCTGTATTATCATCACAAAATAACTCTATCTTGCGGCCGAGAACCGAATCTGCTGGATGGAAAGTATCCTGGACCAGGAATGCGCACTCCAAGCTCTCCTCTACTGGCGTCTCTGTATCAGCGGTCTCTGAAAGTGAGAGGATGGCCTGTGCGTCTGGATCTGCCCAAACTGCCTCGTCATCTGTGATCACAAAATCGCAGTCCTGGTGGATGTCTGGCCCTGCATCTGTCATCTGCTTTGAATCTGTGCTCGGCTCTAAGCATGCTGAATCTCTGACTTTGATGTCCTCGACCGTCTCTATTTGTACACTCTCGCCCTCGACGTGAAAGTATACCTTCCCGCTATCATGGTCGGTCACTGCCTTGGCTGTGGCCAAGAATGGGCAACCTAGAATGATGGGGGTATCGGTCACAGACTCAGGAATCTCCATGTCCAACACGACGAAGTCCACAGGGAATTGCAGGCCCTGAATCGTGACGACAACGTAATTCAGCAACCCCTTCGGCCTCTTGACAGATCGATTAACAAACTGAAGGACTGTCCTACTCCGTCGTAGAGTGCCCAACTCCAAGCGGTCGAGAAGGGCTGCCGGAAGTAGGTTGATCAAAGAACCGCTATCTAATAGAGTGCGGTCGAACCTCTGCTCTCTGATATGGCATCTGACATATGGGGCTCCTGAATCTGGCCTCTTGGCCGGCAGACGGTTCTGAATCGCGAAACACGTGGCTCTGGTCAGCACATAGATCTTTAACTGGTGGTTCCTCCTCTTCCTCCTAATTGTAGTCCTATCTCTGAGCGATCTCTGGAGTAGAGGGATGTGCTGCAAGGCCTCCTGAAGAGTCAGCTGAATGTGGAAGCGGTCGATCATATGTTGGCTGAACTCTTCCTGCTGCTTCTTTTTGGGATTTTCGGTTTTCTTCTCCTTTCCCATGTGGAGTGCTCTAGGGAAGGGGATCACAAGGTCCTTCTCAGATGAAGGACAAGGAGAGGGTCTCGGCTGCTCAAGCACGACAGAATCCACACATACATCATCATGCACCACAGGTGGATCAGAATAAAACAAACCCTTTCCTTTATTGCCAGATAAGTCCTGAGATACATGAACAGATGGAAAGACTACAGGACTAGCAGAAGTAAAAACGGTGGCATCAGCACCACCCTCGGCAGGTCGACTTGCGGCATCAGCACCGCGCTCTGGCTCGGCAACAATGGTGGCATCAGTACCACCTCCTCCATCTGGTGAAACGACGACCTCAGTACCGCCAGTGGGATCAGCATCCATGGTGGCATCAGTACCACTGTCATCATCTCTTGCACCATCAGTACCGCACTCCTCCTCGCCTGGCGCTCTGGAAGTGGCCTGGGGGTGTCGCTCAGACGAGGCGCCGCCTGCTGACATCCTACCGCTCCTAAGTGTGACAAAGTCAGTATAAAACAAATATGCAGACATATCACCAAAAGCATCACTAGGAGTGGCATACTCTGTGAAATCTACCTGCTCAGACTTCCTCTTCAGGTTGTTCGGGTTCGGCTCAATCTGGGCAGGGATGGCGGCCTTCCCTCTCACTATCGCCCGCACCTCCTGGCGGAAATCATCCATCTCCCGTCTAAAAATAGCCTGTTGATCGGTCAAGAGGCGGGCTATGTCGTCTAAGGTGGGGTTCTCATAGGATGGCCCATGAGAACCTGACGGGTGGCCTCACTGGTAGTGAGGCTGCTGCTGTAGCTGGTGCTGTGGGTGAGAGTGGTATGACTGGGGATGATACTGCTGCTGCTGAGGCTGATCTCACCTCCAAGACTGTCCCTGCTGATAAGGATGAGGATCATACTGTGAAGACTGTTGCTGCTGCTGGTGCACTGGAGGCTGCTGCTGCTGGTGATCTCTCTGATAACCGTACTGGCCACCCTGAACCTGAGGCTGCTGCTGGGAACTGGCACCTCCGACTGACCAACGGAATCCGGGATGATCTCTTTGGATACCGGGCTGGGGACGGTCGTACCAAATCCCGTTGACGTCCATCAATGGCTCCTGCTCAAAGGTGACTGGTGGGAGTACGACCAGAGGCTGATCCGGCTGGTAGACCACCAACTGTGTGTCAGGAGATGGTGGTGACTGGTAAGAAGGCTGCGGCTGCTGGTACGGCTCTGCCTGTACAAGGTGAACCTGTCTAGGCTGCTAGTGACTGGAGTGCTGGGACAAGCTGCCGGTGCTACTCGGATCGCCTCGTGCCTGAAGACGAGGCTGGGAAGCCGTCTGTGCCTCCTGGAGACACATGAGTTGTGTCTTCAGGTCACTCAGAGTCTGTGCCATCTGCTCTAGCTGCGTGATACCCTGGCACTGCTTCTTCTCTATGATCTCCATCCGGTCCAGCTTCTCGCTGATGATGCCCATGTCAGCGGCTGTGGACTCGGCCTGTGTTGTTGCCGCTGACGAGGTGAATGGATCGGCGTCAACCCGTGCTATCCTCTAGTAATGCATGGTCTGTGGCTGGGGGCGTCCCTGTGTGTAGAGTTGGGTCTGGTACATCACTGTATAGTTCTCTGCCATCTCCTCGTAGATGGCCCAAACCTGATCATGATCCTTGGCGAAGTAGGACCCGCCACAAGAAGCGTTCACCAAGCCCTGCAGCTCTGGTGTCAACCCGCAAAAGAAACTCTGAACAAGGTTCGGCTTCGAGATGTCATGGTGCGCGCATCTGTCTGTCAACTCTCGGAACCTCTCCCATGCCTCGTGGAATTGCTCATTGGGGAGCATGGAGAAGTTGCTGATCAGGGCCCTCGCTGCGTTTGTCCGCCCGAGTGGATAGTACTTGTTCAAGTACTCGGAGCGGAGCTGCTCCCAGGTGTACACAAATCTCCCTAAGTGCTTCAGCCAATTGGCTGCTCTGTCTGCCAGGGAGAAAGGAAAAGCAATCATCTTGATGGTATCTTCGTCCACCAGACGGTCGTGGATGGTGCTGCAGATCATCTCAAATTCCTGGAGATGAAGATGGGGCTCCTTAGTGGCGAGCCCATGGAACCGGGGAAATAGCTGCAAGGTGTTCGGGGGGAACTTGAAGTCCCCCACGATGGCTGGTAACACGACCCAACGATGCATCAAAGTCGATCCGGGGTTGTGCAACTCCCGCATCGGTCTCGGAGGCTCTGTTGCTACTGCTGCTGCGGCTGCTGCGGCTGCTGCCGCATCGCCGGGTATCCTCGGTCTGTCATCAGGGTCGTGCTGCTCGCGGTCGGCTCTCATCTGCTCCATCTCTCTCCTCATCTCAATCATGAAGGCACCCTGATCCCTCAACTGCTGCTGCACTGAGTCAAGGGAGACGATCAGGGTGGAGTTGATCGTACCCTGGTCCAGGACAAATGTCTGCTCTCCTCTGGGACCTCCGGTGCGGTCATCACTACTGCTGGCCATGGTCTCTACAAAGGCAAAAGACCCAAACCCAGGTGCCGATAAATCATCTGACTGTGGTCTCTCATCTGGCACTGACATCTTAGGAATGGTAGAAGGGTGGTCGAGGTGGAACAGGGCGGAGTCGAACTCGGGTTCGGAGAGCGGGTCTGAGCTCTCACGAACCGACCTAGATGAGTGAGCTGGAGTGCTGAAAAGCGGTGCAGCCAGAGGCTGCCTAAGAGACCTCCTGCCCATCATCGTGATCTGGCGAGTTGGGAGGATGGGATCTGGAATCAACTATGATGAGCAAACAAACCCCGGATTCACCTACTCAATGCGAACTGAAGACCGTAAGAGTTCAGTCAATTATCTTGTCAGTTTTTATTAGGTGATCAATAGCAGAGCGGTTACGTGACCTGTTGGGAATCCAATCCGCCGAACAGACTGTCCCGTATAAAAGTCCGGTAGTCTGATCGGGGCTCAGATATGGCTCTATCCTAGTGTGTGGGTCATTCTCTCGCTCAAGCAAACCAGACAATGAGGAGGTTGCTTTCCCCAAGATAAATTTTTAGATGGAGTGTCTTTTAGGGTCAAGTTGGATTAGCAGTCCCAATTTTATAGTTTTGATTTTTTAAGTATTTTTCAATATCAAACACGGCCTAACGAATTGTTCGATTCTCCTGATTTTTTTAATGCATAACAGGGGGGAGAAGACGAAAAAGCCGATGCGCGAGAATCAATGATGCATGCAGAGTAAGAAATGCGTACCTGACTCCAGCAGTCTACATGAAGGGTGATCCGCGCATAAAATAAAAGACTGAATATAAACTACCTATATGATGCACGCGGTAAAACCGTCCCTAGCAGAGCAATTTCTGCATGAAAAGAACTGTAGCCGGGTACTCGAGCCTAGGTCCAGAGTCCTATCTTGGAAGCCACTCGGTGTCTGCCACAACGGATCCTGCACGCACTGTATGTGACTCCTCAAGGCATGTGGACCATAGCTCTAATAAGCAGTTTTTTCTTGTGATTTAATTAATTAGGTCTAATTATTCGAACAATGGGAATAGGTAGATATTAAGGTGTTTGGGTCCTAATTAATTACGTCACAGTCAAATAAAAATCCTAAGCTAAGGCTGAAAACCGCGTAAATCAGATAGACAGTAAATAAACGGTCGAAAAACCGCGTAAAAACCACGAAAAACCGATGGGATCCCCCGAGCACACTGGTGCTCGGCAAAACAGACCCCGGAAGTCTAAGTGTCCAAGTCCTGTCCATGTATAATTACAAATTAATAAATGTGCTGAAAAGTAAATCTAAACTACTCTATGCTACTTCGCGGCTATTCCGCGGCTCCCGTACTTTTGCTCGCTCCTCGCATCCTCCTGTGGCTCTATAGAGAAGAGAGCCGCCTCTGACTCCCGCGGTTGCTTTGGCTTTCGAAGAAAGCTGCCTCAATCCTCGGGCCCTCGCAAGAAAACAAATAGAAGGTGATCAGACCAGATAAATGTATAAACAAGTTAGATAGAAAATATATACAGAAATATATACAGAAAACCGTGAAAAAGAAAGCCGCGGAAAACTCAAATATGATTACTAAGCCGTGCTCCCCGGCAACGACGCCATTCTGATGACCTAAAAAATTCAACCAATCCGGATCAGATAAAAATAATCAAACTCGGGTCGTTGCGACCCGGATCGATTGAGATCTCAACTCAACAAGAAAAATATTGATCAGACCACCAATCAAGCAGATAAAATCAAAGAAAATCAAATAGTAGCCCTGGCTATGAGATTAGCTTGCTGTAGCACCCAGGGTCGGACTCAGGGAGCACAAATTGACGTTACGGCCTACGAAGTAGTCAAAAATGAAATAAGGAAAAACAAGTGTTTTTGGTGGTTTCTAATATTTTTATATTTTTTTGGATTTTTAATAATGAAAGAAAATAATGAAAAGGAAAGAACAATCACATTCAACAAAATATTAAAACACTCTAAAAAGCTCCAAAAATTCCAACAAAAATATTTTTATGTTTTTTAGGTTTTTTACTGTTTTTGGTGAATTTTTAAGAATTTTATATTTTTTATGGAATTTTTTAAAAATAAAAGAAGGCAGAAACAGAAGAAAACTGTCTAGTCAGGCTTGGAGGACCAATTTAAAATATAAAATGGTCAAACAACCTGGAGTTATTGTATGAAAAATAGAAGAAATAAAGAAAATTCAGGAAAAAAGTTTATTATTTTTGGAATTTTCTATGATTTTTTAGAATTTTTATGAGTTTTTAAAGCTTTTTCAATTTTTAAGGTTTTAATAGTCCAAAAATAACAAAAAACGCACAGAAAATAAAACACACAAAAATTAACAAGTACCAATTTTTCTTAGAATTTTTGAAAGAGTTTTTATATTTTTTTAAGATTTTATAAACTAGACAGAAGGAAAAATGGTTTTTTTTGAATTTTTAAAAATACCAAAAAGCCTTAAAAATATACCAAATTTTTAGTGAAAATTCTACACAGTGGTAGGAGCCACGTATCCAATTTTCACGAAATTTGGACTTGATTTGATATTTTATTATAATAAAAAATAGGCTCACAGTGCACATGGACCTATTCGCAAGAAAACATGTTTCCAGGGGCTGAAATGTAACAAATTCAGAAAGTCTGAGGTCCTTCGTGCAAAAATTCCAATATCTCACGCGCAAGGCACGTGTACTGGGCACAAAAGGACCTATATGTAATAAAACTTACTTCCAAGGACTTATTAGCATCACGTGCTAAAAATCCAAGAAAGAAAGTGCAAAATACCCACAAAAATCAGCACATGTCGAATAGAAACGCTCACAGGGGTATGGATGCAAATATCAGAAAGTATTTTTCATTCACTAACACATTAAAACTACAGCCCAGATCATGCAATTTCACCCAAAGCTCCCGTGACGAAGCACGTGTCTCACATAAATAGGGACGAAAATGCAATTAAAGTAAACATCCAGGTCCTCTATGCAATTTTACCAAACTACAAACAACTACTGAAAATATTTACAGGACTAAAACGTAAATTTAAAACAGGAAGGGGCCTAAGTGAAATTATCCCACTTATTATCCGAGGGCTGGAGGCACGCCAGGTGTAGGATCCAACGGCTGCGGGGTGCTACGCCTCAACGAAGGACGCCGACTCGGATCTGACGGCTGAGGTGTGTCCACGTGGCTGATCTGACGCTCGTGGATCAAGGGCACTCCTCGCTGGATCAATGGTCGCGATTAAGCCTCCAACAGATCTGACGGTGGTTGGCTCCTCGCTGATGAACGCTCGAGATCAAAACTGGGCGAGGGGGGCTCGATCTGACGACGACGGAGGATGCACCAAGAACAGGTCGCCGGTGACTTTAGCCGGCCCAAAGCTCACGCTAGAGTCCTCCTCTGCTGCTTCTGAGATGTCCAAGAGCTTCGCCTCGATGGTCCGCAGCTGATGCGCCTCTCCGATGAGGCCGGGAAGCTCCGAGGAGCTCCGACGATGACGGTGGCAGGGAGTAACTGTGCTGAACACGTAGACCCTCAGATGGGCCTCTTCTCGATTTGCAAAACCCACAGACAAACTCCTGGGTCGAGGGCAAAGTGCCTCGACCCGGTGAGAGGGTGAACGGGGGGTTGTATGCGTCGGGGCGGCACCCTCCGGCGATGCGACGGCGGAGGAGGTGGACTCCCAGTTCCGGGGCGAACTGGGTTGGATGGATGGGCGTAGAACGTGCAGAGGAGTATGGCGGAGATGATGGTCCAGTCCGATGATTGATAGGGTGACGGAGGTGGTCGGAATCGACGAATGACGGAGAACGGATGAATTGGGCGTAATAAAAAATTAGAGAAATATGGGAAGAATCAAGGCTACCTGATGTGTGGGATCGACTGCGGATGAGCTCCTGGAGCTATGGTCGTCGCCTCGAGGGTCGTCGAAGGCCCGAGGCTCAAGCGCTGCTCTGGGCGGCACACGACGGCGAGAAGCTGCCGGATTAGTGGCGGAGCGGTCCTCTCCTCTCTTCGACACCGCCAATCGGAAGCTGTCACTCTAAGGATTACGGTGGAGGTCACAGGAAGAAGGGGCAGCACCAAAGATGGCGTGAAAAGGCGGCTGGAGTTTCATCTTTATAACGCGAGGGGTCCGGCTAGATCGAATCGGGCAAGGGCGCATGAAGCACGAATCCCTAGGCTCAACCCCGGGCGAGGGTCTCGGATGATCAAGGAACAAATGGAGCCTGGGATTTAGGCGTTTGGCGATCGGGTCGAGCGAGGAAAAGTCGGAGAAGTCGGGTCGGGCTCAACGAATCCGGCTCTGGTGGTCCTGGGGGGGAAGTTGACCGGGAGTCAACATCCCCCGTAGACCAATCAGAGCCCGCCAATTATTAATTATTTGATAATTCATTTAAAAATACTAATTGATTTATTTTCGAAAAACTTAAAACATGAAAAATGTTTATTTATTTTTTAACTATTTTTAGTGATTTTTATTTATTTTTTTGAAATATAATTTAGGTATTTACAAAATATTATTATTATATACATGTATATACATATGTATATTTTTATTTTTGATTTTTAATTATTTATTTTTATAAAAATTATTCCAATTTTATATTTTATTTATTTATATAATAAAAGTTGGAATAATAAGGTATTTTTATTTTATTTTTATTAATTATTTACATAGAGTAAATAAATAGTTGTATATACATATATACATGGTATATATACAATGTTGAGAATTGTTTTTTTAGTTTTATTTCTTTTTATTTTATTTTTATTTTTATGATTTTTATTTTATTTATCTACATTATGGATAATGGAATATGCACACATTTTTATTGAATTTTCATTTATTTATTTATAAAGGGAAATAAGTAGAGAAGTGGTTTTATGTACATGGTGTATATACAATGAGGAAGCGTATTTTAATTTCTTTTTAATTTTCTTTTTCCAATTTTATTTATTTTTATATTGACAAATATATAAAAATAAATACACACCCATTTTTATTTTTATTAAGAGGAAAATAATTTTTATTTATTTACATGTATATGTACAAACACATGAGTTTCCCTATCTCCCTCTACTTGGGTTTTTATGCGGTAAGGCCTATGCTGAGCCCTCCCTTGGGATTAGGTCGCTCAATATTTATTCTAAATATCTCCCTCTTTTTCTTTTATTTCTTTATTCTTTTATTTATGCACAAAAACATGCTAATTATTCATTTTTAAATAGTGCTTTTAGTATTTTAGAAAATAGACAAGATAATTTTTTGGGGTTTTTGATTTTTAGAAAATATCAAATAAAATTAAATCAAATCACAAAAATTACCATAAATATTATATGCTAGCAGGAGCTAACGGTAATTTTTATGGAATTTTTAGAGTTTATTTAATAATTATTTGATTAAAAATAAGATACATGGTACATAGGGACCTACTTGCAATTATCATAAAGTTCTAGACCAATAAATAACATGTATAAAAAGCTTAGGGTCGAACATGCAAAATCACTAGAGAATAGACGCACATGCTTGTTTAACCATGACAGGGGAACAAGAGCAAATATTAGAAATATTCTACTCAAAATGTAACATACATGAAGTTCATGATAGTTCTTGCAAAAACACCTCAATCACACGTGATATGGCACGTAAGACTACTTAAACTGGACTGAAATGCAAATACACAGAATAACAAGGGTCCACATGCAAAATATTTGTACTAAAATTTATTTTACGGGACTAGATAATAAAGCATGAAAAAGACATGATAAATAGTGCAATATAATCCCGAGGCACGTGAGGAGGGCGTGGGGACACGTGGCAGGCTCTGGACGATGTGCGAACATGCGGCGCAGGTTGCCTGCTGTGTCAAATATGACACTCCAGGGAATGTCGACGATGTGAAATACAGATGTGTCAGAGTGCACCGGATCAATGGTCCAAAGGCTACAACAACGAATAACTCAGATCCAATCTGGCTTTTTGTTCCTCATCCGACGATGGCTGGCGATGGTGGATGAACAGGTGCGAGGTGAACTTCAATCGAGGAAGGGAGCGAATCTTCTTGGCTGATAGAGTCCCAAAAAGGTCTTGCACCTCTAGAGGGGTGCTCCACGTCGAATGCCGGAGGGGGATCAACTGGATGATGGTCGGATGGTCGGGACGAGGGAGCTCCACCTGGAGTTGCTCCGTCGAGAAGCTGGAGGTCCGTCAGAGGGTCCTGTTGCATGGGGGTACTTGCAATAGAAGGCTGGGACTCGGGGCTGTGCTCCGGCCAGGGTTATTGGGGTTGAAAATAAAAGAAGCAGATGGGGAGCAAAATTCGATCTCCGGTGAAGGTGATAGAGGGAGATCCTAGCCCTAATATCAACTTGGATATCGAGGCCAAGGGTGATCAGACTGTGGTGCAAGGGTGAGTGTGCCTAGAGGGTTCAATCGATATGAGTATGGGGGGTGAGATGAAGCTCTGACAATCGGAGCTGAGCAGATGAAGGTGCGGTGGTGTGGGATGGAAAGAACGAATTGAAAGGATTAAATGAAGTGAAATGGTTGATACCTGAGGTTCTAGATGAACTCTGGAGCTTCAGGCGAAGGTGGCAAGCGAGGTTGTGGCCTTGACCAAGCTGTGGAAGGCCGAGAGGCGTTTCACAGCGGTGCACGTCATCCACGAAGCTGAGTAACGTGAATGCCCCACCAAACTCTAATCCGAAGGGTCCCTCTAGAAGTTGTCATTGAACCTAAGGTGGCTAGGGCTGGAAGGAAGTGCGAGGCAGGAGCTGCTGCTCCATGGAGGTGCAAGAGGATGCTTTATAGTTCACTCAGGGGTCTAGAAAGATCGGAGTAAAGTGCGAAACCCTGGAGCGAATCGGATCGACCAAAGGATCCTTGAGAATATCAGAGGTACAAGGATTATCGGGTCCAGATTTCTTGGCCAAAGGAGCACGGAGTTGGGCTAGAAAATTTCGAGAAGGAGCTTCGGCAAATAGTATCCTGGTCTGACCCGGGAAAGAAGAACCGTTGATCGTAGGTCAACAATCCCAGCTGGCCAAACAGAAAATTAAGATCTACAAAATATTTACAAAATCAATAAAAAATAATAAATTGCTTTAAAATAAAAAGTGTACAAAATGAAAAATATTTATTATTTTTCAAAATATTTTTCTATTCTTTTTAATTATTTTTATGAAAAATAAATTAATCTTTATGCATTATAATGTGTTATGTACAGGTATAATATACCTATATATTTTGTACAATTATTTTTATTTTATTATTTTTGCACAAATGCCCCCATTTTGTATTTTATTTATTTACAATTTATTTTTAGGAATTTAAAATAATTTTTATTTTATTTTGTGAGTTATGTACAATTTTAAAAGAAATATGGAGTGCTAACTATATACATGTACTTGGTACAAGTGAAAAGGATTTTATTCTTGTTTTTATTTATTTTTTCTTTTTTTATTTATATTTTTTATTTTTATTTTATTTTTAGTACTCTTACAAGGAGGTGAAAAGAATATTTTATCGTTGTTTTGTCACAAATAATTATTTACAGATATAAGTGATATATATGTATACAATATAGAGTAGACCCTATCTCTCTCTACTTATTTTGTTTGGCGATCATGTCAATACTTGACCTTCTCTTGGGGTGCGGGTCAGTCTATAATTATTCTAAATACCTCCCTCCTTTTTCTTTTCCTTTATTCTTTTATTTTTGCATAAATACATGTTAATTATGCAGTATTAACAAATGCATGTTGCATGCTAACTTATTGTATTTACACCTATTTTATGATGCTTTGCCAAGGTAAATAGTTCAAATAAAAGAATAAAGAGTGCGAATCAGAGATCCATCACCGAGTAGGAGAGAAGAAAGGATTGGGGGTTGGGTTCCAACTTTTAAACAAGGGCATATTCGTCATCAGGCCCAAAATGTTCATTATGTTAATGGCTTGGGGACCCGAATCGTTACAATTTAAAGATGGAGACCCATTCCGGGATCTGATCCATAGATGTAGACCTAAATTGTAATTTATCATATATTGTATATACTAATACTATGTATTTTTATATTTTTTATTTTGTTTTAAATTTAGAGAGTATAATATATAATATACTGTAGCAGGGTATGCGATGTTTATTCTACATGGTGTCTTAAACTCGATCGGGGCTGCTAAGGTATTCGTCTCCAATCTACGCTTCATTACATGTCGTTGATTTGATCAGGACTGCGGTGATGCATCATGGTCGGTGGTAGAGCTCTCGAAGGTTCGAAACCTCAAATGGTAATGAATCTGGAATCGAGGATGCCTAGGATTGGGGTAAAGATCCTCTTCACTTTAGACGTTCTTTTAGTAACCTCCGGTGATCAAAATCAGCTGCTCGAAGTGCTCCAATCAGTACTCAGTAAAGGATTTCTTCCAGATGAAGCTTTAGGAGATTTGCTCCGGATACGTGCTACGGATCCTTGTGATGTCGATTGAGGTCCTACAGAAGATTAAATAGCTTGAGAACAAAATCCTCGACCAAAACCCAAAGGGGGGAATGGTGTGTTAGACATGCGATCCCACAACGAGCCATTATGCAATAAATGTTATTGCGAATATCATTCCCTGATCTGAAATGAAGAATAAATAATTTGCATAATAGGTCCCTCAGTACAATTAGGGTTATGTACCATGGCCATCTTAATAATCATACAGCTGTTGATTCAACTATTGAATCATAGAGGATGGTGCTTGGATGAATATCTAAAGGGTTAGATTGAGGACTCATCAAGCACCGTCAAATGATTGTTAAGAGATGATCTCCAGCATGAGTAGGAGATGGCAATACTTTCTCACATAGGCTGATATCTGACCGACCTCTTCATGCATGTCCTCTACATATGAATAGAGATTCGGAGATGTTAGATTAGCTAGGTCAAAGAGTTGACTTAACGAGATCGGGATAACCAAAGCCCTATATCGTATGTTGTCGATACAGACACGCATCCTCTGACCGGAGACAGATGTGGTACTATATGTTTGAGTATGTACATTTGGCAGACCAATAGGTTGATGACCTAACCAAGGTCTATACACCGGCACACTGTTGTGCATATACGGGCATATGAGTAATACGATCTCTCAAAGGGAACATACAGGTTCAGTTACTAAACCGGAAGACATGAGCTCACTCATGAGATATTGGGAAGAATCAAATTCCGTGCACGGTCGTCTCGCTTTGGAAGCTTGACTGAATTTGTAGGTTTGATATATACTTTTGGAAAGTATATGATCAAGACCTAGGTATGATATATGTTTTTGGAAAGTATATGATCGATACCAACTCCCAATGATCAAATGAGAAACTTACTGCTAAAATTATGAATTAGACAGTATAAAGTTGATCCAATACTTCGGGTTTATTCTGAGTCTTCCAGTATGCAGGATGTACAGGTATTTGGAATATCTGAGGACGATGTAATAATAAATGATTGTATAACCACGACGCTTCCATTCCTAGGGAGTGATGAAACGGGTCTGGATTTTAGTGACTCCTCTCAGTAGAGAAGTAATCTGATCTTGGTCTAAATGTTGGACATTGATCTGAACGTGATTCAGATGCAATGAGAAGATTAGATTTGCAGTCTTGATTTAATCAAGCATTTATGATCTCAATATCCAAGTCACTATACGCGAAACAATACAATCGCCTTGTCCTTATCTCCAAGTATCCGTGGAGAAAGCGCATTATCCTTGAAAGAGTTCAGGATAATTTCATTGTTGATATAAGTATCCGAGCATTAAGAAAATAGATAATTAAATGTGATTTAATTATCATGGGTAATATGAATTTGATTCATATTATAAAGAGAGTTATCTTAGATAATTAAATGAGATTTGATTATCAAAGATGTGAATAATGTGAATGCGATTCATATTATTTGGGCACACGAGAATAGAGATCCAAGATGATTAAATGTGATTTAATTATCATGGATATGAATAATGTGGATAGCAATATCCATATTAGTCATATATATTATAAATGTGATTTATAATATATAAGAGAGAGCTATTTGTAATTTACATTTGTTAATTAAATGTTGATGTGAATTGGATTCACATTGGATAATTAATTGAAAATGTAATTCACATTTTATTTTGGGTTGTGAATATGATTCAGTAAGATTACATTATTCACAAAATAATTATCAATTATTTTTGTAGAATAATTTACAACGAGTGTTGTTGTAAATCTTGGAGATTTCCATGGAATAATGTAATCTCATGAGATCTCATGAGATTACATGAGATTGCCACCAAATCCAATATTATGGAAGGAGGCAATCTTCATTCCATAATCTCCATGCTTGATTGATTTAATTTGGGATTGATTTATATTGATTTATCAAAATAGATTTAATCTAAAATAAATTAATTGTTGTTGGTTTTTACCAACACAAATCTTAACCATTAAAAAAACACAAATCAATGAGATCTATTGGATTTGTGTTGTCCCATGGATTGAAATCAATGGATCCCAAAATATTATAAAAGGAGAGGCACCCCTTTGCTCTTCTTAACACAACACAAAAGATAACATAAGTCTCTCTCTCTCTCTCTCTCTACACGTCAGCCCTCTCTCTTCCTCTCTCATGGTCGTCCACCATGGATGCCCTAGAGGAAGTCTCCATCGCCGCAGCGTCGTCGTTATGCTGCCCGATCCTTTGCTCGTGGATTTCCGTCTCCTTCGTGCGCCTCGCTCATGAAGAAGACGTCGGATCTCGTGTGTCGAGATCAGGAGATCCACCGCTTGGATGATCAACATGGATTGCGAGAAGCACGCGATTCATCCCCGCGCTCGCAAGCATTTCCTCTGTCGGATCAGACTTGAGACATGAGGTTTCTTCATTTAGAGACTCGATCGCAACCACGCTTCAAGAGATAATCCTATTACTTGTTTGTGGTTTAGACGAAACGATCCGAGAAGTGTTCTGGGATCATGTGGTTTCGTCACATGAAAATTTTTTAAATTCCGCTGCATAGAACAACTAGTGCGACTAGTCGTTCTTCGTCGTATTCGATACGATGCTCACACTTCCGTGATGCACTTGAGCATCTAAACATATACTTCAAGTGGTATCAGAGCCTTAGGTCGAAGGTTTTGGATGCGATCCATGAACCGGGGATGACTTGGGTTCATTATGGTTTGCGAAAGTTTTCTTGCTTTTCATTTTCGCATCTCTATTTTGAGATTATTTTCGGCATTGTTTAAATCATTTAAATACAAAAATAATAACTGTATTTTGTTCCCCATTAAATAAGGAAACCGTAGGATCTGAGTTTACGTGATTTCGATTCCATTTACTCAAGTTATGCTCATTTTAGTGAACATGTATCCACAGTTTCGGGGACTGCGAATCTCAACGTAATTAAAATGTTAATTGCGGTTTTGAGACGCCTTGAAATGCATGCAAATCATTAGATTCTGTTGTAAATCAAATTAGCAAACTTTAGGAAATTACTTTGCTTAATTTGGATTTAAATTGATTGAGATATGATATTTTTAATAAGTGAGGCACTGCTGGAAATACTTTCCTAATCAAGAACCTAGTGATTGTCATTTAATCAATTAGTGAAATTAAATTGTTTAATTTTCTGGAATAATTGTGCATAGATATTTATGAAATATTTGATGACGATTATTTCCATAAATGACATTACCTTAACCAATATTTGATTAGATGTGATCTAGATCACTAATTGGTTACATGATCTACATGATCTACTTTCCAACAAACATGTTGCTTGAATAGGATTTGGGATTTGTTTAGCAAATCTCATTAAAATGTTAATCAAAATTGTTTTGATTATTATTATATGGTATAATTTCGGTTGAAGAACCGATGATTATCTCAAGTACAAACTGATCTATTTGGCATTATCCTTTCCTGAGGTGGATATGGTGTCTAGTCGGAGAGCATTGGGGTAGCGGGTTGCAACGTATGTGGTCCGTCCCACTCTCGTCGGTACTGGCCATGACAACGGGTAGGGACTCGATAATGCCGGAGAAATCAAGATGTATTTCTAATTATTAAAATTTTAAATAATACGTATTTGAGATAATTCCATAATTTCAAGTAACAATTAAAATATTTGTTGGATACTAATTGGATCATTAATTTAATATGATTAGATTAATTGGAATCCAATTAAAATTAAAACACTTTATTATGAAAAGAGATGTTATTTCCCTTGGAAGAATTAGTCATAATGAATATGATTCATAAGGATTAATTAGAATTTGAATATGATATGGAGGATCACATAAGTGACATCCATGGTCTCCCATCAAGGCGGAGGGTTCCGTCGCCAGGGATTGTATGCAGGAGACTCCTGTCCGAAGTGACAACTCCTGTATGCTAGCGCATCTGGATCGGGCTCTTCGCTTCTCGAAAGAGTAAGGACGTATGCGTAGTGACCCCAATATCGGATCCTCAAATTATTGGGGTGATATTGGATTACGCATAGCAAGTTGTATTCCTGTTGACGGTTGGTTCAATTAATGATGGGTCAACATTGCCTTACGGGTGGTGGGCCCGGGTGTTAAAGACCGAATTGGGAGATGTAAGTTGGACTTGCAAGGCGGAATGTGTTCCCGCTTCTTTTTATCCGAGTTGTAGGTTCTCATATTATTGGGATGCAACAAAGATAAGGAAGGAGACCCCAGATCTTGCTGAGATATACTGGTAAGTATGTCTCTTACATTGAAAGTGATTAAGGGAATGAACTTTCAGTATTGACAAGGCAAGACAACTTTGATATAAAAATTTCTAAATCAAAGTAAAATATGTATATATAAATATATACACTTATGCAAATTTCTTATTTCAGATAATCCTTCATTAAACCTACTCAATGTTGTACTCAATAATAACCAGTAAAATATCATGGATTGGACTCATGATCCAGATATTGTACTTGCAGTTGGACACATAATGTATGTGGTTGCAATATGCAAGTTTCCTCGTAATAATGAGGAATGACAATTAAAAAGATAATAGGACTACAACCCTAGGGTTTGTATGTGACTTTAGTCTTGATCTCTCATCGGATGTACTTTGGACGTGACATGTCGATGATGATCGCAATTGTCAATTAATCCTTATAAAATATCTAAGAAGATATTCTGGCATACATATGTGCTCTTGACATTTATCATGTATGACATGGTTCACTGCATCATGCAGAATGGTAGCTCTATAAAAGATGATGTATTCAAAATGTTTGAATACCTACCTGAACCAATGTTTCAAGAGTTTAGATGGATGTAGATATGATGAGTGTCATCGTTCTACTGTCTATACTCTAGTCATTCATGAAGATTCATAATATTCATATTGTATGAATTGAATGAAGCATGTATAAATGTTGAAATACTCTTACATTGAATTCTTTTGAATTTAATGTAAGAGATCCTTAGTCTTAAGCAATGGTTGTTTATAGATGAAGGGAGCGCAGTGGAAGTATGGGTCGGACCCGAGTAAGAAGGAAAGTCAAACAATTGACCTACTTCTGTGACTTCCATATGGCATCCAGATAGTTGGATGAATGCCAAAACTGCAATGAGTCGATGTATTGATAGTATGACTATCTGGACTGTCTAGGATCCTTAGTGAAGGACTCGGATAGAGCATCAGAGTAATCTACATATAATCATTGACATTGACTTACTTATTTGATAAGATAAAGTCTAATAATTGTATCTCAATCTTCTAACAACACTTGCAATAGGTTGCATATGTTTTAGAAGACTGGAAAATTTGATCTTAAGGTTTACAGTTATCCACATGGATATTGATGCAATTGTTGCAACAATCTCTGTTGGATTGATAGACTTGTTAATTTCAGTGGGAGAGCCCTTAGTCTTAAAGAATGTCTCTATGGCCTAGATATAAGAATACACTCATTGTTTGTTTGTAAATGTTGGAAATAAACATGAATTCTGTGATAGAACTATCATAAAGAGTTGTGATGGATATATTTCAGATAGTAATCTAACATCTAGTGGACTCCAAAAAATTAGAAATTAATGAATGATTCATTAAGATTTCTAATACTGAAAATTAAAACCTTTATAAGATCAATTGGAGGATGAAGATCATTTGACAATGATCTGGCATCATGTTTTGGACACATGTCTATTGATGAGATCAATGGACTAGTGAGAAATGAAACTTTAGATTGTCTAAAGGTTCAAATCTTACATACTTGTGAATATTATATTCGAAAGTAAAAATGTCCAATACACCCTTCCTTGGGAAAGGTGTAAGATGTCAAGGTATTCAGGATCTCATACATATTGATGTATGTGGATCATCTATATCATAGTAAACATTATGGATATGTGATATTTGTTGATGATTATGTATGATACGAGATTTCTTCTCTTCACCTAAGAAACCTTTGAAATGTTCAAAGATTTCATTATTTTTGGTTTAGAACCAAAGTGTGAAGGAAGATAAAATGAATTTGATCTAATCTAGGTAGCAAGTACCTGCTAGATAAATTCAAAGAATACCTTATGGAGATATGAACATCATTTCTATATTAATCCTCCTAATACACCTTGACTCAATAGAGTTATAGGGAGATATAATTGGATCATATATGACATGATTTGATCAATGATAAATTTTAGCATAATTTCCTCTTAGTTTCCAGGTATATATGTAGTAGAGACTACATTATATATCCTTAATGAGATTCCATGCAAGTAAGCTGGAATTGAGCACTAAAGAGTGCAAATTCATTAGGAAAATAAAGGATGGTATTGGATACCTAATTTATGACCTTGAGATTCTTAAAAGATCTCATCTCTAAGAATATGATTCTTAAATGATGACTCTCTTGAGAATAAAGAAGAAAATGAAGTGTATGAACTCATTTAATCTTGTGATGATAATGAGGCTCCTGAAATCGGGAACTAAAAGGATAATTAAAGATGAAACACTAATACTTCTTCAAATGAGTTTGAGGATGTAGTCCATGTGTCAGTGATCGGATTTCATGTGATGAAAATCCTGAGGATCATAACATGGAAAGTTGGATTTTAGCAATGAAAGTCTAGAGTAGACTTCATATACAAGTGTTGTATATGGACCCTCGAGGATCCACCTATATGGGTAAGACCCATAAAGGTGTAAATGGATCTTCAAGAGATGTAAGTCAAGATTGCATTCCTCTATGATAACCTCTCTGAGGATATTCACATGAAGTAGCCCCAGGACTTCATGGTTGAGGAATGCAAGGTGTGATGAATCCATCTGTGGACTCAAAATAAGCTTCTTGAAGTTGGACCATAAGATTTGATGACATTATAAATGTTATGATTTCGGAAAGAATCTGGATGAGCCACGTGAAGCTTAGTGGGAGTGCCTTTGTGTTCATCGTCCTAAATGTAGATGATATCCTAATCATTTTAAAATGATATAAGGATAATAATAAGTGTTTTCTAATCTGGTTGTTCCATAGCTTCAGATATGATCTCAAGTATACCTCCTGGATCTTAGTTCTGAAGGTGTTCGGAAGCATAGAAAAGAGCGTATTGGGACTGTCTCATTAATGGTACACCTTCGACATATTCTATTTTCTGGAAAAATCCAACAAAGGCTTCCATCCCTTAAGATATGGTACTGACCTATCTAAAGGGATAGCACCTCAAAGAGTTGAGGAAGTGAATGCTAGAACTGCTTGCACTTGTGCATCAATTACGAGAAGCTGAGTGTATGCTAGATGTGTACAAAAGCCAGATATCTGCCATGTAGTGGGAGTAGTAAACTGTTACTAATCCTAATATGGAGAGAAAACACTTGATTGCAGTAATAACAATATCTTCATAGAGGATAAGATTTTTGAGATAGTGATCTCAAAGTCTTATCTTCAAAAAACTTAAGATTTTATAGATAGAGATCTAAAAGGTCTTAACTGTGGATACCTTAGGAGATAGAAATCTCCATGAATAAGGGTATTCTGATCAGGATTATGGAAATACTGGTTATGATAATTGTTAAGCTGTGGTATCAAGGACACTGTAACTAACAAGATTGAGTATTGGTTGCATAAGATGCAACATTCATATTAGATGCGAGCACTGTTATTGGGGATATGCAAGTGCTGTAAAAGGAATTGGCGTAGTCTCACGGGAACAGAGTGACTGATCAGCTTACCTAGCTATTCTCTAAATAGCCTATGATTGACACATGAGTGTGGGTTTAAAAGATTAGCCCATTAATGGCTCTTTGGGCTAGTGGGAGATTGTTAGACATGCGAGCCCTCGACGAGCCATTTGCAATAAATGTTATTGCGAATATCATTCCCTGATCTGAAATGAAGAATGAATAATTTGCATAATAGATCCCTCACTACAATTAGGGTTATGTACCATGGCCATCTTAATAATCATACAGCTGTTGATTCAACTATTGAATCATAGAGGATGGTGCTTGGATGAATATCTAAAGGGTTATATTGAGGACTCATCAAGCACCGTCAAATGATTGTTAAGAGATGATCTCCAGCCTGAGTAGGAGATGGCAATCCTTTCTCACATAGGCTGATATCTGACCGACCTCTTGATGCAGGTCCTCTACATAGGAATAGAGATTTGGATGTGTTAGATTAGTTAGGTCAAAGAGTTGACTTAACGAGATCGAGATAACCAAAGTCCTATATCGTATGCTGTCACGATACATGCACGCATCCTCTGACCAGAGACAGATGTGTTACTATATGTTTGAGTATGTACATTTGGAAGACCAATAGGTTGATGACCTAACCAAGGTCTATACACCGGCAAGCTGATGTGCATATAAGGGCATATGAGTAATACGATCTCTCAAAGGGATCATACATGTTCAGTTACTGAACCATAAGACATGAGCTCACTCATGAGATATTGGGAAGAATCAAATTCCGTGCATGGTCGTCTCGCTTTGGAAGCTTGACTGAATTTGTAGGTTTGATATATACTTTTGGAAAGTATATGACCTAGGTATGATATATGTTTTTGGAAAGTATATGATTGATACCAATTCCCAATGATTGGATGAGAAACTTACTGATAAAACCATGAAGTAGACAATATAAAGTTGATCCTATACTTCGGGTTTATTCTGAGTCTTTCAGTATGCAGGATGTATAGGTATTGGGAATACCTGAGGGTGATGTGATCATAAATGATTGTATAACCATGACGCTTCCATTCCTAGGGAGTGATGAAACGGGTCTGGATTTTAGTGACTCCTCTCAATAGAGAAGTAATCTGATCTTGGTCCAAATGTTGGACATTGATCTGAATGTGATTCAGATGCAATGAGAAGATTAGATTTGCGGTCTTGATTTAATCAAGCATCTATGGGAGCCCCGCGATCGAGATTTAAGATATGATCTCAATATCAAAGTCACTATACGTGGAACAATACAATCGCCTTGTCCTTATCTCCAAGTATTCACGGAGAAAGTGCATTATCCTTGAAAGAGTTCAGGATAATTTCATTGTTGATATAAGTATCCTAGCATTAAGAAAATAGATAATTAAATGTGATTTAATTATCGAATAATATGAATTTGATTCATATTATAAAGAGAGTTATCTTAGATAATTAAATGAGATTTGATTATCAACGATGAGAATAGTGTGAATGCGATTCATATTATTTGGGCATATGAGAATAGAGATCCAAGATGATTAAATGTGATTTAATTATCATGGATATGAATAATCTTGATAGCAATATCCATATTAGTCATATATATTATAAATATGATTTATAATATATAACAGAGAGCTATTTGTAATTTACATTTGTTAATTAAATGTTGATGTGAATTGGATTCACATTGGACAATTAATTGAAAATGTAATTCACATTTTATTTTGGGTTGTGAATATGATTCACAATTTTCCAATAGCAAGATTGCAATATTCACAAAATAATTATCAATTATTTTTGTAGAATAATTTACAATAAGTGTTGAAGTAAATCTGGAGATTTCCATAGAATAATGTAATCTCATGAGATCTCGTGAGATTACATGAGATTGCCACCAAATCCAATATTATGGAAGGAGGCAATCTTCATTCCATAATCTCCATGCTTGATTGATTTAATTTGGGATTGATTATATTGATTTGTCAATATAGATTTAATCTAATATAACTTAATTGTTGTTGGTTTTTACCAACACAAATCTTAGCCATTAAAAGAAACACAAGTCAAGGAGAGTCATTGGATTTGTGTTGTCCCATGGATTGAGATCCATGGATCCCAAAATATTATAAAAGAAGAGGCACCCCTTTGCTCTTCTTAACACAACACAAAAGAGAACATAAGTCTCTCTCTCTCTCTCTCTCTCTCTCTCTTTCTCTCTACACGTTAACCCTCTCTCTTCCTCTCTCATGGTCGTCCACCATGGATGCCCTAGAGAAAGTCTCCCTCGCCGCAGCGTCATCGTTATGATGCCCGATCCTTTGCTCGTGGATCTCCGTCTCCTTCGTGTGCCTCGCTCATGAAGAAGACGTCGGATCTCGTGTGTCGAGATCAGGAGATCCGCCGCTTGGATCATCAACATGGATTACGAGAAGCACGCGATTCATCCCCGCGCTCGCAAGCATCTCCTCCGTCGGATCGGACTTGAGACAGGAGGTCTCTTCGTTTAGAGACTCGATCGCAACCACGCTTCAAGAGGTAATCCTATTACTTGTTTGTGGTTTAGACAAAACGACCGAGAAGTGTTCTTGGATCATGTGGTTTTGTCACATGAAACTTTTTTAAATTCCGTTGCATAGAACAACTAGTGCGACTAGTCGGTCTTCGTCGTATTTGATACGATGCTCACGCTTTCGTGATGCGCTTGAGGATCTAACCATATACTTCATGGTGAATGGGATTGACCTCCAGTGTGATGTGAAGGAAGGAGATTAGAACTCTGGTGTATACTCATCGAAGGTGTATAGATCTGAAGGTAGAATGAGAAATGGATGGGGAGACGAGGGTGATCGACGAAGTTTAGACATGATTTTGATCGTAGTTGAAAATGGAGTGAAGTGGGATTAAGGAGGAGGAAGGTGGAATAGAGGAAGAATTAGAAGAGAAGAAGAATAGATGAGACGATCTAACATGGGTGTGGATCTAGATGAACGAAGGCCGCCTAGGGAGCTAGAGCTCGAAAGAGCTCTAGGATATTGGCATCGATGCGACGACGACATAACGTAGAGGCTGGGCATGCGACTACAGAGCAAGGCTTCGCCAAGGCAGCGGTGATCACACCCGACCTTGCTTCTCTCTCTTGCTCGATAGGGACAGATGTTGATCTATCACTTTTCTTCTCTCTCATCGGAGCTAACTGGGAAAAAGGGATGCAAATGGTGGATGCCACCCTCGACGAGGGTTTCAGGGGTTTTATAGGAAGGTTTTCTTAAAGCGCAATGAGATAGATCTGGTCACTAGCGATGTATGGTAGGAGGCGGAAGCTGTTGGGTGAACGACGGTCGTTGAGGTTATTAGGGTAGTTGGATGGAGGAAGGAAGAGGAAGAATCGGGAAAGATATGAGAGAGAAAAGGAGAGAGAAATAAATAATTAAAATAAAAATAATTAATTAAATGATTTAGTAATTATGTTAATTTAAGAAATAATTAGAGGGTTAATTATGTAATTAAAAAATAATTAGTATTTAAGTAACTACTTATATATAATTAATGAAATAATTAAACAACTTAATGACTTAATAAATAATAACTAATAATTAACTAATTGATTAATTAAATTTAATTACTTTAATTAAATAATAAAATATTAATAAAGTATATAAATATAATAAATAAATTACGGTACATTGTACAATTTATACTAATACAGTCCTGAAACCCACATTTTGCATATTAACTCTGATTTTTAGCGAAATCAATGTCATTTGACAGATAATTAAATAAAATGATCTTTAATACTGAGTTTAACCAAATCAGAGTCTATATGGCCGAGTTACGAGGTCCTAAAAAACTAGGTAACTGCTTCGTGGCCTCAGAGATTATTAGCATTTTGACTCAAATTACTTTTTTATATTTTTATATTGGTTTTTAGAAATGCCTTAGAAAAGAAATTACGTCAAAGGGAGTTATAATTAATTAATTAATTATAAAATAAAAAATATTTAACTTGTAGTATATATAGACAAAGGGGCCCAAACTTCAAAACTCACCTTTTTTAGTATTAAGTATAAAAAGAAATTGAAAAGTGAGTTTGTTGTTTTCTATAAATAGGTATGAACCTCAGAAATCGTCTTTTAGGGATTTTTCAATTCATTGCAATTGATTGTTTTTATAATAGATAGTTTTTGTGATATTTTTATAAAATAATATATATTTTTATGAACAAAATTTCTAAAGGAAGTGTTTTGATTTGAGATTTTCTAAGAGATAAATAAATTTGATAAAATATTTACAAGGTGGAAAATGAATAAAGATATTTTTACTGTCTTGGTTTTCTGATATTTTTATACATTGTGATCCTTATCTCCCCCTACTTATTTATTTTGTCGACCAGGTCAATATCGTCCCAGTCTCGAGGTTAGGATCAATGTGTGTATATATTATATACATCCTTCTTTTCTTTCTTTTATTTTCCTTTTTCTCTTTATTTTTTTATTTTAGATAAAATAAGTGTTAAATATATAATATTAATAATTGTGGTTAGAATATTAATTAATGGAAATTAGCACTTATTAACATGTATTTTACCAAGGATTTTAGACAAAATGAAAGAATATAGGCGATGAATCACAGATTCATCAGCCACATCGGTTTCTACCAGTGATTCATCAAATATATTAGTAAATTTTCCCGACGGCTGATGGAGATTCTAGGTAAGGAGGCAGATTTTATCATTGATGATAGAGTCCTACAGACATTCAATCAGCTAAAAGAACTGATCATCCATGCCTTTGTCCTTCAACTGCCAGATCGGTCTCTCCTGTTTGAGATCATGACAAATACATCAGATTACACCATTGGAGCAGTTCTAGGACAATGAAGAGGCAATCTGCCATTTGCAATTCACTATGCTAGCATGACTCTAGATGCAGCTAAGAAAAACTACATTATCATTGAAAAGGAGTTGTTAGCAATCATTTTCATCTTGGATAAATTTAGATCCCACTTTCTTGGATCCAAAGTGATGGTTTATACAGACCACTCCACCATCAAGTACTTACAAGCCATGAAGGATGCCAATACGAGCCTTATTAGATGGATCTTTCTGCTCTAAGAATTTAATCTTGAAATCTGTGATAAACCTAGAGTTAAAAATATGATGGCATGTCATTTATTGAGATTTCCAGAGCCTAACACTCCTGATCAATTTTATTTCCAATTATAGAAACTTTCCCAAATGAAGATATTCTGTCAGTCACTTTGCCCCCTTGATTCATTGATATTGTGAATTATCTTGTGTCCAAGAGAACTCCACAAGATTGGCCAAAGTTGAAGGTCGACGACTTTCTGTCGGATATTCATTTTTATTAGTGGGAGGATTCATATCTCTTCATAAGGGGAAAATAGCATCTAGAGGAGGTGCATTCCTCAAGAGGAAGTCCAAAGTGTTCTGGAGCATTGTCATGCTGGACAATCAGGAGGACACCACTCTAGATGAAGAACGACAACAAAAGTTCTACAATGCGGCCTTTGGTGGCCGACTCTATTCGAAGATGCAGAAGACTTTGTTAAACATTGCTTTAATTGTCAGAGACTGGGCGATGCTTTTGGAATGAGAGATACAATGCCCCTGAAATACATCGAAATTTAGACATGTTTGATGACTGGGGCATTGACTTCATGGACTCATTCCTCAATAGTCAAGGTTTTGAGTCTATTCTTCCTACTATCAACTATGTGAGTCACTGGGTGGAGGCTATCCCAACCCATATGTCAGTTCCTGAGGGAAAACATCATTGTAAGGTTTAGGATCACCAAAATTCTTTTATCAGATGGGGATAGACATTTCACCAATAGAGAGGTGAAGAAGTTGACACATGAATTCTGCATTGAACATCGTGTCGCCTCTTCGTACCAACCACAGTCCAATGGACTCATTGAATGATTAAATATGGAGATAAAGACAATTTTGCAGAAACTTGTGTGCTCTGATAGGAAGAATTGGTCACAAGTACTTGATTCAGTACTTTGGGCCTATCATACCACCTACAAGTCACCATTAGGGATGTCTCCCTATCACTAGGTGTACAACAAGCCATGTCATTTGCCTGTAGAACTCATTCAAAAATCTTTATGGGAAATTAATATCTATAATTTGGATCCCAAGAAGGTCCAAGAGAATAGAGAGATAGATCTGAATCGACTTCTCAAATTCCATGAGTATGCATACGATAGCAACCTGATGTACAAGGAGAAGGACAAGAAATGGCATGACAAGCACATCCACCACAAAAATTTTGAACCAAGACAGAAGGTCCGGTTGTTTGATGCAAAGCTCAAACTATTCCCAAGGAAGTTAAAGAGCAAGTGGACCGAGCTTTTCTCAGTAAAGCATGTACGTGATAATGGAAGCATCGTGATATCTGGACTCAGTTGATGCACAACCTTTCGTGATAAATGGACAACTTCTAAAGCCTTATCTTCAATGTGATATATTCTTGTCCGTCGTAGATTCAATTTAGGATACCTAGGATGAAGAAGTTCATGCTGCAACATTGGCGGAATCAGACAAACCAGAGAAAAATAGTTTTAATTAGTTAATATTTTTCTTCTTTTAATTTTCATTCCTCAAATTCTTTCTTCTGTGTTGCCCTCACCCCATTCATCTGTGATATACTGGTGACATGCTCGACCACTCAGGTTAAGTAAGAAAATAATCAATCATCAAACATAATAAACGAGAAAAATAAAACCACTCAAAAAACTCAAGCAATCAAGTATGTAAGCGGTTCGCTATTTTTATTTACTTGGTAAAGCCACCAGGATCGAACACAAGGAGCACGAGAAAGGTACGAAGTAGTCAAATTTACTAAAATAAAATATTTTTAGTGGTATTTTATTTTTATCTTTATTATTTTTGAATAAAAGCAAGCAAATACAAGAATAAAGAAAACAAGCACAACAATCTTTTTAGATTTTTTTATATGGTTATAAAATACTCAAAAAATTAAGATAGAAATATTTTTGGGTCTCCTGATTTTCAAAGTATTTTTGGTACTTTTTCTGAGATTTTTAAATGTTTTTTATAAAAATAAAATAAGGGAAAATACTCAAAATAGTGCACAATCTAGACTAAATTGCAGATTAGAAATACTTAAAATGCCCTAAATCCTGGACGATAATTTTATTATAAAGTAGATATATAAAGCTAAGCATAGAAACCGAAATCATCTTTTTCTTTGATTTTATATGATTTTTATAAGATTTTGATTATTTTATAGTTTTTATGGCTTTTATAGTTAATTTTTTAACAAAATTAAAACTAGAAGTAAAGAATTTTTATGGAATTTTTAAAGTATTTTTGGAGTTTTTATAATTTTCAAAAGGCAAAAAGGGATATTTTTTAGGGTATTTGATTTCAAAATAGGAAATACAAATAAATCAATCCAATAAAATTATAGTAAATATTACACACTAACATGAGCCAATGGTAGTTTTCATGTAACTTTTCGAATAAATTTAATATTTATTAAGTCAAAATCAAAGCAATTACTTTACGTTCATATAACAAAACAATAACACACTTTGGAAGCTTAGGTTCTAATCTGTAACCCACACCTGTGTCGCATGTGATCCAGACTCAAAGGGGCATATATGTAAATACTAAAAACATTCCATTCATTCCATAACAAATAAAAAGTGCAGAGTAGATAGTGCAAATATCCCATGACTCACGTGAACATGCACATGCTATAGAATGAGAGGGACTAAAGTGCAAATACTATAAACTACATGGTCCAAACTGCAAAAATTCTCAGTTACAATATTTATTTTCTTACTAAATCAAAATAGCAAAAACTGCAAGGGGGAATATGTAATATACCCTGAGGCACATGAGATAGGCATGGTGGTTCTAACGGTTCTGATCTCTCTCTACGAAGTGATCTGAGGTTCAGGGAATATGGGGGTCTGGCGGTCAGATCTGACGTGTCGAGTCTGATCCAACAGCTTGGAAAGCTACTCTGACGGTTGTCTCAGATGCAAACTGGCATTGCGCTCATCATCCAATGATGGAGGGTGGTGATGTAAGAATATGTGGCTAGTGGATTTTTATCAGGGACTGGTACTGCTCCATTAGGCTGGTCGAGCCTCCAGAAGGTCCAACACCTCTGGAAGGGTGCTCCCCGTCGAAAAGGGGAGGCGAATGCAAGAGATGATGGTCGGATGGCCGGAGCGAAAGGGCTCCACCTGATGCTGCTCCGTCGAGCAACTAGAATTTCAAATAAGCCTCCTCTTGTGTGAGGGTACCTGCAAATGAAAGGGGAACTCGGGGGCTAGGCTCTGACCGTCTTATTGCATGCAAACAAGAAGGAAGCGATGGGGGGATGAGGTACGATCTCAAACGGACATGGGGGAAGAGGATCCTGCCCTAACCCAGCTCTAATGAGCTGGTCTTAGGATGATCAGATTATAGAGGGAAGTGTGGGACGAGGTGTAGTGTCGATCTGAACGGGTAGATGGTCGAGATGGAGCTCCGACCAGCTAACCGGAGCAAATAAGATAGCGGCGGAGCTAAATGGAAATGATGGATCGAACCAGGAAATGTAGAGGAACAAATAAGTACCTGAAGGTTCAGAAGGGTTCCTAGGATTCAACGAAGGTGTGTGGACGGGTCTTAGCCTCAATCCACTATGACAGGCGAGAGAGGCTTCAAACGACGGAGCTCCGGCCGTGTTGTGAGCTTCAAGCTCCAGGCGTCTCCTAAAGATCCTAAGCGGCTCCTCAAGTGACTCTCACTCCACTGAAGGTGGCTAGGGAAGAATGGGGGTGCAAGGGATGAGCTCCAGGGCTATGGAGGCGGAAGTGATATTTTATTGGGTTCCCCAGGGCCCAGAAAGATCGGCAGGAGGCGTGCAATCCTAAGAGGATCTGTGAGAATCTCGGATATACGAGGATTCTCAGGTATGAATATCAAGGTAAGAGGATGTCGGAATCGAGCAAGAAAAAGCGGAGAAGAGACTCCGACGAGAGGGTTTCGACTCGACTCTGTGATCGGGGTCAACGTTCCCAGTTAGACTGATAGAAAATCAAGAATTTCAAAAATGAAAGAAAAATAAACAAAAATAGTAAATTATTTTAAATTAATAAGAATATAAAATACAAATTGTTTATTATTTTATACACTAGTTTTTTTGTGAATTTTTATTATTTTTATGAGAAATAAAATAATATATATAGTATATAGTATTATATACAAGTATGTTATACATATGTATTATGTACAAGTATTTTTATTTTATTATTTTTACAAGAATACCTTTATTTTATATTTTATTTATTTACATCATGATTTTAAGAATATAAAAGAATTTTTGTTTTATTTTTATAAGTTATTTATACTTATATAATAAATAGAGAGTATAGAATGTACATGTGCATTTTTGTACAAGTAATTGTGGACTTTATTTTTCTCTTAGTTTTTTGATTTTTATTTTATTTTTATATTATTTCTAAATCTATAACACGGGTGTAAAATAATAAAATAATTTTGATTTTATCAAAAATAAATAGATAAATAATATGCACAAGTATATGTGATATGTATAATACATAGTAGACCTTATATCTCTCTACTTATTTTATTTTGCGATTAGGTCAAGTTTTGACCTTATCGTGAGATTTGGGTCACTCTATATTTATTCTAAATACATCATTATTTTCCTTTATTCTTTTAATTGTCCAAAAATATGCTAAATATGCAATATTAACAATGTCATGCAAAATGCTAAGTTATTGTATTTACAGATATTTATAAGATGTTTTGCCAATAAGAAGAGCTAAAATTAAATAATAAAGAGTAAGAATCATGGATGCATCATATATGTAGGACATGCTACATCCTAAGTATAAGGGAGGTGAGCACCCTCGGGTTATTCATACTCCGATCCCTCACACATGTCTCCTCAACTCTCAATAATATGTCTATACTTAGGGATATCTTATGACTCATTTATTTGGTCCAACCCTCGACCCTTCCTACATGTAGAATACATCCTGCTATACTTAGGATTAATTGATTCTAAGTATACATGGTCGGTCAACTTCTTATTCTTTATTGAGTTGTTATAGTGTAGGATTTTCTATACTTAGTTGAGTTATGTCTTCCTTCTCTCTTCGATCTATGAGGACATATATCAAGCTAAGTATGGGGGGTCAATATATACCCAGTATATATTTTAGCCATAACTCTACTACGTGTTTTTAATAATATGGCTAAATAATAATAAAAATTAATTAACAATAAATTAATTAAAATTAAAATATACATTAAAAATCTTTGTATGTACCGATTAATAAATCAGGTAAAATATTTTGCAAAATATTTAGAAATGGTTGTCAAATCTTTTGGAAAAATTATTTGAAAATCATTTAAAAATGTTTTATAAAATGTTTTCAACCTTTGTAAAAATATTTTGTTTATAAAAATTTCTTTTCTTTGTTCGAATAAAATATTGTGAAAGTCTATTTTCAAATGTTTGGAAAATGGTTGCAAAAATACTTTGAAAAATCAATATATATTATTTAATTTTTTTACAAAACGATTTTCGGATTTTATAAAATGTTTGTAAATACTATTTGTCAAATTATTTTGCAAAATAAAGTTTTTAAAATGTTTGCAAAAATATTTTCAAATTATTTTGAGAACTACGTACATAATCGAGCAAAAAAAGATTCTTTACAAGCTTTGTATATACAAACATGTAAATACCTTCTGTAAATTCCTAAATCCGAACTCTTTTAAATAATAAAGATGCACTCCCATGTAAATATCTATACGTATTTGTTTTCTTAATAAAAATTATGAGAAATCCCAAAAATATTTACTAAATCTTATTCAAAAATATACAAAAATTTGTAAAACTTTTCAAAAAAAATCCATAAAAATTTCAAAATAAGAAAATTGCTTCATAAAAGTATTTCTTGCATTGTACATTACATTCTCATCTTTCGAAACAGCATAGATAACTGAACACGTCCAAATAAAGTTTAAAGATTGGAGCTTGGAATAAACCTTAATACACTTAATTTCAGAAGAACCCATTGAGGACTGGAATTGGAGATATTTCATGTCATTTTGACTTAATTATTTAGGTTCCATAAGGTTATGATCATGAGTCAATTCAATATATGCCTAAATATAACCCTTCATATCATCCATAGAAATCTTGAGAGAATGACTTGACTGGGAACCTCTCACCTAGAAATTAGCCCAGCTCATTTGGACAGTTGAAAAATATTGGAGTCTAAGTCAGGACGATGCAAGGCCTCTTCGCAGAGGATGGCTCAAGAACCAATCTTGAGGATTGCTGACACCGGTACTCAAACCCACTTGTTTTGGCAACAATGATATCTAAATACTGGAGATGGGTTGAGACAATGCTTCAGATGAGGAATAATCTACAGTGCAATAAAAATGGGTGGAACAAAAGATGCAATATCAACCTACGCACAAGAAAGAATGCAGAAGCTATACAAAGTCAAAGAAACTATCTAAATAAGCCGACACCAAAAATTCTACCAAAAAATTGAGTTTCAGACAAGCTTACTTGTTAGTGAAGAATCGGTTACATTAACCGACTTCACAATGGAATGAATATTACAGTAGTCCATTCTCACTTCTTTTCCCATTCTTCTATCATCTTTCCAATTTGGTTGTAAAAACCGGGAGCACCTGACCTTAAAAGGGAATATTTGTCTCCATGAGGATGAGTTATCAGAAGAGCAGATGCCTCGATAGTTCAACAGTTTTGTCTGGGAAGAGATGAACAATTTCACACATATGGTTCTATACTTCAAGGTAGCAAGAGTATGTAACTGTGAGGATGGTTCTATAATGGCTGTGAATTGGACAGGATGATAGGGGTATGGAATCAAAGGTCGTTGTGTCACATTTCATGACATCCATGTGGTTCTGAACATACCATTAATCCAAAGGCCTTCTCTAAGCTCCAAACTTTGACTTTATTAAGACTAGTTTAAAAGTCAAAAACTATTTCAAGTCATTTCTTTCTCTTTTCTTTATTTTCTTTTATGCAGTTATAGTCATAAATGTTTACTAGGGACTAGAAAAAGCAAGTATAGGGGGTGATGAATCTCCATTTCATCACCTTTATTCTTTCATTTTGGCCTTAAATTCCTAGCTAAATACATGTATATATCATTAATTTGTCAAAATAAATATTCTTTAAGTTGTAGAACGAAAATGTTAAAAAAAGGTTTATTTATTGTATTTAATTTCAAAATTAAAGAATAAAGGAAGAAAAGAAAAAGAAATAAAGCACCATAGGTGTTGAGTGACCCTAGCCCTTGAGACTCAATCATCATGATGACTTAGTCGATAAAGGATAAAGTAGGGGAAGATAAGACAGGCAATTGTACGAATCACATAGTCAGAAACCCCTAAAAATATGTGTTGATAATTAAACTTTGGGACTTGTTTTATTTTTTATTATTTATGCATCAAATCCAGCAACTTTGTACATTGAAGTTGTAGATAAAAATATATAAAAAATACAAAATTTATATCACGATAAATAATATTCACTGTACATTTTATATTAAGAATAAAAATCCAAAATCCAAACTTGTCATACATGTATCTCCTCCATATGAACTCAAAATGCATCAAAGCCATCTTTAATTATATATAGCTTTTTATTAGTTTTTTAATGAAGGTGGTTCATTTAATTTGGAGTTAATAAACAAAAGTTAGGTTTTGGATCCCTATTGTATTATATATCTGAATAAAATATTCATTTTATTTATTCTTTATATTTTCATTATTTTATATTTTTATATTTTCTGAATATTATTTATATTCTAGAATAAAATTAAACCATAGACAAAATACTAAAATAAAATAACATATTAAAATACATAGATGAATAAACTATACTTATACCAATGTAATTATTACCCTTACTTATTTAAGTGTACATATTATATCATAAAAAATATAATAAATATCTGTTTGTGTATTTTTAAATAAGTTATAACTATATAAATTATATATGTAAAAAATGAAATTTAAAATATAAAATAAAAATAAAATATATAAAACATAGGTCAATATATTATAAATATACTTGCAAAAAGTACTATGTAATAAAACACATCAAGAAAATAATAAAAATAAGCATTAAATTATACATAAAATTATAAATACTTTCTATTCTATAACCTAAAAATATCCAATTCATTTATTAATTCTTTTTCATTTTCCAAGGTATTTTTGCCTTGGAATTTCCTACTTTGTCCACGTGAACCAACCAGGAGGCTTCATTTGTTGACCTACGGTCAATTGTACTAGCTTGCCAAACCCCGTTGTCAGAATCCTTGGGCAAGCCATCTTCTCGCATTTTCCACGCCTCCATCTTACTTCCATTCTCCTCGAAACCTTTACCATGATTATGTCCTTCCATCCTTGACTCACGCCCATATGAGCATCTTCACCGACCACCTCCTCCATCCACACAATCTCCCCTCGAAATCTCCACCTCTATCCATCTATAAAGCATCCCCAGATCCTTTTTTTGTGATTTTTGATTCCTCTTCGTGGTTTCCTAACCCCTCAGACCACCACCATCGTCCTCCTCGTGGTGACAGGAAGTAGAGACGAGGCTCTGCAGCGAGGAGGAGGCACGGATTAGGAGACCCACCATCTCTGCTTCGTGGTTCTGGCCATGTTGAGACCCATTTTCCTACCATTCCTAGGTAAATATTTAGCCATCCTTTCGTTTATCACTTTCGATTTCCAGTTTAATTGTTTCATTAACCGTAAAATAGAAAATCCCCAATTCTTGGAGCTAAGCCTTTAGGACTACTCCATCCTGATCTCGTTGTTAATGCACCTTGTTTTTTGCCTCACTCAAAGCCCCTACATGTTCTCCATGTATCCCACCCTGTGATCAACCCAGATCCTTCTTGGATTTGGGATCCGAGTTTATATCCGTCCACATCGTTGAAGCTCTCCACCCCTTCGCTTCTCATATTGTTGGTAGCTTCAGGGAGTAGCTCTCAGCCTTCCCAACTTTTTGGTGTAGGTCTTGGTCCCAAAGGACCCTCCTAGAGTGGTTGAAGAACCTAGATGAAGCTTCATGTCATCTGGAGCCATTAGGAGTCTATGTGCCCCAATGTGCCCTCTCAAGTTCGCAGAGGCATTCCAACGACCTCTCGACACCGTCAGAGTGAGCATTTTTTTGCTAGAAATACCGAGAGTCAGAGGAAGAAGCAATCCGTGCATCGTGTTCTTCACGGTTCTTACAAGCAGCCCAGCTAATGTTGGATATGGCATGAGTATCAGATCTAATCGCAACCATTCAATCTGAAGAGAAGTGTCGCCCCTTCCAACCGCATGATCGTCAACATGGCAGAACGACAACAACTCGATCCTTAGAGTTTAAGTGGGTAAATTTCAATTACCCCCTCTACATTTTTATAAAAATAAAAAGGTCTTATAAATATTTTGTGATGTTTAAAAAGTAGTGGACATCTTTCATGTAAGCCCATGAACTATCTTAAAATTGCACATTAGTCCTTTGCCACATCACTTACGTAATGGCCCACGTTTGTGGGAATTTTGTAGAAAGTCCCTCGTGGCTTTTGTAATTGTGTTTTAATATTAAAACTTTTAATATTAGTCCAAAACTTTCCCTGTCTTTAATTTTAATTGCAAATATATCCTTGTCAGTTCAAGTATTATTGTGCATGTTTGTTTTTTTTATAAATATCATATGTTCATCAAAATTATAAAAAATAAGATGTGGTATTTGGATGCAAGCTCTTTCACGTCATGTAATTAGTTTTGCATTTTATGCTAGTTTCCTATTTATTGAAAAACAAGTAGTGCATGAATATTCCTTATTTTCTAAAAATCAAAAAATATAAAATTGTTTTTCAAAATTCCAAAAAAATATTATGTATTTATTAGAGTATTTAATACCTCCACATAAAAATTCCGTAAAAAAGAAAGTGATAGAAAATAAAAAAGCTTTTAAATCTTATAAAAATATAAATATTTTTAAAAATCTCCAAAAATGTTACTTTCTGTTATGTATTTATATATATTAATATATATTAAAAGTTATTTGGAAAATTTTTAAGTCTTTTGATATTTTTAAACCCCAAATCAATTCGACCTATTTATTAAATCCCTATTTGGGATATTTGGTCCTTAAAATACCTAAATTTAGAAAAAAAATACTTGAGAAATCATAAAAAATAGTAAAAAATTAAAAATACAAAAATATTTTATTTTTCAATTATCGACTATTTTCATCTACATTTATAATTGTATTACCTTAAAGTGTATTATATATTTTTATATAGCTATATATAAGTTATAATATTAATTATTACTATAAATATTTTATAATTATTTGAAAACAATATATATTATTATTAAAAATTAAAAATATTACAAAATTTTCAAAAATTGAAAGCCCACAAAAACTTAAGTAAATAGTGTGCATATCGATATACATCTAAATAAATTTTATTTATTTATAAACAAAATATCTTTGCTACCACGTGTGTTCCTTAAGTTAGACCCTTACTTGCTTGTCAATACACTTGTTTATAGGGTATAATAAATTTTGATTCACATATGTTTATTCATTTCTTGATGCTATTGTGTAGGTTGATCGTTGATTAGCCTCCTAGGCTTAACGAGGTCACTTCAGCGACCGTGCTCCCGCCTTGTGTGGAGCGTGAGACTCTCTCCTCTATTCAGGTTGCTTAAACATCGACCTATTGCGACGGCCAATCCAAACGAATATCATGTTATATAAATGGAGATCATTTTATATATTGTGATTTGATGAGTTGCCACAAATATATACCTATTAGTTGCATGTGATAATTGTCATTGCAATTTGTGATGACTATTTGTGATGGCTAATAGTGTTGTGGCAGATGAACTATGCAACGAGTAATATCTGACAGTCGCAAATAATATTTACGATGCATGACTCTGTGATAGCTTATTTCTAGTGGATATCGGCTTTTAATAATGGTTGACCTTCTCAAATAGCCATAGTTCCAATAGTGACATATCTTAGTTAAATATATACCAATGAATTCTTTAAATTCACCATGAATATTGTATTCATTGCTATAACCCTGCCAACAAATTACATAACAACTATTATCCATTAACTTTTCCTTCTAATTGTTAAATTTAAGAATGATTAATACGAATGGTATGAATAAGTCAGGGAATCAATTGTTATTATATGAACCTTTAATAACGAATATAGAATTTCTAGTTATAATTGCAATAGCAAAAAATAATTTTGTGATCGAATAATATTTGTTGTTATATTTAACATTAAAATATATGGTAAGAATATACAAGTTATTCATTGCCATAGGATGCATTTAATTTTAGTGTTAGAAATATCTTGTGACCTGTGAGATGGGCACCATTACATGTTGACATTTTATTTTATCCATTTATGGATATATATATATGTATATGTATATGTATATATTTATATATATGGGGGCAGGGAGTCTGCACCCTGGGGTGTAGGTGTAAGAAACTCCCTGCACTCACCTCATTTTTCGATTATTTTTTTTATTTTTTAATTAAAAGTTGGGGGTATTTACTTAATATGTTAAGAGTAATATGTGTTTCAAGTTTCATACAAAACAAACATTCCTAACACGTTCATCTCAACAGGATCGATTTCAGCAATTCTGAGACCATTAAAATTTGGCGGTCTTGATGGAGATGATGGAAGTCTCGAATTAAGTTGAATTTGGAATGACAACTGGGTGATACATGGTGATCTAAATCCCCCAAGGTTTCATTTCAAAAAAAACCAAAAATAATGAAAAATTAGGCCGAGTGTAGGAAGTTACCTGCACTCGCCGAGGTAGGCTCCATTTTTCCTATATATATATATATATATATATATATAGAGAGAGAGAGAGAGAGAGAGAGAGAGAGATAGAGAGAGAGAGAGAGGTGATCCTATAAGAGCCAAAATTTGTGAGAGCATGAGAGCATGCATTCTGGACCAAATGATTCAACCAGGAAAGAGAAGACCAGGAGAGAGAGCAGGATCATGTGATCCAAAATGCATGCTATCATGTTCTCACATTTTTTTGCTCTCATAGGATACTCCTCTCTCTCTATATATACATATACATATATAATGAGGTAAATGGGGCTGCCCCCAGGGAATAGCCAACTTGGCTACTCCCACCCCTATTTTTCCCTCTTTTTTTTATTTTTTTGAAAAATAAAAATTTGTATATTCATCATTATATCCCTCTCACATTCTATTAAAATTTCGTCAGAAACAGAGACTCCTACGGCCTCCATCCAAACATGGTCGATTTAAAAAATCCTGCGACCGTTAAAAAAATGACGTCTGGATGGAGGGCTTAGGAGTCTCTGTTTCTGACGAAATTTTAATAGAATGTGAGAGGAATATAATGATCAACATACGAATTTTTATTTTCTAAAAAAATAAAAAATGAGGGGAAAATAGGAGTGGGAGTAGCCAAGTTGGCTACTCCCTAGGGGCAGCCCCATTTTACCCATATATAATATATATATTTATATTTATAAGTTGGTGGAGAATCAGAAACATCTGATCATAATTGCTTTTTAATATGGTAAATCTTATTGGAGGAGTCACTTTGTGTACTTTTATTGCTTATGTAGCAAGAGGGTGGGTTTTATGTGGCAAGGGAACAGAGAGTATGCATCAAGGTACGTGCATCAAGGTACGTATAAATTTACATACACCAATGTCAAAAACATCCACTTTTTGAATCTTTAAAATGAAATCTTGAAAGATTTAGATCACCATACATCTCTATGGTGTCATTTCAAATTCAACTTAATTCAAAACTTATATCCTCTTCATCAAGACCATCAGATTTTAACGGTTTCAAAATTGATAAAATAGATCCCCTCTAGATGGACATGTTAGGAATGCTTTTTACATGAAATGTGAAACATATATTCTACTAATCATTCTAAATAGATTCCTAGGATTTCATTTAAAAACAAAAAAGTGGATGTTTGTGGCACTGACGTATGTAAACTTGCATGCATTTCGGTGCATACTCTCTATTCCCTATATATATGGAAAAAATGGGCTGCCCCCTACAGGTTGCCCCCATCCTATTTTCTGTTCTTTTTTGCAAATTGTTGTCATATATTTTCATCACTACCTCTAATTTGTCATTCCAATTTTGTCAGAATTAAGACTCATATGCCCTCTGTTTAGAACATGTCGATTACAACAATTCTAAGATCGTTAAAATTACATGTTTTAGATGGAGGGTATAGGAGTCTCTATTTCTAACGAAATTGGAATGACGTAATAAAGGCATATAGTGATGAAATAGGACAATAATTTCCAAAAATAAAAAATTAGCCGAAAAATGGGGTGAGTGCCGCTCCATTTTCTTTATATATAGGGTAAAATAGGGTTGCCCCTCGGGGGAGCTAACTTGGCTCCCTCTGGCTTATTTTTCTCCTTTTTTATTTTTTTAAAATTGACATCATGGAAATTTATCACTACATACCTATATTATGTCATTCATGTTTCATGCGAAACAAAGACTCCTGTGACCTCTCATCCATATTCGGTTGATTTGAACAATTCGACACATGTTAGAAAATGATTATCAAGACGAAGGTTGTATGAGTCTATTTCTCATGAAACTTGAATAACATCGTATATGGATATAATAATGAATTTCTAAAATTTTATTTTTCAAAAAAATGGAGGAAAATAAGATAGGAGCAGAACCATTTTTCCCTATGTATATGAGGTTAGGGAGTATGCACTTATGTGCATGTAATTTTACATACACAGGGGCCTGTAAATTCTACTTTTTTATTTTTTTTTCAAAAATAACATCATGTATATTCATCTACAAATCCCTCCTATGTGTTATTCTAATTTCGTCAGAAACATAGACTCCTACATCCTTTGTCTATAACAGATAATTTTAACGGTCTTACAATTGATGTAATCGATCAGTTTTAGATGGAAGGCATAAGAGTCTCTACTTCGGACGAAATTGGAATGACATATAGGAGGGATATATAGATTGAAATACATGGTGTTATTTTTGAAAAAAAAAATAAAAAGTGGACGTTATAGGTCCTGGTGCATGTAAAATTACATGCACCTGGGTGCATACTTCATATCCACTACAAAAAAATTGAGTTATAATGATGGTTTTGAAAAAATCCATCACTAAATTAGCTATTGCTAAATATATAATGACGATAGTATCCGTTGCGAAATGAGTTTTGGTACTCAAAATTAACAACGAATATCGTATATGTCGTTATATCATTAGCAACGGTTCAGATAGCGGCGTTTATCCGTTGCTATTTTTCAAAAATTTAATTAATCATCGCTAAATTTTGAACTAACAAAATAGCGATGATTAGTTGATATTTTGAAAAATAGCAACGGATAAGCATCGCTATGTAGACCCTTGCTAATGATATAACGACAGATATGGCATTCGTGGCCAATTTTGAGTATGAAAACTCATTTCGCAACGAATAATATCGTCATTATATATTTAACAACGGCTAATTTAATGACAAAATTTTTCAAAACGATCACTATAGCTCAATTTTGTTGTAGTGCCCCCCTCTCTTTATATATAGAGAGAGCGCGCAAACGATGTAAAAGGACTAAAATCTGAAGCCGTCTAGAAAATATAATGAATATAGAAGAATGGAAGGAAAGAACTCTTGATCAACCATTAAATACATTATTTTTATTACCAAATGAAAAAATGTTTATTGGAGCATATATACCTTTGATGTGCCCTTTTGAGTACGTTTTGGCATGCAAGTCAAGACAGCTCCAATTTCAAACTGAATTTATTTGTGCATTCAGAGCTAACTTCCGATTTCCTCTCTATATATTAGGGCCCTTGCTACCGCCACCATCAACCATATCTTCCACAAAGCTGTGTCCACCTCACACGAAATGGCGATTGCTATACGTCGCCATCGAATGGCTGTTTTCGTCGTGTTGGTGGTAGTATCGATGTTCTCATCGGCATCGGCTCAAACCCCACCACCTCCGCCTCCGTCGTTAGGCACTTGCATCCTCAATTGCGTGACCACAGAGTTGAACTGCAGGATCGCTTGCTTCGTCGATATCCCGTGCTTACTACATGCGATAATGCATACTTTTCGTGCATAAACAGATGCATATTTCCACCGACAACTCCATCGCCACCATCTCCACCGCCCCCACCATCCCCTCCTCCACCGCCATCTCCACCTCCACCACCACCACCGCTAACGTCTCCGCCTCCACCCCCACCATCTGGAGTCGAATGTATACTAGGATGTACCGCTACACTTACAACATGTCGAGCTCCTTGCGGCATCTTGGATTTCGTCTGCTTGAACAACTGCATCAGTGCTTACTCCTCATGCGTCAGGAGGTGCTTTGGACTGTAAAACTCTCTTCTCTCTATCACCAACACGGATGTACTACTAAATAAGGAGGATGCAAAATAGGTACTAGTCTTCCTAAATAAATGCCACCTTAGTATGGAAAGGTGCAATAAATCAAGTCTAGTTTTGAATGGCAGATCGTTGTCCAACTTGCTTTCTATGACGGGATGCGTAGCATATCATTTGTAAAGAAAATATATCGATCTATGTGGAAAAAGCAAGGAGGAAAGCTCGTGATGGCCTAGAGAATTTGGGTTTAGACTTGCTGATTCCACATGCTCAACCAACACCAACATATAATAGGTTGATGTGTTCTTAAAAATCTCAACATTACATCCGAGCATGGTTTTCTTTTCGGTCCCTTGTCGACGACCAATCTTTCCCTTAATATACTGTCCACCTCTCATGGGTTCGCTTTTGCTGGAATGCATGAGAGGGCTTGATGGAACTTACGAATAAACTAGGAAGTCTTTGAAAATTCCGTTATCATGTTGGTGGATCCAATTCTCCTCGACTTCGATTCATTCGAGCATTTGATACCATAAATTGAGCACGCAATGATGCCATTGATCATCATTGTGTCTTCCATCTTTCAGGGTCACCTCGCACCGATGAGGTTTGGATCTTCTAGTCGCAAGTGTGCCTGCGATTCACGCTTGTCCCCTGATAACAACGCATCCGCTCTTATTTCGACGTGCCTGCAATCTTAACGCATTTGCTGCGATTTCCTCTCGTTACCATCTCCTTCAACGATCGTTAGCCTTGTCACCAACACACATTCATTTCTCCTGAATTTGCCTAAGGAAATTTAAAGAACTTTGAAAAGGATGGTTAAGGGATAAAGCACTTTCAATTTCTAATTAATTGCACCGAACTTTCTCTTTTTCCCCTTTTCCTCTCTTTTTTCCCTCTTCACGGATTTTGAATTTTAAACGCATGTTCATTTCATTGATCCTACTTTTATATGTTTTAAAATATATCTTCTCTACTTATCCACATCCATCCTTTTTCTCACATTCTTCTTCTTCTTTCAATATTCATCTACTAAATTTAAAAAAAAATCGGAAAATTAGACACTACTGATTCATGAAATTGAACATCTCAATGCTATGAATTATGAGATGTGCGAAGCCATAGAATATATTATCGTCTCATGTCCAATAATATCCATTTTGTGATCGATAAGAATGCCCCCAAATTGCTTGAGAATTCTACTGTTGAAAAGATTAGGACACATGAGCCGTGGAAGAAAATTGATGAAAGTCCAAGAAGCATCACATTGATATCGACATGTGGAAAATTTGATATGAGTCTTCCAAAGCCAACAAAATGCTTTCAAACAATGGAATGTTTGTAAAGGAAAATAACACTCCAAATCGGAAGTAAAGTATTCAACTCATTTTACTCATAGAATTTGAATGAGAAAATAACATACATGGATAATACCACTTATCTTGATGTTGAAAGTGTTGGAACATACAAGCCAGATCTAAAAAGTAGCATCATGATCATGAATAATGTATTCTCTACTCTTAAAGTCCATTAAAACCTCGTATTTGTTCATACACTATTGAAGAAGAAGTTCGAATTCACTTCTATAATAACCATGTTCCATTGGTAAGATCAGGGATTTTTTGCCATGGGAAAACTTACAAGTGGAGATGATATATTTTGTCTCAATGTATGTATGCACGGTTAACATTGCTAGATCGGAAAAATGATAAGGAATCTTTTCTCAGAAAGAGCTTGATAGAAAAATGGTTAGGATTAATCCATTCTGGTTTTGTAGTCCTTTTAATTTGGGTGAAAATGAAATAAAAAATATTTCCTATTTTTTATTGATGACTGATGAATCTCGTATTCATCATGCTAAAATTGATCATTTAGGCTTTGTTCCTCATCATTCACTTGTAATTAATCACTAATAGAGCATTATTAGCATTCATACATGTGTAAATAATATCTGCATTTCATCATGCATAATCGCATTAAAAATCCCAAGTGTAAATTAGCCCAAAAAGCCGCTAACCTCTCACATTTTTAATTAATTCATCCTAACTCAGATTAATCCCAAACCACTCCATTGTGTAGATATTACTAACCTTATTAAATAAAAAATACAAAAAAATTACTAACCCCAATAAGTGTCAAATAATCTCAAAGTCTAATTTCATATATGACGGACTAAAATGAGCATATCTCCCACATACAATATTCGATTTTGGTCTACTCACTTTTAAAGTACTCTATTTTCAAATACCTTCAAAACAAGATCAATTTCGTAAAATTCGGAGCTCATATGTGAAAGTTGGGTTTTGGGTCTCTTTTGCGCAGTTTGACTTTTTGCTATTTTTGGCCTAAGTTTTTATGTACATAATTAATCTTGTTAATTTTATTTCTTCTTCATTATGGTTCTTTGATGGAATTTTTATTAAGCGACACAAAAATTCAAATCCAGATTAAAACTGAAATCAAAGAAACTGACAAAGTCCAAGTGTCCGTTGTCGGTCTGTACAAAACTTGTGTGTTTCTTACTTCTAATTTATTTTCCTATTTCCTTTTTATAAAAATATAAAAAAAATTAGTTTAGTGTGTAAATAATTTTCTTGTATTTTATAGCATTTTTTCTAGATTTTTAACCTCTATAAAAAATACAAAAAAAATATAAAACTCCAAAAATCGGTTTTCTATACATATGGAAAGCCACCAAAAATACCACTTCTCACATGTGACCTCTTTTGCTCCGGATCCTTCATAAAAGTTGTAGATCTCGTCGAGACGAGCAACTTTCGTGAAGGAAATTTTTTGATCTGAGGTCTCCTTCTACTTCTTCTCCATCGTTAAAAGTTGAATTTTGGGGGGGGGTGCCACGTGGCAGCTCCTGGGCGTGCCACTTGGCACCCCCACTTGCTCTCTCTCTACTGCTGCCCCCAGGTCACATGCCTAGCACGTGACCTCCCCCACCTTCTTCAACCTTCGACTGTTACTTCCCCTCCCCCCCCCCCCCCCCCCCCGCCGTTCCCCTTACATAACCACCACCACCGCCATCAATCCTCCATAACCTCCGGCGTTTCCAGACATTGCAATGCCCCTACGACCCTCCAGCCGTTACACCCTCCAGCTCCCTACAAGAACCCCGCGATACCCACCTTCGCCATGATCTGCCATCATCTTCGAGCAAAAGAGCTGGGTTCGTGACAGGAACCCAACCTCAAGCAAGAGCTTCAGCTGGGCGTGATCCACATGGGACTCCCTCCTAA